>OX183130.1:2540976-3829726 GCA_945261195.1 Cryptosula pallasiana
TAAAGCTCTATATTTATAACCTTGGGATTGCATTTGTCTTTGGTATCTCCTTGACATGTGATACTGATGATAATCTTGTTTTGAACAGACTTCAAACTTTCAAAACTCGAAAATGACAAATTTACACCTTCAATACCATTGATGTTAGTGATGATAGTAGCTATTTTCGGCTCCCTGTTGGTCAAACGATTGCATTCCACACATGCAAAGTTGGTTGTCTCAAACTCTTCTGTTGGTGGACAAATCAAACGTGAGGTGTTGTATTCAAATACACATAATTCATCATTCCAAAATAGTTTTGTATTTTGAGTAAGACCTTCCGTATTATTTTTAACCCCTATTGCGCATTCCTCCTGATTCAGAGTGTATTTTGTTGGTGTATCACAAGACACAGAATCTGTAGAAGTTATTTCCTTGCAGATCCAAGAAGCGCTTTGAGGGATGAAAAAACCACAATACAATAAGTCGGGAGGGTAGAGTCGCACACAGTTTTTTCCATTTTCATCTTTATATCGTATAGTCCTTTCGAAAGGTGAAAAAAACAAGACATCATTTTTATCCATAGCTCCGGCTATACATTCATCAATTTCGTTGGTATAGAATACTCCACTAACATTGGGAAATGTTAGTGCCAGTAGCAAGATAAATACGCAGCTCATTTTTTAAAATGTTTTCGCTTTCAGTGTTGAAAGTTGAATACTTTCTTTCTTGATGTTTTTTTCTATTTATATGTAAGAGGCTAGCGGCTTGTTCAGCTCTCTCAACCGATTTTGAAGATGTGAAACAATCTCATCAAAGTGGTTACCAAAATGTAAGTATGGTTCCAATCGAGATTGAGACAAAAGAACATGTGTTTCTGTCCAGCGAAATGAAGTCAAACCTCTTAAAATCGAAATATCTATCAAATCACCCAGTTCAGCATCTTTCAAACATTGCTTTATATCAACCAGTTCGATCGCTCTTTTGAGATCTTCAAAATCTATCAACTTGTCTTGCGGACAGCATACTTTTGGATCAAAGCTCCTAGAACAGTTTAAGCATTCGAGAGGATTTGCTCTTGAAATACAATTACAGCTCAAAAGCATGCTTTGTATTGATTTACGAACTAGATTGAATCCTAACACAAAATAAAATACTTCTTCGGTGATGAGTTGAACAAAAAGAGGATTCGAACGCTCTAAAGGAATGTGTTCAAAATGAGTCCTTATGAACTTAGGAACAAAATCAGCCAATGTACCAATTGACTTGAATCCTTGAGTTTTTCCACTCATGTTTCTGCTGTAGTTCAGAGATAAATGAAGCAACTTTTTTTGTAGCAGTTCTTTTATGAGTCTTCAGATATATTTGTCGAATCAATAGTTATTATCGGGTTGACTGAGTCTTCTTTTTCATCAAGAGTGTAAGCGTATGGATATCCTTCTGCTATCGCAAGTAATTTATCCTTTAGTCGTTGATAAGCCAGTTTGCTCTGACTAGTAGGTAATAGGTAGGGATTTAATCGTGCTCTCAAATTTGTTAACAAAAAGGGAGACTTCAAATCATCAGTGGAAAGATCCAAAAAAGCATTAATCCATTCATCATGCACCAAAAAACCCATTTTAGCATTTTTCAAAACTTGTCTTCTATCAATCCAGTCGATAGCATCACCCAATTCTTTTTTGGTAGGTGTAGCGCCTTCAACCATTTCAGCATATCTTTTACAAGTGATACATTTGTCATCAACGTGTGAACAGTAACAGTTTAGTAGCGATAGATTGGTTGCTTGCTTGTAAAAGCTTCCTCCTAGTGCACAGTATACACATTCTTCCGTAAAATAAATCCTCAACATTTCATCAGAAACCTCAGCCAAAAAAGTCTTAGGTCCTATAGCATCGGAAGCTTCTTGGTGAGCAAAGTCTTCAACTCGTAACATATTTGTTGTTAGCCCGTTAAATTACAAAACGCGAATGATTCGTTTTCAAATTGAAATACCTATTTAATCATTCATTACTTTTTCTTTTTTTTGAGGTTAATTGTTATGCTAGCTCATGTAGATCTTCATAAATGCTTTAATTTCAACCTGACAACCATCGATTGGGCAAGGTTTTACTTCTGATGAGCATTCAGTAAGTGGTTTTTCCTTACACTCACTACAGTAAATGAGATGACCACATGGAAGAGAGATATGATTTGCAATTACTTTTTTTTCATGTGACTCAGACACACATTGAGCGAGTTTGCTTTGCTTAGGCTGATCTTTATCTTTTTTTAACGAATCAATTGATTTAGCATCATTTTTTAACAGTGTTGACGAATTCTCAACAGTTGTAAAATCATTTTCAAAAATATGTAAGGCTTCAATCATAAAACCTATTCGCTCAAAAGGTTTTCCATTTAACACTAAAACTTGTTCGATATCGTTTTGACTGTATCCTAGTTTTTTGCAAATAAGTTTCATTTCTTCGGTGTCATTGTTGCGCGTTATTTGTTTTACTTTTTCTCGATATTTTTCAACCCGTCGCTTACACCTTTTGCCTTTTTCCGTTCGCATGTAAACATCCTCAACATACTCTTCACCTTTACTCCCGAGTAAAAAATAACAGTCTGGGAACCATCGACAGTGTTCCTCCCATGGTAGATCACTTTCTTTCCATTCTTTAAGTTCACCTGAGCAAAAGAAGCATTTTACACTATCCCCGAACTTAGTATAGTAGAAACCTGCATTGGAAAGGAGTTTCATGGAGACTTTACCCTTCCATTGTTTGAAACTGTCTTCTCTAGATGTTTCAGTAGCAAAACGCGGTGTATCAGCACGATCAATTGATATACCTAGAGGTAATACTTCTGCAGTTAAATCTCCTCTTCTGATCTTTTGTTCTTCCATCGTATAACTTTTGACAATTGAGATGTTTTTCATTTCATCTGCAAGTAGTTTCCTAGGTCTATACAGACGATTGTGAGTGTTAAATCCTCTAACAAATCGACAAAACGGAAAACTTTTAGCGTGTTCTTTCATCGGATGTTCATCTTCATCCTTCCAGTTTAGTAATACCCCTTGGCAAAAAACACATCGAACAGCGTTGTCTTTTTCAAGGTTATAGAAACCAGCTGCAGCCATGTTTTCACCACAATGTTTACCTACTCGTCTCCAATTTGTAAGAAATGATTTTCTTCGATAACTTTCATCAAGCATTAAAGCCTCTCTTTCATAAAAAGAGAGTTCATTGTAAATGAACTTGAAAAAGTCCGATGGGGAAAGTTGCGCAATAGTTTTTTGTAATTTTAATGACAAAAGACTACAGTGATTATCCGGATAAGTTGCGACGACATAAGTTATTGCAGTGGTATCAGGAAAAGTTCGTTGTAAAAACAACGATGAAGTAATGAGTAAACTATCATCTATCCATTCAGCGCAGTCTTTAGTATTTTCAAAACAATTTCGAGTTTTTTGCATTTCTCTTTTTTCATTATAAATAGTGTTTGCTACATATCTGTTGTTTGTTACTCGACACATTATTTATATATAATATAAGTAGTAGCTTCAGTTATTACTCAAGTTGAAGTTTTGTTGGAAAGTTCTTTTCCTTTGATCTAGTTCGTTGTTATTCTAAAAAAAATGATAATGCTTTATAGCAAAAAAATAAAAAAAGACTAAGGTTTCAATTTTTTTTCAATATACTTGAATTGATTACTATTATAATAGAACGTAAATACTTACATCAGAAATGAAGACTTGTCTTTTCTTTTGAATTAAAATGAATGATATTCCTAGTAGTTTGAACTTGAGAGCTGCTTTCTATAAAATTCGGATGAAGAAGGAGTACATTTTTCATTTTGAAGTCCTGAAATAATAAGAATAAACATAATTAAAACTTACATACAGCATTTTTTTGATATCTTAAATAGTGAATAATCTTGTTTTTTATTCAGAAAATGTCTTCACGCTTAAATCGATTACAATTAAAACGAAATATAAATACTTACATCACAAATGAAGACTTGTTTTTCTTTAATGAATTATATACATAGTTGTTTGAACTTCAGCTGTTTCCTATGTAACTCAAATGATGAAGAAGGAGGGTTGTAGTAGATGATGATGTAGTAGATCTTCTTCCTTCAGTTAGTTTAAACTTGAGAGCTGCTTTCTATAAAATTTGGATGAAGAAGGAGTACTTTTTTCATTTTGAAGCCCTGAAATAATAAGAATAACCATAATTAAAACTTACATACAACATTTTTTGATATCTTAAATAGTGAATAATCTTGTTTTTTGTTCAGAAAATGTCTTCACGCTTAAATTGAGTACAATTAAAACGAAATATAAATACTTACATCATAAATGAAGACTTGTTGTTCTTTGAATTAGATGAATTATATACATAGTTGTTTGAACTTCAGCTGTTTCCTATGTAACTCAAATGATGAAGAAGGAGGGCTGTAGTAGATGATGATGTAGTAGATCTTCTTCCTTCAGTTACTAACGATGAAGTGAATGCTTTCTGTATGAAAACAGTGCTTCTTATATAGCTTAAGTTGCACTGCTATGAATCAGCATTATTTTCACATGAATGGAAACCGTTGCTTTCGCGGGAATAACAAAATTATTTTCACGCGAATACAAACCAATGCTTTCGCGGGAATAAATAATTTATTTTCACGCGAATGGAAACCGTTGCTTTCGCGGGAATAAATATTTTATTTTCACGCGAATACAAACCAATGTTTTCGCGGGAATAGATAATTTATTTTCACGCGAATGGAAAGCGTTGCTTTCGCGGGAATAAAAATTTTATTTTCACGCGAATGGAAACCGTTGCTTTCGCGGGAATCAATACTTTATTTTCACGCGAATGGAAACCGTTGCTTTCGCGGGAATAAATATTTTATTTTCACGCGAATACAAACCAATGTTTTCGCGGGAATAAATAATTTATTTTCACGCGAATACAAACCAATGCTTTCGCGGGAATAAATAATTTATTTTCACGCGAATAGAAACCAATGCTTTCGCGGGAATTAATATTTTATTTTCACGCGAATGGAAACCGTTGCTTTCGCGGGAATAAATATTTTATTTTCACGCGAATACAAACCAATGTTTTCGCGGGAATAGATAATTTATTTTCACGCGAATGGAAAGCGTTGCTTTCGCGGGAATAAAAATTTTATTTTCACGCGAATACAAAGCAATGCTTTCGCGGGAATAAATATTTTATTTTCACGCGAATACAAACCAATGTTTTCGCGGGAATAAATAATTTATTTTCGCTCGGATGGAAACCCTTGCTTTCGCGGGAATAGAAATTTTATTTTCCCGCGAATACAAACCAAAGCTTTCGCGGGAATCAAAACTTTATTTTCACGCGAATGGAAACCGTTGCTTTCGCGGGAATCAATACTTTATTTTCACGCGAATGGAAACCGTTGCTTTCGCGGGAATAAATATTTTATTTTCACGCGAATACAAACCAATGTTTTCGCGGGAATAAATAATTTATTTTCACACGGATAGAAACCGTTGTTTTCGCGGGAATAGAAATTTTATTTTCCCGCGAATACAAACCAAAGCTTTCGCGGGAATCAATACTTCATTTTCACGCGAATGGAAACCGTTGCTTTCGCGGGAATAAATATTTTATTTTCACGCGAATACAAACCAATGTTTTCGCGGGAATAAATAATTTATTTTCACACGGATGGAAACCGTTGCTTTCGCGGGAATAGAAATTTTATTTTCCCGCGAATACAAACCAAAGCTTTCGCGGGAATCAATACTTCATTTTCACGCGAATGGAAACCGTTGCTTTCGCGGGAATAAATATTTTATTTTCACGCGAATACAAACCAATGTTTTCGCGGGAATAAATAGTTTATTTTCACGCGAATGGAAACCGTTGCTTTCGCGGGAATAAATATTTTATTTTCACGCGAATACAACCCAATGTTTTCGCGGGGATAAATAGTTTATTTTCACGCGAATAGAAACCATTGCTTTCGCGGGAGTAAAAAAAAAAATTTTCACGCGAATAAAAACCAAAGCTTTCGCGGGAATATCGCGTGAAAAAACTGCTGAGTCATAGATATATTATAAAGGTTTCATAGGGTTAATTAGTACAGCTTTAGCTATTTAAGAACCAGTGTTTTCACACAGAAAGCATCCAGTTCTACAATAGCTAGCAAGGAAGCAACATCTACACACCAACTACTACATTTACTTGAAACTCAATAAGGTGAGAATCACTAAATAATTCTTTAACATATACTGATAAAAAACTTCAACTAGTTTTGCTATAATACTTCAGAAAGTTAATTTTATGTTTTAATATTTTGTTCTTATTAATAAAAGATCAAATAGTTTCACCATAACGCATCAGAAAAATTATTATGGTTTTGATTATGTGTTTATTTTATAAATATCTAGTTAGTTTATTCTTTTCAAAATTTTTTTCAAATTCCACCCATTTGTTACATATTTTTTATTCTCTTTTCAGTTCCAACTTCCGACTGAACGCTCTGAATATGAATGAAGACCGTAATACCTCATTTCTCTCAACATTCGAACCATACTCTGATGATAAAGAAAATATCCCTCCTGATTCACATCTAATAAGAAGGAAACTGAACACAATTCGACCAAAGCCATGGGATTCGGATAGAAATAAAACGATTGACTATACTTGGACTTTGAAAGCACCATCTCCTTCTCATCTTTCCTGCTTGTCAAAAAATGCCGCTAGTTTGCTCAATTCTTGCGATACCAATGACAGAGTAATGATTGGAAGGTTTCAACCACTTCACTTAAATCAAACGCCATCACTTCTCGAGATAGTCTCCATCGAACGACCAACTGAGGATGTATATAAAAACTTATGCATTATCCGCTACAATATCGAAACATTTGGCAACAGACGACAAGTGAGGTCTATGGTGAGAAATGAGGATTACAACAAATTAGCTCCAACACAACCGGATGTTCCAAAACTGGTGGTTTTTATGGGATTCGATTCAGACAAGCATCCAATCTTTCACCCTATCAACTTCCCATCCAATATTTCCCTTGAGGAAGCTAAACAGCTAAGTAGATTAATAAAAAAAAAAACACCTACTCAGTTGATCAGTATGGTTCGTATCGCAACGCTCTCGCAATTTGCTGTTGGAAGTGTAATCAGTTTTGAATCTCCTCAAATATCAACTCAGTTAACATTACCTAATGGAGATGTGGTGATGAATGCGCTACTGGTAAACTACAGATGTTTGCAATATGATGGTTTTGTGAGACAGTCCAATCTTCAATTGACTTTCACTGATTTATCAGCGGACTTTATCCCCAGTCAAAGTTAACATTCACCCAGACAGCTGGTGTCTCTCAGGATGTGCAATTGACGCCAGCTGGTCTTACACAGGATCTTACCATTCCACCCTTGTCACTCTCCCATCCATTGTTACATCTTGTGAAATGTGTCTACAATAGAAATTAGAATAATATTAAATGTAATTACAGCTGGTTTTGACTTGTTTCAGATTATCATATAACTAATATGTATAGCAGCAACCTTTCCCAACTTTACATATGCTTACATAATTAATGAGTTAGATGCCACCCTTTTGTGGCGAAACATTTGTATTCCACTATATATATGAACATTCACTATTTTGTAGTTAGTTGGTATTTTGGTTATTGAGTTAGTAATCGAGTTATTTAGAGAGTATTCAGTCAGTAGTAAGACTGTGTGGTTACTATGAAAGTAATAAAGTTGTTTTAAGAAGTCTAAACTTTCAAGTGTTGAACCTTTGTGGTGCCGCCAACAGTAGGGCATCACATTTGGTGTCAGAAGTGGGATACTTCGAATTGGAGATACACATTCAGGAGAGATGTCAGAGGAACATATACCAGCGGCAGCTGAGCTGGAAGGAGAAATTAATGGCTTGAAGGAGCAAATGGATGCCCGGTTCGCCGATGTGGGAGACCGGATGGATGATCGCTTTACGGAAGCGGAGAATGCTATGGAGGAGCAGATGAAGGCCATTAGCTTGGTGGAAGGGAAAGCTGATGCCATGGAGAAAGCACTAATGAAGATGAGTGCGCAGTTGGATAAACTAGTAGCAGCAAGCAGTCAAGCTGCTGATGATGGTGAGGTAACCTTCAATGTAGTACCACAGCGAAAGCAAGTAAGTAGCTATGATACTTTGGAAAGTGAAGAATATTCCCAAAAAGATTGGGTAAAATTCGGTTTAAGATATTCGGGGAAATCTGTGGAAGAAGATTTCGATGTCTTTATAGCACAATTTGAAACGTGTTGCACGCTGCACAACGTGCCAAGGAAATCTTATTCTTTAATTTTGGGGCTTTATTTAAAAGACATTGCTGCAACATACTACAGAGATGCAGGGAAAGTTTTGGGCAAAGATGCTCCGTATGATGAAATAAAGAAGTTTTTGAAAAATAAGTTGAGCGTTACGAAAGGGGCTGAACAAGTAGCTATGCAAATATCTAGTATTAAACAGGAGAGTTCTGAATCAGTTACTGACTACTATAACCAATTTAGGAAAGCGGTAGCCAATGGGGATATGGGCCATAACAACCCATTTGTACTTTTACATTTTCGTCTGGGACTAAAACCCGAAATACGAGTAAATGTGATGGCATTAGCTGGCAAAAGCCTCGATGAGTTACTACAAGCAGCTATTAGCGTGGAAACTGGATTAGTGGCCACGGCTAGTGCTGGTAATCATGTGGAAGTAGCTGCCTTTGAAACCAAAAACTCAAAATTCAGGCCAGGTGGAAATCCACCCCAAAACAGACGTTTTGATGGAAAACAACCCCGTGCGTGCTATAGATGTGGAGACTACTCCCATCTAGCCGCTACTTGCACAAAACCAAGAGGTGGAAGCAATGGTGCTCATAGTAGAGGACAATTTATGCGTGGGAGGGGAAATCAAAATTTCAACCAGAGAAATGGCAATTTTCCTCGGAACAATTTCAACCAAGGCTATCCTAGAGGCACCGATCGGCAATCTGAGAGAAATGGTTTTGATTCACCTGTACATTATTGTGCTCCGACAGCTAATAATATGTCTTCGGATTCTGAGATGCCCAACTGGTTCAAAAGTTTCTTGTCCCGCCAACCTGGTTCAGGAGACCTGAGGCAATCAAGTCAGCCGCCAAATGTGTATGCATCCAGTCAGGATCAGTCACCTACAACACAGATGAGTAATGAGAGACAAGTGGTAGATAACTGTACTCTATTTGATAATGTTGCGTTTAATGTGGTTGAGGAAGAATGCCAACCATTGCCTGTAGAGGACGATGCTGTGTTTGATGAATTTATCATTGATGAAGATCTGTTTGATTCTTTTGACAATAGGCAACCAGATGAAGTTGAACCAGAACCAGAGATTAAAGTTGAGCTTGAAGAGAAGCGCGAAATACCTGAAGTAGTTGAAGATGTACTAGACATCTCATATGAGCAAGCCGTAGCTGACACAATGACAGTATGCAAAGATAAAGGCAATGTTGTTGATGTGGTCGCAAAGGAATGTCAAGCTAATCACTTGAATGGCAGTAAAAACAACATGATCGCAGGTGAGAAAAGCGTTCAAACCTCTACAGCAGGCAGATTACCCCCAACTTGCACTGTTGAAGGCAGAAGATGTGACACACGCAAGAAACACCCACCTGAAGGACCTGACCGTGCATGTCAAGTACCAATCGCCAATTACCATAGAGCCAGAGATATTCGCTCCACCCCAACAACACTGCTGCCTCACTGGTTGATGATTTTGGGAATGATAAGCTGTCTGATAATACCTGCGAATAGCCAAAGACCAATGCTTTGTAGAACAGAGCAGGCGGTAGCCAATTTTAAGTTACCAATATTGGAAAATTGCATAATACCTGATACTGAAGCTGCCCATGATCCAATTCCTTTACAATTAACATTATTTAAACCAAATTTTGTGCAGTATCGTGTGGCAGCATTCCATTGCAAGATTGTGAAAACCAAAGTTGTAACATATGCAGGATTCTTTGGGGAGAATGAGAAGCGCACTGATGACTACCTGGACCAGACAGTATCACGTGATGAATGTTATGCAATGGTGACTTGGAGAAAAAGTCCACATGGTGAACTCGTCCAGTCCAACTCCATATGGCAGACAGACAATACCGTCGACCCAATTTTCCACACCGGTTTTTATTGTTGCCAAGAGAACATTTTTGAATGCTATAATTCTTACTTGTATGAATCTGTAGTGATCAAGAGACATGGTGAGGATCAGCCAGTTGAGAGCCCTGTCGGAGTTGTGAGCCATTGTGAGTACCTGTCAGGGTTCTGTTCACTGAAGGATGGATCAGCATTGCTGTGGTCACCTGATGCCAAGGAAGAGTGCAAGTACATACCCCACCGAACCTTTGATGGAGAGCTACAAGACAGGACATGGCTGTCAAAAGATGCACAATTGACTCTGACATTCACAAAAACTGTTGACATTGCCCAAGGAAAAGAATGCGGAGGTGAGGTGCAATTATCTGACCAAGGCATTGCTTGTAGAAAATCAGAGAATAGTTCTCGATATAGGCGACAAATAGATGGTGCAGTTACTGATGCTGAATTAAACGCCAAGCTACAAGCGTTAGAAAGTAGGATTCAGACTAATTATAACCACATTTTTCAATCATCTGCAAGAGCTACATGTCAATCGATGCAAGCAATAGCACAATTGTTATTGAGTTCCTTTGAACGGCACCCCACTAATGCAGCGAGATATTTGTTAAATAATACTTACGTCTTTGCGAAATTGACACATAACTTTCTTTCCGTGTATCCATGTGAGCCAGTATCCAACTATGTTGTGCGTGCCAGTGAGCTATGCTCCACTCGTGTGCCTATACAAACATTTGTACTAGATGCTAATGTAACGATGTATATGGATACCTATGACAACATTCTGTACAGTCAACCACACGAAGATGAGTGTGCTCTGGACCATGAAATTCCAGTGGCTTTGAATGGTAGGATATACAACTATCATCACCGAACAGGAAAATTGACTGAAATTACACAATTTGACAAATTGAATCTGCTCTTTCTTAATTACTCCTCAGCTTCTCTGTCATTCAATTCAACAGTAATTCATCAACTGATTCTTTATGAATGGGATGAATTCAGGGATAAGTTGTCACTAAATGATTTGACCGGTGCAACTGCTCAACATTCCAAAATCCTCAAACATTTGGGTGTGACATCTGGTCACAGTCTTGATAGCCAGAGGCAGGCTAATGTTTTGTCTAACTCAGTGGTTAGACAAGGGACCTTCTCTTTCTTGAGTGATTATGGCGCGTTTGATGTTAAGCAAGTATGGATATTTATTTGTTGCACAATTGTCACATTTAAAATGTTTTGGAGTTGCTTTAGATTATGCTTCAGAGTGAGAAACATTGCCCAACAACCTGGTGCGTACATGCGCAGTTACCTCTTCGGGCAGCAGGCAGACAACAAGAAAGCAGGAGAAAATAACATAACAATTGCACTGAACCAGACTAATGCAGCCAAGCAAGTGACAGGAGAGGACACAACTCCCATTACAGTTGAATCCGAGGAAACTGAAGTGGTGGAGACACAAACATCTCACTCAACAAATGCCAAGGAAAACCGAGCGCTGGTCCCACAGAGAGCCAGAACCAGCACTCAGAGAGATGTGCAATATGATCGGAGAACTACGAGGCCAATCACACGTCACAAGCCAATAATTCTATATGAGGAGCCAATGCAACGTTTAGCCGCTAGGAAGCAACTACGTGTGGTAAGGAAACCACCTACTTTGGCTGATGTCATTTGCAATTTTAACAGTTCTAAACATGAGTCATTAGTAAATGCATGTATTCGTGGTCAGTGGCATAAAGTTTTAGTAGATTCAGGTGCACAGATCTCCACTATCACTATTCAACTTTGCGAAACCCTGGGACTGAAAGAGCTGATTAAGGAGACTAGCAGATCCATACGCTCAGTGAGCGGTGACATTGTGAAGGGTATTGGACAGGTCTACACGCAAGTTCAATGCGAAGGTAACCAAGCAATTGAGGCGGATCTACTTGTGATCGGTGAATGCAAGTATCCAGTAATTTTAGGAGTGGATAGCTTGAGACGCATGGGTACACTGTGTATGAGCTATTCCACTGGAAGACTACAGCTACTACCACTGTCAAGGGCAACTATGAAATCTATGCAGGGTAGACAACTCCCAGATGTATGCGGTTCGACCATGAGTACAGATGGCGCAGATGAAGGTATATGTAATGTATTTGCTGACAGGGATCTCATCTTCCCTCCCATGAGTGACAATACCCTCTGTGTGGAAGCACCTAGGTTGGGTGGACAACTCCTATTTGAGCCAACATTTATAGCTGAAGGCTTGATGTTCGGAAAAACGGTAAGTCCAGCAGATGGAAAGCTGCGCTGTCGCGTAGTTAATACATCTGATGACTATCTCCAGGTTTTCAAGGGTACACCTCTTGGACGGGCTGAAGAATTACCTAAGAATAAAAGACAGGAAGTGAATGTCAGCGATATACCAGATGCAAAATCAACGGGTGATGAACAGCACCAAGATCCAATACAGAAAGTGGACTTACAGCAATCTAGTTTGTCCAAAGCGGGTCAGAGTAAGTTCTTATCGTTTCTACGTACCAAGGTCAAGGCCTTTGCGGTACATGACTACGATCTTGGTAGAGTTGCAGGAATGTCTGGACGAGTGTGTGACACTGGGGATGCAAACCCGATTCGTCGAGCACCATATCGTATTCCTGTAGCTCACAGACAACCTTTGGATAATGAAATCACCAATATGTTGAAGGCAGGAGTCATTGAAGAAGCGCCCCAGTCTGCATGGGCTTCACCAGTCATTCTTGTATCCAAGAAAAACTCTACAAAAATTCGGTTGGTAAACGACTATCGTAAAATCAATGCCTGTACTAACACTATCTCATTTCCTCTTCCCAGACCTGACAGTGTCAATGAGATGCTCTCTGGACAAGGTCTCTACACTACAATAGACCTACAGAAAGCGTATTGGCAGATAGCACTTGATTCTGAGGATGACCGGGATAGATCAGCATTTGTTACCTATCGTGGAGTATACAGGTATAAGGTATTACCTTTTGGTTGGAGTAATGCTCCTCAGGTATTTCAAAGATCAATCTCAACTATTTTAGCCAACCTACAGTGGACAACATGTCAATGTTTTCTGGATGACATCCTGGTATTCAGTAAAGATGATGTAGATGAGCACATCAAGAGGGTTGGAGCAGTACTGGACAGACTGATAGATCATGGTGTGAAGATTAATCCAGCTAAGACCACCTGGGCGAGAAGTGAAGTACAATATTTGGGTAATGTGTACAACCGTTCAGGAAGCAAACCAGCCTCAGCACTGGTTGATAAGATTAATCGATTCCCTGCACCAAAAGATCTGACTACACTAAGGCAATGCATCGGTATGTTAAATTATTACAAAGGCTACATTGAGAACTTTAGTGAGACGGCCAAACCACTTCTAGAGTTGTTGAAAAAGAACATACCTTTTAACTGGTCAAATGAATGTGAATCAGCCTTCCAGAAGCTTAAGACCAAATTGGTGCAGTACCCTGTCCTGCGTTATCCTGAATTTGGCAGACCATTCTATCTGCACACAGATGCCAGCGGCTTTGCACTAGGAGCACAACTTTGCCAGGAGTTTGGAGGTGAGTTACACCCAATTGGTTACCACAGTCGCGTGCTTAACACTGCAGAGAAAAATTATAGCACATATGAGAGGGAAGGACTCGCTATAGTGGATGCTTGCAAACATTTCCGGCATTTCATTCTTGGTCATGAAGTGACTGTGGTTACAGATCATGCACCCTTGCGTTGGTTGATGACATGTGATCACAAGAGCTCAAGGCTAGCAAAATTTTCATTGAAACTACAGGAATACAATCTTAAGGTTATCTACAAACCAGGTAAAACAAACCTCGTTCCAGATGCACTTTCACGGGTTACTATAGGCGACAGTTGTTTTGTAGGAGCAACCACCACTCACCTCTCTGCGGCCAGACAAGACCTCTTGACCTTCAAAGAAGAACAGCAGAAGGATCCTTTCCTGAGTGCTATCATCTCATATCTCGTCAGTAGCACCGTACCAGCAGGTCTAAACGACAGTCAACGTCGTCATCTACAGAAACAAGGTGACCATTACATGATACAAGACAATGTTTTGTATTATCTTCAACCCGACAGTGCCCGACCGTTACTATGTGTACCGGAAAGCTTGCAGCTAGATTTGTTAGCAACATATCACACAAGTTTATTTGCTTGCCATGTTGGTAGGAAACGAACATACAAGAGGCTAAGCCAAAAGTATTTTTGGTTGCATATGTCGCAGTTGGTGGCAGACTTCATAGGAGCCTGTGTACCTTGTAACCAGAGAAAAGGACCCAAAGTAAACCCAATTTACCCCCTAATGCCAATAGAATGCGAGCGCCCATTTTCTAGAGTTTCTATGGATTTGTTGGGACCATTACCGTTAACTGAACGCTCTAACAAATATTTGGTTGCATTTCAATGTAGTTTTACTAAGCTAGTGATTGCCCGACCAATTAAAGACAAGACAGCCAAGTCAGTGGCGGAGGAGTTCCTGGAGTTTGTTGTGCTGAGAGAGGGATGTCCCACGGCTATACTGTCTGATGGTGGCATGGAATTCTCCTCAAAATTGCTGACTGAGCTGACTGCACTTCTGAATATTGATAAGCTCACGATAACTCCGTACCACGCTGCAGGTAATGGTATGATTGAGAGATTCTTTTCCACTTTTTCCAACCTCATGTCAACCTTGCTGGACAGAAACCAAACTAACTGGGACCTGATGACCAAGTATGTTTTACACGCATATAATAACACCGAACATGCAAGCACAGGGTTTACGCCAACATATCTTGCTTGTGGACGAGAAATTGACATACCATTTGAGTTGTGTGTGCCCATTACTATGCCTGTGTCCTATGCTGATGAAAAGGACAGCCTGCAAATCATGCGCGAGTCCTTGGCATCAGCTTGGGCATTGGCTAGAGACAACATTGAGGGGGCACAAGTCAATTACAAGCGTTATCACGATGCACATGTCAAGGGTCACCAATACTCTGTGAATGATGTTGTTTACATTCTTGTTCCAAGGGTTACTCCTGGACAAGTGAAAAAGTTCACACGACAATATCATGGACCCTACATGATTACCAAGTTGAAGGGTTTAAATGCCTATGTGAGAGCTCTAGGTGTGACGGGTAAAGCTACAGGAGTGGAATTCATAACTCATCTGGAGCGCCTGAAAAGAGCCAAACCGCCAATAACGAATGACACACCAACAGCAAGCTACGTGTCAGCCAAGAGGGGTACCCCAGTGTTACCCGCTGACACAAGTAAACAGAAAATTGATACTACTACAGCTGCGCCTCTACATGGATATAATCTGAGACACAGAAGGTAAGTGATTTTTTATTTTTTTTTTATTTATTTTTATCTTTCGTTACGATAAAAGCTTCCTTGACAACGGAAAACTAATAAAACTAAACCAAGGCTACGCATATGTCTAAGTAATAATAAGTGAGTAGTGATAGTAATTAGTAATAGCTATGATTATTGGAAGTACACTACTACTATGTAAAGATATGTAATTAATAAATCAAGTTGGATTAATTGTCAACAGAAAATAGAGTATCGCTGCTATCACTAGCTATGCTAAATAGATTAATATTTGGATCAAAGTGTGGATTAATAATGTTAGTGATTAGATTGTTGTTTTGATTTCTATGCCAACGTTTGATGATGATGATTATAATAATAATAGATATAATAAGGGGAATAGAAATGCTAAGAGTAATAATCACAGTAACTTGCTGATCGTCTATAGTAATGTTAGTAGTTGTTGTGGTTGTAATCAGTGGTGTATTGGTACCCTGGCGGGGCTAGACGCGTCTAGGCACTTCCTAACAGCAAGGCAAGCGCCCAGTGGCCGCCCAGGCACTTAATTGCAAGCATCATGCACTTTTGCATGCACTATTGTACTACTACTAACCAAAGCCCTGCAGGCTTTACTTCTACACTATGTCGCTTGCGCAGCTGGTCGCCAAGCAACATGTTAGTTGAATCATATTCTTCACTCAGTAGGGGGGGGGGGTCTAGCACAACGCAATATTGAGCAATGGCCTGGCAGTTAACAAACTAAGGCAGACTGCATGTCAATAGCCTGCAATTCCATAAGAATAGATAGCTTATTGGTACTCAATCTTGGGCCACACAACAGACAAGGAAGCTTAATCAATGTATGTTTGCGCGGTTCTGAATAACTTGATCGCTAGCAGCAGTAAATAAATAAAGAAGAAATTATAAGTACTACTATGTCCAAGGAAAAAGAATCTCTTTGAACTCTGGGCAAAAACACCCTCAGCAACAGAGTGAGTTCAATAATGATTATTGCCACACCACATGGTATTCCTAGTGCAGTAACTGGGCACATATGTTTTTGTTTGATAGTTATTGTTGTTCTTCTATAAAATAATATTTATTTTTTTTATCTACTTTATTTATCTATTACTCATTCATTTACCTTTTTTCTGTGGATCAATAATATGAAAAACATCATTATAAAATATGATGTTAGATTCCACAATAAATAAAGTTTAAAGAAATAAGAAACACAATATTTATTATAATAATATTATTTGTGAAGTTATTATTTATCATTAGATTATCATTATTTATAGATAATAATAAATGATGATATAAATAATTATTATTTGAATATTATTCTTTGTTATTAATAATAATAATTATTATTAGTATTATTTTAATAATCATTAATATTATTATAATAGTGAATAATAATGTTATTTATTAGATATTTTCATTACTGTTGCCGCTCAGCTGCTCTACTACTATGATGTTGTTGTTTTTTCAATCATTACCTTTGTCACTTATGTTTTATAATTATTTACTGCTGTTGTTGTTGCAAGTAGTTGTGGATTGATTTAATTAATAACAATAAATAATCTTACTAATAGTATAAAACAAGTTTAATTATATAAAATATCACATTTCCCGGTTGTATGCATGCTGCATGTATGTACAGCATGTAGTAGTTGCCTGTAACGTAATTATAGGATGATATTCATGCAGACATATATACCACCATTACCACATACCCTCTTTCTCCTAATCCTTGTTACAGATGTGTTAAAAACCAATAACTATTATTAATAACTGATTAAATTATCTGTGTCTTTGACTGAAATGTGTGAATGACAAACAATAAATTCTTCGGGCTTTCGTTATGGGAATTTTTATTTAAAATATTCATTTTTAGTTTATTCACTTCTGCTGTTAAATAATGATAATCTACATGTATGCCCTTGCTTGCTAGCTAATCAGGATGACATGCCTCTATTTCTTTAGGCATGTATCTGATGCTGATGGAGACATGGTGGCTGTAGTTGAGTCAGAGGCTGTTCCCAAAAAGCGGTGAGTTGTGTTAAACATTTTCAACAAAGTACAACTATTGTGAGTAGTTCCTTTACCATTGTGATAGTGTATTTAGTACATACATGCCTGATACTTGCGTCAATGTACATTTACACCATGCAATCCATGTACATATTATAGACACAAGATGGATGATGGTGCTACTGTGGAAGAGTTGGCCTGTTCAACATCAGCAAACACAGAGGTAAGCGTGAAAGCTGTGCGAGGTATGACACAAAATCAAAAAAGAGCAGTTGCTAACATGTTTTGCTATTGGATGGGTGGAGCGCTTGTAGCTATTGTCCCTTGAATATGGTTGGATTAGTAATAGGTTTTCCAAATTGTATCAGTATTTAAAGTTTTAGTTAATCTGCTTTGATACATGCGTTGAATGCCCTGTCCAAGCACTCATACCAAGAGTTATAGCTACTGTTTGCATTTATATTTTGAGATTATCTGTTAGTTTATTGCCTTTAAAATTTATAGGCAGATTCTGCTGAGTTGCTCCCACCAGACGGATGGAGTAAGGATGACCTGCTACGGCGCTTGAGAGAGACAAACTGGTTAGTTTGCAGACAAGGCAAATTGCTTTGCTCGTTGTGTATGAAAACTGATTTTGGTGTGCACAAGCGACAAGGGATGGAAAAGAACCGTGAGTGGACTGAGCTGGGTGTTGCTGCATCTGTCAATGCAGCAACTAAAGGGGCAAAAATGAAGTCCTTGAGAACCAAATTGTCTGCTCACAAATTGAGCGATGCCCATAAGCTGTGTGAAAACATTAAGTCCACTAAAAGGGGTGACCAATTACGTACTGGGTTAGTGCGTAGTGAAGCGCAACATGTGGCGACAACGGCCAGAATATTCCGAACTGCATATTATGTGGCAAAAAACAACAGGCCATACACTGACTTTGAAGCTTTGGTCGATTTGCAAAAGGCAAATGAATGTGCAATGGGAAAGACACTGCACTCGAGATTTTCTGCTAATGGAATTGTGAAATTAATAGCATCAGAAATGCGCAAACGTCTTTGCCAAAGCATTATAAGAAACAAATGCAAAGTGTCAATCATGATTGATGAGTCCACTACAATCAGCAGAAAAAGTACACTGATCATTTATCTGCGTGCTAGCATGTTTGAATTCAATGAAACCACTGATGCACTGGCTTTTCCTCTCGAGCTAGCCGAGTTAGATGGGCTTGATGCCAAAACAATTACAGACAAGTTGGTGTACACACTGAATGTGTACGGCTTCACAACAGACTACCTGGCTGACCATCTCGTTGGTGTCTGTTCAGATGGAGCATCAACGATGCTTGGAAAGAAGAGTGGCGTCCTGACTCGATTACAGTCAATGTATCCAAATATTTTACTTTGGCATTGTATGTGCCACCGCGTGGAATTGGCTGTTGATGATGCCATCAAATCTGTGAAGGCCATCAACCATGTACAACTTTTCATAAACAAACTGTACAGTGTATATAGCCAGTCTCCTTCACTTCAACGAGAACTAGAAGAAGTAGCGACTGAACTTGGAACTCAGCTGCGTAAGATTGGCAAAGTGTTCGACATAAGATGGGCAGCCTCAACGTTTCGTACTGTAAATGCCATTTGGCTCAGTTATCGGGCTTTAGATGCTCACTTTGAGCAGTGCATCAGTGACCGTGGCAAAAAGTTCAATAAGGCAATGTACACTGGGTTACTGACAACATTACGTTCTGATGCATTTGCTCATAGTCTCGCAGTTTTGCATGATTCATTGTCCGAGATTTCTATTCTGTCACAATATTTGCAGTCTGAGGACACAGATTTGATCCAAGCTTATAGAAAAGTTAAGCAATCTATCAGGGCTCTGAAGAATCAGAAAGCTGGTTTAGCAGGTGAAGCCTACACCGAGTATACAAATTCTGATGGCGTGCTAAAAGGTGTAGAGCTTGAAAGTAGTGGTAGGGAAGCTACTAGAATAAACAAAGAGCAGTTTCTTCAGACCCTGATAGATAACTTAAATAGTCGATTGGACTGCACGGTTGCAAGCAATCGTAAGAGCAGTGGTGGCGATTCTAATGAATCTGCTAATACTCTTCACACCCTGCTTGAAGAGATAGACACTCTTAACCCTGAAAAATGGCCCACCACTGTTGAGAGTCCATGGCCTGCAGGCGAGGATAAGCTGAGATCGCTGTGTAATCGGTTGAACATAGTTTTCAAACCCGTTCGGAACCAGTTCAGAGATTACATAACAGACCAAAGTAGAATTCCCAAATCAATCAAGCAGGTGCTCTCAGCAGTCTCAGCTTATCCTGTTTCCAGTGCTGACTGTGAGAGGGGTTTTTCCACCATGAATCATATATGCAAAAAAACTCGAAATGTTTTGCTGATCAGCAATGTTTCTGATCTTTTGTTTATTTCTTTGGTGGGGCCACCGGTGTCTCAGTTTAACCCTGAGTTGTATGTTGTTGAGTGGCAAAAGCAGCATCGTTCTGCAGATGACAATCGGTCAAAAAAGGCTGTGTTGAGCCACTCCACAAGATACAAGGATCTTTGGAATGTGTTATAACATGCCCTTGTCAGTTTGCTTTATTTCACTGCTTTGTCGGTTGTAGTTTTCATTCAAACAGGTATGTATTCTTGTGTGTGCTAACACTCTGACACAGATTTGCTGTACTATTATTTTTAACGCTAATCACACTTCACTTATCCTCACACTTGTCTTGCTTGTACATTTCCGTTCTGTCCTAACTAATATGTAACCGAATATAATACTAAAGGAGTACCTCTTGGATATGTGTTCTGTCTAACTGTATCACAAAGTGATCACCTGTATCATTTCCTGCTAGTTGTGATGGTTGGAGTGGTGCAGGCAGCTTTCTGTCTTAATACACTTCTTGCTCCAGGTCTGGTATAATTGGGGTGTGGTAGCAAAAATAAGCAAATTTAGATACTCCTGTATCAATGCATTTTGTTGAGGTACCTTCTTTAATCTACCTATCCAAAAGCCCTTGAGATCGCATTGTGTTGGCTGAGTATATCTGATCAATGGACTGGCTACTCTCACCAGGTATGTATCTAATTATTACATCCGTATGCATTTTCCTGGTTTTCATTTGGTAGCAATATGCTCAGCTTGACCGCTTTGACTTTGAGTTATTTTTTCATTGTACATTTATTAACTGCTTTTGTCCTCATATACCACCAGAATGGATGTTTTTCCCATTTTATCCCAAAAATTTTCCCGGGGGAGGCCCCCCGGACCCCCCCAGCGGGAGGGCGCTTTTGCGCCCCTCCCGCACCCTCCCCGCCGGCGCGTTGCGCCGTGGACGCGCCTTCGGCGCGTGGTATCGCCGCGCTCACACTCTAGGGCCTAGGCACTTCTACATTTACCAATACACCACTGGTTGTAATCATAATAGAGGAATCAGTGTTGTTGTAAGTAGAATAATAATATGATGAATCGATTGTTGTTGTAGAATTAGTTGATTTGCTGTTGTTGCTGACACCATCTCCTTCTGTAATAAAAATGTTAGTGGCATACGAATTTTGTTAGTTTGACACTCTAGTAATAATTAATAGAACTTACCAAGTAATAATAATTTAAAGTAGTAAAATAATTTATTCCTTTATTTAGTTTGTTAATAATTTACATTTTCCTTTGCAGCACGTTCAGTTTAGTTTGTGATCTTCAAAATTTGACTTGGCTTGATATCAAAATTTACGAAAATTTGACAGCTGTTTATTTGCTGTGTTTTCGGTAAGACATCATTGAGTAAAAGTGTGATAACTCTAAAATTTGAATTGTAAACATTGAGAAGACAACTTACCATAAATCACATGGATGTGACCGTCTTGTTGGATTTGAATATCATTACGATTGAGGATAAGTGTTTGATCGTTCAATTGTGGATTGTTGCGTAAATCAATAAGTTTAATCAAGGAATCATTGGTAATCAAATGGGAGATAAGGGATAAATTTGTGAGATTTGGATTAGATTGGCAATCAAGACGAATCGATAATAGGCATATGCATCCGAGAATTGCTGAAACACAGATCATCTTGGGAAATAATAATTATAATTAATAATAATAGTCTGATTCTTGATAATAATAAATAATAATAAATTGATACAAAAATAGTTATTGAAATTAATTAGATGTTATGGAGAAATAAATTGAGTGTATATAATAGATATGTTAGCAAATGTATAGATAGATAGTAATAGTGTAAAGAGTTTGTGGAAGAGCAAAAGTAACAGCAGAAAAGAAATAACTAACTAGATAATAATCAAAAATGTCTGCTAAAAGGGAAGAGCATACCAACATGCAGTTTGGCTTGAGAAAAATTATTAGTGATTCGATCTTTGTTTATTAATTTTCAAAATTGGTCCTCCCAAAAATATTAGATTTTGTCATTCTCAGGAATTTAGAGAGTGAATTTGGTGGCCTGGTCTCACAAAATTACATTATTCCTGATTTGGTGCCCTACCTCACAGCCTTTGGCTGTGCAAAGACGTTCTCTTGTAGGTACATGGAAACACAAAATCGGGCGCAGTGCCGGCCCCCGCTGCCAGTACCCGATCTAGGGGCACCCAGGCTATGCTGGGCGCTCACCATAGCAACGAGACACATGGCAATGAGCTACCACCTAATAACAACCTAACCAGATTACTTTACACTACAGGACTACTACCTTTATCACTCCAATGCCTACCCGAAGCTAAGTTTATTTACTTCACTGCCATAGTGTTTTCCTTCATTATGTACAATCTGCCCATAGCTTGCTGGCAGAGTACCTTTTTATTTTCAAATACTTGTTTGTTCGAAAGAAACGTTTTGCTTTTAGCAGTACGAAATATAGATATGTTATACCTTTGATGTTAAGGGGGGAGGAGAGCAATTAAAATAAAAAAAAGGAAAAAATGTATAAACCCTCTCCCATATTTCATTATTATATTCTGTTTTCCCCACCAAATCAATTCTGGTGTTTGATGATGTTAATGATAGTATTCACTGCATGCAGTCAACAAATGTCATTTTGAGCTATTTTATTCATTGATATGTTTTTTCACCAACACTATTATGTTATTTTAGAAATTAGCAGCCTAGTATTGAACAACACAGTACATCCACCTGAAACAAGTCACAACCACTCGGCGTACAAAATTATGAGACACATTAGCGTATCTGGTAGACACGTCCCACAAGGCTTCTGAAATCAAGAAACATTCACAGAGCCATCCACAGAACCATCCACAGAGACATTCCAATCCATTTCAAGATCTCAGAACCCTATCAACACCTTGTGAGTCTAGACACAAACAATAACCATAGATTATCTTCAAGAAGCCCGCCATCCACAATTCTACGCTACGCTTCATCTTAAGAGGGGAGGTGTGAGACAGTCCAATCTTCAATTGACTTTCACTGATTTATCAGCGGACTTTATCCCCAGTCAAAGTTAACATTCACCCAGACAGCTGGTGTCTCTCAGGATGTGCAATTGACGCCAGCTGGTCTTACACAGGATCTTACCATTCCACCCTTGTCACTCTCCCATCCATTGTTACATCTTGTGAAATGTGTCTACAATAGAAATTAGAATAATATTAAATGTAATTACAGCTGGTTTTGACTTGTTTCAGATTATCATATAACTAATATGTATAGCAGCAACCTTTCCCAACTTTACATATGCTTACATAATTAATGAGTTAGATGCCACCCTTTTGTGGCGAAACATTTGTATTCCACTATATATATGAACATTCACTATTTTGTAGTTAGTTGGTATTTTGGTTATTGAGTTAGTAATCGAGTTATTTAGAGAGTATTCAGTCAGTAGTAAGACTGTGTGGTTACTATGAAAGTAATAAAGTTGTTTTAAGAAGTCTAAACTTTCAAGTGTTGAACCTTTGTGGTGCCGCCAACAGTAGGGCATCACAGTTTGATGATGGGAGTTCTATATATACCTGAAAAACACGCTAGCAACGTCAAACAAATTGGAACAGGAGTCATACTTGTAAGAAATCGTGAAGTTAGTAGATTTGGTTATCATCGACATGATATAATCACATTCACAGCATTACAAGCGATAGAAACGGCTCAAAACCTATCCAACAAACTTGATGATTCCAACCAGATGAAGTACTTTACTACAGATGAGGTTGTTGAGAACAAGGTCTTAGTGCTTTCAATGGGAGTGGGAAACACATCTTCTACATCTTTGAGAGAACCAGCGCCCCCTGGTGAAAACCATATTCAAAAAGAGCATGTCAGACAAGACAACATAGTGAGTATTTTTTATTTAATGTAAACTAACTGATATAAGTAATACTTCCAATTAGATAATATTTATTTATAAAGCAATTATTTTTTGTTTTGCTTTAGATAGATGAGAGAGAATCAAAAACACTTGATGAAAATTATGCTCAAGAAAAAACAAACTGAACAATATAACTTGGTGAGTTACTTCCCTTTACTATATAATGTTAACTAACCAATGTAAAAAGAACTATAATTCAAATTCATGTAATTATTTTACATTTTTGTTTAATCATCCTATACTAATACATAACTTTTGATTTTAGTTCATTATGGAATCAAAAGTACATAGAACAGAAGTCTTCCTTCCTAGTTATAACATCAGTACAACAATGACAACATTGTAAAGAAAAAGACTATCAACCATTGATTGTCATTACAAGTTGTAGTGCTTTGAATTACTTAGTATTTACTAACTCTAGCTATATTATACAAGAATATTTTGCTACTTATTATGTAATAAATGTATATAATCATATATTGATTCAATGTAGTCTCCTCATTCTTCTCTTCTCTCTCAAAATATCATATGAGTTCGAGTTATGTAAAAAAATTATCAAAACTTGAATGTCATGCATTCAAAATGTATATGCCATAAGTTCAAATTAAGTAAAAAAATAATCAAAACTCAAATGCCACTTAAATGCCACTCAAATGCCACTCAAGTACCCCTCAAATGAAATACAATATAAACTCGGCGAATTCATCCAACGTCGTAACCCATTGCCTAAACTCCAAGGTCAGATCCACAAAAAAACACTTGGTAGGGAGATCTGCTCATATATTACTACTAATATATACTACTACTCACTAATAAATACTCCAACCCATTAATATATACTAATACTCACTAATATACACTACTACTCACTAATATATACTACTACTCACTAATATATACTACTACTCACTAATATATACTATTACTCACTAGTATATACTACTACTCACTAATATATACTACTACTCACTAATATATACTACTACTCACTAATATATACTACTACTCACTAATATATACTACTACTCACTAATATATACTACTACTCACTAATATATACTACTACTCACTAATATATACTACTACTCACTAATATATGCTACTAATCACTAGTATATACTACTAATCACTAGTATATACTACTAATCACTAATATATACTACTCACTAATAGCTCAGGTCCAAGTGCCAAATTGGTTCCGGTCGCCTCCCCTGTCACTAATTAAAATACTTTCTTGTAAAATTCTATAAACACTTCCAATTCGTTCTGTAGCTAACGTGCAACTATTTCTCTATATATCCCTACATTACAGCGTTATAATCCCTAAGGTGCCAGACCTGCCAAATGTTCTTATAATTCACAGCTACTTCATTGTTAGATGTTGAATGTGTTCAGCTTGGTACACTTGTTCATTGCTTGAGCAAGTTTTCCTCATTATCTTTTTCTTGTTGCACATAGTTGACAAGTTTGATTAAAGTTTTATTTTCATGATTCACGTCACAGCGTGGCTATCCCAATTTCGCTATTTATAGGGATTTTAGTACGCTCCATTTATTGACCTCCTCGCTTTACCCACTCGGTGATCAGGCAGCAGTGCAGCCACTGTTTGGGTGAATGCAATGCTATTAGTCAGCGCTTCTCGCTAGTTTCTTAAACGCAACAAGGTACAAACAGGTTTGCTATCCCCTTTATCATTCCCAACCAAACAAAAAACTTGATGCACGCATGCACAAACGTGCGAAGGATGATTTCTACCCAAACTGCTACAGCACGAACATGCAGGCCACTTTCACTAATCCTTGCTGGTAATTAGATATTCATGTGTGAAGAAAGGGGAAGGGTTGATAAAATGCTATTTAAGTTTGAATTTTGAGTTTATTGCTTCAAGGTCAAGCCGGCTTTCTCATCCCCATCCTACAGGCAAGTCCCAAATATTCTCATTTTTCACCAATTTATTATTTTGTTTGCCATAACTGTATGCGACGCAGTTTGCCGCAACTCCATATTTATCTCGTTCACCAACGGTTGCATAAGGTTTCACTCAGGTACACCAGAGTACTAGCCAGCTATATCATCTAGTGAGCAAGCAGTTTTAGCTAGGCATTGTTTAAATTCTGTAACTGCTAGTAAGTGTGTCAATAGAACATAATTGTAGTGCTAGTATAATTTTAAAACGGGATTATTTCAAAAAATTATGCAGAGGCACTGAGTGTAAAAATGTACATGAAAAGATGTGCCATTTCAAGATTTATTTCACTAACACCTGAGAAGCTACTGTAGTTTATACACTTGAACCTTGGCCATTACCCACAACACCTCCAACAGCTGCCCAGATGTAACCAGATGTAGTCCTTGAAAATGAATACATTTATTCCCTAGTTTAGCTGCTTGCAGACAATAATATAGTGATGCACTAACCATCACTATTATGCACTTATGAGCTGATGTTATCTAGACTATTATAATGACCACAAATCAGACTGTCTGGCTTGCAATTTTAAAATCAATTATGAATGTGAGCATTAAAAACAAAGGCTCAAATTAAAGTTATTGCATCTAACTATCAGTAACGGCAATCAACTCTGCAGGAATACTGAAATCACTGAATCTTCCAAGTTTTAGTGACCATGTTTTATTTTTCAGACAATAATTTCCCACGACTACTAAATGTGAGCAGCATGCAGACAAAAGCTTTACAGATTCTCAGGTGCACATCGTTCAATGCAATCTGTTTAATAGGAAAATAATTATAAAATTAAGATTTATTGGTGCCATTTAATGAAACATAATATCAACATGCACTGCAGCTGTTAAATAAACCAGCTGCATCATTCACAAAAATGCCATACATTTTGTATACAGGCACATGAACTACAGGACTATATATCATTCAGCCAAGCTCTCGGCTGCGATTCACCACTTCATCGGCTCAGCAAACATTGTGACTCTGTAGAAGGAGGGTTCTTTGTCAATAAAATATTCTTCATACAATCCAACATGATGAAGTTAGCCATTACTGATACAAAAAGTAATTCATTTTTACATGGGCCATGTGGTACAATAGTAACTCCAACTACAAAAAATAGTTGGTGCTCGCACATTGCTAGCTTTGAATACAGGTAAGACAATAAACCACATCACCAGTATACAGGTAAGACAATAAACCACACCACCAGTATACAGGTAAGACAATAAACCACACCACCAGAATACAGGTAAGACAATAAACCACACCACCAGAATACAGGTAAGACAATAAACCACATCACCAGTTGTACTACTGTGCACTGCATACATGGAACGTTTACAAAGTTGTGAATAATAGAAGCGATAACTCTGCATCAAAGAGGGAAATTGTCCATAATGCTATACTGCTTCTGGTACTTGGCACTGAGTTCTAAGCCAGTCTCCAGCACGTTTCAGGCAAAATACTAGTAAGTTGATATAGGATGGTCGTCACATTCATTTGAAACACTGAAGCTATCTCCAATTACCACAGCAAAGCAATGTGAAAAATGGGTCAGTCTAGTTATTAAACATTGGGTAGCAGACAGCGATTAGGGTGATAGATGAGTCGCTGAGGTAGCATGCATAGCAATGAAGGTTGATAACAACTGGGTCAGCGGTATGTGCCTAACTGTTTTTTGTGTCAACAAATGAATGAGTGCTAGTAGTCAATGCGGTAATCATTAGCCCACAGATATAAACAAAGAGCCATCGCACAGGCACAGCTCACATAATATGCCAGTCATCAATTGATCAAAAACCCAACAAAGCACACCTGAAACACACTGCTAAATTTGACCAATAGTTACCAGGCCGATCGCTGTCCCTCACAAGTAGTTTGCACACCACAGGCAGAGTTTGAGTTCTCAAAGGCATACGTAGGAGAAAGTGGGATTATACCTCATTAGTAACAAAGTTTTCATCAAAACCTACAAAAACTTTCTATTTGACAACTACTTACAATAGCACAATAACATGCGCTTTGAAGATTTGCCGAATGCAAGTTGTTTACACAAACTTTTGATTTGAATGAGTTTGTGCAGTACAACTGTAGCACGACAAACTTTCCTGGAGTGAAAGTGGAAGCATCTGTTTGGGAGCAATGACAACACATGTGCCATGCCGCACTTCATAACCAGTAACTATGTGTACCACTATACTTGTTTTTAATATTGCATCTGCGTCATATGAAACATATTACTGCCTGTCAGCTAAAAAATCATTTTTATAAAAACACAACTCACCTACCTGAATGATGTTGCAGTGAGCTATGTGAACGGTGACGGTGGAAGACAGAAATACTCTGAGGCTTTTTACTGCAGCTATTGGGATAAGCCAGGTCCCTGGTCTAAGCAATGCACAGTGCCATAAGCTGCCTGAAATATGTGGGCAGAGACAGTCAAGCACTGCACAAGACAAACAACAACTTAATGAAAGATGCAAAATGGAAATCAGTGATGCAAGATACAAAATACTTAGATGAGTGAATCAAGTGCAAGCAATTGAATGCTGCAAAACTAGAAAATCTAGATATAGTTTAGGTTTTAAGACTGAAATGAAATTGATGTTAGGAAACTACTTGGAAAAATTCAACCCTCACTGATATTAGCATATTTGTTTAACATTTGACTCATTGCGTAATAAATTATTACCGATAGTATTAGTAGTAGTAAAGGAGCAGATCTCTGTCATGGAGTGTATGGATTAGAAGGTTCTCCTGGGTCGAGATGAAGTACGCCCCTGTTCCCCTGAACCTGGTGAGGTGCCTTTTTGCGTGCACCAGTTGTTTGAATGGGTGTAATTACTATGATGTTGAATGTAGACGATGGACGATGTTTTGTATGTTATGTGTATTTGTTTGATGTTTTGTAGTTCTCTTGGTGCATTGTTTGGGTGCGTGGTGCCTGAGGTGCCTTTTTGTGTGACCAGGTGTTTTGTAATTAGTTGTGTTGGGCGAGGTAGCTTTTCGTGTGCACCGGGAGTTTTAATTTTTTGTGTTGCATTTAGTTGGGCAGGGGGTTTATATTGCGATTTTTTTATGTCGTTAGAGCTTGGCTGGCTTGTGTGGGTTTATACTGAGTTTTGTGTCGTGATTTTGGACTGTGATATTATTATTTTATTAAGAGTTTTGGTGTTAGAAGAGTTCCATAACGAAAAATCTTCAGCTAATGTCTTTAATTTTTTTATGATATTACTATTATTGCTTGCGAAAGCTGTATTATGTTTTTAAATTGTTTATTGCATTAGGTGTCCAAAATTAAAAATACCGATTAGACGGAGCAAGTTCAATTTGATTAATGATAATGATTAATGATAGGAATTGACAATTATTAATCACGAACAACAAGTATTAAGTTTGTATTACAATTCAGTATTATAATAATAATCACACGTCAAGTTGAACTTGCTCAATCTAATAATTATTTTAATTTTGGACACAAACATACAATGATAATAATACTAATTATTATTAAATTTATTGTCGTCGTTTTGTATTTTGGTGTCAACCTATTCCCACCGCTTGCCCCTTTTGTGATACTGTCAGACAACAACAATGATAAAAATTATTATTGTTTGTTATCAGACAGCATCACACGCAATCATTTAACAGAGTGGAGTGGGCATATCCACCAGCCAGAGATGTGGACAAATCAAAAAATTTTGACTAAAATCAAATTGTTCTGAAAATGAACCAAATCAAATTAAATCATGGACATGAGAAATTGAGGAAAATCAAATCAGGGTCACGAGAAATTGAGGAAAATCAAATCAAACCAGGGACACGAGAAATTGAGGAAAATCAAATCAAATCAGGGACACGAGAAACTGAGGAAAATCAAATCAGTAAAAATTTCAAATCAAATATTTGCATTTGATTTTCAAATATTTGTTTCAATTCATTTTTCAAAACAAGCCCTGTAAGCAAAAACAAACACACAAAAGCCATTATTCTCACCCTCTCTGCATTAATAGCGATGAGAAAAGTGCCTAAAGTTTAAAATCCGATATAAAAGTAGATTGACATAATAAATGGTCACCGTTTGCATTTCTGTGGCTCATGTCCAATATTATTTTGCAATTACCTTACTGTAACATATAAAAATTGAACTATTAAACATATTCATGCCTTCTCTAGTCAGTCACCATGGAAGTGAGGGTTGCATGCGACAGCATTGTACAGGGGCGTTTTGAGTTAAAAATCCGACCCCCTAACAAAATAGAACCGCGCGAAGCGCGAAAATTTTTTTGTTAGGGGGTTGGAGGAATTTGTTAGGGGGTTGCCTGTTTGGGGATTTACCATGAGTGTTAGGGGGTCGAGTTTTATTAATGTCATACTATATTATTATTTATTAGCCAATCATTATTCTTTGTTTTCAATTTTTGTAGTTTATTAATGATGATAACAATTATTATTATTTTATTATTATTTATGTGTGTGTGTTTTATCATTTTGACTATTTATTGTTATTATTATTAATATATTTTATTTATTATTTTTTTAATATTATAGTAATAATAAATAATAATATAATTTGACTGCTTCAAATTATTATTAACTGTTATTTATAACAATTATTATAAATAATAATAATAATCATCATAATAATAATAATAATTATTATAATAATTAATTAATTAATTAATAACAATCTAATAATAATGATTATAAATAATAGTAGTAGTGAAGTGGGGGAAAATCTAATCATTATTAATTATAATAATAGTTACAGTAGTAGTAATAATAATTTTAACCACCAAGCCACATACAGACTGTTGTTAGTTGTTGCATAGCAGCTTTATTTGCGTGTTGTTTAATAATAATTATAAGGTAAAGAAATATTTCTTTATGGTAGAGCTTTTTTCCAAAAGCACGAATATTCATTTATTTGATTGGTCAACCATATGTTCATGAGCCAATGATGTGCCTTGTTAGTTTTTTGATAATTTTATTGTTTCATCACAAGGGTGGGTCAATGTCAATCCACAAAAAAGTAAAAGCATGTAGTTGAACTAGGTCTATGTTTCATGTTGTAATGCTAAGATAACTCCAAACAATCATCATAAGAAAAATAAATCCCCGCAAACCAAAACAATACCCGACAAATTTGACCCCCTAACGTTAGGGGGTTGGGAGTTGGACCCCCGACTGTTCGGGGGGTCGGGGGTACTCAACACGCCTCTGGCATTGTAAACAGACCATTACAGCTTTGTGCACTCCTACTTCATTTGGATGTTAATGAGTCACATGAAAATAAATTATGGAAAAAAAAAAATCTGGGTTCAACACTATGCTCAATGCACTGATTACCTATATCCTGGTAGTGAAATGCGAATGTATATTGGTATATTTCAAAGACATATGCATCTTTTCAAACGTTTGCTTTCTTGTTCTATCTGGACGAAGCTGACTAATGGAATACTGCAGATGGTTTAAAATTGCATGCATATATACCATTTCATTTCTAATTGCTTAATTACTTGCCTTAGCTGTAGTAGCTTTCACACACACTAGAAAAAACTAAACACAGGTGATATGATTTAAAAATATATTGATTTGTTTTCATATTAAAAAGTATAGATAGTTTTTTCAGGTAATTTGCCACAATTTGCAATTGTTTCGTATCAGAATTAGTGCATCTGAAGTATGTAATCACTATACAAGTTAAGTATTCTGACGGATATAATGAACATATGCAATAGGAGATTGAGAAGTTAAAAGCTGCAAAACTACATGACGAAAACCTTAGTTCAATTGGTAATTTTTCCAGCTATCAGATATTACTTAGATGTGACACAAAATCATATAGTTTTTTTGTATATTTTCCATCGTAAAGCTAAAAAAGAAAGAGGCTCTACAAAAATGCCATGATGTCATGTCTGCAGATCAAATAAGAGTATGCGGTGAAAATGAAGCATGAAGCTTTGTAATGTAGTTGGTTGTTGTGGGACAGTGGGTTGTATCCAATAAAAATGTTGCTGATCAGCCGAGAATTACATAAAATTCCTGCCGGTGAGGCATACCATGAGATAGCTGAAATATTTTTTATATAAAATAGCAATAGTTAAAATTATAAATACCAATTATTTCTTGCGGTGGTAAAAAATCACTCATTGTCCACATCAGCACACAGAGTGAACTACTTTCTAACAAAACCATTGGAAGATATTAGAACACTGGGTACAGCTATACTACGCTTATCCACTAGAACATGGTCATCACGTTTAGTACGTAGATGGTTCAGAGGTAAATTCATCACAACTGTCTCTTCAATGTGTAGTGTCTTCATTCATCTTTGTATATTTCCTCAGTAGTCCAAACTGCATGTTGGAGCTTTGCATTTTCAACATCACGGAAAAAGCAATTTATTTCACTGGAAGTATAACTCTTGGTGCACATGATTTGTCCAGTATTTAATCTTTCTTGACAAAAAAGATCCACACGGTAGCCAGCACATGTATCCAAATCTATAACATAGCAATGTACAATGATTCAGGAGAATATGATTAGAGTAAATGAAATTAAATATGCTATTGCAATCTAAATCAAATAGCATAGCATATAATAACAATGCAATGGCAAATAACAATAACACTTACTTATTTTAACCTAACATGTAACAAGCACCTTTCATCGATTATCAATCAAACTACAGTGCTGATGAAAAATATTAGGATGCCTAGAATTTTGTATGGTCATTTGGATAACATGCACGTTTATGCTATTTGTATTGTTGCTAACACCAACAAATTATACATTTTCGAGAAGCAGATTTTTTAAAGTTTTCCATAGACTTATTATGGTGTTAACTGAACTAAAATTCAATCATTTTAGCTCGATGGAGCTGTGAACAGGCTTCTATCCCTTATAATCTCGTCAGCTAAACCTAATCTATCACCAATTGGTACTTTGCTTGTAGCGTCAACAATCATGATAGGATTTGCTCTAAAATTGTTTAACCAAAATGGAATTAATTTTTCAAATTCTTACTGATACTTGAAAGTCTTTGTGTGCTTGAGCTGTTGTAGTGGTGTATAAAAGTTGCATTAAACTCACATGGCTTCATATCAGTTTTAGATAACCAACCGTCAACATGCTTCACCTGTCATCAGAGAAGCGTTCACTGGTCATCCATTTGCATGATCACCAGCAGAAGCCAGTCAGAGAGATAGCAGAAGAGACCAAATGCAGCAAGTCAACTGTCCACTACACTATCAAGAGGTGGAAGGAGACTGGCTTCACGAACAAAAAGGAAGGACGTGGGCGGCCGAAGATGGCTACACCCAGAGTGCAGAGGAGCCTGGTTATACTCTCCCTCAAGAATAGACATCTCACCAGCCCTCAACTGAGCACACAGTTAGAGGAAAGCACAGGAGTCAAGCTGCAGCCCTCCATAGTGAGGCAGAAACTAAGGAGGCATGGCCTTCGAGGCTGCAAGGCTAGGCGCAAGACACTGCTCACCGAGCGCCACCAAAAGGCTCGGATAGAATGGGCTAAGACACGTCGTGCATGGAGTGTGGAGCAGTGGAAGAGTGTTTTATTTAGTGATGAGATCAGTTTCAATATCCAGAACCACACTGGTAATAACTGGGTGAGGAGAAGACCAGCAGAGGAGTTTCTGCCGGAGTACACTCTCCCCATGATCAAACATCCAACATCAGTCATGACATGGGGATGCTTTGCTGCAAGTGGTCCAGGTAGAGTCCATGTCTGTGAGGGCATGATGAACGGAAAGAGTACATGGAGGTTTTAGAGAAAGTGATGATGCCGTCAGGAAATGAGGTTGTTCCAGGAAGATGGACCTTCCAGCAGGATAACGCTCCATGCCACACCGCCAGGACGGTCAAGAAATGGATGACAGATCACCAACTGGAGCTATTGCCTTGGCCAGCACAGTCTCCAGATTTAAACCCAATGGAGTATCAACCGAACCTATTAGCACTTTATAAAAAACCTTCATCATAAACTTAAACTCTTTTACAATAGTTACTATATATCTTAAATATATGTATATCTGTACAATGATATTACAGACATGAATATGGTCATAGACATAACTGATTATACCCATGAACATAGCTATACAATGATAATATGAATATGTACATAGGTATGTACATGTACATAAATGAATATGGATATGTACATAAATGGATACAAATATGTTCATGGATATGTACATGGATATGTTGGAGATTATGTATGAAAACAGTTCTAATTTCTTGTAATAAAACTATAGCATTATCTCTACAATTATCCAACAATCAAACCTATAATGTTTCTTATATAATAAAGTTATACAATAATACAACGCCTCATTTTTATACAATACTCAAACCCCCAATCTAAATCATCATACAAGCCCATCAACATACCAAATCACAAAATATTCAAAACACCTGGTGCACACAAAAAAGTACCTGCAAAAACGGGACCAGGAGAACCTCCATCACGCTAATAAATCAACATACCACACAACAAATACGAAACATTTTAAACACCTGGTGCACACCAAAAGGTACCTCACATGTTCTCATGGTGACTGGTGCCGACTTATTGTACACCTGTAACCAGGAGAACCTTCTCCTTAGACTCGATGACAGAGATCTGCTCTTGTATTACTACTGCTAAATGAACAGTATTTTTTGTAGAAATGATGTTAGGCTCTGCAAAGTTTTTTGCCTGCTATGTTAAATCAAAGATCTAGGTTAAATAAAGTACAATGCCAAAGAGTGGGGCCTGTGATAGTTAGAGTAGAATTACAAGGAGTTGCTGGTGTTTCCAAAACCAAATGACTTAAACAACTTATGTAGCTATCTCACCAAAAAATGACAACTCTCCTAAAATAGTTGCTGTCATCGCGATTATAAAATAGGAGTGCGTCTGGTAAAAAGTTTTTAAATTATCAAAATATATTAGGGTTGTAAAACCAAAACTTTTATCTATGACAAAAAATGAGTTGTTGGCTCTGTGAGATGTTTGAATGACAAATGTTGCAGCTCATGATAATTAATCCTGACAGACATTTCCTATGTACATAACACCGCTACTGAATTTTGAGCATTGTTTCCAAGACCAAATGGCATTTGAGAAAGACCGCCGCAGTCTCCATTGTGTGACCTACGTACTACAAAGTACTGTAGCTGATCAGTGCACTCAGTTTACATATTGCATCGTGAGGTAAATAATAGATACAAATGTCCAACATATTACTGTGTAGAATTTTGTCTTCTGGTGGTTGCGAGTCACCTGTACAACTTCTCCAATCAGATACTAACGCGATGTTAGATTGCATCAGCTATCACTTCAGCTCCCAGGTAAACTCTTCAACTTTAATGCTAGTTAAATTTTGCGCGAACGCTCTATGTTCCGGTGGCTCTATATTCCGGTGGGCCTTTGTTCCGGCGATTTTGGCTCTATGTTCAGGTGAATTAGTTTTCATAAAAGAAGACTATCGTGGAGCGTCTTTTATATTTAAATACAATGAAGTTCAAATGGATTGTATTATTTGATTTGGTGCTTGGCTTGAAAAAAACTTTAATGAAAATAGTTTATGATTATGCAACAAGTAATAAACTAATTTTATTAGCAATAAAAACAATGAAAAAAACAAAACTTCATTATAAAATAAATTAGTAATAGTTTATTGTGAAAGGTAGCGTCCATTTTTAGTAGTGCTCAACAGTAGCATTTTTCTATGAAAAATAATTCACCGAAACATAGAGCCAAAATCACCAGAACATAGACCCACCGGAATATAGAACCACCGGAACATAGAGCTAGACCCAAATTTTGATACCCTGGGCCAAACTTGCTCCTGCATTATTCTGGTTGATAGCACATTTAGATCAGCACTGCCGCCTGGGCTGAAGTGCTAAGTGGCTTCAATAGAGTAAAGTTCCAGTCCCTTTTCCCAACTATGTGATAGGAGAGAAGGCTGTGGTGATCAAGCTCTCAATGTTACTGGATAGTTGTAATAACCTATTATTCAGATGGCTACCATAATGCTGTCTGGCTGTATGAATTGCTTATACCTTTGCCTGGACAAAGAACATAATCTAAAGCCACAATTTTATAGTATAGTGGAGGTTTTGACATATAGCAACCTCTATGGGTAACGTTAATGGGAAGTGTATGTATTTTTATCAGGCAACTGGCATGGTCTGAATAAAAAAAATATTCACTTCAGTTTTGATGAATTGTCATGAATATTGAATGATTGCCAGACACATTCATGACTCCCACATTGTCGGGTGCCAAAAATTACCAGATATCGGTCGCCTGTTTTGACATCTAAACGCATATATCACCCTACAATAGCTGAATTAGCTAGGTGGGTGTGTGTAGAAGAGAGCTAAGCTGTGCAGTGGCTGTACATGTCTGCCATTGACTGTCACATAGAAATGGGTCATCACTAGTGACATTGATGTCTTCACCTGATGAACTGATGTCTTCTGCTAGAGGAATGTTAATACTGTAGGAATGGAGCATCATTCTGTGGGGCCTTGTGTCTGCTCTCTTGGAGTACGTGTAGTCCCCAACAATTGTGTGACCTACATAATACATAATAGAGTAGTGTATTCCCCAACAATTGACAAAGAACATAATCTAAAGCCACAATTTTATAGTATAGTGGAGGTCTTAACATAAAGCAACCTCTATGGGTAACGTTGATGGGAAGTGTTTGTATTTTTATCAGGCAACTGGCATGGTCCCAATAAAAAAAATATTCACTTCAATTTTGATCGATGAATTGTCATGAATATGAATGATTGCCAGACAAATTCATGACTCCCACATTGTCCGGTGCCAAAAATTACCAGATATGAAGCGCATTTTTGGACCTCTAAACCCATATATCACCCTACAATAGCTGAATTAGCTAGGTGGGTGTGTGTAGAAGAGAGCTAAGCTGTGCAGTAGCTGTACATGTCTGCCATTGACTGTCACATAGAAATGGGTCATCACTAGTGACATTGATGTCTTCACCAGATGAACTGATGTCTTCTGCTAAAGGAATATTAATACTGTAGGAATGGAGCATCATTCTGAGAGGTTTTGTGTCCGCTCTCTTGGAGTACGTGTAGTCCCCAACAATTGTGTGACCTACATAATACCTAGTAGAGTATGTGTAGTCCCCAACAATTGTGTGACCTACATAATACAGAGTAGAGTATGTGTAGTCCCCAACAATTGTATGACCTGCATAATACATAGTAGAGTATGTGTAGTCCCCAACAATTGTGTGACCTACATAATACAGAGTAGAGTATGTGTAGTCCCCAACAATTGTATGACCTGCATAATACATAGTAGAGTATGTGTAGTCCCCAACAATTGTGTGACCTACATAATACATAGTAGAGTATGTGTAGTCCCCAACAATTGTGTGACCTACATAATACGAAGTAGAGTATGAGTAATCCCCAACAATTGTGTGACCTATATAACACATAGTACAGTAAATGGCATAGGCTTGACCTATATAGATAAACTACACTAACTAGAAAACCTTGACCAATGTGCAGTTTACAGCAAACAAAGTACACCATATAATATCAACAAAAGAACCTATATAACTGCAGTGCACTCGCAGTTGATGACTGCGGCCAGTGTGAGGTACCAGTAGCACCTTTGTAGCCTTATCTCCCATGTATATACCAGTCTCTAAGACATATACAGAAGTGCTGGCAGGGACTATTGGGTTGGTCTTCGGTGAACCATTATGGCTATGTAGAGTAATGAATATGTAGGGGAAGCCTGTAGACCAGTCCCTAACCAAACCTAGGACATAGAATCTCATGCTAAGTTTACTTAACGCACCCCACAGGCTTGGTATGCACGACAATCAGATAACCTCATTCCGTTTCTAAATAATTAACAAAAAAAATTTGCTATTTCTGACTTCTAGGAGAGATAAACTAACCAACCAACCGACAAACCAACCAACCACCCAACCAACCACCCAACCAACCAACCAACCACTCAACCAACAAACCAACCAACAAACCAACCAACCAACAAACCAGCAGTGATAAGGAGATGTGGCTGTGGATCTTTCACTAACATTAGATCAGGGTGGGATTCGGCTACCCCCTCTATACACAGATCATCTCTCACTAAGGCTAAATAGCATTTCTTTACTTGCTTGTTCTCAAACGCTTGAGTAGCTGCTTTCTTGGTGAGGCCTGTGAACTGACAGAGCTATGGTACAGAAACGAGTATCAATGACAAACCAGAACGATGTGCCAAAACTGTGTTTTATTTGTTCACATAGGCAACACGAGTGTTACCTGACAGTACCTATCAATACAACGGAGAGTTATTGTGACCAACAGAGCAGCTTGTAGCCTGGTAATACCAAAGCTAGGTTTATTATAATTTATTAGTACATTATATTTGGCCAACTGACCATCCTCATTCCGTTACATTTACCTGTTTAATTCTAGCAATACAATATTATAAACAGTCTTTGTCTTATAAGCAGATATCAAATATTCGCGTTAGATTAAAGAGTTTCAGCATACAACACTAGTTCAGTGAAGCTGGCCTCATTTAAAATTTTTGTTGAGAAAAGTGCACCAATAAATTGAGATAAGCAATACCTACAGTAAAGAATAGATGAAATACTTATTACAATAATACATTTTCAACAATGGCAGAGTTTCTAAACAAATAAATAAAAAATCTGATAAGACAACTCCATAAATTATCCGCTGGCTCATGCTGACATTCATTCAGGTTCTCAAATTGAACCATTAATTTGGACAACCACTGATGAATAATTCTCAGATAAAAAGGTAACAAACACATCACTAGTCAGCAGCCACTCAGCCTGAGAGCTTACCAATGTATAGCACTCCGCTCGGGGCATAGTCTAGCCTGTGTACCTAATAGAAACTGTGGACGAATGGATTACGACCCTCATCCGCACACTTAACACCCCTAGAATTACACGATCAAAGCTGTAGCGCCTCGAAATTTCACTACATTTGGCACACAGCATTGGTATAGTCTAAGTGAAACAGCTCAACCTGGAATAAAAGCAAACAATTCTTACCATTGAATAAGGAAATAACTACATTCACTGACCTCTGCAGAAGCAAGCTTTCCAAAGTGACCTCTTCAGGGGTGTTACTATTTATTTTGATGTCAAAAGGTTTGTTCACCACCACATAATGTTCACTTCTGTAGAGGATTTGTAACGGACTCATTTGTCTGTCTTCATAATGGTGCAAGTCATTGTAAATTAATCGATGCTTGGCTGCGACAGTGCTTGTGAGATTACGTACAGATTGACTAAAACCTGATCTAATGAGTGGACAACTCCGTGTCAGGGTTTTCATATACAAAAAATTAAAGCCAATACGAAAAATCAGCAATACAAATGTGTCTATAAATCCATTTACATATATAAATACATATACCAATCACGTATGGCTAAAAGAAGCATTTAGACAGCGCTCTATGCAACCAATGTGGTTCATTTAGTGAGAAAGGGGAAGTGAGATAAAGTTGTATTTGGTGTAAAGAAGATGCCAATTTTTGGCACATATAGCAACTACACGGAGTAGTTAAGCGAGTGGTATTATTCGAAGAAGTGAGGTATAAAATTGACTGAGTGGCTATCTACAGTATATTAGAACTTTCCAGCAATTGCAATGACTTGGAATTCAAATTTGGCACTACTTAATTTGGCGTTACTTAATAACTATCAATCACAAAACCATTCCTCGTAGCAAAGGCAAACTACCTTATACAAAAAGTGTTCATTAACATAATTGGCAGGCTGAATGACAAGACAGGTATAAGATTGTGAAATTTAAAATAAGGTTTTTGAACACATTTCTATCTCAACAAGTTTAAATTAAAACAAATCCTTTCAGAATTAGGTGTCCTAAGACCTGTAATTTCACAACTTCAGTAACAATTTCTGATTCAATATCACTCATCAATGTTGATATTTCTTGTTTCGGGGTGTCTGTTTAAAATATGGATATCTTTTCTATTGAATGACAAGCTCGTACAAGCAACATGTTCATATGTTGTGCAATAAGAAAAAGTTTGCTAAAGGAGAAGATATTGATGATAAATAATCAATAACTACCAAATACTTCGGAGAAAGTGGAAAAAATATTGTACTTTGAGGCAACTCAAAAGCATGTTTTACAGTGTAATGAGGTTAGAGTTTTGGTACACACTTCTCAACCAACAAAGGAAGAAGTGGAGGGTGCAGCAAACCAAAGAAATAAACCTATAAAAAATATCTTTTCCTACCTTTGGGATGAAGCTATTAAAAACTATTTCTTGAAGCGGTATACGAAGAGACACTGAGTATCGCCTTAGAAGACTTGGTCGCCATTAAACATTGTGTATAGAATATCTCGCCAATAAACCATTAAATATTGTGTGTCCTATATCTAGCTAATAAACAATTAATGAAACAATGAATGACACAACTATATAATTTAACAAAACAGGAAGTAATTTTTAATTTTCGCAATCAAAAATTGCAAATTTATTGATCATATGATTTTTATTATTCTTTCCAAATAATAAAATTTAAAAATATACATAAAATTAGTGATAATAAAAAAATTACTTTCAATCTTCCAGCATGGATCAATAGTGCCAATAAAAACTTCCATTATGCTATTACAATGAATATTTCGACGTTTATTCTCAGTAATAAGCTCCAGTAAGATATATTGTAACGGTTTTCTCTGTACTCAGAGTAGACGCTTACAGGTACTTACAAGGAGTGCTATGTTTAAAGCATCCCAGCATTGAACATTTTTTTTGTTGAATTTATGAACATTCAAGTCTTTAGCAGCAGATTGGTGTATTGAACAACCCTCTAGGCCTACTCAGTACTGATCTACAAGCCTGCAAAGTACCCCTCTTCCAGAAATGCTCGCCAATTTTTACACTGCTTAAAATTGACGTCATCTTCGGGTATTTACTTCTTTGCTGCGCAGTATTTATTTGACCAATCAGATCCCGTTATTTATTCTTACTATTATTTATTTATTATTATTCTACCATTCTTGTATGAATAGCATTTATTGTTCCCTTACTCACCAAAAGAAGCACAATTTTTTTCTATCCTATTGATGTAAAAAGTATAAGATGAGATGATCCTTGTGATTGCGATCACATGGACAACCTGACAAATCCCGCAATCGTCTCTTGTTGTTGTCATTTCACATATGAAAATTGCGTAATAAACAAGCGTTGATTTAGTCTACTATGCGTGTGCACTAATTGCATCCATATTGATAGAAACCACTAATTCGGATTTTATGCGTGCAGCGTGCAATTTCAAGCTAGATGAAAAATGGCGCGTAACAATAAATCTCAACAATAATTTTTAGAATCCATTTTTGATGGGGTGTTTTCGTAAGGATTCTTTATTCCTGTTGCAATGGCCTGCATCAGACATAAGACTAAATGAATTGCCCAATCAGATTTCATTTTAAACGCGGACGATGTAACTTCATTTATAAATGTTTGCTATTATTTATTATAACTGGCCACGCCCACATCCCAAAGATGACGTACACGGCAATCAATGGAAGTTATAATAAACTAAATTTCGGCTGATGCGACGAGCATTTGAGGCCAATGACTTTTTGGTATGCTTGTAAATCAGGACTGAGTAGGCCTAGAGGATTATTTAATACATCAATCTGCTGCTTAAGACTTGAATATTCAGAAACTCAACAAAAAAGTGATCAGTGCTGGCATGCTTTAAGGCTTTGTTTCTACTGGATTTGGTAGCGCAGCAGTAGCGTAGCAAAGCTTGAGTGGTTATTTTGTATTGTGTATAACCAAATGCTGCTATGTAGCAGGCACAACTGTCTTCAGGCAACTGGCCTCACAGATTTTGCAACGTTGGAAGCAACAATAGTTTATTACCACCAACAACAAACAATGTCTAATTGTAATCGCACAAAATTGAATGTTTAATATCGAGTAAAGATAATAAGTTAGTCACTCGTTGTGGTCCTTGGTTACTCGAAGTGTCTCTGGATGTGAGCGTCTGTGAAGGAATTTTGTCTGAATACTCCCTGAGAACGTCTCCCTAAGAACTGACTGAGTGTTCACTAGGCGCTAGGAACTAGTCTCCCTACTAACTGACGACTAACTGTAAATCTAACTACTGACTGCCCGCTGGGCTGAGTGCAATCGTTTATATAGCAAGGAAATAATAACTGGAAATAAAAGTATACCGTTGGCTAAAAGGGGTACCCCCAGCGAAGCATAAAATAACAAGCATAGGCTGGTATCAAAATAGGCTATAATTAAATGAGAGTGAGTCACATTACTAATGGCGGAAATCCTTCCTGAGCTTGGCTGGTGTAAGCGAGCGGTCAGCTGAACTCTTGTGAAATCAAGCTTAATCCTCAGAATGCATTGAATATAAGAGATGAAGCAGTAGTTGCACTGGCTGAAGATAGGGAGCTGCACTGCGCAAATCTATTACACAGGCCACTTCAACAATCAAGTTCTTCCGTACTGATAGTTAAACAGGTACAGGGTGGCCATATAATAGGAGGTCGGGGATAAATATAATAGTATATAAATATGAATATATACAGGAGAGTCCCAGAGAGACTGTCAACTACAAAACCTGTAGTCTGGCAGGTACATACAGAGTATGTCCTGAGGCACAAGACCATGTGCAGAGCATAATATAGGGGGGGGGGGGGGGGGGGGGGGTAAATAAGCTCAAAGAGCCTTAACGAGGCTGTCAACTACAAGCCTGTAGTCCAAGAAGCACAACCCTTGTGCATAAAGATTAAATAGATTTACAACCTGCCATCAGGCAGTGGAAGGAAGCAACTGGGAAGGGGTTGAGGGTTCAACCGACACACCGGGATAGTGTGGACACATCAGCGCGAGATCATAGGAAAAGAGAGGCATACCATGTTCTAAAACTGGCAGCTCCGTAGAGTCTGTTGGATATCTTTCAGGTGGGAGACCTCTGTCTTGAGTAGCTCGGCTCTGGTTCTCAGGGTTTTGACTTCAGCCTCGGTAAGGGTTCCAGTTAGTACTTTCGGTCCTAGGTCCTCCAGCTCGCTCTCAAGCTCTGTGATGCCTCCACCTATAGTCAACGCCCAGCGGGCCCGGTTCTGCAGGAAATGTATAGGTAGGCTAAGTTCTGGAGCAGGTTCTTCTGGAGGTACAGGAGCGACTGACTGAGGAACATCTCTCTCTACACACAGGGGTGTATAGACAGAGGGAGACGAAGACACCTCCATAGCTTGGAGCGACAGTGGTGCAGGGCTTCCTTTGTACCTTTCTCTTTGGGATTTGGTAGACGGTCAAGGGAAGTGACATCAGTGGAGTGATGCGGGACTGTGGTAGAGTAGGTTCAGGTTGAGCAGGAGGGGGTGAGGTAAGGAGGGGGAGGTAAGGAGGGGGCGAGGTAAGGAGGGGGTGAGGTGAGGAGGGGGTGAGGTGAGGAGGGGGTGAGGTGAGAAAGCGATGACGTGAGGAGGGGGTGAGGTAAGAAGGGGGTGAGGTGAGGATGAGGTGAGGCAAGGAGGGGGTGAGGTGAAAAGGAGGTGAGGAGGGGGTGAGGAGGGAGCGAGGTAAGGAGGGGGTAAGGTGATGGGAAGTGTGGTGAGAGGGGTAAGAATAGAATATGAAGCGTGATACGGTTTTTAATTCGAAACATTTAGCTCTAAAGATTTTGAAGTGAGCCTTTCAACAAAGTGAGACTGAGGGAGACTGAGGGGAACTTAAACACACACATGATGATGTTTCTATGATGTATTGCATTTGAGAACAAAATTTAAACAAAAACTTTGTGATGGTTAATACTTTTTTGCATTCTAATTTGCATGACTAAAGAAAAAAAATGGTTAGTTTGTGTGCCACTTGTGTCAGAAGAAGTGATGTTCCAATTTAATGTTCTTCTAGTAACTTATTTTTGGTATCTTTGTTGTTGGATGAAAACTAGACAATTAAGTAACTTCAAACGACTGGGACTTTAATCCTTTTTAGTTTTAGTGCAGAGTTCTTGAAAGTAACAAGAACTAAAAACTCAGCAGAAGAGTCTTCACCCGACTCCAAAGGATCTGGTGGTGCTGAGGTAGTACATTCACTTGACTAGCACTTAGTGAACTGCTAAATTTTAAGCTGAATAACTGTTTTAAAGCTAAAATGTCTATGTGAACAAAGCACTTGTTGAACGAAAAGAAAAAAAGTAATCATGTGAAATTTTTTTTGTATTTATAGCAAACAGTGGCCTACAAAAGCATCACATATATAGCAGCTCGGAGGCTTTGGGTGAGAGTCCCGCATCAGGTCAAGATATAGCACAGAGAACTTTAGACTCACTTATTCATTGTTTCTTGTACACTTAGTAGGAGACCATCTTATCAGCATTAGTAGAGTTTGCTTCTATCACCAATTGGATAATATAAACGTTATCAGTGGTTATCCAATGTGTGTAGCACCTGTCACTAACAACTCTATCTAATGTGCCTAGCACTTGTCACTAACCACTTTATCCAATATACCCAGCACCTGTCACTAACCACTCTATCCAATGTGCCCAGCACCTGTCACGAACCACTCTATCCAATGTGCCCAGCACCTGTCACTAACCACTTTATCCAATATACCCAGCGCCTGTCACTAACCACTCTATCCAATGTGCCTACCACCTGTCACTAACCACTCTATCCAATGTGCCCAGCACCTGTCACCAACCACTCTATCCAATATACCCAGCACCTGTCACTAACCACTCTATCCAATGTGCCAAGCACCTGTCACTAACCACTCTATCCAATGTGCCCAATACCTGTCACTAACCACTCTATCCAATGTGCCTAGCACCTGTCACTGACCACTCTATCTAATGTGCCCAGTACCTGTCACTAACCACTATATCCAATGTGCCCAGTACCTGTCACTAACCACTCTATCCAATGTGCCCAGCATCTGTCACTAACCACTCTATCTAATGTGCCCAACACCTGTCACTAACCACTCCATCCAATGTGCCAAGCACCTGCCACTAACCACTCTATCCAATGAGCCCAGCACCTATCACTAACCACTCCATCCAATGTGCCAAGCACCTGTCACTAACCACTTTATCCAATGAGCCCAGCACCTGTCACTAACCAATCATCTCACTAGTTCATGTTGTACATTTTAAATAAAACATCAGTTTTTAAGAAATCTTGCTTACTTGCTAGTTGAAATTCTTTATTAAACATTAAATAATTGAGTGAAACATAACACGAAGGTAAGAGACTTGGTATAATCAAATTTCTGAAACTTCATTCACCTCTGTAAGAAAAAAAAGAATTGTATATTGCCTCAAATACATGTAATTGATGTCATTGGAGAAAAAATAAGTCACCCATTATTATTTTTGCACTAAAACATAATTGATTCTAATGATTAATTAATTATTGAAACAACTATTTCCATCTATCTGATTAGTTTCTTAGGTTTACACCAGATGCACCGAATGCCATGTTATATTTGTTGTTATTTAGAGCAGACAACACAAGTTAACTCCTTTTTACCATCATACGGCGGACAATGACCTCCTCTATCACATTGAACTCTTACAAAGTGTAGCACAGCTCCATTGTTGTTAGCATCTTCTCCACTGACATATTCAGGAGACTCATCTATGCACTCAAATGTCGTCTGGTGGTTTTCAGCATTGTTTTGTGTCATCAAATATCCTGTTGAAATTGATATTTCAGCAGTAATAATAATAATAGTTGCAAACTAGTAATCTCATAACGTTTGCACAACTAGAATTTTCCACAAATACTTCAAATAACGTACCTTCATATTCTTTAGTCCAACCTTCTGAACAATCTCTCTTGGCTGGTATCATCATTACAGCAGATCTGTTATTGGTGTAACATCTGGAACATGGTGCATTTTGGTCATTTCTTGACTTAGGAAATATCGAGTACCAGAAGCTTTGGTACTCGACACCAGCCATGTATGAACCAAACCAGGTACCAGAGCCAGTGTAGTACTTATTGTACTGAGGATCCATTGGCATACATTGGTAGTTTACTCCTCCTCCTGCTTGGTGAAAGTTGGATCCACCAGCAAAACCTGAATGCATGCAATTATGAGTGTAGTCTCTATGTGTGTTATTAGTGTTAAAAAACCTAAAATACATTTTTTCACGCTTTTCTTTAACCTTATGATAATTGTAATTTGTTTTTACCAATTTCAGGTTCGGTAGTAACAAAAATTGCGTCAGGTAAAGTCACAAAATTACTTTTAAAAATAACATGAAAAATCATTTCAGAAACTGGCTGGAACACAGCAAATTGACTTTGTGAAACTTCCTAAAACACTTTGAGAGCCTAAATAGTTCAAAAAGCTATCAAAAGGCTTGATAAAAAAAGTTTGTAAAATAAGTTTTGTCCATTCATTGAGGCTTGTTGATAATTTACTTTTTCTAAATCGATTCAGAAGCAACCAATATAAAATTTTCTTTATAAACGGCAGCTTTCAGACCCATCTGGACAATTGATTCAATTATAGTATCAATCATATAGTGCTGTATATCAGAGTATTAATTAGGACTTTAACGCAATCACAATAAACCAGTTAAGCTACTTCAATATTAATGTTTCTAAGAGTCATTAAAAGAGTCATTTTTAGTACTCTCTCATAAGAGATCAAAGTAACTCAGATGCAAAAAGTATTTTTGAGATCTTGGCGTGTTTTTTGAAAATTAGGGGTTTCAGGCTTACCATTCCAATAGTGAAAGAGAGAGCTATTTGTTTTGAAAGACAACCGCCAAAATAAAATCACATCATAACTCAACAACTGCCACTTTGCAGTGTGTTTATTTTAGCAATCGTGTCGAAATAGTGCTTCAGTAAAGCTTCAATTTTTTTCAAAGCTATTTGACGACAAAGAATTTTTTCAAGTTAAAGATTTTCATCAGAGAGAAATTAGGCCAGCTGTTTGTTCTAAAGGTTTTACAATAAAAAGAAAAGTATTCCTTCAGTCAAACGAACATGATAAAACAAAGCTAAGGGAATAGAATTACCACATGATTGATGACGATTGAAAGCTTTTTTTTTAAAAGTATTTAGCAAAGTGAACAAATTGTGAATTTACTCTGTATTTAGGACAGGGTAATTTTGTCTAAGCATGGTGATAGTATCAGTGATTGTATTAATAGCAATTGGATCACATTTGAATGTGCAAACTTTAGGCCCTGACTTCAAGCTACTTTTTACGAACAGCTGTAGATGGATTGCTGTCAATATGTACTGCTCCTATATTACTACTAATAAGTACTCAAGTGAACTTGGGTTTTGCTCAATTGTTTGAAGGCCTATAATTATTGGCTATTATTGTTCTAACTAATTGGTAATTCACTTTTCCCACATTATCTGATTTGAATAATACAGAGTTTTTCAGACCTGATCAGAAAACTTGTTGTTGATCACTAGTTTTGTTTATCAACACAGAAGCATGCTGATAATTTTTTATTAAAGAAATAATACCTGAATATAAAAGTATAGACTCATTTCCACAAGTAGTTCTACCCCATCTTGTGTACACAGCTCCACCAGCTATCCCATCTTTGCCATCTCTGCCATCTTTACCTGCCGGCCCACGTAGACTTGCTAAGTCACCTGTAACAGCAGAAAACAAGAGTTAGCTAGATGAAAATCAACTTATTGATCAACGAAGAAGGTTTTGGCATTTTTCATACAACATCATATGTTTGCTTATAGCACTGCTAGCTTTGGATTAGTTGTGAATCAAACTGAAAATTTTGGTGGCTGTTATTTTTATAACATCCCTGATGTGGTTATTGTTACATCTTATCAGAAAGTACTATTTCTGATGTTAAAATGTGGGAAATTGGCAATCAAAAATTACTTTCACCAAAGTCTGAGCTATCAGACTACAAGGCTCTCTAACAACGGATTATTGAACTTGAATGAGCCTTCACATCACAACTTCACTTGGTAGGGAGATCTGCTCATATACTACTACTCACACCACAACTTCACAGTCTGATCGGTGTATTTCATCCTGGAAATAAAATGGATTATTAACTAAAATTGATTTTTACCCACCCTAAATTTTTGGTTGATTACTAGCTTGCTATTATGGGAACAATGAACTTGGGAGGTCTGCTACTTCCTGCATTAAAAAATTCTATTACGGAGAGCTTTCAATTTTCTGATGGGTGAGATCTTTTGCAAAGCGTCTTATAATACATTGCAATGACTTTACACCCAAATTTAACCAAATTGCCTCCCAAAATAGACTTTCCACTCCCTCCTTACACCCTCACTACCAAATCCTTAGTATATACACAGAGATAAAAATCAAAAGAAAAAACAGAAGCTGCACTAAGCAGAAGGTGAACCGGGACCCTTGTGTTGTCTATTGGGCAAAAATGTTCCCTCCCTCCCTTAACACCCATCAGTTTAAGAAGAAAATCAACTGAAAGATGAGAGACCCACTAACAGAGAAGCTGATTTGGGCAAGAGAAAGCTTGTCTGTTAGAAATAGACAAACTGGTGCCTTGAACTGTTTACAAACTAATTTTCTAACGGGCAGGTTTATTTTCAGCCAATGACATTGTGTATTTTCAACGACTCATCTGCGCATGGTTCTACTAGTTCTACTAGTTGAACATTACCCTAAAGTATGACTAATGAAAGTAAATCGTACTCAGCGGTAGGTTAGTAAGTGGATTGCTGCTAACCACAACATCTCTTTTCTTCAGAACTTTAAGATCTTCTTCTGGTTTGGCTCCCTCTAGCAGCTGTAACAAAAACAAAATATTTGTTATTAAAAACGCCAGCAAAAAAGTAACTTATCATCACTAGTCCTGTAGGGCCAGCTTACATAAAATAGAACACTTCATAATAGTCGACATCGTACGCGTTTTTGATTCTCACAATAAGCAAAATAATTTTCAGCTTAGGATTGATTGATGTGAATGGCTAATCTCAGATCTTACTGCAAATTGTGAAAGTTTAATAACAAGTTCTTTCGTCATTGTTACTTACAGCGAAGATAGTAAAAACAAAAAGAAGATTTAAAATAAATGAATGTTTTAAATGATATTTTTTGTTTCTGAGAGAAATTATGAACATGTCTTGCGAACAAATTTTTATTATTTCTTTAGAATTTAATCTCCAAATTAGAAAATTTGTGCTTATAACTCAATATTTTACAAGAAACAGACAACAAAATATTTGTTTGCTACTCACCGTGTACACCAACGTAGAAATGGCTGAATTAATCATTTGAACATCTGCCTCCAACTTAACTAGTCTCTCTTCCAAATTTTCAACCTTTGCAGTGGTTCCCGAAAGTTCTTCAAGTTTTGAAAGTACTTTTTCAATTTTTCCCAAAGCTGCATCATTCTTCTCATACAATGCGCTGCAACAACTGTTACAGATTACACCCCAAAGTAACAGTATCAAAATGGTTCTATAGAGAAAGCTCAACATTTTGTACCCCTTGTCTTCTGTCTAACATGAAAGACGTAACTGCTGCTAATGCATTTCTACTAGCTGTTCTATTGGCTAAAGGAAAATAACTGGTTATTAACCGGTAACTAGCCATTAAGATTGCGATTGATATTGAAGATACCAAGTCAGTAAAGTGACTTACTGTAGGTGTAATCACTTCGGCTTTTGGTTGGTCTTTTCACTAATTTTATCCTTGTCCCAGTTATTGTTCTAAAGATTTCAAACATTCTGGTAAAAGTGTTTATCTCCTCAAAATTCTTGGAGTTTGATCCCGATGTAGTCACTGGTTGGTGGTGAACACATTTATACAAAATAGATAACAGGTAATAGAATCCCTGCCGTTATCTACCGATGTCCATTAAGTGAAGCGCAAACATTCTATTAAGAAAATATCAAAGTGCATGTTTAAACAGTTGTATGATATAGAGTTGCTATCGGTGTTTTATCTAGCAATTTATTGGTATAGAAAACATGCAGAGAATAACATGGAGTGTAATAATAACAAATTATATTTATGTTGTTCATTCATATCGGAAAAATGCAACTTTATAGTGGCTAGGTGATTTATTGCACTTGTCCTTTGTTATTTGCACAGGTAGCTGAAAAAAACAAATTAGAATAACTTTTTGAAGTTGATTACTGATGTTTTTCTAGCTTCAATTTTTTCAGGTTAATCTAAAACAAAATATTCTGTAGTAGATCTCCACTGCCTGCTACAGACACAACAAAACTCTCTTTGCGAACATCCCCTTCCACTTTTTTATCTCCTCTCATGAGATCCACTGTGTTAGAATCCCACAGAGTCCTCTCCATTGACTCCCACCAAGTCAACGCTGATATGGGTCTTTTTCGACACAGGAGTCCTCTACTCAGACTAAATATGCAAAAGTATAAGAATAAACATTTCATCATCCAAAATCACTTTAGCAATATAATATATGCCTACACAATCCACACGACTTCTGAATTGTCAATGCACAACATTTCCTTTGATTAGAGACACAACGAAACACTCTCCCCTTCATTAGGGCTGAGTCATTCTCATACAACATTACATACAATACAGCAATAGTAAGATACAAAACAAATGCATCGCAACAACAATAACTGTTTGTATAGTTAACATGGTTTGACTCCTCCAGGTCATGCTTCATCCAAATAGACATTGTGGAAGCTCATTCTCCATATTACATAAGGCTGGTTTCTTAGCCTTAAGGATCAATTTTACCAATAGCCACTTTTCTATCTTTGTAGATGGGATTCTGTCCTCTGGCTCTCAGGCTTCCATGTTAGTATAAATCTCCTAAGGGGAGTTGTTTGACTTAATTCATGCACAACCTTGAGGTAAACCAACATAAGCTAGCGTAAAATTCTACAAAAAACTTCCGAGAGGCATAGCGAAAGGTTTGTTGTTGGATGAATGAGATAGATGTAAAAAAACAGGAAGTCAGCGTTGTTGGACGAAGACAACTCAATGATATTATGGTGCAGACGATTTGCTTCAGCTTTTACATTAAACACAAATAATTGCATCGGAGAAGAATTCTTGGCAGATTGCCAATCCATCTCTGGGTTAGCTCAACAATTGTAGCGTACAATAGCGTTTGCTACATCAAATGTTATGGTTAGCTTTGGGTTGGATTTCCTTTATTTACTCTCAACAATTCCAACAGCTTTTCTGAACACCGCTGGTCAATATCTCCGAGTGCCACTGGAATCCATTTACTTTTTTACAACCCCTGCAGACCCCCCACCAAGCCAGGCAGGTAGTTCTCCCATAGCAGCTCTGCCGATTGACAAACAACTTCAAAGGCATCTCATCAGACATAGCGGGTTAGGAAGTATTTAATGATAGCGTATGCTTTATTATTCGACTTATAATCTGGGGTTTACAGTGGTATTACCTGCTGGGTGCGTATGCGATCAGCAACTCTCTAAACTAACATATACATTAGATTAGATAAGATATGCAAATGAGCAGTAGAAAGGTCATTCAAAGCTAACCAAGCGTGAAGCAAATAAGGCGCCATAAGGCAAGGAGCACCTAATGCTTGACTAATATTGGCCTAGTTTGGCAATCTTTCTGCCTCAAACAGCAACCTTTTGCTCATCTAATCAGGAGTTACCTCCTCTCTGTCATTAGTTCTACACCATGTTTTATGGATTACCTGGCAATTCAGTGGGAATATTCAAGTTCTGTTTTGTTGGAGTACTGGAAAAAGTGGGTCTTTTAAGTTTAACTTTTGGGCAGGTAATGGTTACCCTTCAGGTCACAGAGCTTCTTTCTGAAGAAGAAGACAACTACCTGTTTGGCCTTTTCCTCTCTTCGGCCTCAAGACAGGTTTTAGAAAGTTAGAGGATAAATAATAGTAGAAGAAGAGGGTCCTGAATTCTTAGAGGACGGGCTAATGATTGCAATAATGGGTTGAATGTCTGAGAGGAAATAACTCCAAAGCCTGCATGTATGTTACTACTTTAAAAGTATCGTCTGGTTCAAAATGGAAAGTTGGGTTTGTGTCAAAAGAAGATTATAAGGCTAGTAGCATTTTTTGCCAGAACTGTCAGAAACACATCTGGTTACCTCTACAGGGTGGCTAAGTTGTTTTTTACATGTCATTCTGCAATTCAAGCCCAATCGATTTGTGAAATAGAGGTTTTTATTATATTGCAAATCATTCGTTGTTACAGTAAATTGGTCATTAATAACGGCCTTAATGCCCCATGTACATCTACCGATTAGTTACTGATTGAGCCTACCGATTGCGTGATTTTGTAGCATCTCTTTCCGGATAAATCTCTAAGCGATCGGTAGCATATTACTTGAGGTAATTGGCAGGTTTTGATCCACATCAGAAAATTGGTAGAGAAATAGGGATTTGCCCAATCATATCGCTGCTCGCGGCTTGAATGTTTCCATTAAAATTGTTTCTCAAGCACAATTATCTATGTGAAAAAGAGCTGTTCATAAGCACTCCATGTTTTTTGTTTCAAAGCATTTTATGGTCAAGTACGATATCAAATACAGCGAGTTTGTTTGGTATTGTATGAGAATGCCAATTTGAGGAAAAATAGGGGAAACACTCTGTCGTCATTTCTGATAGGAGTAGATCTCGGAGAGCAAAGAGCTGCCAACATACCGCAAAACAATTTGTTTCCAGACCTGCCAAAACCGTAGTTATTAGTTTTAGATAATTTTTGTCAGTATAATATGTATAAGAAACCAGATCTGCTACCATAGTACATTGTTGTTTGTTGGTATGAATTTTTCTACAGACCTGTTGCAGTATATTTATATAAGTATGTATGTTATATTTTTTTGGGATGTTGGCAGGTCTTTTCACTGATATCTGCTTATGTCTTACTACTGATAGGTAGGGGTAAATCGGAAAACCTGTAGATGTGCATTGAGCTTTTTTAACCTTAACTGCATCATCTCTTTTTGCTTGACCTTTCTCTGAAAACTTTGAAAAAAAGCTACTTTCTTTTGCATTCTATTGGACCCATCTCCAGTCTCTGGTGATTATTTAAATCAAATTTCCGGCTCTTGCTCGATTCTTTGACAAAGCTGCTAGACTTTTCCGTAAGCAGAAATAAAAACGAGCTAAGATTTTGCTTTCAAATACCGCTTGCAAAAAACAATGAAAAAAAGTCTTATTGCCTTGTTTCTAATGAACAGAATGATGCAATTTTCATGGACTTCTATTTTAAGGCATCCATACACAAAAAAGAAAATTACTTTTCAAAATGCTTTTTATTGTCACCTAGAGGGGACAGTTAACTACCTTTTTATAATAAACGTTTTAAATGTTTTCTTCTAGCTCACATTCATTTCTTTCTGGCAATGAAAAAACCTTGCCAATAAATAATTATTGCTCTGTCCAGAGAAATGGGGCTTCAATGCATGAGTTGTTAGGTGGAGAGAGACTTGTAATGTATGGTGTGGTGTGGAGTGCCTGGAGCTGCCTCTAGAAGCTTCTGACCCGACTGCATTAGCTATAACACACATACTCACTGTATATACATTTATTAAACAATACCTCGTCTTCAGTTCAGTAGAATACAAGTAGGTTAGCTGTTGCCAGTGCACAGTGATATGCTGAAGTAGTACACCGAGTATAATAACAAAATACAAATAAATAATACTGACAGTAGAACATTGTGCGGGCGCCGCTGATACAGGTTGATATGAGTTTCTGGGTTTACATAGCTGTTTTTCCATCGCTGACATACAATGTACAAAGCGTGGAATGACCAACAAATAACATGAAGGGCCCTAGGCTAAAGCCTTAGCACCTCTTGTTTGTAGATTAAGAAAAAATTAACAATAAAATAAATACTGAACATAAAATGTTTAATATTCAGAATTTCTTCTAAATATACCAAAGAAAGATGCCCTCCTGGAGGGTGCGCCAGTCGAGGACTCCTTAGAGAGCGGTGTAACACTGGCGTGTGCCTCGCTTCTATGACTAGCACCGTTACAGCTGTGATGGGAGGAGCTAGAGTGAGCGACAGGAGATCGATTGGATGGCTGAGAGAAAGACGTTGATTGGTCCGCGCTAGCAGAATATGCCTCAGGAATCACATGACTGTCTATCGCGTGTAACTTCAAAGATTTGGTTTTTCCTGATCGTTTTTTCTTCTTAGGTTTGTCAGACTTTGCATTCTACAAGAAAACAGAGTAAGAGCGGTGATGGTAGAGTGAGGTTGGTCAAGGGTACGAGCTGTTAAGCATGAAGTGAAGAAGGTAATAATGGTGCAGATTAGTCAGAGAAAGAGATGAGAGATGGCTGAGCTGTCGGCAGCAATAATCAGTGGGGGAAGGGGTAGGCAGCTGTGATTTGCGGCAGTAACTTCACTAATGACTAACCCAGCAACGTCAGGCAGCACATCAACCACAGCTCACTCTATTTACAAGACAATATTATATCTATACTGCTGTGTGGCTACGAATACCTCAAAGAGCAGACAACTACGCAAGTAGAGTCACATGACCCGTACAGCTCATGCTTGCACGCTTGAATGAGCACATGGCATGCACCAACATTCTATTTCCTTCCTACTAGTACAAAATAATTCTATGGAAAACTCAAGCTAACAACCAATGGTGGGCAAGCTATAGGTTAATCAATGGCACCAACGCTTACCATGGAGTTACCAGTAGAGTTACCAGTAGAGTTACCCGTAGAGTGAATGAGTGTAACATTCTGTACCTGAATGGGTATAGTTCTATTATTAGTATATTTGTAACCGTAAACTTATCAGCGAGTGTCGATGGCAAGTTTAGGGAGTGAAAGTTAACTAGTTACATCCTGAATATTTGTATGTTTGTGAAAAAACAAAACCTGTTCTTGTGTTACCTATCAAAAACTACACTAGCCAGGAATATTGTAGATTTTGAGACAAATGTCTTAAACTTGGTCAGCTAAACTGAGGTAATGTGCAGACTGCAGACGTTTTCTTTCGTCTAACTCATCAACTACGAGAGACGTAGGTAATTGGTGACATATCAGTTTATAGTGTAATAAAACAAGATATTTCAAAGCAGTTCAAATCGATCGCAACTGAAATAGAGGAGATAACTCCATTTATATTAATCACAATTTTTTATTCATAATAATATTGTGATTTTTTAGTAGCGTGGTATGAGAAAAGCAATTGCAGTAATATTACAGAATGATTGTTTGGCAACACATATTATATGGATATGTTTTTTATGAAAAACATGACATATGTGTGACAACAAAAGGCACTTTTTAGGAGTGGTCTCCCTTTACCAATGCACCGGAAATGCTTTTGTCAATCATGAAACTTATCATTAGAAATTCACAGTGATATAATAGGATAACATTATATCACTGTGTAGAAATTGTCAAAACAAATATATAGTTAAGATAGTTGCAAAACTACAGCAAACTATTCGGCAAAAATAAAGTTTGTGGAAAAATAAATAGGCTTCATGTGGCCCGTGACAAAATGTTGAGAAATAAAATTAATGAATCGGAACTTATTTAGGTTACTTTTACTAGGCAAATAATTATTTTTGGTTTGAGGCTATAAAACTTGCAGAAACGTAGTGAATTCACCAATACTGCAGTAGTAGCAACGATTATATTACAACAATACCCAACTTAATAAAAAAAGCTAATACCCAAACCACACCCACTTTCGGATTATCATTTTATATGCGAGAATGGGATTGACATGCGAGAAGTGGGTGTGGTTTGCGTATTAGTTTTTTTTGTATTGAGTTAGGTATCAGAGTATTGAAGTGGAAATTGCTCGGATTGGTAGCATCAACAATTCCCAGCTTCGAGTGTAGTAGATTCCTTAATACAAGTTGATTTATCTGGTCAAACTCTGGTCACAACTTTAGTTTTATGTGTATCTATCAACAATAAAGAGGGCTACCCACTTGCCTACGGGCCGATTTGCTAACCAGCAGCTTATTTCTAACTACAGTGCTGATGATACTGTGTAGCAAGCTAGACAAGTCAACAAACCACCAAGCAAGCAAACTATCAGATGGAATCAAAGATGATGTGGCACTGTTATTTAGAGCAATATCGAATAATATAATATATAAATTTACAATGACAACACGTAATACCACAAAAAATAATCAAGCTGAAAAACTTACTTTTCCAACCACACAGCTCAAAGGGCAGAATCAGAGAGAGAGAGCACACAAAAACTCAGCTTTACATTCCTAGGTAACAAAAAGCTAACACGAAAGCCAGTATAATCTCTGGCGTTCAAAAGCTACTCATATTGATATTGCCTAGCTATTTAATTGGAGGTGCCTAGTCTACCTAACGATTGAGAGAGGACAATTTCACCACATTCTTCCCCCCTAGATGCAGCGACATATAAAAATATATGAGCTATTCATCGTAGAGTCCAACAGAGTGAAATTGTAGGAATGTTCAGCAAGACTTATAGATGTACAACATCAGACATATGTTACCCGTATCAAGCATTTCCTGAACATTTACTTCTCTATCGCCAGCGACTGAGATGCCAACTCTGTAGCTCTTCGCACAGTATCCAGGTGAGCATTGGCATGCTCCAAAGCTTGCCTTAGCCTCCTGCACTCCGCTTGGAGCTCAGCGTTTTCGCTTCTCATTCTATCCCTCTCACTATCGTTACCTACTGAATTGCTACTCGATGGTAAATGTCCTCTTGGTCGGTTTCCAAACGGTTGATTCCGTAGATGGTTTTGTCGTAATACGTTAACATCTTTTTGTATCCCAGAAGCAGACTGCTGCAATCGCACATCTCTGCATCGTATGGGACCAATCGTAGAGGGCGCTGAGGCAACTACATTAGCACTAGAGGCTATGGTATGAGCGGCTAACACAGAGGGAGTTACTTTGGGTTTGAGAGATGATGAGGCTGTTATTGTCAATAAGCTGCCATAGTGGAGTCTGGTGGCAGTCGTTCATCTCTTACAAACTTGCTGAAGTTGTTATCGTCGACAGCATAGCAATTGGTGAACTCATTGTGACGTTCGGATCCCCCTCTTCTTTCTGTGAAGATGTGGTCTAGCACAGCCTTTTGGGTCAGTTCGTAATGCCCACACAAGCAATAAAACAGTATGAAGTGTTGTTTAATATGGGTTTTCAGCTCCTTACCGGTGCCCTTGTACTGACAGAGCTTACAGTTCTCTACCCCTGCAGCTTGGTGACATCGGAAATCGGTGGAACGGCTTACTAGATATGTGGTCTTGATGACCTTGCGAGGTTTTCTTCTACGAGGTACAGCCTTTACAGCCAAAACATTCTCTGTCTCGTCAGCTTTCACACCAGTCTTCGTCTTCGCCTCACCCATCTCCAATGCAGCGGCAGAGGTCGTCTCCTTATCAACGTCCATGGATCTAGCAGGCTGGTCAAGAAGTCTCTCCATTTCCTCCGTAAGTTCGCTATTTGTACTAGTCATCTGCAGTGTACAGTTAGTGATAACAATGCTCGACAATAAATGTGTAAGTAAAAAAAACTATCAAATGAACAAAACTGAACCTAATTTATAGCAGCACTGCCAACATACACCTACAACACAACTGGCCAAACAGAAACTGCTGAACCCAGCAACCTTTCTCTTTTAGCTATCCATTGGCACAGTTTAACCAGCATTTCAGCTTGCGTTAGAGCTATCGGTATGGTCACCTAATACCTCACATACTCGTTGAGGTACCCAGGGGTTTTTCTAGCTCTCGTTGGCCTGCCCAAAGTTCTATCAGGCTGTCCTAGTTTATAATTTCCAGGAGACAATCTGGATTCCTGACCGGCTTGGGTTAGACTTTGGTCCACCCGAGCCTCTGGAAATTCTGACCAGTCTAACGACTGACTATCAGCATCACCATTACCACACAACTTCTTTCCTCATTTCCTTAGGGCAGACTATGACCTCCCGCGACCTGTGATTGACTAAAATGCGAACTATCAGCACTCCATCTTCTCTAATTTTCATCAGAGAGAACATTCGGCTCAGTTTACGCAACTCAGTACTCCCAAGGTTCACAACTGACTGCTGCAGTTCTTGATTACTTTCAACAGCAAAGTAGATGGTAGCCACATCACCGGGCTGCTTTTGAGCTTCACTCAAAGCAGCTGATGCATTCCCCCCATCTATATTCCCTGATTGCTCTCTGCTAGGACTCTGTGATCCCTCCAACTGTAGCTGTCGAGGCTGCCCAGGACTAACAGGCGCCACAGGGCAAACCTGCTCGTGGCCCTCCCGGCAGTCACACACAGTCACAGCTCCAGAGTTCACAGCACAACAATCTATATTTCCATTTTGTGTGTACAATCTCTCACCAGTGACTTTCGTGGAAACATTCCCACCATGCATTGCCCTGCCAGAAAGCTCAACCAGAATCTGTTCCATGCTCGGTCCTCCATTCAGACGGCTCACTCTGTCACACTGTTTACAATCCTGACAGGGACGTCTGGACAGACCATCAGCATTGCCATGTTTAGTGCCAGCTCTGTATTCAATGGAAAAGTTGAATTCGCTCAGAATGTCTATCCACCTGGCTATCTGGGCAGAAGGAGTAGTCCTTCTGCACAGCCAAAGCAGAGATGCATGATCTGTACGAACCCTGAACTCTCTTCCATACAGATAAGGGCGAAAGTGTATCACCGCCTTCACTACTGCTAGTAGTTCACGCCTCGTAACACAATAATTTCGCTCGGCTGGGGACAATGCACGACTGTAGTACGAGATAACCCTTTCATGACCAGCCCGGACCTGGGACAAGACAGCTCCAACCCCCTCTAAGGAAGCATCCGTGTCTAGAATGTATTCCAAAGCTGCATCAGGGTAGCCTAACACTGGTGCCGTTAACAATGACTGCTTTAAGACATCAAACGCATTCTGGCACTCTATCGTCCACTGAAACTTCTCATGTTTTCCAGTAAGCTTAGTCAGTGGTCTAGATTTACTGGCAAAGTTGTTGACATACTGACGGTAGTAGCCAACTGTCCCCAGGAATCCACGTAGCTCTGACACATTCCGAGGAATTGGCCAATCAGCTATAGCAGTAGTCTTTTCGGGATCAGTTGCAACTCCTTGCTTACTAACAATATGCCCCAAATATCTTACTTCTGTCTGAAATAAGTGACATTTGGAAGGTTTCAGCTTCAAACCAGCACTTCGGAGACGAGTCAATACCTCTTTGAGATGTTCATATTGGTCCTGGAAATCCTTGCCAATTACTATCACATCATCAAGGTACAATAGCAATGACTTCCAATGGAGACCGTGCATAACTCGTTCCATCAAACGCTGGAAGGTGGCAGGTGCAGCCGTCAAACCAAAGGGCAGGACTTTCCACCTCCACAAACCACCTCGCGTGCAAAATGCTGCCTTATCTCTAGCATCCTCATCCAACGGCACCTGCCAATAACCACTCATTAAATCGAGTGTGGAGAAGTACTGACTACCGGCCAAAGCGTCCAGACTCTCATCTATTCTGGGCAACGGATGAGCATCATGCACTGTGACAGCATTCAAGCGCCGATAATCAACACAGAACCTCCAGCTGCCATCCTTTTTCTTGACCAGCACCACTGGTGAACTCCAGGCACCAGTCGCTGGTTCAATAATACCTTGATGGGTCAGCTGTTGGATCTGCTTATCGACTTCTGCCTCCTTCTCTGGGCCCAGACGACGAGGTGCCTGTTTTATTGGCCTGGCACCTGGCTCCACCTCAATCGAGTGCTTCACCAAATCAGTCAAACCCATATCCTGATCACCACTAGCAAAGACATCACTGTATTCATTCAACAGTTTGGCAATGACCTGTCTCTCATCCAAGTGGGAACAGGCTGCAGTAGCTCCCTGATACAAGGTTTCCAAGTGTGGAGGAATGGTGGGGATCATTCTGTTTTCGGCAGACCCCTCACTCACCTGTTCCACTTGCACCTCCTCTATCAACTGGTCCTCCGCTATACTAATACAACGACCAATAATAGAGCCTGCAGAAATAGATACTAACTGATCTGTAGGGTTAAGACATCTTACTTGCAATCTTCCCTCTGTACCGCAAGCAACAATGGTGGCGGCAAGCACCAGACCAGAAAGTGCATCAGCCTCCGAGTTTTCCACCATTCCCAAAGAAGTACAGATGCGATTCAGTAAGTGACAATCAAGTATTTGTTCAGTTCGAGGAGCCACTTCGACATTAGCGACTACTTGGATTTTGCTAGTCAAATCAATACCATACCTATTGGTACAATTGAGGGCAACACCATTCACAATCAATATGGAATCTGCACAATGTAATTCACAGTTATGAGCCTGGAGAAATGGCAATCCTAAGATTGCGTCAGATTCTATATCTGCAACAACAAACTGCATACCAATTGACTCAGACCGCAGTCTCCCAGTCAACTCGACCTGACCATAAAATTGTAATTCTGACCCATCAGCTAAAGTACCAGATCGGTGATGGAATGGACTGAGCAGTCCAGTCCTCGTACCCGGCAACTTGTCAAACACTCTCTTTGACAACAGGTTCAGCGAGCATCCACTGTCCACTAAATAGTGAACAGAGAAACCCTCCACCTTTCCTGGCAAATGCAGAGTGGGTACGGTGCTCGCGACATTTATAGTGCAACGTGGTGAAGCACTTTCAATAGGAGCCATGGCATCATCAATAGGTGGATGAGTCAGTGGAAGAATAGGTGTCGCACCAATAGACTGTATATCACACAGCTCAGTTTGAACACCCACATTTCTTCCACAGCTCATCGCACTGAGAGGTTCATGGCGACCATTATAGTTTAAGCAGGGTTGCAGTTTAGGTCCACCCATTCTCCCCGCAAATCTCGGAGTGGACCTTGCTAGTTTTCCGACTTGCGGGAACTGGGTTTAAGGGTGTCCGCTGCTATTTGTTTTCCCTTCAACTGAGGACAATTTCTACGGATATGAAAAAGGGCACCACACTCATAACAACGCCTGCCATACCTTTCCTTTTTTAAACAATCCAACGGCTTGTAATTCTGTCCTTGGGATTCCTCCAAAGCAGAAACACGAGCCGTTTGCTGTTCTACTAAGGTAGCCAATCTTTCTAACTGTCTGGCCATCTTATCATCAGGATTTGGACCTTGTACCATGCTATCAGATGCAGCATTTCTAGCAACTGACTGGTAACAAGGTTCCTGCACAGCTGCCAACCTGGCATGACAGTCACGATTCCTAGGTGGTCTAGTGGGCACCCGACTTACCAGAGCATATTGCTCTGCAGCCTTTACTGCCACATCCAGAGTACTAGCTTGTACTGCAAGCAAATGCTGCCTCAATGCAGGGTCATCCAAAGCCCGATCAAAATGTTCTAATGCCAAAACAGTCTCGACTTCAACTCCCAGACCACCATAGGCTAACCTAGCCAATCTCTTGACACGATTGCCCAACCTGAGATAGCTCTCACCAGGCTCTCGTTTAAGGCTATGTAGGCGCTCACGGGCCTCTGCGGGAGATAAGCCATACATAGTTAACAGTTGGCTGTAAATTCCCTGCAAGGTATCTGCACAACCACAGTCCTTAGCACCCTTATCTAAACTCGCTCTTAGCTGAACAACAGAAACTCTATCAGCCCATCCACTGAGCTGTGCAACTTCTGCAAATTGTTTTACAAACAAGTGCACGCCGCTGGTGCCATCAAAACGTGGAGCTCTCAGTTCAACTCTGTGGCTTGGAGCAGCACTACCAGAGCTCTCCTTTTGGACACCCCTTACAGCCTCTGTGAACTGACAGACCAAAGTTTTTAGCAAAGCTTCAGTTTGGGATTCCTGAGGGCTAACTGTTACAGAATCACAACCCATCGGGTCCATCTCAGAACTAAATGGCACCTGCTCGGCCTCCTCACACTCACTCTGGTCATAAAGGCCAGTAGAGTGCAACGGCAATCTCACACGTGGTCTTGGTGCTGGTCTATATGCTTCTCCATTACTGAACACTGATGTGACAGGAGGAAGCCTTTCGTCTACCAAGGCAGGCTGATGCTGTGTAACATGTCTGTTATATGCATCATCGATCACTGCCTCGGCCGAAAATTCACCTCCCTCTACCACATTTGACTCAGGAGTCGCAGTGCCAAATGGATTGATAGCCGTAAACAAACCAGACACAGACTGCCATATACTACGGCCAGCCATTTCTATTGCCCAGAAAACACACAATAGTGCAACCAAACTGACCAGTACAACAGGAAAGTACAATCCCACTGCTGCCACCAATGAAGTGGAAATTGCTCGGATTGGTAGCATCAACAATTCCCAGCTTCGAGTGTAGTAGATTCCTTAATACAAGTTGATTTATCTGGTCAAACTCTGGTCACAACTTTAGTTTTATGTGTATTTATCAACAATAAAGAGGGCTACCCACTTGCCTACGGGCCGATTTGCTAACCAGCAGCTTATTTCTAACTACAGTGCTGATGATACTGTGTAGCAAGCTAGACAAGTCAACAAACCACCAAGCAAGCAAACTATCAGATGGAATCAAAGATGATGTGGCACTGTTATTTAGAGCAATATCGAATAATATAATATATAAATTTACAATGACAACACGTAATACCACAAAAAATAATTAAGCTGAAAAACTTACTTTTCCAACCACACAGCTCAAAGGGCAGAATCAGAGAGAGAGAGCACACAAAAACTCAGCTTTACATTCCTAGGTAACAAAAAGCTAACACGAAAGCCAGTATAATCTCTGGCTTTCAAAAGCTACTCATATTGATATTGCCTAGCTATTTAATTGGAGGTGCCTAGTCTACCTAACGATTGAGAGAGGACAATTTCACCACAGTATTATAGGAACATAACTGTTGGTAGTAGCTCCAGCACAGTGTAGTAGTAAGTATTGCTTAATTATTATTATAATTATTTATTATTATAAACAATTTCCTAATTGTTATTATTATTATGATTATTATTATTATCATTTATTGATAATCCTATTCATCGCTGATGTAAACTTGGACTGCTACTGCTGTTGTTGTTTGTGGTTTTACAGTTGTTAAATGTTGTTGCAGTTATCAAGAAATAATATTATCACCATCAATTTTCTACCAGCGTTTGGGTATTTAGACAAAATATATTTTTCAAATTAAAACATCATATTATTATTTTCTCCATTGGAACTTGTTGAGGGCTGATGCGCAGTCACATGATTTTGCGGCTCAAAGACAGCGACTGGCTCTGCACTGTCAGGGTCACCAGCAGGTGTCACAGAGTTGAAGGCAGCGTAGCTTTTGGCTTTTTTCATTTGGCTGTCAGATGTCTGTTTGTCCAGAGCACCGGTGTTGATCAAGTCTACAGAGCACAGAAAGAGACACGTTAGCAGACTTGAGGCCAGCACAAGATAGATAGTGGCAGCCGTGAAATGTTTGGGTGGGATTTGTCTCCTTGCTGTCAACAGTTCGGGTAGTGCATGCACCAACAGGCTGATACAAACAGTAAACTGAAAAGCTGGGTGCAGTGTGTAGGAAACCATAGAGTCGTCAGTCGATAGAGGTACACGAGGCAAGCATAAGTAAAAGACAATAGAGGCATTTATGGAAACACAGAAATGAGTTGACACTAGGTTACAGAGAATACAGAGAGCTGATACACAGCTGTAAGCATGGTACATCGGCCGTAGGCAAAGAAAAGATGGCAGTCCACCACAAAGTATTGCTATGGATGGACTTAATACTCATGGAATTTTTTATCTTGGCTAGCTGATGCATAAGGTTATGCATCAGCGCTACTACAACATGTCCACCATCACATCATCAACTTGAATATCAAATATGCAAACATGTGAAAATTGGCAATTACAGGAAACAATGATTTCAAATGCTGCCAATGATTGCGATGTTAAAAACAAAACCAGAAATATTAGGTCCACGAGCTATAAACACTAAAAAGTGAGGGTGCCACTGCCACACCACAGATAAAAAACACAAACTAAAGCGTAGGAAACTGAACTATACATTGCATATTGCTAGGAAAGAACATGATGGAAGGGATGTAGTAATTCTTACCACAGACGAATAAGCCTAGAAAACAGTATCAATGGATGTTACTGTCCAACATCTATGTCTATGCTTACGGCTCACACACAATACACATCAAGAGACTTACCAGAGTCAGATCCGCTTCTCTCGAAACTGCCCCTGGTGGGAGAGTTGGGTAGACTCTCCAGCAGACGCTCTATCTCTTCACGGTTGATTCCATCACTGCGGTTGGTGATACAAGTGGATATAAGGAAAGCTATCAGCAAGGCACCCAGAGAGATCAATGGAGTGAGCCAATCCTGTAGAGAAAAACGTAGACATTGTAGTTCATAGACATAGTAGTACACAGATACAGTAGTACATAGACATAGTAGTACACAGCCAGATTAGTCCATAAACATGGTATTACAGAGACATAGTGGTACATGGATAGAGTAGAATATAGATATAGTAGTACATGGACACAGTAGCAAATAGATACCGTGGTACATAGACACAGCAGTACATAGATACAGTGGTACATAGACATAAGAATATAACAGACACACAATGGTATAGATACAGTAGTACATAGACATAATAATATAAAAGACACACAATGGTGTATAAATACAGTGGTACATAGACATATATATAGTGGTACATAGACATAAATACACTTACGATTGTCCCTTTCTGATAAACATGTTCTTGTAATAATGCGACTTGCTCTTCTAGCATGAGCGTTGTCTCCTTCAGCAATGTGTAGTCCTTAGTCTACAGCACAGAATCATACATTGCTCTAAATACCTGTATTTATAATTTACACAACTCGATGTTTCTGCTCGGTAACTCTATGGCACACACCATGAGCTGTAACTTCAATCTGGTGTTTCTCAAAGATCTCATTGTGTTATTCAACGCTCTCTGCAAGTCTTCCTTCTGGCTTTTAGACTTCTTGCTCATCTCCTCCAAGTACCTGACAATATGCAAGAGCTTCTTGTACTTGTATGTTGGATGTTACAGGATAGACAAACCCACTGTGGGGAAAGTATTATTCTAGGCTGGGACAGAGGGCACACAACTACTGTAAAGTCTCACCTAGCTGGTCTACTTGTACATTTAGTGAAGTAGTAACATAGACTGCTAGTACGCACCTGTTAGTGACCTGTAGACTGAGCTCTAGAGATTTGACTTGGTTACTGAGTCTACTGATAGTAGAAGTTCTTCCACCGTGTCTAGAGGCAGCTGGGGGTGGGTCTGCGGAGCTCTCAATAGTTTCAGAATCATCATCATTTGAGTCCGCTTGCACCGCAGGCTCTGCTGAGGGCTGTACAGTTGCCTCCACAGGTTTAGGGGCAACAGTTGGGGGCTCAGCGAGAGTGGGTGGGGACGGCTACAGGAAGCGTTGATAATGCCATTACATACACAGTCTAACAAAGGGCAGAAAGACGATAAAACACATTTTACTATCTCTTACACCAAAGGGTAGGGCTAGTAAAAACACCCACCAACACCAGCTCCAAGTCTGATGGTTTCACTGGCTCCACCTCATGAGATGCTTGTTCTACATCTTGGCTGCCATGTTGGGTGGGCTGTACAACAGGTGTACCAGTCGGTTGAAGCGTGTCACTTCCTGCTTCTATTGCTAGTTGACTGGACTGTACCTGAACCTGCGGGAAGACAACTCTACCATCAACTACAGACATTACTACTGTACTGTCCATCAATTCTTTTGAAGAACCAATATTGAAATGTAATACGAACAGCAAACATTCTTACGAACAGTAAACAAACCTGTTTTTATTCGGCTGCCAATAATAGTTTTTTAAAGTGAAACAACTTGACTGAGATTGAGGATAACGTTAACCACGCCATTTTGGTAGTCTTTTGAAAGTAAAAAGTGGGGCACGTGGTTGTTTTTTTTTTTTACATCAAGTATGAATGGATGCTCCAGCTGTATAAATTTGATAACATGCAGCTACATGTAACCAAATAGGGTGGGTGGACAGACAGAGCTGTGGTAAAATCACTGTGATTTGAATATGTTGTGATTCGAATCACAAAAATTAATTTTTCTGCTATTCGCTGATTTGATTTGGTACCTCCTCTGAGTTGATATGATTCGGCCAAAATCTGTGATTTTGTGCAAATAATTGCAAATCATATAATTATTAATTAAAATAAATTGATCATAAACCAGGCTTCCAGCTCGTGCCTTTTTGAAAAAAAAAAAAACACAGACCTCATAAAATCAATGAGGACAATGATGAGTATATTTGTCACAGTCCCCATGTCATTGCGGTTTAAATTATACTGATACACAATGAATATCCCTATCATATAGTATATGCATTTGAGTGCGTACATTGTATTTTCCTGGGCTAATCATTCTAAACATTCATATCAGTATGATAACAATAATAGGTTGCTAACATCGACATCATGCCAACATCTATTTTCAGTTGCTTCTGATAGGTATGGTTTGGCTTCAGCTGCTTGCATGGTGATATTGCTAAATTGTTTTTGTTTACTATTGTGAATCATTCATTATGATTGTTACTAGTGGTTAATTTATAGGTTGGATTTTTTTACAGCCTCAACAAAGACTGCTGTTGTTGTTAAACTTGTTTTGAATTATAATAATATTTATACTTGATAGTTTATATATTTATAACTTTAAACTAATAGCTTATTGTTTTAGTCACAGGCCTATTGCAGAAAATTTGGTGGATTTTGGATGATTTTTCAAAATTTCACGTTGTGTTTTGTTGTTGGTGTTTGGAAGGTAACTCATGATTTGACAAACTTGTCTTCACGCGCTGGCCTGCTGGCTCAAAACTAATTTGTGCAGCACTCCACCAAGAAAATACCAAAAAGTAAACCCTCTGTGCTGTCGACACTGACCTTTTTTATTCCAATCAGACGACTACCTGAGAAGCAGCAACCGTGTGTTTCCAAAGTTTGAGCTTGCAAAAGACGCATCACGCAAAAGTTCTTCGCACCACCCTAGTCTCCTAAATTAGCAAGCCCTAGTTTACTCGGGTGCGAGACTGCGAGGTGTGTCAAGTAGCAAAGAAGAGCCGGAACCCTAGTGCCCCAGAAGGACAGCGACTATATGCTGGAAGGCCATTCCAAAAGCTCGCCGTGGACTTGGTAGGACCACTACCCCCCACCCGTCGAAAAAATCGATGGATCCTCGTCCTCACAGATCATTTCACCCGCTGGCAGGACGCCATTGCCATACCTGATGCCACCGCCCCAACAGTGGCCGCCATACTAGACGAACGGGTGTTCAGCTACTGGGGCCTTCCGGAGCAACTCCATACCGACCAAGGTGCGCAGTTTGAGTCAACACTGCTGGAGGAGCTGTGCACCTTGTGGAGCGTGCGTAAAACACGCACCACTCCTTACCACCCCCAAGGCAACGGGATGGTAGAACGTCAAAACAGGACACTAGGAGATGCCCTGTGGTCGCTCATCCTCACCAAAGGACAAGACGAGTGGGATAGCCTACTACCCCAAATAATGCGGGCAACCCCCAACTCCACCACCGGTGAGACACCAAATTTATTAATGATGGGCAGAGAGGTACGACTACCCGACCAACTCACAGGAAATGCACCCACTTTGGACAGAACCACCATCACCGAACATACAATGCGCACCCAAGAGAACCTGGCCATAGCTCACGAGTATGTGCGCGACCTACAGCAACGGGTGCGCCAAGAAGAGGACGACGAGCCACCTAGGTTTGCAGAAGGGGACTTGGTCGTAATGGAGAACAAGCGCCGGACCAAAGGGACCAATCCGAAACTCCAACCTAGCTACATCGGCCCCTACACGGTCACTCGAGCATACCCGAATCACACGTATCGCTTAGAGCGAAACGGCCAGGGTTTCACACAGAATGGCCGGCGCCTAAAACACTACCGGTCGTGCCAAGAGACTGTCGGCCGAGCTCCCCCAGCCGAGAGCAGGCTGTGCGCCCAAACATGCGGGGAGCATACCTCAGACGCCCCCTACCCAGAGAGGGTACGGAGGCCGAAGAGCACACCCCCGAAGAACCGGCCACCGAAGTACCTAGAGATGTCGAAGAAAGAAGGAGAGAGATCGATAGACCTCCCCCTCCGGTAATCACCGAAGACCCAGTGCCAAACACCCCACTACGCACTGAGTCCCAAGAAGAGACACCACCACCCACAATCAGGGCCCCGACCCCACCTAGGGGTACACCCCCACCTCAAAATACAGAAGGTCAAGAACTGGACACTAGCGAGTGGTCACCCCTACCACCCAGACCAGAAACCACCACGGCCTATGACAGACCTAGGAGAGAACCAAAAAAACCGGTCAAATTCACAGACTATCAATGCTATAGGGCACAAGAAATAGTAGAGGAAGCCGAACAAAGTGAAAAACAAAAAGAAATGAGGACGCTAGCTTCCTTACCATGGGAAACCGAAGAAGAAACGGCGAAATTGCTAAAACTACCAAGGAAGAACAACTCCGATACAACGCGGGCGTTGGGAAAACCACCACCCCGAAAAGAGGAGACAACTTACCAGTCTACTACCATAAACGCCCACGCGCCAACGAAACACACCCACCATAACACGTGGCTCACAAGAACAATAAGAGAGGTGGTACAATCAGCAGAAGGAGGTATGTCCAGGAAAAATCGCTGTGCAAATAAAGACGCAGGAGAGTTAGTGAATTCATCACAATACAGAACACAGTGCCTGCAGAACATTACAGCTATACTCGACAGCATGGAGAACGATGGAGTGATATCAACAGAAGAGGACCCGACCTTTGCTGAAACATTATTAGCAAGCACACAACCAAGTCGGCCAAGAAAAAGAAATAACTCAGCACCGACTAAAATTAACTAAGTAACCATGGCAGAAGAAGGGGCAGCAAGATGTCGGGTACGTGAGCAGGCAGCACCATCAACCTCTTCCACTATCCAACATGCAAAAGAGACATGGAAATCCGACGAGACTGCACAAGCAATAAAGAGAGCTGTTTACCAAATCGATGGAGACACATGGGGATGCAAGGTATGCAGCTTACAATTAAATAAAAAGCGCATACTATACCACGTGCATCAACACTTCACGTACTATTTCTGCGCCTGTGGAAAAAAGAGCAGCTCTCGCGATACTATTCTCAAACATATTCGGGAAAGAAAAGGTGAGCCAGCACACGGTGGAGAGACCCGACCTCTCTATGAAGTAGATGCACAATCTTACCCCGAATTTTGCCGCACGATGAGATGGAATAAGCCAGCACCTTTTGGTACACCAACGCCGATCAAAGAGACTGAGAAATCATCAATACAAAAGAGGCTGGGAGATAGAACCAACGAGGCACCAACAAAAGTGGCAAGAGTCAGCATCACCGACCACAGCTGGGAGAAGAAAGTAGCAAGGATGCCATTAGGAGGGAAAGAGGCAGCATTCCAGCGAAACCTCACTCACAATAACATTCGCACGTCGCCGACAGCAGATAAAGAAAATAGAAGGCAGAGAGAACGAGCAGAAGAAGAAAGGAGAGAGGATCGATACCGACGGATTCAGAGATTAGAGGATGAATTATATCAAGCCACCCGTGAGGCTTTTAGACAGTTGCAACGAGTGGAGGAAATTAAAACATCCATTCCAAGAGAACGAGGACTCCTCTAAGCATAATGGGCAAGTGGACAATCACATATTTTTTGGACAATTACATCTTTTACACACTGTGCGCCCCTTCATATTTTTATTGGCCCTATTATTGCCAATGGGGGGGGGGGGGGGGGGGGGGGGAGTGTGTGAGGGACGCCAGTTCTCTCTCATAGTTTATTAAATACCAAGACATTCTCTCACAATTATCGGCTAAGCTTTTCTCTCATTGTGTATTTCTATTGTGCAAGAATTAAGCCTTTAACTCACAAGTAACTCTCCGTCTACGAAATGTCTACGCTTATGTCTCAATATGTACTCATTGTCTATGTCTGCGTTCTATTGTTTACCTGTGCCCATGTTGTTAGAGTCTATTTCGTGCGTTCTATCTCGTACCCAAATAATTATTTACTGTATATTATATTTTTCCACGATTTTAATTATTACATTTTGGAGCTGATGTAAGGGCAAGGCGTGGCTTGCATCAATATTTTTGCTAGGTGTGGTTAAGTAATTTGTACCCGCCTTCCATGTATAAATATCTGTGTTGTGATAATAAAAATCAGAGTTAGCCTGACTCTCAGAAGAATCTCTCTCTCTTGAAGCAAGCACTACTAGGAGCAACAAAACTACAAGCGCTGACCTGGTCGACTGTTAGCAAGCACGAAGCTAAGTGGAAAGTGAGAACGGTTCGCCCTATCACTGTGTATACCCTCACCTGAGGTGAGGATTACAACGCAACGCTTAGTGCCCTAATAGTTCGACATATCAAATTCGGATTCGGGGAATCCAACAAGCTAGTCAACAATAATTGCAGGAAGTTATTGTCGATCTCGACTGAGTCCAGATTCGTCTACAAAACTTCAGCATAATTATTGTCAGAGCACAGTTCGAAACAAACTATAAACTAGACAAGTAATTCCTGAGGAATTAATGTCAGAGCACAGTTCGAAACAAACTATAAACTAGACAATAATTTACAATTATTGTCGGGCCTTGTAAGGGTTCGGACACAGCAAATAATTACAGATAAATATTGCACTCACTCCTCACCAGATTCGGCCGCACGCAAAACTGCACCAGTCAATGTACGCACTGTGAACAATAATAACCACATTATTGAACACTGACTTGGGGTCGAACAGAGCATATCGGGAGAGTGTACAGGTGGCTACCACCCAGACACGAAATCCTGTACAGTATTACTGCAAAAAGAAATTCATTTTACGCAACAAATATTGAATAAATGAGTAAAAACTATTTCAGCCAATGATGACTTATATGACCATTTGTGAAACTTGGCTCCAGTGGAGTTGTCCTTATATAAAATAGCGCTGGAAACGGCTGACCACACTTTGATTTCTGCACTTAGGATATAACTAAAGAGTGCTCCTGAGAAAAAAAATGAAAAGATCTTATTTACATCTTGCAAGAGATGAACTCCTCAACATTAGCTTTGAACATTGTAAAATAATAGTTTTTGTAGATTCTGTAGTATTTAGCACAAATACTGAGATAAGTTGTATTTTATTTATTTTATTTGTTATAACAAATGAAATTCAATTATAATCATTCATTTTAACAATTTACTTAGTAAATTAGTTCCTTGTATATGCACTCCATCTACTCCTTCTACTGTATTATCTTGTATGAACTCGAAGTTAGGATAAGTCTGTATGATAAATCTTCGTATTGAGTGATCTCTCATCTCACTATCTCCTATATCTCGTAAACTTCTAACAATTTCATCCATACTCCAACCTCTACTTCTCAGTAAACAAAAGTATACACAATAATCGCCACATACAGTTGACAAAAAAAATTTTAGTTGTGTTTCATTACTTTGTATTGTTTCATATCCTCCGTGAATACTTAGTATTTTATTTACATCTGGGTAGAAGGAAACAGAACGCCCAAACGAGTCGAAAAAATCCCCCTCTGAATCATTAGCGTACACAGCCAACCAATGCTCTCCAGGTTGGTGAAAATAATGGGTGTTGAATACGAAATATCCTGTTGGAAAATTGCAAATTCGCTTCCAAAACTGATCTCTAGCTCCAACGTGAATCCCTACACTTTGACATAAATCGTCTGAAGATAAGATCGAACGAATCTGTATGGTATTCATCTCTAGCTTTCTGTTTAGAGCACTGCGTCTCCCACGATAGCTAATTGAAGAATGCTATCCATCTCCAACACACCATCTTTTACAAAGTATGCTACCAAGGATAAGCCATCAGGCGTGTTAGTACTAAAACGAATTTCCACACTTGTGACATTTTTCATAGAGTGAAATCCTTCTTTAAGAAAATCGCCGGTCTAATCAAATCCATAAAGCGTAGTGCCATCAAGGTATTGTTCTTTCGTAATACCAAGACTATCACCATCGAGCAAAGTTCCGGTAGTGTGTAGAAACTGATGATATTCTCTTCCAAAAACCCCTCTAGCATAATCTGGCTCAAATCTCCTTCCGATTGTACAATCACCAACTCTCAATACAATACTATCAACATTAGCGTGTTTCATTCTATATGGATTCAAGGCGAAACGTCCGTTCATAGCGTTGTGATAAATTAAACCTAAATAAATTTGTTTAGGTTTTTGTTTGTTTTCTTCCAAAGTGATGTCAATCTGCGCAACACCAGCGCGGATTCCATATAGCTTTATCCATTTTCGATCAGCTGGATAAATGTAGTTGTTGTAGATAATTTGCAGTAAATTGTTTGTGGTTAATATCAGTTTATTTTATTGTCAAAAACCCTTCCACCACTTTACATAACTATGCAAAACTCAACAGCACAAACTCTACTAGCTCACTGACCAGACTCTACTTTTCCATTCAAAAAACCACACTACCATCTTTCTGGCCAATCAGGTTTTAGCAAAAAATAACAGTATGTAACATCATTGTCAATGTCATTACGCTTCACTTGAGGCAAAGCTGCTATTTGTATCACGTCAGCACACTACACCTCCCCTTGATTTCTAATCACCAATTTGTCACGGAACATTAAAGTCAGCTAACCACGAGGGGGGCTTCCTCTCCCTAACTGCTCTTCGTGCATTGTCATTGCAAATTTGTTCGTCACCATACTCGTCATTTGCATCACTATCATTGTCATCAGCCTGCTGATTATGTTGGTTGCTCGCAAACAATTCATCGCTCGGCAGGGAGCATATTTGGCACAACCTCACGTCACTAATGTGCCTAGTCATTGAGTCGACCAGCACAGCCGTATTCAACACTAATGCTGTTACCCTTCCTATCTTCCATGGCGTTGTACACCTCGAGTTATGTGGCTTGACATACACCATGTCGTTCGGTTTAAATGGATTTGAACTACTATCACGTGGCTTGAACAAGTTTCCTGACACATCTGGTGGATTGTGCTTGCCGTTCCTATAGATCTCTTCCGCTGGAATTACGCCATCGACTTTTGGAGAGAAGTTGTACCAATTCAACATCTCCTGAACACCCTTGCCTGTTTGGGCCATCATTCTCTTCATTGTCCGATGGTGCCTCTCTATGATTCCATTGCCTGACGCTCGATATGCACAGCTGAACACATGTTCTACTCCCCATTTTCTCAAGAGATCCTTCATTCTTTGACTCTGGTAACATGGACCATTGTCAGACAGAATCTCCTTTGGTGCTCCCCTCTCATAAAACACTTGTTCGATCACCTTGGCTACACTCTCTGCTGTCTCATTTCTTAACATTTTCCACAAGGAAAATCGACTCGGTCCACAATCTATGATTGTTAAGTAAGGTGTTCCGTTATAGTGAGTGATATCAGTAGCTAATCTTGTCCAGTTGACCTGTACTCCTAGCTCACCCTTCTCCCACCTAATAGGTGCTGGGTCAATCCGCTTACAAATGTGGCACTCTGACACAACTGTTGCCACATCTTCCTCATTAACTGCTGATCCCCACCTTTGCCTTGCTAAATACAACATCTTAGCAACACCAAGATGATGTGTGTCATGTAAGTCGCGAATGTCCTGGATTGATCCTTGATTACCCTGCTGGGCGACTGCAACGGACACTTTCCTGTCTAACCAACTCTTCGGAACACGAGTTAACACATCAGCTTTGTTCTCCACTGACTTCACTAACCTCATCTCTACTTCCAAACTATACAAATCTACCAACTCGGCTATCATACTAAGCCTTCTCCTAGTAAGCATCTCACCTAGACCACACACCTTGGGGCGCTTGCTGTTGGCAATGATCGACTTTACCCAGCTATACACCGTTGCAGAATCAGTCATAACGCAAAGCTTCTTGATATTCCACTTAACTCCTAGACTGATGCCTCTGATCACTCCCTCAAGCTCCGCCACATTGATGTGATTACCATCATCCTTGCGTAACCAGCTTCCATCTTCCACTTGCTCACCACTTATCTCCACAGTAACCCCAATAGCTAACTTGCTAGCATCGCACCACACAGTTCCCTCTCCATTATCTGCTACTGCCCACTGGCCGCCGACTGGATCTTTGGACTGAACCCTGTCTAAAACCTCTCTCACCATCCGATTGACTGCGTCTGGTATTGGGTCGTCCCAACTGCATTCATTTGCCTGCCTCTTTATGTAGCTACACGCCACCCTCAACCATCCGCCAACTGGATAGTGACCCACTAGCTTGCCACACAGAGAGAACAGCTTTCTCTTTGTGAGTGAGTTAATATCACCTTTCAGTGGATTGTCTCTGCTCCATTCTAACCTTCCTGAACTATTTTTCTTTACTCTAAGCCCCAACACTCGGGCATCACTGATACTCTCTGTCTCTTTCGTTACTAACCCATACTTCGCTAAGTGTTCTCTCACCTGAGAGACTGAGACTTTGTTCAAATCAACGATGATATCATCTATGTAATGGTCTGTACCTGCATGTACTCTCCTGTCTAATCCTAACACACAGCTTAACACCTTGCTCATTATCTTCGGGGCAACATTAAGTCCATACCCCATTCTAGTCATCACAAAGAGCTTGTTACCATACCTTATGGCTTGAAACTTCTGGAGTTCTTGGTCCACGTGAAGTTGTAGATATGCTTTGTTTAAGTCCAGCATACAGCAGTTAGTTCCCAACTTTCTCCACTCCCGCAGTTTGTTTTGACATACTGCTACATCTGCTCCTGGGTTGCAGCTTATATACTGATTAAGCTCTTTACCGTAATCCATCACTGGCCTGACTTTCCTCTGCTTGTTTGGTTGGAATGCTGCCATGAGTGGTATCACCCCTTGAACCATGCCGTGGATTGACTCATTGTGCTCTTCCAACCACCCATCTTGTATCCACTGTCCCATCTCTGATTCATACTCTTCCTGACACTCCGCATCTATCCTATACTGAGCACACTGATTTCGTAGTGTGGGCTCACTATCCTTCCATTTCCATCTAACTGTCCATTTTTCTCCATCAAACAGCGCCGTGAAGTCTGTGTCATCAACTTGCAATCTGGAACTTTCACCAACTGCCACCACTGTTCGCTCTTTCGTACCATTCTCGTCCTTGAATCTTGGCACTCCTTCCGAACTCACATGCAGTCCTCCTAAACCTCTAATAGCATCCATTCCCATGATGAGAGAACATCCACACACCAACGTCTCTGATACTAAACACCGTACATTCACCGTCTTACCTTCCACTACTATACACAGATCAACCTCCCCTAGGCACTCTGTAGTTTTTCCATCTAACATGGTAACAATTGTCCTCTGCCGTGTGTACCTCGGACCAACCGTTTTGAGAACGCCCAAACTCACAACGGTTTGTTGGCATCCTGTGTCAACTAGCGATCTGCAACCGAGGCCATTAACGTCAGTCATGATGATTGGTAGCGCCGATTTTACTGTGGCTTTGAGGGGCGAGCATCCGACGCAGACGCTGCCCCGGTCGCGTTTCCCGTACGTTGAGGACATCTATTGGCCAAATGTTCTATTGACTCACAGATGTAACATTTGCGAATTCGGTTTGCGCCAGTTCTACTAGAAGGGCAATCTCTAGCAATATGTCCAACACCTGAACAGTTGTAGCACTGCCCAGCCCTAGCATCCTGTCTATTTCCTCTACTATCCATCCTGTTATCTATTCTCTTTTCTTGTCTAAATCCAGTCCTACTATCTTGTCTAAACCCTGCACACCCAAAGCTGCCACCATCACTCTTAGACGCCATCATCGCCCTTGCTTTGCTAACTAGTTCCGCTAATTCCATACTATCCACATTAACAGTTGACTTCAGCTGCAATGCAACATCTGATGGCAGTCCTACTACAAATGCACATCTCAGTAACGGCTCAGCATCAGTTTGTCCCATCAGGTTGACTAGCCTTCTTAAATCAGCAAGATAAACATCTACTGACTCACCCTCCAATAGCACTCTATTCCGCAGCTGGTCATACGACGAGAAGGCATTAGTGCTAAACGCAGTTGTAAGTTCCTTTTTTAGTTTATCATAATCAGTTTTCACAGCAGCTGTAAGCTGTTGATAGACAGCAAAAGCTGGTCCTGACAGAAAAAGCGGTAGAAATTTCAACTTGTCCTTGATAGACTGAAGCTGTGCCACCAATTCGAGTTTCTCCACCCATATTGAGAATTCCCCACTTGTATTATAATCCACATAAGATCCCATGATGTCTGAGTACTTCATACTAGCCATAGTGTATGCCGAAATAGCTTGTAGATAATTTGCAGTAAATTGTTTGTGGTTAATATCAGTTTATTTTATTGTCAAAAACCCTTCCACCACTTTACATAACTATGCAAAACTCAACAGCACAAACTCTACTAGCTCACTGACCAGACTCTACCTTTCCATTCAAAAAACCACACTACCATCTTTCTGGCCAATCAGGTTTTAGCAAAAAATAACAGTATGTAACATCATTGTCAATGTCATTACGCTTCACTTGAGGCAAAGCTGCTATTTGTATCACGTCAGCACACTACAGTTGTGACCTTCCAATGCCAAACTGAGTTGGGAGTTTTGTATTGTAGGATTCACCTTAACTTTACAAAGATGAAGTTCAAATTTATCAATTCTAATCTTCGCGCCTCCTGTGGGTGTCTCATCTGCAGCAAACAAGGCTAGTTTGCTGGAGGCACGCTCAAACTCCAGCTGCATACTAGGCCCAGGGATTATTAGTTTTTTTTGCTGAAATAATGCGAGATGAGGTTTTCCAGTTAATTCTATTACCTTCCCACCTTTGATTAGAGCTCTCCTCTTTTTCTTATCTTCAGTTTTGTGATTACTAGCGTCTTTGCTAGTCGAATCATCATACAACCATCCTTCCATCTTACCTTGATATTTCTTTCTGTGTGTACTGTTTTCGAGTAGTTGTGAAAAGTAGGAGCGTAAACCGTAATTGTTAGCGTATTAGTAGTAATATATGAGCAGATCTCCCTACCAAGTGTTTTTTTGTGGATTAGACCTTGGAGTTTAGGCAATGGGTTACGACGTTGGATGAATTCGCCGAGTTTATATTGTATTTCATTTGAGGGGTACTTGAGTGGCATTTGAGTGGCATTTAAGTGGCATTTGAGTTTTGATTATTTTTTTACTTAATTTGAACTTATATGGTATCTAAATTTTGAATGTATGGCATTTAGGTTATGATAATTATTACATAACTGTATACATAATTATAACTCATAGGGTATCTAGATTTTGAATGTAAGGCATTTAAGGTTTGATAATTTTCCGTAATTCCGACTCATATGATATCTTGAGAGAGAGGAGATATATCTACATTGAATAAATACAGTGATTAAAAATGAAACAATATGTGAATATATACATTTATTGTGTAATAAGTAGGGAAAATCTCTCCATATAATATAGCTAGAGTCAGTAAATACTAAGTAATAACAATTAATACATAGTCTTTTTTTACAATGATGTCTTTGATGTAGTGATGTTATATCTTAAGAAGGGAGACTTCTGTTTTATGTGCTTTTGAATTCGTAATGAACTAAAATAAAAAGTTATGTATTAGTATAGAATGATTAAACAAAAATTTAAAATAATTACATGAAATTGAATTATAGCTTTAGTTACATTGGATAGTTTACATTATATAGAAAAGGGAAATAGCTCACCAAGTCACATTGTCCAACTTGTTTTTTTGAATTAGAGACTATCCATCGCTAAAACACTCATCATTTTTTTTCAGCAACATATCCTGTCTCAAAATCATCAAAGTCTCCACGTAGAAAATCTTCAAGTTCATCATCATCATCAATTTCTAATATTGTTTTGTTGTGCTTTGCTTGATCACAATATTGTTTCCAATACATTCGACCGAGACAGTATGGAGAGCAAAATGAAAGATCGTACTTTGTCTTAAATTTTCCGTGGGTTGTTTTTCCTCTGTAGATCATCACACCTGGAGTATATTTGTTAGCTTCTGAAGCATATTTGTCTGGTATGGCAAGCGTCTTCAACAGCGTTTCTCCACATTGTTCAATGCTATAACGGATACAAATTACATTCGACTGCCCTCCTTTATATCGATGAGGAACGAATCTATCAACAACATCTTGGTAAGGAAAAATAGCGCCGGGTTGAAAACTATTGAGGGTGTTGATGTTCAAGAAGCGTTTGAGCTGACCTTTAGTCAATGTACTAAAATATAGTGATTCCTCTTCAGCTTTCTTTTTGCTTAGAGGATGTCTGGTAACACGTCTGACATCATACCAAAGAACGCTTTCATTTTTTGGTTTTCCCTTTCTACCCAAATATACAACGTTAAACGGAGGGGGGTAATTATCACAGTTGAAGTTTTTAGCTATTTCAACTGGACAGAGGAGTATTTTGGGTTCGAGTTCATTTATATCTGAAGGATCATGGTAGTGTACTTGAGAATATCTACACTTCTCCTTACTTGATGGATGTATCACACCAGTCACTCGCATAATGCTTGGGATAGGAAGATCTTCAAATGTTTTGCAAATCGGAACTTTTGGTGAGTCAATCACTTGGGAACCTTTAGACTTTTCTAATTCCCTAGCTCTCCTTTCGTTGAGACATTCAACTGTTAAATGAGTTATAGCTGCACTCTCCATTGTTTGCTTATCAACGGAAGTAGTTTGTTTTCTCACTATTTGTTTTCGTTTCCTTACTATTCGCTTTTTTGGAGCAGTTTTCCTTCTCTTAGGAGTTGTTTTGCCGTTTTTCATTTTATTTTCTGTTGGATATGGATCTGTGCTAAGGAGCTCTTCAGAAAGAGCATCCATAACATTCTAAAAATAAAAGGGTAATATTTGCATGAGTGGCTAAGAGTGTATTTATTACTTAGAGTGTCTTATATATATATATATGTATTTATGCCAAAAGCAGTTAAGATCATAGAGTTATGGTAGATTGAGAATGTGCTTATTAAACTATTGGGATGTGGAGACAGACAACAAAGGATGTATTCAAATATATATATATGTATTTACTTAATATCATACAGCTTTTAACATCTCAATTGGTAAGAAATAAAATATAATAGTTTGAACAAAATATTGTAAAATAATAAAAAACAACTAAAAATTTTTCATAAATATGTATGAAACGCTTCTAACATTAGTTCTAAAATACCTACAGAAGAGGATAGACCTTTATCTATTTGGACATAATTATAAATATGCTTTCTGAATTTATAAAAAGTTTTTTTGTTCCACGTCATGTTGTATAATTTTTTGAAAACTATTTGATTCCAAGCACTTCTTTCAATTTCTTTTAAAAAATTATTAATATTAACGACTTCCACCATTGACAAAACGATTTCGAAACCGTTTTTTATAATGTCATCAAAACGTTCTGTAGATATATCACGTTTCTTACAACACAACCCCATACTCATCATGTGTTGAGTTATACAGAATATTATAACTTGAAATGTCAAACGTTCTACAGCTTTTTCTTCAACAACATCATTATTTATCACATAGTTATGATACATTTCTGGAAGGAAGTCCTTTAAGTAGATTGGATTTGTTGTTGCATTGTTCTAAAATACAAGCGATAATTAGATAACTAAAATAATTAAAGGTGTTCAACAGGTGTTAAATAGTATTTTTTATTAATTCTTACCTTTTCATCAGGCTGAGATTCCGACTTTAGATACAATGGTTGACTTTCTACGACTTGAGTATTCATTCTGAAAAAACAGAAAAAATTGGTTCAATTCTTTATAACCAATTTAAAGATAGATATGTCATAAAGCCTTCAGATAGTTGTGTTAGCTAGCGGGAATATTTGAATTTAAGTTTTACCTTTATGAAGAGAGAACTCTTAGTAGTTGCAATGGAAGATGTAGTAGATAGATGTTGCTCCTTTGCTCACTGTTGTTGAACTGGATGCTTTCTGTCTGAAACCGTTGTCTCTTATATAGGTGAATGTGTGAAAATAAATCTTTTATTCCCGCGAAAGCATTGGTTTTTATTCGCCTGAAAAAAAAATGTTTATTCCCGCGAAAGCAACAGTTTCCATTCGCGTGAAAATTAAATGTTTATTCCCGCGAAAGCATTGGTTTGTATTCGCGTGAAAATAAAGTATTCATTCCCGCGAAAGCAACAGTTTCCATTCGCGTAAAAATAAAATGTTTATTCCCGCGAAAGCATTGGTTTGTATTCGCGTGAAAATAAATTATTCATTCCCGCGAAAGCAACAGTTTCCATTCGCGTGAAAATTAAATGTTTATTCCCGCGAAAGCATTGGTTTGTATTCGTGTGAAAATAAGTGTTCATTCCCGCGAAAGCAACAGTTTCCATTCGCGTGAAAATAAAATGTTTATTCCCGCGAAAGCATTGGTTTGTATTCGCGTGAAAATAAAGTATTCATTCCCGCGAAAGCAACAGTTTCCATTCGCGTGAAAATAAAATGTTTATTCCCGCGAAAGCATTGGTTTGTATTCGCGTGAAAATAAAGTATTCATTCCCGCGAAAGCAACAGTTTCCATTCGCGTGAAAATTAAATGTTTATTCCCGCGAAAGCATTGGTTTGTATTCGCGTGAAAATAAAGTATTCATTCCCGCGAAAGCAACAGTTTCCATTCGCGTGAAAATAAAATGTTTATTCCCGCGAAAACATTGGTTTGTATTCGCGGGAATAAACATTTTATTTTCCCGCGAAAGCAACAGTTTCCATTCGCGTGAAAATTAAATGTTTATTCCCGCGAAAGCATTGGTTTGTATTCGCGTGAAAATAAAGTATTCATTCCCGCGAAAGCAACAGTTTCCATTCGCGTGAAAATTAAATGTTTATTCCCGCGAAAGCATTGGTTTGTATTCGCGTGAAAATAAAGTATTCATTCCCGCGAAAGCAACAGTTTCCATTCGAGTGAAAATTAAATGTTTATTCCCGCGAAAGCATTGGTTTGTAATCGCGTGAAAATAAAATATTCATTCCCGCGAAAGCAACAGTTTCCATTCGAGTGAAAATTAAATGTTTATTCCCGCGAAAGCATTGGTTTGTATTCGCGTGAAAATAAAGTATTCATTCCCGCGAAAGCAACAGTTTCCATTCGCGTGAAAATTAAATGTTTATTCCCGCAAAAGCATTGGTTTGTATTCGCGTGAAAATAAAGTATTCATTCCCGCGAAAGCAACAGTTTCCATTCGCGTGAAAATAAAATGTTTATTCCCGCGAAAGCATTGGTTTGTATTCGCGTGAAAATAAAGTATTCATTCCCGCGAAAGCAACAGTTTCCATTCGAGTGAAAATTAAATGTTTATTCCCGCGAAAGCATTGGTTTGTAATCGCGTGAAAATAAAATATTCATTCCCGCGAAAGCAACAGTTTCCATTCGCGTGAAAATTAAATGTTTATTCCCGCGAAAGCATTGGTTTGTATTCGCGTGAAAATAAAGTATTCATTCCCGCGAAAGCAACAGTTTCCATTCGCGTGAAAATTAAATGTTTATTCCCGCGAAAGCATTGGTTTGTATTCGCGTGAAAATAAAGTATTCATTCCCGCAAAAGCAACAGTTTCCATTCGCGTGAAAATAAAATGTTTATTCCCGCGAAAGCATTGGTTTGTATTCGCGTGAAAATAAATTATTTATTCCCGCGAAAGCATTGGTGTTCTTCCGTAAAAACAATGTTTCATTAATTTAACCTTATGATAAATGGCATGATTTCAGCTATATAAGAAGCACTGTTTTTACACAGAAAGCAGTCACTTCGACATTAGCAACTGAAGGAGCAAGATCTACTACAACATCATCTACTACAACTGCTAGAAGGACTTTTCTGTTTGGAGGTAAGTCAACTTGATTGAGTATAAATTTAATTTTTATCGATTTAGATACTAACAGCGGTATGATATTGAGTAAATATATATATATGTATATATATCTTCAAATTGGTTTGAAAAAGAAATCATAACACGGATTTTTACTTTATCTTTTAGAATGTCGACACAAGTCAATACAAAACAACTGAAGAATAAAGAACCAAAACCTTCACAAGATAAGGTGATTGATGACAATGTACTTCTTCAACGCACTATGATTCCCTTTCAAAGCGCCAGTCTGAATACTCTGGCAACTCTCATCATCAAAAGCGCCTCTCTGTTAAGTACTCTATCTCCAGCTTCCAGAAGAAACATTGAAAACATAGTCAAAGTTGAAGATTTACCAATACCTACAGTTATGCAGGTGTTAACCGTTGAGCTCCATGATGAAACGAACTGCACCATCATATACAACTATAAAAAGGATGGAAAGGTAGTTAGAGTGAAGAGCGCTATTCCATTAGCAGCAGGATTACTTGTCAATGAAGCTTCGCAAATAAGACCCCTGGTTTTGATCTACATGGGTGTTGAAAAGACTGGAAAAGCAATTTTTCGTGCTGCTACAGAAACAGGAACTACTTTGAGGTGTAAGAATGTGTTTGATGTATTACCAGAAAAAAGTATGCGACAAATCAATGCTTATTTCGAGGTAGCTAATCTTCAGGATTTCCCAACAGATAGTGTCATATGTTTCCAAAACCCTGAAGTTATAACAAAGTCTGACAGGCGATGGAATGGAAATGAAGAGACTCTTCTAGTTCAATACAGAAGTGTTGTAGATGAAGAATTACTGATCGGAGATATGCGCATTCCTCATCAAATAGCTTCTGCTGTGACATCGGAGAGATTTGGAGTGATTTTGTTCAAGGGTCTGAGTCGAAACGCAGACAATTCAATTTTCTACAACATCAGTGTACTCGCAGCTCATCAAGCCTTCGTCCAAGCCTCGGAACTGGCTGATAATCCAAAATCTGAGGATTTTCTCAACCACTTCGATGATGCTGAAAAAGAAGACTGTGGAGAACAAACTCTCGAGAAGCTAATCTATAACTCAACGGATTCATATCACTATAGGTAAGTTTTATTAATTTTTACCATAATTTTAAAAAGTTGATTTGTGAAAATTTTGTGTATTCTTACAATGAAAAACCCCTTAAAATGATAAATTTGTGAACATTTTTGTAAAACATTTTTAAGTTATATATATATATATTTCGAATTAAAAAAGGATTTTGTTGTGTCATCAGTGTATTTTTTTACATAAAAGTTGGAAAAATAACAAAAGGTGATAATTATTTTACAAAAATGTTCAATTTTTCACATAAATGATCAATTCATAACCTTTTTTTGTAAAACATTTTTAAATTATATATATTTCGGATTAAAAAAAGGACTTTTTTGTGTAATCAGTGTATTTTTTTACATAAAAGTTTAAAAAATAACAAAAGGTTATAATTATTTTGCAAAAATGTTTAGTTTTTCACATAAATGATCAATTCATAAACATTTTTTGTAAAACATTTTTAAATTATATCTATTTCGGATTAAAAAAAGGATTTTTTTGTGCAATCAGTGTATTTTTTTTACATAAAAGTTTAAAAAATAACAAAAGGTTATAATTATTTTACAAAAATGTTTAGTTTTTCACATAAATGATCAATTCATAAACATTTTTTGTAAAACATGTTTAAATTATATCTATTTCGGATTAAAAAAAGGACTTTTTTGTGCAATCAGTGTATTTTTTTTACATAAAAGTTTAAAAAATAACAAAAGGTTATAATTATTTTACAAAAATGTTTAGTTTTTCACATAAATGATCAATTCATAAACATTTTTTGTAAAACATTTTTAAATTATATCTATTTCGGATTAAAAAAGGACTTCGTTGTGCAATCAGTGTATTTTTTTTACATAAAAGTTTAAAAAATAACAAAAGGTTATAATTATTTTACAAAAATGTTTAGTTTTTCACATAAATGATCAATTCATATACATTTTTTGTAAAACATTTTTAAATTATATATATTTTGGATTAAAAAAAGGGTTTTTTTGTGTAATCAATGTATTTTTTTAGCTAGAAGTTGAAAAAAAAATCACAAAAGGTTATAATTATTTTACAAAAATGCTTAATTTTTCACGTAAATAACACGTTTTATCACATAAATGGCTTATTCATGAGTGTTTGTTGTAAAACATTTTTAAAATTATATATATATATATTTATATTTATACATTCCGAATCCAAATGAAAAAAAGGACTTTTTCGTGTGTAATCAGTGTATTTCTTTTACATAGAAGTTGAAAAAATAACAAAAGTTTATATTTATTTTACATTAATTTTAATCATACTATTATTTTAGTCCATTATATCGTAAAAAGAAAACAGAGTAAAGAACTTTCCCTAAGAAATATTGAGCTGAATGATGTAACTCAGTGAGTTATTTTCCTGTTATATATAATGTAAACTATCTAATGTAGCTAAGAGTAAAATTTAAATTCGGTAAAATTTATTTATATAATGAATAACTTTTGTATTTTAGTCAATTATTGGATCACAGAGAATACGGAATACAAGAGTTCCTCCCTGGGTCTAATAATATACCAGAAGAATATCGAGGAAGATATTGTTCAAGAAAAGCGCTTTGTAACCATTGATATCGTAAGCTATAGTAGTTTGTATTACAGAAAATTTACTATAAAACAGTTTTATGAATGTAAAAACTAGATATGGTATTTTCTATTACAATTATTTACTTGTAAATTTTATTCATCTAGAGAGGTAATTTGGTGATTTTTTGACAGTTTTTAAAAAAGTTAAAAAATACAAAAAAATCAAAAAATATCGAAAACTATATATTTCAATGATTATTTTTTAAAAAGTTCAAAAAATGTAATAAAGCTCTGTTTTGAAACATAAAAAATTTAAAAGGATTGTGTAGGATAAAATTCTCACTAAAACAGTTTTATGAATGTAAAAACTAGATATGGTATTTTTTATTACAATTATTTACTTGTAAATTTTATTCATCTAGAGAGGTAATTTGGTGATTTTTTGACAGTTTTTAAAAAAGTTAAAAAGTACAAAAAAATCAAAAAATATCGAAAACTATATATTTCAATGATTATTTTTTAAAAAGTTCAAAAAATGTAATAAAGCTCTGTTTTGAAACATAAAAATCTTAAAAGGATTGTGTAGGATAAAATTCTCACTCAAAAAATTATTGAAAATTGAATGAAATAAAAAAATATTTCCCAAATACCAAAGTTTTGTAAATATAAAGTGAAAAACTCTATATATATATATACATTGTTTTTAAAATAATATCGAAAACTATATATTTCAATGACTATTTTTTAAAAAAATAAAAAAATTTAAAAGGAAGGTGTAGGATAAAATCCTCACTCAAAAAATTATTGAAAATTGAATGGAATAAAAGAATATAAAGTGAAAATCTCTATATATATTTATTTTTTTTAAAAAAATATCGAAAACTATATATTATAATGATTATTTTTTTAAAAAGTTGAAAAAACAAAAAAAACTTTGTAATAAAACCCTGTTTTAAAACATAAAAAATTAAAAAGGAATGTAATAAAAGAATATTTTACCAAAATACCTCATTTTTCTTGTAAATATCTAGTAAAAATTTCTGAAATATTGTTGGTGAAATTTACTGGAAAATGGTTTCAAGTGTGTCAAAGACTAAATATGATGTTTTCATTGAAATGTTTATTTTCAAAAGATCCAAATAATAACATTGAATCAATTAGTTAAATTTAACAGTCAAATTCTTTTTTATCAAGTAGGCTTAATGTTTCTATTGTGATTAATTCTCAAATATTGTAAACTTGAACTATCTAGAGGAGTAATTTGTCGATTTTGATGTGTTTTTTAAAAAAATTATCATGTAATACCACATACTTCAGTTCTAATTCGTTTTGAACAATTTCATGGGAGACAAAGAATAAAAAAAGTTACATTGATTTAGTTTTTAGAATTAAAGTTGCTATCAAAAATGGTTTGTTCTTGTTTAAAAAAATTATTACGTAATACCACATACTTCAGTTCTAATTCGTTTTTAGAATTGAAGTCGCCATCGAAAATGGTTTGTTCTTGAATGGGTAAATCCATAGCCTCCTCCTCATCATGACAAAAGCTTTCTGATGATTGCATTTTGAAAAACAAATTACATTGTTTTAGTTTTCCGAATTGAAATTGCCATCGAAAATGGTTTGTTCTTAAACGGGAAAATCCATAGCCTTCTCATCATCATGTCTAAGTTTTCTACCCCAATATCTCCAACCTCTCAGAGATAGGAATTGTTCTGTTTAAAAAAATGATGGAAATTGTATATATAAATGATTGTTTTTGAAAAAAATGGTAAATTTTTGAAAAAAATTCAAAAGGAAAATGCAGGATAAAACCCTCACTCAAGAAACTAATTTTGTATGATAGGTTGCTCACCTAATAATAAGAATATAATGAATAATTTATATTTAAGCAATTATTGAAAAAATTAGTGAAAATTGAATAGAATAAAGGAAATATTTTACCAAATAGTCTGTTTTTTTTGTAAAGATATACAAACAGATAAAATTTAACCATTTAAAGGATGATTTCTTTTTTGCAAAAAAATAATGAAGATTTAATGAAATGAAAGAATATTTTACCAAATACCTTGTTTTTTTTGTAAATTTGTACAATTAGAATAAGAAAATAGTGAACAATATATATTTAAGCAATTATTGAAAAAATTAATGAAAATTGAATAGAATAAAGGAAATATTTTACCAAATACCCTGTTTTTTTGTAAAGATATACAAACAGATAAAATTTAACCATTTAAAGGGTGATTTCTTTTTTGCAAAAAAATAATGAATATTTAATGAAATGAAAGAATATTTTACCAAATACCCTGTTTTTTTGTAAATTTGTACAATTAGATGAAATTTAACCATTTAGAGGATGATTTGTTTTTGTAAAAAATTAATGAAAATTGAATAAATCGAAAAAATATTTCACCAAATACCTCTTTTTTGTAGATGTAAACAAATAGATGAATATCTAACTTTATCCATTTTTTTTCCATTTGGGATCATGTTTTGAAGGTTTTCAAGATAGTTTTTAGTAAAAGCTTACGCATTGATTGTCATTACAAGTTGTAGTGTTTGGTATTATTTAATATTTACTGACTCTAGCTATATTATATGAAATTTTCCCTACTTATTGCACAATAAATGTATATATTCACATATTGTTTCATTTTTAATTACTGTATTTATTCAATGTAGATATAATGAGTCGAATTACAAAAAAATATCAAAACTTAAATGCCATACATTCAAAATCTAGATGCTCTATGAGTTAAAGTTATGTATATAATTATGTACAAGATTATCAAAACTTGAATGCCATACATTCAAAATTTATAAGTTCAAATTAAGTAAAAAAATAATCAAAACTCAAATGCCACTTAAATGCCACTCAAATACCCCTCAAGTAAAATACAATATAAACTCGGCGAATTCATCCAACGTCGTAACCCATTGCCTAAACTCCAAGATCAAATCCACAAAAAAACACTTGGTAGGGAGATCTGCTCATATATTACTACTCGTATTCAACAGTAGTTCCTTCTATCGACATTTTCAACTCGCTGAATAATGTGTGCATTGAATCCCCCATCCACACAGCTGCATCATCATCAGTACCAGCAATATTGGTTCCATCATCTTGAACAACTGTGGCTTCAACTTGCAGAAACGAGTTGTTAGAGATCTGTGTAATGTTCAGTGCTCCCTGACAAGGTTAACTCAATACTACCATAAGGATCTAACCTATCAGGTCTGATGACAACGTATTCCGATTTTTCTACCGATATGTTTCTTGGCTCCGTAGCAAACACATCCAACGATGGATTTATGTTGTAGGAAGAACCTTTCAACTTATTACCAGTTGTTCCATTTAGACTAGCCATCTTTTGCGAGTGATGATTGCTTGAAGCGTTATCACTTAATGAACATAAATATTGAGCTCTGGTGTCTTTTTACCGGATTCTGCGGGTATTAAAATATGGAACGCTTACCAACACCTCTCCTTTTTTTTCCACCTCTTGTTTATCTCTTTTTCACACGATCTGGGCGAACTACGCTGAGCACATCTCCCCCAAGATCATTTAACTCTTCCAATCCCCTCTTCTTTGCTGGTGCTGCAAAGCTATGTCCATCGATGACATCTCACGCTACATACCACCTACAGAGAGCGCTTTCTTTCCCAGATTAATTGCTCCTCTTTTCAGCAATGGTGTTGCGGATTTGAGTATACTTGAAAAAATACTACCAAGTCCATTTCCTCCCATCACCCGTCGTCCGCTATACACTCCAATTCCATTTCCAGCTTGCATCTTGTAGTACTCATCAAAAAAATCTTTCGAGTCCTCAGGGCTGTATCGTACCAAACTCATTATAATTGTTTCTCTCTAAAGTGAACCGTCAACACGACCCTTCCACCATCAAATGGTATTCGCTCACCATCGTCACTCGTTATAAGTACTTGGATGAGATCACCATTTAGTGATGAAGCGTTGACATAGTGAGGATTTTTAAATTCTTGATGGACAACACTATTCTTCTTTCCTTGAACCGGAACTACTCTCAGTAAAGGTACATTCGTATCTCCTACCATTCTATTATCAACAATGTTGGAATAGACATACAGGGAGGTTAGTCCGAAATTTATATCAGGAGGTGAAACATTATTGTATCTACCGCGAGGATACGTAGTTTTCGGTTCAAATCCAAAAATATATGCCAGATCTCTGGAAAAGCTTATGGTTGTATCAGGATCGCTGTTAGTTACTAAACTGGTGTTGGTTACTTTGTTGTAGGAGATGGTGAATATTTTGTCTAAATCCATTTCACTCATTCTCTTTCGTATAATCTCCTCCAACTCCTCCAAACTATCATATCTTCCATTACCGATTAAGATGAAGGACTTTTCGCTTCTACCAGAGACATTAGTCTTTTCTAGATATATTTTCCCTTTGGTGACGTTTTTCCAACTATTAGAATAACACATATCTACCAGACATACCTCCCATTTACCACCGTTGATAACCAAATATTTATACAGTCTCACTGTAAAATCGGAATTGCTGTTATCAGGAAACTCTTCAGCGATAGAGTTCGAGGGTAAAGTTATCAGTATCGACATTTTTCCAACGTATGATGATTATATCAAACGTTCTTTCCTTATAAACTATTAGTAGTAATATATGAGCAGATCTCCCTACCAAGTGTTTTTTTGTGGATTAGATCTTGGGGGTTATGCAATGGGTTACGGCGTTGGATGGATTCGCCGAGTTTATATTGTATTTTATTTGAGGGGCATTTGAGTGGCATTTGAGTGGCATTTAAGTGGCATTTGAGTTTTGATTCTTTTTTTACTTAATTTGAACTTATATGGCATATAGATTTTGAATGTATGGCATTCAAGTTTTAATAACTTTTTTACATAACTCGAACTCATATGGTATCTTGAGAGAGAGGGGAGAGGAGAGAGGAGAGATGGGAGATGAGAGAGGAGAGAGAGAGAGGAGAGAGATTTTTTAGTTTTCTATACATTCATGTATATATGGTTAATTATGTACATATTTATGGCTATATTTATATCTACATAGAGAGAGGGGAGATATATCTACATTGAATAAATATATTGATCAAAAATGAAACATTATATGATTATATACCTGATTACATAATAAGTAGGGAAAATCTTCCTATATAATATAGCTAGAGTCAGTTAATACTAAGTAACACAAAGCACTACAACTTGTAATGACAATCAATGCATTCATACATACATACATATGGTATCTTGAGAGAGAGAAAGAGAGAGAGGAGTGAGAGATCTTTTAGTTTTCTATACATTAATGTATATATGGTCAATTATGTACATATTTATGGGTATATTTATATCTACATAGAGAGAGAGAGGAGAGAGGAGATATATCTAAATTGAATAAATACATTGATTAAAAATGAATCGTATGATTATATACATTTATTACATAATAAGTAAGGAAAATCTCCCCATATAATATAGCTAGAGTCAGTAAATACTAAGTAATACAAAGCAGTACAACTTGTAATAAAGACAAAGTAATAACAGTTAATGCATAGTTTGTTCCTTTACAATGATGTCTTTGATGTACTGATGTTATATCTTAGGAAGGAAGACTTCTGTTCTATGTGCTTTTAATTTCGTAATGAACTAAAATAAAAAAGTTATGTATTAGTATAGAATGATTAAGCAAAAATGTAAAATAATTACATGAATTTGAATAATAGTTCTAGTTACATTGGATAGTTTACATTATTAGTGTTAAATAGTTGTTTATTATTTCTCACCTTAATATAGAAAATCTTCTAGTAGTTGTAGTAGATGGTGATCCTTCAGTCACTGTTGTTGAAGTGGATGCTTTCTGTGTAAAAGTGGTGCTTCTTATATAGCTAGGTTGTACTAGGTTGTACTAGGTAGGTACCGATTGACACTCATCATCTATGTATTCATCATCAGCATCCAGAAGTCTGATAACATTATGATTTTTCATGAGCCATTCCCAATCCTCCTGTATATTTACATCACTTCCCTCCTCCATCTCCATAATTCCTGCTAAAATAACAACATTATTTTTTTTAGAAGTAACAAAAGACTATATATATATATATATATATATATATATATATATATATATATAGTTATATATAAATGTACTTGAAACACAAATTATTTATTTGAAAAATAAATAATTATTTAACACTAGTAAAAGACTCTAATTATTTATTTTTCAATTTTTATTAAAACTTACCTTTCACTGAAGACTCAGTAGCTCTGGTAGATGTTGGTCTTTAAAATGCTGGTCTTTGAGAGGATGGTTTCAGTCTGAAAAAGTTGCTGCTTTTATAGTTCTCTGTTATCCGTGGAATGCTAATTATTTTTGTTGCGGTTAGTTGTTTTTCAGACATTAACTTTTTTAGGGATTCCAATTTTGGTTGGGAAATCCATAACAGCGCAATAGAGACAATAAAACACTATTGACCATTCTAGGGATTCCAAAAATCAGATTGGGAAGTTCATAACAACGCAATAAGACGCGAGCGGTAAAACTAGGAATTCCCAAATTTGTTGGAATTCCGTAACAACGCAATAAGACACTAGACGTTATGTTACCAGTTCATTTTCACAAGTTTTTAATATTTATTTTAAAAATAAATAATTAGAGCTTTCTACTAGTGTTAAATGATTATTGATTATTTTTTACCTTATCACCACTTAGAGCCAGATGATTTAATTAACTAAAGACAAATAATTATTTTAGCGTTTCTTACCTTGATGCTCTCCTAGTAGCTGTAGTAGATGATGCTTCTCCGCTTGATGTTGAAGAACTGGATGCTTTCTATGTGAAAACAGTGGCTCTTAAATAGCTAAAGTTGCACTGATAAAACCCTATGAATCAGCATTTTTTCCAATGCTTTCGCGGGAATAAAAACTGTTTATTCCGGCGAAAGCAACGGTTTCCATTCGCGTAAATATAAATTATTTATTCCCGCGAAAGCAACGGTTTCCATTCGTGTGAAAAGAAATTATTTATTCCCGCGAAAGCATTGGTTTGTATTCGCGGGAAAATAAAATTTTTATTCCCGCGAAAGCAACAGGTTCCATTCGCGGGAAAATAAATTATTTATTCCCGCGAAAGCATTGGTTTGTATTCGCGGGAAAATAAAATTTTTATTCCTGCGAAAACATTGGTTTGTAATCGCGGGAAAATAAAATTTTTATTCCTGCGAAAGCAACAGGTTCCATTTGCGGGAGAATAAATTATTTATTCCCGCGAAAGCATTGGTTTGCATTCGCGGGAAAATAAAATTTTTATTCCTGCGAAAGCAACAGGTTCCATTCGCGGGAAAATAAATTATTTATTCCCGCGAAAGCATTGGTTTGTATTCGCAGGAAAATAAAATTTTTATTCCCGCGAAAGCAACAAGTTCCATTCGCGGGAAAATAAATTATTTATTCCCGCGAAAGCATTGGTTTGTATTCGCGGGAAAATAAAATTTTTATTCCTGCGAAAACATTGGTTTGTATTCGCGGGAAAATAAAATTTTTATTGCTGCGAAAGCAACAGGTTCCATTCGCGGGAAAATAAATTATTTATTCCCGCGAAAGCATTGGTTTGTATTCGCAGGAAAATAAAATTTTTATTCCCGCGAAAGCAACAAGTTTCATTCGCGGGAAAATAAATTATTTATTCCCGCGAAAGCATTGGTTTGTATTCGCGGGAAAATAAAATTTTTATTCCTGCAAAAACATTGGTTTGTATTCGCGGGAAAATAAAATTTTTATTCCTGCGAAAGCAACAGGTTCCATTCGCAGGAAAATAAATTATTTATTCCCGCGAAAGCATTGGTTTGTATTCGCAGGAAAATAAAATTTTTATTCCCGCGAAAGCAACAAGTTCCATTCGCGGGAAAATAAATTATTTATTCCCGCGAAAGCATTGGTTTGTATTCGCGGGAAATAAAATTTTTATTCCTGCAAAAACATTGGTTTGTATTCGCGGGAAAATAAAATTTTTATTCCTGCGAAAGCAACAGGTTCCATTCGCGGGAAAATAAATTGTTTATTCCCGCGAAAGCAACAGTTTCTATTCGCATGAAAATAAATTATTTATTCCCGCGAAAGCAACAGTTTCTATTCGCCTGAAAATAAAATATTTATTCCCGCGAAAGCAAAAGTTTCTATTCGCGTGAAAATAAATTATTTATTCCCGCGAAAGAAACGGTTTTTATTCGCCTGAAAATAAATTATTTATTCCCGCGAAAGCAACGGTTTGTATTCGCCTGAAAATAAAATGCTTATTCCCGCGAAAGCAACAGTTTCTCTTCACCTGAAAATAAATTATTTATTCCCGCGAAAGCAACAGTTTCTATTCGCGTGAAAATAAATTATTTATTCCCGCGAAAGGAACAGTTTCTATTCGCCTGAAAATAAATTATTTATTCCCGCGAAAGCAACAGTTTCTATTCGCCTGAAAAAAAATTATTTATTCCCGCGAAAGCATTGGAAAAAAATGCTGATTCATAGGGTTTTATCAGTGCAACTTTAGCTATTTAAGAGCCACTGTTTTCACACAGAAAGCATCCAGTTCTTCAACAGCAAGCGGAGAAGCATCATCTACTACAGCTACTAGGAGACCATCAAGGTAAGAAATGCTAAAATAATTATTTGTCTTTAGTTAATTAAATCATCTGGCTCTAAGTGGTGAAAAGGTAAAAAATAATCAATATCAATAATTATTTAACACTAGTAGAAAGCTCTAATTATTTATTTTTAAATTTTATGCTAATAACATCTAAGCTATTTCTTTGTAAGATCACAGACTTTGACATTACCAAAATTGTGTGTTTGTCCGAGCACTAGTAAAGTAACCAACTCTAATTATTTGTTATTACCAAAATAATTATTTAATGCTAGTTGAACCTAGATATAAAGTGATCTCTACTAGATAGTTTCATACTCACACAAACTTTTTCTTTGCTACTTTATGTAGATAAAGCCGATGAAAATAAATGAATCAATTGTAACAATCAATCTTTTGTATTTTGTAGACACAATGCCTACTTTGGACTCTTGTTTGAGACAAAACGCAGTAGCAGCAAAAACTATAAAACATCTGGTCAAGATCTACCAACACCAATGATAGATGTAACACAACATGACTTTTTCTCCTACTTATATGATACCAAACCAATGAAGAGTCAAACTACATGAATTTTGAAGACAGCACACTTCTTCAACACAGCAAGAATTCCTTTTAAGACCTACCACCTACTTAGATGATGCCAAACCAATGAAGACTCAAACTACATGGATTTTGAAGACAGCACACTTCTCCAACACAGCAAGAATTCCTTTTAAGATCTACCTCCTACTTAGATGATACCAAACCAATAAAGACTCAAACCACATGGATTTTGAAGAATTCCTTTCAAGATCTACCACCTACTTAGATGATACCAAATCAATGAAGACTCAAACTACATGGATTTTGAAGACAGCACACTTCTCCAACACAGCAAGAATTTCTTTCAAGATCTACCACCTGCTTAGATGATACCAAACCAATGAAGACTCAAACTACATGGATTTTGAAGACAGCACACTTCTCCAACACAGCAAGAATTCCTTTCAAGATCTACCACTTACTTAGATGATACCAAACCAATGAAGACTCAAACTACATGAATTTTGAAGACAGCATACTTCTCCAACACAGCAAAAATTCATTTCAAGATCTACCACCTACTTAGATGATACCAAACCAATGAAGACTCGAACTACATGGATTTTGAAGACAGCACACTTCTCCAACATAGCAAGAATTCCTTTCAAGATCTACCACCTACTTAGATGATACCAAACCAATGAAGACTCAAACTACATGGATTTTGAAGACAGCATACTTCACATGGATTTTGAAGACAACACACTTCTCCAACACAGAAAGAATTCCTTTCAAGATCTACCACCTACTTAGATGATACCAACTCAATGAAGACTCAAACTACATAGATTTTGAAGACAGCACACTTCTTCAACACAGCAAGAATTCCTTTCCCAACACAGCAAGAATTCCTTTCAAGATCTACCACCTACTTAGACGATACCAAACCAATGAAGACTCAAACTACATGGATTTTGAAGACAGCATACTTCTCCAACACAGCAAGAATTCATTTCAAGATCTACCACATACTTAGATGATACCAAACCAATGAAGACTCAAACTACATGGATTTTGAAGACATCACACTTCTCCAACACAGCAAGAATTCCTTTCAAGATCCACCACCTACTTAGATGATACCAAACCAATGAAGACTCAAACTACATGGATTTTGAAGACAGCATACTTCTCCAACACAGCAAGAATTCATTTCAAGATCTACCACCTAAGCACACTTCTTCAACACAGCAAGAATTCCTTTTAAGACCTACCACCTACTTAGATGATGCCAAACCAATGAAGACTCAAACTACATGGATTTTGAAGACAGCACACTTCTCCAACACAGCAAGAATTCCTTTCAAGATCTACCTCCTACTTAGATGATACCAAACCAATAAAGACTCAAACCACATGGATTTTGAAGAATTCCTTTCAAGATCTACCACCTACTTAGATGATACCAAATCAATGAAGACTCAAACTACATGGATTTTGAAGACAGCACACTTCTCCAACACAGCAAGAATTCCTTTCCCAACACAGCAAGAATTCCTTTCAAGATCTACCACCTACTTAGATGATACCAAACCAATGAAGACTCAAACTACATGGATTTTGAAGACAGCACACTTCTCCAACATAGCAAGAATTCCTTTTAAGATCTACCACCTACTTAGATGATACCAAACCAATGAAGACTCAAACTACATGGATTTTGAAGACAGCATACTTCTCCAACACAGCAAGAATTCATTTCAAGATCTACCACCTACTTAGATGATAAAAAACCAATGAAGACTCAAACTACATGGATTTTGAAGACAGCACACTTCTCCAACGCAGCAAGAATTCCTTTCAAGATCTACCACCTACTTAGATGATACCAAATCAATGAAGACTCAAACTACATGGATTTTGAAGACAACACACTTCTAAAACACAGCAAGAATTCCTTTCAAGATCTACCACCTACTTAGATGATGCCAAACCAATGAAGACTCAAACTACATGAATTTTGAAGACAGCACACTTCTCCAACACAGCAAGAATTCATTTCAAGATCTACCACCTACTTAGATGATACCAAACCAATGAAGACTCAAACTACATGGATTTTGAAGACAGCATATTTTTCCAACACTGCAAGAATTTCTTTCAAGATCTACCACCTACTTAGATGATACCAAACCAATGAATACTCAAACTACATGGATTTTGAAGACAGCATACTTCTCCAACACAGCAAGAATTCCTTTCAAGATCTACCACCTACTTAGATGATTCCAAACCAATGAAGACTCAAACTACATGGATTTTGAAGACAAGATGATACCAAACCAATGAAGAGTCAATGTTACACAACATTACTTTCTCTCCGACTTAGATGATACCAAACCAATGAAGACTCAAACTACATGGATTATACTTCGATGATGCTGAAAAAACTGTCCAGAACAAGAGCTCAAGAAGCTAATCTATAACTCAAGGCAATCATATCACTATAGGTGAGTTTTACTAATTTTTACCATAAATTAAACAAAATGCTGAATCTATACATTTTCCAAGTGAAAAACAGACTTTTTTGGTGAAATTAGTGTATTTTTTACAACAAAATGCTGAATATATACATTTTCCATGTGAAAAAAGGACTGTTTTGGTGTAAATAATGTCATTTTTTACAACAAAATGCTGAATACATACATTTTCCAGGTGAAAAAAGGACTTTTTTGATGTAATTAGTGTGTTTTTTTACAACAAAATGCTGAATATATACATTTTCCAGGTGAAAAAGGGACTTTTTTGATGTAATTAGTGTATTTTTTACAACAAAATGCTGAATATATACATTTTTCCAGGTGAAAAAAGGACTTTTTTGGTGTAAATAATGTATTTTTTTACAACAAAATGCTGAATATATGCATTTTCCAGGTGAAAAAAGGACTTTTTTGATGTAATTAGTGTATTTTTTTATAACAAAATGCTGAATATATACATTTTCCAGGTGAAAAAAGGATTGTTTTGGTGTAAATAATGTATTTTTTTACAACAAAATGCTGAATATATACATTTTCCAGGTGAAAAAAGGACTTTTTTGATGTAATTAGTGTATTATTTACAACAAAACGCTGAATATATACATTTTTAAGGTGAAAATAGGACTTTTTTGATGTAATTAGTGTATTTTCTTACAACAAAATGCTGAATATATACATTTTCCAGGTGAAAAAAGGACTTTTTTGGTGTAAATAATGTATTTTTTACAACAAAATGTTGAATTTATACATTTTTCCAGGTAAAAAAAAGCACTTTTTTGGTGTAATTAGTGTATTTTTTACAACATATTTATAAAACAAGTATTTTTTGTTTTGTTTTAGATAGATAAAAGAGAATCAAAAGCACTTGGTGAAAATAATGCTCAAGAAAAAACAAGTTGAACAATGTAACTTGGTGAGTTATTTCCTTTTTCTAATAATGTAAACTATCCAATGTGACTAGAACTATAATTCAAATTCATGTAATTATTTTACATTTTTGCTTAATCATTCTATACTAATACATAACTTTTTTATTTTAGTTCATTACGAAATTAAAAGCACATAGAACAGAAGTCTTCCTTCCTAAGATATAGCATCAGTACATCAAAGACAACATTGTAAAGGAACAAACTATGCATTAACTGTTATTACTTTGTATTTGTTACAAGTTGTAGTGCTTTGTATTACTTAGTATTTACTGACTCTAGCTATATTATATGGGGAGATTTTCCTTACTCATTATGTAATAAATGTATATAATCATACAATGATTCATTTTTAATCAATGTTATTATTCAATTTAGATATATCTCCTCTCTCCTCTCTCTATGTAGATATAAATATACCCATAAATATGTACATAATTGACCATATATACATTAATGTATAGAGAACTAAAATATCTCTCTCTCCTCTCTCTCTTTCTCTCTCTCAAGATACCATATGTATGTATGTATGAATGCATTGATTGTCATTACAAGTTGTAGTGCTTTGTATTATTTAGTATTTACTGACTCTAGCTATATTATATGGGAAGATTTTCCCTACTTATTATGTAATCAGCTATATAACCATAAAATGTTTCATTTTTGATCAATATATTTATTCAATGTAGATATATATCCTCTCTCTCTATGTAGATATAAATATAGCCATAAATATGTACATAATTAACCAAATATACATGAATGTATAGAAAACTAAAAAATCTCTCTCCTCTCTCTCCTTTCTCTCCTCTCTCTCTCTCCTCTCTCATCTCCCATCTCTCCTCTCTCCTCTCCCCTCTCTCTCAAGATACCATATGAGTTCAAGTTATGTAAAAAAATTATCAAAACTTGAATGCCATACATTCAAAATCTATATGCCATATAAGTTCAAATTAAGTAAAAAAAATAATCAAAACTCAAATGCCACTCAAATGCCACTTAAATGCCCCTCAAATGAAATACAATATTAACTCGGCGAATCCACCCAACGCCGTAACCCATTGTTTTCACCCCAAGGTCTAATCCACAAAAAAACACTTGGTAGGGAGATCTGCTCATATATTACTACTACTATTCATCTACCCACTCGTTGAACTTTTCTCCGTACCCTAACCACTTAACCCGAATCTGTCTTTTACTTCTTCTCGTTCTTCTTTCCAATATCTTTTCAACTCTGAAACTCGTGGGTTTTTTTACTTCTTGCAACTCTTTTTCGTAAAAGGTGCCATCGATCATCTCCTCAGCCAAATCTTTTACCCTATATACAACAGGTTTTCCATCGGTAAGTACATCGGTGATTATAAAAATCTCAATCGTCCAATTCGGGGTGTATCCTCTTTCAAACGCTCCTCTTGCCTTACTTATTCTCACATAGTCCCCAATCTTTAGTTTTGCTTCTTGAGTTAAACTGTGTTCACCTCCTTCATACACACGATTCCATACAAGTTCCTGATTCTGAAAACTCACATCATTCGGTCTCATACCTATAACACCGTGAACAGTTTTGTTGTATGCATCAACCATATCTGGTAAAATATCAATGTATCTGTCATCATCTTTATACGTCAGATATCTGTATATCTTCTTTTTTAAAGTTCTGTTAAAACGTTCCACCATTGATGCCTTTATCGTCTGATTTTCGGTTGTAAAGCGTTTGATTTTTTTTTCGCCAGGAGAGTATTGACATTGACATTGTCAAACTCTTTACCTTTATCGGATTGTAAAGCTTTATAGTTTTCCCCTTCTAGTATTCTTCTCAATCCTCTGGCTACAACCTGTCCTGATTTGGAGATGAGTGGTACGGCCCATCCTTCTCTAGATAGAAAATCAACAGCTGTTAGTAAAAATGCTGTATTATCGTTTTCTTCTTTTCGAGATCGAACATCCATCAAATCTACCTGAATCTGTTCCCCTATTCCAGCTACAATTGTAGGACGATGCTTAAACTTAGTTACAGCACTTTTATGTAGCGTGTAGGCATCCTCTCCACTCAACCATTCACGAATTCTTTTTTCCCCCTCTCGTTTTCTACGAGCTTTCAGTAAAGCTCTAGAGATGTATGTAACGCAGGATTGTAATACAGCTCTCTAAGTCTGTCGATGTCCATGAATTAGTACCGCGAATGACCAACTTTTTGGTGCCGCCCTTTTTGCAAGCACAAACTTTGGAAACACAAGGTTGCTGCTTCTCAGGTAGTCATCTGATTGGAATAAAAAAGGTCAGTGTCGACAGCTCAGAGGGTTTACTTTTTGGTAATTTCTTGGTGGAGTGCTGCCTAAATTATTTTTGAGCTAGCAGGCCAGCATGTGAAGACAAGTCTGTCAAATCATGACTTATCTTCCAAACACCAACAACAAAACAACATAAAATTCCGAAAAATATTCCCAAATCCACCAAATTTTCTGCAGTAGGCATGTGATTTTAGTAGTAGCAATGATCAAATTGTATTATTATTTATTACTATTATTAAACTATCTATTAATTTGCAACAATTATTATTAACTGCAGCAAACAAGTGTCAAAAACCAATGGATGTCCAACAGTCATTCAATATTATTATTAACATTCAACTTCATACATTCTAAACACTGTTGGATATTTTCCTCATACATGCATTGATTTCGTCAAAACACTAGAAACATCAACATTCTATAACATTTTGTTCATGCAATCACAATTATGTTTGGAAGAGTTGTCTTCTTTTGTCAACGTAAAAATCCTCCCCAATATCGAATGCTTACCACTCAAACATTTTGGTAAAAAACATGATTATTTTTAAAATAGACTCTCGAGACAATTGCTGTTAGCATTTTGGAATTTTCTACACAATATTTTTATAAACAAATGAGGGCAAACCTGACTCACCATAGACTTAGACCTAGTAGACTCTACAATTTTAGTAGGAGGGGAAGCTGGAGCGTCCTCTACTTGACTAATGGCAGAGGGACTTGGTCTAGCTTCTGTATATTTCACATCTGAAGATTCAGCAGAGGAGGGACTGGGCGCGCTGTCAGGACTGCATGGTTCACTTGGACCTGCATGGTTATATAAGACCAAAATTCAAACTTGGACAAAATAAAATGCATAAACGGATCTAGTAGCCCTACTATAGGCACACTATTGGAGTTGGATCAACTCTGACATCTCACCTGATTGGATGAAGCTGTGATCTGTACTAGCCACTGATTGGTCAGTGGTGGTACTGGTTACATTGATATGTCGTAGATAGGAATACTCTGGCCAGAAGTAGTCTTGGACTAGAGTCAAGGTGTCGTAGCACAGGAAACACTCAGCTGGTTGGGGAGAAAACAAAATGCTGCTGTTCGGTGAATCTTCTAGAAATTACAGCAAATCAGAATGGTTACTGCTGAGTGCATTATCAGCAGTTAGTAGTGAATAGTTACTTGATAACCTTTGTTAACTTGCACTTCTCATAACCAAACAAAGCATCGATTATGATCGCCACATATAAAACCAACACCGATACAGTAATCGGCTAACAATTCATCAGACGCTCTACAAACACTTTAACATACTGGAGAAGTTGTCAACTTTAACGAGAGTGGGCGGTGCCTCGGTACAAGGTACTTGCTCTTCCTGTTTAACAGGAATTGATGCTTCCACAGGTATATCATCGTCGTCATCATCATCATCATCATCATCATCAACATTTAGGCCATAAACTCTTATTAGAGTGATCGGACAGAAATGCTCGTTTCCATAATGAGTGTTTATCTGCACCTGTAAACAGTGAGTGTGTGAACAAGTGGAACCCCTAGCAACCAGTTCAGGTCACATGACATACAATGCAGGTCACATGATATGTAGTGTAGGCCCATCATATTGTAGTGGATCGTGCCGGTAGGGCTGCTACTATCGTCCACTAACAACAGCCATTCACAGAGCGCAGCTCGTGAAGCAGCAGAGCAACAACTCTCTCTTAGAGGAGTAGTAATATAGGAGCAGATCTCCTTCCTGGAGATAAGGTTCTCCTGGTCCCAAGTGCCTTTTTGTTAGCACCAGTTACCAGGGGCTTTGATGGGGATGCGACCCGAGATGTTCACTGTACATCAGTATTCATTGTATAACTTTAGTGATAAGATTCTTCTGGTCCCAAGTGCCTTTTTGTTAGCACCAGTTACCATGAGAACCTGTAATTGTATGGATTATAAGGTTCTCCTGGTTCTCTATATGTAAATGATGCCCCTGTTCCCGTGAACCCGATGAGGTGCCTTTTTGTGTGCTCCAGTTGTTTGAATGGGTGTAATTACTATGGTGTTGAATGTTGATTAATACATTGTATGGTGTTGGTATGCGCTGGAGGTTATCCCGGAGGTTATCCTACCATTGGGTGGCTTTTTGTCAGGTGTTGGTTATTGGTATGATGTTAGATTGTAGGGTTTGAGCATTGTTTGAGTATTGTATAGAAATGAAGCGTTGAATTATTGTATAACTTTATTATATAAGCATGAAAATTTTTAACATAAGCTCTATTGGTAAAAAAAGACCTAGTGTATACCCCTACAATGTTTTTGATATTTTTACAATTCTGACAAAAGTGTAAATGCTAGTTTTTTTTTTAATTTTTGTTATTATAATACGTATATAACAACATTGTATAGAAAACGTTATAGTTAGTTATGGAGTGTTTCTATAAACAAGAAAGTATGTAAAGAAGATGGCTTTTTTATCTATTTACATGTATTTATAAACATGAAGTTCGATTTTATACCAAGATTATTTTACTTCAATTGTACATAGACTATATGTAAAATTAATATTCCGTGTATTTATAAGCATGATAAATTATTTTGTAGCAAGATTATTGTACTGTACATGGAGTATATAAGAGTTTAATGTAGTATTTGTAATAGTTTAGATAATTTTACAATAAAAGATAAATATAATCTACTCATCGTCATCATTATTATGTATTTACATAATAAAACAAATATATATTCGTTAAAATTTACAGTATTTGATATTTGGGAAATATTTGTAATAGAAAGTCATATATTTGCTCAATAGTAAAGAATTTGAGTAACACCTTTTACTAATTGATTCAATGTTATTATAGTAGGATTTTTTACTAAATCTTTGATGAAGCTAGAGTATTTTATTTAGTTCCTCTGTTCAGTTCTATCTTTGCATATCTAAAAAAAAAATTATTTAGTGTATAAATAACTTCATCTAATTTGAGTTGAGGTATTATTTACAATGGTTAGATTGTAATAAATAGAAAAAAGAGAAAACACACACCAAGTTGTATTGTGCGACTTGTACTCTTTGAACACAATTTATAGTCTACTTATCTTCATCAGCGCTGACTCCTGCTTCAAAATCATGAAAATCCTCACGTAGGAAATCTTTAAGATCAGCTTCAAAATTTGATTTCAATATCTCCTCATTGTATTTTGCTTGTTCACAAATTTGTTTCCAATCAACAAGACTGAATGAAGAGAGAAATATGATATCATGATACGCATTAGAATTTTCACTATTTTCTTTCCCTTTGTAGATCATGACACCCGGAGCATGTTTTATTAGCTTCTTCAATGTATCTGTTTGGTAAGACAAGTTTCCTCACCTCTCTCTCCCTCTTTATGCAAAGTATATCGAATACAATTTACGACAGATTCTTTTCCATTGAATCGACTAGGAATGAATCTCTCAGCAACATCTAGGTAAGGGAAAATCGCGCAGTGTTTGTAATTATCGAGGGTTTCGATGTTCAAGCTGCGCTTGAGCTCATCCTTAGTAATCACACTCAATTGTCGTGCTTCCTCATTAACTCCCCTGTTGGTTAGACGTTTTGTGGTGACATGTTTGACATCATAGCGAATACTATTTTTTTTCTTTGGATTTCCCTTTTTTGCCCAAGTACACAATGTTAAAAGGTACTGGGTAATTATCACAGTTTAATTTTTCAGCTATTTCAGCCAGACAAAGAACCTTTTTGATCTGAGACTTATCTAATTTCGAAGTACCAAAGTACTGGAATTCGCAATATTTAGAATCCATACTTTTACGACTCACAAAAACCACCTGCATAACGCTTGGGACAGGAAGATCTGCAATTGTTTGGTAAGCCTGGGGCTTTGGTGTGTTACTCGTTTGAGAAGCTTCAGACTTTTCCGATTCCTTCGCTTTCCATTTTGTGAGAGATTCAACCATTAAACGGACTTTTTCCGCAAACTCCATTGTTTTCTCATCAGTGGGAGCTCGTTTTCTTACTACTCGTTTTCTTACTACTCGCTTTTTTGAAACAGATTTTTCTCTCTCAGGAGTTGTTTTGGTCGTTTTCTTTTGCTTCCTGATGGGTATGAGTCTGTGCTAAGGAGCTCTTCAGAAAGATCATCCATCATAATCTAAAAACATAAATAAATAATGTTTGCAATAATATAAACAAATAAAGCGTTCTGAAGTCATACTGAGTACTGTAGGGTTTTCAAATAAATGTTGCTTTTTCGTTGTTTTTTTTGTATAAAAAGTTTTTATCATGTAAAAAATAATGTTTCATTTGTGTAAAAATTTATTCATTCAACTAAAACACATTTTTCCAGCTGAAAAAAAGATCGCGTGAAAAAACTCTGTAATCACACGAATAAACCAATTGTTTCATACAGAAAAATAATGTTTTATTCCCGCGAAAGCTCACCCACAATAATCTAAAAACAGAAAAAACAATGTTTGTGATAATACAATCAAAATAAAACATTCTGTTTAATTTTTAACTGCAACTAAAAACAAATAATTAAAACTTAGTTGTTGCATACTTGACGCTTTACTGCGTTTCCACCCGAGTATTACCAAATCCTGATAAACAATAATATTTTATTAAATTTTACCTTAGTATTATGAGTCTTTTTATTCATTACTGAGAATATTTTTTGTAACACTAGTAGATCCTCTAGTAGATGTTGCTTCTTCGAATGCTATTGCTGAAGTGGATGATTTCTGTGTAGAAGCACCGGTTCTTAAACAGCAAAGGTTGTACTGTTGTTTTCGCGTGAATAAACCCAATTTTTCATCACGAAAAATCTTTTCCATTTGCGTGGGAAAACATTACTTCTTCGCGTGAATGAATGAATATTTTCAGTTGGAAAAAATAAATTCTTCACGCAGAGAGAAAAAGGTTTGATTTCCATGTGACAAAATTATTTTTTATTTGCGTAAAAATGTATTGTTTTTCAGAGCAAAATAATTTATTTTTTAGTCAGAAAACTATGTTTCATTCGCGGGAAAACAAAAAAAATTTTCCCAGATTAAAAATGTTTGTTTTCCGCGCGACAAAATAAATTTTTATCCGCGTGAAATTGTGTTGTTTTTCGAACAAAAAATAATTCAGTTTTTTCAGCCAGAAAACTATGTTTCATTCGTGTGAGAACAAAATTTTTTTCCAGACTGACAATGATTATCTTTCTGCGTGATAAAATAAATTCTTATTCGCGTGAAATCGTGTTGTTTTTCAAACCAAAAATAATTTATTTTTCAGCCAGAAAACTGTGTTTCATTCGCGTGAAAACGAAAAAGTTTCCCAGATTGATATTCTTCACACAAAATTCCCTATGACAGTTGGTGTGATTTCAGTTATTTAAGAAGCACTGCTTTCACACAGAAAGCATCCACTTCAACATCAGCAACTGAAGGAACAACATTTACTACACCATCTACTGCCACCACTAAAAGGACTTTCTGGATTAAGGTAAAAAAATAATAAAGAAATATTTTTACTAGCTGAGATACTCAACTCGATATGCTATTGAGTATATATCTAATTTTTTACTAATTGATACACTCGACTCACTCTTCAATTTAAAAAGAAATCAAAATCATAACCCGGATTTTTATTTTATCTTTTTAAAATGTTTAGACAAGACAAAACAAAACAATTAAAAAATGACGAACCGGAAACCCAACAAGTTTTTTCTCAACCTTCTTCCATCACCGATATGTCTTCAAACGGAATTCTACGTTTTCAAGCGATAAAAAAGATGATGGTGATGATGTTGATGATGACTCAAACTGCACAAAAAGAGATGGAATGGTTGTTGATGACAATGTACTTCTTCAACATACTGAGATTCCCTTTCAAGATGCCAGAGTCAACAACCTGCCAGCTCTCGTCATCAAGAGCGCCTCTCTGTTAAATACTCTGTCTCCAGCTTGCCGAAAAAACATTGAAAAAACAGTTGAGATTCAGGAACTACCAATACCTACGGTAATGCAGGTATTAACTATTGAATTTTATGATAAAAAGGAACTGCAGCATCATATACAACTATAAGAAGGATAAAAAGATAGTTAGAGTGAAGAGTACTATTTCATCTGAGGTAGGATTACTTGTTAATAAAGCTACGCAAACAAAACCAACGATTTTGATCTACATGGGTGTTGAAAAGACTGGAAAAGCAATTTTTCGTGCTGCTAAGGACAAAGGATGTTGTCGGAAGATGATGGTCGCATTAGATATATTACCGGGGAAGAGCATGAAACAAATCAATGCTCACCTCCAGGATTTCCCAACAGATAGCATCTTATGTTTTAAAAACCCGGAAATGCTAAGAAAATGTGACAGACATTGGAGCGAGTCTGGTGAGTCTCTTGTAGCTCAATACAGACAATTTAATTTCCTACAACGTCAGTGTACTCACAACTCATCAAGCTTTCATCCAAGTCTCCAAATTGTCTGATAGTCCAAACCCTCTTGATTTTCTCAACTACTTTGACGACGCTATAAAAGAAGAATGTTCAAAACAAGACGTCCAGAAACTAATCTATAACTCAAGGGAATCATATCGCTATGAAGGGTAAGCTTTATTCGTTTTGATATAGAATCAAAAGTGATTTTTAAGCTAAATTATTTACTGTCGTGCAACAAACTCATTAGTTAATATGACTTTTAGATATAACTAAAGAATGTATGCTGGGAAAGAGAGATAGTGAGACTGATTCTTGGCTTGCAAGAGATGAGGTCAACATTAACTTTGAACAGCGTTTTATTTAGCAATTTTGAAAACTCACACTGATAGATTTTATAATATATGCGTTTTTCCATATGTAAAACATTTTTTGTGTGAAAACTTTATGGAGTATAAAATGTGTGAAAAATAGCCTGGCTGAAAAAACATTCAATCCTGGTTGACCTTTATATCATATACAGTTTCCGTATTCGTGTGAAAAAAAAACACATTCTTGCACGAGTAAAAATGACTTTATATTTGTGGGGAAAATAAAATCTTATTCACTTGTCTAAAAAACATTTTTCTAGCTGCCAAAAGATACATCCTTCGCTCGGAAATCAACTTTTTTATCGCATGAATAAACAAAATTTTTCATAGCAAAAAGAAATTTTCAATTTGCCGGAGAAAACAGTACTTCTTCACATGAATGGTGACATTGAAACATAGTTGTCTAACTGAAAACAACACATTACTTCGTGCGAAAATCCTTTAAAATATATACATTTTTTTGCGTAAAAGGTTTTTTTAAGACTGAAAAAAACACTACTTTTTGCATAGAAAAAGGTTTTTTATGACTACAAAAACAACATTTCTCCCGCAAAAATAATGATTTTTTTGGTACTAAAAACACGGATTTTTTGAGCTAAAATCTTTTTGCGAAGATCCTTTATAATATATATACATTTTTTGCACAAATTACGCGGATAAAACAACTATTTTGTGTCATTAAAACATAGTTTTCTGACTAAAAACAACACATTATTTCACTCGAGAATCCTTTATAATAAATATAGATTTTTTCGTGCGAAAAGTGTTTTTTTAGGCCTGAAAAAAACAACACTTTTCACGTGAACAAAAAAGGATTTTCTGACTAAACTGACTGAACACAACACATTATTTTGCACGAAAATCCTTTATAATATATACATTTTAGGACGGAAAAAAACAATACTTTTCGAGTAAAAAAAGGTTTTATTCTGACTAAAAAACAACACTTTTCGCGTAAAAAAGGTTTTTTCTGACTAAATAACAACACTTTTTGCGTAAAAAAAGTTTTTTCTGACTACAAAAACAAAATTCCTCTCGCGAAATAATGAATTTTTGTTGTACTAAAAAAACACTTTTTCGCACAAAAACACGGATTTTTGAGCTTTTTTTTAACTGTAAAAAATACAGATTCTTGCGGGAAAACCCTTTACATCATATATATTTTTTCATGGGAATAAATTTTTTTTATCACGAAAATAAGTCATTGTTTTTCGCGCGAATACCAAGATTTTTCCGCGTGAATAAAACATAGTTTTACACGTGAATAAAACAACATTATTTTCTGTCTGAGAAAACAAATTTTTAACGTAAAATAGTTCCATTCTTCGCGTGAGTAATCTATATGTATTATAGAGGGTTTTTGCGTGAATAAAATCATTATGAAAGGGTTTTCGCGTGAGTGTTCTCATTGGATGTAAATTTAATAAGTGGGTGTAGCTTCTAGTATTCAAAAACTGCTCTCTCTACATAGAAATCATTTTCTTCAGCAATAACTTTTGAAGAACAATCTACAGTATTCATTATATGACTAACAGCAGACTTCTTGGTGATAACGTAAGAATTAATAAAAGCTACTATTTAGTAGCAGTTAAAAAATACAAGCTTATAATTATTTTACTTTAATATTTATCATCCCATACTAATACATAACTTTTTATTTTAGTTCATTATGTCATCAAAAACAGTTCATGTAAAAGATTTCCTGCTAGAGAGAAATGAAAAACTCTCAATTATTTCACTTCTTTAATTATCACTTTTTTCTATTATATATATATATATATATATATATATATATATATATATATATATATATATATATATATATATATATATATATATATATATATATATATATATATATATGTAATAGAAAAAAGTGATAATTATATATATATATATATATATATATTTTAGAGCAATATAGCAGCAAAAACAATGTACTTAAATGATTTCCTCCCAGAAGTTTACCATAAATACGTGAGAGAGAATATTGTTGTTCAGGAAAAAGCTATAGAACGTTTAACGTTTCAAGTTATCATATTCTGCATAACGTAATACATGATGAATGTGGGAACACAATGTGGAGATCATGAAGAGAGTGTGGGGAACTTCGATGATATGATAAAGAATTTTCAAACAATTTTGACAATGGTAATAGTCGTAAACATTAATGATTTTTTTAAAAAGAATCAAAAGAAATGCTTGGGATCAAGAACTTCTTGAAAAATTATATGAAATGAAGTAGAGTAAAAAACTTTTTACAAATTTCGATCTCATATTTATCATTACACGCAAATAGATGAAGGACTAACTTCTTCTGTTCGTATTATAGATATGATGTTAGAAGCATTCCACACGTAGTTATCATATTTTTTTAAATGTTTTTATAGTCTTTCATAATAAGCTTTGCATCCTATTACACTTTTTTTCATTGCATACACTTCATACACTAATATTATATAGTTTATTACATCCACTATTACCATTTTTTAACCAATATCTTCATGTACATAGCTATATAACGTATAATGATAATACAAGTATGTACAAATATATATATATAATCCATTCAAACAAGTGGTGCACATAAAAAAGGCACCTCATCGGGTTCACGGGAACAGGGGCATCATTTACATATAGAAAACCAGGAGAACCTTATAATCCATACAGTTACAGGTTCTCATGGTAACTGGTGCTAACAAAAAGGCACTTGAAGCCAGGAGAACCTTATCACTAAAGTCATACAATAAATACTGATGTACAGTGAACATCTCGGGTCGCACCCCCCATCAAAACCCCTGGTAACTGGTGCTAACAAAAAGGCACTTGGGACCTGGAGAACCTTATCTCCAGGAGGGAGATCTGCTCCTATATTACTACTTAGAGGTAATGCAGGGTCGGTCAGACCTGCAGTGTGCAACAGAAAAGTCGGTAACATTTTCACTACTAGTGAGCCCTCAGCTTAGACAAACTAGGTATAGTTTTATGTAATAAAATACATTTATTGTCCACATATCAAACTCTAGGGAGGCAATCGCCTAGAGAAGTCCACAACAGCAGTCGTAAAAAATAAGTGGCCAAGTAAACTGGCAAAAGCAGCCTTTTATAGACTGGTGACAGAAAGTGTATTGCATCATGTTGGTGCAACCAATAATACATAACAAGAAGCAATACAGCCAACCAGATAACGATATATACAATGATATACAATATTAAAAGGGTAGGCTCCTAGTGGCAATGAGTAAAGGAATGGCTACACTGCACCGATGTTTTGGTGCCGATGTGCCTATACGAGGTTTCGTGGCTATGTGCAGGTGGCTACACAGGACGAAGTAGTGTGACAATGTACTTGAGCACATCGGTGAGCTACGACTGAACTAGCCAAACATAGGCACAAAGTGCGGGTTTTTGCATGTTTCATTTCCGACAAAGAATTATTTGTTTCCCCTGATACAATAATCATCACATTAATAACAACAATAATTGAAGAACAATTTCACTGTGATGTATGGCTGTTTTTGTTCACCATGAAAACAATCTTTCAACATTATTTTTGGTTCTGCTTATTATTAAATCTTCCAGATATTTTGATTATTAATTATTTATAATAAACGATGTAATAAGGAATTTCATTTTATTGTTGTTGTACTTGTTATTAATTTTAATTATTATTATATTTTTACTCAGTAATGGTGAAATTATCAGTTACCACTGTTTTATGAGCCATGTAAAATTAATTCACTGCTCAAACTTTATTATAGCATAATAATTCTTTCGGAGTCTGCAGTGGATGCTCGTTATCGACAAAAATTCTAACGGAAATGCGCTGTAAATGGTTAAATTTGATGAGCTTGGGAAAATATTTTGTTTAAACAAATCACAAAACGCCGATGTTTCTTCGGCAACGGGCATAGACCAACAGGTTGGTTATGCTCATGAACAGGACCCACGATGTGCTGAAGTAGACACGCCCAACGGGCACACCCATCGCAAGGCCTTCTGATGCAAAACATTGGCCTGTGTAGCCATTCCTTAAAGCTATGGGATTAGGTTCTCAGTCTAGTTAGCCTTGCAATCCAGGTAGATGGAAAGTAGAGGTTGCTGTGTTCTGGATTCATCCTCGTGCATCGATATAGTCTGTCTTTGGAACTTTGGGTATGGCGACCATCTTGTTGCCAGCCCGGTATGTTACTGTAGGGTCGGTAGAAATTACTCCCAGGTCGGTAGAGGTTACTCCTGTGTTGGTAAAGGTCACTGCAGGGCCGGTATAAAGTTTGCAGGGCCGGTATCACATCTGAAGGGCTGGTAAGGCAATTCGTCTGTCTCTGAGGTGATGCCTCTTGGGTGCATCACTTTGGGAGGCCTGTCTGACTAAATTCTGTTGTCAGAGTCACCTCTAGGTCAAGGTATATACAGATGCAAAGCATGTGTGCTGCCAAAATACACCACATACCTCTCTCCATTAAAGACAGTAATGGAGAACGTCTTTAATAATAATAAATAGCAAGCACACATGAGGGAGTAACTCCGTACCCAGATATATGTATATATTTACAATAATATATATAAGCATATCAGACTACATGCTGTGTAATTAGTTGAGAGTCTGTCAATATCCTTAGAACAAATCTCCCCGTAGGGTCTGCGCCTGCTGTTTCAGTCGGGCTATCTCGTTGGTAACCAACCGAGCTTCAGTTTTGGATACCTCTAGTTCTTCAGCAGGCAGTTGCTGCTGTATCAGGATCTGCCTCAGTTTGTTTGGGCTACTATCTAATGTCAGCCCCTCCCTCTCTATCATCCTGGCGAGGTGGTCGCTCTCTTGTAAGAAATGTAGCTATGGTCTTGGCACAAAGGAGTCGGGGTCGGTGGGCAGCTCAGGGGATGCTGCAGGTGGCTCTGTTCTAGCTTTCAGTCCGCTTAGGAATAGGGTAAGGAGCTAGTCGGGGAGCGTGGAGGGGAGTATCAGCTAGTGTAGGACACTTTGCAAGGGTTTGGGTAGGCGAGTCTCCTCTTCTGAGAAGGTATCTTCTCTGTCATAAGGGTGGGGAGCTGGGTTGGCTTGCATGTCTTGAACTTGAAAGGCTTTTGTCAGCGTACAAACTGACAGAAGCGACTATAACTGGGTCGGTCCACTGTATATATGATCCCAGTCTTCTGATAATGTATGGAGTCTCCTGGGGAGTTGAACTTGACTTGGTGCAAGTATACAGAGTCTCTGCTCTCAGTAGCATATGTGCACCGACAGTAATGTCATACATAATGTTGCACCAGGTGGACTCTCTACTGTCGTGGATTCATGGTTACATAGCCGCACTTCATACAAGCTCTGCCATCTGTGGCTTTTAGGAAAGAAGAAAGTATCTTTTCTGCTTCGTCCGATACCCATCGGAGCATTCTCCACCTGGTGGGGTTGTATTTCTCTTCTGCTGATCAGGATGTCGTGGGCTCGTCTTCTGCAGTTGGAGTCTCTTCGGTAGTCTCGTCTTTTTCCAAGGGGGGGGGGAGTTGCCGGGGTCTTAACCAGACACACGGTCAACATAGGCTTCACGCCTGCACTCGACGTTGAATCTGTAATGATAACTTTAAAGTCATTCACACATTTTTCATTTGGTAACAATATGGAGTGATTAGGTGGTTCAGGAGGTACAGGAGTCCCTCAAGGTGCTCTGCACCTACTGACACCACTATCTGGGGCTTTGAATGCCGCAGAACTGCGAGGAGAGCAATGCCGGTCTTCGCGGTGTTCTCTCTTTCTCCTGCATTTTTGCACAGGAGCTTGATCACCACTTCGTCCTGGAGTGTGGTGTGTAACACTGCGAGGTGCCACAGGGAAAGAGTCAGAGGTTGTAGAGCCTCTGCAAGGAGGAGTGGCAACGGTAAGTCCTCTAAGGTTGCGTAAAGAGTGTCAATCCCCTCTACAACTGCTGTCCAACTCTTTCCGAGCTGAATGATGACCCTGGGCCAGCATAGGTTTACCCCGGGCCGGTAATGGTGACCTCCGAGTCGGTAGTGAAAGCCTCCGGGCCAGTAGGCAGCTGCCCTGGGCCAGGAGGGAGTTATCTCCCTAGGAAAGTCATTAGTTTCGCTAGGAACACTGTCTACGAAGTGAAGAGAGCGGGAGCTGGCTTCGCAGTCAGCTTTCTACCATGTTTACCAATCTTATATGGTAACTGCCCTTGTACTAGGGCTGCAGGAGTTGAACTTGCTGGAGGGCTACCACTACGCAATGCTAGTGGGTTTTGCCAAGTCCTACGTTTAAATATCCATTTAGCTAATAACTCGTTAGCAAGCTCACCTTCATTGGTTGTGGTAGCAGACTGACTAGGTTTCTCTCTGGCTGGCCTTGTATGAGACTTGAATAAATCCTCGGTTGACTTTGCAGGAGACTTGAATAAATCCTTGGTTGGCATAGACAAGAGAGCGTCCTCAGATAGCGCAGCTGGTGGCTGGTACTCAGCCAAGTTTGCTTCCAATAGAAGCTGATCCTCGCCATCTTCTAGCTCCAAACAGTTCACAGTGTCCATGCTGCTGGGTAATTGACAATCTGTAGGTGTAGGTGTGCTCGGGTGGCTGTCACTAGTAGAAATGAACTGCATTCCTTTACTTCCAGTTCTCTCACACTTCTGAGTCATCCTGTCTGGAGTTACAGAAAGTACAGGAAGTGTAGGAAAGGCTGGGGTACTAGGGCTTTTCTTCTGGGGGCTTTTTTGGCAGATTGCAGCATAGATCAATGGAGGCTTACAGGGGGTTGGTAGAGGTGCTTCTTGCGGTTCTTCTGAAACCAAATTTAACCTGGCTGCGACTATTCGTTCAGGAGTTATAACCGCTTCAAGCATATTTTCTTCCCTTCCTACTTCCGCATACCGGGAATTCCCATTCCTGGATGCTTTTGCATGCTTATGCAGTGGCTGCTTACTGCGCATGCCTGGTTGTAGCTGGTTTAGAGGCATCACCTTTTCTCTCTGGCTATGTGGGTGCCCATTTTCTGGCAGGGGCATAGCCAACAGGGGTGTAGTGTTAACTGAGACACTTTTTTCTTTAGCAGCCACAGTTTTGGTCCGATCAATATTAAAAGGGTAAAGCGCCAAGTGGGAATGAGTAAGGCTATGGGATTAAGTTCTCAGTCTAGTTACCTGTGCAATCCAGGTAGATGGAAGGCAGAGGTTGCTGGGTCCAGGATTCGTCCTCGGGCATCGAAATAGTCGGTCTTTGAAACTCTGGCTATGACGGCCATCATGTTGCCGGTCCGGTATGTCACTGCAGGGTCGGTCACTCCCAAGTTGGTAAAGGTCACTGCAGGGTAGGTACTAAAAGCTGAAGGACCGGTATAGAGTTTGCAGGGTCGATATCACATCTGCACGGCTGGTAAGGCAGTTCGCCTGTCTCTGAGGTGATGCCCTTTGGGTGCATTACTTTGGGAGGCCTGTCTGACTAAATACTGTTGTCAGAGTCACCTCTAGGTTAAGGTATATACAGGTGAAAAGTATGTGTGCTGCCAAAATCCACCACAATGTGTCACCAACCTTTACAAACGAAGTATAGTGATCCGATTGGTTGATTGTAAACTCCTGGACCCCTCGCTCCTCTTTGGCATGAAAAGTACCAATTGAGTGCCAGTCATTACCTGCAGCATGGTGAATTGGTTACCATGTAGTACAGCTTACAATTGTCCAGTTATTCATAAAATACTAACACCACTAAAGATAGGCATTACCAAGTGGCAAATATCAAACAACAATAAAAACAAAGGTCAAAGAATAGCATCGGAAGCCGTTCAGTCTAACTAAGGAGAGCAATAGAGTTAAAAACATAGAGTGAAGCAAGCCAACAATAATATAGTTAACAAATATAATAGACTGCCATCCCTCTCACTTACCTGGCCTCTCTTTCCCACCTCCATTGCCGTTGCTGATGTAAACTGTGAAGTTCTCAAATGTAGAAGCAAATAGCTCAAAATTGGCGATGTCTATTTTTCTGACAACTACCGGCTCACACAACTCTATTATCAACCAGTTTCTGTAACAAGTCGTGCACAAAATTGCCATGCGGATTAACTGCAGACCTATGATTAACCAAACTTCTGCTTTTAAATAATAATAATAGTTAACAGTTTATTATAAATCACCATGGTAACTAAAACAATGGCAGCTAGCTACAGTAATACAAGAGGGTACGCTCTCCATGTCAGTGATAACAAGGACATATTTGTGGAGCAGTACAGCTTGTTATCTACCATCTCTTGTAATATGCTGTATTTAAAGACATTTTGATTTTAAAGAAACTCATTTTTTTAATCAAAAGCAAACCATAATGATCACTGAGGAAAAACAAGAAAGCTAACCATAATGTTCACTGAGGATAAACAGAAAACAAACCATAATGTTCACTGATTATAAACAGAAAACAAACCATAATGTTCACTGAGGATAAACAAGAAAACAAACCATAATGAACCCTGAGGATAAACAAGAAAGCAACCCGTAATGAACCCTGAGGATAAACAAGAAAGCAAACCGTAATGAACCCTGAGGATAAACAAGAAAGCAAACCGTAATGATCACTGAGGATAAACAACAATTGTTTCAATAAGATCAAGTAGAGAATGGTGACATAACTAGACTCGGTAGAGTTGAATTAACAGAGCTTCATATGCACGACCTATTGCCATCAAAACACTAAACCAAACCTAGGAGTACGCGCTTCAACATTATCTTGATATAATAAAATACCATTCCATCTATCAAATAACCCTTTTGGAACATAATGCAAAGATTTTACATAAAACGAAAAGATAAAAATGTTTAGTTTAATGCAAAGAATTACCTTCTGTGTCAGAGTTGAAAGGAAAAACATTAATGGATATAAATAATTGGTATTCTAAATTAGAGATCTAAAAAGTTAAAAAAAACTTTTTACACAACAAAAAGCCAAGGTAAGAAAGCACCAAGAAGTTTTAAAGTCAAGTATTTTGGAACAAGTAGCAAAGAATTCCACATGAATGATTGATTCACTCAAGCTGGTACTAGAAGGCTATCTACTAGAGAGACTCAAGCTATTACTAGAAGACTATCTACTAGAGAGACTCAAGCTACTACTAGAAGACTATCTCCTAGAGAGGCTCAAGCTACTGCTAGAAGGCTCTCTACTAGAGAGACTCAAGCTACTACTAGAAGACTATCTACTAGAGTGACTCAAGCTACTACTAGAGAGACTCAAGCTACTACTAGAAGACTATCTACTAGAGAGACTCAAGCTACTACTAGAAGGCTATCTACCAGAGTAGTAATATATGAGCAGATCTCCCTACCAAGTGTTTTTTTGTGGTTCTGGCCTTGGGGTTGAGGCAATGGGTTACGACGTTGGATGAATTCGCCGAGTTTATATTGTATTTCATTTGAGGGGTACTTGAGTGGCATTTGAGTGGCATTTAAGTGGCATTTGAGTTTTGATTATTTTTTTACTTGATTTGAACTCATATGGCAGCTAGATTTTGAATGTATGGCATTTAAGTTTTGATACTTTTTTCACATAATTTGAACTCATATGGCATCTTGAGAGAGAGAGGAGAGAGAAGACAGAGAGGAGAGAGGAGAGAGAAAGGAGAGAGGAGTTTTATCTACATTGAATAACTATATTGATCAAAAATGAAACATTTTATGATTATATACATTGATTACATAATAAGTAGGGAAAATCATCCTATATAATATAGCTAGAGTCAGTAAATACTAAGTAATACAAAGCACTACAACTTGTAATGATAATCAATGTATACATATATATGGTATCTTGAGATAAAGAAAGAGAGAGAGGAGAGAGGGAGAGAGAGGGGAGAGAGGAAGAAAGAGAGGAGAGAGGAGAGAAGAGATATATCTACATTGAATAAATATATTGATCAAAAATGAATCATTATATGATTATATACATTTATTACATAATAAGTATGGAAAATCTTCCTATATAATATACCTTTACAATAATGTTTTTGATGTACTGATGTTTGGTAAAAAAACTACATTAGTTAAGTTTTAAATTCATATGAAAAAAATTTGTGTCAATTTAGTATCTACTCCCAGGACTGATACTCCCCCTAAAATAACCCATAAGGCTCAGCCTAAAAACAAGTTTTAGGGGGTGTTTTTGTGCAAGGTACAATAAAAATAACTGTGTTTGTATATATCTAGAGAGAGTGTTTAGAGGAGAGAGAGAGGAGACTTGAGCATAAATATTCCTGGTAAATTATTTATTTACAATATTATTTGTAATTATTAGTGAAAGAAATTATGAAATACTGGCGAGTAATTAAGTAATTCAGTAAGGAAATTGGTTGGAAACGTAGTAATATTATTTAAATACAGCATTGCTTTGCAACAATGATTAATAAAAACAATTATGGACGTTGGTGAGTAATTAAGTAATCTAGTAAGGAAAACTGATTGAAAATCACGGTAATATTTGGTAAAAGATACTTGCAACATGTTTTATCAGCGAAAAAATCAAACAATTTTCAAATGTTTACAAGTAACTAAGCGTTTTAGTAGGAAAAACCAACTGAAACGCGCAATATCCGTTTTTGAAATATTTACGATAAACACAATTGGGATATTACTGTTATCAAAGAAATCAAGCGAGTATCAAATGTTTACGAGTAACTAAGTGTTTAAGTTGAAAAAAATCGATTGAGATCGTGTGACATCCGTTACAAAATATTTTACGTCAAGTTACCAACGAGAAAATAAATATTTCTTAGAATATCCGCTATAGCGAGTTACGATAATTTTTACGCACCTTGAAGGTTTTCAGTCCATTTTCAGTCAGATCAAAATTTATGCGAGACGTTTTTAGGTATTATTTCAGTCGACGTAATGTTACCAGTTCATGTTTAAAAAGTAATTAATTATAATATAACGCAAGTGCCCCGCAAGTGTCATTTTACTAATAAACTCATTCCAGAAAAGACATTAATCATCATCTCGCTTAATCCTATATGTTTTGATCTTTTTAATATCAAGTGTGTCGCTCGAGAAAAGTCATTAGTTACACCTAAGCACTATTTATTATCATGCTATTTCTATTTAAAACAAAAACAACAAACATCCATAGATGATGGAATTATAGGTCGAATTCAACCTAAAAAGGAAGAGAACTTGATTGCATCTATCTCCTGTTTTTTATTGTTTCATTACATATTAGTTAATATAGATACAGCCTTCCACCAAAACGGATTTGTGGTTTTACTTTTAATCCTAGTTATCTCCGCTATCGTCTAAAAAACATGAGCAAAGCATGACTTTATCCACTTGTTTTATTAGTTAGACTGTTACTTTTTTTAAAATATCTCATTGTTTTTTGTGTGAAATAATAATGTATCAACATACATAGTATATTTTCTATTTTTAGGAAGCTGTTTTGTCTAATAAATCAAGAGTTATATGTTACATATACATATTTAAATGCTATCAGATATCTTTAAAGTGTTTATTACATTCCTAACTCATACTTAATGTTGTAAACTATAATTGGAGCTCTCACATTTTAATTTACTGTCTGATGATATAAAGATGGAGCTACACTACATCATTGTTTTGCTGATGATGTGTCTATATGATTGTTTGTGGTAGTGTGTGTTATAGTAGAGTATATCAATAAACTGCAATTGAACTAGTTATTAAATGCTATCAGTACCTGTAAAGTATTTTATTACATTCCGAACTCATACTTAATGGTGTAAACTATAATTGAAGCTCTCACATATTAATTTACTGTCTGATGATATAAAGATGGAACTACACCGCATCATTGTTTTGCTGTTGATGTGTCTATATGAAAATTGTTGCTATAAAAATATGTTTGAAGGATGTGAGTTGTCATTCATATGAAATGTAAGTTTCATCCTAGCTAGTTATATTTAAAAGAGGTTGTAAAATTTGTTTATCCAACGCTCTACATTCAAAAATTTTAGCTAGATGGAAAGACAGTTTACAGGGGTGTTTGTGGTGGTTAAGCTTATTAAACTATTTAATCTCTATCTTCCTATTTTTTTAACCAACTTCCTAATCGTCTTCCACTTTTTTAAAAAACAATATCATTTATCATAGTAATAATCAGAAAATCAGTCTACAAATTAATCTTGATAAATGACTTCAATGTTTTGTATATAAGAGAAACTATTTTTTTAAACAGTATCAGTTTTCATTTATACTTCATTCTAAGTATTACTCTGCAAAACAACAATGGCTAGCAATATCCCTACAACAAATGAGTAAGTTATTTATACTATCTTTTACAATTTTGTTGCAGTTACATTTATAAATTTATACAAATGTATATATATATATATATATATTACTTGTAGGTCTACATCCTCAAATGATGCATTAGAACTAAATATAGACGAAATAGATTTCAGTGCCATGTAAGTATATTATTGAAACTTTATTATTCAATATTCAACTGTATTATATAGAGTTTTTAAATAATTACAATCTTGATTTATTGTTTTATTAAGTTCTACCGATGATGAAACACTAAGGTGGTTGGAGGAGTGTTTTGAAGATGATGAAGAGAAGACGGAAAAGAGCAAAGCTAGCACGCATATTGCTATGAGTAAGTTTTTCTGTTTTATGAAAAATGTAAATTTGTCTGTAGGTACAATAATAATGACTTTACATTTACTATGTTATTTTTTTGTAGAAAAATCATCTTCACGATTCATAGGAAGTAAACAATGTGTTGGGAAGAACGAAAACTTCCTGTACTATAAACGCAACACATTTGAATGTAAGTATGACGAAAATATTACTTACTACATACTCATTCAATTTATAAAAAATTTTCGAATTTTTTCAAAAAAATAGCATAACTACATTCGTATTTTCTATTTTAGTTCAAGCAGAGAATCCTCAATTAAGGGAATATAAAGAATTAAGTCTTCTAGACGGAAATATAAAAGAAGATAGAGAGTGTTTTAAGTGTAAGTGACATGCATTATCTTTATATATATATATATACATATACCATGCTTAAGAAAGTTATCTATATATGATGAGAATTTGTTTATTTTGTTTGTAGATATTGATAACAAAAGCCCTAGGTATTTCCTTTCAGTGCTCTCATTGTTATTGATAACATATGGCACAAAGATGTTGAGTGAAGCACTGAAAGGAAACAAAAACAACGTCTCTTGTATATTTTGTGGTAAGAAGTTTAAATTAGGGGGATTGCATGAGCCTGGCCGAGTTCTTTCAAGACATTTTTGTGCTCACTTGTTTATTTATTATTGTTTATGTGGAAAATCGCATACAACTTTGAGAGATCTTCAGCAACATAGTTGTATTTTAAAAACTAAAATGTTTTTTATTGTTGATATTGCTAGTTACAATAATTTTGTTTTATTTATTAATAGAAAATATTCTGAATTACTTATGGATATTACTTTTCCGAAAAATTTTGCGTTAGTGTATCTCTATCCAATAGCAGGTTATTTTTCTGAAAACATTGTTCTAGATTTTGAATTAGGGAGTAAATGGTTGGCGATAGCTAAAAAACCTGCTGCTGAAGATCGAAAACTTTTGATTAAAAACCAGTGTAAAAAAATGAGAGCGCTTATATCTTCAGATTCTGATCTTTCAGAAACTGAAGAAAGTAATAATGACTTAATTTCTGTTGCTAGTTCACAGTGCAGTCCAAAAACCAGTGTTTTAGAATCTAATACTATAACAGTTAAACCTCAAACCCAAGTAGATTTAAAAGAAAGCCAAAAGATTGATGATAAGAAAATTGATTTAACTTCACTTAAATTAATTTTGAATATAAAAGATGGACTGAAAAAAAAGGGTTTTAATGATTGTGTTAAATTGAAATTAGCGTCTATTAGACGAAAAATGCAGAAAAACTCAGACTTTTCTCAAGAAGAAGTTCTTGTACTAACTGCACTCTTAGGTGAGTTTTAAAATTTTTATTTCACTATATTTTTTAATATTATCATGGCTCTGGAATAGGTCTTATGCAACTACCCTATTTTATAATTTCTTACCACAAAATATATAGTGAATAGGATGTTTTTTTATAAATACTCTCTCTATATATATATTATATATACAGACAATAGTCTGTGTTTTTATGAATACATTTCATGTAAAAAATGTTCTGTCATTAGTTTACCATAGACTTTATGCAACTATCCTATTTTACAATTTCTTACCACAAAATATATAGTTAATAGGATGTTTTTTTTATAAATACTCTCTATATATATTATATATACAGACAATAGTCTGTGTTTTTATGAATACTTTATTCACATGTATACACTTCATGTAAAATTGTTCTGTCATTAGTTTACCCTAATGCATTATTTTTATTCGTTTTGTGGTTGAGAACTCCATACGCTTCATTCTTACTGTATTACTTTGCATAATATTACAAAATAAATATTACATCAACTACCTTCATACTGCATTCAAGTGATGAAACAGTAAATTTCACATCTGTATTACTGAATCTATAGCATTGTTATGAAAAAGACTATAATTACTTAATTATTATTACTTAATTATTATGTCATATCGTGACAAACTATCAACATCCAATTCACAAAACTGTAAAACCTAAAGTATAATGCTTGTGGTTGTAAAAAGTCTTCTACTGTTTTGGTTTCTCAAACAAATTATAAAACATTTTTCACAATTTTTTTGTGTAAAAGCGGAGTTGTCTTACCATTTTGACACAATGTGCCGACAACTTTTACATATTTTTTCAAAAACGAAGTTTAGAAATTATAAATGGGAGTTGTCTTAACATTTTTGAAAAATGAGACGATAACTTGAAATATTTATTTTTGCGTCGGAACATTGAAATTTTGTAACATTTTAGAGTTGTAACCCCGAAAGTTTTACAAATTGGCTAAATTACTAATGTTAAATATGAATAAAATACTTTATTACACTAAATATATACAAATTATTGCACAATACAAATAATATGTAATTTAATGTTCATGAGTTGTTGCTGATAGATTTTGGCGAGTCGATGGTCATTCACTTGTACACGTATTCTATCTAAAAGCATACATAGATGTCGTTATAACAACTACATTATACTATGGTAAAAAATACGGCTATTAGTAGTTACTTATTACTAGTGAAGATTAACATACCTTAATTAAATTTCCGATATTGAAATCCTGCTAGCTTCGCTTGAAATGTGATTGTCATCTTCAGTGCTTTTCTCACTATCATTGTCGACAACTTCATCTTTTTCCTCAAATTTTTTGTTCTCAGAGTCATCATCCGTCATATTATCATCTTCTTCATCAGTATAAGCATCGATGTTATCATCGTCATCATCATCATCATCATCATCATCATCATCAGCAGCAGCATCATCAGCAGCAACATCATCATCATAACTTTTCATCAGCTCAGCATCATCAAATAGAGAAAGTCTGAAAGCTATTCCTTCTTTTTCACTTGAAGTAGATAGAAGCATCAAAGCTTCTTCAACACTCAGAATCGTGAGAATGTGTTTCTTTGTGCCGCTTTCAGTTGTCATCGTACTTTTATAGTGGATCATACCACATTCATGATTTTTGATCTTCAAAACGTTCTCAGGAGGGACAACAATCTTCCCAGTCATCAAAGATCCGTCATTCATCATGTATCTGTAAGTGACAGTGTGAGTGATACGTAAAGGCGATGTATCTTGTTTTCGTTTTCGCTGCTTCGACTTCAAATTTTTCCAAACTGAAAGTCTAGTGAATGTCAGAAGAGTGTTGACAGGAATATTATCGAAAGTGATGATATCAAAGTATGCTTGCAACTGTTTCAATGATTTTTTTCTCAAGATTTTGGCTATAACTCGTTGTTTTAGCCCTTGATGACGATGATTATCTCCTACAATACGTAGATCGGGTTGATTTTCTTCTAGCTTTCCCATGTACACTAGGATTTGTGAAGAGCCGGGATCAAGTTCCTGTAGCTCCATCGTAAGTTCTTTGTCAATCAGTGACTTGACTCGAATTCGATGATTGTTTTTTAAAACATATTCATAGTCCAATATACCATAATCTTCAACGTAATTAACATCGAAAACCTCCAATATCGTAGGAATTGGTAAATCCAACAAACTCACAAAATTTCCGATTTCCAACATTCCTTTCTGCATAGCTCCTGTCATTATTCCACCCATCTCGAGCAATTCAAACTCTCTAAGTTTGTTTACGGTATTATTCTTGCTGTTGCTGAATAAAAAGGAAATTGAAGCTTGAGATAATGTCACTGTCGGTTTTTTGATATCCTCCGTTCGTTTGACTTCACTGTTCTCATGCAGATATGTGTAGTCCGGTGTGGGACTCAAAGGAGAGTCAGCTGAAACTACATGATGGTTCATTGCTATATCAGCATGAGCATTGGTGTTTGAGCGAGAAGATGTATCATTAAAGGTGTTAGGATTGGATCTTCTATCATCAATGTGAATGCCGTTGGTGGTGGAAATGATGGTTGTAGTGGAAATAGCGTTAGTGTTGTTGGTAGCTGTGATTGGTTCAATATGGAGCTTAGGAAGTGCTTTGGAGTGTGATGTCATCATACCTGCAAAAAGTAAAAGAACTTAGTTTAATGATGTAAATATACTGAAATTATTGTTTTATTAAAAGATTGTTTTTAAAAACTAAGATTCAAAAACCTAGATGTTTCAATTAATTAAAAACAAATAATTATTTTAGTGCTTCTTACCTTGTTGCTCTCCTAATAGCTGTAGTAGATGTTGCTCCTCTGTTAGTCGCTGTAGAACTGGATGCTTTCTGTGTGAAAACGATGGCTCTTATATAGCTAAAGTTGTACTGATTAAACCCTATGAACACCATCTCGTGTCAATCTCTATGAATCAACATTTGTTCACGCGAAGGAAAGTCAATGGTTTCGCGGGAATAAATGAATTATTTTCACGCGAATACAAACCAATGCTTTCGCGGGAATAAATAAGCTATTTTCACGCGAATGGAAACCGTTGCTTTCGCGGGAATAAATATTTTATTTTCACGCGAATAGAAACCAATTCTTTCGCGGGAATAAGTACTTTATTTTCACACGAATGCAAACTGTTGCCTTCGCGGGAATAAATGATTTAATTTCCCGCGAATGGAAACCGTTGCTTTCGCGGGAATAAATATTTTATTTTCACGCGAATAGAAACCAATGCTTTCGCGGGAATAAATAATTTATTTTCACACGAATAGAAACCAATTCTTTCGCGGGAATAAGTACTTTATTTTCACACGAATGCAAACTGTTGCCTTCGCGGGAATAAATGATTTAATTTCCCGCGAATGGAAACCGTTGCTTTCGCGGGAATAAATATTTTATTTTCACGCGAATAGAAACCAATGCTTTCGCGGGAATAAATGATTTTATTTCCCGCGGATGAAAGTCAATGTTGTCGCGGGAATAAATACTTTATTTTCACGCGAATGGAAACCGTTGCTTTCGCGGGAATAAATACTTTATTTTCACGCGAATACAAACCGTTGCTTTCGCGGGAATAAATACTTTATTTTCACGCGAATACAAACCGTTGCTTTCGCGGGAATAAATACTTTATTTTCACGCGAATAGAAACCAATGCTTTCGCGGGAATAAATTATATTTTCACGCGAAAGCAACGGTTTCCATTCGTGTGAAAATAAAGTATTTATTCCCGCGACAACATTGACTTTCATCCGCGGGAAATAAAATCATTTATTCCCGCGAAAGCAACGGTTTCCATTCGCGGGAAATTAAATCATTTATTCCCGCGAAGGCAACAGTTTGCATTCGTGTGAAAATAAAGTACTTATTCCCGCGAAAGAATTGGTTTCTATTCGCGTGAAAATAAATTATTTATTCCCGCGAAAGCATTGGTTTCTATTCGTGTGAAAATAAATTATTTATTCCCGCGAAAGAATTGGTTTCTATTCGCGTGAAAATAAATTATTTATTCCCGCGAAAGTATTGGTTTCTATTCGCGTGAAAATAAATTATTTATTCCCGCGAAAGCAACGGTTTCCATTCGCGTGAAAATAGCTTATTTATTCCCGCGAAAGCATTGGTTTGTGTTCGCGTGAAAATTATTTATTTATTCCCGCGAAAGCATTGACTTTCCTTCGCGTGAACAAATGTTGATTCATAGAGATTGACACGAGATGGTGTTCATAGGGTTTAATCAGTACAACTTTAGCTATATAAGAGCCATAGTTTTCACACAGAAAGCATCCAGTTCTACAACAGCTATCAGAGAAGCAACATCTACTACAGCTATTAGAAGAGCATCAAGGTAAAAACTTAATAAATTACAGTTTTTACTCATATATTATTTATTATACTAAAACAACTGAACAAAATTAATCATCTGTTTTTTTTGTTTTTTTTCAGATTCAATGACAAAAAATGGAAATAGTTAACAACACAGAATCAGAAACTCAGCCTAAATCTTTGACTCAAGAGGACTTGATACTTCTACAAAACATATGCAATAAGAAAATTGAAGAGAGAGTGCGAATTATCTCAAACAATTGTAAATTCATACAGAAAGACTTGATAGAGCAGCTAAATAGTTTTCGAACTGAATCTTTTCTAACATTAAAGCTCTTAGGGAATGATGTTACATCAGACATTCAGAGATTACATTATGTATTACAACAACGACAATATCAACTACAACAGGTAAACACACCAATTTCTATCGAGTGTGCTCGTAAAGAACTTGCTCTAAAAAGAAGAAACATGCAGCGACAGTCCGCTCAAAGACAAGCTAGAAGGGTAAGGACTCAACAACGTAAGACACGAAAAGCTACAAAAACATCCGATTAACAGTCAATTTTTGATGATAAGGTAATAATTAATAAAAAAGTACTATTTAGTAAGAGTTTGTAGTTGTTTTAAATTTCTGTTTAACCATTCTATACTAATACATAACTTTTTATTTTAGTTCATTATGGAATCAAAAGTACATAGAACAGAAGTCTTCCTTCCTAAGTTTGTATTATTTAATATTTACTGACTCTAGCTATATTGTATGAGATTTTCCCTACTTATTACACAATAAATGTATATATTCACATATTGTTTCATTTTTAATCACTGTATTTATTCAATGTAGATATATCTCCTCTCTCCTCTCTCCTCTTTTTATCTCTCCTCTCTCTCAACATACTCTCTCCTCTACCAAATACTCCTCTCTCCTCTCTTGCAGTTATTTCCCAAATACTGTAGATTTTAACCATCTAGAGGTCTAATTTGGTAATTTTCCAACATATTTTATAGCATTTAATATACTTATTATGTAATAAATGTATATTATTCAATGTAAATGTAAATATATCCATAAATATGTACATAATTATCCATATATACATAAATGTATAAAAAACTAAAAAAAATCTCTCCTCTCTCTCCTCTCTCTTCTCTCCTCTCTCATCTCTCCTCTCCCCTCTCTCCAGAAGATTTTCCCTACTTATTATGTAATCAGGTATATAATCATATAATTTTCATTTTTGATCAATATATTTGTTCAATGTAGATATATCTCCTCTCTCTATGTAGATATAAATATAACCATAAATATGTACATAACTAACCATATATACATGAATGTATAGAAAACTAAAAAATCTCTCTCCTCTCTCTCTCCTCTCTCATCTCCCATCTCTCCTCTCTCCTCTCCCCTCTCTCTCAAGATACCATATGAGTTCGAGTTATGTAAAAAAGTTATCAAAACTTGAATGCCATACATTCAAAATCTATATGCCATATAAGTTCAAATTAAGTAAAAAACTAATCAAAACTCAAATGCCACTTAAATGCCATTCAAACGTCACTCAAGTACCCCTCAAGTAAAATACAATATAAACTCGGCGAATTCATCCAACGTCGTAACCCGTTGCCTCAACCCCAAGGTCTAATCCACAAAAAAACACTTGGTAGGGAGATCTGCTCATATATTACTACTTACCAGAGAGACTCAAGTTACTACTAGAAGGCTATCTACTAGAGAGACTCAAGCTACTACTAGAAGGCTATCTACTAGAGAGACTAAAGCTACTACTAGAAGGCTGTCTACTAGAGAAAGTCAAGCTACTACTAGAAAGCTGATTCTTTAGTAGCCTAAGAACCACAGAGTTACGCACCTGGCATAGCACGGGTTCCTAACATACTCATCCTTATTCTCGTTGATCACATAATTAGCATTTTGTGCTTCCTTGTTGCTCCTGATAACCTTGGCTCCACACTCATGAGCTGCGTAGTTCCTCAGTCTGGTGGGAGGTGAGGATGGAGCAGCCTCTTTCTGAACCACAGGCTCAGGTTCATAAACCTTACTGGAGGCACCTGATGAGCAGATTATATTACATGAGAACATAACTACATCAAACGTCTAACTAGAGTGTAAACAATAGATTGTGCAAGTGAGAAAAGTGGAGTAGCTAAAAGATGGATTGTCATTCAATGGCATTGTCCACGCAAATTATTTTTTTTAGTTGCTTCTTTTTCACAAAGCTTACATGAGAGAGTGCCATTGAAATCAAACCAAGTATCTTCAAGTTTGCTGATTAATCAACTGTCAACTTTTATTTATACAACAAAACTATTCCCAACTTCTATTTCTTCTGGCATAGACTTGGTTCAGACTTAATCATTAACTATTGGTGGTGAGCGTAATAAAAACAAAAGAAACGTACCTCCTATAGCAATGTTTTTTTTCCAAACAACTTCTTGAATTGGCTAACTTAATACTATTTTCATTCAAGTAAAAACTTGCCATAATTTGTTAGAAAGTGCGAAGTAAAATTATCACCCACGTTTGTGCATTATAGCAAAAAACGTTATTGATGAAAAGAAATTTTTACATAAACAACCTGCTCTAGAGAATCTGAGAATAATTGAAATACCAATTTATAAAGTGTCTGTACAAGTATCCTCCTTCGGAGGTTCTGTTTTTAAGTAAAACCTTAGTTTTTGCAGTTGCACTTTATGGCCTTACACAAATGGTTTCCTGTGAGATCGCGAACAGGTCGACATCTATTGTACATACACTATTGGTGCTGCTGACAGAAACACAACTCCATGACAGTTCTTCCGTTACAAAACCATATGAAATAAATTAAATTGAGTTCTGTGACACGTCATCGACAAGTCAGTGACAACTCAGTGACACGTCAGTGACACGTCAGTGACAACTCAGTGACACGTCAGTGACAAGTCAGTGACAAGTCAGTGACACAGTCCTTTAAGATAACATTATTATGAACAATAACAAGAAAATTTGCCTCGAAAATTTTCAACTGTTATCTTTACCGAACATACCATTGTTGTTTGTGTCCTTCTTGTAGTATCCTTTCTGAAAGTCAGTGAAGACGGGCATGTCATGGACAGACAAGTCCACTCCAGCTACAAACAATGGAAAGCGCGTCAATAGGATACTTGAGATGTGACAGCTGATCATAAAACATCAATACTTGTAACGGACACATGACGATTAGAAGAGCAGGAACTCAAATAAAGTGAACTGAGAAGTTATCTCCACTTCAAACGACTATTGCCTGTTATATCACTGACACAAGTACCAACATCCATACAGAGCTTTGAATGAATCTGCATCTACTTGTGCTGCTACAGTGCTGGACTTACCAGTCTTGGACTCCACATCATCTCCGGGAAACTTTTGATCGTTGTTTTTTGGCTTAGAGCCAACATTACCTGCTACCTTCTCTTCAGACCCGAATTCTTGTTTGGCTGCTGAAGGCTCTAATACAGTACCTGTGAATAAGTACAGCCATAGAAACACCAACAATAAAGTGTACTACAACCATAGACTTGTCACCTTCCTTATTGATAAATAACTGCTAAAATTGCCAGCAAAATGACTGACTTCACTAGCAATTGAGATAACTAAGAACACAAAGCTATCACCATTTGACAATCAGGGCTATCCAATGTGCCCAGCATTTGTCCCTAGCCAATCTATCTAATGTGCCCAGCACCTGTCACTACCCACTCTATCCAATGTGCCCAGCATTTGTCCCTAGCCAATCTATCTAATGTGCCCAGCACCTGTCACTAACCACTCTATCTAATGTGCCCAGCACCTGTCACTAACCACTCTATCCAATGTGCCCAGCAACTGTCACTAACCACTCTATCCAATGTGCCCAGCACCTGTCACTAACCACTCTATCTAATGTGCCCAACACCTGTCACTAACCACTCTATCCAATGTGCCCAGCATTTGTCCCTAGCCAATCTATCTAATGTGCCCAGCACCTGTCACTAACCACTCTAACCAATGTGCCCAGCACCTGTCACGAACCACTCTATCCAATGTGCCCAGCACCTGTCACTAACCACTCTATCCAATGTGCTCAGCAACTGTCACTAACCACTCTATCCAATGTGCCCAGCACCTGTCACTAACCACTCTATCCAATGTGCCCAGCAACTGTCACTAACCACTCTATCTAATATACCCAGTACCTGTCACTAACCACTTATCCAATGTCTCCAGCACCTGTCACTGACCACTTTATCCAATGTGCCTAGCAACTGTCACTAACCATTCTATCTAATATACCCAGTACCTGTCACTAACCACTTTATCCAATGTGCCCAGTACCTGTCACTAAACACTTTATCCAATGTGCCCAGCACCTGTCACTAACCACTCTATCCAATGTGCCCAGTACCTGTCACTACCCACTCTATCCAATGTGCCCAGCACCTGTCACTGACCATTCTATCCAATGTGCCCAGTACCTGTCACTAACCACTTTATCCAATGTGCCCAGCACCTGTCACTAACCACTCTATCTAATGTGCCCAGCGACTGTCACTAATCACTCATTCTAATATACCCAGTACCTGTCACTAACCACTTTATCCAATGTGCCCAGCACCTGTCACTAACCACTCTATCCAATGTGCCCAGCACCTGTCACTGGCCACTCTATCCAATGTGCCTAGCACCTGCCACTAACCATTCTATCCGATGTGCCCAGCACCTGTCACTAACCACTCATCTCATTAGTCCATGTTGTAAATTTTAAATAAAACATCAGTTTTCAAGGAATGTTGCTTATTTGCTAGTTGAAATCCTTTATTAAACATTAAATAATCCAGTGAAACATAACACGAAGGTAAGAGACTTGGTATAATCTTGATATAAGCCGATATTTTTTTTATTAAAATAAATATACCTGAATACAAAAGTGGGGAGTCAGTTCCATACGTAGTTCTGCCCCATCTTGTGTACACTGCTCCGCCACCTATCCCGTCTCTGCCATCTCTGCTATTTTTACCTGCCGGCCCATGAAGACTCGTTGAGTCACCTGTAACAGCAAAAAACAAGAGTTAGCTAGATGAAAATCCACTTATTGATCAACGAAGAAGGTTTTGGCATTTTTCATACAAGATCATATGTTTGCTTATAGCACTGCTAGCTTTGGACTAGATGTAAATCAAACTGAGAATTTTTGGTGGCTGTCGTTTTTATAACATCCCTGATGTGGCTATTGTTACATCTTATCAGAAAGTACTAACTTTGATGTTAAAACGTGGGAAATTGGCATAAAAATGACTTTCACCAAAGTCTGAGCTATCAGACTACAAGGCGCTCTAACAAGGGATTATTGAACTTGAATGAGCTTTCACACCACAACTTCACTTGGTAGGGAGATCTGCTCATATATTACTACTCACACCACAACTTCACAGTCTGATCCGTTTGTTTCATCCTGGAAATAAAATGGATTATTAACTAAAATTGATTTTTACCCTCCCTAGATATTTGGTTGATTACTAGCTTGCTATTATGGGAATAATGAACTTGGGAGGTCTGCTACTTTCTGCATTAAAAATGGGGAAAAAAATTACATTACAAAGAGCTTTCAGTCTGCTAGTGGTTCAGATCTTTAGCAAAGCGCCATATACTAAATTGCAATGATTGTACACGCAAATTTAAACGAAAATGCCTCCCTGAATAAACTCTCCACTCCCTCTTTACACCCTCACTACCCCAATCCTTAGCAAATACACAGAGATGAAGATCAGAAGGAAAAAACAGAATTTGCACTAAGCAGAGGGCAAATCGGGACCCTTGGGTTGTCTATTGGGCAATTGTTTTCCATCAGTCACAGAAATGCTTAACATCCGCCAGTCCCAGCAGAAAATAACTTGAAAGATGAGAGACCCACTAACAGAGAAGTTGACTTGGGAAGAAAAATCTGGTACGTTAGAAACAGGTAAACTGGCGCCTTCACTTGTTTTTAAATTACTTTTCTAATGGGCAGGTTTACTGCCAGCCAACGACATTGTGTATTTTCAACGACTCATTTGCGCATTATTTATTAATTGTTATTGTATTAGTTAGTTACTAGTTGTAGTTGTGTTTGAAATTAAAAGCTGAGCACAAACTCTTTACAATATGTTACGAAGGTTCTGCTATTTCATGGTTGGACATTACCCTAAAACATGACTAATGAAAGTAAATCGTACTCAGCGGTAGGTTAGTAAGTGGATTGTTGCTAACCACAACATCTCTCTTCTTCAGAACTTTATGATCATCTTCTGGTTTGGCTCCCTCTAGCGACTGTAACAAAAAACAATATAATTTCTGTTAAAAAGCAAGCAAATATGAGCCCTGTAGGGCCAGTTTTTACATAAAATAGAACACTTCATAATAGTCGACATCATACGCGTTGTTCATTCTCACAATAAACAAAATAATTTTGAGCTTAGGATTGATTGATGTGAATGGCCAATCTCAGATCTTACAGCAAATTGTGAAAGTTTAATAACAAGATCTTTCGTCATTGTTAGTTACAGCAAAGATAAAAAAAACAATGACAGGAATTGAAATAAACGAATGTTTTAAATGACATTTTGGTTTCTGAGAGAAATTATGAATATGTCTTGTGAACCACTTTTTATTAATTCTTTAGAATTTAATCTTCAAATTAGAAAATTTGAGTTTATCACTCGATACTTTACTAAAAAACAGACAAAAAATATTTGTTTGCTACTCACCGTGTTCACCAACTTAGAAATGGCTGAATTAATCATTTGAACGTCTGCCTCTAACTTAACTAATCTCTCTTCCAAACTTTCAACCTTTGCAGTGGTTCCCGAAAGTTCTTCAAGTTTTAAAAGTACTTTTTCAATTTTTCCCAAAGCAGCATTATTCTCCTCATACAATGCGCTGCAACACCTGTTACAGATTACACCACAAAGTAACAGTATCAAAATTGTTCTATAGAGAGAGCCCAACATTTTGTACCCCTTGCCTTCTGTGTAAGGCGTAACTGCTGCTAATGCATTTCTATTAGCTGTTTTATTGGCTAAAGGTAAATAACTGGTTAGTAGCTAGTTACTAACCATCAAGATTGCGATCGATATCAATGATACTGAGTCAGTAAAGTGATTTTCTGTAGATGTAATCACTTTGGCTTTTGACTTGTCTTTCCATTAATTTGGGCCCTGTCCCAGTTATCGTTCTGAAGATTTCAAACATTCTCGTAAAAGTTTTTATCTCCTCAAAATTCTTGGAATTTGATCCCAATGTAGTCACTGGTTGGTGGTGAACACATTTATACAAAATATAGAATCACTGCCGTTATCTACTGATGTGCATTAAGTGAAGAGCAAACATATCAAAGTGCAAAATATCAAAGTGCATGTTTAAACAGCTTATGATATAGAGTTGCTATCGGTGTATTATCTAGCAATTTATTGGTATAGAAAGCATGCAGAGAATAACATGGAATATAATAACAACAAATTATATTTACGTTTTTCATTCATATCGGAAAAATCCAACTTTATAGTGACTAGGTGATTTATTGCACTTGTCCTTTGTTATTTGCACAGGTAGCTGAAAAAACAAATTGGAATAACTTTTTGGAGTTGATTACTGATGTTTTTCTAGCTTCAATTTTTTTCAGATTAATCTAAAACAAAATATTCTGTAGTAGATCTCCACTGCCTGCTACAGACACAACAAAACTCTCGTTGCGAACACCCCTTGGTTCACTTTTTTATCTTCTCTCATGAGATCCATTGTGTTAGAATCCCACAGAGTCCTCTCGATTGACTCCCACCATGTCAACACTGATATGGGTCTTTTTCGACACAGGCGTCCTCTACTCAGACTAAATATGCGAAAGTATAAGAATAAACATTTCATCATGCAAAATCATTTTAGCAATATAATATATGCCCACACAATCCACACGACTTCTGAATTGTCAATGCACACCATTTCCTTCGATTAGAGACACAACGGAACACCCTCCCCTTTATTAGGGCTGAGTCATTCCCATACAACATTACATACAATACCGCAATAGTAAGATACAAAACAAATGCATCTCAACAACAATAACTGTTTGTATAGTTAACATGGTTTGACTTCTCAAGATGATGCTTCAGCCAAATAGACATTGTGGAAGCTCATTCTCCATATTATGTAAGGCTGGTTTCTTAGTCTAAAGGATCATCTTTACCAATAGCCACTTTTCTATCTTTGTAGATGGGTATTCTGTCCTCTGGCTCTCAGGCTTCCATGTTAGTATAAATCTCCTAAGGGGAGTTGTTTGACTTAATTTATGCACAACCTTGAGGTAAACTAACATTAGCTAGCGTAAAGTTCTACAAAAAGCTTCGGAGAGGCATAGCGAAAGGTTTGTTGTTGGATGAGATAGATGTAAAAAAAAGGAAGTCAGCGTTGTTGGACGAGAACAACTCAATGATATTATGGCGCAGATGATTTTCTTCAGCTTTTACATGAAACACAAATAATTGCATCCGAGAAGAATTCTTGGCAGATTGCCAATCCATCTCTGGGTTAGCTCAACAACTGTAGCGTACAATAGCGTTTGCTACATCAAATGTTATGGTTAGCTTTGGGTTGGATCTCCTTTATTTACTCTCAACAATTCCAACAGCTCTTCTGACCACCGCTGGTCAATATCTCCAGGTGCCACTGGAATCCATTTACTTTTTTACAACCCCTGCAGACCCCCCCACCAAGCCGGGCAGTTAGTTCTCCCGTAGCAGCTCTCCCGATTGACAAACAACCTCAAAGGCATCTCACCAGACATAGCGGGTTACGAAGTATTTAATGATAGCGTATGCTTTATTAGTCAACTTATAATCGGGGGTTTACATTGGTATTATCGGCTGAGTGCGTAATGCGATCAGCAACTCTCTAAACTAAAATATACATTAGATTAGATAAGATATGCAAAGGTCATTAAAATCTAACCAAGCGTGAAGCAAATAAGGCGCCATAAGGCAAGTAGCACCTAATGCTTGACTAATAATGGCCTAGCTTGGCAATCTTTCTGCATCAGACAACAACCTTTTGCTCATCTAATCAGGAGTTACCTCCTCTCTGTCATTGGTTCTACACCATGTTTTATGGATTACCTGGCAATTCGGTGGGAATATTCAAGTTCTGTTTTGTTGGAGTACCGGAGAAAGTGGGTATTTTAAGTTTAACTTTTGGGCAGGTAATGGTTACCCTTCAGGTCAAAGAGCTTCTTTCTGAAGAAGAAGAAGACAACTCCCTGTTCGGCCTTTTCCTCTCTTCGGCCTCAAGACAGGTTTTAGAAAGTTAGAGGATAAATAATAGTAGAAGAAGAGGGTCCTGAATTCTTAGAGGACGGGCTAATGATTGCAATAATGGGTTGAATGTCCAAGAGGTAATAACTCCAAAGCTTTCATATATGTTATTACTTTAAAAGTATCGTCTGGTTCGAAATGGAAAGTTGGATTTGCGTCAACAGAAGATTAAGGCTAATAGCATTTTTTGCCAAAACTGTCAGAAACACACCTGGTTACCTCTACAGGAAGGCTAAGTGGTTTTTTACATGTCATTCTGCAATTCAAGGCCAATTGATTTGTAAAATACAGGTTTTTATTATATTGCAAATCATTCGTTGTTACAGTAAATTGGTCATTAATAACGGCCTTAATGCCCCATGTACATCTACCGATTAGTTACTGATTGAGCCTACCGATTGCGTGATTTTGTAGCATCTCTTTCCGGATAAATCTCTAAGCGATCGGTAGCATATTATTTGAGGTATCGGCAGATTTTGATCCACATCAAAAAATTGGTAGAGAAATAGGGATTCGCCCAATCATATCACTGCTTGCGGCTTGAATGTTTCCATTAAAATTGTTTCTCAAGCACAATTATCTATGTGAAAAAGAGCTGTTCATAAGCTCTCCATACTTTTTGTTTCAAAGCATTTTTGGTCAAGTACGATATTAAATACGGCGAGTTTGTTTGGTATTGTATGCGAATGGCAATTAGAGGACAAATATGAAAAACACTCTGTCGTCATTTCTGATAGCAAAGAGCTGCCAACATACCCCAAAACAATTTGTTTCCAGACCTGCCAAAAACATAGTTATCAGTTTTAGATGATTTTTGTCAGTAAAATATGTATAAGAAACCAGATCTGCTACCATAATACATCGCTTTTTGGTATGAATATTTTTACCAACCTGTTACAGTATATTTATTTATATAGGTATGTATGTATATTGTTTTTTGGGATGTTGGCAGGTCTTTTCACTGATATCTGCTTATGTCTTACTATAGCCTGTCTCAGACAAGCTTTGTTTTCGCGGGAGTTGCCCACCCGCGCAAAGCGGAGCTGAGCGAAACCCGAACACCCATGGAACCTAACTCTGCGAAGAGGGCGTTCAATATAGCCGTTGTGAGAGAGTATCTGTTGCAGCTGGGGTCAAGGCCCTTTGAGCCTCAGCACCAACAATCTGCGCTCAATGCGGGCACTAAATACAGGTTTTGATGTTAATTGAGCAGACAACTTCACCTTACTGCGTCGAGCTTGTCGAGCTGTTTTGCCATAAGTTGACAAGCTTTGTTTCGCTCAGCTCCGCTTTGCGCGGGTGGGCAACTCCCGCGAAAACAAAGCTTGTCTGAGACAGGCTAGTCTTACTACTGATAGGTAAGGGTAAATCGGTAGCAAACCGGTAGATGTGCATTGAGCTTTTTTAACTTTAATTGCATCATCTCTTTTTGCTAGAACTCTCTGAAAGCTTTGAAAAAAAGCTACTTTGTTTTGCTTTGGACCCATCTCCAGTCTCTGGTGATTATTTAAATCAACCTTCCTGCTCTCGCTCGAATCTTTGACAAAGCTGCTACACTTTTCCTCAAGCAGAAATAAATACGAGCTAAGATTTTTCTTTCAAACACCGCTTGCAAAAAACAATGAAATATTTTAAATGAAAATAATTCGTTTTGCCTTGCTTCTAATGAACAGAATGATGCAATTTTCATAGACTTCTATTTTAAGGCATCCATACAAAAAAAGGAAAATCATTTTTTGAAATGCTTTTTATTGTCACCTAGAAGGGAAAGTAAACTACTTTTTTTATAAACAACGCCTCTAATGTTTTCATCTAGCTCACATTCATTTCTTTCTGCCAGAGAAATAAACATTGCCAATAAATATTTATTGCTCTGCCCAGAGAAATGGGGCTTCAATGCATGAGTTGTTAGGTGGAGGAAGACTTGTAATGTATCCTAGTGTGGTGTGGAGTGCCTGGAGCTGCCTCTAGAAGCTTCTCACCCGACTGCATTAGCTATAACACAAATACTCACTGTATATACATTTATTAAACAATACCTCGTCTTCAGTTCAGTAGAATACAAGTAGGTTAGCTGTTGCCAGTGCACAGTGATATGCTGAAGTAGTACACCGAGTATAATAACAAAATACAAATAAATAATACTGACAGTAGAACATTGTGCGGGCGCCGCTGATACAGGTTGATATGAGTTTCTGGGTTTACATAGCTGCTTTTCCATCGCTGACATACAATGTACAAAGCGTGGAATGACCAACAAATAACATGTAGGGCCCTAGGCTAAAGCCTTAGCACCTCTTGTTGGTAGATTAAGAAAAAAATTAACAATAAAATAAATACTGAACATGAAATGTTTAATATTCAGAATTTCTTCTAAATATACCAAAGAAAGACGCCCTCCTGGAGGGTGCTCCAGTCGAGGACTCCTTAGAGAGCGGTGTAACACCGACGTGTGCCTCGCTTCTATGACTAGCACCGTTACAGCTGTGATGGGAGGAGCTAGAGTGAGCGACAGGAGATCGATTGGATGACTGAGAGAAAGACGTTGATTGGTCCGCGCTAGCAGAATATGCCTCAGGAATCACATGACTGTCTATCGCGTGCAACTTCAAAGATTTGGTTTTTCCTGATCGTTTTTTCTTCTTAGGTTTGTCAGATTTTGCATTCTACAAGAAAACAGAGTAAGAGCGGTGATGGTAGAGTGAGGTTGGTCAAGGGTACGAGCTGTTAAGCATGAAGTGAAGAAGGTAATAATGGTGCAGATTAGTCAGAGAAAGAGATGAGAGATGGGTGAGCTGTCGGCAGCAATAATCAGTGGGGGAGGGGGGTAGGCAGCTGTGATTTGCGGCAGCAACTTCACTAATGACTAAACCAGCAACGTCAGGCAGCACATCAACCACAGCTCACTCTATTTACAAGACAATATCATATCTATTCTATACTGCTGTGTGGCTACGAATACGTCAAAGAGCAGACAACTACGCAAGTAGAGTCACATGACCCGTACAGCTCATGCTTGTACGCTTGAATGAGCACATGGCATGCACCAACATTCTATTTCCTTCCTACTAGTACAAAATAAATCTATGGAAAACTCAAGCTAACAACCAATGGTGGGCAAGCTATAGGTTAATCAGTGGCACCAACGCTTACCATAGAGTTACCAGTAGAGTTACCAGTAGAGTTAATGAGTGTAACATTCTGTACCTGAATGGGTATAGTTCTATTATTAGTATATTTTTCACCGTAAACTCATCAGTGAGTGTCGATGGCAAGTTTAGGGAGTGAAAGTTTACTAGTTACATCTTGAATATTTTTGTGTTATTCAGCAAAAAACACACTAGGCATCTACACATATTGTAGATTTTGAGACAAATGTCTTAAACTTGGTCAGCTAAACTGAGGTAATGTGCAGACTGCAGACGTTTCTTTTCATCCAAACTACAAGCGACGTAGGTAAATGGTGACATATCAGTTTATAGTGTAACAAAAGAAGATATTTCAAAGCAGTTCAAATCGATCGCAAATGAAGTAGAGGAGATAACTCCATATATATTAATCACAATGTTTATTTATTCATAATAATATTGTGTTTTTTAAGTAGAGCGCTATGAGAAAAGCAACTGCAGTATTATTGCAGAATGATTGTTGTTTGGCTACACATAATATATGGATGTTTTTTTGTTATGAAAAAACATGACACCTGTGTGTCGACAAAAGGCGCCTGGTAGGATTGGTCTTCCTTTACCGATGCACCGGAAATGCTTTTGTCGATCATATAACTTAACCTTAGAAATTGCAACTAGCTTAACTATATATCTGTTTTGACAAAACTACAGCAAGTTATTCGGCAAAAATAAAGTTTATGGAAAAATAAATAGGCTTCATGTGGCCAGTGACAAAATGTTGAGAAATAAAATTAATGAATTAGGACTTTTTAGGTTAATTTTACTGGGCAAATAATGATTTTTGGTTTGAGGCTATAAAACTTGCAGAAACGTAGTGAATTCACCAATACTGCAGTAGTAGCAACGATTATATTACTACAATACCCAACTCAAGAAAAAAAACTAATACCCAAACCACACCCACTTTCGGATTATCATTTTATGTGTGAGAATGGGATTGACATCCGGGAAGTGGGTGTGGTTTGCATATTAGTTTTTGTATTGAGTTAGGTATCAGAGTGTTATAGGAACATAACTGTTGGTAGTAGCTCCAGCGCAGCTTAGCAGTAAGTATTGTTTAATTATTATTATAATTATTTATTGTTACGAACAATTTCCTAATTGTTATTACCATTATTATTTATTGATAATCCTATTCATCGCTGATGTAAACTTGGGCTGCTACTGCTATTGTTGTTTGTGGTTTTACAGTTGTTAAATGTTGTTGCAGTTATCAAAAAATTATAATATCATCATCATCAATTTTTCTACCAATGTTTGCGTATTTAGACAAAATGTATTTTACAAATTAAAACATTATATTATTATTTAATACTACTGAAAGCTGTTAAATTTTCGATCACCAGCGGATATTGCGATATAGCCAGTGTTAATAGCAAGAAAATCATATAAACGATAGCTGCGGTCACACGAGGTTTTGGGAGATAACTCCTACCAGTTCTCTATTTCTCTATGAAATAAAGTTGCTAATAAAAATTATTATAAAATTAAATCCCATGTCTATGTGCAATTACTGTAATACTATAAATAAACTGATCAGAAAGTCAATATGAGATCAAATTGTTGTTATAGATTACTTGACAATAATAGTATATATGTATGGAGTTATCTCCTCTATTTTATGAGAAAACTTGGACTGCTTTGAAATAAACATCACCAACAAAATGACCGTGACGGCTCAGACTGATTTATTGCACGTAGGGGGCGTGGTCCAGTGCAAGCATTGACAATGACAGGTTCATCCATGGACAAGATATTTCATTCATCTTTTTGAACTAATAAGCACCAAATACAAACAAACTATTTCTCAATTATATCAAACATCGATTCCTTTACCGACCTTTCTTGTCATCAATAAACAATAGCCAATAGTAAAATAAACAGAGTCTAGTAGTCAAGGAAACATTTTGCAACTTTTATTCTCTCAAAACTGTCGAACAATTGCGATCTTGATTTTATTAAATTTCTGACACCTGCATATATGAATTAATAATAAATAGGAACTAAAGATAATCAAAAACTAATATAGAATAACAGATAATGATAAATAAAATGAAGGGCAATTTTCAGTGATGGTTAACTACAAAACAAAAATTTATCTACATAAAACCAATATAATGCAATGTAATCTTTTATTCTATAGTAATAAAAAAGCTATTTTATATTATTATATTTCACATGCAAACAAGGTTTACACAGATAAATATCCAAGTACATGGGATTGAGCACATGTTACACAATGCTGCACAACACACCGCAGTAGTGTCTACGTTATGAGGTTGTGGTTTTTAGAGGAGACAACTCCAGATTCACTCAATTCCAGTATCATGTACAAACCGCATCAGCAAGTACGATACACGGAGAAATAACTTACATCAATATATAAATACAGGAGCTATTCATACACATTAACAGTCACTAGACATTATGTATAATATTATCTACTCACAGGGGTGTCATAGCTGCGCCATGTAGCGGGGGAGATGATTTCTATAGGCAAATTCTCAGACATCTCTGCGTTTACATAGCTTGCACCATCTCCCTGTAGTACAGACGTCTGTGAGTGTTAGCAGGGATAAATATACAGCGATGGAGGGTAACGGGAGTGGATTGCAAACAAAACCTGAATCATCTTATTATACCGAACAGCACATTTAAAAAAAAAATAAAATAATGAGCGTCATCCTATATTGATGCAAGAAGGAATATCACTATTTTTATCCAAAGATTTTATAAAACAAACTTTTATAGATGAATCTTAAATTGATTTCAATGATTCAATGTTGTTCATAGCCTACATAACTCGTTCTTGTGTCGTTCACACTAGTTGTTAGTAGTTTAGTTGCTTATTTTTGGAGTTAGTTACCCAAGATTAGAGAGCACAACTCCAACAAACTTCCAGTACTACTTACATTGGAGCTGGTTGAGGGCTGATGCGCAGTCACATGATTTTGCTGCTCAAAGACAGCGACTGGCTCTGCACTGTCAGGGTCACCAGCAGGTGTCACAGAGTTGAAGGCAGCGTAGCTTTTAGCTTTTTTCATTTGGCTGTCAGATGTCTGTTTGTCCAGAGCACAGGTGTTGATCAAGTCTACAGAGCACAGAAAGAGACACGTTAGCAGACTTGATGCCAGCGCAAGACATATAATGGCAGCCGTGAAATGTTTCGGTGGGATTTGTCTCCTTGCTGTCAACAGTTCGGGTAGTGCATGCACCAACAGGCTGATACAAACAGTAAACTGAAAAGCTGGGTGCAGTGTGTAGGAAACCATAGAGTTGTCAGTCGATAGAGGTACACGAGGCAAGCATAAGTAAAAGACAATAGAGGCATTTATGGAAACACAGAAATGAGTGGATACTACAATACAGAGAGCTGATACACAGCTGTCAGCATGGTACATCGGCCGCAGGCAAACAAAAGATGGTAATCCACAAAATATTACTATAGATGGACCTAATATTTGTGGGCTTTTTATCTTGGCTAGCTGATGCATAACGTTATACATCGATACTACTACAAAATGTCCGCCGTCACATCATCTTGAATATCGAACATGCAATACATTGATCGATCGTGTGAAAATTGGCGATTACAGGAAACAATGATTTCAAATGCTGCCAATGATTGTGATGTTAAAAACAAAACCATAAATATTAGGTCCACGAGCTATAAACACCAAAAAGTGAGGGTGCCACTGCCACACCACAGATAAAAAACACAAACTAAAGCATAGGAAACTGAACTATACATTGCATATTGCTAGGAAAGAATCTGATGGAAGGGATGTAGTAATTCTTACCACAGACGAATAAGCCTATAAAACAGTATCAATGGATGTTACTGTCCAACATCTAACATCTATGTCTATGCTTACGGCTCACACACAATACACATCAAGAGACTTACCAGAGTCAGATCCGCTTCTCTTGAAACTGCCCCTGGTGGGAGAGTTGGGTAGACTCTCCAGCAGACGCTCTATCTCTTCGCGGTTGATTCCATCACTGCGGTTGGCGATACAACTGGATATAAGGAAAGCTATCAGCAAGGCACCCAGAGAGATCAATGGAGTGAGCCAATCCTGCAGAGAAAAACATAGACATAGTAGTACACAGACATAGTAGTACATAGACATAGTAGTACATAAACATAGTAGTACATAGACATAGTAGTACATAGACATAGTAGTACATAGTCATAGTATAACACAGACACAGCAGTACATAGACGCAGTGGTACATAGATAAAGCGGTACATAGACATAATAATATAACAGACACACAATGGTATATAGATACAGTGGTACATAGACATATATACAGTGCTACATAGACATATATACAGTGCTACATAGACATATATACAGTGGCACATAGACATAGAAACAGTGGTACATAGACACAATGGTACATAGACATAAATACACTTACGATTGTCCCTTTCTGATAAACATGTTCTTGTAATAATGCGACTTGCTCTTCTAGCATGAGCGTTGTCTCCTTCAGCAATGTATAGTCCTTAGTCTACAGCACAGAATCATACATTGCTCTAAATACCTGTATTTATAATTTACACAACTCGATGTTTCTGCCAGGTAACTCTATGGCACACACCATGAGCTCTAACTTCAATGTGGTGTTTCTCAAAGATCTCATTGTGTTATTCAATGCTCTCTGCAAATCTTCCTTCTGGTTTTTAGACTTCTTGCTCATCTCCTCCAAGTACCTGACAATATGCAAGAGTTTCTTGTACTTGTATGTTGGATGTTACAGGATAGACAAACCCACTGCGGGGAAAGTATTAGTCTAGGCTGGGACAGAGGGCACACAACTACTGTAAAGTCTCACCTAGCTGGTCTACTTGTACATTTAGTGAAGTAGAAACATCGACTGCTAGTACGCACCTGTTAGTGACCTGTAGACTGAGCTCTAGAGATTTGACTTGGTTACTGAGTCTACTGATAGTAGAAGTTCTTCCACCGTGTCTAGAGGCAGCTGGGGGTGGGTCTGCGGAGCTCTCAATAGCTTCAGAACCGAGATCATCATCATCATTTGAGTCCGCTTGCACCACAGGCTCTGCTGAGGGCTGTACAGTTGACTCCACAAGTTCAGGGGCAGCAGTTGGGGGCTCAGCGAGGGTGGGTGGGGACGGCTACAGGAAGCGTCGATAATGCCATTACATACACAGTCTAACAAAGGGCAGAAAGACAATAAAACACACTTTACTACCTCTTACACCAAAGGGTAGGGCTAGTATAGACACTCACCAACACCAGCTCCAAGTCTGATGGTTTCGCTGGCTCCAGCTCATGAGATGCTTCATCTGTGTCTTGGCTGCCATCTTGGCTGCCATCTTGGGTGGGCTGTACAACAGGTGTACCAGTCGGTTGAAGCGCGTCACTTCCTGCTTCTGTTGCTAGTGGACTGGACTGTACCTGAACCTGCGGGAAGACAACTCTACCATAAACTACAGAGATTACATACTGTCTAGCAATGCTTTTGAAAAACCAATATTGACGTGTAATACAAACAGCAAACATTCTTACTAACAGTAAACCAATCTAGTTTTATTCTGCTGCCAATAATATTTCTTCATGGTGAAACTTGACTGAGATTGAGGATAACATTTGGTGGTCTTTTAGAAGTGAAAAGTGAGGCATATGGCTGGTTTTTACATCAAGTGTGAATGGGTGCTCCAGTTGTATAGATTTGTTAACAAAAAGCTAAATGTAACCAAATAAGGTGGAATGTAAAAACACTTGTTCTAGAAAAAAAGGGTCCACGACTCGCTATCCGGTACACTTGGAAATTCAACTTCATACATTCTAAAGACTGTTGGATATTTTCCTCATACATGCGCTGATTCCGTCAAAACACTAGAAACATCAACACTGCATAACATTTTGTTCATGCAGTCACAATTATGTTTGAGAGAGTTATCTTCTTTTGTCAACATAAAGCTTCTCCCCAATATCGAATGATTACCACTCCAACTTTTTGGTAAAAAAACATGATTATTTTTACAATAGACACTCAAGACAATTGCTGTTAGCATTTTGGAATCTTCTACACAATATTTTTGATAAAGAAATGAGGGCAAACCTGACTCACCGTAGACTTAGACCTAGTAGACTCTACAATTTCAGTAGGAGAAGCTGGAGCGTCCCCTACTTGACTAATGGCAGAGGGACTTGGTCTAGCTTCTGTATATTTCACATCTGAAGATTCAGCAGAGGAGGGACTGGGCGCGCTGTCAGGACTGCATGGTTCACTTGGACCTGCATGGTTATATAAGACAAAAATTCAAACTTTGACAAAATAAAATGCAAGAACGGATCTAGTAGCCCTACTATAGGCACACTAATGAAGTTGAAACAAGTTTGACATCTTACCTGATTGGACAAAGCTGTGATCTGTACTAGCCACTGATTGGTCAGTGGTGGTATTAGTTACATTGATATGTCGTAGGTAGAAATACTCTGGCCAGCAATAGTTTGGGACTAAAGTCAAGGTGTCATAGCACAGGAAACACTCAGCTGGTTGGGGAGGAAACGCAAAGCTGCTGTTCGATGAGTCTTCTAGAAATTACAGCATATCACAATGGTTACCGCTGAGTGCATTATCAGTAGCTAGTAGTGAATAGTTACTTGATAACCTTTGTTAACTTTCACTCCTCATAACCAAACAAACCATCGATTACGATCGCCATATATAAAACCAACACTGATACAGTAATCGGCTAACAATTCATCAGACGCTCTACAAACATTTCAACATACTGGAGGAGTTGTCAACTTTAACGAGAGTGGGCGGTGCCTCGGTACAAGGTACTTGCTCCTCCTGTTTAACAGGACTTGATGCTTCCACAGGTATATCATCATCGTCGTCATCATCATCATCAACATTTCGGCCGTAAACTCTTATCAAAGTGATTGGACAGAAATGCTCGTTTCCATAATGAGTGTTTATCTCCACCTGTAAACAGTGAGTGTGTAAACAAGTGGTACCCCTAGCAACCAGTTCAGGTCACATGACATGTAGCGCAGGTCACATGACATGTAGCGCAGGTCACATGACATGTAGTGCAGGTCACATGACGAGTAGCACAGGTCACATGACATGTAGCACAGGTCACATGACATGTAGTGCAGGCCTATCATATGTCACCAACCTTTACAAAAGAAGTATAGCGATCCAGTTGGTTGACTGTGAAGCCCTGGACTCCTCGCTCCTCTTTGGCATGAAAAGTACCAATTGAGTGCCAGTCCTTACCTGCAGCATGGTGAATTGGTTACCATGTAGTAGAGCTTACAATTGTCCAGTTATTCATAAAATAATAGCACCACTAAAAATAGCCATTACCAAATACCAAACAAATAATATGAAAAAGGTCAAAGATTAGCAATGGAAGCCGTTCAGTCTAACTAGCGAAAGCAATAGAGTTAAAAACATAGAGTGAAGCAAGCCAGCAATAATATAGTTAACAAATATAATAGACTGCCATCCCTCTCACTTACCTGGCCTCTCTTTCCCACCTCCATTGGCCTTGCTGATGTAAACTGTGAAGTTCTCAAATGTAGAGGAAAACAACTCCAAATTGGCGATGTCTATTTTTCTCACGACTACCGGCTCACACAACTCTATTATCAACCATTTTCTGTAACAAGTCGTGCACAAAATTGCCATGCGGATTAACTGTTAACATCTGATTAACCAAACATCCGATTGTCAATAATAATAATAGCTATTAGTTTATTATAAATCACCATGGTAACTAAAACAATGGCAGCTAGCTACTGAAATATGTGAGGGTGCTCTCTCCACGACAGTGATAACTAGTACATATTTGCATATCAGTACTGCTTGTTATTTACCATCTCTTGTAATATGCTGTATTCAAGGGCATTTTGATTTTAAAGACGAACATTTTTTAATCAAAGCAAACCATAATGATCACTGAGGAAAAACAAGAATTGTTTCAATAAGATCAAGTAGAGAATTGTGAAATAATTAGATTCGGTAGAGTTGCCATCGCCATCAAAACACTAAACCAATGCTAGGAGTATGCGCTTCAACATTATCATGATATAATAAAATACCATTCCATCAAATAACTCTTTTGGAACATAATGCAAAGATTTTATACAAAAAGAAAAGATAAAAATGTTTAGTTTAATGCAAAGAATACCTTATGTGTCAGAGTTGGAAGGAAAAAAATTAATGAATATTAATAATTGATTTTCTAAATTAGAGATAAAAAAAAGTTGAAAAAAGCTTTTTACAAGGCTTTTTAGAGACTCAAGCTACTATTAGAAAGCTATCTACTAGAGAGGCTCAAGCTACTACTAGAAGACTATCTACTAGAGAGACTAAAGCTACTAATAGAAGACTATCTACTAGAGAGAGTCAAGCTACTACTAGAAGGCTATCTACTAGAGAGACTAAAGCTACTACTAGAAGACTATCTACTAGAGACTCAAGCTACTACTAGAAGACTATCTACTAGAGAGACTCAAGCTACTACTAAAAGACTATCTACTAGAGAGACTCAAGCTACTACTAGAAGGCTATCTACTAGAGAGACTCCAGCTACTACTAGAAGACTATCTACTAGAGAGACTCAAGCTACTACTAGAAGACTATCTACTAGAGAGACTCAAGCTACTACTAGAAGACTATCTACTAGAGAGCCTCAAGCTACTACTAGAAGACTATCTACTAGAGAGCCTCAAGCTATTACTAGAAGACTATCTACTAGAGAGACTCAAGCTACTACTAGAAGACTATCTACTAGACAGACTCAAGCTACTACTAGAAGGCTATCTACTAGAGAGACTCTAGCTACTACTAGAAGACTATCTACTAGAGAGACTCAAGCTACTACTAGAATGCCATCTACTAGAGAGACTCAAGCTACTACTAGAAGGCTATCTACTAGAGAGACTTAAGCTACTACTAGAAGGCTATCTACTAGAGAGACTCAAGCTACTACTAGAAGGCTATCTACTAGAGAGACTCAAGCTACTACTAGACGACTATCTACTAGAGAGACTCAAGCTACTACTAGAAAGCTGATTCCTTAATAGCCTAAAAACCACAGAGTTACGCACCTGGCAGAGCACGGGTTCACAACATACTCATCCTTATTCTCGTTGATCACATAATTAACATTTTGTGCTTCCTTGTTGCTCCTGATAACCTTGGCTCCACACTCGTGCGCTGCGTAGTTCCTCAGCCTGGTGGGAGGGGAGGATGGAGCAGCCTCTTTTTGAACCACAGGCTCAGGTTCATAAACCTTACTGGAGGCACCTGATGAGCAGATTATATTACATGAGAACATAACTACATCAAACGTCTAACTAGCGTGTAGATAATAGATTGTGCAAGTAAGAAAAGCGGAGTAGCTAAAAAATGGGTTGTCATTCAATCGCATTGTCCACGCAAGTTGATATTTTAGTTTCTCCTCTTTAACAAAGCCTACATGAAATCAAACCAAATATCTTCAAATTTGCTAATTAATCAACTGTCAACTTTTATTTATATAACAAAACCATTTCCAACTTCTATTTCTTCTGCCATAGATTTGGTTCAGACTTAATCATCAACTATTGTTGGTGAGCGCAATAAAAACAAAGGAACGTAACTCCGATAGCAATTTTTTTCGAACAACATCTTGCATTAGCTAACTTAATACTCCTTTTATTGAAGTAAAAATTTGCCGTAATCTTTTAGAAATCGAGAAGTAAAATTATCACTTCAGTGTGCACATTATAGCAAAAGCATTTTTCATGAAAAAAAATTTTTACATAAAAAACCTGCTCTAGAGAATCTGAGAATAGTTGAAATACCAATTTATAAAGTGTCTGTACAAGTATCCTCCTTCGGAGGTTCTGTTTCCATGTAAAACATAAGTTTTTGCAGATGCACTTTATGGCCTTACACAAATGGTTTCGTGTGAGATCGCGAACATGCCGGCATTTATTGTACATACACTATTGGTGCAGCTGACAGAAACACAACTCCATGACAGTTTTTCCGTTACCAAATTATATGAATTAAATAGAGTTTTGTGACACGTCAGTGACACATCAGTGACAAGTCAGGGACGCGTCAGTGACAACTCAGTGACACGTCAGTGACACGTCAGTGATAACTCAGTGATAAGTCAGTGATAAGTCAGTGACAACTCAGTGACACATCAGTAACACGTCAGTGATAACTCAGTGATAAGTCAGTGACACAGTCGTTTAAGATAACGTAGTTATGAACAATAACAAGAAGATTTGCTTCCAAACCTTTCAACTGGTATCTCTACGGAACATACCATTGTTCTTTGTGTCCTTCTCGTAGTACTCTTTCTGAAAGTCAGTAAAGACGGGCATGTCATGGACAGACAAGTCCACTCCAGCTACAAACAATGGAAAGCGCGTCAATAGGATGCTTGACATGTGACAGCTGATCATAAAACATCTATACTTGTAACGGTTACATGATTATTAGAAGAGCAGGAAGTCAAATAAAGTGAACTGAGAAGTTATCTCCACTTCAAACGACTATTGCCTGTTATATCACTGACACAAGTACCAACACCCATACAGAGCTTTGAATGAATCTTTCTCTACTTGTGCTGCTACAGCGCCAGACTTACCAGTCTTGGACTCCACATCCTCTCCGGGAAACTTTTGATCTTTGTTTTCTGGCTCAGAGCCAACATTACCTGCTACCTTCTCTTCAGACCCTAATTCTTTGTTGGCTGCCACAGGCTCTGTTACAGTATGTGAATAAGTACAGCCATAGAAACACCAACAATAAAGTGTACTACAACCATAGACTTGTCACTTTCCATATTGATAAATAACTGCTAAAATTGCCAGCAAAATGACTGACTTCAGTAGCAATTGAGATAACTAAAAACACATAAAACTATCACCATTTTACAATCAAGGCTATTCATAGAGCTACCACTAGCTACACATAGAGCTGCCCATGACCATCCATAGAACCACGATTAACTAGCAGACTACCACTAGCTATAGTGAGACAAAGAGTCAAGGACTGATAAAGATGGGACCTGATGAACCCCATAGAAATATTGGCGGTGGCTGACAGAAGACAGGCAGCACACACAGGGCTCTCACCCACAGGGTACACAGATGATCTGATGCGTGCCAGTATAACACGCAGAGCTGCATGCATCCCTATGAGCAGACGCAACCAGTGAGAGGGTTAGAAAGCAGAGCTTGTATGTTGTATAACAGTGAGATGGAAAGCTTCGATTGGTTACCTTGATTGTCTGAGCTGACCTCATGCTCATCTTCTGCATTGGAGTGAGATGCTTCTACAGTAGAAGCGTCTTTTACCGCATTCTCCTCTGTTTAACAAACACGACAAAATGGTACCAAAATATAATTCCGTGTTTGGTGGTACTAGTTGAAGAAATCTTTGCAACTTTTTTTGCAGCTGGCACAGGAAAAGGAAAAGTCAAAACATACAGGAAAAGTCATACAGGAAAAGTCAAAACAATTTTTGGGTGCAAAGAAAACGCCAAAGAAATCTGTAAACAAAAATAAATGTTCACTACTGTGTGTGTGAGAGAGTTCCTATAGGGACAAAACAGACAATTTATACAACATGGGGATTCAGTTGCTGCTTAGCGCCAAGTGTCAACATGCCCAAATGGGATAGACAATAACTTACCTTCAGTAGACGGACCAGCATCTTGAGATACCACTGAGCTGGCACTCACCTGTGCTCCGTTCACAGGTCTACAACCAAAGAAACAAAATGCAACAGAGACCATGAAAAGTTGAGGCAGACTCCAAACCAATATTCAGTAGAAAACTTACAGCTTAGTAGCAGAGATGTCCTTAGTTACTATTGTGTCTCCATTATCTGTATTACCTGACGTAGTGGAGTTAGTGTCGTTGCTCTACAAAAAGTGTTACTTTTAAATAATATCAATGGTTTCGATTTTGTGTCTATTCATTTTGAAGCAGAAAAACCATTAAAAAAAAATGCTGACAAGTAATTATAAAACTGGTAGCTGACTACAAAACATTAAGATCAACAATCTCACCTCATCACTAGCTACGTTTGTAACGCGCTGATCATTATTTACATCAGGAACATCTTGTTTGCCTTCCAATGAGGCACAAACTCGTCTGATAAATAAACAACCAATCAGAATGAGAAGATTCAGTAGCGAATGATGAAGTGAAAAGCATCAAACAAGTTTAGCGAAACGTAATAAACTATATACCTTCAAAAGTGCAGATTAAAATCCCCTATTAAATGTTTCATTCAATAAATAAGCATTCGAAAAATCCGAGCTTGAAATTTTTTGAACAATATACTTGAGACAGCAGCTACTGGTAAAGTGGTTGTAATAACAATCTAACTTTCGTATTTTGTGGCAAAAGTATTTTTAGTTCACAACGAAACAGTGAATTGAATGTTTGGATGTGTTTCACTGTGTCTGTGTTATTATCATTACTATTCATTTGCTGCCCAGGTATTATGAGCGCTGGTGATGTGCTTTTCTACCTGTGAACACCTGTAATTGTACAGTCGGTGATAATGTAACTGCTTGGTTTTGAATGTGGTGTTAGAGCATTGCAAGTCTATGTTTGACGTATAAATTTTAACATTCTATTATCATAATTGAGAAAGTTGTCACCAATTTTTAATTTTTGTTCTTGGGCCCCATATTACCTGACCTTTAGGGTAATTTGGGCCATGGCCATAATAACGAGGAGTTGATAATTCTATTGGTAGATGTAGGACTGCTGATGTTCTAAGTCATCTCATATCTCACTAGCAGTCTCTACTCTAACATATCTCACTAGCAGTCTCTGCTCTAGCATATCCCACTAGCAGTCTCTGCTCTAACATATCTCACTAGCAGTCTCTGCTCTAACATATCTCACTAGCAGTCTCTACTCTAACATATCTCACTAGCAGTCTCTACTCTAACATATCTCACTAGCAGTCTCTGCTCTAACATATCTCACTAGCAGTCTCTGCTCTAGCATATCTCACTAGCAGTCTCTGTTCTAACATATCTCACTAGCAGTCTCTGCTCTAGCATATCCCACTAGCAGTCTCTGCTCTAACATATCTCACTAGCAGTCTCTGCTCTAACATATCTCACTAGCAGTCTCTACTCTAACATATCTCACTAGCAGTCTCTGCTCTAACATATCTCACTAGCAGTCTCTGCTCTAACATATCTCACTAGCAGTCTCTGCTCTAACATATCTCACTAGCAGTCTCTACTCTAACATATCTCACTAGCAGTCTCTACTCTAACATATCTCACTAGCAGTCTCTGTTCTAACATATCTCACTAGCAGTCTCTGCTCTAGCATATCTCACTAGCAGTCTCTGCTCTAACATATCTCACTAGCAGTCTCTACTCTAACATATCTCACTAGCAGTCTCTGCTCTAACATATCTCACTAGCAGTCTCTGCTCTAACATATCTCACTAGCAGTCTCTACTCTAACATATCTCATTGGCAGTCTCTGCTCTAACATATCTCACTAACAGTCTCTGCTCTAGCATATCTCACTAGCAGTCTCTGCTCTAACATATCTCACTAGCAGTCTCTACTCTAACATATCTCACTAGCAGTCTCTGCTCTAACATATCTCACTAGCAGTCTCTGCTCTAACATATCTCACTAGCAGTCTCCGCTCTATCATATCTCACTAGCAGTCTCTGCTCTATCATATCTCACTGGCAGTCTCTTCTCTAACATATCTCACTAGCAGTCTCTGCTCTAACATATCTCACTAGCAGTCTCTGCTCTAACATATCTCACTAGCAGTCTCTGCTCTAACATATCTCACTAGCAGTCTCTGCTCTAACATATCTCACTAGCAGTCTCTACTCTAACATATCTCATTGGCAGTCTCTGCTCTAACATATCTCACTAACAGTCTCTGCTCTAGCATATCTCACTAGCAGTCTCTGCTCTAACATATCTCACTAGCAGTCTCTACTCTAACATATCTCACTAACAGTCTCTGCTCTAGCATATCTCACTAGCAGTCTCTGCTCTAACATATCTCACTAGCAGTCTCTACTCTAACATATCTCACTAGCAGTCTCTGCTCTAACATATCTCACTAGCAGTCTCTGCTCTAACATATCTCACTAGCAGTCTCTACTCTAACATATCTCATTGGCAGTCTCTGCTCTAACATATCTCACTAACAGTCTCTGCTCTAGCATATCTCACTAGCAGTCTCTGCTCTAACATATCTCACTAGCAGTCTCTACTCTACATATCTCACTAGCAGTCTCTACTCTAACATATCTCACTAGCAGTCTCTACTCTAACATATCTCACTAGCAGTCTCTGCTCTAACATATCTCACTAGCAGTCTCTGCTCTAACATATCTCACTAGCAGTCTCTGCTCTAACATATCTCACTAGCAGTCTCTGCTCTAACATATCTCACTAGCAGTCTCTGCTCTAACATATCTCACTAGCAGTCTCTACTCTAACATATCTCACTAGCAGTCACTGCTCTAACATATCTCACTAGCAGTCTCTGCTCTAACATATCTCACTAGCAGTCTCTGCTCTAACATATCTCACTAGCAGTCTCTGCTCTAACATATCTCACTAGCAGTCTCTGCTCTAACATATCTGACTAGCAGTCTCTGCTCTAACATATCTCACTAGCAGTCTCTGCTCTAACATATCTCACTAGCAGTCTCTACTCTAGTATACCTCACTAGCAGTCTCTGATCTAACATATCTCACTGGCAGTCTCTGCTCTAACATATCTCACTAGCAGTCTCTACTCTAGTATACCTCACTAGCAGTCTATGCTCTAACATATCTCACTGGCAGTCTCTGCTCTAACATATCTCACTAGCAGTCTCTACTCTAACATATCTCATTGGCAGTCTCTGCTCTAACATATCTCACTAGCAGTCTCTACTCTAGTATACCTCACTAGCAGTCTCTGATCTAACATATCTCATTGGCAGTCTCTGCTCTAACATATCTCACTAGCAGTCTCTACTCTAGTATACCTCACTAGCAGTCTCTGATCTAACATATCTCACTGGTAGTCTCTGATCTAACATATCTCACTAACAATCTCTGCTCTAACATATCTCACTGGCAGTCTCTGCTCTATCATATCCCACTAGCAGTCTCTGCTCTAACATACATTTAACTACCTATATCACAATTGCAAGAGAAACTGCTGGAGTTTTCCTTTTGTATCTCCTGGCTTGTTTTAAGTTGAATAACAGGCTCAAATAAACTAGCCAGCACAGTAACATTGGTAGTCACATTATTTATCAATATAACAAATCACACAGAGGCTTCATCAACTTCAACTTTCATCATAATTTTGGGTAACGACAGCTTTGGGGTAAGGTGGTAAGATGGTACATATTTCCCCTCATGTCCGAAATAGTCATAGGTGAAACTGTTTGAACACCAACAGAAACTAGTAAACTTGCATGATATACTTATTTTCTAGACGTTTTGCTACAAAATGAACCAAAATGAAACTCCAAGCACAATTTAGAGGTTCATAATAATACATTTTATAATATAATTATTCCAGAAGACAATGATAAAAATAAAAATCTACATCTGCCAATGAAGTCAGCATATTAGACAAATAAAATATGGCTGAAGGATGATGCCTTACCCTTTTGTGCGACAAGTCATTGGCTTAGAATGAACAAAATGCCATATATTGAAGTGTCTAATATTACACATGAGCCCATATTACCCCAGTTACCCTTACATATAATTTATCATTGAAGCATTGGTTAACTGTTGTGAGACAAGCCAACTATAGAACGTGAATTTTGTGCTTCAAAAAATAACTATTTAGGTTTTATCAAATCTTATGAGCTTCGTATTTTATCAGTCATAGAGTCATAGAGTAGGAAAACTGACATCTTCATTTATGACAAAGGTAAAGGACCAATCTATACAATAATGTTCAGAAATTATGTAATAGTAGTTACTAGCTAGTAGTATCAATCAGGTTCAGTTTGCTTTACCAGTACTGTCTATCTATTACTACTTCATAGTGAAAATAAAATCATGATGATGATGACATCATAATTTTTCTCATCACTAGACGCGCAGTAGACAACAACACCAACAATATGTAGTAGAAATGACTTACACCTACTTTGGCATTTGAAAACAAAGAAAATTGAGTATCAATGTTCATTAACTCTATGCATTTATATTAGCACAAAAGCAACTCATGTGATGTAGCTGCAATCTGGGCAGCCTTTGTTTGTATCTATGTTTACCTGTATATTATGTAATCAAGCTACTCCTTTTGTGTTAGCGCGGACAGATTATATCACAAAGAACTATTATATAACCCATTTTATATGTAAGCTGGCTGAAGCTCCCTGTAAATCAAAGAAGGAGAAGAGCTCAGCCAGGCTAATAAAGAATACAGAACTCTACCTGACTTCTTCTTGATTACAAGCTTTGGGAGATACCGGCTCTGCAATCGCCTAGTATGATCTAAGGAGTGCTGATTTTTAAAAGCCTAATACTCTAGATAGTCTACTACCGGGCTAGTCTGACGACAGCCATAAACTGTCTGACTATGCTGGACAGGCATGGCTAGAATTGGTTTAGCAGTAAAAATCAATAGTCTGAGGTCTGGTACAGTGGACGCTATCAGCAACTTGCTATTTTACCTAAAAATCCTGTACACATCGATGAATAATAATATAATTGTTAAGAATTAATAATAATAGGAATAAATTAAAACAGTAATAATTATTATTATCTATAGTATATCATTCAAAAATAAATTTTTCTCATAAATAAACAAAAATAATAGTAGTAATCAACATTTTTCATATATATATGTATATGTATCATAATATAGCATGTACAAAACTTATGTAAATTTGTCAGGCCCGGTTTTTCCAATTTTCGAAATATTCTTGCGTGGCTAATTTTTTAAAGGGCTTGGGACGGGCTTTTCAAGACGCACTTTGTGTGTAGAGTTGTTCATCAAGCATTGTAAAACTATTGAGAAAACTCATTCGCATCAACAAAACACCAATAGGTATCATGTAGAGGTCTATGGAGGTCTATGACAATGCGTTCGGCAGAAGGGACTATCTGCATTATGATATTATATAGTATATTACAGCAAGTAGTTTGTACCATTTTTGTTACTTTTTCAGTTCCAAACTACTTTTCAAAAATCTTAATTATTATTATTTAGTGCTTTTGAAGTTTTTTCTTGGAAATATCGCCGGTATTGCAGATTTAATTATTATCGTTGTTGTAAAAAAAAACAACGCCGGAAATACAATTTCGGCAATGTTTTTTTTCACCTAGAATTATCATGAAAGTATACTAGTGTTATTGTTTGATTAATTATTCACATGAAAATTATTATTTTGATAAAAAAATTTCATTATTTCTTTTGATTTTGATGACAAACACTATCACGTGAACGCCGGTGTATACATAATAGCGAGCTTACCAAAGATAAAACAAATTGCTGACTTGAGAAAAACAGCTCCAAAAAAATTAAAATTTGTTGCAATATCATTTTTTTGCAATCAAAAGAGTCTCTGCACAAAACTAATATCTATGATGCCCTATTTCTATGCAAACAAGCCAAATTTTTGAAAACTCGCTTTATAGCTCTATATAACTTGGTGCGTCTTCGAGAAAAAAAGGCGTCTTGGCAAGTGCTGACTGCGTCTATAGGAATCGTCTTACTGGTGAGAGGGCAACTCCAGATAATTTTTTTGAAAACATTTCAACTTCAGAAAGTTTAAATTAAATCAAATCCTCTTCAAATTAGGCGTCATAGGCCCTTTAATAACTTGGGGCCAAAAGACGCTTGAAACAAAATTTAAAAAGGTTCCAAATGGACACCATTTATCGCGCAGGCTAAGCCCATCATTGCACTGCCTACATAGCTGTGGAATTGAAAAATAATGGGTTGAAAACGCATTGTAATTCTGCAATTTCCTATTGCGCCATGGGCCCTTAAGATTTCAGTATATGTCATTCAGATTCTCTGTTATTTTACCGGCCCAGCGGTATACTATTTATCATAGAGCAATCACGTTATGTAGACAAAAAAACAATTTTACTGGAGAGTCATATTCAAGTAAATAAAAAGAGCTTTAATACCGCACCCTTTTCTACTTTGCGCTATGTATGGTCATGCGTCACTGATTACACATCACTGCAACTTTACCATTGTCAGCAATGCTTGATACTGTGACCACAAAACATTGTTTTTTTTAAGTAAAGGTACTTGTTCTCAATTATTTTTCTGAGACAACCACTGGTGGTGTGACACAAATAACTTTTGCACCATTGGATGAACAACAATTTAGATGGTGCAAAACCTTCACGGTGGCCGTGTAATATGAGCAAAGCATTGCTATAAAAATTTGTCTCCGAAAATCGTGATTCTTTTTATTAAGTCCCAAAAATCACGTTGCTTTTCATATATTTTAAACTAAAGCTCACAAAGACAAAAATCCAATTGCTATAGCTAGAGGAGTCTATCGCGAGTCTATCATGTGACTATGAACTTGAGAAAATGCCTTTACATTTTCAACTTTTTATCTAAAATCCACCAGGTCCCTGAACGGCATCGACATATTGTTATAGGGCTAAAAAATAGACTGGGAAGTTAGGATTTGAATGGTGTATAATTATTGTAGGGTGTTCAATGTATTTTGATACTGAGAAGGTTTTTCAAAGACGCTCCCGACTAAGAATATTTTTCGCCCTAGCCATTTATAAATTAGCCTAACCACAATTATTGCAAACGCATTGCGGACTTATCATATGTGCCGAGTGTTTTAAATAAATAATGGGATTACGGCAAATGCTGGTTAATGATGATTAGTAGTCATTAGTATCGCATATATTGTGCATCACGGCTATCTATTTATCATTAGTGCTTTAATTTTAATTTATTCTGGATACTATAATCTAATTTTAGATATGTTAATCAAAAAAAAAACATCATTGAATGCTAACTACTAGTGGTAATAAATATGATATAGCAAAATGTAATTTCATCAATGACCATGAATTTTAATAATTGTTTATTAATTAATTATTGGAATATTATTATTTATTTATAACTATCAATTACAAGATTTCTGATGATGACAGCGGTTTATATCAACTGAAATACAGTACTTGTTGTTTTCTGTACAGTCCAGCTACTTCTACAAAACATGTTACACAATTGAGCAGCCAATGCAAAGCATTTATAATTGTTACATATATATGTATAATTATTGAGGTGTACGCATGATATATATAGCGTCTACAAATTGATCACGAAATATTCGGGAATTACTAAATTTTTAATAACTTGGGACCACAGGCTGCTAGAAACAAAATTTTAAAAGGGTTTAATAGGATACACTTTGCCGAACGAGATTAACTAATCACTGCACTGCTTACATACCTGTGGACTTGAGAAAAAATGTTTGAAAACCACGTTGTAAACAAGAAATTTCCCGGTGCGCCATTGGATCTTATGATTTTAGTTCATGTTATATCACTAGCCTATCAGATTACAGACCTGTTGATATACTATTTGTTATAGATCATTTACATCTGGAGGTATGAAAATAGATTTAATAATTCCCTTGCCAAATAACAACGTAATTTTTTTTATATATTACAATGAAGTAATTTGTAACTAACTGCAAATTAATAACGCACGCTTGGTTATTCGTCACGGATTTCACTCTAATATATCAATAATGAGGCGTAAAACTATCCGCTGTGCGAACATAAAACAAAGTAATTTTGATGCTGAGAGAGTCATTTTTAGCTCATTTTCTCAGTAACTATCAATGAGAGACAAAAAAGTTTACCACTATTGTGACTGCAAGATATGATTCTACGCCATGATATGTTTTTTAGTGTTCCATGGCTGATTTGAAAAATCCATTTGGATTGGCTAATATATATACTGAGACGATTGACAAAGTATTTTTGAAACTAAAAGTACATTTGGTAAAACTTGTTTTAACAGGTGACAATAGCGAATTTGGTCTCATTGTGTCCACAACATATTTTTCTACCCACTGAAACCACCTAAAAAGTTTTCAGAAAACTTTGAAAGTTTTTTTAAAAAATCATCTAAACAATTTTTCTAAAAGTTGATGCTTTATTTGAGAAAAAATTGTCAAAATAAAAATTGCACTTGTGCTAGCTATAATAATAATTATTATGGTTTGGTAAATGAATAAAACTGTCAGATCAACAACAACAATCAACCATCATCATCATCATGATGATGATGATCATGATTATATCATCATTATTATTTATAATCATTATTATAATTATAATAATGATTATAAATAATATTAATGATGATATAATCATGATGATCATCATCATAATAATTATTACTTATTATTATTTATTATCACCACCACCATAACTATTTTCTATTCTTATTTTTTTTATAATAACCATCCACCAATAATTAAAACAATGATAATAACTATAACTATATGATATACTATATGTATATATAAATGTGTTGAGACAATGGCGAGGAAACTGAGTGGTATTTATTATTATTATTAATAATTTACTCACATCGAAAAACTGGTAATATTAATAAAAGTCAGTAGCAAGAAACACGACCATGTAAACGTTTTACAGCGAGAATCGTCCAGCATAAGCAGAGCCATACGTCAGTAAAATATGCTGTTACTAAGTGTTGATGCATTAACTATCCAGTGATTACAACAGCTAGACATTTTCCTTCGAAAAAATAAACAGAAAAAAAAACAGCTGGGGTAAACACGTCAGCGTTGTTACATTTTATTGGAGCTGTTGACAAACTTCTGTCGCAGCAGTTATTGGTGACCATTTATAACTAGCGTATTATAGAAAACGCCAATAAGCCACAAGCTTACATAAATGCAGTCACTATAATGGAGCTGGCAGTTTAACCCAAGTGCTTTACAAATCTCGTTTTTGTATCTTGGGAGCCGCACTGGTAATTCCAGACTAAAGTAAGAACTGCAGCTAAGTAAAAAATTCATTCATCTTCTTTTGAAGAGTTCATTAAAAAAATAGTATTATATTATTTCAATTCCGTAGTTTTAAGTATCATTTTTATGGAGTATCTTGCTTATAACACCACAAAAGCTCAATATTTGCTAAGTTATGGATTACATCACAGTTATAGATGGTAACTGGACTGATTGTCTAAAACCTGGATGTCGACAACAACATGGATGTCGACAAAGTTAGATTGCATGGCGACAATTTCAGACGGATTGTCGACTAGCCTAGACTCGATGTCGACAATACATAAAAATACATAAACCAGTGATGAATTTGATAGTTTAGATTTTAAATTACTGAATTTTAATGCAGATTTATGCAGGTATGTATGTATATTGGTATCATGTAAACATTGATCAACAATCGACAGAAATGAAATACAGTAGATTGTTCTTCATTAATTATTTAATTGTCAGAACCATAAACCAAGCTAAATGTATTGTAATATGATATGTAACGTTTGAGTTGTCTGCACTACCAAATAGTGATGTCAAATGAGACAAAATTAGCGAGACGGGACGAGACAACAAAATTTTCCGAGACGAGACTGAGACGTGAAAAACAGTTTTTGGATGTTTCCACATGCGGTCTTTTTTTCAAATTATGAAAAGAATACGTTTTGTAATACTGTAAAAAACAAACATTGCAATGATAATGAAAAACCCATAGGTAATAGTTATGTGAAATGGTTGGAGAACCTCTCTATTCACACTATCATCCTATAATCAACCTCTACTCTATTTGGATGTTGCTGTGTTTTTGTCTTATATTATTATGCTGAACATAATACAAGAGCCTTGATCTAGAGGAAGAAGTTGAAAAAATGAGTTCTGAGATGCCTGGAAATGCGTTCTAAAGTCAAGGATGTAAATGTAAATTGATGATGAATATATTATAGAAATATAAAACATTAGTTATTGAGTTAGCAAAGCAAACCACCTGCACCAAACCACGTAATATAAAATTTGGATGTTTTGAATGCCACAGTAGTACATACCTGTGAAGCTAGGTTGTGAAAAAAGGGAGATACATTAGACCCGTTGGTTCCAGTGGTCGCAGCTGGGTTTGAGGGAATAGATGGAGTGGTTGGTTGTGTAGATGCAAAGTGAGATAACAAGTCATTTATTAGCTCAGAAAGCCAATTGCTGTGATGAACACAGCATAAATATGGGATGGGGTATAAAAAATTACTATATCAAACCAAATATAAGGGCAGTGTTATGAAAACAGTGTAAACTCTAAGCTGCCTCAAAGTCAAGTTTTTACTCGATGTAAAAGTGAACTTAAAGTCATCAGGTTTTTGGGCCGTTATTCAAACTTCACAAGCTTTCAGGGAGCTCAGCAGTTTTCACGAGTAGGGAAAATCTTTAACTAATAATCAGGTAGTTCCCTGACAAATCATGTGACATGACAGGTATGCCACAGTCGTTTGTGTGTATATATATATAAATCAAAGTTAAATTAGATGAAATTAATAGTCTTATGGCTTTTGGAAAAACCAGACATCTTTTAAGAGAGAGGTTATTAATGAATTAATTTATTAATTATTATCAATATGATAATACTTATAGTTAAAAAATTACAATAATTCATAATAATAATTATTAAACAATCAATAATGCTTTAGATCTATTAATAATATATAAATAATAAATATAAGAAGATTAATAACACAAGAAGTAGTTACTAAGTTGATGTTATTTTTATTACTATTAGAACAATGTTAAAACATCAACAACTTGGTAACATCTTCTTGTTTTATCACCACTCTTACTAATTTATACAGGTTAGCTCACCTAGGTAGGTTTGAGCGCTCTATGGCAGATGCATTATCATCACTAATAGATAAATAATAATAAATATACATTATTACTAATTATAATAAATAATAATTATATTAATGATTTATTATCATAATAATTGTATTAATAAATAATAATAATAATAATAATAAACCAATAATAATAGTAATAATAATAATAATGATAATAATAATAATAAAAATAATAGTAATAATAATAATAACAATATTATTAATAATGATACACTAATACTTACATTTATTACCAGTAGCCTAGTAGTAGTAGCAGTAGTGGTAGTATTATTACCAGCATACAAAGTTTTCATTTATTTCTGCTACTAAGTGACTATTGATAATTTTTAATTATTTCATATTATCATATTACAATAATTATAATACCATACTAATTCAAAATAATTAATTGGGCAAAATTTTTTCAAGGTCTGTGCAAGAAGATGATAGTGTCCTTGCCCAATTTTACGTTGCTGCTCACTAGTTGTTTTGATCAAATAGCATTGTGAGCTGTGTTCCAGGGAATTGCCAGTGATAGCTAGGCTTATCAATTGTTTCATAACAAAAAATACCAGCACACAGGTTAATAAGTCTCTTGTCTAGGAGGCTAGAAATGTGGTTACTTCTAGAGAACTTTACAGTAGCACATAACTCCAACTAAAAAAACTTCCAAAAAATCAAGCTAATTAATAAATATACTGTCTCGGTAGTAATAAGCAAGTGAGGATCGGCGAGACGAGTCAAGGGCTCGATCATGCATGACTCGAATTTTCGAGACTTGTCCCGGATCGTTGACATCACTACTGTGCAGGATTTCACTGTGGGGGTGTGAGGTGGTAGCTCGGCCTACCTGCACAACCTCCCGAACTGTAATGGCAACTGTGTCTAGTGTGCTAGCGATACAACCCTTCCACAGGTCGACTTAGTATACTGGAGAATGGTGGTCGATCATCTCAGTAACTAGTGAGCTGCCGGTTGCGTTAGCTGTTATCTCTGTAAGTATCAAGTTCGAACTTTGAAGGGCGAACTAGTGAAACTAGGTTCGGCCAGCAGAGGTTCGGCTGTCCTATTGTAGTGCTGTGCAGAGGTCGAACATTGAAGGCGAAGTTAGACAAGCTAAGTTCGGCCAGCAGAGGTTCGGCTGCCTTATTGTAGTGCTGTGCAGAGGTCGAACATTGAAGGCGAAGTTAGACAAGCTAAGTTCGGCCAGCAGAGGTCCAGACTGATCTGCCTATATATTACTACTCGAGTAATGGTGCGCAGTGAAGTTATTTGTTAGAACAAAGAAACTTCTGAGAGTGTGCAAGCTGACTCTGATTTATTGATACCAAACATCCATATTTATGTACACTGTTACGTAACAAAAGTGACAGACAAGTGAATAAACAAAAGAGGCCACACCTGGCACAATTGATTGGCCAGCGTGTGCGAATAAGATACAAGAGGTGGTACATCAGTGAATGCATGGCTAAACTCACATGGTACACATATAAGATTGCATGTTAAAGAAAAGTAAGGATGATTGTGCATAGAGTGAATTGCCCTTGAGCGCAGGCATAGAACAATACATGTAGTAAGCATAGAACTGGGTAAGTGTAAGTGTTTGTAATTATACCATAGAATGTTCGGTAAGCATAGAATGTTCAGCAAGATGGCGCCGGTCCTCTACATACTCCGTCCCATTGGCGATGGTGGCCAATAAACTGCGTCGGCGGCATCGGTAGGGTGGCTCTGCTCTGTTACTCTCTAAATGGTCGGGTTAGCTCTTTCTCTGTAGTCGACGTAATACCGATCTTTTCTGCCAGATGTTGTACTACCCGTGCCATGTCTTGTAGTTGTTGTTGTAGCGGATCGTCCAGTTGTTCTACGCTTCTGCTGGGTAGTGAACTCCTTCGTAATTGATGGCAAACTGAACGTTGGCGGCTCCTGCCTCTATCTATATTTTGATTGGCAGTTGCCACCACGTGTTCTCCTAGTGCCGCCCCCCACGTGGTATTATTTTGATGACGTGGGGTGGCGGTTTCGTCGCTAGATTTTCTGGCGGGTATCTGTTTACTACCTTGGGGAGTTACGTCCCCCTGAGTATTGTCGATTTCTTCGGGGGTGACGTTACCGCTCTGGGGAGTTGTGTGCTCTTGCTCATTGCTTTCCTCTCGCCCCTCTTGTGGGTAACTCGTCTCTCGTTTCTGTATATCTCTTTGTTTCCGTTTTCTTTGTACAACCGTCCAGCCGATTTCGGCCGGGTTTTCTCCTGGTGTGCTCACTGGAGTGGGAGCTAGGGTTTGTGGGGTTGCCCTAGGGCTTCTTCCTGCTCCAGTGGGTGGTTCCTTGGGTGACTGTAGCTCTCCTATGGCTGTATAGCAGTGGTAGTCAGCCAACCTTTTTGGCTGGTGTCTCTCTCTCCTGGGTCGATCTAGAGGTGATGTGGGCGCCCTGTTTTGGCTCAGAGTTGGCCAGTCCTCCTCGTTGAGGGGAGGGGGCCTCTGAGGGCTGGGTGTCCTTTGGGTGACCTCCAGGGGTGGATCGTCCTGTCTCTCTACTCTCTCTCTTATGCTTTCTGCTGGTTCCGGCCTTCGCGGTGGGCTATGGCCGACCGTAGGTGAAGGCGGAGGTGTTGGTACAGGGGTGCGGGGTGGCCCGCCTCCCTGTAGGAGGTTCCTGGGCTCGTGGGTGTGTGGTGGTGTCGGTGACTCTCTGACGAGAGGCGACCTATCTCGTGGGGGTGACGGTAATGGTTCCATTGGTTCGATCGGTGGCTCTCCGTCTCGAGGAGGAGACGGTAATGGTAGTGGCAATAGTTCCATTGGTTCGACTGGTGTTGGACGTGCCTTGGGAGGTCGTCCTCTTCTCGCCCCCTTCATGTTGGGCTGGAGGGCCGGCTCCCGACAGGGCGGAGCTCGGCCGACTGGTTCTTGACATGTCCTGTAGTGACGTAGTCGCATTCCGTTTTGTATTGACCACTGCCCATTTCTTTCCACTTTGTAAGTGTGGTTCGGAAATGCTTCCGTCACTTGGTATGGGCCCACAAACCGGGGTTGCAGCTTCGGATTACTGCCTTTCACTCTCCGCTTATTCTCAAGTACGACGAGTTCTCCCTTCTGGAACACAGAGGGTTCCTCGTCGTCCTGGCTCCTTGTCTCCTGTTGCTGATGCCTGAGGTACTCGTGCGCCTTCTGAAGGTTCTCCTGTACTGTCACGGTGTGCTCCATGATGTTGCGAGGGTCCAGGGTAGGGGGCGTACCCGTTAGTTGGTCAGGAAGGCGGACCTCCCGTCCCATTACTAACATGTTGGGCGTTTCCCCTGTTGCTGAGTGGGGGGTGCTGCGACAGGCCCGCATGATTTGCGGCAGCAGACTGTCCCACTCGTCCTGGCCTTTCGTCAATATCAGTGTCCGGAGTGCGTCTCCCAGCGTCCGATTCTGACGCTCCACCATCCCGTTCCCTTGCGGGTGATAGGGGGTGGTCCTTGTCTTTTTGATGCCCCACAGGCTACACAGCTCTTCTAACAGCACAGACTCAAACTGAGCCCCTTGGTCGGAGTGTAGCTGTTCGGGCAGGCCCCAGTAGGCAAACACTCTTTCGTCCAGCGCGACGGCGACCGTAGGTGCTGTGGCATCAGGCAGAGCTATCGCATCCTGCCAACGGGTGAAGTGGTCGGTGAGGACCAACGCCCAGCGGTTCTTCCTTTTTGTCAAGGGCAGGGGGCCGACCAGGTCGACCGCCAGCTTCTGAAAAGGTCGTCCCGCGTACATCCTTTGTCGGTGAGGGTTCTCTGCCTTCTTCCCATTCTTGGCGACTTGGCATACCTCACAGTCCTTGATTAGTCTCCTGACCAGGGGGGATATGCCCGGCCAGTACCAATCCATCAGGATGCGCTGTCTCGTCCGATGAATCCCTGCATGGATCATCCTGTGTGTCTCCCAGACAACCTGTGTCCTCCTACTTGGTGGGCAGACTACACATTGCTTTGATCTGGAAGGGTGGTGCAGCGTGATGACGAGCACCCCGTCAGGGCGGATCTTCATCGCCTCCTTCCGATCATACAGTGTCTTCAACTCGACACTCCCTTCGGCCAATTCTCTCTCTGTGACGCTTCCCGGTCGTCTCAGCTCGGCATAAATCCGGCCTACCGCATCCTGCCCGTCCCTTTGCTCTTGAGCTAAGGTTTGGGTGGAGTGTACCGGGTTTGTCACGGTGAGGTTGACCCGCTCCTCCTTCTCTCCTTTCTCTGTAGACTCCCTCTTCATCATCTCTCCCGGCCGTCTCGGCTCGGCGTAAGTCCGGCCTACCGCATCCCGTCCCTTCGGCTGGGCCGAATCCTGGGGGGGATGTACCGGGTTCAATGTGTTGAGGTCGTCTCTTGCCTCTCTCTGAGATCTCTGTCCAGCCTCTTGCTGCAGTTCCACATGGGAAGGTCCTCCATCTCTTTGCTCGATGGAGCCGCACTGCCTGCAGTCCGCGCAGGGTCCCTGTCGGCTGAGCCCATCAGCGTTACCATGGTGAGTTCCAGCTCTGTGCTCGAGCTTATAACGAAACTCAGCCAAGATCTCCAGCCATCGAGCTATCTGGTTCGATGGTTCCTTCCGTCTGCACAGCCAGCGGAGGGATGCGTGGTCCGTCCGGAGTTTGAATTCCCGCCCATAGAGGTAGGGGCGGAAATGTTTTACTGCCTTGATGACAGCAACCAGCTCCTTCCGGGTGACGCAGTAGTTCCTCTCCGCTGGTGCCAGCGTCTTGCTGAAGTATGCAATGACGCGTTCCTTGCCTTCTTGTATTTGGGAGAGCACAGCGCCGACTCCTACCGCACTGGCGTCAGTGTCCAGTATATACGGTAAGTTGGGGTCGGGGTACCCGAGTACCGGGGCTTGGGTGAGTCTGGCCTTGAGCTGGTCAAAGGCTGTCTGCTCCACCGGTCCCCACTTCCATGGTGTCTCCTTGCCCGTCATCACGGTGAGAGGTTTAGCAATAGTGGCGTAGTCGGGGAGGTACTGGCGGTAGTACCCGGCCGTTCCTAAGAACGCCTGCAGCCCCTTTACGTCCGTCGGTGCTTCCCATCTCTTGACTGCCTCCACCTTTCCTGGGTCGGTAGCCACTCCCTTTGCGCTCACCACGTGTCCGAGATACTTGACCTCTTCTTGTAGCAGCTCGCATTTGGAGGGCTTTACCTTCAGGTTTGCCTGGTGGAGTCGTCCCAGCACTTCTCCGAGCCTCTGTAAGTGCGTCTGAAAGTCGGGCGCGATGATGATCACATCATCTAAGTACAAGAGCAGTGTCTTCCAGTGAAGACCTTTGAGGACCTTTTCCATGAGCCTCTGAAAGGTGGCGGGGGCTGACGTCAACCCGAAGGGCAGCACCTTCCATTTCCACAGGCCGCTTCTTGTGGTGAAGGCCGACTTGTCACTGGCGTCTTGGTCCAGGGGTACCTGCCAGTATCCACTAGTGAGATCCAACGTAGTGAAGTACTTACTTCCGGCCAGGGCGTCCAGCGATTCATCGATTCTGGGGATGGGGTAGGCGTCCTGCTTAGTTATGTCATTCAGCCTCCGGTAATCCACACAGAATCTCCACGTGTCGTCCTTCTTCCTCACCAGTACCACAGGGGAGCTCCAAGCTCCGTCGGCCGGCTCGATTAGATCCTTTTCCAAAAGGTCCTTGATCTGACGTTCCGCCTCTGCTTCCTTCTCTGGTCCCAGACGGTGTGGTGGGCACCGGATGGGCCGAGCCCCTTCTACCGTGGGGATCGAGTGTTCTGCCAGTGTTGTCCGGCCCAGGTCCCCGCTGTGGCTACTAAATACCGTCTGGTATTCGATCAGCAGCTCCTTTACCTGCTGCTCCTGCCATGGGTCCTGGCACCCTCTCTTGGCTTGCTGGAAGAGGTCGTGCAGATGGGGGGGCAACTCTCTTCCTCCCGTCTTGCTCCTCTGTTGTCCGTCTGGTTTTGTCAGCTCTTGGACGCCACCCTCTTCTACTCCCGTAAAGGTACCAATAACCTCTCCTGCGGGTAGCCTTAGGGTGTCCTGCGTCGGGTTCAGACATCTAACCAGCACGTGTCCTTGAGCGTCAGGCCTGTTGACGCTGGTGGCGATGGGTATCCCACCCTGGATGCTTTCAATCACTCCCTGGGGGAACGTATCCCTGGAGCTCAAGTGACATGGAATAGTCACTTCTGTCTGTGGTGGAAGCTGGGTGTCCTGTCGGACTTGTACCTTGGACACGAGATTTCTCCCGTGGCGGTCGGTACAGGCCAGCTCCTTTCCTTGTATCACCAGCACTGGACGGTCGAATCCCATCTGGCATCCTTGGCTTGTCAGGAAGGGCATCCCTAGGATAACGTCTTCGTTGACCTGACTGACTACAAAGGTCTCTTCAAACTTGACGTGCCGTATCCTTCCCTTCAGTGCGAGCAAGCCGTAGAACGGAAGTCTAGTACCGTCGGCCATGATCCCATGGGAATCGTAGTGCTGCAGGTTGCGCTGTACGTGGCTCGGTAACCGATCAAAGACTCGCTTGGACAACAGGTTAGTGTTGCAGCCTGTGTCTATGAGGTGTGTTACCGCCTCTCCTTCTACCCTTCCAGGTAGGTAGTAACTCGAGCGATATGGTCGCTCGATCTGGTTGCTCTGAAGTGTCACAGGTTTTGGAATGAACTCTTCCTTCTCCAGTGGGGGCGTTTGGGTCTGCCTGTCCTTCTTCCTGGGCCTTGGTTCCTGCTGCTCAAGAGTCCCGTCGCCGTCCGTTTCTTCCGCCACTGAGCTGTCGAGTGCCGACAGGCTGGCAAAACGGTTATGTAGGGCGATAGGGGGACTAGTCAGGAGGTCCAGGTGAGGAGTTGCTCGACGTACTGTAGCCGGTCCACTGGAGGGCGCCTGTGTCCTTTCCTTCTGAGGTGTCGTTGCCCGTGTGCAGCCAGCGGGTCTCCCTACTGCTGCGGGCGGTAGTCGTTTCCCTGGCGGCTAGACCAAGGGACGGTTTTACACGCCTTCCGGGTATGACCTACTTGTTGGCATCCCCAACATCTCTTTGGAGGCTCCGCCTTCGTCTCCGCCTTTAGACTGGCAATCTCTTTGCTCAGTCCCTCTACGGTCCGAAGTAGCTGTGCCAAGGGGTCCTGTACCTCTTGGTGTCGAGCCGTCTCTCTCTGTGGTTCTCTTTCTTCTTCCAGGAGGTCGGCCTCCACTGTCCGAATGTGAGGTCCTCCTAATGGTTGGTGAGGTACCTGCAGGAACTCATTCCCTGCCAGGATTGCTTCCTCCAGACTCTGAGGGCGTACCGCCAGCAAGTGTCGTTGTAGGTACGTGTGCCCTAGAGTACTGTGGAACGTCTGCATCACCAGCTCATCCCTGTTTTGTCGCGGCAGAGTGCTGTGGGCTGCCTTAATGAAGTGTTCGACCGTGAGTGCATGGTCTCTGAGGCTGTCTCTGGGGTTCCGTCGGTAGCTTAGCAGTTTTGCTTGAGCTTCCGAACGGGTCATGCCAAAGGTCGCCCGCAGTGTCCGTGTCACCTCCTCAGTGGTCTCGCCTCGACCGCACCGTTCTGCTTTGCCTGTTAAGGCTTGGCGTAGGTGGATGATTGTCTCCTCTGCCTGCCAATGGTTAGCGTCGGCCACCTCCTGAAACCGTTGCAAGAAATAGTCCACATCTCCTGTACCATCATACTGTGGTACTCTAAACTTATCGCGTGTGGTCGCTATTGTCATGCGGTCTAGGATGTTGGTGAGCGTCCCCATCATCTGCAGGCTGGAAGGATCCCTGTCGATACTCAGCGCTCTTCTCCTTTGTGCCATCTTTCCTCGGGAGCTGATTCCAGTGGGTGTCTGTCAATCCCACTGCTGCCACCAATGTGCAGGATTTCACTGTGGGGGTGTGAGGTGGTAGCTCGGCCTACCTGCACAACCTCCCGAACTGTAATGGCAACTGTGTCTAGTGTGCTAGCGATACAACCCTTCCACAGGTCGACTTAGTATACTGGAGAATGGTGGTCGATCATCTCAGTAACTAGTGAGCTGCCGGTTGCGTTAGCTGTTATCTCTGTAAGTATCAAGTTCGAACTTTGAAGGGCGAACTAGTGAAACTAGGTTCGGCCAGCAGAGGTTCGGCTGTCCTATTGTAGTGCTGTGCAGAGGTCGAACATTGAAGGCGAAGTTAGACAAGCTAAGTTCGGCCAGCAGAGGTTCGGCTGCCTTATTGTAGTGCTGTGCAGAGGTCGAACATTGAAGGCGAAGTTAGACAAGCTAAGTTCGGCCAGCAGAGGTCCAGACTGATCTGCCTATATATTACTACTCGAGTAATGGTGCGCAGTGAAGTTATTTGTTAGAACAAAGAAACTTCTGAGAGTGTGCAAGCTGACTCTGATTTATTGATACCAAACATCCATATTTATGTACACTGTTACGTAACAAAAGTGACAGACAAGTGAATAAACAAAAGAGGCCACACCTGGCACAATTGATTGGCCAGCGTGTGCGAATAAGATACAAGAGGTGGTACATCAGTGAATGCATGGCTAAACTCACATGGTACACATATAAGATTGCATGTTAAAGAAAAGTAAGGATGATTGTGCATAGAGTGAATTGCCCTTGAGCGCAGGCATAGAACAATACATGTAGTAAGCATAGAACTGGGTAAGTGTAAGTGTTTGTAATTATACCATAGAATGTTCGGTAAGCATAGAATGTTCAGCAAGATGGCGCCGGTCCTCTACACTACTACCAAAAGAGGATAATTACTAATTCTCATTTTCTTTCATCACTTGTTATGAGTGTGGCCAAATGTATTTATAATAGAATGAATTCTTTTATTTTTACATAAAGTATTTACATAAAATGTAACAAAACAGACCTCTATTAGCAGGCAAGGATGAAATGATGTTTATATACCATTGAAATATTAGGCTATTACAATGTAATATAATGATATGTATTATTTATAATATTATCTCCAGCTGAGAGATTTATAAAAAAAAATATTATAATGGCTTTGTTTTGCAAATGCTCATGATGATGTATGTAGTGAGGTATGTACAATGTCAAAATAAATCTAATGTTCAGGAGATATGACTATGATTGTAATCTTGACTAGAAAGCAAGTCTACTAAATTTGCATATATATATGACATCATGGATTCTCAGTTGTTAATGATGGGCTCGATTGTTGATCGCAGTACTTGATAATCTGGAGAGTAGTAGGTAGATAGATATAGTGTTCAAATGTATTTTCTATAATATAAATTACAACATACGTACGGCAAGTAGAGTGGTTATCATTATTTCAAAAAAACAGTGAACAATTTATTGGATGGATTGGATATATTAAAAGAGAAATAGATAGTCTCTTGCTTTGCTCACATGAGACACTGCTGCAGATTGTGAGTTGTCCTCTACTGGTGAGAATAGCAACCATAAATTGTCGACGGCAGGATAATCATTGTCGCCCAGCAGACGAGTAACCATCAACCAGCGCTTTGTCGACATCCAGGTCAGTTATTCGACCATCTGGTCATAGTTGTCGCCAACCAAACTTATTTTGTCGCCGACCGAGCCAACTTTGTCGACATCCAGGTTGTCGACATCCAAGTTTTCGACAACCAGTCCAGTATTCTTATAGATAGGGGGCTTGGGGTTCCTCACTAGAACATAATAATGGTTAAAATAATAATAGCAACAACAACAACAAGCAAGTAAGTTGTTTTAATAAATAAATTATTAAATATTGTTTATATAATAATTAATAATAATAACTATTAATATATTATAATTATTATGTTCTAGTGTGAAACCCCAAGCCCCCTATCTGTAAATGTGATGTAATCCATAACTTAGCATATTTGAGCTGCTCGTGGTCACGGTGTTGTAAATGAGGTGGACAGTATTTTAAATATAATATTATACATATATATTTACTATTAGCTAGACACTGACAGGTGCTTTTTATATTTTATCCATATTTTATTAAAATATATAATAGCTGCTTTGAAATTTAGCCATTACACAGTATTAACAGTTACAACAACATCTATTTTGCAAGTACGACACTACAATAATACTTGCAATATCTCCAGACATTGCCAGAAACATTTTTTATTATTTTATTATTATTATTATTTGGAAAAACAAGATGGCTGCCCACTTTGCACCGCCATGTTTATAATCTCAAAGCATCATACATCGCCTCACAGATATTATACTCTTTTCTGATTGGTCATCTATTATACTCTTTTCTGATTGGTCATCTATTATACTCTTTTCTGATTGGTCATCCCTTGCAACCAATCAGCTGCCGGCATAACATATATAACGCCAGGGGTACGGACCATTCGAAACTGACGTTTCGAAAATGGACACTTCGAAACTCTTCGGGGATGGGGGTTTGGGATTTGGGGTTGGGGGGTTCAGGTTTAAGAGTTTCGAACAGTTCATTTTCGAAACGTCAGTTTCGAATCATGGCGGAATCATAACGCCATGTACATACTCAATAAAGTCAGTTTGGAATTGTACTCCAGCTCACACCTCTCTTATCAGTGCTCTGATAGATAGAACTACACGATAGACTCACAGGGTTATTCATGTGCTAGACTAAAACTTTATAGCCAAAGTCTGGGTTGGACGGCCATATTGTATAAAATTTATCATAAACACCAAGTAGCTTGATAATATCTCGCGGAAGCTTCTGCAGATATTTAGCTAGTAGGCAAAAACTTGCCCTAAGCAACAGAGGTAACTTAGGCTGTGTTCAGTCAGGTTCCTATAACTTCCATACGAAAGTAGAAAGGCTGTGCTCAGTCAACTACTGCATTATTAATCAAAACGTTGCTCTCGGATCTGGCTGTGTTCAGCTGATCCCCCAGTCGTGTAATTAGGCAGTATTTTGCCAGTTACTCTCAGGCTAGACAATTAAGTGATATCTTGCGGAAGTCCTTGCAGATATCCAATTGTTAGGTATTGCTCTCGGATTCAGCTGTGTTCAGCTAATCCCCAGTTGTGTAAACTAGGCAGTGTTCTGCCAGTTACTCTCAGACTAGGCTTCACTCAATTGAACGTCACTTACTCCTACCGTCAAGGGACGACCCGTACAGTACATAAGCAAGATACTCGGTATATTAATTATATTAATTATTATTAAATTATAATAATATTTAAATTTATTATTATTATTATTAATAATTGTTATTATTTATAAATAATAATAAGAATAATTAATATTATTACAATACCATGCAATCATAAATTATACATACAAACAGTAAAAGAGTATGTAAAATAATAATAATAAGTCTATGCAAGAAGGAGTTAGATCCATTACCCCTGCTGTAAAAATCAGTGATGATGTAGTAGCAATAATAAATTATAATAATTAATAATAATAGTAATAACAATAGCAGAGTCACTACATCTGTAAGGTCCCATGGTGATTTTTCAGGGACCCTCCTGGGATTTAAAGCATGCCAGCACTTATCACTTTTTGGTTGAGTTTCTGAATATTCAAGTCTTGAGCAGCAGATTGATGTATTAAATAACCCTCTAGGCCTACTCAGTCATGATTTACAAGCTTGCCAAAAAGCCATTGGCCTCAAATGCTCGTCGCATCAGCTGAAATTTAGCTTACTATAACTTCCATTGATTGCGGTGTACGTCATCTTTGGGATGTGGGCGTGGTCAATTATAATAAATAATGGCAAAGTTTTATAAATGAAGTTACATCGTTTGCGTTTAAAATGAAATCTGATTGGGCAATTCATTTAGTCTTGGGTCTACTGAAGGCCATTGCAACAGGAATAAACAGTCCTTACGAAGACACCCCATCAAAAACTGGTTCTAAGATTTAATGTTAAGGTTTACTGTTACGCGCCATTTTTCACCTGGCTTCAATTTGCACGCCGCACGCATAAAATCGCAATTGGTGGTTTCTATCAATATGGACGCAATTAGTGCGCACGCATAGTAAACAAGACCAACGCTTGATTATTACGCAATTTTCATTTGTGAAATGGCAACAATAGACGAATGCGGGATTAGTCAGGTTGTCCAATGTGATCACCATCACAAACAAAAGATCATCTCATCTTATCCTCCTTCCATAAAAAGGATAAAAAAAATTGTGCTTCTTTTGGTGAGTAAGGGAACCATAAATGGTATTTATTTATACAATAATGGTCAGTAGTATGTAGGTAGAATAAAAATAATAATAAAAATAAATAGCGGCATCTGATTGGTCAAATAAATACTGCGCCGTGAAAAAGTAAATTCCCGAAGATGACGTCAACTTTAAGCAGTGTAAAAGTTAGCGAGCATTTTTGGAAGAGGGGTATTTTGCAGGCTTGTAAGTCATGACTGAGTAGGCCTAGAGGGTTATTTAATACATCAATCTGCTGCTCAAGACTTGAATATTCAGAAACTCAACCAAAAAGTGATAAGTGCTGGCATGCTTTAAGAAAAATATTTTTATTCTTTTGAATGGAAACTCCTGAATTTTTAATGTCCTCTCACAAATCTCATGCAAACTCTAGGTTGACTTATGTATGAAGCAAAAACTAGACCACCTTGAGATGGCTCAAGATGTATATAGCAAACATGGTTTTTATATTATCATTGAATACATAGCTTTGGTTTTGTTTGTTCTGCATTGTAGCTTTTGTACTGCATTCCATTTTTAAGTTGCATTCACCTCAGCAATTAATTAGCTTTCTGAACTTATTGATAAATTATTATCTGGATGTATCTACACCGCATGCACCCCTTCTATATCTTCAAACCCGGTCGTGGTAACCAGAAGCACTAGACCGTAATTATTTCCCTTCTTTTTCACAAGCCGACATGACAGGGATGAAGGCTCAGGCTAGATATTAATTTTTCACTCTTTGAAACCTGTGAACACAATTGCCGTTTAATTGAAATAGGTTTATTTGCAAATGGCTTACTAAATATCCTCGGTCGCTTTCATCAGACTGCATCCAAAACGCTTTAGTGGGAATAATATTAATAATAGTTAATAGGAACTTCCAATGTTTTATTATACCTGCAATTTCTTATTAGATTTTCTTTTAATAATGTTTTTTGCAGCTACATTTTTTAATTTTAAAACAAATTGAATATAATTATAATTTAATCATTACAATTGAGTTTGTACTTTAGTTTTTTATGTTTTCCCTTGTATTCATTGGTTTCAATTTATATCACTCAATTTGTATAAGTAAAGTTTGATATTATTTATTACACAGTTTGTTGATAGAGGGATAAATTTTGACTGGAATTAATGCAGACAAACATGAAATGAGAAGAATAAGATGAGAAAAGATGAGAAAAACTTTGAATGTTTATTATAAGAAGTGTGTCAACGTTCATTCTCAATGGCACAATAAATCACTGATTTGGCATTCAACCTAGTAATGTTAGCATTTTTTTTCCACAAAAGTAGAAGACTTCTGGAACGGTCTACTAAATGACAGAGCTTTGACAAATCACGATTTTCATGACTCAAATCAACTCGTTTGAGTTTTCCTTCAAATCAAATCAATTTTTTAGCAGCGAGTAAAAAAATCAAGTCAAGTCATGCGTTGTTCCAAATCAAATCAAATATTTGGAGCGTCATTTGCAGCAAATTTTTCAAATCGTCATTGAAACTATTAAAAATGGATTAAAAAAAACCGTCAGCTTTTAATAGGCTGCCTGAACCTTTTGGCCCAAATTGAGATCACAATGTGTGATTAGCTGGCCTCTAGAAAACAATATTCCAACTTGATTACTTTCGCAAACTTGCATTTCCCTTTGTACGCTTTCAAGTGGAAATTATTTATTGGTATGCTGACTGATATATATTATCATTTAAATTTCAAACCAATGCTTAGATAAGCCAAATGAATTAGCCAATTCCATACAATAAATAAAATGTACACCCAGTAAACAAAACAATCAACCAGCATAGGATATACCTTTCTGAAATTTTTTCATTGCCAAAAGACTGTCATTGTGCTAGCCTATTGCTAATAGTACCAGCGATACGAGATAATTGATAAATAATAGCAAACACTGAGCATTAGTTTGCATATGTATCAAAGCAGTTATCATTATAGTACATCATCAACTAATGCATTAGTCACTGTAACAGATAGGTAAATAACCTGGTCGCCATTCATAAACCCTCTCAGCTCACCACATTCAAGTCAAAAAAGAAAGTAGTCAACTGATAATTCAACTTTTGCTGATGAAAACTTATATATAAAAGAAAAGGCAGCATAGGTTTCCATGGTCCCTGATTACTATAGGCTAATAATTAGGTAGTTTCTTTTCTTTTCACTGCTTTTATTTATTTGCCACAATTGAATATTATGAATTATGACAATCTCAAGTCAATTACAAGCATTAAGAAAAGCTGCAAACATCATCACTGGTTTTTTTTGATGATTTGCCATATTTTTGCAAATATTTGGTAAAATCTTGTGGAAAGAGGCAAATCAAATCAAATAATGATGAAAGTATCCAAATCAAATCACCAGTTGTATCAAATATTTGAAATAAATCATTTTTCAAATATTTGAGTCACCAAATGTTTGAATCATGGTGATTTGGTCACAGCTCTGCTAAATGATAGTTAATATTTTATGGGAGAAAAGTGTCAGCGTCTCCTCTGTATTGGAGTGGAGCATTGGATTAACAAGTAACAAGCCTACTTGGAACAACATTATATAATCTAATCACTTAGCCATTAGCTGTTGTATACATCCTGGACTCACTACAATTAATTGTTTGTTTCACTTAGGCTCTAACTGCCTGTCTACTTTTTGTTGACATTTTTCAGGTGAAAATTGATACAGCAAATCATATCTTTACAAATATTATCATTCTTTTAGTGCTCTTATTAAACATGATGTAGACACAAAATCCTGAATATTTCTCTAGTTTTAAGTGATTATTACTTCGTCTTTTTAGCCTGCCTTTATTTTATAGATCCTTCCTTTATTGTCATTGTGTATAACTTTTTTTATTACTACCACCGTGTAGTTCAAAATCCAGTTCCTAAATTTTTGTATCGGAAGTGTACGGAGCTCGTTAGTGATAATACTTTTGTTTAAATTGTTTTATGGACTTATTATATTATATTGTAAAACTAATCATTATGTAACTTGCCTGCTCAAGTTTTGCTTATTTGTGTTTTAGCACAACTAGTTAGTCTCTGGTTTGATGATAACATAACTTCCTGGAGCTTATTACTGAGAATAAACATCGAAATATTCATTGTTATAACATAATGGAAGTTTTTATTGACACTATTGATCCATGCAGGAAGATTGAAAGTAATTTCTTTTGTAATCACTGTTTTATGTCTATTTCTTTTTAAATTTTATTATTTAGATGGAATAATAAAAATCATATGATCAGTAACTTTGCAATGTTTGATTTCGAAAATTAATAATTAATTTCTGTTTTGTTAAATTATATAGTTGTGTCATTCATTGTTTTATTAATTTTTTATTAGATAGATATTCTATTCACAATATTCAATTGCGGCCAAGACTTCTAAGGCGATACTTGGTCTCTCCATATACCACTTCAAGAATTAGTTTTTAATAGCTTCATCCCAAAGGCAGGAAAATATATTTTATAGGTTCATTTCTTTGGTTTGCAGCACCCCCACTTCCTTCTTTGTTGGTTGAGAGGTGTGTACCAAAACCCTAACCTCATTCCACTGTAAAACATGCTTTTGAATTGCCTCAAAGTACAATATTTGTTCCACTCTCTCCAAAGTATTTGGTAATTGGTTATTATTTATCATCATTATCTTCTCCTTCAGCAAACCTTTCTTCTTATTTCACAACGCATGAACATGTTGCTTGCACGAGCTTGTAATTTAATAGAAAAGATATCCAGATTTTAAACATACACCCCGAAACAAGAAATATCAGCAATGATGAGTGATATTGAATCAGCAATTGCTACTAAAGTTGTGAAATTAAAGGTCTCAGGACACCTAATTTTGAGAGGATTTGTTTTGATTTAAACTTTTTGAGATAAAAATGTGTTCAAAAACCTTATCCGGAGTTGCCCTCTCGCCATTAAGGCGATTACTATAGATGCAATCAGTGCCGACCGAGATGCAATTTTTTTCTGAAGATGCACCAAGTTACATCGATCTATAAAGCGAGATTTCAATATTTTAGCTTGTTTGTATAGAAGTTTGGCCCCACAAATATTGGCATTGTGCAGAAACTTTGGTAGTTGCAAAAAGATGACATTGTAAAGAATTTTAACTTTTTGTAGCGTATTTTTCATGTCAGCATTTTCTTTTTCAATTATGATAAACTGGCTTTGTGTACACAACGGCTTCACGCGACAGAGTTTCATAATTAAAATAAAAAAAAACTGATGAATAATTTCTCGTTTCTCCCTCTTCTATATCCTAGATTACAATAGTTGTACATTTTTGAACTCTGGCTTATATGAGCTCATTGAAAAATTGACTATTTTATTTATACTTGCCTTGTCATTCAGCCCTGCCGATTATATTAATGGACACTTTTTGTATGTGGTAGTTTGCCTTGCTATGAGACATGGTTTTGTGGTTGAGAGTTATTTTTCCGTCAATTAAGTAGTGTCGAAGTTGAATTCAAAGTCACTGCAATTGCTGGAAAGTTCTAATATACTGTAGATAGCCACTCAGTCAATTTTATACCGCACTTCTTCGAATAATACCATTGGCTTAACTATTCAGTGTAGTTGCTATATGTGCAAAAAAATTGTCGTCTTCTTTACACCAAATACATATTTGTCTCACTTCCCCTTTCTCACTCAATCAACTGCATTGGTTGCATAGAGCGCTGTCTAAATGCTGCTTTTAGCCATACGTGATTGGTATATGTATTTATATATGTAAATGGATCTATAGACACATTTGTATTGCTGATTTTTCGCATGGGTTTTAGTTTTTTGTAGATGCAAACACTGACACGGAGTTGTTTACTCATTAGATCAGGTTTTAGTCAATCTGTATGTAACCTCACAAGCACTGTCGCAGCCAAGCATCGATTAATTTACAATGACTTGCACCGTTATGAAGGTAGACAAATGAGTCCGTTACAAATCCTCTACAGAAGTGAACATTATGTGGTGGTGAACAAGCCTTTTGACATCAAAATAAATAGTGACAATCCTGAAGAGGTCACTTTGGAAACTTTGCTTCTGCAGAGGTCAGTGAATGTGGTTATTTCCTTATTCAATGGTAAGAATTGTTTGCTCTTATTCCAGGTTGAATAGCTGTACAATGCTACCATTTAGACAAAACCAATGCTGTGTGCCAAATGCAGTGGAATGTTGAGGCTCTACAGCTTTGATCGTGTAATTCTAGGGGTGTTAAGTGTGCGGGTGAGGGTCGTAAACCATTGGTCCACAGTTTCTATTGGGTACACAGGCTAGACTATGCCACCAGCGGAGTGCTATGCATTGGTAAGCTCTTAGGCTAAGTGCCTGCTGACCAGTGATGTGTTTGTTACCTTTTTATTTGAGAATTATTCATCAATGGTTCAATTTGAGCACCTGAATGAATGTCAGCACTAGCCGGTAGATAATATATGGAGTTGTCTTATCAACGTGTTTTTTATCTGTTTAGAAACTCTGCCATTGTTGACAATGTATTGCTGTAATAAGTATATCTCAACCTATTGGTGCACGTTTTCCCCAAAAAATTAAAACCAGACCAACTTCACTGAAGTAGTGTTGTATGCTGAATTTTCTTAAATCCACTCTGAAACGAATATTTCATATCTGCTTATAAGACAAAGACCGTTTATAATATTGTATTGTTAGAATTAAACAGGTAAATGTAACGGAATAAGGATGGTCAGTTGGCCAATTATAATGTACTAGTAACTCGTAATAAACCTAGCTTTGGTATTACCAGGCTACAAGCTGCTCTGTTGGTCACAATAACTCTACATTGTATTGATAGGTACTGTCAGGTAACACTCTGTGTTACCAATGTAAACATATAAAACACATTTTTTGGCACATATTTCTGTTTTGTCGTTGATACTCTGTTGCTATACCATAGCTCTGTCATTTCACAGGCCTCACCAAGAAAGCAGCTAGGCTAGCTACTCATGCGTTTGAGAACAAACGAGTGAAGAAATGCTATTTAGCCTTAGTGAGAGGTGATCTGTGTATAGAGGGGGTAGCTGAATCCCACCCTGATGTTACGTTAGTGAAAGATCCACAGCCACATCTCCTTATCACTGCTGGTTAGTTAGTTTTTCCCTTCTAGGAGTCAGAAATAGCAAGTTTTTCTTAGTTAATTATTTAGAAACGGAGGGAGGTTTTCTGATTTTCCGTGCATACCAAGCCTGTGGGATGCGTTAAGTAAACAGCATAAGATTTTGTGTCCTAGGTTTGGTTAGGGACTGGTCTACAGACTTCCCCTACATATTCAGGGCTCAACATAGCCATAATGGTTCACCGAAGACAGACCCAATAGTCCCTGCCAGCACTTCTGTATATGTCTTAGAAACGGGTACATACATGGGAGATAAGGCTACAAAGGCACTACTGGTACCTCACACTGGCCGCAGCCATCAACTGCGAGTGCACTGCAGCTATATAGGTTCGTTTGTTGATATTGTATGGTGTACTTTGTTTGCTGTAAACTGCACATTGGTCAAGGTTTTATAGTTAGTGTAGTTTATCTATATAGGTCAAGCCTATGCCATTTACTGTACTATGTGTTATATAGGTCACACAATTGTTGGGGACTACACGTACTCTACTGTGTATTATGTAGGTCACACAATTGTTGGGGACTACACATACTGAGACTACTATGTATTATGTAGGTCACACAGTTGTTGGGGACTACACATACTCTACTATGTATTATGTAGGTCACACAGTTGTTGGGGACTACACATACTCTACTATGTATTATGTAGGTCACACAATTGTTGGGGACTACACATACTCTACTATGTATTATGTAGGTCACACAATTGTTGGGGACTACACATACTCTACTATGTATTATGTAGGTCACACAATTTTTGGGGACTACACATACTCTACTATGTATTATGTAGGTCACACAATTGTTGGGGACTACACATACTCTACTATGTATTATGTAGGTCACACAGTTGTTGGGGACTACACATACTCTACTATGTATTATGTAGGTCACACAGTTGTTGGGGACTACACATACTCTACTATGTATTATGTAGGTCACACAGTTGTTGGGGACTACACATACTCTACTATGTATTATGTAGGTCACACAGTTGTTGGGACTACACATACTCTATTATGTATTATGTAGGTCACACAGTTGTTGGGGACTACACATACTCTACTATGTATTATGTAGGTCACACAGTTTTTGGGGACTACACATACTTTACTATGTATTATGTAGGTCACACAGTTGTTGGGGACTACACATACTCTATTATGTATTATGTAGGTCACACAGTTGTTGGGGACTACACATACTCTACTATGTATTATGTAGGTCACACAATTGTTGGGATTACACATATTCTACTATGTATTATGTAGGTCACACAATTGTTGGGGACTACTCATACTCTATTATGCATTATGTAGGTCACACAATTGTTGGGGACTACACATACTCTACTATGTATTATGTAGGTCACACAATTGTTGGGGACTACACATACTCCAAGAGAGCGGACACAAAACCTCTCAGAATGATGCTCCATTCCTACAGTATTAACATTCCTTTAGCAGAAGACATCAGTTCATCTGGTGAAGATATCAATGTCACTAGTGATGACCCATTTCTATGTGACAGCCAATGGCAGACATGTACAGTAACTGCACAGCTGAGCTCTCTTCTACACACACTCACCTAGCTAATTAGAGTGTTTAGTTTGGTTTATTGTAAATTAAACTATTTTGGTTTTAATCACATTGTTTTTATTTATGAGGAAAACATTTGATGTTTGTGATATTTCTGCTATTGTGAGGTTTTGTTATCTAAAACACACAAAAGGCATGAATTCTTTTTGCATACACAGCTAAGTAATTTGAGCAACACCTCAACTCCACAAGCATTTCATGGCAACGAATATTGTACACTAATTTATGCAATCATTTTTTTCATCAAATGTTGATTTAAGTTACATGTTTACAGATTATTTACAGGCATTAATAGATATGTTGTCAGCAAACACTCTTTATTTTCTCAATTATGTGTGTCTGTGCAATAAATGATAGAGTAAACAAAGAGCGTGTGCTATTGTCAAGCGTGAATACTTTATACCAGAGTTGATATCACACTAGGGCCAAAATTCACCTACGTAGGGTGTCGGTACTTGGAGGGTAGTATTAGCACTACTTTTACACCAGATAATATATATTTAGTGGATATAATTGAACAGGGAATTTTTGTATCTATATTAATAAGGAAAACTATCAATTTGTTTTCATAAAGTACATATACAAAAATGTACATGTATATATTAGATGGATATAATTAATGACTCAAGAGGTATGATTATGGATGTTTGATGAATCTCTTCCATGCAGTATTGAAGTTCTCATCCTTCAATGGAAGATATGAAGTGTCTTTTCTCCGCCACCGCTGTGTCAATATCAGTTGGTGTAGGCCAAACACAGCACACTAAAATACTGATCTAATGTTTTAGATTGATAGATTATCTGCGTTTGTTTTTGATTCCGTTCAGTTTGAAGAACATTGATTCACATTGATATATGGAACCAAAGAAAGTCACTAGCTTTCTCACAAGGCCAGTTGTTATTGGATATACCTTAACAGGAGCAAGCCCCCAACTACATAGAAACAGGTTTTGTTATTTCCAAGTCTGCAATGTTTGCTCGGTGACCATACAATTGTAATTGAATCCCTGCACCATGATTCTAAGAAATCTCGCTTTTTTAACTGCTCTTATAATTCCCCATTAATTGAGGCATTCAAAAGCTTGCTCAAACTGAATAATGACATTAATGCATTCAAGCTGTTTGAACTAACTGAATAGTGACATCAATGCCTTCACGCTACTTGAACTGACTTGCAAGTTCAGTTTGACTTCGGCAGTGAATGACTAAAATCCTTAAATAACATTGTACACATTTATTGCAAAATTGCAGTTTTGGATCGAGCCCTTAAGAGATGGTAAAAATCATTGCTCTTCTTTCAAATCATAGGAAAAAATATGCTACTTCACTTTGAATGAGCTGATTGACACCCGCATCTCCAACACAGATCCGTCATTTCCTTGCATCTCTAGGCTTAGATTATTTAACCAGTTGAAGAAGTCTAAGAAACACCATGTTGCACAAGTTCTCTGCTAATCGAAGTAGTCTCTCTTCGCAATCTTACATCCCTCTAGAAGGAACAGAGTCTCTGGTTGCAGGTACCAGAGCCTAGCTAACACATTGCTCTTTCTGAGCCATTCGACTTCATTACGTTAGGAAATCCATATTTTCAGTGTCACAGATAGCTAGCATACAGCTGATGCTTTTAGTTTACTGCTGCAGTAATGTATGGGGATGTATTACCAGATTACAAGACTCAGTGGGTGTGAATGCATTGCGTCTTCTGTTGCAAGCTTTTATTGATAGCGATGCATTTGGTGAGCCTTCGTTTATTTAATTTGCATATAATTTAATTTAGTCCGTAATTGTTTCAAAACAGCTTCATGCAACTTTGCTACTAATGGGCCAGATCAGTATTTTCTCAACCATTCCATGTGTTTATCCTACTATGGCCAGTGCACCAGCTGTTGAAACTGAGACATTGATCTTGGAATCCAGCTTGCAATCTGTCATAGCTTGCCTCGATGGCACAAAAGACTGCCAACTTTATTCTCTTGTCTTGGATTCAAATGATGTGGAGAAAGGCTTCTTTGAAAGAGTGTCTATTAAAACTCTAACATAAATAATCAACTGAGCCAAAATTTTTAAATCCGTTGGCTTGAGAATTGCCTGCAATATATTTTTTTACTGATGGCAAGGGGGCCACAATTTCAACGGCTGGGGGCCACTTTTGGCCCCCCCCCCCCCCCCCCAGGCCACTGCTTTATGTCATCTTTTTGGGTTAGTGAAACACTCTTTATTTATGTAAAACTCAAGTTTATTACGAGTTCATCTGGTGAAGATATCAATGTCACTAGTGATGACCCATTTCTATGTGACAGCCAATGGCAGACATGTACAGTAACTGCACAGCTTAGCTCTCTTCTACACACACTAACCTAGCTAATTAGAGTGTTTAGTTTGGTTTATTGTACATTAAACTATTTCGGTTTTAATCACATTGTTTTTATTTATGAGGAAAACATTTGATGTTTGTGATATTTCTGCTATTGTGGGGTTTTGTTATCTAAAACACACAAAAGGCATGAATGTTTTATCAACCCTTCGTTTTATATGTTGATGAACCTAACCAATCAAACGCCTCGTTTTGGATGGTACAGGGGGTAGTAACTCCTGAGCAGGAAACAGCATTCATTGATCTCCATCAAATAGACAAAATTATAATAACAAATCCTTATCTTTGTTTTTTATATTGCCTCAACTGTAACTCTGATAATGTCATTTACATATCTAAACAAATAATTTAAAAACCTTGACATTTCTTCGTAAAACAACTATTACAAATAAATATTCAACCATCAAGTTCACTACTAATTGATACTTGTCCTCTTTCTTATAGATAAATATTTTAGACATCTCTGCTAAAGAACCACCATGACTCATGTCGATATTATACACCATGATATGCAATGGTTTATGTTGATGGATTGACTGACATCAACAGCTATTTCCACCCACAACACCACCCAACATTCTGCTGATTGGCCACTACAATTTCACCATATTTTGCAGTGTCACTCTAATGAGCTAATCATGCTGCTAGAAATTTAAATAAATCAACCATCAACCATCATTGAATATTTTGGTTCATTAACCGCCGAGACACGATGTTAAATGAGTCAAATATTGTTATATCAAAAAATATCGATGTAACCGATATAATTGAGGATACATAAACTGGTTTGGACAAAGCAGAACATGTTCCCTTGTCAGATAACTCAGTATTGATATGAGAGCGAGCTTGGTGATCGATAAGCTTTGTTATCCACCTTGTGATAATTAATACAGTGCTATTCACCTTGTGATAATTAATACAGTGCTATTCACCTTGTGACAATCAATACAGTGCTATTCACCTTGTGACAATCAATACAGTGATATTCACCTTGTGACGATCAACACAGTGATATTCACCTTGTGACAATCAATACAGTGCTATTCACCTTGTGACAATCAATACAGTGATATTCTCCTTGTGACAATCAATACAGTGATATTCACCTTGTGACAATCAATACAGTGATATTCTCCTTGTGACAATCAATAGCACTAGCAGTAATATTACAACCTTTCGCTTGCTTAGGATTTGTTTTGGTTATATTTATATTGTCAGGAGGGTAGGGACAGGTCACATACTTGTAACTCATTAGTCTCAGTCTCGGACTGTTACAAACGGCTACTGAGTGCCTGCAGTAAAGTGGAAATACAGTCCTCTGGCTTACGGTCCCATAAGTTGGAAGTTTAACTCATTACTGTTTACCTAATTTTATTAGTATTATTTAGTTTTATTAATTCCTGTTTTTATTACATTTATTGATTTTACCCAATCTACCCCCTGACTCTTCGGTGTGAGAAAGATCTGGTTTATAGAAGTTTGGGTTCAGTTACCCAGCATTTGGATGATTTAGCTGCTATTTCTTTGTGAATTTTTTGCCAATTATTGACGGCTGGGGCTCATGTCTATGCAGGCTGCAGGCAGCCTGCATAGACAATTAGATTCAAATATTTATTACTTTAAACTATTAAAACAACTTCTCCAGGCAGCTTCCTTCTTGTAAAATTGTGTTGAAAGCAACTCTTTAAAAACATTGGCCCATTGCCCTACTCAGGCTAATGCCCAGCATCGAATTATCCATGATTTGCTATAGCACTAAAATTAAGACAACTAAAATCATATTTATAATCGTCACTGCATTATCACAAAGACATGTGACACTGACAGGTGCAGCTCAAGTCTATTTGCTATCATTAAACGGTGCAAACTTCAATTTGCCAGTTGCTGCAATCGTGACTGTCAAATTTGCGGCCCATCAAATTCTGAGCCTGAAAACAATTGTATGAGACCAAGTCAAAATATTATCCAGATAATGATGACCCATAAAGACCAAATACGATTGAATTATCCATGGACACATTGCTCACTGTTTGGGCAGTATTTAGATCATTAAACCAAATAACTTGATGACCATACATGGAATGTTCTAGCATTGCGACTGCTTGCTCACTCAAACATACATTTATAATGCCTGCAAGGATTATATATACTACTATGATACGCAACGAGAGAGCATGTTTTATTTTTCATTTTCAAAAAGTCATCTTTTGTTTTGTCTCCTGGCAAGCATTGGCATGCTCATCACACATACATAGCTAATGACATTCAGAATTTGGGCATTGTCTATGTAGTGGATTTTGAGGTCCATTAGTTAATCCGCTAAACACACACTCAACCAGCTGAACACCTCGTTCGCTGGCACAGTCAAGTTGGTAATTGCCGATGTCCTTCTGCGAACAATTACCCATCTTCAGGAGGTAACCCTATACCGATAAGGCACCAGGACTACTCTGAAGCAGTGTAACTCAACTACACATGTTCCATGAAGAGCCCTCAACTCAGGCGCATAACTCAGTGCTTCAGACATGATGCATTTATTCTATCCAAGAACAAACTGTGGTAAGGTATACTGCTGACAAGGCAAGTGCAATACACTACAGTGGTTACAAGCAAACCTGCAGCCTTTGAAGATTGTAGATTGGCCTAGTCAAGTCCCACACCCAATGATTTACATGAGTAGAGCGTAATCAAACAAATAGGCACACTAGATATAATTACAGGCTAATGAATGAGGCCACATGCAATTAATTAAATAGACTCCATAACCAGAAGTAGGGAGTGGAGTCATAAGTCTAATAGCCAATCCTGAGAGCTTAGGTCTTCTAAAGTTTTTTGTGGCAAGTCTATAGTCTCTACGAGCCTTCCTTCAGGTTTTGTTGGGTCTTCAGGGTTGGTACTTGGCAGATGTTGACTTCTGAGGCCTCATAGGCTATTTCGGTATGGTATCCCACTTTATAGCAGCCATATTGATGGTGGCACTGGATGCCTTTTCAGAGTTGGGTACCTTGCATATGCTGTGCCATGGTAGTCTTCGTGTCATTGAGTAACGCATCATAGTGTAAACTATTATTGCTATGTAGTATCATTGATAGGAAGGAGGCGGAGTCAAATATTGGCCAAATTGTCACGTTCACAGTTTTATAAAGCAACCATAACAGTGATAGTTACATACACGATAGGTTTGGCCCAAATGATCAGCATGGCTGAGGGCGCTTCTGGTAAAATAGATGTAGATTCAAGTGAAGCTGCTGCAACATCGTCGGATATTGAAGGTAAGAGTGAGCATATGCTTTAAGGAATTTGCTGTATTTTACTGGCCATATATGATTGACCGTGAAATTCATGGACTCACATTTTTCACAAAAATGTAGTTTTCCTTGACAGGTCCAACTCCACTAGTTTTGGCTAATTCATGAGCCCCAGCCGTCAATAATTGGCAAAAAATTCACATGAAATAGCAGCTAAATCATCCAAATGCTGGGTAACTGAACCCAAACCTCTATAAACCAGATCTTTCTCACACCGAAGAGTCAGGGGGTAGATTGGGTAAAATCAATAAATGTAATAAAAACAGGAATTAATAAAACTAAATAATACTAATAAAATTAGGTAAACAGTAATGAGTTAAACTTCCAACTTATGGGACCGTAAGCCAGAGGACTGTATTTCCATTTTACTACAGGCACTCAGTAATCGTTTGTAACAGTCCGAGACTGAGACTAATGAGTTATGAGTATGTGACCTGACCCTACCCTCCTGACAATATAAATATAAGCAAAACAAATCCTAAGCAAGCGAAAGGTTGTAATATTACTGCTAGTGCTATTGATTGTCACAAGGTGAATATCACTGTATTGATTGTCACAAGGTGAATATCACTGTATTGATTGTCACAAGGTGAATATCACTGTATTGATTGTCACAAGGTGAATAGCACTGTATTAATTATCACAAGGTGGATAACAAAGCTTATCGATCACCAAGCTCGCTCTCATATCAATACTGAGTTATCTGACAAGGGAACATGTTCTGCTTTGTCCAAACCAGTTTATGTATCCTCAATTATATCGGTTACATCGATATTTTTTGATATAACAATATTTGACTCATTTAACATCGTGTCTCGGCGGTTAATGAACCAAAATATTCAATGATGGTTGATGGTTGATTTATTTAAATTTCTAGCAGCATGATTAGCTCATTAGAGTGACACTGCAAAATATGGTGAAATTGTAGTGGCCAATCAGCAGAATGTTGGGTGGTGTTGTGGGTGGAAATAGCTGTTGATGTCAGTCAATCCATCAACATAAACCATTGCATATCATGGTGTATAATATCGACGTGAGTCATGGTGGTTCTTTAGCAGGTATCTCTAAAATATTTATCTATAAGAAAGAAGACAAGTATCGATTAGTAGTGAACTTGATGGTTGAATATTTATTTGTAATAGTTGTTTTACGAAGAAATGTCAAGGTTTTTAAATTATTTGTTTAGATATGTAAATGACATTATCAGAGTTACAGTTGAGACAATATAAAAAACAAAGATAAGGATTTGTTATTATAATTTTGTCTATTTGATGGAGATCAATGAATGCTGTTTCCTGCTCAGGAGTTACTACCCCCTGTACCATCCAAAACGAGGCGTTTGATTGGTTAGGTTCATCAACATATAAAACGAAGGGTTGATAAAACAATAGACAATCATACATTATGATACGTAACCCACTGACACTAGGTTTACAGAATTCAAAGAGGGAGTAACTTCCACTTTCCACACGTCATTTTCTGGGTCTCGATAAAGAAACTGTTTCTTTTGGCTAACCATCAGCCATAATATATTTTAGTAGATTTTGGTCTCACTAACCACAAAATGCTATTAATTCCTAACACTGTACTTGTTCCGAAAAGGGACACTCGCGGTAAGGTCAATGCCACTTGTGCAACGACTTTATCAGTTAGACTAGAGCTTTGCCTCAGACATATCAGTCCAGTTATTAAGTTTGAATACCATGTATTTGTGCTCTGTACACTCTAGGGAGGCTATACACTTCAGTACAATAACAAGGGTATGTAGGCAATACAAGAGCAAGTGCAATGCATACAATAAAATTCAGCCTTTTATCGGCTGGAGCACAGGATATATATGTTTTATATACAAGATGACCAATCAGGCACCCAGGAAGTAGTTACATTATAGAGAGTTGTGCTGACATGGATTGGTATCTATTCCACACATTTATTCATAAAAACTTATCACTATATAATAAGCAATAAAATACTGGCAAGTGAAGAATATTTTATCAATGTGGCCAAAACATGCCTACCAGCGACAAACATATAATGCCTTGTGACAAGTGAGCTAGTTTTTCTCAAACATGCTTTCAAGTGATGTATCATGATATATATAGTCATCGAAAGGGCAACATTTTGAAAGTTTTGTGTCAAGTTTTACCGCACACGAATAATTTGCGATGGCTTTTGGCATCGATATCATTGTTATGGGTTATGTTGTATCAGAGTATCAAAAACGTTTATTGGCTTTTTTTGTCCAGATATTTTTCAAAAGGAAAAAAGAGGCAAGTAAGACCCTTCATACTGAAAAGACACAAAATCTATTGTAAACCTTTTACTTTTGTAATAATCTTCGAATTGCATAAAACAAGATTCCGAAGTAAATTTGCATGGCAATGTGCATTTCCCCCCAAACATCACCTGTTGCCCTACCATTATATCAATGTCAACCTCTTCACCTGGCCTCTCAACCCCTGCCCAATTCCCAACCGCCATCACCACCACGAGCCACATTTTCACCAATGAACGATTCTCAATTCTTACTGATTGACCACATAAAAGATGAGCATGAGATTGCTGGAATTGTTGAAGTTGTCCTCTCTCTCGAACTCTTCTCAAACATTTTTTTAAATTTATTATTGGCCATGATTAACTTTGAAGAATGCAAGTTTTTGCTATCATTATCAACAGTGTTAGTCCTTAACAGATTTATTTTAAGCCAGGAGAAAAAATGTGTTAGTACGAATAAAAATCACTTATTATGGCTAAAAAAGCAATTGTATTAGTAGTAATATAGGAGCGGATACTGATTATATTAATGCGTCAATTTCTAAAGAATTTTTTCCGTATTTATATATTTCTTTGCAATAATTCTCATTTTAGTTTTTCCGTTAGCAACAACAAATTATCAGTAGAAAACAGATAATTTGTTGTTTCATGTATGAATGTAGTCTGTCCACGCATCTGCACCGGGGGTGTTGCGATGGTTGTGTAGGTTGTGTGGCTGGCTGCTGATATATTTTAAAATCTAGTTATTATGTAATTATTTCTCCCAATGTACTCATAATTAAACAAATTAATATTGAAGGTGTTTAATCTTATTGATTTTCAATATTTTTTCAGGTAGTAAGATTGCCCACCAACTGTTGACGCTGCTGAGGTCATCAGATGAAGACATTGTTAGTTCAGAGTTACAAAATTTGCTTTCTAAAGTGACAAAGGAAAATTTGTTAACCGTACTTAACAAGCAAGATGAAGCTGGTAACACAGTTTTACACCATACAGCAGAGAATGGACACTTGAAAACTTTACAAAATTTAACTCAGGATTTTAAACAGAATGAATTGTTGGAGTTGTGGTCAAAACGAAACAATATGGGGGAAACGCCATTTCACAAAGCTACAAGAAATGCTAAAGTACCTGTTGTCAACCATATTCTCACCTCTCTAGAACAACCTTTTAAACTGGCTGAGTTGCAAGATAACTCCAAAAGCACGAGCTTACATTATGCAGTACAGGCTGGTGATGTTGTTCTGTGCAAATTAATTCTCGGATCATTGACTCAACCAGAGCAATATAATCTTGTTTCGAGTTCGAACAGCCTAGGTGCTAATGTTGCTCATGAGTCGGTATCACAAACCAACATACAAATTTTGAAACTTATTTTAGACCCCCTCGATCAAGAAGGCAAATTTCAGGTTTTATCCGCACAAGACAATGAAGGGAACACGACTCTCCATCTTGCAATGAAGCAGGTAGAGAAAGATGTTCTTGAAAGCCTTTTACAACTTTTACCGATTACCAAAACTTATCGTTCAGTAGTTATTGGAAACTACGACGGCAACACACCTTTACACCTTGCCGTTGCTGCTGCTGACAAGATAAGTTTGGTTATAGGATGTCTCAAAGCATCGCTCAGGTTTCGTGCGCTTGCAATACCAAACAACGAAGGTAACAATGTCCTTGCTGTTGCAGCCAAAAGCGGAAGAGTCGATGTGTTTGCAACAGTACTAAAAGAAATCGGGAAAAAAGAAATTTTCAAACTGTTGAAATCAACAAATAAGAGTAACCACAACATTCTACATTTGGCTGCGAGCAACAATTTTCCAGAAATAATTGAATGGGTGTCAAAAAATGTCTCTGAAAAGCACTTCAACAAACTTATTAAAACCGTGGACATTGATGACAACACACCATTACATTTGGCATCAAAGAGTGGTTATAAAGCTGTAATAAACGCACTCACTAAACATGAAGGAGCTGAGGCAAACAAGGGTAAATAATACAAGTTTCTTTTGGCATTAATGCAACCTTCACTTTGGGTTTCTTCAGCATAAGCTCACATGGGGGTTTTATGCTGCATAAGCGAGCTGGTAGATTTAATGCTTCACTTCTTCAAAACAGAGTATTTGCTAGAAATCATGGATTTATTTACTAAATAGATTGTAATTTTGTTCAAATATGCAAAAGACCGTTTGGTGCAAGCCCTAAAAATATTGATACATGACTATATTTAATTACGTTATTAAAGATGCTAGACAAAAAAAGGGAAAATGCATACGTTTCTCCAAGGTTCTTGGAACAGTAATTGTTGTAGAAATAGTTTTGTTTTCACCTAACAGGAACGCCTGAACGGCTTCTAATAAGGGACTTGCAGTAATCATTTTTCATTTTTTATTTATGCTTCCTCGGTGATCTCAGACTGTGCTTGGTGCTTAATTTTTGTTATATCAAATGAATCAACTACATGTCCAAAAAGTGTGTTTCACCATTCCAATCATAACACGTTTTCTTGCGAAAATTACCTATAAGCCCTTAACAATGACATTGCCAAAACATGGGCCTTTGGGAATGGGGATCGAAGTGGTTGGCCAATTGTACTTCTTACCAGTGATAATTAGTATTGGGTCTAAAGTACACTGCTGCGTGTCCTGCATCAAACACCTTTGTCACAGGAAATATCTGCAGAACTATGAATTCTCTGCTCTCTTTAAATGTGCCACTCTCTCAGCACATATCCATGCAATTGTATACTTAAAAAGAGTTGAAAGAAGGCGCTGAATATGAAATTGGCAGCAATACCCCTGACATGATGAACATTTTGAGTGAGCGGATTGCTGAATTAGCTAAGATTGTACAAAGCTCAAACTCACCTGGTAAGTTATTCTGCTTACAGAAACCATAATAAAACTGCAGCTAATTTTCATAATTTTTATCCAAAACGCAATTTTTATCCAACATTTGGGTTTACTGGGCTCTGCATATGCTAATTGCTTAGATTTTCCAGCTCCAGACTTCACAACATTTTAAAAAAATGTGGTTGGTACAAGAATTCTTGCAAAACCAATCTAGTATTTCCTTCTGGCATACTTACTATTGAGCTTGTTTATGGCACACAAGCTGCGCCACAACTAGAGCCTTTACTTTCCCTTTTGCTGCAGCAGTTTATTCAGAGTTTACAATGAAGGTTTGCAGCTTGTAGAAGTATAGATGAGAGTTGGAGCTCTTTTGTAATTAAATCATCAGTTCATTAAGTTTTTTGCAACAATAAACTTTTGTTTGCAAAGAAACGATAAAGGAACTTTAGGGAACTAAGAGTATTGAAGTTGTCTACTCATGTTTTTGGGGTTGTTTGGTAACAACAGACTGGCGATTTTCAGAGCGATTATGCCCTCGGGCGCTGCAGCGCCCAGGGCGTTGAGCGATTTGGGGCCAAACGCCCAGTATCCAGCCAGCCAGATATTTTGCGACGCTCAGCCATAACGCTGTGCTCTGATTGGCCAGACTTCCTACAGCTGCCCAACTACTTTGATTTCTTCATCAACTTGAGCAGATTCTTTCACTTTTATCTGTGTTTTTGATTAATTTAATCACTCTGTGGTTTTAATTAAACTTTAATTAATTATTAATATTATTTACAATAATTGTTGTCATTTAGTTTTTACTGTTGTTGTTGTAATATACATAGATTATGAATTATAGTTCAATAATAATAAAAGTTTAAATAATAATTTATGATTGTTTGTTTATAAGTAATAATTGTAATAATTTATATAAACTTGTGTTAATTAATCAGATTGCCAGTGGTAGTATTTTTTTATCTTCGTTCAGTTCACAATTATTAATTAATAATAGTAATGGTTTGTTTTCTTAATATAATTAAAAAAAATAATTAAGAAAAAATTTGATTTTCATCGAGTTGACATGACAACGTCATTGTCCTGTGTGCTTTGGCCAGCGCCGCGATAAGCCAATTTGCGACGCTACCCCCCTGGAAATCGCCCTCAAATATCGCCAGTCTGTTTCTGGCTTTAATGAAATATCAAATGTGTTATAAAGTAAAAAAATGAGGGGCAGCTTGCTTACAATAATTGGCCGAAATGAAAAAGAGTTTGGTGAATTTTGTGTGGTGCTGCTCATATATTGTGGCTAATCAAACAGTCTTTCATCTAGCTGTGGTAAATTTTGGTGGAGGTTACTAGTAAACAGGTTGTTTTCTATCCACCCTTGGCAAACAATGCGCTAGACTTCAGCCCACAGCGTTCGTACAACTGCTGTTAAGTGAAAAGTCACACTGTGCCGGTGGCATAGTGTGCAGGGCCGGTAGTGACCCCTGCAGGGCCGGTATTGACCCCTTACCAACCCGGGATAGCTATACTGCGCCAAAACAAGATGGCCGACATAGCAGAGGAACCTCAAACTATCTAAGAACTTAGTCAAGGCCAGGAACCGAGAAAACCCTTCCATTCCTCGGATTACCGAACCAGTGGACCGTACTCTAACTATAGCCTGGGAACCCTAGAGGACCTCTGATTGGACAATGGGAGACAGGACTCCGCCCTCAGCCACTAGGCGCCTTATCTATTTGATCCATATTCACTGCATGATTGGTTAACTATTTATATGTGCACTTGTATTGGTTCAATAACTTCCTGTGCTCTTACTGTTATACAAATTATGCTAATTACTTCCTGTGAGCTCTCCTATAAAAGAAGAGAGTTTTGCCACAATCATTGCATTCATTCTCATGTCTTGCCACAAATACCCTAGAGGAATAATTACCCTTTAGGACTTTGTCTAATGAGAATATAGCCATTTATCAATCATCACCCTGTGCTGTTTGTGTGAGCCATGGGCTCTAGCCATACCAGGTAACTCGGTTGCCTGATACACAGTTGTCACTGTCGAGCATTACAGTGTCCCCTCTGGAGAGAGGTATAATACTTGAGCTAAGTGGATATCAGTGGTTACCAGACCGGAATCCATTACATAGCTTTCCTGTGCATGTCAACTCAGGCACAAAAAGCAGCAACTGACAGCAGCGCAGGAATGTAAGTCTCATCCCAACAGACATTAGCAACTAAATGCAAAGAATTTCTAAATTTGTTTGTTGTTGTATCATATAGCATTGTTGTGGACTCTAATTTTGACTGTACCACATTCTGGCATCCTTGTATTAGCCATAAAATGGCCAGAATGACCGCAAGCTGTCCTGACGAAATGACCGAACTTGTGTATAAAGCTGTACCAACCCTGTATGGAGCAGTACCAACCCTGTATGGAGCAGTACCAGCCCCACCGGGCCGGCAGGAAATGAGTCACGATAGACTGTGGACCAAAAAGTAGCCTGAGGGAAGTAGAAAGCCATCTAACCGAGATAACCACCCCTAAACCTGAGGAAAGACAGAGTACAGAAGCTAGAAAGGCTGAGGACTGAAGACAGGAAGCAGATATGACTGTGACTGGTGCACTAGCATATAACTCCACCTACTACTGCAGGGCGCCATTTACCTTTAGCCCTATACGCCTTATCTCATTCGTTATATATTTATATATTTGTATTCATTCGTTCATTGTGTAATCTTGTTATGTGATTGGATAAAGTGCCTAATAATTTCCTGTGAATCGCCTATAAAAGGCAGAACTTTTGTTCTAAGTAGTCAGTTGTAACGTGTCTTTTACTACTCGTTTTATTCTGGATAAATAAATGCATAGATACTCCACAGCACTGAGTTTTGCATCTGAGTCACGGGCTCCTCACTGGTTGTAGAGTTGGAAATACTCTATCACACATCTGTTCGGTACACTACCGACCCTTTTGTTGTAACAGGTTCAACTAAAAACTGGTGGCAGCTAGCTACCAATCTTAGCTAGTGGGTTTCAGCCCTCAAAATCCACTACATTGGTGGCAGCGGTGGAATCCGTTGCACACCTTACTCAGCTACGTTACCCTGGCTCTGCACTAAACAGAACCAGCATCCCGATCCTGTATTCACATTACAGGACGAAAAACAGACACTCCTGCGAAAGTCGTTGACTCTTTTCCGACTGCAGCAGTGCTCCCTGCCAAGTGAGTCACATAGATTTGCGTATAGGCGTCGACTCTCCCCCGCCTGCAACTGTTTGCCACAGCAATTGAGGTTGACTCTAAAGTCCGTCTTGCGAAACAACACAGACATTATTTTTAGCATAACTAGACACTTTCTGGACAGACCGACCCTGCATACCATTGATATCGACCCTGCACAGTCTATACCGGCCTTGTATAGCATCTATACCGGCCCTGTATAGCATCTATACCGGCCCTGCACTGGTCAAGACCCGCCCTGCATCAGTTACTACGGACCCTGCATTCGCTAAGACCAACGCAGCAACCTGTTTTACAGCCCCACTTGTAGACTTAAGAGTTGATTGTTCCTGTAGTCGTAGCAATGGCGGCCAACAGAGCTCGTAGTGCAGGCTGAGCCCCTGCTGTCAACCCTGAGTTAACTGCTATGGATCGTTTAACGGAAGCCTTGCAAGGTGCTATGCGACCAGCTAATGCTATCACTCGTCCAACTTTCAAGGCACCCAAATACGAAGGTGAAGGTGATATGGAGTACTTCATCGCATGCTTTGTCGAGGTGGCTGAGGCGAATGAGTGGCAAGAGCAAACTGCCATGTTGCACTTGCGTGAGTTGTTGAGAGGCAGTGCATTGGAATGTGGAAAGCCACCACACCTACAAGGTATATTCACCGCATTGAGAGCAAGCTTTGGTGTGACCCCTAGAGAAGCTGTGTCAAGGTTGACTAGTCTTTGCAGATCTTACAAGATCTCCCTACAGGAACATGCAAATGAGGTGGAGCGTCTGATTTGTCTGGCGTACGAAAACCTCCCACCCAGAGTGGTGCAACACATGATGCTTGACACATTCAGTTCCACTATAGGAAATGCATACCTGCAGAGGCATCTGCCGGCTATTCAGTTAGTAGACCTTGCAGATGCGGCGAGAGCAGGCAATGAGTACCTGCAGATAAAGACAACCCATTAGAAGCGCCCCACTCATGTGCGAGCAGTAGGAGATGAGACAGACGATGATGATGAGTATGGAGGTGTTGTTCCTCAGTTACTGTCTACTCCGGCCCCCGCAAACTCTCCTGTTCAACAAGTCAGTGTACCACCTAGCACTGGACAGGAACCCTCTGCAATTAGTAATGGAGACCTTGCAAACCTTTACGCAGGAGATAAAGTTGTTGAGGAAGGAAAACTTTCCAGCTACCACTCCATCTCTGGAAGCCATGCCCACACTGCACTGTTGGGGCTGTAGTAAGTTGGAGATGTACAGAGAGCCTGTACACAGAAGTCTTGGCAAGCTAGAGCCAGCAAACCACCAAGAAAGGGAAACTGTTACTGGCCACAATAGAGCCAACGGCGTCTAGCTGTGATAAGGCCAGCTGTACACCCCCAAGCAAGGTCAGCTGGTGGACTATGCCCCTGCGAGTAATCCTCCTAGAGCACAGGCAACGGAGATTGCCAGCAGCAGTATGAAGCGTCCATACCAAGCAAGTTATTTCTTGTCAGGCAAGATGACCGGACGTCTAATGTCCATCCTGGTAGATACAGGATGTACAACCAATTTGTTGTCATGGCATGTGTACCGTAGACTACCTCAGTGGATCCAAGACACCCTCCAGGATAGTGAACCTCACAATCTGATGGCAGACGGTTCGAAAATCCCATTTTATGGTACTGTGCAAGTATCTCTACAGCTCCGTGGACTCCAGACTGAGGTGAATTTTGTCATTAGTGACATTCATGAAGACACCATTGTAGGAATGCTGTTCCTCACCACCCATGAGTGTATGATGCGATTCATAGACTCCACCATCATAATTGATGGCCATGAATTACCCTGCATTGATTAGTATGGGAGATTGCTTAGAGACAATGTCAGGCTACTGGATATAAATCTAGTGAAGCAGAGTAATTTGCTATACGTCAATGCACTGTTCCCCCTTGGTAGGGACGGATTTTCCCCTACCACACCCATCCTGGCAGAACAAGCTGCCAGGAGACCAGCCCATACTCTGGAGAGAGAGGAGATGCACTTCTCCAGAAATTTTCAGCCAGATTCGCCAAAAATTATGAAGTTATGAAGGAATAGGCGAAGATTATCTCTACGCCTCTGTTGCCTACACCCCCTGCAGTCAAGGGAATGCCCAACAGCCAGGAGCAGTGGAGAAAGCCCTCCAGTCAACAGGAAGCAATTATAGACAGTGTAACATGCTATTTTGCGCAGTCAACAGGAGAGAGAGAAGGAAGCACCTACGAGACGGTACTTGGAAAGTTGGGGAAAAACTCTCAAATGGCTTTATCTGCCAAACCGCTCACACTAGAACTTTTGTGCTTGGTGTCAAAGGAACTCCCACGGGCCCTCTTCTTACACATGTAAGCTCCAACTGTGCAGTCAGTCGGACAGCCGACAGCAGGTGACAAAGATTGTCCCTAATATCCCCACTGCAGCTCTACTTCTTGTGACTACAGGTAGGATGAGTTAGAAATCTGAGAGACCATGTAGCACAGAAGAAACGCTCATTCTTTCAGGCAGCAGTGACCAGTGCACGTCACCTCTTGACCAGCCACTTCTTATTGATAAAATGGCCGCCCTCTTGGATCTAGAGGAAGGTGACAAGCATGTTTTTCTGGAAGCTGGATTTGCTGAGTACCAGCCCTTCGCAGGCGTGGACGAGAATGATCTGTTGGCAACGCCAGCAGCAGACTTGATGAAGAGATCCACTAGACCTACCCCTGTTGCCGCCGCCAAGGAAGTTTTTCCAGAAGCCAAAATTTTTGCTGAGTCTCTGGTAGACGTCAAGCCGAAGTTGGTTGTATGGCTAGTGAAGATGACTCCTGCGCCTGTACTAGAGGAAGGAGAGCTCGTAGAGGCCCATCTTACCCTAGAGAATGAACCCACTACCTCCTGGACCCCGGAAGGGAAGATAAATCCTGCTCGGTTGCGTATGTTACGCTGGGTAACTGTGGCCACTGAAGAGTGCATTGACCTACTGATGCAGGAAATATCCGGTGCTACCTTCCCGAAGTGCAACTTTGAGGCCAGAATACTGGACAGTTAAGGGGACATGTAGCGCAGCATTACCTGAGGCATTACTGCCGCTGTCGCTACAGGAGCGAAAGCCGGGATGCTGTTTATTCGCATGAGGTGAAGTTTGACGCGTCTAGAGACCCCGTGTACCATCTAAAGACCAGCATAGATTATATCGTGGACAGAGCTAGCTATGGCCGCTTCTGTCAGTTTGTACAATGGAGTAACCCTGCCAACTTTCACAGGTACCAGCCAACACAGAGTGGCCACTGTACAGCTCCACCCAAGACGTCTGCTAAACAGAAGCGCTCCCCGGAGTGCAGCTTGGTTGAACCAGCAGCCTCAGCATCACCACCAGTTGCAACAACACTGATGACCCTCAAACGGTATAAGATACCGAAGCTAGCAAGCCAGGATGCTAACACTATGCCATCCCCACCTGAACCTCAGGATGAAATGGTGGACTTAGGAGAGACGAAGGAAAAGCCAGTTGTACCGACCGTACCCAGACCAACCCTGCACTTTATGCAGCACAGCAACCGCCTTTCGGAAGCCATAGAGGATGATGTAGCCACTCTGAAGCAATCCTTACAAGAGCTTCGGCGATTGATCGTCAGTCAGCTACTATTTGAGGAGGATGTTATCCTCGCTAAGGCGGAGGCCCAAGCAGTCACTCAGGAAATGACATGGCTGCGAGACCAGGCTAACAACCTGCGAGGAGATCTTTTTTAAGAGACAGTGATTAACTTTGTAAATATGTACATTTATTAGCATACATATCTTTCTCTCTGCAGACATAGTCTCTGCAGATCCGTTATATCTTTTTTATCTGTAAACGTATGATTTTACTGAACCTATAAATATACTTTAACCTGAGTACAAGAGTTACACAGCCTTTACTTATTCTCTTGTTTAATATGGTTTATTAAAGACAAGAGAATGTCTTTAATGAAGAGAGGTGTCTTGTGGATTCTAATGTTAACTAAGTCTGCACACACATTGTACCACATTCTGGCATCCTTGCATTAGCCATTAGATGGCCAAAACGGCTGAAAGCTGTCATGCCGAAATGACCGAACTTGTGTATAAAGCTGTACCAACCCTGTATGGAGCAGTACCAGCCCCACTGGGCCGGCAGGAAGTGAGTCACGATAGACTGTGGACCAGAAAGTAGCCTGAGGGAAGTAGAAAGCCATCTACCCGAGATAACCACCCCTAAACCTGAGGAAAGACAGAGTACAGAAGCTAGAAAGGCTGAGGACTGAAGACAGGAAGCAGATATGACTGTGATTGGTGCACTAGCATATAACTCCACGTACTACTGCAGGGCGCCATTTACCTTTAGCCCTATACGCCTTATCTCATTCGTTATCTATTTATATCTGTATTCATTCGTTCATTGTGTAATCTTGTTATGTGAATAGATAAAGTGCTTAATCACTTCCTTGAATCGCCTATAAAAGGCAAAACTTTTGCTCTAGTAAGTCAGTTGTAATGTGTCTTTTACTACTCGTTTTATTCTGGATAAATAAATGCATAGATACTCAACAGCACTGAGTTATGCGTCTGAGCCAAGGGCTCCTTACTGGTTGTAGGGTTGGAGATACTCTTTCACACATCTGTTCAGTACACTACCGACCCTTTTGTTGTAACGGGTTAAACTAACAACTGGTGGCAGCTCGCTACCAACCTTAGCTAGTGGGTGACAGCCCCCAGAATCCACTACAGCATGTTATATTGCAGTGGATTTCAGTCTGGTTTTTACGAACCACCACTAATTTAATATATTCTGCCTTTCTCTCAGAAGACATACTACTGATATGGACAGTGACAACTTATCAACTACTAATGCATCTCATGGTATAAACAGAGCCATCAGCTCAGTCAAATCAGGCAGACAGCTATTATAATAGCAGCATTTATTGCCATTCTAGCAGCAAAACACGAAAGAATTAATGCAATGATCTATCAAAACTCCAGCATGTGAATTAATAGATGGTTTAAACCAATGCAAACAAAGATATAAATAGTAAACCAATCATACAATGCAAATCAAGTAGAATAGACATGAAACAAGTGGTTAAGAGGTGAGATTATAAGCTGGTCATCTTGGACATTTTTATTCTTTGGTAAACCTAGGGTTACACCTAGCCTGGGGTAGGTGGTATGAGAATCCGTGAAAGGGCACTTCCGGTATAATGGCTGATAAATGTCTTCAGGCAACTCGGAGTTCTTTAGCTAAGACTACCATTTTGTACCAGCCAAGTAAGGTATTTACAAGCCCAGTAGGCAGTCATCATTGACCCTGCTTGAGTCATTAACGGCCATGCATGGCTTCTATGCCGGTCCTGCTCTGTGTTTTAGCCGGTCCTGCTCTGTGTTTTAGCTTTTGTGCAGGTATAGCAATACTGCGCACATTCTACTGACATTTAGTTGATTTCTGTCATCACTCACCTAGTGTCAGCACCTAGGTAGGTCTGTCTTGTATTTGACTGTAGTCAAGAGCACTTCTAACCATAGACCTGAGACTACTTCCAACATAAAATGACTATTTCATCGTAAATGACTGGGTTAGGGTCCAATCTGGATGTTACTAATGTCGTCTATCTTGTGCCCACCTAACTTATCAACGCATAGTTACAGTAACATACTTATGGTCACACAGTGTCTCAACTGTATGATAACTGTACAAGTTTTTACTGGTGAGCACAAAATTCGGGAGTGTCACAATCTACCATATAATACCCCATGTAAACAATATATATTTAATTGAAGTTTATAGTTTGTTAGTTTGCAATGATCTGAGTCGCTGTTCTTTGTTATCAAACTAAGCCATGAATGTTTTTCAGAGACTCAAACAAGAATTTTAGAGCAAATGGAATGGCAGAAAAAAGAGCTTCTCAAAATGCAAAGTTCAATTGAAGCAATTTCTTTGAATCAACAAGGTGAGCGTAAAAACTTGGTTCTTTGCAGCTCATTTTATAAATAATGCACTTAAAAGCCGAGACAATTTTTCCAGGGCATTTTTTGTGATAAATCTACTTCTTTTCAAAAGTAAGTTAGTTTTAGTTTTGTTGAGGTTGTTTAAAACCCAGACTTGAGTGAAATAAATTTTTTGTTTACATTAAATCGAAATTTCTGGTTTTCTTTGTCATAAATTTTATTGGAACTGAGTAATCAAAATAATTTTAGTTTTTTTCATAGGTGCTAATCAACCCATAAACGAAAAGTGTTTTATCAAATTTATGATACTCGCAGATTTGCGCTGAGTGCCTGCGCAACAACTAATAAAGAAAAAAAATTTGTTTGGGATAAGCGGCCTTTGCGTTACCTTAGAAAAATGTTCTTGTGCAAACACTGTCAGGTTTTTATACTTTTGTTAGCCTGTGGATGTGAGAGAAAACTCAAATAAGAAATCATAACAAGAATAAAAACTCATTTTTGTTCATTTCACATAAACTGGCAGTTTCTCACCTGAATTTTGAGCATTAAATAAAGATTTACTTCATATATTTTGGTGCATATTTTATCAATATTCTACACAAACCTGTCTTTCTTTTTAGTGTCAAACCAAAAACTTGCATCTATCTTGTCGGAAACTTCAATGTCGAAAGCTTTAGCTGTTCCAGATATGCCAGCAGGTGAGTCAAAATACTAATATCAAGTTTTCCTAATTGGTCTGTTTGCTTAGCTCTGGGCATTCTTTGTACACTAATGCAAAAGTTTTTTTTTATTATTGCTAACAAAATGAATGGTGTGGAAAGGAAACTTGGGGCAATAACTGCTGTCTCTTCCCAAGATCTTTTTTGCTCAAATATGAAGTTTGAAGCTCAGATGTTTTCCTTGAAAAAAAGTGTATGGGTACTTTCTAGCCACCAAATAATGAAAGTAGATAATCATTACAAAGTCAAAAATGAAATCTTGCCATTAAATTACATGATATAAGATTTTTTGTTGTGATGATTTTGCATATTTAAACGTTGGCGTCAGACGTGGCAATGCTCCAGAAGTAGGGGCAGTTTGCCACAGTCCTCTGCCTTCTCAGAAAGGGCTTTTTTGAAGCTTAAAGTGATGAAAACAGAGTTATAGCTATAACGGCCCTGGGTAGCTATCCCAGGCCGGCAACAACATGGCTGCCATAGCCTGAGAGATGAAACTTGGGACCTCTAGGACCCATATCCGGGTTATTACTATCCTCAGATGTCGTGATATCAAGATCCAAGACCACAAAAAAATTAAGAACTTTATGGCAGAGGAATCCACAGCTACCACTGGCTGAGATGTACTTTTGGGCACCATTTTCTTTTAATCTATTTATTGGCATATCGTTGGCTAATCTTTTCATTCATTGTATCATTGATGTAATTATGTTATTCTTATGTGTGATTGGAGTGCTTGGCAAACTAAGCCAAACACTTCCTGTCACTTCCTGTGACTCTGCCTATAAAAGGCAGAGGATTCTCTCATTTCTTTGCATTACCCTACAGCATTTCATCACTTGTCACCGTTGTAATGCCACCTTTTATTCTGGATAAGAATAAATGCTTATACTACTCAAAAGCTTTGAGTGTATGTCTGAGCAAAGGACTCATTACAGTTGAAGTCAAGGATACTCCTTTACAACTAGCTGCAAGTACCATCTCGGCACAGGGTAACCTCTGGGTAGAGGTTGACTGTCTATTGTCAGGTCTTGAGAGGCTGACTGTCTTGTTGTGCTGGCAGACAGCAGTTTGCCTGATGACAATGACTAGTGGAAAAGTAGGGGACTGCTAAACTTCGATACACAGCTGTATGAGAAAATTGCTCATTTTGCATGTGAGTGGTTGCGTTTTTCATTGAAAGCTTTTAGGATACAATTTGAATTACAAACAGTTGGAAGCATTTTAAAAGTATTTAAATTTTTTAAAGTTTAGAAATTTCAGAATTCCAAAAAGTTTATTTCATTATCAATGAAACTTGATACTGAAAAATAGATCGGTGTTATAAATTTTAAGGCTAATTGATCATTTGGTACAAAAGTCTTTGGGTTCAAGTAATAAGCATGGTCGCAAAACTTGGTCACCTGCTTTTTTCCAATCAAATAATAATCAGCGCTAGAGGATGTTTTTCTGAGTTTTTTTAAACAATGATGTGAATTGGAACTGTCGAAAGTTTTAAAATTTTTGAAGATGGCTTCTTAAATTGTTGATAAATCTGCCATTACCAAATTATGCCGAGGAAGCCAAAATTGACTCTTAGATACTCATGACTTGGCGTCGGAACATTTGCTTTTTTGTGTTTTCCCACTGGATTAAAATTTCTCTTCTACCACCCAAAGCTACAAAAGTTTTTTTATTTGATTGTGTGTGATTACTCATAAAGGTGCTGGTTTTGTCTTGTGCAAAAAATTATGAAAAACTCAATTGTAAATTATAGGTGCATTTGCGGTAAGAATCAATTTTGTTTATGAAGTTTAGTTTTGATTAAAAGAAAAAAACAATTACAAATATTGTGCAGGATTTCACTGGGAGGGGGGGGGGGGGTGGTAGCCTGGTCGACCTGCACAACTTCCCCTTCTCACGATGGCTTGTCTCTGCTCGCAGCAGCAGCCACAACCCGTACACAGAGCGATGCCTTTCTAACTATGGTTGTTAACCATTGCTAGCTGAGGTCGAACTGCCTGGTTGTGCTGACTGCTCTAGGCAACGGTAGCGGCCAAACAATGCTAGGTCGAGCTAGCTAATGGCTATTCTAACTGGCAGAGGTTCGGTGCTGACACGTTGTTATAGTGTACTGCTATGTACTGCACAAGTGAAGTTATTTGTGTGAAAGAACTTCTGAGAGTGTTCCAAGTTTACTCTGCTTTATTCCACCAATTACAAGCATATTTATAAGCATATAAAACAATGGCTTGATTCACACACAAAGCAGGCCACGCCTGATAGAATATGATTGGAAACATAAAGCCAATCAAAAACTGTTTACATAAAATGGGTTGGCAATGTATATATGGTTGAGTGCACTCACATGGTTAATAATAGTAGTTAATAGAAAAGGTGGAATTGCTTATGCTGACATAGAACAATATACAATAGAACGTCAACATAGAGTTGCGTCAGCGCCGTCCACCACAATATGTCAAAATCCCTTGCTGATTTAATTCAAAGACAATGGTTATTTATTTTTACTACAGATAGTTTTCCAAGTCCAATACCAGAGCATATGGAGGAAGAAGAACACACTGTAACCCAGCCTACAGGTATTTTGTATTTTTACTTTGTTACCCCAGTTTTAAACAAGCCAATCTCATTCTGCTGTTTCCGTCTAAACCATAGTTTTTATAAGAACTTACTATACTCCTAGCTACTAAACAGACAAAAACTTCCATCTCTCCAAATCGTTATTTTTTTATTGCCGTTTTTTGTTCTTATTTAGACTTGTCATTACAACCAGCTGTGGATACTCATACGCCTACCCCACAACAACGGTGAGCTTCTCCTTCCTTTGATAGTGAATATTGCAATCAGGCTGGTATACTACAGCATGAGCAGACAACTATACAACTGATAAGTACGTAGTTATAAGTCTCTGTCTGTTATTTTTGGTGTTTCATGCTATCATTTGTTATAGGGAATACAGTGTGTTGTCAATGAGACCAACCATTGATCAGCCGAGTGTTACCGACAGACATTCAAGCATTCGTGAAGAAATAGGAAGGTAAAACTCTTTGCTGACTCATTTTATTCATCTATTTATTAATTGATATATTAATGAAACTAATTCTTGAGAAAATTCATTAATAAAACATTTTTCACTTTCGTATTTGAATGTCCTACAGGGTATGTCATTTTCATTCACGTGTACACAGAGCAATGATAAATGTATTAATTTGTGTATAATATTTTGACAGAATACTTGACAGAGTAAAAACCGGCCATAGTATCATGCTCATAGATCCTGATGACTATCAAAAGGTTTACGTCCTCGGGGTAGATGTCGAACAAGCTCTTTCTGACTTTGATGCTCTCTCTTCATGGGACTTATATCAGGGATTCTCCATCAAACCATTCAATTTGAAGGCTGAAGGCAATGGGTTGCCTCAATACATCAAACATTTTATGCCTTTTAACTTGCTAAGAAAAGTTGCGACAAACACGCAAGTGGAACCTGAGTATTCAGAAAACCATGGAAAGTGTCAGTTGATCATGTTTTCAACGACAAGGACAAGATGTTTTGGAATCACCACAGCTCATGCATTTTTGGATGATGATCAAATGGCACGCTTGAGAGATAGTGATAGTGAACGCGTAGCCATTCAAAATGACATCAACGGAAGGTCCATAAGTAATCCGATTATTTTGAAGATGCCTCAATGCAGTGACACAAGAAAAGTTATACCCGTGACGTATGCTCCCCAAGTGAGATACCACATCAATTTTCATAATGCCGACAGTTTCGTTGAAGATATAGCGGTTGTTGAAGTGAGTGAGCAAAAAATAAGAGACCAAAATTTTCTGCTGCGAGACCCGGATGTTGGTGTAGAAAAGCTAGCTGTGTTTACCAGCGGACTTAACCAGAGAAAATATATAGTTGCTGGTATCGTTTGTATTCAATCCGAGCAGGACATGCAGGATCTGCTCAACAAGAAAGTGTTAATTGCGTTTGCTGAAGGTCGAGTTTCATTGCGTCCGACAAAGGTTCCTCGAAAGAACTGTGCTCACAATCTCAACCCTGGATTGGTCATGACCTTTGTCACTTCATCTCCATACAGGTTAGTAGGTTTTTGTAGCAAAATATCATATCAATATCAAGTTTCATTTTGCTAACCACTATTTCGATGGAATTTTTTTCAATTCTTATCAAAAATTCAAACAGCCACAAAAACTGTAGAAGGTTTATTGAAATAACAATCAGTCTTCGTTATACTTAAACACATTACGAAGCATTCAGAATAAACACACTGATAATCAATTATGATCAAAAATTTACACTTTCGATTTAACAAAATCAAAACAAAACTATTTTAGTGAATAAAATTGAAAATGCTTTGGCTGCCAACTACCTAGTAAACACTTTCAATATGCGAAATTTGTGTGTGTTAGTCTTACCTGTTGCTAACATCTAGTAAATGTACATTTTGCAGTTTGGAGCCAGGTCACAGTGGGTACATCGTTTACCTGGTGGATAATGATGCCAGGCATGTTTACATGGCCGGAGTGCTGATAGGTAAACTTAACAGCTCTGAGTATTTGACAGGGAAGGACATTTATACTGCTGCTGTCCTCAGTGCCAGCCTGAGGAACTTTTCCCATCTAAACCTGGAGCTGCTGGTTAACACACTTCCAACACTACCGGTGCGAACATTGCGCGAACGATTGCAAGGGACAACATTGCGTTCATGGGAGTCGCTTTCAAATCGACTAAACAAATAGTTTCTTCCTCTTAATTGCTGCTGCTGAACTCGTTGAAGCTCATGTTGTTTGCTTACATGTTTTTGCTTTAAAAACAGCCAATAGTTTGGGTGGCGCGCCAAAACTTTGAAAAAGTCTGCAGAAAAACTGAGTAATGCTTTTTATTATATTGCTTGAAAAATTAACTTTTTAAATTTAGAGCAAATTGTATTTACTAATTTAGGTAGCAATGTTGGGTATAGTTGTGCGACGGTAATTTAGACGAGGTTTTAGTTTTGGGTGAAATAAGAAACCATAATCACTTTTCTACGGAAAGTTCCAGATGTTCTACATATAGGCTAGTCATCAAAATTGTTGAAGCCTCAAAGATAAATGTGCTTTAATGAAAGTTCATTGCGCCTTACCACTATTCAGGTCTTTTTACCAAATCAATAACAATTTTGCAAGAGAAGCGAACCAAGTCTTGCTTTTCTAGGAAACTAACTGTTTAGGATAATTTTGCCTTCTGTCTTATCAATTATACATACATGGTATTGTTGCAATTTTGAAATAGAAAAATTAAATTTTATAAATGCGATTACCTAGATTTGGATTTAATTACCACTATTTCACCCACTGCTTTCCAAACACTACAATATCCAAACCTAGCCAAGGTTGCTGAGTGTTTGCACTGATTACGAAAGGCTTATTGCTGCCACGTATTCTATGAAACTTGATCATTCCTCTTTTGGATATCCATGATTTGTTAGGTACAGTTTAGACACCGCTGCCAGGGTAGCCGACGCCCTCATTAGTGACATGTTTTGTATTTCAATTGCGGACCAGAAACATGAAATTGTTTATTCATTTGGTGATTTTTCCATCGAGTTTTTGCAAAAAGAAAGAAATTTTCACAAAAAAAAATTGTAAAAAAAATATTGATGTGTTTCAATGCTTGGTTGTGGCAAACGATTATCTATGCAACATTTTGCTCCTATAAATTTGTATGTTGGGTTTATTCTGTGACTATATCTTATTCGCTATGCTATGCTATTCGCTATGCTATTCGCTATTCACTTTGCTGTTAGCTGTCGACATCGCCGATTTCTTTGTTTTATAGCTAGCACTCGATAGACTTGTCAGATATTTGTAACCTTAGTTAGTTTGTATTGTTGCTAGCATTATCTAGTGATCTTTTAATTATTTAGCCAAATTCTTTGTTGACGCAGAATGTTTTGAGCAATATGATACATCAAACACAATTGGTGTTAGCAGTCTACTGTTTGCTCATTAATACATTGGTTATTTAGTAGAATATATGCTTTTGCTACGTAAATGTGCATCTCCATCACGATTCGCTTGCTACAACTTTTCTTGATTTTGGTTTTTTGTGGAAAAAATATATCATATCAAGTCAATCAACATTACTGGCCAATTTACTTGTCATTGTTGAAAATAATGGCAAAATATAATTATGACAATAATAATTTTTAAGCAATAAGGACATGGTAGTGGATTTTGATCTGGGTTCCACAAAACAGCACTAATCTCGAGTATTCTACTCTCTCTCCAGAGCTGACACTGTGTCCGTATGACAGTGACAACTAGTGATCTTTTACTGCCATATTAGTTGGCAAACAGAGCCCATGGCTCAGACAAACTGCACAACATGTCAACTTGCTAAATGGCTTTTTTCATAGATAACAAGTTCTAGGAAGGCAATCCTCCAGAGTGGTTGGCAGTACAGAAATGAATGCAATTAGTTAAATAAAGTCCAGCCTTTATATAGGTAGGCTGGCAGCAAGTTATTTGCATATTATATGCACAGGAAGTTATTAGGCCAATAGGAATATAGATATAAATATTACACCAATAGCAATGCAGTAAATGATTAAACGTATAAAGCAACAAGTAGCTAAGAGTAGCAGTCATTTCTCCACTGTCCATTAAGAACCTACTCCTAATCCTAGGGCTATAATTAACACAGGGTCAATGGTTTTGTCCAACTGAAGACGGGTACTTCCGGAATCTCTTGCTACTCTTAGGTTCCTCTACTAAGGCGGCCATCTTGTCCCAGCCCGGTCTGGGGCATACCGGCTGAGTAGGGATCACTACCGCCCTGCAGGCTGTGCTATTGGCACAGCAAGGTGTACCACCGGCCCAGTATCCTGTTTTTAGGATTGATGTGGCACTTCACTCTTTATAGCGCATTCAGGGTTGGTGCTCCCAAGGTAAGTACAGGTTTTCACAGGCAATGTGCACCAAACTCTACCACAATATTGTGCATTTTATATGTGGCTATGTAGGACTTAGTTTATGCTGTGTTTTCACATTGGTCTTTATCTTCAATTGCAAATCTATAAAAAAAAAGAGTAGTCAACAACTAAGCCAATGAAGTTTTTTGCTCGGCAATAGCAACAGCCTGAAATACTGTAGGACTGTGTGTACCTTGGCACCGGGTGAGATAGTTGCAGCTGACCATAATTACCAGTGGAAGATGACACTAAAGTTATAAGTTGCCTCCTCCTAACTATATCAAGAGAGGACAATTCTTGACAAATATAATGCACATGTACCAGAGGGTCAAAGGTCAGACAAGAGTCCGCCCACCTTACTGTCAAGAACCAATAGGACAATAAATAAACGATATGCTCGAGTGGTTCACTATATACCTTATTGTTATAGTAAAATGTGATTGGTCATAGACTATGTTATATAGGTTGTATTTCTGTATAAAAATGGGAGACTGAGCCAGAGAGCTCAGTTTTATTCTTAGCAATAAAGCTCACACTTCAAGACTAGTCTTATGGGTGCCTCCACCTTGTACAAACAGCTCCACATGTCTTTCCAGGTGTACCTTGTGGTCTTGGTGGTTCACCATATACATCCATGTCTACCAATATCATCTACCATTTTTTCTGATAGCCCCATTATTTTCTGGTGCTCCATGGAGACCAACCATACCATTTAAGGAGATCTCATATGTATTTTCGACAATAAACCAATACTGGGAGAGTGAGAATTGATATGCTACTTGATTGAAGGTTTGCCAGAAGATTATTCCTTTCCACTTCTCTTTCATAGGTTTCATATGTTTCCTCCGCGGTTCTTCATTCATTAAGTTTGATGAGAAACACAAATACGTTGAATTTGTTCAAATTTTTCAAAGCAAAGATATATAAGTTAAGAGGTACCGGTAGGAAAAAACCAAACTTGTACAATTAATGTAGAATATTCAGAAGTAAGCTGTAAATAGAAAATTCAGTCAACTAATTAATATCTAGTAGTTTGTTATAATAATATATATTCAATAAAATAAAATGAAATTTTGTAAGCTGCAAGCTTTTATTAAACAGGAAATCAACTTTATTAAATATTGCCTTGCTACATTCTATTTGAAACAATTTACATTACACTGCACAAACAAAATTAATATACTGAAAGTTTTGTAATATATAGCATAGCCTGTTTCATATTTACGGGTAATGTAAATTTTCAGCCAACTTAGTTTCTTGAATTTTAAACACTTTGAATGCCAAAATTATTTGCCTGCTGTTAGATGAAATAGTGTAGTGTGCATTGCATTGTGCTGGTTTGATTGCAAGATAAACGAACTGAAATGCATTTTTTATGGTATTGTGGAGGAAATCAGCAGAGAAAACAGATCTAACTTCTATACCTTTTACCACAGTTCTTGCTCCATGTATTACAGTTCAACTGTTGCCATTAGCCTGAAAAGTAACAACCATTATGGTTGTCACTTTATACGTTGTAACATGGGTTACCGATTTCATTGTGCACAAGCCACACAATTAGTTTTGCCACGACTGACTTGCGTCTAAAAGAAAATCGTGCAATGAATTTGAAAACCTGATAGCTATCTCTGCAGCTAAGGAGTAGTTCTTTTTAAAATACATTATATCAAAATTACATCTTCTTAACTAATGCATTATCACCAGAAAGTGATCATCGTACAAAATGTTATTAAATTTTCATCTAGATGCTTAATTAACTTGCATTCTAGGCTGGCATTAGTTGTAACTTTGATTACTGAAACTTGCTTTGGCAATAGAAACTAATTGAAGAAAGCTTCGTTTATAATAAAATCGATGTCCTAGCCATGTTGCGCATTGGTAGTTAAGAAAATGGCTATAACAAGTTTCTTGAGCTCAATAAACAACTAGTTTAGTTGCTATCAGCTTTCAAGTGAAGATCTAGTTCATGTAGAGTAGGATGACAGTAAATTTAAATTACTAGTTATTACAAGCTGTGTGTAAAATGCTGTTTGTTCTGTGATTACATTAGTCTGTAAAATTTTTTCTCATCAACATGTACTAAAATATTGTAGTGGATTTGGGTCTGGCTTCCATGAAACACCACTAGTCTTGAGTATTCTACCTCTCTCTAGAGGGGACACTATGCCGGTATGACAGTGACGACTTGTGATCATTTACTGCCGGATCAGTTGGCAAACACAGAGCCCATGGTTCAGTCAAACTGCACAGAGAGAGGGTGTCAACTGGCTAAATGGTTTTATTCATAAATACCAGGTACTAGGAATGCAATTCTCTAGGGTAGTCGGCAATACATGAATGAATTCAAAGAGTATGGTATAAGCCAGCCTTTATATAGGTGGACTGGCAGGAAAATATTTACATATAAAATATAAGAACACATTGACAGAGAGTAAATCAACCAATATGATATAATATATAAAGAGTTAGCCAATCATGCAATGCAATAAGGGTAAAGGTAAATGGTGCCAATTGGCTAAGGGGAATCATTTTTTCAGTGTCCAATCAGAAGTTCTCTGGCGGTCCTAAGGCAAGGTCTAGCCTGGAATCAACAGTTTCATCTATCAGAGGATGGACGTACATTTGGCTTCAGGGCTGATAAAGGATCTTGGATTATTCTAAAGTTTCCCCCCCAAGGCGGCCACCTGGTGCCAACCCAGTATCTGCATAATGGCACAGCAAAGGGTCAAAACCGGTCCTGTTCAGCGCATGTATGATTGGTGCCTCAGTGGTAAGTATAGTTTTTACGAGTAGTGTTCATCAAAATCTACCACAGTATTAACAACATGCTTCCACTCCATGACGGCTGAGACATGGGTTCACTCAGAGACTGAATATATTTCTCCATCCTTCTAAATCTGCTTCTACTCCAGAGAGCCGGCTCTCTAACCCAAAAAGCTTGGTTTCTCTATCTGCCAATCGCTTCTCAAATAAAGTGTTACAGAAACTTTCCTCAATTTCAACACCAGGTAACAAGAATAAAGTTGATGTACAAAAATTGTGTAACATTTTGTGTGCCTGCTACCAGCTTTGTCACAAATCTATCATTTTGGTACACACTTCGGATAATAAGTAACCATTTTTTATTCTGAAGAAATCATATTAGCTGCGAAAATGGAGAATAAAACTGATTGGGTGGCAGTGAATTTAAAAAAACGAGTGAATAAATAACCAACTAAAGCTAAACATGGGTGCAGGGTTTAATTTTATCCAACACATCAATGATAAAGTGGTTGTTTTTCAAAAGATAATGAACTATTGCTGTGTGAGCAGATGAGAACTCATTAAGATGTTATTTGATGGGTACAAATGTTGCCTACTAATACAGTTCTCGTCCATCGATATAAAACTTGAAAACTTAATTTTTTTCGACCTGAAATGGTAAACTTTAAAAAGAATAAACCATGATAATGTTTACAAGAATCAAGATTTATAAATAAAAAACAATTTAATTGTAAACTAGTAGCAGCTCTCTGTCAATTAATTTTCCATCTTATGAGAGAAAGTTGTCAGAGATAACAAAACTAGACACCATCAGACATCAGTAATGCATGAAGGTGTAGATGACTTTCTGTTGTAAAATATTTCACTGCCACCTTTACCAGACGCAACCGAAAAGTGTCTCTTTTAAAGAAGTGTCCACCTTGCTGTCAACTGCCAGCAGTGAGAAACCGAGAGAAGTCTGGAGTCAGAGATCTCTCCTGTCAAAGCTATTAGAAATACAACCGTTTAGACTAATGAGATAGTTCGTTGAAGTTATACCGATATATAATTCTGCTCTATACGTTACGATTAACAATAAATGCAAGGCATGTGATTGCAGTATCCAGCACTACTCTGAACAAGCCCAACTAGTTCTGACAATAACAATAAGTGCTCTATTTATGCAGTAAAATTATATAATGAGCAGTCGAACAAAGGTAATGTCATTGGTTAGAAATAAGCTGAGGCCATTGTAGCTACAACTTCTTTTCTGATGTGCCACCTTGCTTGTAGTCTTCATCTGTAGGTATTGGTTTGCCATGCATGTCCAACCATTTACTTGCTAATTTACCTCTATGCTCTGAATTCTTAGCCTTTCATTGGCTGCTGCTACTCATAACTACACACTCTCCTGGGTGGTCCAGCTGAACATGAACATCAACATCAACTACTGCTACTGCTACTGCTTCTGCTAGTGCTACTGCTACTGCTTCTGCTTCTGCTTCTGCTACTGCTACTGCTACTGCTACTGCTACTGCTACTGCTGCTGCTGCTACTGCTACTGCTACTGCTACTGCTACTGCTACTGCTTCTGCTTCTGCTTCTGCTACTGCTACTGCTACTGCTACTGCTACTGCTACTGCTGCTGCTGCTACTGCTACTGCTACTGCTACTGCTACTGCTACTGCTACTGCTGCTGCTGCTACTGCTACTGCTACTGCTACTGCTACTGCTACTGTAGGGAAAATTTCCTTTCCAGCTGCTTGAGGGTAACCTGTGCAAATCCACTACACTGTTGGGTGTTAACAATCGTTACAATTAGACAAACCACTTTGATGAATGCAAACCATACCTTAAATAACAACGGGGATTTCTGGACTGGAAGGTGCTTAATTAACAATTATGTAATAATCAACTAACTCAGTGAAAACTAATAAACAAGAAGTCACATACTTGATTTGACATACTTGTTGGTAAGCCAAAACAATAAAAAAAAAACTTGTTGATAGACTGAAGGATGCCTCCAAAAAAACAACGTCGTGAAAAACTGGTCAATTTATTAATTTTAATGTTCAGTTAATTCAAAAAAAGTGATTATTTGAAATAAAACTATTTAGTATAACAACAAACGAACATTACGGAGAATCTGCAATCATGTAACAACAAAGGTTACTGCAAGCAGACAGCACAAATTATTTTTTTTTTAGTTCATATGCCGATAAAAAACAGGGGCTTACTTTTGATACGTTAATTGTCTTATTTGCAGCTCCTGTAAGCAAATGAGACTATCTTTTGTGCGATAAGAGAAAAACTGTGGCATAGAGCGATTCAGGGTACTCATGAACGATTAAATCAAAGGGAATTTGTGGTATCAGACCCAATGACGTATACTCACACCCCAAGGCTTGGATGGAAACGAAAAAGGCTGTAAAGACTGAAAGCACGGCTTATTCTCACATCACATAGATGGTTTACCTTTGACAAATAAGGCTCACTTATTACTTTAGTTAGTGTTCAGTTTCATTCACAACATGTTCCACACAGTATCTGCCCCATCACTGGCCCAATTATTGTTTGTTTTCTGTTTAAAAGAAATGTGTTCTAAATACTCCTGGTGGTACTTAGCTGACAATAAAAATTGTGTGGCGTCTAAAATTAATTTTTTACCACATAAATAAGACCCAACGCAATTTTTGTTGTTGTTGAAATAACCATAAACTCACTGATTGTCTACAGAGGAGCATCAAAACAAAAATACATATTCTAGCTACAACTAGTTGTTTGTACAGCAAGAGCTTCCAAGTCATTGATCTTGATCGGTTTCCGGTTTACTTGGAGCTGGTTCTAATTTCACTTTATCCAGCTGTGTAATTATTTGCTCCATTTGCCTTTGCCTCTCTGTGAAACTTCTCAATTCTGCAAAACAATCAGCCATTCAATTAATCATAGAATTTTGTAGAAATTTCTACCCAAACTTTTTACTTGAACAAAATTGTGAATAAACAATATCAGCATATTCAGCAAGAACAATGATTCCCAAAGTTTGATACGTTCTGCCATTAGAAGGAGTGTGAACCATCTCGGGTGATAATCTTTCTTTTTTTTGTCATACTATAGCAAAAGTAAATAAGGGTCGCTAGAATCATTTTATTTTTATAAATTTGACGTCATAAGATCACAACATCATTTAATATAATGTCATAAGTATCTATATAACTTAATTTCTTGCTAGGATTAATTATTATAAATCAGAACCATTGAGTTGTTGATTGTATTTGTCTAACAGTTTTGTGTAACTTTCTCTCTGACTCTGTGTTTCAGCTTCTAATGCCTCTATTTTTGTTTTTGCATTTGACAACTCTGCAATACATAACATTTATTAAACACTTCAGCTGTATGCAATACAACTTTAGGTTTAAGTTTCGCTCAATCTAAGGCATAATCATTCTTGGTGGGGCATATAACTTGATAGGCGATTTCTTTAATGCAAAGAATCGACTTTGTGTTATGGTTAAAAAGCACTGCAATTGGTGAAAGACAAATTTTCTTTCTATCTTTTTAGTCTTGAAGATTAAAAACTTGCATCGTAGATACGGCCAACTTTACAATGTTATACTAGCTGAATGAGCACCGAGGCCACACGCGTTACAGTTGATTTATTGTCTTGACTTGGACATACCCAATATAGCAAAGGAAAACGTATTTTCTGATTGTTAACTTTTTTTCAAATAAATGAAAAAGCTCATCAACCACACAAAATATTTCAAGTCTTTCACATGTTTCAGTATTACCTCGATGGAAACAGAGATGAAAGAGTTGTATTATGCTGCGTTTATGTAATACAGACTGTGCAACCAAGCTTGTAGCAATAGGAACACAATAAAATTCTTCTTAAACTTTCAGTTTGTTTCTATAAATTTGAGGTACAACGGCAAACAAGTTTTTAAACCTCGCTAGTGTTTATTGATTGCTTTCGTCAAAAACAATGTTAGAATCTTTTTAGATAAGTATTTCTTTTTAATGTTCATGTTACAGTTTATGTCCCTACCTGCAGCCAGCTCTTTATATTTCTGTTTTTGACTCTGAACTTCGTTTTCTAAAGCCTTTACTCTTTGGTTGGCACCGCTTTGTACTGCAGAAGTAAGCAAAGTAGTGTACAACTTTTAAACTCATCAACCTACTACATAAAAAGTGTGTAAAGTAAAAAAAGTCTCCTTTAAATAAAAGTGTATTAGACTTTGGCTCCCGTATTTTCTTGCAACATGAAGGCATTTCGAACATCCCTACTGTTGAAAAGCAGGTCAAGGAGACTAGGACCTCATCCTTGCACAACTCAAGTGAGCTTCCTCTGCCATCTCCCTTTCCACAGCTAGAGAAACAGTAAAATACTTGATGCAGTGCCAAGAAATTTGATCACCCGACCAAGTGCTATGCCATCGCACATAAATAGAGTATACACCCACTCATGAGAATACTAGGGTCTTTAAAGAGTGACTGAAACAAGTCTACAGTGTTCTTAGAGAGCAACAGCCAGAAGTTTGTTAACAGAAGAAGGAAGAGAACTCAAACCAGGAGATCTGGTGTGAGTGGAAAATAAACACAAACATAAAGCTGAGGACCCCCAAGCTCCGGGCTAAGTTTGTTGGATCATAGGTGTTGTGTAGTGGTCATTGAACTGTATATGTAACCTTTGACCTCTGTCCTGGGCGGTGCTGCCATGCGTAGCTTACTATATAATATACCGCTCGCTCGTGCCATTGAGTATTAGTATAGGTATAGATTGGAGATTAGATTGTTAATTAGATTGAATTAGATTGTCTGTTATATTAGACTGGTCTATGTCAGCGTCATCATGTAATAAACAGAGTAGACAATTATCACTTTGTAACTCCTGACTGCTAAGCGATATTAGTTGAAACACACGATAAAACAATATGAGATAGATGAACTTTACGAAAACAATATCTATCTGGCCAACAGGAGCAGCCAATAGTCAATACAAAACAAGTGCAATCTAAAACCTTATGGAGACTCACTGGATTAAAGGGAAGCAGCTCAGTCCGCTAATAGACCCATATTTCAGACCAAGCCTGAAGACGGGCCTGAAGAGAGAGGTGAGCTAAATCTCCTGACCCAGGAATCCCTGCCTCACCCACCCCCCCCCCCCTAAATGAGAGCATCTACCGTTGTCAGCTTAATTGCCCCCTTTGCCCCACACTCCATGGCATACACCCCAGGCCTCTGTCAATGCCACCCCCAAACAATACACCCAGTCTCGCACTGTTATTGGAGGTCAGTCTACACCTTTAACTTCCCCACCTTCCCAACCACCCATGTTGAAAAAATAGGAGAGAAGAATAGAGTTAAAAAACCCAGATGTAAAGTGGTATCCCCATCAGACATAGACAATCATGATGTAGCAAAATCTGGTAGTTAGAGAACCCACTCACACAGCTAAATCCTCTGGCATTGATAGATATTTGGTTAAAGTTTTTTGCGTATTCTTATGCGAAAAGTCATTTGTCAATATAATTAATTATTAAGTCTCGATACTTTTCAAAACTGAACTGACTGTTTTTATCGCAGTGCATAATGACTTAAATGATTGTAATTATTCAAACAGCATATGTATCATTTCTTTACTGCTAATGTTACCAGCTTGAGCTAATAAAAATCTCAGTACATTTTCCCAATCTGGAATGGTATCTAGGTGCATGTGATTGGTTGTCCGAACAAGTAACGTGTCTTCTGTTGCTACTATTATGTAGTGGTAATTTACTTGTTAGGGCCTGTGTGATATAGTTCGTTCATTCTTGATTGTAATTAGGTGGTGTGGCACTTTCAAATCCCACAGTCATCTTGGCTGAGTATTTTACCAAGCACTCATTTAGCTTCTGTGCTGTAGTTCCTAACATAAACAAGCGAGTTTTTTGTGTACCTCAGGTTGTACGCAGGTTGTTTCACTCGAGTATTATTCGGTTTCAGCAGTGACAATGATTGTTTTGGCTGTCTCCCATGTAACACCTTTGCTGGAGACTTCTACTCTAGGTTCGGGTAAGGTAAGCAGTGGTAAGTGGCGAGGAATGATTGTGGTGCAAATTTTGGATCATTTCCTCCCATGCAATTCTTTTCCATACATTTTTAAATTGACTGCAAAAATCTTTCAGCCTCTCCATATCATATGGGATAGAATGGAGCTGAGTTCAAATGTTTTATGTTTTTACAAAACTCACCAAACTTTTGGGACACAAACTGAGGGCCATTCTCACTGACAGTTACCTCAGGTAGACTTTCTTTCATGAACATTCATCTCAGAGCAGAGATTGTGACATTTGAAGATATTCATTCCAAATTTTTAGAATGGCTACTTATGGCTATTTTGAGTATGCCAACCACACACCAACCACATGCAGCCTTAAAAGGTCCGGCATAATTGATTTGTATACTCTTCCAAGGTTTAGAGCTCTCTAGTCAGGCAGTGTAAATTTTCTCAGGGTTGTTGGCTGTGCGACAACATGGATCACATGATTATACCAGTCCCTCAATGTCTCTGTCAAAAATTAGGTCACCAAACATCGCGACTGGCTAGCCGCTTCATTTGCACAAAAACCCCCAAAGAGCTGTATGAAAGATGTCAAAGATTTTACCAGTTTTATTTTTTAGGTATAACAATTCTAAAATATTTGTTTCATCAAAGTATTAGAATCTTTTTGTCAATGTACAGGGATGTGCTTTGGTTCCACAATGTACAGGGATGTACTTTGGTTCCACAATGTACAGGGATGTACTTTGGTTCCACAATGTACAGGGATGTACTTTGGTTCCACAATGTACAGGGATGTACTTTGATTCCACAATGTACTTAAGTGTTCAAGATTTGAAAGCATTGTAACTGGCCACGTGCTTTCATATTTCCACTGCATTACCATTGCAAGGAAGGTCATTTTGTAGTTTTCGACTCACCAGCTGAATGTTTATTGGCGAGCCTGCCAGTTCTTCCCATGCCAAATGAGAAATTTCTGTGCTCGCTAATTCCTTTTTTTGGCAAATGTTGTGTCACTGTCTACAGGTTGATGTTCAGTGGGCTGTGTTAGCTCCCAACGTTAGGTTTTTCTCTGATGAAAACATGGTCACTAGAGGCTTGAGCTCAGTGATTAGTGTAAACTCACACACATAGAGGTACTGCTTAAACTTCTGTATCCCATAAATAACAGCCAGGGCTTCTCCGTTTACTTGAGAGTAGTTTTTTGTGCGTCAGTCAATGTTTTTGATGAGTGAGTCAATTGTCTTTCCACGTTCATTATTTCTTGTAATATAACTGCACCTACTGGGATGAATCTGTAGCAAGAATGAGCGATTTGTTTTATCTTAGTGTTTGAGTTTTGTAGCATTATTAACGGCATCCTTGAGAATGTTAAAAAACTTATCACAGTCCGCCGTCCATTTAAACTCTCTGTCTTCGCATAAAAAGTGATATAAAGGTGTAATTTTCATTGAGAAGTTCTCTATAAAGTGTTCGTAGTAATGTATTTGTTGAGAATGGCCTGTAGTTAGTAGCCATTCTGTGAGCGAGGCAGTTCTTTTATTGCTGACTCTGTGGATTTTTTACTGTTTTGTTGACGATGTGACACAGATATACCGCCGGAAATTTGAGCAACTCATATTTTTTCTGTTGAATTACTCAAAATCCATATTTCTGCAGTCTCGTGAGTAGCCTCTGAAGTAGACTCCCTCAGAAGTAGCCTCTGCTGGAGACCCTGACACTTTGTACTGATCTAAACCTACCACACGTTGCATCTGTCCCACTGGATGTTGATCTGTCTGCCATTCATGTTTGTGTCAATCTAAACCTGTTTTCTAAAGTGATGGAATGTTTCATTGTTGAGCTAGGTCTGATCTAGCTGTTGCTCTGAGGCATGGTGTACACTGAGCACTGCTTATTCTTGTAAGTGAGAGGCCACTGAAGGTGAAACTGAAGTTCTAATTGATACACCGCCCGAATATGAGTTTTGAGAGAGCATGTATTATAGATGAGCCTTATGCATAGGTAATCTCTTCTCTCATGCTTCATATAGCAACTAGGGCATGGCTTATCTTTGTAGTATTAGCATACCTGCCAGTATACTCTGCGTTGTTTTGCTCATCTTGACCAAAAACCTTGTTCACTTCATCGGGCGATGAATAAGTGCTTTCACCTATGAATGTGTTGTTAGTTCCAGTTGTTGATATGTAAGTGACGGCATTTTTAAAACATCATTTAGTGATGGATTAGCACCCAGTAAGCATTATCGTTGCACGCCAGGGTGTGGCGTGTCCTCTATTATGATTTTGCGTATTTGTTCGTCTACATAACAGCTATTACAATTGCTATTCTTGCACATAAAGCTGCAAGTTGCAAGGCCACACAGCTCTGCTGCCCAATCTGCATACGACTGGTGTGATTTCATTTGACATTGATAAAATTCAGTTTGGATATCTGTTAAGTGAATGATTGTAGTTGGCTTTTTTCAGAGACACAACTCACAGGAAGCAGATGGACTGACAATGCCGGTACTAAGATAGCCGGTACAAGTGTACCTAAAGAGGAAAACTTAGAACAAGCGGACGCATTAGAAATTGACTGTATTAGATTCAAATACACCAGCTTTCTGATAGCCAATAGGAGGCTGCTAATTTAATTACCCTAAAAGTCTATAAGTTGGAGCCCAAATGCAAATTATTGTCAGTTGAGTGTGAGCTGTGCTAAGTGAATATTTTATAATACAACTTTATAGCTTTCACATGTATTAAACTGCATATATACTTTGTACCATTGACTAGTTTGTCTGACCAGTAGCCTTGTTTACACCTGGTAGTTGATTGGTTGATTAGAGGATGAGTTCAAATTGAGTCATGATCAAGTCTAGGTTCAGCCTACGTCAAGTCTAGGTTCAACCTAGGTCAAGTCTAGGTCATGCCTAGCTGGAGTCGAGGTCAAGTCTAGGTCAAGACTGGCAAAATTGAGGTAGAGCTCAAATCGAGTGTTGCAAAACCAGTAATTGTGATTGTATTTCCTGTCACAATTATCTCCTCTATACAATGCCCTTCCTCATTAGCTAATACATTGTGCAACAGCTAGAGAAGAGGTTGAAAATTTCTATAACATTAAGGGTGGGTGTTAGTTTGATATGTTATTTAACGGAACCGATTATTATTATTTTGTAGGTCTCGGTTCCCAGGGTTTTCAGCTCCTGCCCACCAGGTTGCTTTTTTGTTTGGTGCTGCCCCTGCGATGTGCACTTAAAACTTGCACTTAAGCCTTTATTCACTTGGTAGATATAGTCAGCATAGGTTTGAGAAAGACCAATCCCCGCCTATATGAGCCTGGAAATTAAATGACTTTCCCGCTTTTACACAAGGTCCAAAGGTAACTCATGCCACAGGCTGAACCAGTTAATAAAACTATCAACAAAGAAGTAAAAATTGTAAAAAAAAACATTTTTACCTTTATCACCTATCTCTTCTCCTTGTAGTTTGGGAAATTTTCTTCCATTTTTGTCATTATGAATCAGCAACGCTTCTTTTGGGTAATTGCTGAAAGAGTCTACCATCATTTGAGCTAAATGCCATCGGTTGTGAGTGAAGGCAAAATGTAATGCTGTTTTACCGGACCGGCTTTGGCTTTCAAGGATCTCAACTCTTTGATCACATGAGAGACGACCAAGCAAATGCGCAAGTATTTCTGATCGATTCAGGCAAACGGTTTGATGAACTGCTGTAAGTTCACTATTGCTTCGTAAACTGAGCAGCTGAAATATCTGTTTCGATGTAAAGCCAGACAGCATAAATCCTAAAGTCACCTGATCATCAATCCAAATACACCTGACAACGGCGTTGATACTCATGTTCTGCTTCCCTCTTGTGTCCATCAATAATTCATACCGTTCAAGGTTACTCATTGCCATAAGCGATGGTATTAGGTCATGCACCACTGAATAACCATCAATGTACTTGGTTAGGACAGATTTACATCGGTTTGTAGCAGTTGCCATACTGATGTCCAATTACCAATAGACTCTTTTTTCCCCCTAAAATTTGCAATATTAATAACACGTGCAAAATGCATGTTACATAAGTAAGTTATATACAGATTACAAAGTTCAGAGTTGAGACTTTTTGTGTTTTCCAGTCTAAAACGTACCTTACTGGTAGAAAGAGTCCACACACTTGATTAACTGATCGCCTAGTTTTATACTACCACTACTAGTACATCACTCATTATCTACAAGACAAGTAGCTCTTGAGGTATCATAGCCACATTTCATATCTCATGTTTAATAGTTGAATAAACTAAGTTATGTATGCTTATAGACAATCTATGCTAAGATAAGATACAGACATATGGCTGTCAACCAACTAATAGCATAGACATCTGTTAACTGTACGCTTCTGAGAGTATGGGGTTAGAGTTGACTAGGATGTGGACGTTCATTACATGTGTGTGCATGCAACAACAACCAAACTTCACTGAAGGTCATAGCTGCACTTACAACTGAAAGAATTTCATACTTTGGAGTTGTTTTTTTATAAATCAAAATGTAATATTTATCTGCCTTAGATTTTCCGTTGTTACAAAAGCGTACAAACAAGTCTATAAATAATAGAGCTGTATTGGGACTCTTTCTCACACATTTTCGGCTTCTTAAGGTTTCATCACGCTTTCTCGGTTCATGTAATTGACAGACAGGATTTATCATATATAACAATTACTTAAGTTTCCATAGAGGTCAAAGGTGGTCAAAGGTAAAGGTGTTTTGTATTGTATCATATCCATTGCTCTTGGTTAAAGAGTTGTAAAAACTGTTATTGAATTCAAGTTCATTGGAACGTGTATGGTGCAATGATGCTTAGTCTATGGCTATGGTGTTAAGTTTAGCGACCATCTGTCTGCTTCCTGTCCTACACTCTCACTCTACTTCCCCAACTCCCAATCCAATACCATGACCCAGCCTGTATCTTCTTTCTTTTATGATTGCCCAAGTCACTTATACCTTTAGCAAATAGCGCCTTGCACCTCCCATCCCTAGACGTCTCCAGGCCCACTGAAACCCACACAGTCTGAACCCCCACCTCTCTCTTTCAAGTCCTCTGAGTTTTGGCTACCTAGCGTAAATAGATGTGTCCTTTCTCCCTGTGAAACATTGGTAGATATTGTTGTCAATTCTACGTGGGTTGTCTCCCTTTGGAGACACAACTCCTAATAAGCAGACAAATAACCAACTCTGGAACCTGGAACCTAGGACAGTTGTACTAAAGAGCTAAATGAAGAATACTCCTCACAAGCCAGTCCATTGGAGAAAAGCACAAGGTTTATTACAATCCACCTGCTTATTAAAGAGCCGATGATACTCTACGATTCGATTTCAACCATACTATAACTCTATCAGTAGAAGTGCAATGGTCATTATGTTCAGTTCTTAGCTGGACATGTTAGTGAACACATCTAATCTGTACATTGTATTGATATGTGCATTAAAATATACGTATATATACGTTACCATTGTCGTCTGGTCTGGCTAGTTGCCTTGGTTGCATTTGGTATTTGGTTGGTGGGTTGAGTCGAGCTTGAGCCGACGTCGAGTCTTGTAAAAGCCTGTCTACTACATAACTGAAGACCATTATGGTGCTAGTTTCTGTATCACCAGTCCCCCCCCCCCCCCCCCTTCACCGTAAAGTGCTCCGAATTCCAGCCGTAACACAATACAAAACAGTTGAATTATGTTTCAATCAAGCTTGGTGAGTTTTGAACAGTTTTTTTTTTAGTAACAACAAAATGTATCGGATATACAAATTATATTTTATTGTGAAACAAACATTTGTTTGCGAATAAACATTTTGCAGCAGCTCTTGGGCTATAAAACATATTTTAAACCAAAAATTACAATACTAAACTTGAACATTTAATTACTACCAAAAAGATGGGCGATTTGATTCTTTTGCTATATCCAACAATCTGACGATGCAAAAAACAAGGCATAGGTTCACTTGATAAATTACTATTTACAAATATAATCATTCAAGAAGATCGTTTCAAAAATCTCAGCGCCCTATAAAAAGCAGAAAAACTAATTTGAATGATTTTTCGACTTTTCTGGATCGCTAATTTGCTGTGCCGGCTGCTCAACAAGGGTGTCCACTTTTTCGAAGGCTATTCTTCGATTATTCTTTGGCTTTCTACGTTTTCGCTTAATTTTGACTAAACAAAGAACTCTCCGATCAGTCGGGTCATTGTTGGAGTCAACTTCATTTTCTGACAAAGTGTAATTTACAATTTTCCTGTCCACTATGGAGTCATTTGCATCTGTGGTGATGGAGGCAGCAGCTGTAAAAAAAGGAGAAGCTTTTAACCCTTCAGCAAAGAGCTATTGCAAAGTTTTGTGTGGCAAACTGAAGACGGATTATCAGCGGTAACATTGTGTTCTCACAGTAAGATGTTGAAAACTTTAAATAGAAAAAAATTGTTTTGAATTTTTGCTTTAAGCTTCTATATAATTGTTTGTAAAAGCAATTTGTCTTGTAATACCTGCTCCAATGCTCCTTGCTGTTTCTTTCCTTTGAGTTGGTAAGTCGCTACTGAAAAACAAAAACTCAAAGTAGGAAGTATAAAGCCTTTTTAACATTTTCTTCAGCATTACAAATACACAAAAAACAGTGATAAAGTCTATCATATAGTCATATTACTAACAACAAGCCAATAGACATAAAGAGTTGGTGTGACAGCTCTCTCAAACCACCCACCAGATTAGCTAATGACTTCTCATCAAATACTAAAGACAATTTTTTAAATAATTTATATCGAAAATGGCTATGGCTAAGCAGATATAATGTAGTGGATTTTCATAACACTAACATCTGCACACACAGTGTACAAACATTCTGGCTTCCTTACTATAGCCATTAGATGGCCAGAATAGCTGGAATGATCAATATTGACGTACCGACCCTGCGCATGAGTCAGTACCTACCCTGTATGCACCAGGCAGAATCGGCAGAAAATGAGTCAGCATATACTGAGAAATAGAAAGTAGCCTACGAGAAGCGGAATACCTTGTCCAGGAGATAACCCCCCCCCCCCCCCCCCGTAACCCTAGTGAAAGTTATGAAACAGGCTAAAAAGACTAAGGACCAACAAGAGGAAGTGGAAAGCTTATGATTGGTCCACTGATTTGTGACTCCGCTTGGTACTTCCGGGCGCCATATTCCTTTAGCCCTCTATCGCCCTCTTAATTCGTTTCTCTTTATATCTACCTGTTTGATTGCTGCATTCTATTTTCCTCTCATATTATTGGTTGATGACTCATATTACTTCCTGTGATCTGCCCATAAAAGGCAGAACTTTTGAAACAATAATTAGTGTTGTATTGGGACTTTTACATACTTGTGTTCTGATGAAATAATGAAGCATATCTACTCTAAACCACAGAGTGATTCGTCTGAGCCGAGTTCTCTATACTATTCATGGAGTAGAGAACACTCTGCCACTTCTGCTTCGGTGTAGTACCAACCTGCTGTTGCCTCGAGGATAAAGGCAACTGGTGGCAGCATATCGTCGGATTACTACCGATTTCAGTTAGCGGTTTTACGCTTGCAAAATCCACTCTAATATCACATATAAATCCACTAGGTGGCCATAGATGAGAGCTTCTTGTCCATTAACTGGCAAAGCCCCCTCTTTAGGAATGCTTAGTTGGTGAATTGGTTAGTGTCTGGCTGCTAGGCTAGACTTGGTTACTGTAAGGTTTCTGGTTCAAACCCCAGTCAGGTATGTGACTTTTTTTGCTGTTGCAGAAAACTGTCATTCCCAATTGCCTGTGAAAACTGACCTACCATAAAAAATGTTAATATAAAAATTGGCATCCAGAAATATTAGTACCTAGTTGACTGGTTTTAATTTTTCAAATGATTGTATCGAACGTAAAAACTATTTTCACACTATTGCAGGTAAAATAGTAATGGTTTTGTTTTGAAAACACGAAACTAATCAAGTCAAGCAATGCAATCTGAAAATGTCATTGGCCATAAATTGAATTTTTTTTTGTTGAATATTCTCTCAGAGAAGCCAATTACACTTTTGGAAATTTCATTCGAAAAAGTTGCTTTTGTGGGTGCAACATAAACTTAATTTGAAAAAGAGATTTGGTTCAGAACAGAAACATTCATACTAAGTAACAGAAAATACGCTATACTAGCGGTAACGAACTTCACAGTTGTACAGAGTTTTAACAAACAAAGGCCTTTTGTTAAATTTTCCTAATGCTTTTTAAAAAAAAATGATACTGAAACTACTGAAAATTTGAACAGCAAAACCAAAGCCGATAAAATGATATTTTGATTTTTAAATTATAGTATTCATATTTGTAAGTGGTATGAGAGAGTGTGGTTTGTAGACTTACAGATATACGCCACTTTTGATGAATGATTGATGCAGAAATTGTGTCATAACTATGAAACAAATCAATTTTTGTTTCAAAGCGATAACTAATGAAGAAAATTAAACTTTCAAAAACCATTATTTGAACAGGCATGTTTACAACCTCTCGGATTTTAGAGGGCTTTTTTTAAATCAGGGATTCGAAAAGTCATCAAATTTGGATCAAGGAGCGCCATCACTTCTGTCAACAAAACTGAGCCCATGAAGTGCAAACTCACATATCAGAAATGCTGAACTTGTCATTGGTAGGTTTCTGTAAGGTGTCGTATATGTTTTCGTCAGGCAAGCTAAACCCTGTGATGGAAAAACACTCATGGCTTGTTAATGCGTTTAAACAATCCATCAACAATACAAGTACAGTTAAAATCTGAGCCACGCAGACTCGTTTATGGATAGATAGAAATTAGAATTAAAAAACTTGTGTTATAAATCTTAATCAGATAGTACAGTACCATGAGTAGCATATCCTGTTGGCCCTTGCGATAACCTTTGCAATGACTCTCGCGCATTTGTAGCTGGCATCAATTGATTGGCATCTTTATCTCCCTTTAATGTATCTGCAGCTGGTTGCCTAATACATATACTTGAATATGTGGTCACATTGAAGATACAAGAGCTATATTGTGATGAGAAACATCAGAGAAAAAGTAAATGAGAGTTCAGTATCTGAGAGACAACTTGTATGGAGAATATACAGACGATAATGAATTGTCAATAGAACACTGTAGAATATTTGCTATTGCCTCCATAGCATGGTGCTGTCTGTCCAACAGTATTGGTGAAGTGACTTCACTGATTTTCCCAACCTATTTCTGTAAAACCACCAGACACCAGCTTTCTCTAGCTGTGCCGACTTACCACTTCAAGTTAATCATAGCTTGAGATTGCTCCCTTTTGCAACTCTACAAGACTCTACCACCAGAACCACGAGGCAGGGTATCGACTCAAACAGACTAGAGTGATGCCAAATGTAATAGTTCTTTCATATATTATAGTTCAGCTATTGTACTCATGTGTATCAATAAAATAATGCAAGATGAGACGCTAAGCTGTATTGCTGCTCAGTCTCTTACAGGTTTCCTTCACGTATAATTATATAATGTACGATCAATCACAATCATCACATATACTGGTAGTACAATACAGACAAAATAACAAAAGTACAGGAACCAGTGAACCAATAAAGTAATATCGGTTGCAGCAAACTTGGGGCTCCACTCGCAAATGTCATCCATAGGGCAGTAAGCAGTTGTCCTTATTAGGGATGTCTCTTTCTTATTGTTGGATGTTGATATCTGTATGTGGCAGAGAGTTGGTGTAATCGGGTTTACTGGTATTTGGCGACAGCGATCAAAGAGTGAGGGCTAATCACATGATGCACGGATGAGCCCACTGCGGCAGTCTTGGAATAACGATAGAGGTGAGTGCACGTGCGTTGTTGTTCTCAATCTATCTGCAAATCCTTTATCTAACATGGCGCAGCTGGGATAGGACCTGGTGTTGTTGTTGTTTTTGCATATTATTGGAATTATTTACGGTGCAAGGGAAATGTGTGAGAGGTTTTTGGTGTCTTGTGGGCACTGATAGGCAGTGGGTGAAGAGGTGCTAGGGCCGCGTGGGTCCTATGTGGTGGGTGTGGAGATAGCGGTGTGTGTGTTGAAAATTTGAGGTGTTGGGTGTCTTTGTAATATGGCAGGTACCAACCCTGCTGGTCTTGCAGGCAACCCTGCCGGCCCTAAAGCTATCACTGCCGGCCCTGCAGGAAACCCTGCAGGCAACCCTGCCGGCTTTGTAGACAACCCTGACCAACCTTGCAGCTATCACTAACGGCCTTGCCGGCCCGTACCCAATCTATACTCGGCCAGGGAACAAAAACCAACATAGCCTGAGGACTAAGAGTGGACTCAAAAAAATGCAGTAGCCTTAATCTGCAATCACTTTACCATCGTAAGTACCTAAAGCCTTGGAACGCACGCTATATCAGCCCTAGAACCAAGCCCATGAAGTGGTGGTGCAATACCAGACAATGACTAAGCAGTATTGCTACTGAGCTCCGCCTCCTACTTCTGGGCGCTTTATCTATTTAATCTTGTTCACCATGTCTGATTGCTTGTTATTTATAATCTGTTTGTTGATTTGCATATTTATGTTCTACTTATATGTTATTGGTCACATGTGTAATTAGGACAATCAGTTCCTGTGCTTTTGCTTATAAAAGGCCGAGTTTTGCCAGTACTCATTACACTTTGTATCAGCATACTACTTGTGATTGTACCAAGTAGCAAGATACTTTGCCACTGATATTTTGCACTGAGCGCTGTAATATAATAAAATGGTTATTACTCTGAAGCACTGAGTAGTGAGTCTGAGCCATGGGCTCTGTAACAGCTGTGTAGTTTGAGATACTCTTCTTTCGAAATGATTGTTAAATAACCTCTGTGTGGGAGAGAGGTTTTGTTGGTGGTATTTCGGCCAGACACCGAAATCCACTTCAATATTTGAGGTTAGTGATGTTTTGTGGTAATCAGACTAAAACCCCCAAAGAAGGCACTAATCAGGATCAACCTCAAGCAATGCAATGTCTCAAAATTGAGTTTGCTAATGCACAATAGTTTAGAGTTGTCTTCTACCCTCTTCCTCGGTTCATCACTCCTCGTCAGTCATAGAAGAGTCCACATATCCTTTCCTACACCCTCATTTATATTCTGAGCTACTGACACTTGTCCTAATGCTATAAAAGAGGTAAAAGTGTCAAAAAACCAGAAGTTGTCATTTCTTACCTTTACCCTGGGTAGTTCTGGCCTTGAGTGCAATCACTGCCAGCCAAGAAAATTAAAAAAAATGTGAAATGATCACTTTTACCTTATATTCAAAATTAAACTTTGTACATGGCTTCTGCTCAACCTCTCTTTACTTTTACAGAAGCAAATTTTGATTATTTGCAATAATTCCGGAGCTACTACTAAAGGGGTACAGTAAATCTATGAAAGTGAGGAGATTGCTGATTGGCTGAGTATAAGCTCATAGAGCATACCAAAAAGGGCTGGGAAGCTGGATTGTAGGAACTTTGTTTTAGACACTAATGGCCTGGCTTATTTTTTTGTATGCAATTTGATTGATTAATTTCAACTGATTTTCTAACTCATTCATTTCCAGATCTACACCTAAATATGCGACACGATTTTTGACAGAGCTAGGTTGTATCTTGTACTGTGCAAACCGTTACTTGTGAATTACAACCTATAGATAAGTTAATGGAATCATTTTTGCTGGCAGGTAGTTTTTTGAGGTTATTTATCGGATAGTAAGATAGATGCTGGAGGCCAACAGGCTTGGTGGAGATTTACTGAGGAGCTAAAAAGAGAAGGTTTCACCCTGTGATACCCAGTGCACAAATAAACTAGCCTCAGGAGGCTGGAGTTGCTGACAGAGCTCAGTGCAGTAGTTAAAGAGATCTGACCCAGAGCTGAGATCTGGGAGATAGTAGACGCTTTCAGCTGAGACAATGCGAAATCACAACCATGATGGTTGGGCCAATCTTTCTTGCACCGGGAAGCAAAAGCAGGATTTCTCCTAGCTGTGGCTTCAAAGAAAAATAGCATCTAGGTATTTGCAAGAAACAAAATTTGCTTAAAAATTAGGAGTTGCCTTTCCGGGGTTGGTCCATTGCAAATAGAATAGGGGCCGTTTTATGGTAATCAATATTTCCAGTTCAGATACAGCAACAAAAACTGTGAATCATCATCATGCAAGCAAAGAGCGTTGAGCCAAAGTCATTAGAAAAAGTTTAAGTTAACAATTATTATTATCATTTCTTTGCCATAGCATTCGTGTATTTTAACGATGCCAAAGTAGCTGTTGGCTTATGCGTATCATTTTAGTGGAACTAATTATTTATTATAATAACAAATATAATTTTACTAAAGTTATTAAGATTTTGCTATTTAATTTTTGACGATATACAAATGAAGTAAAAAAAAATTAATCCGATAAATATATTTTTCTTACAGCTACATGTTTTGCAGAGCCGCATGTTTTGCTAGAGCTGCATTAACAACAACTGTACTCAGCTTTGAAAACACTCAAAAATTCGAAGAGTTCCTCAAGTTAACTTGACCGAAAGCGCCCGGTAACCTCTACAGGAGCCCTTAGTAGTCTCACTAAGTTAGGAGGCGTTAGAAACACAATCAAATACTTCCTTTTGCACAGTCATCTGTTTCTTGTAGATGAATGCACAAATCCTGTTACATATCATTTACATATTCAATTTCACAATAAACTAAAGCAGTTAACTACGATGGTCTAGTCTTGAGGTAAAATCTGACTTTACTTAAATCAAAACTAAAGGATATATGTAATACATACATTTTTGAATCGACTTCAACCTGGCTTTCATTTTTTCTCTCGAACTTACTCAATGGCTCATACGAGTTCTCAATATTTTCATAACTATCGGATGTGGCTTCATTATGTTCTAAAAATTAAAAAGTATGAAACTTTGTCTTTACTCCTGCATAACTGAGATAAAAACATCGATTTGAGCGTTCAACACATTTTTAGGTTTTTCGAACCAATCTAACAGATACATATTACATTTAATCACTTTTCGAAGGTCTAGATTTTCCATTCAGTCTTTTGGAAGTATGGGTTAATTTGTTTTAGAGTTTAGGCAAGCTTATAGATGTTTTTTGTATGAGAAAAACTTTTCAATCATTTTTATTTTTTTTAATTTCTTAGTGCACTCGTTATTACTGCCTTTGTATCTAAAGAGTCATCACCATGGTAACACAAGTAACCCATACATACCCTCCAACTCAGCCATTGGCATGTATCCACTAGGGGACACAGACCTGGAACAAAGAAAGTTTCTAATTGAAAAGCGAGTAAAATAAACACAACCCCTGAGATTGTACAAACTTTGAAGCTTTTTTGTTAAAAATTTAAGTTTAATAATTGTGACTACTCCATGATAAAAAACTGATGTTGCTGATAAATGCTACAATAATTTGGCTTATGATATAATTTCATTTTGTTAAATGGAAACAGAAACTGGATGGATGTAAGTTGCTTCTTTTGTCATGAGTGAAAATTGCAGTAACATCGGCTCATAGAGACAGTCAATTTATGCTGTACCCATGTCATTATCATTCACCAACAATTGTAGTTTTCTCCAGATGAGCTAATGATCGCAGCATTTGAAAATTACTTTAAATTAAAACTAGTTGCGCAGTGACAGTGAAATTTTTAATCGAGTCATTAAATAATTATGATGAAAGGTTGACATATTGTGATAGATTTGAGTCCTCTATCACAACACAACGAAATCCTCTCCTCTCTCTCTCCTCTGACTTCGGGGTCTATCCCGAATAGACGTTAACAAACTGCACAGGGTCCATGATCCAGACACACTACTAGAAGTTTTATCAAACAAATACTTTATTTGATACACAAGTAAAAGGGATTTAATACTATCCATTCAACAACTGCTCTTTCAAGGTACAGCAGCTCCTTTTATAGGAGATAAGAGGCAGTTTCATTACCTTATTAGGCATAGCAAATGGTAAAACGTAATACAAAGAATGCACAAATAACATAATGCGATACAAAAGATAATAGCACAACAAGCCAATGAGATCAATAGCACATGGCAAAGTGGCACTGGGCCCTGCTTCCCGCTCTTTCTTGATGGTGGAATCTTTGCACTCCTTATTAGTAAGTGCCACTTCCTAGTCTGGGCTCCTGGTAGAGGGAAGGCTCCGGTCTCCGTTCTGTTGAGGCTCTTAGATTCTTAGTGGCACAGGCTTCATGAATCACCCTATTTGGATACAGGGTCGGGGTCCTGACCCGGGGTAGGTCCGGGGTAGACCCGGGGTAGCTGCTATAGGTTAATATAAGGGGATACAGGGTGGATACTGGCCCGGGGTACCCGGTATAGAAACGGGGTACCCGGTATCCCTTTTTCAGGGCTTTTTAGGTAGCTACCTAGGGGGAAGAGTTCTGGCGGTACTGTAATATTGTTACCAGAGGGCACAATGGGTGTAGGGGGGGGGGGGGTTTTAGGGTGGGGGAGGGTGGGGAGGGAATCTGACACTACTTAATCATCATGCAAATCTCCCACAATATATTATTTTGGAACTGTTTGCTCAGCACAATGTAGCATTAGAGTAAAGCTATGGAATTGAATAGAAATTTTTTGTAACTATATTTTTATTCAGAACCAGCCTAAATAAGTAAATATGGTAAACTACAACTTAGCTCATAGTAAATGCCATGCAGTATGGTCTAGTCAAGGTCATGCGGCAAAGGTCTATAACAGTAGTATAATAGAAGCAGATTGCTGAGGGGTGCTTCCATTACACTACCTGAGTCTGTGATGACCTTTTCTAACAGCTCGTTAGACATTTTGCATATTAAAGGAGCATACATGGCTGTTATAAATCAAAAATACTTACTTTGAATAGTGAAAAACCTTGTCTTCTTGCTGTTTGCTTGCGTGACTGGTTAATTGATTATCAGTATTTGCAAAATTAAGAAAACGGTCAGGCTTAGGCAGTTTTCTAGTTGGTCTATCTGTAAACAGTTCATCTGTGTTAAGTCCTCAATCACACAAAAGTATTGTTTAATAAAAATTTATCTGATAATAAAAACTGTAATCAATTTTAACTTTGCATAAAAATACCTTTTTTGCTGTGATACTCCCCTCCATAGTTCTTTGTATATGGGGAACTGTAACATAAAGTTTTCTAACTTGAAAAGAATGAAACTTCTCTAAACCACTAATCAATGAACACCAATCCCAGCATGGAATAAAATTTTATGTTTTTGTGGGTGTAGAACCCATAATAGTCACATAACAGTTACATAACAGTTACATAACAGTTACACCATTTGCTAGGTTGCAAAGCCTAAAACCTCACAATGCAGTTACGTAGTTAGTTAGAACGCCACTAATCTGAGCTGTAGTATGTGTTGCATTGTAATTAATCTACCAATAAAAAAATACCAATGCTCTTGAGTTGTTGTGATTTGTAAACTTTTTACAAGTTGTACCAAACTATAAATTAATGAAGTTGTTTATTTTCAATTTTCTGTAAAAACACCAGGAATGTTATTTTATTTCTTTATTCAGTTTATCGCTGATCTGATTATTTTATTACGAATACTCTTATTGTGTGGTGAATCAGTTTCAAGCTATGGTTGAACCAAACATGACATAGTTCAGTAGCTGCACCAAGCCATTTCAAATAGTCAAACAGGAGGAATACAAAGCTCGTTTATTATAAAAACTTTCAAAGGAGTATTTTCAAACAAATTCAGTGGTTAGTCTGCTCTAAAGATGCTTGTTATGGTCCAGTCTTCGATCCAGCTTAGTTTGTTAGAAAATGGTTTTGGTTGTTGCTAAAATCACTAGACAGCACGAGAGTCAACATATAAGATGGAGAAATAATGCGGAGTGAACTAATCGTACAGCACGACAACATAATTTGATAATAGCTTGCAATAAACAATTTCTAGTATTGTGTTAGATGCACGATGACCAACACTGCTCTGCCTCAGCATTTACACTCCACGCTGTAGTGGACTCTGCCATCCACACGAAATGACAATTATTTATCCGTAAGCGCCTGAACACAGGAAGTCATCCTGTCTAACAGCATTGGAACTCGGCCAGCTCTACAGGCCTGACAACCACTATCTCCTTTCACCAGAGAGGAAACTGGGCCGGTATGGCTTCGGCAAGCAGCTATGGAAGAGTAACTCCACTCCACAACTAATGGTGAGCTCTCAACTAAGACATATTTTGATGCCTTCAAGTCTATAAAGTTATTGTCTGATACAGCCCCAATATAAGAACAATGGTGAGCGGTGGAAGTCAAACAGCGATGGATAATGAGGCAATTGGCAAGTGGAAAAAAACACAAGAAAACTTGGCTTTTTATAGGCCAGGTGGCAGAAAGTTTACAGGAAGTCATTGGCCTACTTAGTGAGTAGGCCAATGATATGACGCACCATATATAGGTAAGCGAATACAATCATGAGTTATATATACAGTTAAATGAGATAACAGGCAAAAGGTTATGTATAGATGGCACCCAGGAGTGAAGGACGGCGTTACTGAGTTATTATTCAGTATAAAGCGCTGCTTGAAGTTTTTAGTCTATGATGGCCTTCGGTCCTAAACTTACTTGCATATGGAGCTAAGTGGGATGTGGAAAGGAGCTCCGGATGCCGGCCCGAGATAGCTTACCAGGACCAGTAGTTTGCCGGTATTGTTACATATCTAATCTTATGGGTGGTAACTCCGCTGGCTCAATCTGTGGCTTGTGCCAGAGCTAACTATTGGTGTGTTTGATGTCAAATGGCCATCAGAGACACCTTTTTGACACACTGGTCATACCAAAATTCCACCAAAATTCACCAAAACACCTTCTCATCTACTTTGCCATCCACCAACACAATTTTCTCTCTCCTTCAGAAATCATATTTACTCTGAAAAAGTTGTTAACTTAAAGTAGATCGCCATACAGAAGATAATCAAGAAATCTACAGAACTTTTAAAGTTATCCCCTCTCTCGAATCTCTCCAAAAAATTACACTTCTCAACTCCTCGGAGAACATATCAACTTTTTGTATCACCATAAACTTCTCTTCCATTCTCCAACTATTCCAGGCTGGAGAAGCCAGAAGAAGAAAACATTTACCGAAGGTTTAGAGTTATTTTGTTCTGCCCAGCTGGGGCTTTGTGCTCGCCTGCCTAGACGATGAAATTTTAAACTAAATAAAAAATTTTCAATTGAAGTTTGATTCAAAACCAAGAAAAAAGTTTAGCCACTAGACTGTGCACCTTTGTTGAGACAGGTTTGGGATGTCTCAATTAGTTTTCCAGATATTTTTGACAAACATTTGCAAAGCCTATGATAAGAACGAACACTTTGCCGGTTGTTATATACGTGCGTAATGTACCTTACAGGTCTATGCTAGGTCAAGGTTAAGGTGACGTCACAGCGGAGCTGGACCGACTTGGATCGCTCTCTTTCACGGTGACTCTAGTGTTGACTAGACGTGCTTTGGAAACCTCTAGACTTGTGTTTATACTCGGTGAGTAACATAACATGGCGTCGTAGGCAGGTGCTATCTGGTGTTGGTTCTTTGTTGCGGTTTATGGTTAAGTCTTTCCCCTAGTGCTGGGAAAATAAGGTGAGTGAATAAATTGTTGTGGCAGGTTGTTGTTGGTGAACAAATTGTGTGTTTGTTTGTGCGGTTTCAGGTCAAGTTGTTTGGAGTAATATTATTGTATTTATTATAATAATACTACTGGTCTTGTTGATTACAGGAATCGCTAGGTGGTACGGGTTTTGTCATAGTGCCACCCGGCCTTTACTATGGCGAAGGGGTTTGATTTTCGGGATTTTCCCAAGTTAAAAATTGATGCTGAGGATACATTTCGGTCATGGAAAACTTGGTTGACTGAGTTTAATCTTAGCATTGAAATGGTTACTCTGAAATTGGGCGAGGAGAAGGTAGGGGGAGAACAGCAGAATGTTTTTAGGGGAAGGATGAAGATATTAGCTTTATTACATGCTATTGGCCAGACAGGCAGAGATGCTTTGCAATCATTAGGTTATGATATGAATGATCCCGATGCTGATTTTGATGATGCTATGCAACTCTTGACAAATGTTTATGGTGCTGAGGAATCAGTTTATGTTAAGACAATGAAGTTTGTGACCGTAAATCAGGCAGTGGGTGAAAATGAAAATGATTACTTACTACGCGTTGGAAAACTTAGTAGGTCATTGCATTTTGGCGTTAATAATGATGATGTTAGGCAACAGTTTGCACTAGCTATAGCTGTGAATGGCTTGCGAGAGTCCTCATTGCGCACACAGCTGATGCAACAGGAACACCTAGATTGGAAAGGACTTACTGACACCCTGAGAGCTAGAAAGCTGGCCAGAGACTCCGAGTGCATTTTGGAAGGGGCTAAATCAGGTCAGTTTAAGGTCAAACAGGAAGTTGCTGCTGTAACAAAAGAAGTTGCAGGTCCCGGTGAGTACCATAGTGATAAGGAAGTCCATCAGAGGCCTAGTAATAAATATGTTAGAGATAGTGGGAGATATGAAGGAGGGTACAAAGGTAGTAGGTCTGATGGGTCTAAAAGGTATGTAAGAGGTAGGAGATCCACTAGGGACCATAGTTGGTCCTCTAGAGAGTCTAGTGGTGATAGGTTCGGTGGTAGGAAACCTAGTAGAGACCACAGTTGGTCCTCTAGGGACTCCAGCGGTGACAGGTTTGTTCCCGAGTGGAGGAGGAGAGATGGTAAGGGTGATAAGAGTAACAGGAAAAGTAGGTCTGGAGGCTACTCGTCTCCCAGAGAAGATGCATTATGCTTCTCTTGTGGTAAGGATGGCCACCAGGTGAGATTTTGTCCAGACGTACACTGCTGGGTATGTGATGGTCGGGGACATACCTCCCAGGATTGTCCCAACAAGAGGTCTAGGTCTTCTGGTAGGCGTGGTCGGGGAGGTAGGAGTAGCGGTAGTAGCTCTAGTCGGAGCCCAGTAGGTCGTGTAAGGTTTACAGAACATCGTTCTAAAAGATGACTAGGCCATGCATTTACTAGAACATTAAAGGTTAATGGTAGAAATATGGAGTTCACCTTCGACACGGGGGCTGACGTCTCCACTCTAACCGAGGAAAGTAGTACTAAATTAGGATTAAAGCTTGACAAGCCAGACAAGCTTTTAACTGGAGCGGATGGTTCTAGGCTTAAGATAGTGGGCGTTAGTAAAGTATGTATCAAGGGTACCTATAAAAAGGCTGATGCTTTAGTATATGTGTTAAAAGGGTCTAGGAAGAATTTATTAGGCATGCCCGAATTGAAGCAACTTAACTTGCTGGCGGTAATTAATGCTATGTCAGTGAATGAATTTGATCCGGTAAAGGATTTTAGCAATGTATTTAAAGGCTTAGGTACTATGCCAGGCATGTTTACCATCAATTTGGCAAACAACATAGAGCCCGTTAGACTGTCGGCACCTAGACCTATCGCTGCAGGTCTTAAACAGCAGGCCAAGGAAGAGATAGATAAAATGTTGGCTTCGGGGGTTATTGAGGTGGTTGAGGAGCCAACAGATTGGTGTTCAGGTCTCACTATAGTTCCTAAGCCAGGTGGTAAAATTAGGATGTGTGTAGACCTGACTAATGTTAATAAATGTGTTAGGAGAGAGATTTACCCATTACTAAGGATATCCGATATGCTAGGTAATCTGTCGGAAGGTGTCATGTTTTCGAAGCTCGATGCTAACTCGGGGTTTTGGCAGGTCAAGTTAGATCCCAAATCTAAATTGGTGACTACCTTTGTGACACCATGGGGTAGATTCTGTTTCAGGAGAATGCCTTTTGGTATTTCCTCGGCCCCAGAATATTTTCAAAGGGCTATGGAAAAAATATTAAAGGGTTTGGAAGGTGTGATATGCTTAATGGATGATATTTTGGTTTATGGGAAAAACCCAGATGAACATTGGTCTAGGTTGCGCAAAGTCCTAGAGCGGATAGAAATGTCAGGTATGACGCTACGTAAGGAAAAATGTGAGTTTGGGTGTAACGAGGTTAAGTTTCTAGGTCATCTAGTCAATGCTTCTGGCATAAAACCAGATCCTGATAAGATTAAGGCCATTGAGGAGACGAAATCTCCAAGTTCCAAAACGGAGGCGAGAAGGTTTACAGGTATGGTCAATTACTTGATGAAGTTCAATAGTAAACTTGCTGGATTATGTTCACCCATTCATGATGTAACAGGCAGTAAGTCTGAATGGTTCTGGGGACCTGATCAACAGAAGGCCTTTGAAGGTATCAAACAGGAGCTAGCTAGAGCTCCGGTATTGTGTACGTTTGATTTGAATTTCAAACACAGGGTCTCGGCTGATGCCAGCAAGAATGCATTAGGTGCTGTCTTGTTGCAGCAAAACAGGGAAGGAAAGTGGCAACCGGTGGAATACGCCTCCAGGAGGATGACTCTGGCTGAAACCAGATATGCTATGGTGGAAAAGGAAGCTTTAGCTGTCACCTGGGCATGCGAGAAATTTGACTACTACTTGGTAGGGCGAAGGTTTGAAATAGAGAGTGATCATAAGCCTTTGATTGCTATCCTGGGCGAAAAAGACCTCTCTTGTTTACCTGTTAGGGTTCAACGTTTTAAGCTTAGGTTGATGCGGTATAATTATTCTATCTTTCATACACCAGGTAAGGACATGTTATTGGCTGATGCCCTTAGTCGTCCCAATGCGTTGCAATGTACTGAGGCATCGGTGAGTCAATGTAACGAGGTAGAAGCTTATGTACAATCAGTTATCTCTTCCTCCATGTACTGTAGTGTCAGAGAGGAGGAGGTGCGCAATGCTATGTTAAAGGATAGCTCTGCTGTGCAATGTTTAAAGTATTTGAGTAATACTTGGCCTAAAGTTACGTCCGTCTTAGATGAGGAATTACTTAGGCTATATGGTGTTAAAGATAGGCTCAGTGTATATAATGGCTTGATATTGCATGATAATAGGATCTATATACCCAAGCCATTAAGGCAGAGGTATCTAGAGTTGTGTCATGAAGGACACCAGGGCGTTACAAAGTGCCGTCGGAGAGCTCAACGCCATTTTTGGTGGCCAGGAGTAAGTAGTGACATTGCTGATCACATTAGTAAATGCACTGTTTGTGTTATGCACAGTCAGGTCAAGCACCAACCTATGCATGAAACACCTTTGCCTGCTGCACCATGGGAAGTTGTAGGAAGTGACATTTTCACTTTTGAAGGTGATCTATATGTTCTGTTTATTGATTACTACTCTAAATGGATTGAGGCAGTGCTTGTAGAGGCCCAAACATCTAGAGCGGTGATCAAGGCTATGAAAAGTGTTTTTTCATGTTTTGGAGTACCTAAGGTTTTGCGTTCGGATAATGGTAGATGTTATGATAGTTCAGAATTTAGGGCGTTTGCAGGCGATTATGGTTTTGTATTGAATACCAGTAGTCCAAGATACCCACAATCTAATGGGCTGGCGGAAAGTGCAGTTAAAACTTTGAAAAGGCTATGGGTTAAATGTAAGGACAAGGACATTGCCATGTCAGCATATAGGACCACACCTTTGCCTTCTGGCTTCACGCCCAGTGATTTGATGTTTGGTCGGGCTACTAGGTCCAGGGTAGGGTATCCCCTAGATAGTGACGTAGACTATGATGAGTTTGAGGATAATGAGAAAATGAGAAGGCTTAACGTTAAAAGAAAATGGGATAAGAAATACAACGCAAACGTGTTGTCTAAGTTGCTGCCAGGTCAGAAGGTGTATATAAAGGCACCAAGCGATCAAGGGTCTATAGGTATAGTAGTGCGGGAAGATAACTCTCCGCATAGTTACTGGGTAAGGACAGGTTTAAGTGAGATTCGTAGAAATAGAAAACATCTTTTTTTACTCTATGACAATGAAGAGTTCTACCCAACACCACAGGTTAAGGTTAAGAGTAGTCAGGTTGCAGTTGAAGGGGGGTTGTCAACAGCAGGACAGGAGGGCGCAAGACTCTCTCCTACAGCAGTAACAAGACAGGCTCATTCGCTTGATGATACTGGGGTGGCTGTTGGTGCAGAACCTCCGGCTGGTAATGTTACTACTGATATGCCTTCTCATGATAATGTTAGTTCTGATTCCCAAGAGCCGTGCTCTAGTGAAGATGACTCTGTAGGTTCAGAATCGTCCGACCCAGTCATGGGACAAAGGACGAGGAGTGGTCGAAATGTTAAACCACCTGTTAGGCTGAACTTGTAAATGTTTGACGTTTTGTAGAACTTCAAAGGTTATGGTGGGCTCTAAGACCCCAGGCAGAGGCCGAGATGGTGGAGGCAGTGGTTCGGGAGATGGAACCGGTGGTAGCTCAAGAGATGGCTCTAGCAGTTCAGGCGGAGGTGGAGCGGGGAGGAATGGTTCAGGTTCAGGTGGTGACGGTAAGAGGGGTGACAAAGGTAAGGCACCCATCGTCACTGTCAAGGTATATGGGTCCCAAGGTGGCAAATATTGTATCATTTGCAAATGTTTTAGGGATCATGTGGCGGCAGACTGCCCCGGCAATGTCTGTAACAAGTGCAAAGGTAGAGGACACTGGGTTAGGGAGTGCACCGCTCCCACTTGTGATTGGTGTGGTAAGGCTGGACATGCTATGGCAGAATGTTCAGAGGGTGGTGCTAACTACCTGAAAGGTAGTAAGCGCAGAGCGGACTCTGCACCTGGGCAGGCACCGGCATCCAAGACTCCCGGTCGTGGTGCCGTGGCCGTCAGGGGCTTGAGTTACTCTCAGGCGGCACAAGGGAAGACTCAACAACCATTCTTGGTAAAGGTTAACAGTTTTTTGCAGGACGTACAGACTGACTCTTTTATGAGCTCAGAAGTGGTGAAGGAGAGGAGATTGGCTTTAGCAGAAAGGAGGAGGAGGATTGAGGAGGAGTTCCGGCGTGCTATGGACGCAGTGGATGTGGATGAGAGGCAGTTGGAGCTGGAGCTGGCAAATGAGCAGGCTTTCAAAGATGCCATTTCCAACCTGGCAAGGTTACAGGCTAAGGTTATGAAGGGAGCAAGATCGGCTCCTAGCACAGTCGAGCAGCCGGAGGAGTCGTCTTCAGCGGCCCTGGCTGTTGTGGCAAGTGTGCCTCCACCTGTGGAAGATTCACCTTCCACGAGTGGAGAAGACTGCATGCACAGTAGGGTTGAGGAGCCACCTGTGGCCCAACCTACAAGTACTGTCGTGGCAGAGGTTAAGGTTGAGGAAGCTCACTCTGGTGAGCCTACAGTCGGTGTTACTGACAACAGGGAAGGCCAGTCAGGCTCTGGTCCGGAACTGGCGCCAGGGGGTGATGAAGGTGATGGCCAGTCAGGCTCTGGTTCAGATCCGGAGCCCATGGAGTTTAGTGAGGTGGTGAGTGTTGCTGGTGGTGTTGTGGGCGAGGGTGAGCTGGCAGAGGATTGTGATTGGAGTGCTGTGGAACCTGCCGATGGAGATGGCAGGAGTGAGATGTCGGGTAGTACTACTGGTGGGTAATAGTTTGAACGCTCCGGGAGTAAGTAAGGGTTCAGGATAATGGTAAGTAGGCCTGCTTCTGCTTTAAGCTTTACTGTCACTTGCTAATGCTATGCTATGTTGCTTGTCTCACTTTCTTATAATTTGCTGGTGATGATAAGGGTCTAATTCCAGGCTTTCATGACTGTGTTCATGTTTCTCTGGGTAGGACAGTCTGAGGCTGTACCATTTGATAGGTTGAGGGTCATGCTATGCTAGCTTGAAAAAAAAAGGGGCATGTTATATACGTGCGTAATGTACCTTACAGGTCTATGCTAGGTCAAGGTTAAGGTGACGTCACAGCGGAGCTGGACCGACTTGGATCGCTCTCTTTCACGGTGACTCTAGTGTTGACTAGACGTGCTTTGGAAACCTCTAGACTTGTGTTTATACTCGGTGAGTAACATAACACCGGTGGTTGATGATAATCTGGTTGAATGCAACCAAAGGAGCTGGCAAGACAAGATGGCCCAATAAAAAATACTAACAATAAATTGACTAATGATTGAACTAGTTACTTGTGTTCGTATCGATTTCTTTTCACTTGCTTCCTCCGAATATTCCACTTTTATAAATATGGCAGCAAGCGACAATGTTAGTTGGTTCAAGAGTAGATTTTTTATTAAAGTTGCAAACCCTAGTGTACGGATAAGAAAATAAAATGACCATTGCTTTACTAAATACATTTCTGTTTGTCTAGTGGGTTGTTGCTTTGAGGTCTGTTATAGGACAACAAAGTTGTTGTTGGTGACTTGCCAGCCTGGAAGTCTTGTAGTGAATTTTTATGACGGCACTGTTTGCGCTAAGGTCCTACTGACAACTGCAGAGTGTCGAACATGCCTTCCTTGAATCTGGCACTGCCAAAAATCTTCTAGAAATGCAGGTATTAACTCTACCAACCCGGCAGGCAACCCTGCTGGCCCTGCAGCAACCCTGCCAGCCCTGCAGCTACCACTACCAGCTCTGCAGTTATCACCACCGGCCCTGCAGCAGTCACTACCGGCCCTGCAGCAACCACTACCGGCCCTGAAGCAACCACTACCGGCCCTGCAGCCATCATTAACGGCCTTGCAGCTACCACTACCTGCCCTGCAGCTATCACTACCGGCCCTGCAGTAACCCTGCCGACCCTGCAGCCATCACTACCGGCCCTGCAGCTACCACCACCTGCCCTGCAGCTATCACTACCGGCCCTACAGCCATCACTACTGGCCATGCAGCTATCACTACCTGCCCTGCAGCAACCACTACCGGCCCTGAAGCAACCACTACCGGCCCTGAAGCAACCACTACCGGCCCTGCAGCTACCACTACCTGCTCTGCAGCTATCACTACCGGTCCTGCAGCTACCACTACCTGCCCTGCAGCAACCACTACCGGCCCTGTAACAGTCACTACCGACCCTGCAGCTACCACTACAGACCCTGCAGCTATCACTACCAGCCCTGCAGCTATCAATACCTGCCCGGCAGCTATCACTACCGGCCCTGCAGCAGTCACTACCAACCCTGCAGCTATCACTACCAACCCTGCAGCTATCACTACCGACCCTGCAGCTATCACTACCAGCCCTGCAGCCATCACTACCGGCTCTGCAGCAACACTGCCAGCCCTGCAGCTACCACTACCGGCTCAGCAGCTATCACCACCGGCCCTGCAGCTATCACTACCTGCCCTGCAGCTATCATTACCTGCCCTGCAGTTATCACTATGGGTCCTGCAGCTACCACTACTGGCCATGCAGTAACCCTGCCGGCCCTGCAGCCATCACTACCGGCCCTGCAGCTATCACTACCTGCGCTGCAGCAACCACTACTGACCCTGCAGCCATCACTACCGGCCCTGCAGCTATCACTACCTGCCCTGCAGCCATCACTACCGGCCCCATAGTAATATTACCGGCCCTACAGGTGATCTATACCGAGTCGGGGAGGAACGAACGGGTGTAGCCTGAGAGACCAAACTAGCTTCAAAAGATGCAGAAGTCCGAGTCTGCAACTTTGCCATCATCAGATTTGCTAGAAGTCATGGATCCCAAGCAATACCAGCCCAGGAACTCTGACTATAGTACACTATCCCTTCCTGGACCGTGACTCAGCAGTATTGCTCTTGAAGCTCTGCCCTCGATTTCTAGGCGCCTTATTTATTTAACCATATTTTAGTCTATCTAATTCCTTGTTAATTGTAACTCGTTTGTTGATTCGCATAATTACTTCCTGCTTACTGTCATTTGTTATCTTTATAATTAGGCCAATGATTTCCTGTACCTCTGTTTATAAAAGGCAGGGTGTTGCTAACACTCCTTGCACTTGTATCAGGGTACTGCCTGTGATTGCCTCCAAGTAGCAAGATACATTGTCACTATTATTTTACACTGGGTTGTTGTGAAGTAATAAAATGATTATTAATCTGAAGTATTGAGTAGTGAGGCTGCGCCGTGAGCTCTGTAACAGTTGTGGAGTTTGAGTTACTCCTCTTTTACAATGTTTGTTAAATAACTTCTGTTGGAGAGAAGTTTTGTTGGTGGCATTTCAGCCTACTACCCAAAATCCACTACAGTCTCACATAGAAAAAAAAGAGAAGGCAGCATTGATACCGTGGTGCCTAAAGGCATATGTTTTTGCCTGTAGAAACTAGAATATTTGTTGGAGAATTTTGAGAACAGTAAAAGAGGTTTGGCGTGGAGCTATATGTGATCACAACCACAGGGGCATCTTGTTATCCTTCTCACAAACACAAGTAATCTTTTACAGCTGAAATCATTTTTAACTTTAAATCAAGCTGAATATTATTATCCTCTTACTGAGTTTCACAGCTCGATAGGTCTGTTATTTTTCCTTGAACCTAGCCAGATGAATGATGAATACATTTACTCTTATTGGCAGATAATTCCGGGACAACAGAAATCTATGTTACTTACAGCGTATTAACAGGCTTTGGGGATATAACACACTTTTTGGAAAGAATGGAGGCTTCAAGTTTCTGTGATGCAATGGAGAAGTATTTGGTAATAAAAATAAAGGCGTAACAACTTCAAAAAGTTTTTTCACATTACCCAGCTACCATTCTGTTATCAGTTGTTGATATTTGGCCGGATTTTTCATCAAACTTCAGTTCTTCGTAGTTATATCCACCAAAATAATCGTCATGGCCCTCTTCAGCTTCTATTTCCTGAACCCAAGGGTTCACTTTAGCTGCAACAAAGACATTTAATTTTCATAAGTTTTTTTATGGAGCAAAGTAACTATCCATCCATCTACCCATCTATCCATCTACCCATCTATCCATCCATCCATCCATCCATCCATCCATCCATCCATCCATCCATCCATCCATCCATCCATCTATCTATCTATCTATTTGTGTCAGTTGAAAAGTTAGCAATCATACCTTGCACATTCCCGCCTGAGTGGCGTTTTTGCAGTTGTTGCAATAACCTGCAAAAACAGTTTTCAATTTTTCTATGATTTATTTCAACAACCCAATTATGATTACTTTTGATAGAAAAATATGGTAATCTAACAGTCATTTCGTTGACATACATTGCAGGAGTAGCTTTATTCTGACTAGGCACTCCAGTTAAACTGCTACTTCTGTTCCAAAGTGCCAAGGCTGTAAAAAATAACATTTATTCATTAATAGAAATAAACTGAAAAGTAACTTCAAGAAGCCTCTGGAAACTGTTTGTTGCAATTCTGCTTTTATAGTTTTGCATGATTCCTTAGAGTTTTGAATCATTAAAATTGCAAATCAGTCAACTAGCAGCATTACTCACTTTTGCCTACGTAGTAGGTGCTCCCTGGTGTTGGAAGAGTCTTTGCTAAAACATATATTATGTCCTGTCAGCTATGGAAAATTTCCTTTGTGTAAACATGTGGTAGATTTTAGTGCATGTCATTAGTAAACATCTTGTTTGCTAGCAGGTACCAACCAGAGATTCACTATAATTCTACCCCCAGCCCTTTAGAAGGTGTTGTGCAAATAGAATAACTTGCTATGCCAGTGGCACAGCTTGCAGGGCCGGTCTTGACCCCTGCAGGGCCGGTAGAGAGCCCTGACTGACCTGGCATGGTGATACTGAGCCGGTACAAGATGGTAGTTTTAGCCGAGGATCTCCAAAACTATCTAGGATCCTACACTAACCCTGGAGCCTGAATAACGCTTCCTTGCATTACCAGATATAACGACCAAAGGCTAGGGACAGCCTCAGAACCCTGTGGACTTCTCTGATTGGAGACATGACTCCGACCTTTAGCCACTTGGCACCATTTTTATTTAACATTATTCTACAGCATGATTTGTTGACTATTTATATATCCATTGCTATTGGTCTAATTACTTCCTGTGCATGTATTGTTATATCTAATATGCAACTTCCTGCCAGCCTGCCTATATAATGGCTGGAGCTCTTGTATTCCTTTGCATTCATTCATGTACTGCCAACCACCCAGGAGGATTGCCACCCAAGGAATTGGTACTTATGAATAAAGCCACTATTCAAGCTGACACTCTGTGTAGTTTGTTTGAGCTGTATAATAGAAGCAGGTCTCCATACTGGTGTCCGAGTATAAAGATCTGCTCCTATTACCCTACTTTCATCTAGACACAAAACTGTTTAATAAGATTGTTGATATTATTTCAAAAACGACAGTAGCCAAAGACCTGATATTTGATATCGGTCAATAAATACATGTAAGTGTGCAACTAGCAACTAGTGCAACTGCTAGTTCATATAAAATCGCTAACTGCCAGCTGACCAGCTGGCAGTCAGCGATTGTATATGAACTTACATCTGAAGCCAAGCAGTTTAGTTCAGAAAGATCAGCATTTAAAAACATGTTTCCACAACTACGCAGTACCCTTTTTCTTTAAATTTTCAGGAAAATATAAAAAGATTAGTTTTTAAGGCATGCTAATATTTTTTTGTCAATCACAGAAAAATAAGCAAGCAGGAACATTTGTTGTTAACAAAAGTTGTTATCAGATAAATAAAACTTCCACATGTCTCTCAAGTTTAAAGAATGGTTTTTTGGGATTTCTCGTACAAATCATGTTTAAACATGTTCATAGTTGATTTGTAGTTGAAGCCTGGGCAGTTTTATTACTTCATTACTTGACATAATATAAAATTCGTCTAATCCTCCAAAGACTGGCATGAAAACAAATTGTAGATTAACAAAGTACAATTACCTGTTTCAAGGCGGGTGCTGAAATACTCTGAAACATGGTCATCTATTGTAGACAATGATGCTGTAGAAAAAGAAAAAAAACAATTGTAAACAATTCTAACTCATGTTGGCTGTCAACAAAATCCTAAATACGCTATACAAAAAAACATTAAAATGATTAAAACAAAAAAAATTGAAAATTCTCTTTTTTTCAGTTTTAGAATAAATTTATAAAAAGTAGGTTATGAATGAACTGATCAAAAAAAATTGTAATGGCTTTTGTGGAAGGTGTGAGGAAAAGGTCATAATTCAACCAATACGTTTTGTAAGAGCATATCTGGGTTTAGTGAATAGAGGAGGCGCATCAATTTGTAGCTTTCTTATGTAAAAAGCAATTGCATTCCTGCATTCAAAAATTTTAGCAAAGTACGAACTATCCCAATAGTTTTTAACTTGCAACTAAAGACATCTTGTAACACATGCACAAACAGTATTAGCAACTTGTTTGAAGTTGATGCTATTAGCTCGCTAAATAAACTTTTACCACATTTTTAAAAGTTTAGAGCTCTGCTGTGAATACATATCTGCCAGTTTTCTGTACTCTTCCTAGGGTGTTTGCAAATTAAACAGTATGGTATTACACATCTATATCAACACATCTCTTTTTCTCATCAAGAACACAGCTGATATACTAACGTCAAGGATCTGATCTCTGTGAAAGACTTGAAAAAATAATGTTCATCTCACAAAATAGAATACAAAAGTTTCAGTTTGTTTCAGCAATCATCAGTTGCGCCAAAAAAGGATCAGTGAAAAATGAAGTTAATATTCAATATAAAAACCAAAAAAGCAAGTTAGAAGATGCGAAACGAAATCATATACAGGAAATTTACTCAAAAAGAGCATTACATTCAGTGTCTAATGTACGTATGCATCAAAAGTTACCATTGCATTCATTCTAGAGAAATAAATTGAGCAATTTTTTTAAAAGACAGAGGACAGAGGACGAAACAGCTGGTAATGCACAGAAGTCGATTGGCCTTGAACAGATGCTGATATCATGGATGTTATCATGGATATCATGGATGTTTCTGAACACCAGAAAAGAAAATGGGCAAGTATACCCAGTTTACCCTTTTATGCTACCAAGGAAGCCTTAGACTAGTGCACAGATCAACTATAAAATTAACTCCCTGTAACAATACCGGCTAGTTCTGGTTAACGCTTAACTTAAACATACTTGCATTCAAGCTGCAACACCTACACCACGCCAAAGCCACCACTGATGGGCTGGAAGAACAACTTTTCCACATCAGATACACCTTAAAGTCAGTGATAACGCTACTGCAACAATGGTGTAAAAAAGGGAAATAGTTCATCTAACTGAGGCATGTTTCAACCCGTAAAAAAAAAGGGTTTTTGGAGCCATTGGTATTGACTAGTAAGAGAGCTTTAAACAAGTCATCACTTGCACTAATAGCTACAATATGAGAAGCCCCGGTTCATTACAGGCAGACACCATTAGCCTGGGCTACAACAGACAGTTCAGATGTGGGAGAGATGTAATCATACCATCTCCAACTCGCCACGCTTAAGGAAAGCAGACTAGGCCAGTAAACAAGTCACCAGAAGTCAAGAAAGAAATTGTCACCAAAGCTGGAAAGCAGGTTACGTTGGCTATGCTCTTACTATGGAGTTGGGCGAAAAGCAAACTAAGACAGGTTCCAGCATAGTCACGAAAGTTTTTGAAGTGAGAAGTGTAAACATTTAATTTGTTCCCAGAGGGCCAGTTTGGAGAAAAACATGAGCAGTTCTTTCTAAGATATGCAGTAAAAGCAAAGAGTGAACCAGGCATGCAGTAGAAATGATAAACGGGTTAATAAAGCTTACTATCAAGATAAATTAGGAGCAGTAGAAGCCCTAGCTAGCCACAAAATAAGTAGTTAATATTTTTCTAGCACTCTCATTTAGCACAAAATAAAAGAACGGCGGATCCCCTCAATATTAGATCTTTTTTTAGCGCATTACTGAGTAAGCTATGTAACCGCTTTTACATGTTTGTAGTTTGTTGGTATATGGTTTAATTTCTATAAATTTCTGTGTAAGAACGTAGAGCTCAGATTGGAATGGGCTATTTTATTCCACGAAACTTATAATTGTTGCTACTCCTGCAGAGCTAACGCAATACCATTGAAGTGTTTATAGTTCCCAAAATATATCGATATGCAGATCTGCAAGGTGCTTTAGTTTAAAACTTTGGCGTTGACAGTTACTTGGTAGTGTCTGTGATAGACGCTGCAGAGCTATACCAGGCCGGGTACACCCTTGCGCGAGTCATAGTACAACTGGTAAGGCTGTACAAAGCTGTAGATTCTGAATAGGTGGGGAACCGTTGTCACTAATGTTGAGATTGTGTTTCCAGTTACAGCCGTTGCATTGTTGTAATAAAAAAACGAGTTACAGGCTAGCAACGTTGGTAGACTACCCTTTTCACTGTTTCTAACCATCTACTATCTCATTCTGGGTAGCCTGAGCTCTTGATCAGATCCAAGGTTGCTTTTTAGCCTCTCTGTAGGCTAGCAAAGGCTATCCCGAGCTAGTTGGGCTTATCCCTAGTTTGTTGGACTTATCTTTAACCTTTGAAAACCCGGAGTTACCCCAAACTTACTCCAGAAAACTTAAACAACCTTTATAGAACCCTCAACTAAAACTGAAAATACTTAATTATATATTTGGCAAATTTTATTCGTAATAATGGTGTAGAGGAATCCTATACACAATCACATTACTACAAATTGCTGTCACACCCCTTACATTGGCTTTTACGCAAAACACACAGGAATTTGATCCACTTCATTAGGTAGTTATCATCACAAAGTACATTATAGGTGAAATAAAAATCATAAATTTGTTTAAGGTAACAAATCGAAGTATTGCTTATCGTCTAAGCACCACTCTTTAGCTTGCTCCAATACTGTGAAAGGAAAGTCCAGTCTCCGTACACTGCCTCTCAACCTTGCTTGTCATTTTACTATCCTCTGCTTCCATAACACTTAAATTTATTATTTATTATTATTATTTGTTATTTTTGTGGGTCTTTACTCAAACTGCTACAAATGCTTTCACTTTGTGGGTGGATCCCCTAACTCACTACATTGAGCTAGCCAACACCAACATGCCTGTGTCAAGCACTGCTAACCACTCCTCCTATGACAATCAAGGTGGAATGGTTCACACACTGTAGCTTATACATTGGTTTATTTGGATGATGCTGCACTCAACCTATTGAATTCCTAACATTAGTTTACAAACGGAACATACTAACCTACTCGGTCCTCCTGTTTTGGTATGCTTCTACTTGGTCGGCCAGATCCTCGCCTGAACAAATAATCAATAATTTGTATGTAGATACGTAAAAATCGTCTAATACTTTGAGTGATGCTGAGAGTTTGAGCAGAAAATTTCACCCTAATGCAATTCATATTGGTTTGAATAAAATCAATCAAACAATTTTGTCTTTCCATTACTTGAAAAGTAACCATCATCAAAACTTGCAAATTTTGTGATTTTTCACTCAAAAGATTTAACTCCAAAAGTATCTTTTCCGTGTTACAAGATTTGATTAAAAATGCCACCGGTATAGGTGGAAACTTTTAAGGTTTAATGGTCTGATACCAAATATGCATACAGAGATCAGTAAAGAGTGCAAAATTACAAAGGGTAGACTTTAGCTATACATCACTTCCAACACCAGCTAATGAAGTAACAAAGGATTAGTAAAACATGCAACTAGCTAAAAAAGCTCAGAGAGTTTCAACACGGCCATGCTTCTTACTATTTGGAAACTTTCACTTAGCAAATTCAAGCAAATCATTTTTAAAGCCTTATCTTTATGTATAATTCATTTGGTTCCGATTTCTTGAGACAAAGCAGCAGCTTAATGCATGTTCTTTTTTATTTGATTCTCGATCAATTTCATGCCATCAATAATAATGTAAAACATTTCTTATCTCACCCGATGACTCATAGTGTGGCAAATGGTTATGCACATGCTATCTCTAAAAACCAGCATGCACGTCGGCATACTCCAAGAAAGTTCCACGGATTTCTGAGACGTACCTTCAGTGGAGCTGATAAAATTATGTAGTGAACAGTTGTCACAATGATCATGAGTAAAGAAACAATATTGCCATCCCGGCACTAAAAGTAGTAAAAGGGCAGGCATTTATTGCCACAGGGCTGGTATTGATCATGCAAGGCCTGCGTTGATCCCTTCACAGCCGATATTGATAACGCAAGACTGGTAAAAAATGGCCTGTTCTGCTGAGAATCCTAAGAATAGCCGAAGAGCTTTAGACAACCCTATTTAGGATTAAACTACTCTCAGTGTCAAGACCTGGTGATCCAAGGCTACACATATCATCAATACCTTTTGGAGAGTAGGGATAGTGATAGAATAGACAGTCAACCTGTTTCCTCGCTCTCTCTTACCAGGAGTTTTATTGTTTTAACTATATCTTGTATTGCATGATTTGCCAGGATTTATATCTATGCATTGCTGTGGGGGGCATTAAATTCCTGTGTGTATTTTTTGATACAATTATTCCTTGTACAGGTTATTGGTTCTGCAGTTTAACAGGTTAAACGTTTTCTGTGAGTCAGTACTCCATATAACGCGGATCTTTTTCATCCTGCACTACTCTGGTTTTATTACCGATTCTAGTTATAGTCTTGGCCATTATTATATTGTGAGAGATTTTCATGATAATTACACAAACTAGGACCCTTTCCCACCCTCCATCTTCTTAAATCCCCCTACAAACTTAACCCTACCAGCGACAGAAGTTTCGAGTAGACCCGGAGCCTTTCCCTTTATTGTATATACCTATTCTCTCGGATTTAAGGATACCGGTTATACCGGGTCTATACCGGGCCAGTATAGATCTTGTATCCTACCTATAGAACATATAAGAGCCTACCCCGGGTACCCTGGGTCAGTACCCTGGGCCTGTCAAGAAATATGGCTGATAAAGGAAGCCTGGGACCCTAGGAGTTAGGAAACCTTCACTTTACAGAGACCAGAGTCGTACAAATGCCAGGAACAGAGGTTAGAAAGCAGAGATGCCTAATAAGGAGTGGAATGTTCCCAGCACCATCAAAAGAGCGGGAAGAAAGCCCAGAGCCACTTTGCCGTGTGCACGCCTCTCTCATTGGCTTGCTTTGTTATAATTAATTGTCTTGTCTGATTAATGTGCAGTTTGTACCGTTATGTGTTATTGGCTTACCCCTAATAAGGGGGTGAGTTTTCCTGTCTGCTCATATAAAAGGAGTTGTTGCACCTGAGGAGAGCAGAAGCTTGTGGATTTTGTATCATGACTTATTATATTGCTGAATATAATGGAATAATAAAGTGTTTTATTTACGTAATCTCGGTGTAGTTTGTCTAAGTCGTGGACCCTGAATCTGTTGCTAGTAGAGAGAAGGAGTGGATGCTGTTGCGTCGGTAATAGAGGACACAAATCTATTACAATATGCTCTAGATAACTGCATCCCTGGAGTGGAGCAGAGTTTCAATACAGGTTGTTGTTTTACGCTTCAGAGATTAGTATGTCTGTGCTGCAGGCTCTGTCATAACTTTTTATTTGATACGAAACTTTTCACTGGCCATACCAGCAGTTTCATCTCCAAACAAAGATACAATACTTAAGACTAGTGGTGTTTTGTGGCATACGATATCAAAATCTGCTACAAACTTAAGTCAAGCAGAGGTGTGAGAGCTTTAGTTGCAAGTAAAACTGAACAAAAAACTAAAATTAGCTACTTGTGTCTCTACAGTTTGAGTGGAATAGCGACACACCGAAAACAAGGTGCTGATTGTGTAGAAAAAGTAAGCGATCAAACTAGCAGACCATTTTATATCACCAACCAGACACACCAATAGTTTTCAATTGTTACCTAAGGACCCAGTTTTGGTGCTTAGGTTAATTATAGTATGGGGAAGTGAGGCTATGTCACGGGACCGGAGTTATACTAGCTAGAACAGTGAATCTGCTAGCAAACTTTGTTGGTTTCCACCAGAGTGACACAATTATTTGCACACAACAATGTGAAGGATTTCGTTGTGTTCTTGAAGAACGCCTTTACCGACAACTGTTAGAAAGTGCCTGTACTGTAATCGCTGTAGCAGTACGGTATTACAGAGTGCAAATAGACTGGTAGCGTAGGCTCTCTGTGGAAGGTAGTTTGTACGAACAGCAAGCACTACCAGTATGGTAGTATAGGCTCTCTGTTGTAGGAGGTCCATATAGAAGACAAACCCGGATGTTGTGTATGCAAACAATAGTGATAACAGGCAACCGGCCTCACTAAGCACACAATGTTTTGGATTAATAATAGTTTATTAGTTATAACGCAAAGCTTGCCGGATAAACAGTCCTCACAAGCTTACAGCAACTTAAACACTTAGGCAGTAAGTCGGTACAAGTAATCGCTGTTACTTCTCTGAGCAAGACTAGAGATACTATCTCAGGTAAAATTAAACTAACAACTGTTTGGCTGGGCGAAATGCTTCACTATTTATATGAAATCATAGCAGTTGAAAAGCAAGATACATAATTGGATAATAATAAACTGGCACCACAGAAAAAATATGAATCACAACAAACTGGCTAAGTATAAAAAATCACATACACAAGCTGGCAGATTGTTAACTGGCTAGCCGCCAATAGTCAAAGTGATAACAATAATAGGTGGCTTCAAACCATTGTTTGTCATAGTAATCCTTAGCTTGCAATCCTTAGCTTGCAATCCTTAGCTTGCAATCCTTAGCTTGCAATCCTTAGCGTACTGATCTTGACTATGAGTAAGGCGCCTGGCTCATCTGCTTCATACTCAGTGCTATCAACTAAGCAAGCCTGTGCTTACTCAGCTAGCGCATCCCACAATCCATTGTTTGCTCACAACTCACTAACATTTGCATTGCTTATTGATCAAAACAAGCAGATGCACTGACCAATGACTGGCCACACTGGGCAAATTCCATTACAATATTTTGCAAAAATGGCATTAGTTTTCTACTCACGGAGTCTTCTTCTGAGCTATAGATTGTTCTTGCAGTCTAAAATAGCATTAGAGTTTTGTGACATACACTGTAAAATGGAGTTGATAACTAACTCAAAAGTACAAGAAATGACATTGGGTGAAGTTTTTATGACAATGTCTAAATGCGCAGCTTAAGCTGCTAGGATATGTTCGCTTGCCAAAGAAAACCAAGAGTATTTACGTTTGTTTCTGGGCTTCAAAGTTGGATGGCAATTCGAAGTTAATTGTTGTGGGCGCTTTGTGCAGAGACGTGTTATACTCCGTTTTCTTGGAAATTTCTCTTTTCCTGGAGAGCTCTCTTGTTTTACAGCATTTCTTTCTAACTATAAATGCTACCAATGTGACCAATATAGCTATAAAGAGTAAAGCCACCACAGGGACAGCAAGGTCAAGGACGAGTCCTGCAAGCATACAAAACCAAATAAAAGACAGTGCCATATCATTTATTTGTCTTTTTAACAATCTCATTGTTTTAACATTTTACTAAAATACTATAATGTTTGGGAGTTATAATCTCCAAACAAAATGTAATAAGATAAAAACATTTTTTCAAAAACTTATAGCCGGTATAAACAACTTACTAAATAGAACAGCCGGCAATTTTTAGGGAAGTTTTATTTGGCTTAAATGAACATTGATCACAACACCAAAAATATTGCATTTTGTATTACCTTGTAAATATTGTAGGCTAATATAGTAGCATTTTAAATTAGACACAACAAGTCTGCTGTTGACTAGCTATGTGAGGTATGTTTTGACTTATGACTTTATTATATACTCAACTACATGACCTGGTGTAGAGATATCTGCTAAACAGACCTGACTTGACATTAGATTAATTGCAGTGCCATGTTTTTCATAGAACACAACATCTTCATTTCTACCAACTTTTTTCCTTCATGTTATTTTGTGTTAAAATGAATATAAACCAAACAAACAAAAACCTATGTACAGTTTACTATTTCACATAACCAATAAGTTACCAGTCTCACAAAGTCAAATCAGAAGCATTATCTAACTAAGAGGTATATATTAACCCAGTAACTCCTTCTAGCAATTCTTCACTGACAAAAAGTTGCTTTTTCACAATTTCCAGAATAAGACAATTATGAGAGCATTGTAATGCGTGCTGAGATATTCACAAGTCAACGGCATATATGGTAACTAACGTTGAACAGAAAAAAAATATTTAGTAAAGTAAAGTGAAACATAGACATACAAAGGTCTATATATAAAAAAACTTGTGAAAGATAGTCTCTTTTAATTTAGAATCATGATTTTAAATTAAGAATAATTGGAATACGATTTTTATTTGAAGCGTTATAGCCACTAAAAATATCTAACTACCAACGATATTGTTAACAGATGATTCCATCACTTTTTTTGTCTGGCTAAAAACCAGAAAATATAGAAAGTCTAGGTGGAGTGGGTAATGAGACCCGGTATTGAACCACCGTTCTAACGACTCGGGTCAAGTCCAGGTCAGTTCGGTCAGACATTTTAGAGATTTGATTTATTTATTAAATAACTGTTACAATCATTTTCTGTCAGTGTATGTTATGATAGTAATCACTCATGAAGACAAATAGTTCAACTGTAGTGAAATCCTAGACAGTTTTTGTGGTCTGTGTGTTGATGCTTAGTGTAATTAAGCAGTCGGTGATAACCAAAGTTTCGTAAAAAAAGTGATTTAGGCAGCGATAAATTCCGCTGTCATAACTTATATTAACAGATTGGTTGGAGCTTTAGCCTAATATTTGTTAATTTCTGAGAGTATTGGAGATCCAGGTAAGCTTTATATATGTGTATGTGACTGTAGCATTATGTGCTCGCGTTAGCTTGTGTTCTGACTTCTGAGTCCAAAGAACCGTGTGAGGAAAGAAGGTGTAAATAATAATACAAGAGGTTTTTTTAATGAAATCTTTTGCCAATAAAGACATTGAAGGTCACGCTGAAGTAGCGTACAAGAGTGGATCGATGTCTTTGCTTATTAGACATCGTCATAGACTTATTCAGACAAAGGTGCAGCTTTGAGTAATCATAATGACAGCAGTCAACAAACAGCGAGTAATAATAATAATCATGAAATATTAGTTAAAATAACGTGACTACTTTCAAAGATTTGTGAGTTTCTTTGAAGGCATCCAAAGGTGAATTTGAAACTGTGCTGCTTCAGCCAATATCTGTTTTACAGGCTTTTATTCCAGGTTTTAAAGTTTGTACTAAGTTTTTAATGGTAGTGATTTTATAGGTCACCTGTATTCAGCGCATCTAGACCTATGGATTCATTATTTACTCTATTTCACCAGTGGGTCATGGTTTTTAGGCAACATATTGCTTGTAGTTTAATTGTTAATATGTGGTCAGAAACGGAGTCTTGGACAAAGTGAAGGTTGTTATTTTGTTGTATACAAATACTTATGACAGTAGATAATACCAACAAGTCTGTGATAACTTGTTGCTGTGGAGACCTCTCTAGAGTCCTTCCTCGGAGATATGCGATAAATGTATCGGAATATGACAATGCAAACCAGCGTTGCAAGTCTGGGAGCTTCTCTTTAGTGAGCATACTATGACTTGACTGAATTGAGGGGTTTGCAGATTGAAAGATTGCTAGTTGCTAGTAGGCCTATGTTACCCTGAAGTGTTTTTGATGCTTTAGAAGTTGAAAAGCATTAAAGGTGAGACGAATCCAAATAGTTTGTGTATCCGCTAAAAAATTTACTCCGGATCACTGAGCTTTCAACTGAGTTGTCGGCAAACAGGTTAATGGTTGTTAAGGGCTTCCTTAGAATACAACCAAAAGGCATTAAAAGAATGGAGAGTTTGTTTGATTGGCTTGGCTTGATTCTGAGGTAGATTTTGGTGCATGCCACTAGTAACCACCATAATTGCTAACAAACACCAATCAGAAATGCGCTCAAGTTCTACCCCCAGCCCATGGAAAAGTGCTGTGCTGGTAGAATAACTTTTGCAGGGCCACTCTTGACCCCTGCAGAGCTAGTAGTGACCCCTGGCTGACCCAGTATGATGCCACTGGGGAGGCAGAAGATGGATGCTTTAGCCGAGGATCTCTAAAACAATCTAGGATCCTACACTGAACCTGGAGCCGGAAGTACCCTTTCTTGGATTACCAGATACGCCGACCAAAAGCTAGGTATAGCCTTGGAACCCTGTGGAGTCTTTGATTGGAATATGGAGATATAACTCCGCCCTTTAGCCACTTTGTATCAATTTCATTTAACCTTATTCTATCACATGATTTGTTGGCTGTTTCTATATCCATTGTTATTGGTCTAATTACTTCCTGTGCATGCACTGTTATATCTAATATGCAAATAACTTCCTGCCAGCCTGCCTATATCATGGCCGGAGCTCTTGTATTCCTTTGCATTCATTTATGTTCTGTCAACCACCCAGGAGGATTGACACCCTAGGAATTGCTAGTTCTGAATAAAGCCACAATTCAAGCTGACACTCTGTTTAGTTTATCTGAGCCATGAGCTCTGTACTTGCCAACTGATCCGGCAATAACTGATCATAGTTGTCATTGTCATACCGGCACAGAGTCCCCTCTGCAGAGAGGTATAATACTTGAGATTAGTGAAGCTTCGTGGAAACCAGACCGAAATCCATTACATGACCTTGTTTTGTAGATTTCGATTTATTCGCAGTATAATAAAATCAAGTACGTATTTTCTATTTGTTACATAATCTTTTTTACTCATTTAAAAATTAGATAGCAGTTGCTTTTTGGTAAACCACTAGAAATAAAAAGCTGATTAACTTTGATGTTTAAAACTGTGGCAAACTGACACATTACAAATAGTCGCCCTTTTTCCAAATGCAAAAAACCTTGCTAGACTTTTGACGAAAAAAATCTTGCATTCTCAAAGATTCTACATACTTTGTTTCTTTATTTTTAACCAGATGCTAGCTGGTAATGAAAAATAGATTAAAAAATTTACATGTTACTAGGTATTTTGGAAAATTTCATCATTAAAAATGATCGATATTTAACATGCAAACAGGGAAACTTGGCAGTGAAGCTCGTATATCCTGCAAACAAAGCGAAACAAGCGAAGATTGTGATTATACAGCTATAAAAATCTATGGTAATTATTACTAACCAATGAAAATGTTTTCTGTTGTTGTCTTCTCACTTATTGCAGTAGTGCTGCTTAGTGTCTCTACAAAAGTAATGAAATAAATCCAATCAATTACTTGAGTTCTGAGTGAAAAATGGTTTTAATTTTACTGCATGTTAATTTTTTTGATCAAGTGGGGTTTGAGGAAATACTCAAGTAACAAGCAGACTTTATATCATGAATTAATCCATTCTTTGTTAATGCAATAGAGGTACTTTCAGCACATTACTCAAAGCTATTTAGCAATCACGAGATTCTACACGGATGTTTTTAGTGCAAATAAAGTAAATTTCTTTTGACAGCTTTAGTTGATCAGTATGAGCTCCTCTCAATTGCAAAAATACAGCATGTTATCATTTCTACTTGAAACAAACATGACTTACCCTCAGATAATGAGGTGCTCTGATCAGATGTCATGGAACTATCTGCCATGTCTGGTTATTTCATGGAAAATCTAGAACTGAAAAGCAAAAGAAAAATCATTATATTTCTTTGGAAGCACAACCACAATTACAGCAGATGCTTGACTCTGCAGACTCTGGCTGTTTAGGGAGGCCACAGCAGGTGCTTGACTCTGCAGACTATGGCTGTTTAGGGAGGCTACAGCAGGTGCTTGACTCTGCAAACTCTGGTTGTTTAAGAAGGCTTCAGCAGGTGCTTGGCTCTGCAGACTTTGGCTGCTTAGGGAGGCCACACCAGGTGCTTGACTCTGCAGACTCTGGTTATCTAAGGAGGCTACAGCACATGCTTGACTCTGCAGACTTTGGCTGTTTAGGGAGGCTACAGCAGGTGCTTGACTCTGCAGACTCTGGCTGCTTATGGAGGCATAATGTATATTTTTATCTCGCAACAACTCAATGAAAACTCATGTAGCATGGGCAAGGTGTGCACATGTCAGCAAAAACAAAATCCATAATTTAAAGCTCTATTCCGAATGTATTATTTACCCTTCAGGGTGGTTTACTTTATCATTGTTTGACAGCTAACTAAATTCGGCTCAACAGGCAGCCGTAATGCAAGATTCACCAAGTAAAATAATTATATTGCTGCTGTTATTGTTATGGATCAATAATCCATGCCTATTTGGGTATTTCTTTTAGTGTTTCATTTTGTAAACAACACATTGGAGACATGTCTTTTGCTAACAAGAAAAGACCATTTAATAGCCAAGCAATTTATTTGTAGCATTTAGATGATATTGTAGCGACTATCCACACCTACTACAGACTATCTTTTTTCCAAACACCTCTTGTGTTTGTAAAACTCTCAATCACATGGGGTCTATTTCAACTCCAACTATTACTGAGTCAACTCTGGCCCTGGATCCCTGCCTTCATGAGAATCTCTCAGTGAAGAGATTTACTCTATCATGGAACTCACTCCTCCACAGATCTAAACCTAAGCTATCAAAAAGTTTGGCAAGTATTGGTAGTGTGGGAAACCATTATTATTCGCATGTTCGGTTATGTCTCCGCGATGAACAGAAAAAAGACAGCAGTTTTATGAAAAGGCTCCATACAAAACATAAGCTTTTTTATTTCTGTCATAGACATTTTCAGTTGCCCCAAAAAATTAGGTATTTTTATAATCCTCCAGCAATTATGCAATAAAAATACCAGTACTGCCATTTTTAATGGTTAATGAGACCAGCGTATACCATATTTTTATCCTCCCTGAAACTGTAAATAAATATTTGTAAAAGATTCTTTTCTGAAGAAATGCTATAAGATATTTAGCATTACGTTTCTTAAAAAAATAACTCATGTACCCCCTTGGAAAACCTAAGGCAATGTAGAAAGATTTGGAAGCATCCATCATATTGGAACTCAATTCGGCATGAAGAAAACATGGTTCATGGCAAGAACTAGGTGTGATAGGCTGCTCACGCTGATGTATAGAGCTACTAGGTGAGGCATACCAGTCTCAGTTGGCTGCCATCAACCTCTGACCCCAACATGTTACTGCAAGACCTCTAGAGAGACACTAGATTAGCAATTCAGCAGCCACAAAGTTGGGGAGAGCTCATTGATTTAAATCGGAAGCCTGATTATAATCGGAATTTGATCTAGTACAGGAAATAAGTTGACAGAGAGATCTATAGCGGCAGTTTTACCTTTACATGGGCAATTTTTCATGCTGTTTAAAAAAAGGACCAAGGCGGGGTAAAGACATTGTGAAAGCAGAATCTTTAGTTTAGCTGAGTTAGCATCAATACGTTGTTCCAACATGCTGCCAATATTTGTACACATTAATTTATCATTTAATTGATCGGTTGTTATTTGCCATTCTATAAATATGTATGATAGATTTTTGAACAAATACAGTAAATAACCTTATAATCAGTTTTAAAGTTGTACTGTTGTCGATTCTATATGCACTTCACCTGCAAGAGTTGTCTTCCACTTAATAGAAAGAGTGCTAAATAATTTTGAGGAAATCACTACAAATAATCATAAACATACTCATATTCGTTTTTTAAACTTGTATTTGAAAATAATTATTTAGTTAAGTTTAATAAGTCCTAATTACTGTCAAGTCAAGTGAAGTGTAATGCAAACTTGAAAATTATTATTGTTGTTGATTATAACAACGGCAAAGAAAATAAAAATGTGACGTTTGGTTTTTAATCTTAAATAAACTTTGAGTTAAAATAAAGTAAATCATTTGATGTTATTTGATTTGAAATCAGTTTTTGCAACTGCAATATCGCTTTATTTTTAAATTTTGGCCATGCAATATATGGCATGAACATCAGTGTGCACATAATAGCAAACTGAATAAAACTAAATTCTGACTCAACTAAAACATGTTCAAAAAGCTTGAAAACAATTTCGACCCTAGTATTCTTTGTTCATGAACATCTCTGCGCAATGACTATTGCTGGGATGTCCTCTTTCAATGTAAATAAGCAAGGTTTTTGAAACTTTGCTTTATGACCTTATATAACCTGCAGGGTATAAAAAAATTGGGAAAAAGTCAGCATCTATTCCACTCGTACTATAAATGGAATAAATGAGAGAACTCTGCAAAAAAAATTGGCATAAAATCACTTAAGTTATATAAAATAGGTTAATCTCAGTCCAAAATTTGTGACGTAGCACCTTAAAAAGCCTCTTTCTTCAGTGAGACTCTTCTCTAGATGTGTGATTGAAATTCAGCATAAGCCAGACGGACTTCCCAAGGGCTGTGTCAGGATCTCTGGTTAACAAAGTATCAAAAAAAATTGTCATATTAGTTTCCGATACTGGTTATTATATCTTAGGCGCAGACGAGCCAACAAATGACAGCGAGTCCAAGCCCTGACCCTGTTTATCCTGCGCTAGCAACAGAACAGCTTCAATAGCTCACAAAATTTGAAGAGACTTCTATAATGTTTTTTCTGCCCAATGATTGCTAGGTACATAGTGCTGATAATAACAAGTATACAACAAATCTGAGAACTACTAAAAATGAGGTATTTAGCATCTACAGTCAAGTGAGTGGTCACCAAGATAAGCAAAATAAATTATTAACATTGTGCATCACCTTAAAGAATGGCTCCGGCCATTTTTATATTTATCTGATATGTGATTGATATGTCCTTATGAGGTGCTTAAAATACCAATTTTGTCAAAATTCAATTTATTTCCATGTTTTCTTAACAACATTTATAACAAGCATGTTGTGAGTGTTGTCTCCCCTTCGAAATCTTTTGGGAAAACATATGACGTACGCAAGTGTTTTAGCGAATGCTAGACTTTTGTTTGGATCACCAAAATCGCTGAAGTATAACAGCAATGATAGTCGTTGATAACAGTACAAGTGACCTGGCCCATTGATTGATATAACTAGTAGCGGCATGGTTAGTAGTAAAAACAAAAGTTTAGCGGTCGCTAAAACACTTGCGTACGTTATACGTTCTACCAAAAGATTTCGAAGGGGAGACAACACTCACAACATGCCTGTTATTAATGTTGTTAAAAAAACCATAGAAATAAATTGAATTTTGACAAAGTTGGTATTTGAAGCACCTCATAAGGACACATCAATGACATATCAGATAAATATGGAAATGGCCGAAGCCATTTTTTAATATTGCATTTTGTTTTTTTGATAAAGTTTTATTGGGTTAGTCATTGCTTAATTAGGACAAATACAGTCTTTGCTAGCAGCTATAAGAAACTGAGATTGTTTATCTACATTCTTTGCTGTGTGCTCTGTACTGTGAGTTGCTGCACATATGGAACAATAAGGTATCCTCCTCAGCACAACGCTAAGTGTTTCACCTGACTCATGGACTCCTAGTGGTTTGCAGTTGATTAGCAACTTATTTTTCAGTTTTTCGGTGTTACCCAACCCAAGTCACTTTTATACAGAGAAGGGGAGGTGTAGCTATGTTGGAGTAATTTTTTTGGCAAAATTTCAATCTTTTGGTCAACCACTACCAAAACCACCTAGAATGTATAACATTTTTTTGGTATGAAAGCCAAAAAATGGTGCTAAATTCCACAGAATACTTTCATGTATCGACTTGTATTGTATAGAAAGAAAGTTAGTCTACAATATTTAATATCATTTAATTAGCGCTTTTTTGTTTTGTTTAATCAGCTGACTCTGGTAAATATGGAGGTTAGGGCAGGCCAGCTAAAGAAGTTGCAGAGTGACTCCCAAATTTAAAATAATTGAGTGAGCGCTGCTAAGTGAATCAATTAGCCTAACTTGGTGGTGGCCCTGAAACAGCTGAAATGCATGAGCCAGTTTTTGATTGACTTGTGCAGCTCATATGTCCGTTTGTGTTGTAGAGATAAAAAACACTCCCACAAGATGAGTCATTGCGAGCATTATATAATTTGTAAGAATTTGGTAGATTTTCATGTAAAAACTATGCAGAAATCTCTTCAACACCTGCTATTTAAAGAGAGATAATCTCTATGGTACGGAGACTCCTCTCACTCACGAGCTCGCTGACAACAAGTCACTGCTAGTGGCATGTTTGCAGCAAACAGCCCGACTCTGTACAAAATGGCAGGGTCAGCCAGGGCCACTGCAGACTCAGTCATGCACCCGGCAGAACTGGAATTGACCCCGCAGATCCGGGATTGACCCCAGCAGATCTGGGTTTGACCCCAGCAGATCTGAGTTTGATGCTGCAGATCCGAGGTCGACTCCTGCAGATCTGGATTTGACCCCTTGCAGATCCGGAATTGATCCTTGCAGCTATGGAATTAACCCGTACAGATCCGGGATTGACCCTTGCAGATCCGGGATCTGTCCATGTAGATTTGGGGAGGTGCACCCAGGGTCAATTATCTTGGGTAAAGATGATCGCCTTAGCCCAGGAGCTTAAGAATAGCCTCAGCCCTTCAGCAGACTGTATCCAGGATGTATCTACCCTCCAACTTCAATATATCTGGATCTTTAGCAGATGAAAACCCCTAAAGCACATCAGGAGATAGGATCGCCACATACAAACAATACTTGCTCATTAACTTCCCCCATTTGCCACTAGGTGTTCGTACTATTTTAATCTTGTGCATTATCATGTTATTTGTTGTGGTTATTAGCCCTGTAACATGATTTGCTGTATTTACCTCCTGTGCCAGTGATTAGCCATCTTACCAGATAGGCCAATCACTTCCTGCAGTTTTGGTGATAAAAGGATGAACCCTTTCTATATACCTCACATTCAGTATTAAGATCTGTCTTGCCATTGCAATACTCTCGCATGCTTTCGTGAAAATCCTCCCTGGAGTTGCACAGAAATTTATCCATATTGTATTATCAAGCTACCATGACTAGTATGTCTGAGCCAAGGGCTCTGCCTAGTTGTTAAAGTCTACTATATGAGTGGCACTGAACGGTAGTGACTTCTCTGGAGACAAGAAGAGAACACGAGGTTAATAGAGTTCTGTGGTTTGCAAGGCCAGAATCTATTACAATAATTTGTCTGTTATGTAATTTTCTCTGCTAATTCTCTAATTTAGTATGTTTAGGTACTTAGGAGTTTTTTGTAAGTTTTAAGTTTTATTACCAAATATTTTGAATGTATTTCATTAATTAGCCTTTTTAAACAATAAATTTTACGAGAGTTCAGTAAATATCTCTAATAAAAAATATTACTAGCGGCTTGTTAGCCTGTTTTGATTTGTAAAACTCTCTGATGCTTGTATAAGGGAAGCAGTGAAGAAATTTAATTTCAGCAAAAAAGAGCTTTCACAAGTAATTAAAATTATTCCAAAAGGTTTTATTAAAAGATCAGAAATCTAGTTTACAAGTTTAACCCATCATGTGACAAACTGCTACACGATCTATAATATAAAGCTTAGTTTTAACCATAAATATCTTACCTGCCATTATCATGGTGAAATGCAACGTGTTAAACTGTTGCATTATGGCAAAGCTGATAACAAGTTCTTAAAAATAGAGTTCACCAAATTTTGTTCTGTGTTTGCAGCAAGAGTGGTTCTAGTAAGAGTTGCTGTCGGGCGAACAGTTTTCAAGTATGTAAAATATTCGCTTGTCTGTCAGATTGTTGGTTATGCTTATTGCTGAAGGTATTTCAAGCATTCTAATTAATTCTTTTGTAAAAATTCAGAGTTGCAGTCAATATGTAATGTTTAAAACTACTTGCACGGACTCCCAAATAATTGTGGTAATCGTTTTGGTTGATTTTTGCTCAGCGCCTAAAAATATTAAAAGTGGTATGCCTACACTTCTGTCAGGAGTTTTACAAAAAAACAAGGTCGATGGGTTTGCTACTGTTTGATTTTGGTCGGCATTGTTCTGGTAGGAAACCAATGAGATGGTGAGTTTGTTCCAGGCTCTCTAGTTGCAACTATCTTACCTCAAGTTTCGTCTCGCTAAATAAACTCTGGAGTTATTAACTGTAAGAGGTACCTTTTTGAGATAATTATTATGGCCTAGAAATCACCCCGTTGCAGGATCTAGCCCTGTGTAGTACTTATCCAGGCACAATGTCTACCCAGCACAGCATTTACCCAACCAAGACACCCACATACTAAAGCATATTTCTTACCCTGGCTTAGTACTTACCCTGGCTAAGTACTTACCCTGGCATACCAAACCACTGTGGGAGAGTGATTTGCTGGTAGAGTTGGCAATTTTAGTTCAGGCTACTTTCAAGGTACTCTAATGGCTAAATGACTTCTTAAAGAAAAACACAAAAAGTATGGTTCAAGATAACAAGGCTTTTGCAAAAAAAATTTTTTATTTATGAGAAAACAGATTTTTATTAAAATACAAACTTTTGCAATGCCTAAATCCCAAAAGAACTAGTAGTTCAATTTTATTGTTTGTAAATCAAAGGCAGTATCTATGGGAGCAGCAAAAAGAGAGATGGTTCTGTTAGCAGGTAGTTCTTCTTACTGAATATAACCAATATTACTTAGTTGATAATTTACCTTTTGAAATGGCTAATTAAATATTGGTATCACTCAATAGTGCAACGTGATATTGATACAATTTTTCAGTTGAAGCTATTTTACACAACATCACAGAAAATCCCCGTCAATCAATGTTTACCGTTCCAAAAATGTACTTGTTAGCCACTTACTAATACTGTAGTAGATTTCGGGGGGCCAGCAGAAATGCCACCAACAAAACCTTTCTCCAACAGAGATTATTTAACAATCAATTCAACAGAGGAGTATCTCAAGCTCCACAACTGTAACAGAGCCCACGGCTCAGACTTACTACTGAATGCTTCAGAGTAATAATCATTTCATTATATCACAGCGCTCAGTGCAAAATATCAGTGGTAATGTATTGTGCTAACTTGGTACAATCACAATTAGTATCCTGATACAATGTGCAATGAATACCAGCAAAACTCTTCCTTTTATAAGTAGAGGTACAGGAATTGATTGCTTAATTGTAGAGGTAACAAATGGCAAGCAAATAGGACATAAATATACAAATCAACAAACGGATTACAATTAGCAAGGAATCAGATAGATTAATATATGGTTAAATAGATAACTCGCCTAAAAGTAGGGGGCAGAGCTTCCAGACCAATACTGCTGAGTCACAGCCCAGGAAGTGATGGTGCGATATAGGTAGATTTCTTAGGTTGTGGTAGCTTCGGTTTCAAGACTTCTTGCAAATCTAATGATGGTTATATTGCAGACTCAGGCTTCTGCATTTCTCGATACTTGTCTGGTCTCTCAGGCTACATTCCTTCTTTCCTCCCTGACCCGGTATAGATTGGCCGTAGGGCGAGCAGTGATGCTTCAGGGCTGGCAGTGATGTTTGCGGGGCCGGTAGAGATAATACCTGCACTTCTAGAAAGTTTCTGGCAGAGACAGTCTCAAGGAAGGCATGCCAGACACTCTACAGTTGTCAAGGGGACCTTAGAGCAGACAATGTGGTCATAAAAATCTACTACAATACCACTGCTATGGTTAGTTGTGTCCTTATCTAACTTTTGTTATAAAACCCTTACATATATGGAGTTATACTGACACGCCGAGTGTAAAGAACTGAGCTAAAACAATTGAGCTTTTCAGATGAGAAATTTGCCGCCAACATTTAGCATTATGACAATTTCTTACCAAGTTGTACTAAGTCGTGAGGCATTAGGCACGCTCATGTATGTGAATAGAAATGCATATGTACTGTTTTGTGGGTTGTGGCTGAACTTGTTTTTATTAAAGCACTTGAGAATGATAAAAAATATGAAATAAAACTTAATCGCAAGCTTGCTGAAGTTATATCTACAAAAGGTATTATTTGACTCAGTATTAGGAGAAGGTTCATAGTTCAAAGTTAACTTCTACTTAACTATCTCTTACGAATAATATTGGTTGTCTGCAGTTGTAGCAGTTGCAGCCGCTGTTGTAGCCGTTGCTGCCGCAGTAGTAGCCGTTGCTGCCGCTGTTGTATTTGATGCTGTCACATCAGCGTTGCTGATACTTTCGATGTTAGTCTTGTACTTATAGTGTTTGTTTCTTCTGCTGTTGTTGCAAATGTTGTTGTGGTTTTTGTAGGTGTTGTCGGTGTTTTTGTTGCTGTTGTAGGTGTTGTCGGTGTTGTTGCGGCTGATTTTGGTAGTTTCAAGCGCCTCACTTTCCTCACCTTTGATTTGCTGCTAATGTCAGTAGCATTTGATCTGTCTGCCTCTTCTAAAAAATTGATCAAAATGTAATTGATCCAAAATATTTTGTCTGAAATTATTTAAATGCACTTACCTCAACTTGAAAAGCTAATTAAAGCTAAACCAAAGCGGGCCTAAAACAGCCATACAAGTTGCACACACTTTTGTTATGACTCCGCTTAAAAGGACACAAGATTGGTCAATAATACTATTCCAAATGCTCTCCCTTTTTCTTTTGAGATGTAAATGTGCCAAAATATCAACAAGCGAACCAGGTATTATACGATTAAAGGGTCAAACAGCTGGTATATTTTGGATTTGATCACCACAGAAATAAACAAGAATAGTACACATGAAACAAATAATGAAAAGTGTTAGCGGTGGAAAAAAATTAATCAGGCTTAATGAGGATGTCAATGTAACGAGTGAGAAAGATAAAAAAAAATAGGGGACAAGAGGAAAAATGGGAATGCTTGGATGAAATGTGCGTATAGAAAATAAATCTGGCTGGTGATGTAATAAAAAATTAAGATGAGAAATCAGAAAGTTGGAAGAGTAGAATATTGTGAGAGATAAGATACATAAGATAGCCACCCCCCCCCCCCTTTCTTCCCCCACCCCCAAACCCCCCCCCCCCTCCAACCCTTGTTGTCCACTGGCCAGCTAGATATAACCCCCGACCCCTTCTCCCTCTTCCTAGATGCAAATTGTCCCACGAAAATGGATACCAAGGACCCAGACCCTGTATAGACTCTGCATAGGCCCTATACATCATATAGAACCTACCTCGGGTTACCCCGGGTCTACCCCGGGTCAGCTACCCCGGGCCTAGGTCAAAAGAAGATGGAAGAGTTAGCCTGGGACCTATGGAGCCCGATTCCCTAATCAGAGAGTGAATAGGAAGAATACAACAACCAGGAGAGCAAGCTAAGTGCTGCATGTCCTAATAAGGAGTGGAAAAGTACCTGCATGCCCTAATAAGGAGTGGGAAAGACCCAAGCCAAAGAAAAGAGCGGCAAAAGATGCCCAGCACAAGTTGCCATGTGCTCATGACTATGATTGGTTAAGCTTGTATACAAACTTGTATTATGTATTATGATTGCATTACTTTTTCTCTTACGTTCTACGGTTGGCTCACCCTAATAAGGGGGTGAGTCTTCCTCCATTTCTCCTATAAAAGGAGCCTCGTTGTGTGTGTTAGAGAAGAAGTCTAGTGAAGTTTGCTAAATACCCTTGTACCTTGCTAAATAGATTATGAAATAAATATTATTGAAGTGAACCTCTGTCATTGTGTGTCTGGGTCTAGGACCCCGTGAAGGTTATTGAAATCAATTCGGAGTGACTCCGAATTATATTGAAAAAGTTGTTTGGAGTGACCCTGTTGTGTCTGAGTAGATAGTGCAAAACTAGTACAATATTTTTCATAAACAGATTATAAAAGAAACTATACTTTGGGATTGTATTCACATATGAAGACAAGAGTACCTAGGGAATGATGTCTGGTGGTTTTTAACTCGTCGAAAAACAAGAATTTCGTTCATATTGGTATGGGCGTTTTCGATCAAAAAATGCCTAATATATCCAAGCCTTAGGCATAAGAAAATTGTTATTACCTTTGGTGCTTTCATTCTTTGATTCTGTGGCTGTTGATGATTGCAATCTACAACAAAAGTGGAAAACTGTTGCGGGGGATTTTTTTTCGGGAAGCTCGCAACAAATATGAGTAGATAAGCATTGACTAATTTATTTAATCATCATCGTTAAGTCAATAGACAGCAGCTGTCATGCTTCATTGAACACCAACGTCATTGCCTTTGCAGCACCATGACGCTGTTCAAAATATGTACAGTACCAAAGATGGTAGAGTGTCAAAGGGTTGTATTTGCTTACATTCGATTTTGTGAATCGACTAATGGTAGCCTCTCGGAGTTCTTTGTTATCCTTGACCAGATTTCATAAGCTAAAATAAGCTATTTGCTGTTACATAATAAAAAATATCATCATACAGTATTTCATAGGACGCTTTTGGTACAAATACATATAACTTGGCTACCTTCTGTGACAAGCAACTATTGTGATGAATAACTTCAGCTTGAGGCTAGTTATACCAAGTAACAGTGAGTGAGGAAACAAAAATATTATCTACCGCTTTTTTATGTACTAATTAATCAAACTTTAACTGGTAAGCACTTTTTTGATAATACTGTGACTTTTTCTTTCCAGCAAAATTTTTATCCACATTGAATTTTATAATTGATGTACTATCATTGCCAATAGCAAGGTTTGTCCTTAAACCATAGCAGAGTTAAAGACTCAGTTTAGGCCAGTTCTCGACCATTAGGCATATTAACACAGAATGTATATGTTAGTAGCATGGCTAGCTGTAATCACCCTTTGTATCATTGTTTTTTTATTTTGTTAATAGCATACATAGCTTTCGTTTTATTTTCACATTTATTTAGAATATTTTGTGTTTTAAGATTAACTTTAGACATTAAGCTTCAATTTTTATAGCTGGAAAGTGAATGGAAGTTTTATGTTAATCTAAATTTAACTTCACACAAAAGCCGCCAAACAAACCACACAAACTATCAACAAGGAATTGTGGCCAACAAGCTATTTTGTGGCCAACACGTTATTGTATGGCCAACAGGCTATTCTGTGGCGAACAGGCTATTCTGTGGCGAACAGGCTATTCTGTGGCGAACACGCTATTCATTAGCTCAAACTATACTCACCCAGTGAGTCACCTTTTAGAGTTTTGAGAAACTTGAGCGAAAACGGAAATCGTTGAGAGGCTAGCGACTTTCTTCTATAAATAAATCAAATTATTATATCTTACGTAGCTTCAGTAAAAGACGTCAGTGAAGGTTTTAAAAGCTCAAACAACCAGTAATTGGCAGAGAAGCTTACCACTTAATTTAACTTGTAAAAGTTTTTAATTGATTGATTGATCAATCGATTGATTGATCGATTGATTGATTGGTTGATTGATTGATTGGTTGATTGATTGACTGACTGATTGATTGACTGACTGATTGATTGATTGATTGATCTATTGGTTGATTGATTGATTGATTGATTGATTGATCTCCATTTAATTAATAGTGGTTTCTTACAGAGCACAGGTTTCTCCTTCCGCTTTTTTTTCTCAAAATAAATGCTGAGAGGGAAATGAGTATTAAAATTCAACCCGTATAAAAAATTAATGTAAAGTAATAACCAGCCAGGCAATTGTACCACGCGTTTTGCTAAACTGCTTTTTAAGAAAATGGTTACTTACATGTCCCTAGCTCTTAATATATGAGAGTTCGCAGCACCTGATAAACTTGTTCTGTTTGGTGAAACTTTTTTTTGAGCTCTGCTTTTGTTGACGTTATAGACACTGGCGATTACCAGCACAGTAAATGTTGCCACTATGCCAAATATGGAAACACTGGCAATTACGTACTCAGCAGAATGGTAAGGCGCCCGATCTAAAATAACGACTTATAATTAAACAATTCTAAGATGACCTGTAGTAATGTTTCATTTTGTTGTCGTTATCGAGTGACTTTTTACAAAGCTTCAGAGTACGCGACCAGATGGAAAAAATGCAAAAATCTCAAGTCTTGTCAGATTTAACGAACCTTTTTCGTCATTTTCCACATTGGAGGTTTTTTCTGTTGGAGACACTACAACACAAAAATTAGACTGAGTTTTGCGTTGATGATCAAACAAATCTTAGGCATCATAAACTGAATATCTGCTCCAACTAGCAATTCAAATGTGTGTTTTCAGTGCCTTTTATTAACAAGAAATATGCAATAAATAAGTTAACAACATAGTAGCAGCTAAATAATTTATAACAAAGTAAGTATATTCCTCTAGTTTCAATGTTTAGACCTGGATATACTACGGTTTGTAGTTGCTGGGCTGATAAAACACTCCACAGTTTGAGGGGAGTAACAAGTTTATTTGAGCTGTTAGCATAAATTACTTATTATCTCTCCACTGATGGGTCCCAAATGATTTACTACTCTAACGCAAAGCCTGATGACCTAAATGTATATTTTTTTTTGTTAGTAGGCATAGTTTATTTCTATTGATTACGCATAACTAATATCTTGAGGTTCTGCTGGTAAATCGGTAGACATTTTTAATAGATTGGAAGTGAGCTCTGCTAGGTCAACATTCTCTGGCAGGTGCAAAAGAGCTGGCAAAGATGATCAAGAAAGATCGATGACAGAGAGATCACGACTTGTACAAGCAATTTAGAGGCCATGTAGAGCAAAGCAGTTGAGACTTCAGTGGTAATATTGTGGTGGAATTTTGTGACTACTACCATTGCGCAAGGTCCCCCTGACAACTGCTGGGTGTCAGGCAAGCCTAAATAGAGCCTGGCACAGCCAGAACATAAGCAAGTCAGCCGGTAGAAACCCTACCGGCCCTGCGGCATTTACCGCCGGCCCTGCAGCATTGACTGCCGGCCCTGCAGAGGTACCACCGGCCCTGCAGCACACCCTGCCGGCCCTGCAGCATGCACTACCGGCCCTGCAGTGCCACTACCAAACCTATACCGGGTCGGTGAGGAAAGAACTACTCTAGCCTGAGAACCTAAATTGATACCAAAGATGCAGGAGCCCGACTTTGCAACGCAGCTGTCCTCAAACAAGACCAAAGCCAAGGACCACAAGCCATAAGGACCAGGAACTAGAGCTACTCATTGCACCATCATGAATCAGCAAGATTGACTGATAAGCTCCGCCCCCTACTTCTGGGCGCCTTGCATGTTTAACCCTATATTAACCAATGATTGTATTACATATTTATATCTCATGTTCTGATTGGTGTAAACACTTCCTGCCATCGCTGATATGTTGCCCCTTGTTTGGGCATATGTTTTAATCCTGTTCTGCCTATAAAAGGCAGAACACTTCACTTGATTCTTTGTATTGTATTGGGATTCTGCTTGTGATTGAGCCAAGTAGCATAATACATTTACCCTTATTGTACATTGCTGGTTATGCTGTATAATAAAGTATGGTTTACTCAACAAGACATTGAGTTGTACGTTTGAGCCGCGGGCTCTGAGAACAGTTGTGGAGTAGGGATACTCCTCTGTTAGAAGTTGACCTCTGGAGCGAGGTGTTGTTGGTGGACATTTGGTCAGCCCCCCAAAATCCACTACAATATGTTTGAAGTCGCTACAAGTTGTGATGGAAAGGAATAATGCTTCATCTAGAGAAAACAACTCCTTAAATAGGAACTATTGCTATAAACAAGTTACTAGCTGCTCGGGATGAAGCTGCCAAAAAATGGTTATTTTATGTAGCCTAAAAGGTATATACTTTTTGCTTCTGATTCTAACTTTTCATAATTTCGGGGTAAACATCATTAAATTGTAAACAGTGCATTGGTAAGCAGATGAAACATTAGCTAATGTGATTACAAACCTAAAAAGAAATCGTGTAAGTTAAAATGCTGAAAATTGACCAAATACTGTGTGAAGTGGAAAATCTTTACTGTATTGCTGGAAAAAAATTAAAATAACTTGACATTAAAACAACAACATAATGGAATCATATTAAGCTAATTCTATGGTTTGCGCAACACCGAAAGGCGTAGGTTGATGCCAGCAGGTGCGCACACCAACAGGAACTTCAACATTACCCAAAAGACTACAAATTAGCTGATAAAGACTAGCCTTGATCCAAGTATTCTCTAAAAACAACAGTTCTGGCCCTAGGCACTTGACTGGTTTAAAAAAAATAGTGGAAATGTTTTCAAGAATTAATTTAAGAAGCTTCACTTAGTCTAGTTTGTAGCCTAATAGGACTAGTCAATAAGAGTACAAGCGTGATGGATTTTATCGGACAAAACATTTGATCAACACATACTAAGGTCCCCTCGACAGTCTGCAGGCAAAAGGCAAGCCTAACTGAGTAATCCAACAAGCCTAGTATTGATCGCAGTTACACTAAATGGCTAAGACCGCAATAAAAGATATATTTATTGCTATACAGTCCATGTATAATTCTATACCGGCCCCACACCACTCTATACCGGCCCGGGAGCTACCCAGTGCTGGTATACTGTACTGGCATAGTTAAATATTGATAGTAATGCTTATTTAAGCTAATAGGACAATTGTAATGAGTGCAGGTCTTATTGTATAACTTTAATGACGTTTGTCTGACGCTTGCAAGCTATTAGGGGGAACTTAGTAAGTACTGATCATGAATCATCACAATAGCATACATTCGTTCACGGAAAAAAAAGAATATTACAACATTAACAACTTGTGTGGCCATATTGTGACCTTCTTCAAAACTCAATAACTTTTTAGAAACGGTCCCTGAGCATTTCATCGATTGAAATAGCATAGCCTTGAGACTCAAATCTACCTCAATCATGAACTCCAGCTATAGAAAACGATGTTAGTCAATCGATCTATAGAGAGAACACAACAAAAGCATGCCATATGACTTCGTTTACATTCCCAAAAAAGATATCTTATCAGGCTATCATTTCAACTATTACTCATATTTATATATTTATTTGCTAAAGACTGATTTGCGCATTAAAGCAAAAAAAACTTACCCTGTTCTGTTTATACAAGAGACTAAATTTACTGATTTCCAGCTTATTTCAATGTTATACTCTCCTTAAGCATAGATGTTCGTAACAATAGAAGTTTATTTAAATATCACAGATCAACCCTCTGTTGTGTTGTGGTTGTGTTAAAAGTTAGGGATGGAACACTGCTGGCTACAGGAAATTGCAGAAGAAAGGGGAGTGGTTGGTGATTTCTTGGATGATTGAGGATTTGTGAAGCTCGGTTGATAGTGATCACTGCAGAATTATCATAGTCACTGGCAAAAAAATACCGCAGTTTTTATACGGTTATTTCTTGCATGGAAAAAAATGAGTGCAAGTATCGTAGTAAATTTTGGTTTGGTCGGCCACAAAATACCACAAACCACAAGTATTACACCTCTCTCCAGAGGCACTGCTGGTATTGACAATGACAACTGGGTCAATTTACTACCAAAGCTTTTGGTGTGCAAGAAGCCCACTGCTCCAACAAACTACACAGTGCTAGTTTGATGTTGGCATTTATTCTTATAATACTGAGTTTAAGGGAGACAATCGCCAGAAGTGTGTGGCAAAGTGAATAAATAATGAATGCAATAACTATAAAGACAGCCAGTCTTTGTACTTGCTGGATGACAGGAAGAAATTGGCATATTTTCATGGTAATTTAATAAAGCGCACACCGGAAGTAACCAAACCAATACAAATGCATATATACATACATACATACATACATACATACATACATACATACATACATACATACATACATACATACATACATACATACATACATACATACATACATACATAAATACATATATAATACAACACCATTAAATAAAAGAGGCTCCAAGTAGCTAAGAGGCGAAGTCATGGTCTAATTGTCCAATAGTTGGCTCCTGACAATCCCTAAGACTACCTAGCCTTTGTTTCATGGTAACTTGCTCCTAGGGAAGGGTATTTCTGGCATATGGGGCGGTGAGTCTTCTCAGGCAGTTTTCTGGTTCCTCCGCTAAGGTGGCCATCTTGCTCCCACCCAGTGGGGCGTCTACCAGCAAACCAGGGGTCATCACACACCTAAAATGGTCATTACCGGCCCTACAGGCTTTTATGCCAGCCCTGCACTGTGTTTTGGTGCTTGGAAGGCGCTCTAGCCTCTCTGTGCACGTTTTTGGCTAGTACCATTGAGGTAAGTGGAGATTTTAACCGCTGTCATGCACCAAAATCTAGCATGGTATTTTTTATTACTATTTAAACCATGAGTACCGCAAATATAAAATGGCAATAAGCTTTTTTTATTATCATAACCCTACTCTCAACTGAATATACTGAGCATTTCTCCTTAGGCTACATGGTTTATCGGTCTGGTGATTGCCAGAATATGAAGCTCAATGCAGTAGTTTGAGAATTAAACAAATGGATACGCTGTGATAATTTTCTATGCCAATAATAGGGCCAGACCAAACCCTCACCCATAACCTACATCATTTCCGACTGTCAAACTATCTACCTGTAAACAAAACTCCCTACATTTAGACGAAAACCCCTACCTCTAGTCGAAATCCCCTACCTCTAGTCAAAACACCCTACTTCTACACGAAACACCCCACTAAAAGTGTATTTTCAAGTTTCAATTATCTCATAAACTACAGCAACATTTGAGTTAAAAAAATTATTTCTAAACCAAATAATATCAACAGATTGAAACGATCGTAATTTACAATTTATTTGCGACAAAAAAATTATCACCTTTGCATTCCGGGGTCGTCATTTTAAATCAACAACAACAATAATTCTTAAATCTGAGTTACAATTTCTTTGATTGGAATGTAAATAAATAATAATTTTAAAACCAAACAAAAGAATTGATGCGCTAGTTAAAGATTATTTCTAGTATTTTGGTTTTGGCTGTTCAGCACTCCTCGACGCAAAGAAAAGACAGCTATTCTAGAAGTGGCGGGTTTCGACTGAAGTAGCGGGTTTCGACTGAAGGTGGGGGGTTTCGACTGAAGGTGGGGGGTTTCGACGATAGGGCATGGCATATAGTATGAGTAAGGGGTTTCGTCTGACCCCAAATAACATGCAGTGCTTGTTTATTCTTACCATTTAGCCTCAGTTTCATTAGATACCTGGAGGTATTGACAATAAGGATATTGGAATCGTCTACTCTGACCATTGCAGATGGGATTGTAATTGAGCAGCCATCCAATAGTTGAGACTGATCCAAGGCCACTAACATTTTAGGTCCAGTACAAATTCTTGAGAGGTCGTAACTGCTGTCATTATAAAGCGTTGCAACGAGAAGTCGTCCTTTGTAAGTATCAGAGATGAGTAACACATTTTCATTGAGAGGTAAAAAAGTTATATTCTGCCCTAAAGATCTTTCAACAGTGTCCTCCGAACCAGATGAACTGCGAAAGAGGTAAACCCGCTGGTTAGACCATGTACGTACATCTATCCTTAAAACTTTCAGCCTGTTGCCATGAGTGTTAAGAGTTTCCAAAAACATTAACGATTTTGCGGGACTCAACGCAAAATAATGTTTTGAGCCAGAGCGAGAGAAAACTTTGGTAATAATCCATTTCCTTTTTAAATTACGATGTAACAAGCGTACTGTTTGATCCGCTTGTTCAATGTACGCAAACTCATCTGGTGCTGTTGATACAACGCTTAATGGGTTTGTAACGCAGAAGCGTGTTCGTTTGTTTAAATTCCTCAATATTTCACAATTTCTAGCAAAAGTAGTTGTTTTGTTGAATTTTCTGTCTATTCTGCGGATGATGCGATTGCCGTAGTCAACCACCAGTAAACTTAAGTCACTCATCGTAGTTAAATCAGTTGGAATATGAAACCTAGCGTTTAATGAGGTTCCATCGATATTCCCTTGATCTATATAGTCACCTGCGATGAGTTTTATATTCTTTAAGCCTATATCAGCGGACACGATAGCATTACCATCAGTGAGTACCAGGTTACCTTTTATAAACTGATCTACGATAATATCTCTAATTGCTACTTGTGCAGTATAATGGACGGCATATTTCTCTAGCGAATAGAATGATGCACTGCAAAAGAACGTTAATGTTTGTATTTACATTTATAAACAGTTATAAACAATATTTATTCTTGTACTTACTTATAATAGATGTCTTGAAAGAATGTTGCAAAGCTTTGACTATAGTTGGTAGTCATTATCTGAAGTAGAAAGTTGTTTGTTGAAAATTTAATTTGGTCTCACTTTTAATAATAACAATCTTAGTTTTATCTGTCTCTTGTTAATCTCTTACAAAAACAATTACAATTACTACCTGTAAACATCTACTTACCAATAACATGCACAGCAGTTTAATACAAACCAACATGGTACAATTTCTTTAACTAAGAGTGATAAGGTCTGTGTAGCCTTCTTTGTTATATCAATCAATCAAACAATCTTTATTTCCTAACAATGCAAAAATGTGTTAACAGTTATTTCTGGAATTTCAAAATGTTTTAGTAGCATTGCGCTCAAACACAAGGATAAGTTTATTGTGTATTTTGTTAGTTTATTCATATTTGGGCATAGAGCAAAGCATGAAGGTTGTACATTAATTCCTTTAGTACTAAATCATTATAACTGATGAATAACTTTCATTTTTCAGTGGTAAAATCTTCATGGATATCCCAAAAATTGATGGAGTTATTTCTTGCTATGAAAAGGGGATTCTGTCAAGAATAAGATAGCCGGAATTTTTTATGATTGGTAGAGTTTTCTTCTGCTAACTAAACTTGTAAGCATAAGAATCAAAGAGAGGCTCAACTCAACAAACACATTACGGCTTTTCTCTTACATCATCACAGTTCTGTAATAAAGCAGAAAACAGGCAAAAATAACTTCACTTGTTCAAAGGTTTTATCTATTGATAAAACTGTATAAAATACTTTTTATTTAGGGGTGTCCTTTGTTTTTTGTCATCATTTGTAGCCGTCATGTAGGCATCAGGCACTAACTATATCCTGACCAGACCATAGACGTTTTATCGTGATGAACTGATGATGTAGTGTACTACCTACAGCTAAGTAACAACAGGTATTTATTCTTAGGGGGACTAATATGCCTGGTGTGTGTGTGCCATTAGAATCGGTAGTGTTTACCTGACATTCTGAAGCTACCGTAGTGCAGATAAATTCTAAAATAAGTATCGTTTTTCACCGTAAAATTTTTATTTTAAGGATGAACTCTGTGTAAAAAGTAGAATATTATCTCAAAACGTTGAGTGACACGCAATAAAATTCTTTAAGTGATATGTGAGCATGAAATGAAGTTTTAAAATAACACGCTATTTTTTAAGTTTATATACCAGATTACAATGCATGAAAGGCTTTTAATTATTTCAAAGTGCTTCATCTGTACTGTGAAATTAATTCATCTATCGATGAAAAAAGAATCAATTATTGAATGTGAATTTTTTATTTATTATTGATTTAATTTTATTACATCTAAATTAACTTGCTTAAACAAAGTTGTCTCCACCACGGTAATTTCAGGGCTGTCAGATAAACGCTGCCATTAGAACCCGACCATTTGTAATGAGAAACTAGGGAGATAACTAATGCAGCCGGTTCTTTAGAAAAATAAAAAGTATTACAATGGGCCAGCTTGTTGATCACCTCATGTACATTTGCATATTTAATTTTAAACTACAAATAGCTTTTCTATTGTCAATGTTTGTTAGATCTTGTTTGGGGCTTGATAGAATCAGATAAGTTGTCTACACATGAACTGGTGACTGACATACAACTTTGTGTACCTTAACATTTGTACAGGGAAACATATATATATTGCTAAATTTACACACTGTTCATTAGTCTGGCCAGGCGACGTTCTTACTTACTAACCATAAAAATGGATCCGATCGGAGAATTTTATTCTTTGCCAGCAACTCTTATTTGTAGTTGATAGCAAGGGGGACAATCCAAAAAAAAGAAACAGAGAAGCACAACCCCATCTACTTGAGTATAGCTGGAGATCGACAGTCATTTGATTGCACTGGGGTGTCTGATGCTTATTTCCTACCCTCTGTGATAGAAGATGCTTTGATAAGGGCGCAAGCAAAGTAGGAAAAAAATGAATAAAGAACCTCATTGAGCCCGATGACAGCTTAAAAATGACCAAGTAGAAGAACACAGTGGAAAAATAATATTTAATGCTCTGTATTTCATTAAAAGAGTGGGTTAGGCCATTTTAGATTGACAGATGCTAAAAAGCTTAGCGCTAGATGATGATTTTCAAAGTTTTCATCCAGCCAATCTATTTTTGCTGCTTCATATTATGCTGTTTTTATAATTAGTCACCCAGGTAGACAGCAGGTACTCTCACACAAACAGTTTTGTTTGTGTTACAGCAATATTTATGTTATGATTTATCCCAGCAATGGTATTGTATTGGGCAATCCTATAGCAAATAAAGGTTTACTGCGTTGTTTCTAATAGGTTACTGCAAAGATAATTGTAATCATTTTTAACTGGCCAATCAAAAAAAAATTACACATTCCGATCAACCTATAAAAAAACTTCATAGTTTTACTTTGGGTCATGAAAATAGTATTTTCTGATCGATAAATTTTATATATTTCCTGAAAAGAAGCAAGTTTTTGATTGATGATAGCTTAAAAGCAATGAATTTATGTGGACTGCAGAGCTATATTTGAGAGATTGTATTTTATAAAGAGCGTTTCCAGCGATTATATCACTTACATAGACGCTGGGAAGCTACAGTTTAGTTTCTTGTATCGAAGTAGTCCAGCAAACACCTATCATTTGTATGCAAGGCTTCTTTTATAAGGATGCTAAACTGATTTAATAATTATTGTGTCTGGCCATTGAAGGAGGTCTGAAATCTCAAGTTTGGTTTCCTGCAAAGTATATACAGTTTTCCAATTAGAGAAAATGTTGTATTTGACTCACCACAAGTAAAAAGACCTATCAGCTTAAAGGTTATATTACATTAACAACCTAAAACACTCCACAAGCTAGCAGGATACAACCCAAGTTTCTTGCATGAAACATATGTCCTAACCAGTTGGAGCAGTACCATTGTGTGTGTATCACTATATATTGAGCTGAAATGATACAGGGATAAGCAAAAATATCATTTTTGTAAATGAAAGCAAAATATGATTTACTGTGCCAGTTTCATTGAAGGTAAAACGCTTGTGGTATTCATCAGACACTCTCATAGAATTCACAAAACAATCATACAACATTCACATATAATTCGCATATCATTCACATATCATTCACATATCATTCACATATCATTCACAAAAAACCAACTTTTTCTTGTTAAAAATAAAAACAGCTTTTAACATTATGCCGGTGATAAGGAAGTTTTTGTGCAACCACTTTAGATATACGGTACGAATATTCAGATGAAATAAATGAATAGAAGGAAGCTCCATCCAATCAAGGCCATGCTCTGTTTTACCGGAGCCGAACTATCCAAAAGTTCCAGTTCACACGCATCATAGTCTTCATAGGATACGCACTCCTCAGGGCCATTCTCACTGGGGTAGTAAGTCATGAAACCGTAACACATCTCAGCCTAAAACATATAAAAGCTATTAATAATTTAATTGAGTTTTTGGTCACCAAAGAACAATTTCTTTTGTTAACTATTTGCTAATTTTGAGCACAAAAATTAATGCTGAGTTCTATCGCCAGCTTCAAACTGGAGTGTATTAATACTTACACTGGTTGCCTGGCCATAATTGGTTACATCCGTCTTGCCTGAGCTATCAAAAACACAAGTGGTTTTGATTTCATCTCCTTTTCTAAATTCCTTTGGTGGGTCGAATCTACAAAAATAAATTTTGTAACAGCTGAAGGTTGCAGTACGCATAAACCACAAAATATCTAGTTTGCTTTTTCTTTCTAGTTTTACGATGCATAATTTACATAGACCAATGTAACAAGGTTGGGAGTTGTCTACTCACGCATTTACAATTGGATACTCATAGCTGTAAGACGACTCATCTAACCAGGTATCATATAGCCTTCCATCTCTCCAGTGTTCAATTTTTCCACCAGCGCCTGTGGTAAAGGTGAAACATTCAGCAGTGCTGTGAGGGAGCAAATAGGTGTTTTTTTCTAGTGTAATTATACAGAAAACTAGCAAATGAGTCACAGGTTGATTACAATGCAAAAACTATAATTATTATGATTATAATGATATCCATTATTGTCATTATTATTATTACATTATTTATTTATTGTATTAGTCATTTTGTGAATGCTAAAATGATGGACGTAACTTTATTTATCTCTAATAATTTTCATGTTATCAACATATTTCAATTGTCAGCTTTTTTCAGCTAATCAGAATAAAATATCAAAAACACTCAGGGACTATATTCCATTGGCAATTGTAGACGCCTGGACCAATATTTACGTCACAGGATGCAATAACTCCAACAGTTGCTTTTGTTTGGGTGAGTGGGAAAAATATGCAAAACTGGAGTTGTGCTCAAGTCTGGAAGACAATTTTCAGTGGCAATCATTTCTTTCATTTTATTTTGCTTGCTTTGATGATTCGTTAAACAAGGAGCTAAAAGACTATCTTTTTAGAATACAAGTAGTACTGATTACTAACCTAAGTAATGCATGTGTAAGTTGGCCGAGTCTACGTAGATAGTGTCCTTGAGTCGTTCATTCGTGCAGCTAGATGAACATATACCACTGAGGCTATAGCTAGACAGACCAGCTGGAATCGTTAGAGCCTCTTGTCCAGTAATCAAAAATCCCATGTTATATCTGCGGAGGTTTGGTGTGAGAAAGAGAGTGAGTCCAGATGAGTCGCTGCATATAATAAATAAGTTTGAAAATACAAAAACACGACCCTGCTATAACTATTAGAATATCTCTACCATATGCTTACTAGTGAGTGGCTTCATTCGTTGGGTTGTTCCAATGCTGTTCAAGAAGGACTTTGGTGAAGTGTCCTTTTCCAACCAGAAATCCTTGCTCAGAACCACTGCATTCCCCATTTAGTCCAAGAGTCCATGCGGCCAGCATTGTTTGACACTTCACAGATCCCATATTGCAGCTGGTAGGAGTCTCAAACCCTCCTACAAAACAGGTTATATGCTGTTCTTGCTTTCTTCAAAGATGTTTTAACCAATAGATAATAATTATTTATTATAAAATTTAAATAATAAACAAATAAAGAGTATATATATCATGTTTATAATAGTGTAATATAAAGTGAATACCTATGCTGTCGTCGGCGCAGCCATAAAGTATTGTATGGTGCATGACATATTCGTTGTCTATCTCTGGCTTGCTAGCAAACAAGTGGTACTCTTTGTCACTAGGGAGAGTGAACGTCTGGCAGATGTACGTGGTCTCTGCTGTAGGTACAAGTGTTCTGTCCAACCTCACGGATACATTCAATGTATCTGTTAAACATTGATATAATATTCGTGTAGAAAGGTAATAATATTGGCAGATTTCATTTTCGCAATTTATCTAATACGCTTATTTTCTGCTGATACATCTTCTTACCTGCATCAGCGATGCCCTGACAGGTGAAGTCAGTGCCTTCTGAACAATCAATGTTCCAGGAGTTTTTGGCCAAACAGTCTGCAGTATCAGTTGGTTCACAAACCCCTGGGTGAGACAGCTGCGATGTCATGTTAGGAGTTCCACCTGGTGCAGGAAACCAATAAACATGCTAAACATCCAACTTTTAATTAAATTAAAGTTTAGCGTTACATTTTTAATCTTCAATTTAACCCGCTAGCTGTTGCACTCTTTTATATGCATTTAGTTTGGAAGGTCACCCTTTTGTTGAAAATACGAAATATATATTTTCGCTCTGCCACTGCAATAGTGTAAGTTGCACAATCTTTTATTATAATGAAAAACTTTCACATTGCACTGTTTATGATTTGTTTCATGAAAAGAATTTTCTTTTGCAATGACCATATATTATGACAGTCAAATTCCCTGGAGACAAAGAAGTCAAAATTGACCCTATAAAACGATGTAATTGCCAAAAAGAGATTAAACTTGTCATAAAATAATTTTCACTCAAATTGGTTGTTTTTACTTTCTTAAATAATAGTATAGGAGTTTTAGTTGTATTTCTGGTGTAGCAAAAATGTAGATCAAGGGAAAACTTCTTGTGGTATCATTTTTTCATCTTATTAGTGAAAGTGACATGGAAAAAACTGTTTTGTTTACACTGAGTAAAGGTTATCAAAAAAGTGTAAAATATACTTTAAGACAAAAAATAGCTTCATGATGGTCTGATGGATCAACATGATTCATTTTAATTCCGAGGTTTCAATTTCTGCCATTTAAAAACAAGGGCAAGCATAATAAATAATATGAACAATCGTTCTAATCATCTGAGAGTATCACGAGTGAAAAATAATATGCCTCGCATTATGCGGAATGAAAGAGGCAACAATGGCCATTGGTATATCACAAAACTACTATTGATTTAGTATTATATGACTATGCGTCATGGTTACGCAGTCCTATAGTGCTGTGCAATAGTCATAAATACTGATCCCTGCTCTGTTGATGACAAATTTTCTGAAGTACTAAAACAGCTCCCTAAATAACAGTTTCTTTGTTAGCCATCTTCAAATGCTTTAAAAAAACTAGTATAAAACAAATGGAGCTAAAAAAATTTCCCTTGCATTGCAAAAGAACTCAACTACATGCTTGTAACACGAATTAAAGGTTTTTTTATATAGAAATAGCAGTATTCGCCATCTTATTCAAATATGATCATACATGCCTGCTCTATTCTCACCTCTCTCTTCCCTCTCTTCCCTCTCTTCCCTCTCTTCCCTCTCTTCCCTCTCTTCCCTCTCTTCCCTCTCTTCCCTCTCTTCCCTCTCTTCCCTCTCTTCCCTCTCTTCCCTCCCTTCCCTCTCTTCCCTCTCTTCCCTCCCTCTCACCTCACACTTTGCCCGCCCCTCTCTACTTCTCAGCCTCATCTTAATCTTTGCCTTCTACACGCTCCCCTGCTCGCTCAATTCCAGCGATGACACAGGTGTGTTGTGTGCAGGTACAATGCATTCGCTACTGAGACACTTGACTTACAAGAACAATATTGCGAGACAATGTTGCAACCTGTGCCTACTGGAAGTAAGTAATGAGTCTTAAGTCAACAAAGAACTGTTTGATTGCCACTCCAGCCACTGCGTACTAGCAAAATGTAACTGTTTGTGAGTCGTCTCCACCTGGATTGTTAAAGATATTTTAATATTAAACCTACAAATATCTTTGGTTTGGCAAATTTACACTTGAGCCATACATTAGATTAATCCAATAGAGTGTTTGTACAACAGTTTTCATTTCTCTCAGTGTAGCGGTTTTGGTGTCCATTCAAGTGGAATGACAGGTAATCAGACAAATGGGCGTACACTTTTCTCATTTACAATTAACAAACACTGATTGCGTCTCTTTCCATATGTAACTAGACAGGAGAGACTTCCTACCTTCAGACCAGACACAGTTTGGATCTCCCAACTCCTCACCATTGGTTTTGCCATCTCTATCAGAGTCCAACATACACAGATCTCTGCTCCATGTCTACAACCAACTTTCAAATCATAACAAAACGTTTTCCTTCCATCAAGTTAACAAATGTACAAGTCTTCATGCTACTTGTGCGCTTACATGTCCAGCAGCTGCCAAATCTTCTCCAAAAGGGTTCCTGGTTCCACCACCCAACACATTTTTATGTCCTACCCCTTTCCAGACATAGTTGGACTTGCAGGGATGTGGTACATTCTCACCATTTGGTATCTTAGCTTGATATAGTTTGTGAGTGAGGGAGGGGCCCACAACGCACAACAACACAAGCAATCTGCAATATGAAAGGTCTCTGGTGAGCAAACGAAACTATTATAAGCACAGGCAGCAACAGTCTCAGCAATGATTTATGTGCCAGTGAAGTACGTCACTACAGCAGCTGCTATAAAGTGATTATCAACGAGAACTGCACAAAACTATAAATAAGATTATTTCAAAAACAGTAATATAAAGCTGCTTGGCCTTTTGCCGATTGATCGGTGCCTGTACTAAATTTTGTTGGATACATGAACAATATTAAAAAACCCAAATATTGGTGCTCACCTTTGAAGCTGAGGCATTCTTCACGCCTGTCGTACGGGAGTCAGCAATGTATGACTGCCAGGACATAAAGTGTGTACAAGTATTGAATGGATGCATTTTATTTGTTTAAACAGAAGGCGTTGCTATTGTGTAACTATCGTGTGGTTATCGAACAAAAAGCTTCATTCACTAAGCTAGGCCAATTTCAATTATACCATGTTGAGAGTTGTCTTCACCAATAATGGGAGTGTAAGAGACACATGTCTACATGTCTACATGACATGACTAAACGTCACTACTAAATAATACATGTCACTACTATATAAAACATGTCACTACTATATAAAACATGTCACTACTATATAAAACATGTCACTACTACATGAAACATGTCACTACTATATAAAACATGTCACCACTACATAAAACATGTCACCACTACATAAAACATGTCACTACGACATAAAACATGTCACTACTATATAAATCATGTCACTACTACATGAAACATGTCATTACTATATAAAACATGTCACTACTATATAAAACATGTCACTACTACATAAAACATGTCACCACTATATAAAACATGTCACTACTACATGAAACATGTCATTACTATATAAAACATGTCACTACTATATAAAACATGTCACTACTACATAAAACATGTCACCACTACATAAAACATGTCACTACTATATAAAACATGTCACTACTACATAAAACATGTCACCACTACATAAAACATATCACCACTATATAAAACATTTCACTACTATATAAAACATTTCACTACGACATAAGACATGGCACTATTATATAAAACATGTCACTGCTATATAAAACATGTCACTACTATATAAAACATGTCATTAGTATGTAGATAATTTACAAGGTAAGAAAAGCAACAAAACTCTTTTTCCACATAATTATCTTTTAATCACAGCCAAATGCCTTGAAATTAGTTTTAATATCAAATATTTGAGATTAGCTGGCTGCATTTCAATTAATTATCATCATTTTCTCATGCAAGCAGCCAATCAACTCAATACTAGCAGCAGCATAGACTAGCCAATCAACTTAATACTAGCAGCAGCATAGACTAGCCAATCAACTTAATACTAGCAGCAGCATAGACTAGCCAATCAACTTTATACTAGCAGCAGTATAGACCAGCCAATCAACTTAATACTAGCGGCAGCATAGACTAGCCAATCAACTTAATACTAGCAGCAGCATAGACTAGCCAATCAACTCAATACTAGCACCAGCATAGACTAGCCAATCAACTTAATACTAGCAGCAGCATAGACTAGCCAATCAACTTAATACTAGCACTTTTATTAGTCACTTCTTGCACTACCTGCAAAGTAGAACTTTGTTAGCTTGGAGGGAATACCTCTGGATTAAAAGTGCCCCAAGTTAGGCAATAACGGGAGCTTTTCAGGTCACTTTGCAGACGTATATCTATGAGACCAAGCTGTTATCGACATCATACCTAAGAGACAACAAAGTGCTTCATTCCACAAGAAAGTCATTTATATCAACAGCTTTAATTAACAATATGTGTCATTGTAATATCGTTGTAGTGGATTTTGGGGGCTGAAGCCCACTAACTAATGTCGGTAGCAATCCGACAAGTAAGCTGCCACCAGTTGTCGTTTAATCTGTGACAACAGCAGGTCGGTATGGTACCGAGAGGTGAGTGGAAGAGTATCTCCAACTCTACAACCAGTAAGGAGCCCTCGGCTCTGACACATAACTCAGTGCTATTGAGTATCTATGCATTTATTCCTGCAGAATAAAACGTGTAGTAAAAGGCACATTACTTACAACTGAATAAAGCAAAAGTTCTGCCTTTTATAGGCGATTCAAGGAAGTGATTAAGCATTCTAACCAATCACATAACAATAATACATAACGAGCGAATGAATAAAGAGATATAAATAGATAGCGAATCAAATAGAGTATATAGGGCTAAAGGCAAATGGCGCCCTGTGGTGGTAGGTGGAGTCATATGCTATTGCACCAATCACAGTCCTATCTGCTTCCTGTCTCTAGTCTTTAGTCTTTCTAGCCTTTGTCCTTGGTTTTTCTTTGGGTTTACGGGTGGCTATCTCCGGGAGGTGGCTCTCTGCTTCCCTCAGGCTACTTTCTGGTCCACAGTCTATACTGACTCACTTCCTGCTGGCTATGCAAGGTCGGTAGTGAGTCATACCGGGTCGGTGCTGCTCCATACAGGGTCGGTACTGCTCCATACACAGGTTCGGTCAATTCGGTATTACACCTTTCAGTCATTCTGGCCATCTAATGGCTAATGCAAGGATGCCAGAATGTAAGTACAGCGTGAGTGCAGATATAGACAACATTAAAATCCGCAACAATATCAGTTGCTTTTGAACAACGACTTGTTATCATAACAAACTTTAAAAATTTAAAAAACGGGTCATATTGTGGTAGATTTGTGTAGACTAAAGCATGTAGAAACCCCATACCTACATGCCCTCTCTGGAAGAGAGACGTCTCTGTGGGTAAGAGACAGCCTCCCAGGCTAATTAGCACTGCACTGATTGTCACTATTGTCAATGGTTTATGCCTGTTATTGCCACTAGGTAAGCTTGCAGGGCCAGTGCTGGTTATTACAGGGCTGGTATTGACCCCGGCCCAGCCAAAAGTGACCTATACAGGGCCTGCACAAGAGGGCTGCCTTTAACTGGGATCAAAAACTTAGCCTGAGTGTTCCAAAAGGCTGCATCCTGAGGACTTATCCACCTTTGAACTGCAGAAACCAGAATTTTAGGCTACAGGTAGCCTCAAAACTTACCACGAGATGAGACAGTTATTCTACAGATACTCAACCCGATAACTCAGTCCATTGCCACTAGGGGCTTAGTCTATTTGATCAATTGCATTGCTATGTTATTTGTCACTATTTTCATCCTTTTATTCTTTATTTGTTATCTTCGTTTCCTGTATGCCTTATTGGTTGTAATGTTATCTAGGGCATGTGTTTCCTCTGCTCTAGCCTATAAAAGGCTGGAGCACAGGCTTTGTTTGGTATAGTGGTCTAGACGGCTAGGCCCCTAGACTAGAGTTTTTCTATACTCATTGCACTTTTTCATGTATTCCTTACTTGCTCTTGCCATGGTTCCCTCCAGTGGATATAGCCACCCTAGAGAGTACAGAATACAAATATATCGATTGTACTTCAATAACTGGGCTGTAATGTCTAAGCCAAAGGCTCTCATTTGGTTGCTAAAACCATTGGACAAGTGGCACAGGCTATACCGACAGTGTTCCTTTTGGAGAGAGGCATAATACTTTAGTTTGGTGGTACCCTGTCGCAAACAAGGCAGGAATCCGCTCCCGTACTTCTTTCTATCTTTATAATAATATATCTTTTACATTAGCATTTCTTTATTTACCAAAATAAATAATAAAATAAATAGTTTGAACACTTATTTCTAAAATGGGAGGCCAGGTTTAGTTTTTTAGTTGATGTTAAACTTTTATAACTGCAACAGTAGTAACGTAGGAGCACATCTGTCAGCTTTCGTTGTTTGTTTTATTACTCAATGCCAGTTTATATAATTAGCTATCCAGAGCACTTGGCAGCAATATAGGGTGCTGACTAGCAGATTAGTTCTATCCATAGATAGTATAAACAACTATTTCTTTCGTCAGAGATTAAACATACATTAAGTTGGCAGCTTGTTTGGTTTCAATTGATAACTAATAAATATTACAGGGCCTAAATCTACAAATAAACTTTTGGGACGTACATTTAGCCTTTGAGACTGCGCAAAATTTGAACAGCTAACTCGGTATGCCAACAATCTAACTGTGTATTAATTGCTGATATACTGTAGCAAGCATGCAGCTATAATTGTTTTTGTACACTTTTGGTTTTGTAAGATGTAACTGTAGCTAGCACAAGTGCAATTTTCAAATCAGCCTTGGGACGTTAAAAAACATATCATGGCGTAGAATCATATCTTGCAGTCACAATAGTAGTAAACTTTTTTGTCTCTCATTGATAGTTACTGAGAAAATGGGTTTTAAAAATGACCCTCTCAGCAAAAAAATTACTTTGTTTCATGTTCGCACTGCGGTTAGTTTTACGCCTCATTATTGATACATTAGAGTGAAATCCGTGACGCAAGACCAAGCGAGCGTAATTAATTTGCGGTTAGTTACTAATTGCTTCATGATAATATATATTAAAAAAAATTACGTTTTTATTTGGCAAGGAAATTATTAAATCTATTTTCCTACCTCCAGATGTAAAGGATCTATAACAAATAGTATATCAACAGGTCGGTAATAAGACAGGCTAGTGATATAACATAAACTAAAATCATATGGTCCATCGGCGCACTGGGAAAAGTCACGTTTAAAACGTCATTTCCAGACAATTTTTCCCAAAACTACAGATATGTAAGAAGTGCAGTGATTGGTTAATCTCGTTCGGCAAAGTGTATCCTATTAAACCCTTTTAAAATTTTGTTTCTAGCAGCCTGTGGTCCCAAGTTATTAAAAATTTAGTAATTCCCGAATATTTGGAAACTGAAAAAAAATAGGTGCTACAAATATTTATATCGATGCTTTTGACGTGTGACGTCATATTTCGTGATCAGTTTGTGGACGCTAGTAACTGGAGTGTTTAAACTTACATAACAATCATCTTGTGGGTTGCTTGATCGAAAAAGTTTTTATTTATAACCTTTGGATTATTACATCGAGGGGAAACATCATCATTTAAATCTTGAAGCAACAGAACATTTTTGCACAAAGTAGTTTCTTCATTAAATTTATGTTCTGAAACTCACATATTCAGTCTAGTCTTCATCATCTAATAAAAAAGCCGCAGTTTTGACAATTCTCATAAACATTAAAAGTTTTCGCAACATGCTCCTCAAATACAAGACAAAAAATAATAGATTTTCATCAAGCAATGCTCCGGGTATGAAACGGAACATTATTTAAGAGCATCATAATTATTCAATAAACTTTAAAGGTTGCCAAACAAATCATAAAGAAGATAACTCTCAATTTGCAAAGTATGATAGAAAAAGTTAAAAATATATCATCATAAACAAATACAGTTTGTAAAGTTCCCCTTTTATACAGTAAACAGTATTAACAAACGCTTTTTGTTTACTTTTTTGCTTAGTGAGTGTTGAGCCTCGAGTTTTGAACAAAATAATCATATATGGATTAGATTTATCACGACTTGAATATCTTTATTTCGTGTTATTCGTCAACCATGGTTGTGAGTATTCATAATACTTCACAAGAAATAGATCATTGTAAAACTGTTTGTGGTTTCAAAATAAAACAAGTAGAAAACAAACTTGACATTCCCAATAAAGATCTGACAACATCGTCATTTGCCGTATCCGTTCACAAAGATGAACTAGACAAAAATGCATTCATTCGCAGCATTTCCTATCAAAGAAACTTTGCCGTTAACATACTAAAAGTAAAAAGTATTTCAAATTTCGTAAATCTTGTAGTCACTGCGTCAACATTTTATGAATTAAAATACGAAAAATTTCAACGATTTCCATGCAATAAATAGCTGGTGTTTTCTTTAGTCTAAGCTATCACAGAAATGTCCAGGCAATGGGAAACAAAGTTGCGACTTTATTAACAGAAATGTAAAGAAATGCTTTATTTTCAAAATGAACAATTTGTTAAAAATTTCGTGTTTTAAGCAGTCAGCTGGATATTACAGGAGTAAGTTTTTTAGTACAAACAAAGATATTTGTGATCTGCACAAGAACGTTGTTGGTTTTCAATAATGAGGCAATTGCCAACACTTTCATTCCATTTTTAAATGAGAAATTTTCACATCAAGAAGATATTTTTCCATCCCCGCAGTGCCTGCAATTTTAAATATTTGCCTTGTGAATAGCTATGTTTTATTAGCATACTTACCTACTTAACTGTCTAACTGTACTTGAAGAGCAAGAGAGAAAACAAATGCAAGTTAGAGCTAGAAGACTGGTGCCAAGATAGTAATAGATCCCATCAGATGTTTATTGGGATGGAGGTGTTTGGGATGACATCTATCGGTCTTGAAGTTTTCCAGAAGCTCTTAGAAAAATTCTGAAAATTTCTTCTTTAGAAGTTGTGTTATTGCTTGCAATATTCATTTAAAAATTTTAAAACAATTAAAATTTTATGTTTATTTAACTATTAATTAGCATTTTTTGTTATTATTAAATAATTGAGTTTAATTAAGTTTATGTGAGAGTTAATTAAAAATAATTAACAAATGTTAAGGATTACTCAGCACTTTAGAACTGATAGACGTCATCCCAACGCCGTTTCCTTAGCTTAAATCTTTTAAATATTTCTAGTTGATATATGATTATTAAGTGGGGGTTAACTTATTTTGGATTTAAAAAATATACATCCAAGATTGAGTTCATTTCAGGCATGTGTATATGGCCTAGTTTATATCAGAATGCAATGATTTTTTTAACTACAAAACTCTGTGATTGTAAGTACGCTAAGCATTGGCTCCAAAACAATACACCAAACCCGTAAGACTGTTTTTTTAGAGCAGCAGAGCCTGTTGTTATCGTTCTCAAACCATTGCAAAATATCTGTAAGGTCAAACATTCATGAGCTAAAATTTTTATGTAATATTGTATAATGTGGACCGTGCGAAGCTGGATCAGCAACTGGTGCATCATGTAACTTATATAAATGTTATGTAACTGGGACACTCTAATGCTTATGTAAGCGTGATGTAACAAGGACACCCTAGGGCTTATGTAACTAGAACTATGATAAGAATTAACATCAGACTGACAGGGTGCAGGTGTTATTTTGTATCATACTAATGGGTAGCTACAATCAGTGCAGCAACGCTTCTCCGCAGGTTTATTTTTGTCTATACATAGATAATGTCCTCATTTTGATTTAGGAATATTTTGCAGACAGTCTAAGCTTTAGTAACTCTTATCTATGGATAATGAGCTGCAATGAAAGCAGAATTTGTTTATTCAGCAAGCCAATTTTGTTATGAAACTTATTTTGAAAATATTGAGGATGTGTGAAATATTTTCTTCTAAAAGCTTTTCATTTCAATAACATTTTTTTCATAATTTTTCCTATACAAAGCCATACATCTTTATCAAAGTTGATTATACCAGAGATATAGACATAGATATAGACATAGTGCAGTATGAAGTACATAGGCAGTCAGTTGTTATCTCTATGCATGGCTGATTGAAGACGGTTTTCATAACTCTAAATAGCCAGCCAGCTGCAAGCTGCTAAATCAGTCTCAGTTATACTATCCTTTACAGTAGTAGCAAGAGGTGAGTGAGTGTGATCATTTGCGCTCATCAGTTTTAATTCAATAGAGAAATTTCTTGTTTATTTTCAGTAACGTTTCTTCTTTTAATTTTTAAAGTTTGGCAGCTGAAATCTACTTTAGACTATGGATATTTGGTATTGGGGTGACATGCATCGGTCCTGAATTTTTAGGGAAATTTTAAAGAAATCCTGAGGTTTTGCTTTGTAGACTCTGTAACATTACTTACCATGTGTGTTTTCAAATTTTAACACTATTAAGTTTAACCAACTTTGAGTGAAAGATATTTAAGGAAATCTTAAAGATTTTTCAGGGCTTTAGAATCGATAGATGTCATCCCAACATCAAATGAAAACAAATCATAACTGAAACTGCTAGAGCTGTTTGCATTAACATATTTATATTTTCAAATTTGGTTTACAATAATAAATAAGTTATTTAGTTTTCGTCGAATGAACTAGATCATCATTGTGCCTGATTGCTTGAAGTTGAGAGACCATACCTTCTTGAATAATCGCATGTGTTTTGTGTCACAATACTTTGTAGGCAACAAGGAGAAATAATGGACTTACCAACTGCTCTAGCTGCTACTTTTTTTGTGTTTCTGGGAGTTTTTCTTTCTGTGTTTATTTATGCTACCATTTACATTGCCTGGTTACATGCCAAGTTTGATCATCTACCAGGACCTAAAAGAGAAAGGTAAGCAGGGATGCAGTGCTATGAAGTGTCTAACCTCAGTACTCTTGCTTTAAATATTTATGAAAACTGCAGCATGTTAATTTTAGTTTCTTCTTTGGAAACTTGACCGAATTTCAATCGTCAACTCGCAAGAATAATGAAGATTATGCTGACGTGAAAACAAAAAAACTGAAGCCGTTGATGCACACAAAATTACTGGAATGGTAATATATAAGTATTTTTTTCATTAGCTGGTCAGATCCCATTGGCTTGAGACTCATTCAACCAATGTGTTTTTACGTTGAAGGGCCGACCTATATGGGGACACATATGTATTCTTTGTGGTATACAGAGCTTTGGTTGTTAGTAGAAGTCCAAACCTACTTAAAACTGTTCTTGTACACACCGACCAGAGGGACTTTCCTAAAACAACAAGACTAAACCTACAATTTCTTTACGGCGGAAGGTAAGAATTGTGTGCGTTCACACCATGTTGGTTCAGCTTTTTAACCTTATCCATATCTAACATTATTGCAGAAATGTTGCACTGCTGGTACAGGTATCTAGGTGATGGGTTGGGAACAGCTGTAGAGTATAATGGATGGTACCAACGAAGGAAGTTTATGGAGCCCATATTTCATAGAAATAAGCTCACTCAGTGTATAGATGCATTCAATGCCACTGGAGACTGTCTGATGAATGAATTGAGGCATTACGCAGAACCTGCAGAAACTTTTCAACTGGCTCCATTCTTTAAATCAGCCATGTTGGATGTTGCTATGAGGGTATGAAACCATCCATTGCCCTCAGGCTATGACAACAGCGTACATAAAAGTATTTGTGTTCTAGCCTCAATTGATAAACTGTTTTGTAGGTTTTGTTTTCAATCGACAACAACAATTTGAATGGAGAATTTGCTGCGATTTCCTCAAGTTTGTGAGGAATACATTTAAAGAGATACAGCTGATAACTTCTTACCCTCCTGCTGAGGTCTGACACAGTATTAAAGTTGCTTTCAAATATTACTGATAATGTTTCACAGATCACTATATCTTACATTTCTCGTTACAGTATTCTTTGTTTCGTTGGAAACAACGACAAGTCATACGACAAGAAATGAAATTATTCCGAGAATTGGCAGCAAAGATGTTATTAGAGAGAAAGTCGGCCATATTGAATGGAGACACAGTACCTTCAGACTTCCTCACAGCTATGATAGAAGCTTCCAGTAAGTTCTATAAACTAAATGGACCAATGATAGAGTGAGAGGAAATGGTTTTTTCTGACCTTGCGATATCACAAGAGGCAGCGGATGTCATCTGGTACCACTGCTTATCCTGTATGTTACAGTGCAACCATCCTCTACCTACACAAATGAAGTCATGATAGATGAGTTTGTATCGATGATAGCTGCCGGTATGGAAAATCCAGCTAAGACTTTATCTCTGATATTTATGAAACTTGGAGAAATGCCAGAACTCTTACAAAGGTTTGTTGTTCTTCAGTAGCGGATTTTTTAGTAGTTGTTACTGTAGACATTCGCGTTTACATTTTTTACATCAAGGAGTGACGTAGAATCTGTTTGTTTTCATTTGTAGTCACTAGATAGGGTTCAGACAATATTTATAACAGCAAAAAACCGCTTTTCTTTGTTAAATCGATTTGAGCTAGACTGATGATTTCTTGATTGAAGCCTGGTTTCTATGCAGAGTTTTAAACCCAAGCAGGTATTTTGAAAAATAAGCCAAAAGTAGTGAATCTCATATTAACTTTAATTTATTAAAGATTTGGAAGAATCAAATTAAATTAATTTAATTGCTCAGTTTTCAATTACTAAATTTATATATTTTTCACCCTATTCAATCGCGTTCAATTTTGTGCCATAACAGCAGACTGCAGGGTTATGTTTGTAATCATTTGAAGGCTTGTAGAAGAGGTTGATGAGGTGGTTGGAAAGTCAGCATTCATAACAAATGAACAGCTGAAGAAGCTGTCGTTTACTTCTATGCTAGTTAAGGAGACTCTAAGAGTTTACCCTCCCATCACAGCACTAATAAGAACTGTTACTAAAGAGACTGTTGTAGATGGGATCAAGCTGCCGGTGAACTCTGACCTTCTGGTATGTCAAGTTGAAATAAAATTCCGCAGATTTAGAGATTCAAATTAAGTACTGTTTTCATTTTACTGGCCAAAAAAATAATAATTCAAGGTATCTTTATTTTCACATTTCTTAAAGTCAACACAGACAATAAAGTACTAGCATTGGGTAACTGTGGTATCAGCCAACACCCATGTATATGTCTATTGTTTATAGCTAACACTAATGTATATATCTATTGTTTATAGCTAACACTAATGTATACATCTATTGTTTATAGCTAACACTAATGTATACATCTATTGTCTATAGCTAACACCAATGTATATATCTATGGTTTATAGCTAAGTCTGATAGGAGCCAACACTAATGTTAAATATATGAAGAATGCAGACCAGTTCAATCCAGACAGATTCAACCCAAACAGCGAGGAGAAGTGAGTTAGGGTTTTAAGTCATGTGATTGTCATGTGATTAACAGCTTTGTAAATAGAATACTAAAGTGGTGGTCTGTTTTAGGGTGCCAGTTGGTTCATTTACCACATTTTCATTGGGTCCCAAGAACTGTTTGGGTCAAGTCTTTGGGCAGGTAAGTACCTCATCTCGAATATGCACATTCAGCGTCACTGATTTTTCCAACTTTGTATTCACAATTCCCATGAAATCTTGGTAGTTCTTTGTCAATTGGAAAGCATTTCTAGCGAATTCGCCATGCTTAACTTTCAATCCAAAATATCAACTCAATGCAGATTTAGCCTTTGCCATTTTTTGCTATTAATACTGTGTTACTCCAGCTACACATAAATGTGTATTAGATAAGTCTTCGGACTCATTTTGAACTGAACTGTGGCAGGAAGTGCCACAATTCAAAATATTATACTCTCTCAGAGAGAGTAGACAACTCCTCAGTTACCTGAATACTTCTGTTCGAACCAGTTCTTATCCAGTCAGTTGACTGTTTTTGTGGTTTGAACTTCATTTCTTTGACTAATCAGTTAATGTTATGTACAGGTTTTATCTAATCTTAGAGATAAAATGAAACTCACTTTTTTTAGAATGTCTAGTAAGGTGCAACTAAAAGTTTTATTTTCATTGTCGATTTTGAGCAGAGCAAGTTTCTCGCACGTCAAGATGCCATGCTACTGGCTGTTTTTATTAAATTCTACTTTGCCTCCAGTGCAACCCAAAAACCAGCTGTAAAAGCTTCAAGCTTGTACCGAAAGCCTAAACCTATTCACAGCATAAGCTGTCAACTGTTCCAAAAAATGATGGAGGGGATGCTCTAATAGCATATCTCTGTATGTAATATTGTAGTGAAATTTGCAGCTACTTGGTCACAACTGCTACTCTGCTTGTCTGATTTTTAACTGCAACTCCCTTTCCGAGGCACCAAGAAGACTAATCTTGAAATGTGAGCTTTACTGCTAAGAATAAAACTGAGCTCTCTGGCTCAGTCTCTCATTTTTGTACAAAAATACAACATATAACATAATCTACTACCAATCACATTTTACCATAACAATAAGGCATATAGCGAATCACTTGAGCGTATCGATTATTTATTGTCCTATTGGTCTTTGGCAATAAGTTGGGAGGACTTTCTGTCCGATCTTTGACCCTCCTATAGATAGGTGTTACACTTGTCAAGAGTTGTCATTCCTTGACGCTGTTAGGAGGAGGCAACTTGTACTTTCGTGTTATTTTTCACTTGTAATTATGAACAACTGCAACTATCTTACCCTGTGCCAGGTAAACACGATTTGTCAGCAAATTCTCCCACAATACTATAGTACAAATAAACTAGAAACTACTTTCTTGCATGGACATATCCGCCCAGATAAATCTTGGAATGAGAGACCAAGTACCTTTATTCCATTTAAGAGTTATGATGGGGTGGATCAGACCAGATGTGACCAAGCAGCTTTAACAAAAAAATGCACTGTTTGTAACAATTGTAGATAGAGGTAAAAATGATGTTAGCCAAGTTCTTCCAGCACTATCAGATAGTTCTAGATGATTCTGAAACCTTTGAACTCGGACAGTCTGCAAGTATTTGTCCCCTTACTGGACTAAAGTGTAAGATTTCAGTTAGGGAGTGAAAACAGCTGGTCACATGGGCTGAGTAAAATACGTTGCAAAGAATCTAATTTAATTTGACTGTTTTACAGTCCTGTCAGCTGGTCCACATTTAACTTTTTACGGGTTGATGTTGATTTGAAAAGTCTTTTTTTCCGAACTCCTAATTAGGCTTCATGTACATCTAGCGATCGTACTAGCGATTTTGCTTAGCGATTGAGGAAGTCCCTCTCCCAAATTGCGAAATTTTTCCCTATTGCCCATTCTTCAGCGATTCCGGTCAAACTCGCTGTTACAAAGCATAGCCTTAATTTATTATAGGATCGTTGATAGATCGGAGTGCTGAACATGATGAAACACTTTTGGAAACAAGGGTAAAGTTTTTTCACGCTGTGATTGGCTGATCAAGGAATCCACTAGCGACTTTTGGATCTAAATCGAAACCTGGCGATAACCTCAAACAAAATTCAAGCGATTGCTTAGCGATTTTTTCCGGAAACAGAAGCTGCAAAATCATGCAATCGCTAACGAAATCGCTTAGTAATCGGTAGGTGTACATGTAGCATTAGTTTTGGTTTATTTGTCTCACTTGCGTCATGGTGTGACATTGGTAATTGAAATATGTTGGATTTTTAGTTCGTAGTGAGCAAATTAGAATTTTTAGAACTTAATTTTTATCAGCTACCTTTCTACTGTTTGCAACACTTTATTAATCATGCATTACATCCATATCTAGAGAATAATATACCTGTTTCCATCATCACTAAAAATATTTTAAAACTACTATTTTTAGTTTTATTACTCATAGGCAAATAAATGATGTTTTTATGGTATTATCAGAATCAATAAACCATTTCCTAAAACAAATCAAAAGACTTACACATGCATTATATGCCCTGCAGAACACAGTTTAGCATAGGTTTGATAAAAACGCTAGAAGCCAGATGTTTGGATCGCTAGGTGGCTTGAAGAAATTCACAGGCTAGTTCTCCGTAACTACTGATTTGTCGACTTGTTGCCTATAAGTTTGTAGTAAATTTGTGTCCTCAAGCACCAACACAACGGCATCCACTTCCTGTGTACCTCCTGTACACCTCCTCTACTACCTAACAATTCAGGGTCTAGCCCAAATAAACCTTAGCAACCTCCACGGGGTCCACGGCCCAGACACACTACACCAAAGTTACATGAATGAATATTTTATTATACAAATCTGTTAAGCAATATAAGATGTATTCTAAGCACGATCCACAAGACCTTTTTTTGCTCAAAGTACAGCAGCTTCTTTGATAGGGAAACATCAGGAGCTCTCATCCCCTTATTAGGGCGAGCCAAGTATGTATAATAAAACAAATAAACAACAAATCATAATCTATCACACAATTCATGAAAACAATGCTGTCCAATCAAATTGTTAGCACATGGCAAAGCAGCTCCGTGCTGCCTTACCACTTTTTTTAGAGTAGTGGAAAGTTTCCATCTCTTATATGGTACTCCTAATCCTTTGCTTCTGTTCCTACAGTCTGCATCTTCTCAAATCATCCTCTAGTGGTCGGCAGCAAACTCCTTGGGTCTCAGGCTATCCATTCCAGCTATCTTTGTTGGCTAGTCCAGGATACTGCCCCGGGTTAACCCGGTATAGGGCCTATATGATATATAGAGGAGACCCAGGGTCAAAACAGGCCCGGTATAGACCAGTCATAGCCAGTATCTTTAAAACAGTTTAGGTGATATATGTTCTAAAGGGAAAACCCCGAGTCCACATAGAACTGACGCTGGAAGATAGGGAAAAGGGTGTGGCTGGGGATCTAATGCAAGGGGTGGGTGGGAGTAGGGGTTCTGATTGTCTTTGGCAAGAGAATCTCCCACTAGTGTATAGTTGTATAGTCGCAGTGAAACCTGAAATAACTGTTATGAAATTTTAAAAAACCTCCTTCTATTTTTTCGAAAAATAATTCAACTTACTCACAAATCAGGTTAAAGCAAGTAAAATTGAGATGATGCATATAAAACATTTCTGGTTACGTAATCAACCAGAATATCCTAAGTTGTTAATTTTAAATGTATAACTTTTATCAGCTAAAATAGTATTTATAATACGCTTTAATGCAATACTGGTTGTATGCACTGGATATTGTACACGCTATGTTACATAATCTTCTGTGAGGTGAAAAACTGTGCTGCATCGACATGACTTGAAGTAATGATAAAAGCTAAATCAGCGTGTTAAGAATGGCAATCGAAGTTACAACCTTATTGCGGTGAAAATATAGGCCATCTAGTCTGAGGTGTTGGTTCATACAGGCTTTATTCATCGTTAATTATGTAACTGATTGATATTTGCAAAGTAATGTATCTTGTAAGCAGGCTTTGTTATAGTTGTTTTCTTCTTCTATTGTATTCCGGAGTTAAAGTTTGGGACATTCTTGGTAAAAAAATTGTAAAACAAAAGTTTTTCAGAAAAAAAATTCGACGTTCCTTATCGTAGATGTTAAAAAAATTTTCACTCAAGTGTTAATTAGAAACAGATGGTAGTCAAGGTTTTGTTCTTTATGTTACATAAATTGATGGCTTGCGTAACCACAGAAAGATAATTGTAAACTACTGCTTGTGTATGCAAAAGCTTATCTTCAACCATTGCAGAGACTGGGTATAGTTTTTGTTTTATAACTGATGTAGAAATGATTCTTAATGGAGCATCAGATAGTGTAGAAACTTATAAAGTACAGTGAGAGAGAAATATTGAAACTGTAATTAGTTAGGTTTACTAGAGACTCTCCACTGCTACCATGATGTTAATTCTGCTATTGTTTATAGCATACTTTACACTACAGCTAAACTCTTGTCAAACAACTCGCTGCACATAATCGTTGTAAGAAAAACTGCTGGAGACTATTTTATATTGAAACAATTATTTATTATTTTCTGATGCGCTTGTGTGGGAAAGCTAGCGAGTTGATTTATTTATCTACAAAAGCGTTCTAGCATTTTTGTACATATTAATGTAGTTGTAGTGGGTTGCCACACAAACATTATTATTAATGATGGCAAAAATAAATGTTGTTATTAGCGTCTTTTAATATCAGCCGAAGACTTCCTGAAGTATTGATATCATAATCAAGTACTTTTTAAGCTTTTGCAAAATAAACTTATTCTTTTATTTTCTAATTTTGAAATTGATAGATGAACTCGACTTGCAATTGGTTGTTAATTTTTGGTCATAAAAAAAATAATGAAATAATGTTTTTGATTTTTATCAGCAATTTTTGAAACAGCTGCCTGCTGTCTTTTACATTGTTTGATTTTATTGTACGCATTCACAATACACATTGCAAAAATAATTTTTTGCAACCAAACCAAACTATCCAATGGTTGTGTCCACTGTTTCTTTATCCATCAGAACTACGCAATACCAAAATGCTTTTTTAGTTGGACAACAGCTCATGCAGGGGATTACCCCGGCCCAGTATAGCTCAACAAAGGTCTTACACAAACACTAAAAAATGTGACTGTTGCCAAATGGTACCGTCCCTGACTCAACTCTTAATGTGAAAATGTGCAAACAAAACAGGAGCTATAACAAGTTTTGCTGTGTATATCTGAGCTCTATAGCCCTTATATAACCTTTTATAGATGGCAGACATATAATGCATAATGTACAACCAATCATCTTAAACATAAACAATTATATCTGCTCGCCCATCCAATATTAATAATAACGAAAGAAGCAGTGGTGTGGGAACGCCCCTATCTCCTCTTCTTTTGCTTATCAGGAAAGCAAATAAAGGACTAGCTCTTAATACATTGGTTAACCTGCTTCTATTTTTCTTTACAGTAAGCATGCCTAAACTATTTACTAGTTATCATTCCATGCTATGCAGTCTTTAAAGAAGGGAAACGAGTATAAAGTGTCACTGTTTATCGCTGAACACAGGACCTGCGTAGGCCTGTTCTAATTTATTATTAAATTGGCAGCTGCACTACCATTAGTTTAGTCGTTAACTTTTGGTAGCAAGCGACAACACAAACTTATGATGTTGATCAGCATCATTTCCTGTTCAAGAGGAGCAGTTTTATTGCTTAGAAGGAACCTTCTGCTTCCGAACTCCGTCACAATAAGAAGCTTATGGTTAGTAATATGATATCATCTTCAGCCATTTTGTTTGCGAGCCAATCATTTCATCTGATACAATAAAGCAACTATACACCCAGTTCGAAGTGTTCAGAGAGTCGCCACACCAACCTGTTTATTAAAAGACTGGTTGTCATGTATTGATTGCTGACTCTATATAACTGCTGCTGTTTGTGGTTTAGTTTTCTGATGCTTATCCATAAGTCTGATAAATGAATATTTTGATATAACTTATTATTTCAGTTTTTCTCTCACTAAATTCAACAACGAACTCACTGATTACTAATCATTACATGTTACAAAATCGAGAGATGTTGTGTATGTACCAACTAGCTCACTAAAGTTTGTATCACAAAGCTTTTAATTTTTTCGTATGCTAGCCTCTGTTTTCCTCGAAGTACTGGAGTTCTCAGAAATTGCTGCCTAGAACAGAAAGTCTGTCGTTGAGATATTAACTGTAGTTGGTCATATTTCAGTTCGTAGCTTGAATATTTCGTTAACATCTATATGATGTTGCATTGTTTCTCAATTTATCTACAATGATTGATAGGCATTGGAATGACATCTATCGATGAGTGTTAAGATTTTTAGGAACGCTGAAAGAAATCTCGTGGATTCCTGTTATAGAGTTTATGTTGTAAATCAACATATTTCTACCAAGTCTTTAGGACAAATACAGTTGTATGTTGGTTCCACTATTGAATGATAATCATTTTGCTGTATTGTTAGTTATTCAATTTTAATTAAATTCTCATTAGAACTGTTGAAAAATAGATAGGAAGTTTGAAAGGTTTCTTATGACTTCTAGACCATTAGATACCGTTCCAGCACACAATCATCATACTGAGCTTGATTGTTTACACATCATTCATTTACTTGCGGTAGTCATCTTCCCTTGTTACTTACCAACTGTAATCAAGTATGAATGGGTTCTGATACATTCCATGCGTAAATAATTCAGAAATAATCATTATTTAGAGCAATAGATGAAACTATTCATTATTTAAACACTACCTTCACCAACCATTCTAGAACCATTTGAGCATCAAAACATTGCATGTGGCAACTAAAAAACTTACTCGTGTCTGACATAAACTTCTGTAGTAACATATATTACCATTTCAAATATTTAAAATTGTGTGTAAGGAAGCATCTATGTGGGGAAGAGAAGACAACTACACATTTAATCCGCACAAATGCTGTTGTATCTAAGGATGAGACAACTCCAACCCGATGTCATAACAACAGTAAATACATGCAAATCCCACACTGAGCACATGGGTTACTGTGACAACCAATATAAAAAAATATTTGAAACATTTCTGGCCGCCTATGAGCTCACAATTGGCTGGAAGAACTGAGGAATTATAAAGTACAGCTGCTGACAACAACGTTAGCAACTTACGGTGATGCTTATATCAAAATTATAACTTGACTTCTTTTTTTATAAATTCAAGCTCTAAATATTATGATTATTTTCTGATTAACATTTAGTAGCTGCTGAAATGTTTTTGCTCTCCCACATGCTATGATTTCTTGTGCATCGATGGAATAATATAAGATAAACAAAGAAATATTTAAATTCTTGTAGTCGCAAATTTTCCTCTGCTCTTGTAACAAAGCTAGTATCAAACAACAAGCTTTTCTGCTGTCTTTAGAGAATGGGCCCAGAATTTTTTAATGTATGATAAATGTTGGTTATGCGCATATATGTGATTTTGGCTTGTAGTATAAATGACTGGGTACAGCCATAGAGTATAATGGGTGGTTCCAGCGAAGAAAGTTCATGGAGCCCGTATTTCATAGAAATAAGCTCACTCAATGTATAGATGCATTCAATGCCACTGGAGACTGTCTGATGAATGAATTGAGGAGTTACGCAGAATCTGCAAAAACATTCCAACTGGCGCCACTTGGACACCAAGTTGTATGTTTATCTCTAATTATATTTCAGCTTTCAGAAAATTCTCTTAAATTTTATTATTGAAGTCAGTGTTTCAGTTCGCAAAGTGGGATCCATTAAGCTACTTGCTGATTTCACGATTCAGCGTACTGCATATGTAATGGCCTGAGATATATATACTGGATATTTTGTGATGTCATAGTGTCAGTGTAAAAAAATTGAAGCTGCAAAAAAAACTGATTATTTCATGTTTTTAGATCAAACAGCAGCATTGCTTAATTTCAAGACATATGCCTTAGCTGTCAATCCACTGTCTGGTGCATACTAAATGTAATAGGAGTTATCGCCCCAAAGAAAGACAACTCCTGGATACCTTCTAAAGTCTAGTAATCAAGTAAGTTGTCTATCAATGGCTATAGATATACTTACTATAGCATGTATGTAGCGAGTGTACTCTTGTAGGCCCCGCATGTTACACTTAAACAAAGGTTATCTGCAGTTTATTTCGTTTGCTATCAGCATACATACCCTATCACTGACTGCATGGGCGTAGATCGAAAAAGTACAAGTAATCTTTTAGCTATCGATTTGACATATCACAGTTCTACTGATCAGTTACAGTTCACAAGTAAGGTCTACGTGGTAAGCCGTTTAAATTTCTTTCGTTCCGGCCCCATTTAAAGTTGGCAATATGGCTCTACGAAGATATTTTACCATAATATTACCAAAGGTTTTGCAAAAACATTTACCAAACAACTTTTTCCCCAGCATACTTCTTAGTGACCAAGTCATAGAATTACATAAGACTAACCTGGTCGCTTTTCCACTCATTCATAATGCTAACAAATCTTTGCACGTATCTTTTACTACTCAAACAATCGTACTTCACTATGTTTCAAATTATTCACACATTTTTTCCTGTATGGTACCATAGCTAGTGGCTGGTTACATAATCACAGAGGTCACACAGAGGTCACAATTGCCAACCAATGGTTATCTGCTCGCAATATCTTTGACTATTAGATTTTAGCGCTGTCACTGTTTCGAGATTTCTAGATCGTAATGCTTCGAATGAACTTGGTGAACAATAATAAGTTGAAACTGTACTACTTTGGTCGACAACTGAAAGTTTAATTGTACATTATGATTCTTTTTGTAACTTACGACCTTGGGGAGACTATCATGCTACAAAGTACATCATTATCTTTTTTATCAGCGTTGCCTACCTAGTGTCAAGAAACAGCCAGTCATATCATATAGCTGGCAATGTTTATCTCTGAAAGTGAATAGTAAGACTAACTGACTAAACACAATCACAGCCTTCATATTTATATAATGTAATGCTTTGTATCACCATTTCCTACATGTATGAATTTTCTTCTTTTTTTGCTTTGTACGCATTCAGAATAGATGAAATAGCAAAATATGTAACCATTGGCAAGGAACTGCATATCTTGTCTTGGTTAAATCGTTGAAATAACTAGATTGAGCTCTTTTTTCCTTTTCAACGGTCATCTTTTTGTTAAAAAATGTTAAACTGGAACTTGTGCAAATTTAGATTGCTCATCGCGTAGTGTTACTAAAAATCTAAAATAGCTTTTTCACTTGATTATATGATGAAAAAATTTTTTGTCAACTCTTTCGATATGATCTATTTTTGTTGCTAACCACTTGGCAGGTTTAATTAACTGTCTCCACATCCGCAGGTAAAGTGGCAGATCTCGCGGTATTGCCTTTTAGCTCAGCGGCCAGACATTAATTATTACACCGACTGGACACAAAACTCTTACGTAACGCCACCTAGGTATCAGTGCCGAGCTGGTGGTGGTGGTGTTATGGGTAATGTGTCCGCCTGCTGGACTGACCCATTGCGCGGCAAGGCCATGGGTTCAAACCCTAGTCAGTTGTAAAGACACTCATACCTGTCCAGGTGTGGCCATGAAAGCCGTTAAGCAACCAGAATAGTAAAGTCACAATGGGCAACGCTTATGATACACACATGCATGTAAATACTGATCGATTCTTTTTAACTTGCATTTTACAGTGATGAGTTTGGAGTATGCCAAGTGTAATTGATTGAAGAAATGGTCTCGTAAGTCAAATAAACATTGGCATACTTGAAATACATTTCACCTATTTCAAAGTCATGGAAACTGATGAATTTCAGTAGATACGGTGAGCAGAGCAGTACACATAAATGAGCCGTTGAATCGCTAATTGGTCATGATATACATTTCTGTAGCTAACTATGAGCCAGCATTCATTTGAATGAATATGATATTCTATCAATAGAATCCAGCGCAGTCCAAAGTTCACCACTCCAGTCACGTGCCGATGTTTACAAAAATATGATTTGCCTACATTTGATGGTCATGCAGCAAAGAATTTTGACTGTTTCAGGCACATTGAAATATTTCAATGTTCAGGCATTCGTTTTGTGATTGGCCAATCGGTCTATGTAGGTTTGCTTAGGCGAGCGCATGTAGTTTCGTTTTGACTGTAGATTTTTCTTATTGCAATAATTAGCAGTAGTATGTATGTATGTAATCTAAACTAATCTTAACACCACACGGTCCGGCTTTAACTTGAGCAATGCTGATTTTTGTAATAATTTAACAATATGACGGTGTCAGTGTTTATCATTGTCAATTTTATTTTTTGAATGATAATAATTAATAACAAATGTTAGTTAGACCCCAGCGATCGCCGCCTTACTTATTTTATTATTATAATAATAATAAATAATTATTATGTTTTAGTTATTGTTTGATTAATTATTATTAATGATCGACAAGAATAAGCGATAATAATAGCTACTAACTTCTAAATGAATAAAAATGATTAATTTTTATTATTATGACTTCAACACAGATTGTAGCTCCCGGACTCAGTGACCACCATATTGTCACAGCTAGTATAGGCACTGTCACTGAATACCATAAAGAGAGCACCCCTCAGCCTCGCAAACGCAACATCCGTATCCATAGAAATGCAGACACCGAGAAGTTTGAAGACTGCATGAAAGGAGTAGAGAGCCAACTTTCCGAGATGAACAATGTTGACCAAATGTGGCCACTATTCTCATCTCATTTCAGAAGTGCGGTTGATAAATCAGTCCCCACAAAGACTATCTGGGTAAGAGCCAGTAACCAGCCGGCGTGGTTCACCAAAGAAGCAGAGAAAAGAACCACAAAGCAACGCAGAACCTACAATGAGTACAAGCGCAGTGCCAATCCATTCTATCTATCACGGTATAAGCAAGAGAGGCGAGAAAACAAGAAAGTCTTCAAGAAAATGAAACAGAAATACATTGTGGACAAGGTCTGCAAACCGCTTATGAAAGGAAATAGCAAGCCTTTCTACAAACATCTACGCCAATCAAAGAAAAAATGTCACCCTCTGATGACCCTAAAGCTCTCTGACGGCACAGTAACTGACAACAATCAGAAATGTGCAGAAACACTAAACTTATACTTTAAAGACCAATTTTGCCAGGACGAGAGCATCTCCAGTCTCCCACCAATCATAGCTGCTGCGCCTCCCACAGAGATTTCCACAGACGGTGTCAGGAAACTTATCCATGAACTGAAGAACAACAAATCCCCCGGCCCTGACCAGATTAGGAAATGTGAGCTACTTATAGATCCAGACACTACTGCCCGATGTCTCACCAATATCTTCAATGCCTCGCTGAAATCTGGCAGACTCCCTATGGAGTGGAAGACCGCCAATGTAACCCCTATTCACAAGAAAGGTCCAAAGGATGAAGCAGCAAACTACAGACCCATATCACTTACAAGCATCCCGTGCAAAATGCTCGAGCATATAGTCCTACACCAGCTGAACAAAACCCTAGATTCTGTACTTTATAACCGACAACACGGATTTCGTAGAGGTCTCTCATGCGAGACCCAGTTGTGCTCCACATATCATGACCTGGTACGGGCCGCAGAACAATCGCACAGCACTCACGCAGTTGTGCTTGATTTCAGAAAAGCATTTGACAAGGTGCCCCACAACCTACTCATGCAGAAGATAAGACAGATCCAAGGTATCGACCCACATATAGTGAACTGGATACAGGACTTCCTCACAGATCGAAGTCAGAGAGTTGTCGTCAAGAATTCTAGCTCATCCCAGCTGCCTGTTACATCTGGTGTTCCCCAAGGCTCAGTCCTTGGGCCAACACTCTTTCTCATCTACATTAATGACCTACCTGAATCAGTGACATGCAATGTTAGTCTGTACGCAGATGACACTCTGCTATACTCTGTTGTCCGGAGTGACGACGATGAAAAGAAGTTCCAAGACGACATTGACTCCCTTCATGACTGGTCTGAAAGATGGAAGATGCCCTTCAATACAACCAAATGTGAAGTCATAATCTTTGGCAACAACAGCAGAGTGCCGCCCACCTACACGCTGGGCGGTGTCCCACTAAAGTCTGTCCCAGAAACAACATACCTAGGTGTGACATTTCAGTCAGACCTAAAATTCAACAGACACATCACAGCCAAAGTGAATACTGCCAACAAAGTCCTAGGAAGTATAAAGTTTGCTCTCCACAATGCCCCAGAGAAAGCCAAACTGCTGGCATACACCAGTCTGTGCAGGCCTGTCTTAGAGTATGCTGACACTCTCTGGGACCCAGCTGACAACCCTACAACAGAAGAAATCGAGCTGACACAAAGCAAGGCTATACGCTTTGTCAAAGGCATAAAAGGAAGGCGCGGCTTAACTGATGCCCGCTCCCAACTAGAACTCCAGCCCCTCAAAGACAGGAGGAAAAAACACAGACTCTCTTTGCTGATGAGAATCCTCTCTGATGAAGAAAGACATGAGGCCCTATCCTCAGCGTACGACGAGGTCATCGACAACCGAGCCAACGCCACCATGGTGACAAGAGCTGCTACGCGGGGAGAACCAACAGCAATTTTTGCTTCTTCCAAACTGTACCACAACAGTTTCTTGCCCAGGACTGTAAGAGACCTGAGGCTTGGGCCGTCCAATACTCAACCCTAACGACAGCTATATGCTGTTACCCCTGCCTAAACCACTGGTTTTTGCTCACAAATGATTAATATATGAGGCACTCCCCTCTATGCCCTAGGGCTTTTTATTAGAGTGTTCTACAATCATCGAGGTAAGATTCGAGGTAAGATTATTATTATTAGTGTGTGACGACGATGACGATCGCTTCTAAATAAATAATAATTAATATAATAATATAATATATTGCAAAACTATACAATAATAATAATAAATAATAATACTACTGAAATTTTTTAGTTAGTGGTAATTGTATTGTAATACTAACTTAAATTTGAATAAAAATATTATCAGAACTTCTTCTGTTAATTACTCAATTCTTGTGCTTGTGGAGTGGAGTGCTTGCTATTGTTTGTTGTTGTTGTAATTTTATACTTGTTGTTTATGAGCAGGTTCTTTGTCATAATAATAGTTAGCATAATTATTATTATGATCATTACCTGTAAGCAATGGTGAAGTGGATTTTTAGCTGCTTGCAGTGGTAGCAGGCGGAAATCCCAACTTCTAGTTTTACGTGGGTTCTTAATGCAAGTTGATTTATCTGATCACTCTCTGGTTACAACTTTACTCTTGTGTGGGTCTTCAGCAATACAACAATGGCCACCCATTACTTGTGGCTATCTAGTGTGTAGCTTATGCACTCAATAGCATATTGTGGTCTAGCAAGCAATACAAAGAACCAAAATACAAGCATATGGTATCACAGCAATGATGTTATTCACTGCATTACAGAATACACGAGTAGTTGTAGAAAATATAAAAAACAATGTATCTACCAGTATACGCCTAGCACTAGCACAAATAGCACTACACATTGCAGCAATAGTAAAAGTGTCACGAAAGCGTAATCACTCACTACCTGCCACTAGCTATTCGGCCATGTCACTGTTTTGAATCGCTAGTGCCATATTTAACTTACAGATATTCAGGCACATAATATAAGACACAACCTACTCTGTTGAGAGCCTGAGCTTAAAGGGGATGTTAACAGTCAGCTTTCTGTGAAGTCTAATCTTTTGACGCAAAGCTTTCACGGCTAACGTAAATTAACCAAAACAACTGTCAGCTAATTTTAGCTATATATAGCTCTGGTTTGCCTCCAATCATCCGGGCACCAGCAGAACATAATTCCTCACCAATAGCATAAACGCTTCATGGATTGATGATTGATTGTGAATGATGATAGTGCCATATTGCTGTATGATGTTAGTAATCAAGAATGATGTGTATAAAATATGTCAGAAAGTACTACTGCTCAATTACATGTAATGTGAATGTTATTATTGGCTGGCCAGTCTTACTAATCATATTCTAAGCTAATGATCATGACTACAAACTGTCTAGTGTCTTTTCGTGTCCATCCAACTCTTTTTAGCAACTGCTTTTGGTCGTGTGTGCTTATTAAGGCTCCGCAGCAAATCCATTGCTGCTGTAGCTGATAGCATAGGTAACAGACAGTCATTGTTTGAATGGAGTTTTGAATAATTGTAATAGATTTTCTGCTAAATCTATTTCTGTTAACCTTTTTTGGAAATCGATGAACTGTAATGAATTATTGTTTATTTAGAATAATTATAGCAGCAATAAATGCAGCTAGGCTGGCAGCTGTCAATAATTTGTAAATTGAAAGAGAATGAAATAAAAATAAAATAATGATTGATGTATGATATTATTTGTCAGCAGTACCTCAACCACAAACAGTATATCTGTTGTAGTAAGTAGTAAGATGATACAACCTCAAGCTCAGAAAAATCCTGCCCCTCACTATCCCACCATTTGTTTTTCTTTACCTAATGTTTCCTTTCCCATCATAATCATTATCTCTTTGCCATCGGCTTCATTGTCCGAACACTAACAATAATATGATTGCGGCATGCATATTGTAATACTCATGGTTGTGCTGACAAGCCTGCATAAACAATTGAAAGTCTCGCGGTGAGATGAGCATGAAAATTTTTCTTCCATTTTCTGCATTTTAGGAATTAAGAAGAACTAATGGACCTGCTAACTGCTCTGGCTGCCACTTCTCTACTGTTTCTGGGTGTTTTTCTTTCTGTGTTTATTTATGCTACCATTTACATTGCCTGGCTACATGCCAAGTTTGATCATCTACCAGGACCCAAAAGAGAAAGGTGTGCGGTGATTACACCTTTTTGTTTTTGAATGCTTTCAACAACAATATAAGACCATTTTGTTATAATTGTTGAGATGCCTCGCAATATTCTAATTTTAGTTTTTTTCTTGGAAACTTGACTGAGTTTCAATCGTCAACTCGCAAGGATAGTGAAGATTACGCTGATGTAAAAACCAAGAAACTGAAGCCGTTGATGCACACAAAGTTACTGGAATGGTAATATATTAGTATTTTCTCATGAGCTGATCATATCCCATTGGTTTGAGACTCAGCCAACCAATATGTTCTTACATTGAAGGGCCGACCTATACGGGGACACGTATGTATTCTATGCGGTATACAGAGCTGTGGTTGTTAGTAGAAGTCCAAACGTAGTTAAAACTGTTCTTGTACACAGCGACCAGAGGGACTTTCCGAAAACAACAAGACTAAACCTACAATTTCTTTATGGCGGAAGGTAGGAATCATAAGTAGCAGCAGTTAAATGATGTAGGTCGGAAAAGTTAAAATTGTATCTTGTACTAAGTGTCAACTACACAATTTCGTTGTACCGTTATAGGTATTTAGGTGATGGGTTGGGAACAGCTGTAGAGTATGATGGATGGCACCAACGAAGGAAGTTCATGGAGCCCGTATTTCATAGAAATAAACTCACTCAATGTATAGATGCATTTAATGCCACTGGAGACTGTCTGATGAATGAATTGAGGAGTTACGCAGAATCTGCGGAAACATTCCAATTGGCGCCACTTCTGAGGTTAACTATTTTGGATGCAGTACTGCGGGTAAAGTCCTTGACATGATCTTTGGATTTCTACCAGACTACAAATGGGTTAATATCGGCTAGTCCATTATTGTTTCGTGATGTTTTAGAAATGAGTTGCTATTTTGTTTCAGGTATTATTTTCTATAGACGCAAGCAAACTGAATGAAGAATTTGCAGTTCTTTCATCTAATTTTGTGAAGAATACATTTAGGGAAATACAGTTAATTGCATCTTATCCTCCTGCGGAGGTACGTGGATTTTTTTATTGATAATCGATGTCGTACATCCTAGCAGTTTTTCTCAGATAGAGCTGAGTTTGTGCTCTATTGCTTCAGTATTCTCCCATGCGCTGGAAACAACGCCAAGCTATACGAGAAGAAATGAAATCATTCCGAGAGATGACAGCAAAAATGATATCAGAGAGGAAGTCAGCCATGTTGAATGGAGACACAGTACCTACAGACTTCCTCACAGCTATGATAGAAGCTTCCAGTAAGTTTTATGAACTAAATGGACCAATGATATAGTGAGAGGAAATGGTTTTTGCTGACCTTGCGATATCACAAGAGACAGAGGATGTCATCTGGTACCACTGCTTATCCTGTATGTTACAGTGCAACCATCCTCTACCTACACAAATGAAGTCATGATAGATGAGTTTGTATCGATGATAGCTGCTGGTATGGAAAATCCAGCCAACACTTTATCTCTGATATTTATGAAACTTGGAGAAATGCCCGAACTCTTACAGAGGTTTGTTGTTCTTTCGTAGCGGATTTTTTAGTAGTAGTTGTTGGAGACACCAGTGTTTACATCTGTAACATCAATGAGTAATGCTAGTGTCTTCGCTACACAATCTGGTCATTGTTTTATGTATCCCCATGCCTGTATTAGTAATCAAATTATTATTTGTAGAGAATATGTCATTTTAGTGTTAAAATTTATATCCATAAGTGTCAAAAACACCCGTCTGTGCGTCTGTCTGTCATTCCACTTGAATAGACACCTAAACCCCTACACTGGAGAAAAGAAAACTGTTGTACAACGGAATTTGGAATGAATGTAGACAGGAATGAACGTCGACAGGAATGAATGCAGACATAGCTGGAATGAACGTAGACACACCCTGGAATGAAAGTCGACTATGTTAGAGAGAAAAGAATTTCGACGTTTATTCTAGGAAGTGTCGACATTCATTCCTGACAACATATAAAGTTTCGTTTCGACGTTCGTTCCAGGAATGAAATAAATTATCGTTTTTTCCCAAAGTAGACAACTCCTGGAATGAAAGTCAAAATGACATTTGATATATTGCCAAGAACAAACGTAAACACATCCAGGAATGAAAGTCGAAATTCTTTTGTTTGTTGCATAGTCGACATTCGTTTCAGGTCTGTCGACGTTTATTCCAGGATGTGTCTACGTTCATTCCAGCTATGTCTGCATTCATTCCTGTCGACGTTCATTCCTGTCTACTTTCATTCCAATTCCCTGTACAACCAGTCCATTGGGCCAATTTGATGTATAGGCCTTTCACTTGGAAGCGATTATGCCAGCAATATCGCATTTGTCTGCTCACTGCGGTTATTTCTCTCTGAAATCAACGATTATTGATCGCCGATGCATAGCGAATTCGCATACGTTTAATCTTGATTGGTAAATCACAAGCAGCAAAACCAATTTATTATTTTTTACAAGACAAAAGTTGATCAACGATTACAGTTGTTCAGCTGAGTCTTGTGTCAACAATGAAATAAATTGTCTTTGCTTGCATAGCAATGAAGTATTTTCCACATTAATATATTTGTATATTATTACCATTTTGTGTCAATCATGTGTCAATGGCTAGCTGGGATGAAATAATTGTGGCTGGCCTACAAGATTGATTATTACTATATTTAATTGATTACAATAAAATGATTAACAATAATAATTCAGAAAACATTCCTCAAGATTGTAGTAGGACCGCACTAAATGCTACTCATGATATGATTCATCAATACTGCTCAGAAAATGAGAATGTTTTTGATGTAGAGCTGTCTCTGTTGTGGGAGGATAACTCTTAAGCGATTGGTTGCCATGCATATGGCTTTGTTTGCTAGCGCCGATCCTGAACACAGTAACTCCTATGTACTTTTTCGTCCCGCATGGCAACGCCTTATGGCGGGATTTAAAATGCCATCTGTTCTCAATCCTAAGATAGTTGTAGATTTATTATTTTTTCCATAATGTAGGTGGAGATGAGTCACTGTAAGTCACATTTTGCTAATAACAGATGGTTCGTGCGTCAAATACGTAACAGTCTTATATTGGTTTATATTTCAAATATTTTCTTCCATTATGCATAGATTGCATCATCCGTTTATAACGTTGTTTTTGCAAGTTCTAGTTGTCGCAGTAGTGACTGCACTGTGGCAGCACGCTGTCTTTCTGTCTCCTCTTTTGAATTGAGCGGCGGTAGAGAGGAGAGATAAAGAAGATAGAGTGGGACAGGGTTGGAACAGGCCAGGGGTAGAGTAGGTAGATGGTGAGAAGTAGAGCGGGGCAGTCGAAGGGCGAGGTGGGAGTGGGAAGCGGGGCCGGAATAGAGTGAGCTCGCATGACGATGTTTGACTACGACAGCTAGTACTGCTAGTTTTTGTTTAAAAGTGGACTTGTTGGTGTCGTACTCTCGCAGAAACCTTTTTGTTGTCTACCCTTGACCGTCATTACAAATTGTCATTGTCGATGAGAAATTCACTACAAAATTCTTTTCACTTTATAACGAAACTATGTTTGGTAAAAGTGCGATGAATCCACCAATCATTTTGTGGTAGGTTGTGATTGAAGTTTTACTTTCCACATTTCATTTGAGTGAAACGTTCAGAAGTTCATTTTTGTTTGAAGGCTTGTGGAAGAGGTTGATGAGGTGGTGGGAAAGTCAGCATTCATAACAAATGAACAGCTGAAGAAGCTGTCATTTACTTCTACGTTAGTTAAAGAGACATTGAGGTTTCATCCACCAGCTAATCTCCTAATGAGAACTGTCACTAAAGAGACTGTTATAGACGGCATCAGGCTGCCGGCTAACTCTGACCTTATGGTATGTCACTTCATGTGTGAAGGCTTTAAGTTGGGATAGATCTATGGATTATAGCTAACACTATTGTATACATCTATTGTTTACAGCTAACGCTAATGTATACATCTATTGTTTACAGCTAACGCTAATGTATACATCTATTGTTTATAGCTAACACTAATGTATACATCTATTGCTTATAGCTAACACTAATGTATATATCTATTGTTTATAGCTAACACTAATGTATATATCTATTGTTTATAACTAACACTAATATATATATCTATTGTTTACAGCTAACACTAATGTATATATCTATTGTTTATAACTAACACTATTGTATATATCTATTGTTTACAGCTAACACTAATGTATATATCTATTGTTTATAACTAACACTAATGTATATATCTATTGTTTATAACTAACACTAATGTATATATCTATTGTTTATAGCTAACACTAATGTATATATCTATTGTTTGCAGCTAACACTAATGTATATATCTATTGTTTACAGCTAACACTAATGTATATATCTATTGCTTATAGCTAACACTAATGTATATATCTATTGTTTATAACTAACACTAATGTATATATCTATTGTTTACAGCTAACACTAATGTATATATCTATTGCTTATAGCTAACACTAATGTATATATCTATTGTTTATAACTAACACTAATGTATATATCTATTGCTTATAGCTAACACTAATGTATATATCTATTGTTTGCAGCTAACACTAATGTATATATCTATTGTTTACAGCTAACACTAATGTATATATCTATTGTTTACAGCTAACACTAATGTATATATCTATTGTTTACAGCTAACACTAATGTATATATCTATTGTTTATAACTAACACTATTGTATATATCTATTGTTTACAGCTAACACTAATGTATATATCTATTGTTTATAGCCAACACTAATGTATATATCCATTGTTTATAGCTAACACTAATGTATATATCTATTGTTTACAGCTAACACTAATGTATATATCTATTGTTTATAACTAACACTAATGTATATATCTATTGTTTATAGCTAACACTAATGTATATATCTATTGTTTATAACTAACACTAATGTATATATCTATTGTCCATAACTAACACTAATGTATATATCTATTGTTTACAGCTAACACTAATGTATATATCTATTGTTTATAACTAACACTAATGTATATATCTATTGTTTGCAGCTAACACTAATGTATATATCCATTGTTTATAGCTAACACTAATGTATATATCTATTGTCCATAACTAACACTAATGTATATATCTATTGTTTATAACTAACACTAATGTATATATCTATTGTCCATAACTAACACTAATGTATATATCTATTGTTTATAACTAACACTAATATATATATCTATGGTTTACAGCTAAGTCTGGTAGGAACTAACACTAATGTTAAATACATGAAGAATGCAGACCAGTTCAATCCAGACAGATTCAACCCAAACAACGAGGAGAAGTGAGTTAGGGGTTTTAAGTCATGTGATCGTCATGTGATTAACAGCTTTCTAAATAGAATACAAAAATGGTGGTATGTTTCAGGGTGCCAGTTGGTTCATTTACCACTTTTGGCCTGGGTCCCAAGAACTGTTTGGGTCAAGTCTTTGGTCAGGTAAGTACCTCATCTCGAGCATGTCCCTTCAGCATCACTGATTCTTCCGACTTTGTATTCAAATCTTGCTAGTTCTTTGTCAATTGGAAAGCATTTCTAGCGGATTCACCATGCTCAACTTTCAATTCAAAATATCAACTCGATGCGGATTTAACTTTTGTCATTTTTTACTATTAATACTGTGTTACTCCAGCTACACATAAATGTGTATAAGATAGTTTTGCGGACTCATGTTGAATTGAGCTGCGGCAGGAAATGCCATGATTCTCGATACTCTTTCGGAGAGGGTAGACAACTTCTCAGTTACCTGTTTGAACCAGTTCCTATCCAGCTCAGACCCGCACGGCTTGTAAACGCACCTTGTGCGATATTTGTAGATGGAGCTGAAGATGATGTTAGCTAAGTTTTTCCAGCACTACCAGATGGTTCTAGATAAGTCCGAAACGTTTGAGCTTGGACAGTCTGCAGGTATTTTTCCCCTCAGTGAACTTAAATGTATGATATCGGCTCGGCACTGACAGTTGCGGGTTGTTTGATTAACCATAGCTTTAGCACTACTAACTAACATGCAGCTACCATTTAGGATTTGCATAAAATGGGCTTATTTATTTACCAAAAATGCGTCTTATCATTTTCGCCAGGGTATTCATATTTTCAGGTAGTATTATTTGATTCGATGGGTGATTTTTCCAATGCAACATTTTACACTCGTTTGTGCTATATTTACAAAATTAACCAATTGTTTTTTTTTATGATTGACATTCTTTATAAGGACTTCACCTAATGCCGTGCCTGAATGTTATGCATTATTTATGGCTTTTTATCTCTATAAGTGTTTTTGCGCGATTTTCTTTTGAACTTGTCGAGATCTGTAATGCGATAGCAAAAGAATGATAAGACAAACGTGACTGTATTCTGTGGTAAGTAAAAAATATAGTATATAACGATCAGCAGCACCAGAATATTCCTTAATATAATATTTAATTTATTGCCATGATATAATACAATTAATCACAATTAACGAGTGAACTACATCTAGAAGTACGTGTGCGTTAAATGTGTTAGAGGTCTCTGACTAATTACATAACGAAAATATGTGTATAGATACAAAATAAAATGCATTGTATGACTATAGAAGATTTCAATTGGATAGACTTAGTGAGGAGAAGGCATGCACTTTAGTCTCTCAAAGGCAGCTTTCTCCAGCGACTCCCGGTGTTCGGGGTGTGCAATCTTTATCAGCTCATACGCCCTCTGTCTTACATTCTTGCCAAACAGGTTTACAAACCCGTACTCAGTGCACAGGTAGTGCACATGGGCCCGAGTGGTGACAACTCCTGAGCCTGTTGAAAACAAAGACGCGGTATAGTTGGAACAAAAGCTCACTAACGTAAATCAACCATCAATATCACAGTGAGAACTACAGATGTTCTTTCAGAAACCATTCAATGATGGAAACAGCTTGCAGCCCACAATCTTGACTGGGTTTTATCATAATAAATAATATTATTTCTTGACTAGCTTCGTGAAGTATCAATACAAGGGTTGAAATGCTCGGCTCAGAGTTGGACTGAATTTGATATTATTAGTTGGAGAAAATTTATGCTGTGGTATTTGTTATGTCATCATCATTTCAATAATGAATGTATTTATTTGAGAGGATAACTCCATTGCGAAAATTGCAACAACAAAAGGCTACTTTGTTTTGCTAAGCAAGTCCTGGAAATGCCTGCAAATTTTTGTGGTTGTTTTCGTCTGTACACACCCCATTCCAAAAGAGGAAATACGAAGTGCTTCAAGTATTTCTTAAAGTCTTTCTCTTAACAGTGTTTTAGTGGACAGAATACTTCCATGTAATTCACAAATAGTATCAAAAACATCCCCTCTGTTGGCGCCCAAGAAATCCTCTGCATTCGTTTGGCCATTACTGTGATGTAGGAGAGTGATTGAAATTTGCTCAACCCTAGCATGCTTATTGTAATGGGTGATTGAGCCTTAAACAAGGCACGGAAGGGTTGACCTATTTCATGGAAGGGTTGACCTATTTCATGGAAGGGTTGACCTATTTCATGGAAGGATTGATCATATTTCATGGAAGGATATTCTAATAGCAACCAATTTGGTCCATTCATCAATGGCACGCTTCAGCTATGGCATTGTTACCCGGTGAGACTTTAATAATTGCTGTTATTGTGACAATTACTTCAGCCTTGACCTATCCATACACTAACGTAATGTTTGTGTAATTTACACATATGATAATGGAGGACACGGTTTTTAATAACAAGTATTGTATTAATTTTATTTGTTGTCTTTCAGCAGCATTATCAAAAAATCGTGCTACTAGCTAACTACTACTGACTAGCCTCATTTCAATGATATGTCATCAAATCATAATAACTTCTGCTTATTTAATTGATCTCATCCGTTTCTGTGAGCAGAGCGTTGCAAATTGGGAGAGTCATTATATGATAAAGAAGGGTTGTGACAATTATAGCACTGTTCTTTGGCTCAATAATGTTTTTATGTTTTTCAAGAGCCTTCATAAAACAATGATGTAATGAAAAAGACCATTGCAAAGTGTGTCACCGAGTACGATCCACTCACTGCGTAGTTACACAACATTGAAAACCTAAAATTTTAATTAGGAGAGACACGGAACTGTGGTTTCAACAAACTACATTTGTTGGCTATCGAACTTGAAAAGGTTTTTTTTTTATTGGGCTACAGCCACCCAATTATTACACTAATTAATAAATGCTTTCCCATGTCAAGGACAATTCAATCAACTTATTACTGTAATAATGACAGCCAATGAAAGTTGAATCGTGACGCAGCTACCATGATTTCATTATGATTTTGTCAATAGATTAAAGTGAAGCACAAAATAAATTTTGTGATTAAATATTAAAAGAAAATTACCATTTTTCATTCAACAGGCTTCCTTGATTATTATTTGCTATCCTGAATTATCATTTGTCATGATAGATAGTAATTATTATTTGTCTAACGTATGCTTACAATAATGATGACAATCATTATCACAGGTCTCATCAATTTCTTGCCAGCAGATGGTCAAGTTTGATTGTTGAAATCATTTAAACAGAAATCTCTTGTGATAATAATTTATCAAAAGCAGATGACAAAAGAGCCACTTGTAACTTTGATTGTTATCACCAACATGTTTTTTGGTAGCCTACAGATAACAAATCATGTTTTTGACTGCTCAAGTAAAATAGCAGTGCAGGAAACAAACTATAACCGATTACACTTTGATGTTAAATTTTTTCACATAGGAATTGATTCAAGAGTGCAAATTCACAAATTACCATAAAAGCATGAATAAATACAAAGCAATGGTTGAGATGTTAATGGTGCTGAAGGGAAACAAAGCCAAGGCATGCTTACCCTCTTTGATAAAAGGTACAATCTTTGACTCTCCGTGTTTCGTGACGCTAGGCATAGCAAGAATTGGTTTACCGAGTCCATCGTGACTGAGTGCAGCTCCACGCAGGAAGTCTACCTGCCCACCAACTCCTGCAAAATACAGATATACAAATAACTGCATCTGCATGTACCGGTGAAAGTGATTGGTTCACAACAGCTTTTGCAGCCAATGAAATGCAGTAACACATACCAGAAAAGAACTTATGTCCGATGGAGTCAGAAACAACTTGTCCGGTGATGTCTACCTCGATACAAGAGTTGACGGCAGTCACTTTAGGATTCTTACATATGACTGCAGGGTTGTTGACGTAGGCTATATCCAGCATCACTAAACATGTCACATGACCAACACTTAGCATTCCATGTCAGGTAATGTGACAGGGATGATAGATGACATATACATAGGCATCCACTATCACTTGGTACACAGTCTAATTATAGTTTATTATCTCACTGACTCTTTTTCATTTTTTTTGTCAATTGCCAAAACAACTGCTGCAGTATTTACAATTGTAGCAACGTAGATAAATGTTAATTATTTCTCAAATTACGCTACAATAAAAAGTTCCATCACGTACCACATGCTGTCGTACCACATGCTGTCTATCCACACTTACTAGCTAATTCATCATCAGTAATCTGCTAGCCAGTAAAAACCACTAAAAACTGCATAAAAATTCCTCAAAATTAAACGGTAATCTTTTCAACTACAAGGCTATAACTTTGATAAGGTCAAAGTTTAACAATGCTTCGGATCACAGAAACTCAGCGTCACAAAAGACTATTTATCAACTTAGACAGACGTTTGTCAATTGTGCATGCAGTACGGAGTTCACACTGTACTAGAACGTGTCTAACATACCTAACACACTGTCTAACATACCTAACACACTGTCTAACATACCTAACACACTGTCTAACTTACTTAACACACTGTCTAACATACCTAACACACTGTCTAACATACCTAACACACTGTCTAACATACCTAACACACTGTCTAACATACCTAACACACTGTCTAACATACCTAACACACTGTCTAACATACCTAACACACTGTCTAACATACCTAACACACTGTCTAACATACCTAACACACTGTCTAACATACCTAACACACTGTCTAACATACCTAACAACGGGTTGTTATCAATGAATTCGTAGAGACGTTTAGACCCTACACAGAAACCGCCGACTATCTTGCCAGTATGAACACGCTTTTGAGCATTAGTTACCACCCCTTTCTCGACGAGATCGACCAAGCCATCAGTAAACATTTCGGTGTGAATTCCGAGATCCCTGTGGCTCCAGAGACAAGACAGAACCTGGTCAGGAATGTTACCAATACCTGCCAAACATTAATGCAGCATCTGAAGATGTAATTGAGACAAGCAATAAATTTTTTGTTTGGTGGAACGTGGACAATTGTTATTTGATGTGAAGTGGCCTACCCATTTGCAATGTCGCTCCATCCTCTACCAGATTAGCAGCAATGATTTCACCGATAGTCACTTCAACCTCAGATGCCTTGGCAAGAATTCGCTCAGGCAGCGGATCTGACGTCTCCACCATGGCATCAAAGTGACTCTGATGTATCATTCCATCACCAAATGTTCTTGGCATGTTTGGGTTCACTAGACCTAGTAAACAATTGGCCCATTCAAGACACTTTGCCCCGGAACACAACGTTTATTTAACCGCAGGTACATTTTCTGTCAACAATGTTCAACTCTATGTAAGAGAATTACCTAAACTCTGACAACTACCACTCATACTAAATGCTGAATAACTTCGCTTTACGGGAAAAGTTAAAATGTTCATTTATAATTGACAGCCAAGTGGATCGTTAGAATAAACCGTTGTCCAAACTAGGCATTGTAATTAATTAATTTTCTATTGCATTTTTGAAATAACAATTATTATAACTGTTTGGGTTTTCCAAATACGAAAAATTTGGCATCAGGTTAACATGATGTTGCCAAAATGCTCATAAAAAACTTGTTTGCGACTTCCGGTAAAATCAACAGGGAAAAGAAAACCTAATCATCAATGAAAGAATTTGACGGTCAAAAACGAACCTATTATGTATTTAGCATTTTGCAGAGCTGACCTAGTACAGTCCACGCCACCCCCAAGAGAGCAGAAGCCATGACGGTCTGGCGGGGTCACTTGAACAAGCGCCACATCAAGCTCTATAATTTTCCTTCTGAATAGCAGAGGAATATCAGAGAGAAATATTGGCATGAAATCTCCCCGACCCTCATTCACTGATGCTCTGCAGTTTGCTCCAATGAACATGCTGTTGCTCCTCATTATTCCTGGAAGTAACATCAAAGCCTTCAATCATGTCCACAATGGAAATACTGTCAAAGCTTCTCCCACCAGCAAGTCACAGAGATTGATATTGAGGGCACAAAGTACAATGCGCCATGTTTTACCATTATATTCTGGCTTTGTCCACTCAGCATCTCCCTCTAAATGTAAGTGAATCAGTTCTACGTTCTTCAAATTAGCGTGCTTTCCATGTTCCACTAGCGCCCGAAGAAGAGCAAATGGAGTGCAGCTTGTTCCGTGAACAAAAACTTTGTGACCTACAAGTTACAGAGGCTAAGTTGAAGCAACTAACTGATAGCTTACTACAACTGATAAGCAGCAGTACATAAAACTGATCAGTGTATTGCTTTTGTTCCAACTAACATCAGAAACTGGAGAAAATATGGTTGAACAACGCGACCAAAAAGAACATTCAAAATAAATTCTATCAAAACGTGAAAAAAATTGCAAAGAAAATGGCTTTTAGTTTAGGAAGGAGTTGGATATACTAGTAAAACTTTTTTTGTAGTTTTTATTCAATTTGTATCTAGCACGATGTGCATGTAGCTATTTCCATGGTTGGTTTAGCATGGGTATTGGATTATCGAATGCGATTGATACAACATCTAAATGTACCAACCGGAGCGTATTACAGACACTGCTTGCTCCGCCGTAGTCCACATGGGTTCTCTACCAGGTATCTTATGAAAAGGTTCCGGGGACACAAAATAGCTTCGTTGGAATTCTATTAGCGGCACTAGAGCCCTTGCTGGGTTTAAACGGCGTAATATTACAGACATTATGAGACTTGGTATAAGTCGAAACCTACAACCATAAAACACAAAACACTTTATATTCTTTTGCCACATCAAAAATTACCCATTCTCTTTTATTTGCAATCAACAGAACCTAGTTTTCAGACCATAAGCAAAAAATTAACTCTCTGCTTACAATGATGATGATTTGGTGAATACTGCCCAACATTAATAAACGCAAATAATAAAGGCCAAATAAAATTGTAGAAGAGCCAAATTATAATATATTTGAACCAAAGACAACTCAGTCGAGAAAAGCAGTCAGACTCGTACAGTGTTTCAACTGCAAAAATCCCTAAGCCAACAATCATTAAAAATATATTAACAATTCAGGGAAACTCACCGCTGACAATTAATGAATATTAAATTATATTAGCCACAACCAATGCTCTAGCACCAAACAGACCTCTTAAGTAATCAACAATTATTGAATTTTGAGAACGAACGTAAAATCATTACCATTATGATTGTAAATAAAGCACCAGCTAATTTTTTTTTAATTATCGTCATTGCTAGTATTATTATTTAATTTTGTATATTTATGATTCATTTATAGTTCTTATTATTATTGTTAGAATAATTACACCATAGTAAGAAAAATAAATTATTGAAATAGTAGCTTCAATTATTATTAACATTTATCATTTACTCTATATAATAATAATTAATGCTGTGTGATGTAATTGATTTGTTTATCGATCTAGATAAATCGATTGCTATGATATAATCTTTCATAACTACTATGTAACAACAATAATAATAATATTGACTAAAAAAATAATAGTAGTAGTGCTGTTATTAATTATTATTATAACTATTTTAGATAGAAATGACTTATTTATTAATTATTATATTAATAATTATGATTACTATTAATTATTATTTTTCATGATTGATAATAATAATAATTACAGTATTAATAATAATAATGATAAAAATAATGAAGCAGCAATAATAATAATAACATTTATGATTTACAACAATCACAGTGACAACAATGTGTGTGAAAAATGGACGAATAGCTAGGTCTGTTATATTATTTCTAATCATAACAAACCATCATCGATCATACCACCAGTTCCACTGCCCTTATATCAGAACTAGAGTGGAAGCATCTCCAGGAGAGAAGAGAGAGAAGGAGACTGGGTTTCTTCCGGGCGATGCACTTCGCTTCGGGGAGGTCGCGACCAGTGTTGAGGACTTCCTCGACAGGCACATCCCAACTTTGGGCTACTCAAGACGCCATGACCAGCAGTACACCATCCCCCACTGCAACTCAAAATCACACCAAAAGAGCTTCTTCTTTGTTCAGCCAAAGTCTGGAATTCCTTGCCCTCCCCCCCCCCCCCCCCCAGTAGCTCACTGCTACATGGTCCCCCGGTGGCTGGCTAGGACCCAAGACTGGCAATCCCCTGATTTCCCGTTGACTACACTGGACCTATTACCGACAGACGGCTTGCCACATTGCCGGGACCTTCAGCATTGAAGTTGGCGATCATCCTAGAAGTACGAAGAAGTATTCCTAATAATTATTAATAATACGACGCTACGACGTGAGGAATTTTGTCATCATCACGTATGCCTACATTCTTTGCAAAGTAATTGATCGTTTTCAACTAAAAACGCTGAATAACAACATAACAGATAACGGTAGCAGAGTCTGTTGTTATACATACAACAACATTGATTGTTATTATATTTATTAATTAATTATTAATTATATATATATATATAATATTGATGATGATTGATCGATGACGATTCAGCTGAGAAAAATAATCAAAGAATTACCCATTTCACCAAGCTCAGTGTATACATTTCCATATATATAGACAACTCTATAGCAAAAATGACTTAAATAGGCAAGTGAATAGTGGCAACGTATTATAAACAAACTGATCACCTTTTTAAAATCTTTGCCAATCATCAATACATAATAATGATTAGTAAACGAACCGGAAGCTGTTTAAGATTAGAACTTTTCTCATGGTAAAAGGGGTGGTTTGGGCTCCTCGATACATCGAAAAAACTAAGCTAAACCTCTTATTGGGCACCATCTGAATGAACAGCGTTTTAATTGGCTCAGACGTAGAGTTTCACTTTGATGAAGAAAGCTGAATGTACTACCCGTATATGTTTTACGATAACGAGGCGTTGCTACGTTGCTACAGTAACCCGGTAAACACGCCACTGCTTCAATTCACTGAGAATCGTTCCAAGCAACGCTCTTCATATTTTTACCTTCACAATTGCTTTCTTGCTGATTTTATCGTTAGTAAATTGGTAAACAAAGTTACCATTAACAAAAATTATGGCTGATGTGCCGCCATCAGAACCTATTTCAAAGGAAATTGAGTTCATGAATGCCAAATCATACCTTCTTACTAGAAGCAACAAAACTGGAGGAAATCTGTAAGTTGCTTTTGCAAATCATAACAATAATTTAAGAACTATCTATCTAGCAATAACATAAATATAAATAATAACAATGTTAATGATTAATGTCATTTAGCAATCAATCTCTACAGCTGACAATACTTGATAGAAAAAGAAACGATTTGTCAAAAACACTTGCCTTCTTCTTATCCGGTGTAAATGTTGTTGGTAATATATATATATTACAGTGACTGATCAAAGGCAAAAAATAAAATGTCAATAATAATTATTATGTACATAGCAGTAATAACTATAAACTCACGGTTGTTTAAGAAAGTTTGGAAAAGTTCTATGACTCATGACTCAAAAATCCTTGAGTTAAAAGGCAAAAATAAAATGGCAGTAATAATTTAATTATATGGTAGAACTAATAATAACTCACTGTTTAAGAAAACTTAAAAATGCTTCACAAGTTATGGCTAAAAAATTCTGATGTTATTTAATAACATAAATTTTTTTTACAGTTATTTTCAAATAACTATGTTTTAATTTCTTTTCAGGTATGACCATTTAAGCAAGGTGCTCACCAAAGTGCTTGATGAAAGACCAAACGATGCTATAGACATATTTGAAGACATCAGCAAGGAGACCAAGCGATCGCAATTTGTATCAGATGTTGATACTGTTCAAAATAAAATTGACAGATCTACAGAAGTCGCTCTTTGTCAGATACAAGAAAAACTTTTCAAGGTAAACTTGAACTCTCCAATATCGCTCAAGGCTTCTAAGCTTGCTTGTGGGTGGATGCTGTGTTGAATGTGGTGATATTTTGTTCCAGAAAGGAGACGGTGAGGAGGAAGCAGAAGCACAAGAAGAAGATGTGGACACGCCCCTACCCAACCTTATGGAGTTGTCTTTCTACTTTGAGCAAGCTGGTATTGGAATGAACAGAGAAGAATGTTATAGAATGTGGTTAGCATTGAAAAGCCTAGTTGACAATCACTTGCTACAGCATGTCAGGTAACTATGCTTTTAGCAGCTTTGACACAAGTAATTTATGAAATCAAAAAGCAAGCACAAAAATTTTTATTAATTTCAATTTACAGGTTGTGGGGAAAAATACTAGGAACAGAACAGAATTATTATGTAGCAGAAGTTGAGTACAGGGAAGGAGAGGAAGAAGAAGAGGAAGAGGAAGAAGAGGTAAAAGAAATTCAATTTTCGTTCAAACGATAACTCAGAATTTTTAAGGTTATTAAAAGCTTGCCAATTCTTGTAGCTTCGACTGTTAGCGCAGCTTCAGGTAAACAGATTATCAGCTGTTGTACTCCCTGATGGCTCCGAAAACTTTCATTTTTTTATTATTTACAGTCTAGAAATGTAGCTAAAATATTTTGAGTTAGACACCAATGATTTAGTCAGTGCACGTGTACCCAATCCTCTTAATAAACGATGCGAAATAATTTTGAACTCAAAAAGCCAAACTTTACTTGAACTAATAGGCAGAGCCAGAACAGGAAGAAGAGGCCACAGAAAAAGAAGAAGGAGACGAGGATGAGGAGACTGAAGAAGACGACACACCAAAACCTGCATGGAAGCCTCCAGCAGTCACTCCTAAAGAAGAAGCCAGAACTGGGGCCAATAAAAAAACATACTTTGTCTGCAATGAGCGTAAGTTTTATTTTTTAATTGGTCTTGCTAACACTAATAGTAACAGTACTAGCTAAAGAATTTTTTTCATTCTGAATTCAATCTAAATTACTTTTGCACTAACTAAACCTTTACATTTCTTATTTATTTTAGCGGGCAAGCCATGGAAAAAGCTTCCCAACGTAACTCCACAACAGCTGTCAGTCGCTAGGAAAATCAAAAAGTTTTTGACTGGTAGACTAGATGCTCCTGTAGTCAGCTATCCTCCTTTCCCAGGAAATGAATCAAATTACCTCAGAGCACAGATTGCCAGAATAAGGTGAGAAAAGATGAAAAAAGGCTGAATATCATCTCTTAGCAGCTGTTGGATTGGTTTAAAAGTTGGTTTGTACAACTTGCAGCGCTGGAACACACGTCTCACCCCACGACTACTACCAGTTTGACGCAGAGGAGGAGGAAGAAGAGGAAGAAACACAGAGAGATAACTTTGTGGAGAACCTCGACTTTGAAGGAATCCCAGTCAGGGATCTGTGTGACCCTTCACTACAGAACTGGGTGCACCATGTGCAACACATTTTACCTCAGGTGAGTGAGAAAGTACTCCTCAGTTTGTCATACTCAATAGCTTTGATCAATTCAATAGCAGTTTTTCAGTTTTAAAACAGAGATAATAGCATGCACTTTATTGAACTATGAATTACAGGGTCGGTGTACTTGGTGGAATCCTGTACAAACAAATGAAGATGACTTTGAAGAGGAAAGTCAAGAGGAAGAAAAAGAGGAAGTGGATGAACCAGAACCAGAGGTTGGGCCTCCACTGCTGACTCCACTGAGTGAAGATGCAGAAATAGACAGCATGCCTCCATGGACTCCTAAACTGTCCACTAACATTATACCACAATATGCTATATCTGTACTGAAGAGCAACCTTTGGCCTGGAGCTTACGCCTTCTGTTTCGAAAAGTATGTATTACTAATCAGCTTTGTTGGAGTTGTCAGTTCTTTAAACTTGTAGATTAGACAACTCCATAATTGATTGACTCATTCTCAATTTTACCCTGAGGAACGGGGCCGGACAAAACCCCGTAAACATTCCCTATGCTGTACTCTACTGTCAAACCCCTTACCTCCAAACGAAACCCCCTACCTGCAGTCGAAAACCCCTACCTCTAGAGGAGTTCTCTTTTCTTGGAGTCAACGAGTGCTGAATAGCTATAACAAAGATGCTAAGAATAATCTTAAACTACCCCATACCTATTTTTTTTATTTCCTTTGAAGATTATTACTTATTTACATTCTACTATGTGCAATATTTTTTTAGCCAAACCACTTGTAATTAAGATTTGAAAATTACTGTTTTTGTTAATTTAAAATGACGATGCCGGAAATGCAAGGCTGACATTTTTCTCACCACAAATAGATTGTAAATTTTGATATTGAAGTCTATTGATATTATATTTATTTAAAAATAGTTTTTTAACTTCAATATTGCTTTAGTTTATGGTATTTAAAACTTAAAAACGCACTTTTAATAGGGGTTTTTGACTAGAGGTAGGGGGTTTCAACTGTAGGGTAAAGGGTTTCGTCTGCCTCCGAGGAATGTATTAAAATAAATATGACATTCTTTTTACAAGTAACTAGTATGTTAATAAATGATGAACGGACAATTCCAAAATTAAATGATAAACAGACAACTCCAAAATTGAATAATAAATAATGAGCAGACAACTCCAAGAGTGAAAACTGTCATGTCAATGGCAGGCTTTAGAATTCAAAATGCTGTCAGTTTTTCTGTGGTTTCTGCTTAATAAATGGCAATTGCAACTTTTCTTTATTTTTAGGAAATTTGAGAATATTTATCTTGGTTGGGGCCACAAATATTCGGCAGAGAACTTCAACCCAACGCCAGTTCCACCGATCATGGAGGAGTTCCCCAGCGGACCAGAGATAACAGAGGTGGAGGATCCCACACCAGAAGAGGAGGCTGCACTCAGAGCCGCCCAGGCAGACGCTGCCGAGGCAGCAGAAGAAATAGAAGAGGAAGAGGGAGAAGAGGAAGATGACGATGCATAAATGAACAGACAACCGTCAACTGATCTGAACTTTGTACATAATAGCTAAAGCTGGTCAATCGCAGAACGATGATAGCTAAAATTGACCAAACAAAAAACTTTTGTTATATTCAAGATCTGATTGCTAATTTTACAAGAATATTTCTTGCGTTGATGAATGCTCAATAAAGCGCATAATTCAACATGTTGTAATGGTGTAAGCAAGTTTTAAAAAGTTATATATGGAGTTGTTTGCTCTATAGGTTTGGACAGCAAAACATAAGATCAAGCATAATCGGTAGTTGTTAGAGTTACGTTATCAATCTGCCTTATCTCCAGATAACCTGGTAACCAATAGCAACTGCAATACAACTAGCAACCATTGCCGCTCAAATAGTCAATTATTTATGAGCAAAATGATATTTTGACCAGTTTTTAAATATGACATTATTTAGTTGCTTGACAAGTTCTCATGGTTATTCCAATATGAATGTTAACTCAGCTTAGAACACAACTTAAAAAAAGCCTATACTTTACTTTGGTTTGAAGCCAGAGTATTAGAGCAACACCACCTTGTGCTGTTGACCGTTAAACCTACAACAGTAACCAAATCAGCTGATCCTAATGATTTGGGTGTGTGGCCCTTGGGCTAGGCATGTGTTAAAATTTGACTTCAGGTTCAAACTCCACTCAATAAGTGCTGTTTTTGGTAGCTGTGTTGACATTCCTACTAGATTAATCATGAGAACCTGCCAAGCCACCTATATATCTTGAAAATTAGACTGACCATGAAAAAATTTTTAATGAATAAAAATTATCAAAAATGATATGGAAATAAAAAAAAATTGTAAAGTTTTTTTAAATAATCGCTATCAATGAATCTTATAGTAAAAAATTTTCCAAATATTCAACTGAACTACATGAGGTTTGACCAATGATAGAACAAAACTTAAGCTTAATGTAGGTAACTTACAGAGAGGCATGACCGTGACATCCTGTACGGCACAGCTAGACTTCCTGTTGATGAACACCAATGCACCGCTCACACCTACAGCTCACCAACTGCGCACCCTCGAAGCAATTAACCAATCAACACAGCAATATTATCTAGGAGCAAACACAGCCCAGATAACACCAAATGTATCAGACAAACAAGACTCCATAGCTAGAGGCTGACTGTTGCTACGCTACCACAAAACAATTCAGTAATCATTTGAGTTGGGGTTTGGTAACTTGTAAGTCAATTTTCCTCGTCCAACTCAGTTGCTGTAAAAATCCAGTGACAAATGGAGGAAAACCACGTTATAGAGCCATCCTCAGTAGAACTAGAGTTTACTAATGCTAAAGCCTACCTTCTCACCAGGAGTGACAGATCGGGACATAACTTGTAAGTAAAGGTTAATTGAAACTAGATTTTGAATCAAAGTTTGTCCGCAAATAAGCGGAAATGTACTACTACATTGTCAATCTACAAACAGAATTACGGTAATACCATCAGGATGAAAAATTTTTGCCAAATCATCAGTTTGGAGTTGTGCTCTCATTTGAGCAATATCTCAACTGCTGACTTTTTTTTGTAGGTATGACCACCTGAGTAAAGTGCTGACAAAGGTCTTAGATGAAAGGCCTACTAATGCAGTAGATATTTTTGAAGATTTGAGCAAAGAGACAAAGAGAACAAAGTTCACCTCCAATGCCGATACTGTTCAGGATAAGATAGACAAATCGACTGAAGTAGCTTTGTGCCAGATACAGGAGCCTTTGTTCAAGGTAGGAGCAGACAACTTGGTCTGTAACTTCTTCCTCTACAACATTCCTTGAAAGTACATTACTGACTGATCTGCTTGCAGAGAAGTGAAATTGAGGAAGAGCCAGATGCAAAAGATGATGACGTGGAAACCCCACTACCTAATCTCATGGAATTATCATTTTATTTTGAACAAGCGGGTATTGGAATAAACCGAGAGGAATGTTATAGAATATGGTTGGCATTAAAACAGCTTGTAGACAGCTGCCCACTGCAACATGTCAGGTGCAGTAGAAATGCTCGAATTCATAGATCAACGATAACAGTCATCTATTTTTGTAGAATTGGCATGAAAACTCATGATGTACATCTTTGTACAGGTTGTGGGGGAAGATTCTCGGAACAGAACAGAATTATTACGTAGCAGAAGTAGAGTATAGAGATGGCGATGATGAAGAAGAGGAAGAGGAAAATCAAGTAAGTCACCAAATAGATGACAGGAACTGCGAATTTTTCTATTCAATAAAATTATTCAACTAATTACAAGATCAAAAACACTAAAACCACATAATTTACTTTTTGTTTCTGATTGTACTTTTCTGAGGATAAGGCTATAATTTTTTCCCTTTTGCTATATTCTAGGGATACGGTGAAGCTGAAGAGGCAGAAGAAAGTGAAGATGGTAACGATGATGATGAGAACAGAGAATATGATGAAGTACCGAAACCAGCATGGAAACCCCCACCAATTGTACCCATGGAAGAACCAAGATCTGGGGCTAACAAGAAAACTTATTTTGTCTGCAATGAGCGTGAGTTGTCCTCTCAATATGGTGGAAACACAAATCGATACTTATTCCAAAAACTGAAAACTTCTACAAATAAAATTGATGATACTTTATTTCGCTATTGTAGTTGATACCAAATTTTTTATCGATAGCTGCATTGATTTTGTAATCTTTTATTGCTTTAAAGATTCGTTTTAGAATAAAAACCAACTATTTGATATTGTAGCGGGTAAACCATGGAAGAAGTTACCCCACGTCACCCCTCAACAGATTACAGTCGCTAGACAAATCAAAAAGTTTCTTACAGGCAGACTGGATGCCTATATCGTCAGTTATCCTCCCTTTCCAGGCATTGAGGCAAACTATTTGAGAGCACAAATAGCTAGAATAAGGTGGGCGATCTTTAAGGCTAGCTCTATGTTAGAGTGCAGGAAGTCATATATCTAAGGGTAGCTCTATGTAAAGTGCAGGAAGTCATGTCTCTAAGGGTAGCTCTATGTTAGAGTGCAGGAAGTCATCTCTCTAAGGGTAGCTCTATGTTAGAGTGCAGGAAGTCATATCTCTAAGAGTAGCTCTATGTTACAGCGCAGGAAGTCATATCTCTAACGGTAGCTCTATGTTAGAGTGCAGGAAGTCATATCTCTAAGAGTAGCTCTATGTTACAGCGCAGGAAGCCATATCTCACCGCTGGACTACTATCAGTTTGACGATGAAGAAGAGTCTGACTACGATGACGATCAGAGAGAAAATTTTGTGGAAAATTTAGATTTTGAGGAAATTCCTGTCAAATCCTTGTGCGATCCTTCGAACTGGGTACACCACGTCCAGCACATACTCCCGCAGGTAATTTACAGTTCCGACATATACATAGCAATAAATTTTCTGAATATCAAAATATTGCTAATTTTGCTGAACTGAAGGGTCGATGCGCGTGGTGGAATCCGACAGATGAGGGTGCGAATGAGGAAGAGGAGGGCGATGAAGATGAAGAGAGGGAAGAGGAAGTGGATGAACCAGAACCAGAGGTTGGGCCTCCACTTCTGACCCCACTGAGTGAAGATGCAGATATCGATGGCATGCCTCCATGGTCTCCTACACTGTCCACTAACATCATACCACAGTATGCTGTAGCTGTACTGAAGAGCAACCTTTGGCCTGGAGCTTACGCCTTCTGTTTCGAAAAGTATGTATCGTTAATCAGCTTTGTTGGAGTTGTCACCTCGTTAACTTTTAAAATAAGTGACTCCAGTTTAATATGTGAACACAACATATAGAGACGTAGATCCATAAACCGTGTTAATATCATTTCTAGCTTGTCGGGTTGGAGTTGTGTATATAACACACATGATACGAGTTTTTAGAACTTCATTTCCATAGCAGCTATAATGATTAAACTCCGCCTGTCTCTTTCTAAATTGTTGCTTCCACACTTGACCAGCTTTCAATGACAACAATGAAAATGACTAAATTGTGTTAATTACCAACTTTATGATGTGATAAAAATGTAGATGATAAATTTCAGTTGATAAAAATTACATTGGTAAATAATGAATGAGAAAGAAATAAAAAACTGCGGAATAAATCATATTTCTGTGATAAAAGCTGAATTATCGCGTCTTTGCTTGGCAGGATCAATAAGATGAACATTTGATTGATTTTATTTCTAGTTAAAATTAATAGTGAGCTTGATAAATTCTGAGCAAAATTTGTACAAAAATTTTTGCGAAACCTGATTGCTTTCTATCTGGCAACCATTGTAAATGCTAAACCTGAGCATACAAGGGCTAGAGATTTATCGTATTATTGCGGTACAAGAAGTATGCCAAACCTAGGCCTCTATTTACACCTCAGTGACGGCATCTGATTTGTTGATGGAACGACAGCTTGTATTTGGTGAAGAGAAGACAATTCCAGAGTTTGAATACATCTGGCTTGTACCAATACATTTTTTGACTGTCATAGTGAGTGAAAAAATTTTTTTTTGCAGAAAGTTTGAAAATATATACCTTGGATGGGGCCATAAATACTCAGAGTTCAATCCGCACACGTCCCTCGCCACGATGCAGGAATACGAGAGTGGGCCAGAGGTTACAGAGGTCGAGGACCCACCAGTGGAGGAAGAGATAGCTTTGAGAGATGCCCGGGATGAGGCAAGGCGTGCCGAGGAGATGTTCGGAGAGGAAGGAGATGAGGAAGAGGAAGAAACGCCTCGATAGTTCAAAGTCCATGTTTGCTTAAGCTATTCCAAACAAAAGGCAGAAGTTTTATAACATCATTTCTATCTTACTTTATTATTTATTTACTAAATGATAAAATTTAAATTTTTAGTTTTAATAAAAATATGCAATTTTTTTCCGTCAGTTTTAGCACGAGTTTGGCAAGAAATGAGGTAATAAAATATGATAACTCAAAAACGAAAAAGGAATGTGTCTCTTGGATATTGTGGTAATTAGTATAAAATAATAATCACGTAACATGGTAGCTGCATAGTTCACCGAAATATCATAAAAATGCACAAAAGTAACAAAAATATGTTGAGTTTCACCAGGAAATGCATAACTTTGGGGAAAAAACTCAAGAATCATTTCAGAGTTAGAGATCTGACGTATTAATCATGCAACATGTTAGGAGAGAGTAGACAACTCTAAAACTAATAAAATTACTTCATTGGTAAATAATTGCCGATATCTCAATGAGATGTACCAATATTTAGATTAGATAGACCAGCTAGGTAAATATTGTCGATCTCTAACAAGTATGAGTTGACAGTTTAACATGATTTGTGGAGAGCTGAGGCAAGATAATGAGTCAAGTAAAACATTGGAGTTATCCCTCGTGTTGAGCTACCATAGTACACCTCTCAAGACCCTCTCTATGCTGCGCAAAGTCATCATCAGGCCTGAGGTACCTTATACACAAAGTGTAGACAGGAAATGTCGCTGCGTTCGTCACAAAAGCCCGTGACAGAGTTGGACTCAAGCCTCTAAAGAATACTCTGTATCCATCCTCAGCTATCGAATGTCTAATGCAGTCCATATAGCTGGTGTAGTTGTAGTGAAACCTTCCATTCACATACACACCATCTTGTTGTATTCTAGTCTTAAGTACGTCTATTGGATAGTTAGAAAACCAGGAGGCACAGCCAGCCACGCCCCCAGCCATAAGAAGTACAGGCATTGGACAGTCCTGTGACCCATTTGGACTTGACAATCTGCATACGTACTCATACGCAACGAAGTAGACACCAAAAGCAGGCAATTCTCTCAAGATGGTGGCGTTCATACCTCGATATACCCCCCGTATTCCTTCGGCTTCATATATCTTCTTCATACAGTCCATGGCGCTGCTGTATGTACGTCTGCCGCCATGTTTCTCTCCCTCTCCCTGAGATTGCATTCGTATCTTCACCAACTCCATGGGGCTAGTGATCCAGCATTGGAACAGACCTGTGAATGGATAGAAGATTGCTACCACACTTGAACCAAAATAGAATTCAACATTTGTGAAAAAAACAATAAATATGGACTTTTTGTGAGTTGAACCCAGAGCCTTATACTGACAGGATGGACACACATACCACTACACCACTAAAGCTCACACATTCCAAGCAATATAACGGGTATTTGTCTAACGTAACACAGATGGTACACAGATGGTCATACTGTAATCAGGTGACCATTAGCACAACACTGGTCTATACATTTAAATCAAGAGCTTGTGCTGATCACGTATACACATTATTGTAGTAATTATAATGCAGTATCGATAAACTATATCTGTAGGCGGAATCAACCAGTTGGAGCCGACACTAACAGGAAAACAACATGAATCTAACATCAACGAATAACCGGGTAGACCATTGAGAAGTAACTGAATGATTTGTACAACAGGTGAACTATGTTGTAATACTGATATGACTTGATATCGAATCCTACATCTATGCAGGGTCATGTATTGATTTAATTGAACGGCATCAATACTACCTATCTATAGAAAATTCTAGAACAATAGAGAGCGCAACAGTTCATTCATTCTTATTCTAAAGATCAGTTAATAACCAAACCGGAACGAGAAAAGTTCTTAGAAGTGTATGTATAAGGTGACCAAAGGGTCATTGAAGTAAAGTCATTACCCGCAGCAGTTCCCGCTATGAAGTGCGAGGTGAGGGAGCTGTCCATATGTCGAAGGAGGTTGCCCTGTACTCCAAATACGACAGCGTTGATGAGAGTCAGCGAGTAGAGAGGGGAGCTAATACCTTTATAGAGCCCCTTCGCTCCTTCCTTGCTTACTATCGTCTGGAAACAGTGCCAGGCATTCCGATAGACAGCACTTCGACTGCGTTGTGACTGCAGTCGCACCTAAAGTAATCAGATAAGTCTATGATGTAGTACATCTACGATTAGTACTGAGCTGATATGTACTAGGTGAATAAGTGAGCCTTACCTTCACTGTGTCAAAGGGATGGCCAACTACCACACCAGCTGTGCCTACAACGACAGCGCTGCCGTTATCTGCATGTTGGTTCAATAGATATAACTAGGAAACATAAAAAAACTTCTACATAGACTTGTCACTTTATTAGCGCCACCATTATGATATATCGATAACAACTCACTGCAATGTTTCTAAAATTTTTCACACAAATCGTTTCGCTATTAAGGACATTTTTTTCAAGAAATGTAAAAACACGAGTACTAACTAAGGTAGATAAATCTTTGGCATTCAGCCAGAATTTCTATCAAAACGTTTGATCATCATAGAATTTCAAAGCCCAAAATGCTTGAAGAAACAAACATGACCGTACAAAAATATCACAAGTATTGTTGTAATAAATATTGACTAATCTCCAATTCATAGTCAACAACCACCTGATATAAAAGGTTTTTATTTGGTACAAACTTACAAAGCATAAAATAATGGAAAGAGCAACACCTGCCAGGGTTACTACGATGTGTCTCACCTGCCAAACATCCAGCGATGAAGTCAGCAGCGCGATCCATTGACAACCCCTAGCGCATGCTTGGCTAATGAAAATAGTAGTAGTGTGCGTAGGTAGATAAGGGCAGTAATCTCTCAGGTAACTACAGGTAATCAATAGACCTAAGGTCAGGTAATATAAATATGGTTGAAGGAATGTCAGTGACCATTTATTGATCTCTGCCATAATTGTATCCGTCTTTAGATATAAATATCCACATTTTTCTCGCCAAATAAATTAGTTTAATGCCAGCAAAAAATAATTTTGTACCAAAATAATAAATAGAACATTCTAGAGCAAAAGCAAGCATGACTTGGCACACTCATGTCATGCATTCTTGTCACATAAATTAAGATGTCAACAATATTTTTGAGATTCTTTATTTTCAATAATAAGTTGTATAACCTCAATTATAGTTCAAAAAGTATTTTGTAAACAAACAACGACTTGCGCAATAAACAATAAGGGATGAAGCTACGTTTATTAATTAACTTTACCAACATATGAGAACATTACTTCACTAGTACCCTATTGGGGGTTAACATATAGCAAACTGCTAGGTTACTGACTCCAAATGTAAAGTTTTATTATGATCAACTTTTAAAAAACTTCAAAATAAGAAAACGTTAATGACGAAACAACGTAAATAATCTCAAAAAAGGTAAGATTCCATGATGAAAGTAAAAAAAACAACTTGGAGTCTAAAAAAATGGCGACATGTATAACATGACAAGAACTCTACAGCTGCATTAGAGCTCAGCGAAATACTTGGCTCATAAAGCATGATTTAAAACCAAAATCCATTTAAAAACCTAATGTCAAGCGCTGAAAGCTTTCTTGCAATGTCCATGTAAGTAATTAAGTACTGAAAGGTTGTTTGATTGTAGATAAAATATCATCCAATCAAAGTTTTCATAAAAGATAATCAGATTTTGACCCGCTGGGAATCATAACCAGCTGTTGGATTGATAATGCTGAGGAGCTAAACTAAATTATAGATAACACACACATATATAAATATAATAATACTAGAAAACTTTAATACCAACTCCGGTATGACCTTAACAGGGTATTGCGCCCGAGACCTTATACACAGCGGCCAGACAGTTGGTGCAATGGTTAACATATCTGGCGGCTGGGTTAGGCTAATTAACCATCAAGTCTCAGGTTCAAACCCCAGTCAAGTGGTGTTTTCCGCAGATGCCCGACTGATCGTGAAAGTTTTGAAGCATAAAAAGTTTAACTTATAAAAAGACAAAGTTGTCATTTATTCTATACACACAACATAAGCATAGTTGAAGTCATGTAGAAGATGTTTATGGCCATATATTTCATAAACTCACTGAGCAAATCAAACACTCTTGAAAATGAGTGTTTTATTAGCTTGTTTTAAATTTATTCCGGGGACTGTATATGACACCCACCACCATGTGATGTCTAACATTAATGTTATAAGACAAGACGTATCTTCACTGCTACTATAACAGTAATGGATATCTCATGAAAGATTAAACCAAATCCAAACATTTTCACGCAAAATAACTTCTATCCTTTGGATAAATACCTTGATCATCTATCACAAAGTTATTCAGCAAATTTTAGTGGTGAAGCGCCTTTCATGTTTTATATCATCACATGAAACAAGAAAGACAACAGTATTGTAAATCGTTAAAACATTTGCTCGTTGACTCTCCAGAAAAGTCAATTTCCATCCTCACTCAAAATCAGAAGGGCTGTATGTTTTTACTAAAAAACTCAAAACGTCTTTTAAAAACAGAAAAAATCAAACAAACTTGTTTATTATCATGAATAACAAAAACACTGCAAAAAAAATGAAGATTGGAATGAACATCGACAAACATGAAATGAATGTCGACTATACAATTAAAAAAAATTTCAAGGTTCTTCCCTGAAAGTGAATGTATTCAGTCCCAGCGATATGTAAAATATCATTTCGATGTTCATTCAAGGAGTTGTCCAATTTGACATAAATGGTGAGGTTTATATCCCTAGAACGAACATTGGAACGCTAGGTTATATGTCACCAGGAATGAATGTAGACACTTTTAGGAACGATGGTCAAATTTTTCTCCTTTTTAGCACAGTCGCCATTCATTCAAGGTCTGTCAACATTCATTCCAAGAGGTGTCTACGTTCATTCCAGCTATGTCTGCATTCATTAAGTGTTGCAAGTGATGGCTCAAACGATAATAATTCAATGTATATTTACAATAATAACTTAGACTACTGGTATCATGATACATCAACTACTACTACTACTACTACACTCGTATTGATTGATAAGAATTTTTCAACCATCACTACTTACTATTACCGTAAAAATAACATTAATAATTAAACTAAACCAAACAACAAAAGCTTACAACTCTCTGTGGTCTAATAATAATAACTATTATTATTATTGTGTAGGTAGTGTAATAATAATAATATCAATAATAAAGAGTAGCAGGCCAGTAGTACTATTATTTATTATCAATTATTATAATTATCCATCAAATGACTACTAATAATATTATTATTATTAATGATGATAATTATTAATCTAAATAAACTTATATTAAAGTATCATTATTATTATCATAATAATAATAATTATCATAATCATAATTATTATTATTAAACTACTACTATATTATTTTATAACTTTTCTACTCATTTTTCTGGCGGTGTTTGGCACATAACAACAACACAATAAAATAAAAACATTATTCATTATTATGCATAATATAATTATTTTTTTAATATTAATTTTATAATAACATTATTATTATTATTTTTTTTAATAATTTTCATAATAATTTATTTATAAATTATTATAAATAGTAATTGCAAAAAAAAATCATTTTTTATTTATCATGTTTATAATAATTACATATATATATACATATAACATTGCAGTCAGTCGTCATTATTATTATTACTACGTGGTTTTACAATTGATTGATCATCGTCATCATCAATCAATCATCATCAATCTATCATCATCATCACATCATCAGCAGCAGAAAAAAATATTTAAATTAGTAAAATAAACATCAAAGTCAGTGATTATATCGACATTAACCATAGCTATGTTTGTCTAGATCTCCTAGACCCCTGGTTTGTTACAGCTCCAACGGGGAAGTATTGCTGAGCAGCAAACAAATGCCGGTGCTACCTCTACATCACAGCCTATATGTATGTCTGGCAGTTTTTCTGCATCAGCTGTTTACTGGTGCACATGGTTGCTACTTTTTAACCAGAGTTTCATATGATGTTATAGTCCGAAGAAGAAGTCTTTGAGAAAACCCGATAATAAAAAGATTCATGCCGCACAGGCTCTATCTATACTTCACCGTGCCCATTAATGTGACTTATAAAAGAAGTTGGTTGGTTGATTTCAACCGTCATCGTCGCCGATGAACAACTACATTTTCCTGCACTCCTATGCAAGCAATTAACACATTTTGTGCTCCATGATCGTTTTTTCTCTAAATAATAACCCATGATCAATTTTAAATGGTTTTATGTTCTGTATAGGCTCATGTCTTAATATTAAATAATCATAAAAAAATAAATAAAGTAGTTTAGTAGTAATAATAATTTAATAATTATTATTATTATTATATTATTATTATTACTTTATTTTTTTGTGATTATTATAATTATAATAATAATTAATTAATAAATAATAAAATTATTATAATAAAATAATATATAATATTATTAAAATTTATAAATATCAAAGAGGGTACCACCCGCTTTGTAAATATTTAATATATATTATTATTTATTATAATAATTAAATTATTATTCTAATAATTATTATAATGATAAATAATATATATTATTTATTATATTTATTATTATTATATAATAATAAATAATAATATAATTATTATAACAATAATAAATGATCAATGTTTGTATATATATAATAATAGTAATGTTATGCATAATAATAATAATATATATAATATATATTATTAATTAAATTGGAATATAAATATTATTATAATACTAGAGAATTATTATTATTTATAATGATTATAATGGTACCATTAAATTTAATTAATTAATATATAAATAATTATAATAATATAATAATGACTTAAATATATCACAAATTTGTTTTGTGAATGTTTAAAAATTATTATAAGTATTGTTTAATCAGTTCTGGTGCAAATATTTACTGTCAGAGGCTGTGTAAAAACGTATGTAGTTGACCTATTAAAATTTTTTCCAATCAGGAACATAATTTTGAGTAATACTTCTACATTATTATATAAGCTTGAATTATTTTTATTTGTGCCAGAGTTGGCAGTGAATAAAGTTGTGCTCATACTTTAAAGAATTCTGCATCTCTCAAATCTAACTGTAAGCCTCTGCACCCACTCTACTACGTGGCAGTTATAAAAATCCACGTCTCATAGTAGTCACTGCACTAACACTAGTTTAGCCGGGCAAGTCTATTGACACTGCAAGTTAACAGTGACTATTAGTTTGTTGTTAAGTAAACCTCTGTCTAGATTACTGCTACTAGAGGTGGTGATTAATTACACGGCAAGTTAAATCATAATAAGAATTCAGAATATCAACCGGGCCTGTTTTCGGTCCACCTGCAGACTATCAACTGGGCCTGTTTTCGGCCCTTCAGCTATCTACCGGGCCTGTTTTCGGTCCTTAAACTATCTACCGGGCCTGTCTTCGGTCCAACCACAGACTATCAACTGGGCCTGTTTTCGGTCCATTCACAGACTACTAACTGGGCCCAATTTCGGTCCTGTTAGAGAATCGGCATAATTTTACTTCAGTTCATATAATAATTATAGTAAGTAATTATAATAATAGTACTATCTGTACCCACCGTATTATTATTATATATATTTTGACTCTTCTTAATTAATAAGTTACTCTTCTTTATCTATTCAGCTACTATTGGGAGTGCGATCTAGCATACTACTATGCAAAATATTATGCAGTACATTTTTAATGACACAAATTAATATTATTTTCTTCATCATAAAAATTAATTCTAAAGTTTATCTGTGCTAACTATACTGAAGTAGCTGGCAATAATAACCTTAATAATAATAATTAACTGATATTTACGTATGTTATGCCTTTCATGTTATTGCTCGCATGAGTAGCTGATAATTAATAATGATAATGACATTGTTATTCATCATCTGAACAAGATCTTAGACAATTTTCTTCTACATAACCACCATCATGGTTTCAGTAGAAGGTTCTTCTGTGAGACCCAGCCATGTTCTACATACCCACGATCTATTAAAAGCTGCAACGCAATTTTTCACTACTCATGCAGTTGTGCTTGGTTTTAAGAAAGCTTTTGACAAAGTACCACACAAAATGCTGATAGAGAAAATTCAAAAGAGCATCTCAAAAATGATTTCAAGATTAGTTAGATGTATCCAAGATTTTCTAACAGAAAAAAACGAGTTGCTCTCAATAACACCTTGTCATCCATGTTTGAAATAACCGCAAGGTTCGGTCTTTGAACCAACCACAGGCTTACTGCAGAAAGTTTTGTGGGTTTTGGACCATTTTTTGGAGTTTTATGTTGTGTTTTGTTGTTGGTGTTTGGAAGGTAAGTCATGATTTGACAGATCTGTCTGCACGTGCTGGCCTGCTGGCTCAAAAATAGTTTGGGCAGCACCCCACCAAGAAATTACCAAAAAGTAAACCCTCTGGGATGTTGATAGTGACCTTTTTTATTCCAATCAGGCGACTACCTGAGAAGCAGCAACAGCATGTTTCCAAAATTTATGCTTGCAAATGGCCCGTCACGCAAAATTTCTTGTGATCACCTGAGTCTCCTAAACTAGCAAATCCTAACCCACAGGGGAAGTAGACCTGTGGGGCCAACACTATTACTTACTGGTTAACATCAATGTCTTGCCCGGTGAATTTTATATAGCGCTAGTCTTTTCACTGTTGACACTCTTATATATGTCATTACCAACAATATACTAGATGAGGAGTGCTTCCAAAGTAAAATCGATTTGTTACATCAGTGGTCCACAAAAAATATAATGCCTCTCAACAAAATAAAGTGGGAGGTAATAATCTTCCAAAGCAAAGATACACAAAAAAATCTCAACTTGTGATCATACAATCTAATCTGAAGTTTGATAAGCATATTGATCAAACAATATGCAGCCTCAACAAAACCCTAGGCGGTTTTAAATTCTCACTTCATGAAGTTCCAGAAAGAGCCAAGTTGCTGGCTTGCAACAGACTCAACAGACCCAAACTTGATCCAGCTGACGAAGCACCAGTGATAAACTTGAAATTGTTCAAAACAAAGCAATTCGTTTCATCAATGGCGTTTACTCAACTAGCCTTACGGACGCTTCAAGACCGGGGGAAGAACAGTATGCTGCTACCTTATCACGGTATATGATTAGATTATAAATGATCATTTCCAGGCTACTGTGGCAACCAGGGCATCTTCTAAAGGTGAACCAATATCCTCATGTGTTTCAACACAGCTCTACCACTGCAGCTTACTGCCTGTCAGAGTTATGAGGATAGGGCCCATTCATAAAAAAAAACCCAAAACAGCTAAATGTGCTACTCACGACAACCATTGGTCCCAATAAAAACAAACAATTAAAAGCGCTCAATTTTATGCTTTGATGCAACTGCTAGAGCATCTATTATTATTGAGATGAATCTTCAAATAAATTTAGAACATGATTTTAGGGCATAGCAACAATATGCTGATAATTTAAATCCTTAGCCAGTAGGCACATGTGCATATGATAGTTATATAATCATGATGATCATTGATGATGTTACTATTATTGTTATTAAAATATTATGATAATAATAATGATGAATCTAAACAAATTCGATTGACCCACATAAATCGTTCATCATTTTTATCAATTCTTTGTGTACAAGTTGAAAGAATTGATATCAACATTGGCAGTAACAATTGCGGACAAACTTGGAATGAACATAGACACTTCCTGGAATAAATCTTTACAAGTCTCAAATGAGTTCCAACTATGCGATACAAAAAATACTTACCCACACCTAAATTAACATGCTGAAGAATTTTAACGTCTCTCTTCTGAAATCTACTATTGGGATCACAATTTCATCATTACGTGACAGGAAGCCATCAGCAACAGATAATTTACTACATGCTTAGTTTAACGGCAATGATTGCTTTAGTACATCAACTCCATGTCAACTCCGTCAATTTTTTGTGGACTCCATAACACTACTACTATCAACACTATCTAGCGCAGCAGCATCCTTTGGTTTGCTCCAGGACAAACTTAAAGCTGGCAACGATAATATTCAACCATGTCTAAAAGGCTGCTACCCAAAGTTCTTTTCCTGCTCAGCATTGTAGTAAAACGGCATCATCCTCATCAGCAACTGCATACACCTTTTCAGTACAAAATTGAGGTCACATCTATTAAACATGGATATGTTAGATTTGCAGGTCAGGTAACAATCTAAAACTATCGAAACCTTTCAAGTAATAATCAAATTTCTACCAGGCGTATACGCTTGCTAAGCATTGCTTTTATTTTGAAGATTACTTCTCATCTGTTTCCGTTAATAACTGGTAGCGAGTGATACTAATCAATTAACGTACACTTACTTGCTGAATAATATCACCAGGCCTTTGAGGGTTGCGTAAGTCGATACAGCAGTCCTCATCCCAGTACCGTAGAAGATGACGGTAGATGCCTGTAGCACCAGCGACTTAACCTTATCATAAGGAGGTAGTTGTTCCTCAACCAAAAACCAGAATTTGATTGCTTTGTAAGACAGTTAGAGGCATCAAAATTATGCTAACTGTTGAATGAGTAGAATAATACTATTTATTTAGGCATCGCCAAACCAATATTATGCAAGTACTAACTGACAATTGTTTATTTTTGTTACATTTTCCAGTTTTTTAAGCTTTTGATATTATTATTATTATCGTCATTATCACTAATAAGCATGCAAAATGCTATTGTTTTTGTGCTATTGATACTATTATTATAATTTAATGTTTGTTGATAAAAAAAATGAGTGTTTCGTATTAACTGTAACAGTTTGATTATGCTATAAATTGCACCTATTATGCATGATGCATTTAATTTTTTCTCAATTTCATCAATAGTATCGCATCCACAAAACCCATGCGAGCGTAGCATTTATCAAGTCAAAGCATCGATATATAAATTTGCCACACACTTTTTTCAGTTTTCAAATGTTATCGAGTTACTAAATCTTTAATAACTTGGGACCTCAGGCTGCTAAAAACAAAATTTCAAAAGGGTTTAATAGAATACAATTTGCCTGACTAGATTAACCAATCACTGCATTGTTTACATAACTGTGGATTTAAAAAAAATGTGTTGAAACCACGTTGTAAACGAGCAATATCCCAGTGCCCCGTGGGCCCTTAAGATTTTAGTCCATGCTATATCACTAGCCTTACAGGTTACCGACCTTTTGATGTACTATTTGTTATAGATCATTTACATATGAAGGTATGAAAATAGATTTAATAATCAATGCCCTTTCCAAATAAAAACGCAACTTTTTTCAGATATTACAATGAAGTAACTACCGCAAATTAATAACGCACTCTTGGTCACACATCGCAGATTTTACTTTAATTTATCAATAATGAGGCGTAAAACTATCCGCTGCGTGACCTGAAATGAAACAACGTGATTTTGGTGCAGAGAGAGAGAGTGTCATTTTCAAAACTCGTTTTCTCAGTAACTACTATCAGTGGGAGACAAAAAAGTTTACCACTATTGTGACTGCAACATATCATTTATATCATTCATATCATAAAACAATATCTTGTTATATGCTTTTTTCTCATACCTTTTTTGTTGTTTTATTCGAATTTCTTTGTGGTTAGCTTTCTTTTGTTATTCATTTTATCTCATTGTCATAGATCATTGCTCTGCTACCAACAATAGACTAATTGCAAAAAGTTTAAAGCTATCATTGTGTCCAATCCTTCACTGCTTTAACTGTATGTGCAGTTGGTTATAAAACATATATTTTATTGTGCAGTTAAAGGACATCAAATGCTTTCAACCTTTTTTAAGTTGCCAACGATGCCAGCACTTCATCTGTAATGTGAGCTCACACTTATATTTGTTACATGTAATGAAACTATTTATTACGGTCATACGCAACATCAGATCATTTGATTTATTTATGTGTAATTAATTTTATATTTTATATTGTATAATATAGCATGTAGTAAGAACAAAAAGTATCACGGTGTATCACATGACCGGTCAAATCCATTGCCATTGGTATATAAAAACATCTAATGCAATTTTAAGGCATCTGTTTTAGGAAACATAAAATATTTTTGGAACTAAGGCTCCTATTACAAAAGTAATGTTATCACCAGATAGCCAATCATATTTCAGAAAATATGGCAAATAGCAAGTCATCCAAGATTTACTCTTAATGGTAGTAATTTGAGCTTATACATTTAGAATTTTATCGAAGATCTGTCCTGAAACGCCATCTTGAAATGTAAATACTATTGAATTATTCGAAAATATGTTTTCTACGAATTTTTACATCATTTTAGGTAATTGGTTTACTGATGTTTACATTCTGACAGTTTTTTTCAAAAACAACAAAAATTTATTCTCAATTGCAATAGACTACAGCGTGATATTCTGTGTCACAATGTAATAACATAGTGCGGGCGTCGGAATCCCCTCCCTAATGATTATAATATGAAAAGAAACTCTGGTTACATTATTACGATCGTTGCTGGAGTACATTGCTGATTGACTGACTGACTGATTCTGAGCTTTATTATTATTAACTTTATTTAATGTGGTTAGATTACTATGTCATACAGATGTCATGTTTTTCATAAAATACCACGGCCAAAAGGAAGAGATATCCAGAAAAAATGAAGAAAAGCTTTTACAGTACAATTTGAAATTAATAACATTGTTATAATGTTGTTATATATGGATACAAAAATATATACAGGCAATTTTTTAAGATTATATAGAAAAATAATATATACAAAAGAGTTTTACAAATATGTACATGTTAGTTAATCGGCCAGATCACTTGAAGTATGATCAGTGGAGTGGAAGTGAGACAAGAAATTCTTGGAGAAAGAGAGTTTTAGGATGTGCATTGCATTGTTGGTAATATATAAGCGAGTCAAAATAAGGCAATAGTGATCTGATCTTCATGTTGAAGTAGAAAGGTTTTAGAGTATTTTTTAAAAAGCTTGATAGTTTTTGATATCCTGTCAGTCTTCGGTAGAGGATTGAAGGCGTGAATTTACGTAACGTAGTGTGAGAGAGTTAGCTGGGTATCTTGTGATTGTCGCGAGTGGTATGTTCAGATCTGACACACTTGAGGGTTTGAAGATGGTATTGATATATGGAGGACATCTACTTTTAATGTGTTTTGTGTCCATCTGTAGTTCATAATGAAACAAATTTTGTTATCAATTACAATTTTTTTAACCATCTTTGAATTTGATAGTAATAGCTAGCAAAAATATGTCTTTCTTTTATAACTCAGTTAATTATTATTTATTAATACATTAATTAATTATTATAAATAAATTTTGGAATCACAAAATTTTTCATTTATCTTCTTCTTGGCTTATTCCTGCATAATATAAGTAAAAAATAAATTAGAAACCAAAAACAGTGGCTAATAATGGTAGTCGACAGTCTGCTTTAGCATTATTATAACTATTATTTGTGCATCATTATTATTAGGCTGCTCTTATAATATAACAATGAGCACATATATTTATATAGGATACAATTGACTACACTACGCACTTTACGCACAGTTCAACATTTGTTGTGGCTTCCGGTTGCGACAGGAATGTATTATATTTTCAACTAAGAGTACATTTTCAAAAAATGTTTTAAAATTCAGAAATGTGAGCAAACTTTGTACCAATAGAACAAGCAAACATTATTCCTTAATTTGATATTACTTTCAATAGTGTACGATTTTTCTGGGCTTTTTTTGCACTTGCTTGTAATATATTCGCAAAAACCCAAAACATTTGAGATGGTTGAAAAAGTTTCACTACAAGTAGTTTTATGCAACAGTTTGCCTATTGGGGCTCCATTCTTTGAGTAAAACCCATGAGATTGTTGATAGAGTCAACTTGAGCTAAAGGACTAGTAGTATGACAAAAACAAATGTGGGTTCAATTAGTAAAGTACGGATTGAGTAATATGGTCAAACAATTAGAGTAGCATGATGTGTCTGCACATGGTTGATATTTCTTCCATTTTGTCCCTTGTTGCTAATGTGGGCAATAAAACCCTTTTCTCAAAGGCTGGAAATATAACTTGAATCTTTGAGAAATGTACATAATCGTCTATATATATAGTATATGTGCTAAGAAATCGCAAATTGTTGACCTATAAATGAGTTTTAGGTTTGTATGTTTGTAGTAAGGGAGTTGTCTTTCCTCTATCAGGGAATTCCCAGTCTGAGATATGGCAAGTGTGATTAAATACTCCAGCCTGCTCAGGCGTACCATCAATTGTCTTCAGCGTACAACCATATCAGCCTCTCAACAACCAGGTTTTTATCTTTAATGTTTCTCAATTTAAATAATTTCTTTTATTTTTTTCGTACAGAATTTTTTTCAAGTGTTTTGATAATATAGCTTGGCATAAAATATATTTCATGATTGGCCCATTCACAATTATATCCCAATTTGACAACTTTCTCCTACGTAGAATAAAACCGGTATTCTCTTCAATCGACATTATACGGTGCCGTTGTCAAGTGGTTCACAGCCTAGACTAATATCTAGACTATCTGTAATCAGTCACATTTTTCTCTACGTTTGTTTTAGGCATTTGTTTGGCTAGCAAGCTAAGAAATGACATACAGGCAAGGTCACTTTCCATGTCAGCAGTCAAGTATTCCACATTTACTAACAGTGAGTAGATAGCCGCTATGATTATTTCTTTAGGTTTTCTCTCTCTCTGTTAGCGTGGCGACATCTCAACATACGCTGTTTGATTGTTTAGCAAGCGAAAGTTTATAGCAAGCTATAGATTATAGCAAGCTATGGATTATAGCATGTGATATGTCTAGAGCAATGTAGCTTTCTCATGAGCTCGTTGCTGTTTTGCTAACAATTTGTCTGGATACATATCACCTTCTGACGCTGATACATCCACATTACTCTGTTTGTAGTGTCACTTGAGCAGCTATGGGAAGGTTGTACGGGTGTAAGTAACGCTGGAAAGAAGAAAGGTCGTGGCAAGCGTGGTTCTTCCAGAAGAAAAGTCAATCTGTACGCCGGCAAAAGGTTTGGTTATGGTAAGCACCACATAGTTTATGATAGAAGGCTTACGTTTTATGTCTTTATGTATATAACAAGAGTTGTGTTCTCCTTGTAGCCAAATCTAAGAACTATCTCTACCCCGGTCTCAACACCAGAATAATGACTGGAAATGCAGTAGTCAAAATGTCAACAACAGAAAAGAATCCTGACGATGATGCGAAGCTTTTGAGTTTGCGGAACCAGTCTGACAGGGTGGGTTACGAAGCAGTGAACCCAACCAGATTCTTTCTTGTATGCCAAGTGGTTGTGCCTGAGCACTCACTCTAATATACTTTGTAGTTTGTGAGGGTGAAGAAGTTTCCATTAGAAAGAGGTTGGTCAGGGTCAAGGATTCCTGGAGTATCGGCAGGCCGACCTGATTCCTACCAAGGATGTAAGTTCTTTTCTACTTCTCTCTGTCTGTCTAAAACTTCCGAGTTTGTACTCTTCATTATCGCTAATGTTTTGTAGTCCGATTTGAAGAATTTGACTCGCGTGTGCTTGAGTTCAAGGTTGTATCACACATGACAGGACATCTCGGTAGAAAGCACAGTTACAGCGTGCTTGTAGTGGTCGGCAATGGTAAAGGGTTGGTTGGAGCGGCTGTGGCTAAAGCCAGCCTCGGAAATGCCGCCACTAGAAAGGTTCATCTTGTCTCCTTCTCATTGGATTGCAATTATTTTGTTATTGATTTGCATTATTTTCCTCTTGTACTGTTTAAACTGCTCAACTGTTGGTCCATAGGCTAAAAACATGGCTGCGCAAAGGCTACAGTACATAAATCTAAAAGACAATAGAACAATATGGCATGAATTCTACTCACAAGTCGGTGAAACCAAAGTTTTTGCTGCTCCCAAACCAGAGGGTGAGTGACATCATATCCTGTGTGTAGATGGTGTTTAATAGTCCACTAGACAACAAGCTCTTTATTTGGTTCTAATGAGTGAGAAATGTTTGGTAATTACTCCGATTTTTGCTAGTTTAAAGCTGCTCAGATATTTTGACAGCTCCTCAAATTGCAAGTTTTGTCCCCAGGCAATTATGTCATTACTAGGTCTATTGAAATAGCCTGTGAATATAATGCCATTGGCGATTACTTTACTAAAATTGGTTTTATTAATTGTTACGCATGATTGGAGGCTAATATTTATGCTTTGTCACAAAGTTTATTGTGCAATGAAGAATAAACGGCGAAACTGGTGCGAAATTTGTAACGAGATGTAACATTGCTATTAGTTATTCATTACTAACTCAAAATGCGAGGTTGGACGACTCCTTTTTTCCCGTGAGCAAATTTGTTTTTGGTCAAAACCAACATTTTTAGTCACAAACCAACAAGTCTAGAATTTCAACATATAATTTTTTCAAAACTGATTTTACTTTTTGTTTATGTGGTCTCAGTGTTATGTAGGTTTATAGTGCTAGTGTTGTTTCACATACCTAAAAGTTGTCTTTCCTTGAGTAACAAAAGGTGACAACTCCTTGTGTATTGGTATAAAACTCCAGTGTTGTGTGATATATAGGGCACGGACTCGTGTGCCATAGGGCTATCAAGACTATATCACAGATCATCGGTATAAAAGATATGTATGTCAAGGTTGAAGGTCGAACAAAAAACATACAGCATGTAACTGAAGCTTTCATTACTGGGCTCCTTCGGATGGTAAGTTGTCTCACTTCCTGTTTGCTGATTGCTTGTTGATGCACGAGCGGGTTTCTACTGTTTGACGTTTGTGTCAGTTACATTTATTTTCACTTTGTGCGTTACTGTCTTGCGATAATCATCAATTCAAACTAAATTTGTATCACTGTTTGGAGTTGCCTGCTCCTCAAGAAAAGAGCCAAATATCATAAAACAAAATTTATGACTCGTTGCATTTGCTTTAAATTGTTAGTCATCACTCTGTGAGAAGACAACTCCACTATTGAGCATTCAATTCTGATTTTGGAATAAAGTGGTGCAATATCATGGCATGTGTTGGCAAATTTTGTATTGATACAAAATCAATTAAGCATTCAATTGAATGTAACTAAAAACTACCAACTGCTACCAACTGCTATCAACTACTACCAGCCAAACTTTTTGTTGGCACTATCTACTCTGACTAAATGCTATTACTAAACATTATAACTAAGTACTATGGGTAGCAGTAGTGGGCGTCTTCGATAGCCAATGTCAAGGTGACTGGCTGGAGGTTAAACTGTGATTTAGTTGGTCGGTAAACTACTCCCATAAAAGTAATTGCATGAAACGTCAGATATCGAACAGCTGGAGCTTGAACTGATCAGCTGTTTTGTTACAGAAAGCTTTTTGTATGCTGCCCTTACGGGTGGGTACTCTATCTATGAAAGTAGTTTGATATTGAAAGAAATTGAAAATTCAACTCTTTGATTGATAGATACCATTTGATTACCATTTAAGCAGGTGGCGCAAATATTCTGAGTTACTCAAGTCTTTTAGGTTAACCATCTTTCACTTTTCGCAGAAGTTTGTTTGGCAATCAAACAATTTCGCAAAATTTAAACAGTAAAACTCATTGAAAACTATACTGATACAAAACTGACTGTTTTCAATACCAGCTTTTCAACAAGTTGTTTCCTATATTCGGCAACCTTGACTCCTGTGTGATGTAGGAGACGCACCAGGACTTGGCAGATAAGACCAAGTACTATGTGGTAGAGCTCAGTGATAAGTACAAGGTGCCCACAGTATTGGCTAGCCCAAGTGATGGAGAGGTCAATGCAACTCCATTAGAGAACTTTGACCTGGAGAGACATTATATGGGTGAGTTATGTGGGCAAGTCTGTTATGTGGGCAAGTCAGTTAATGGACAAGTCTGTTATGTGGGCAAGTCTGTTAATGGACAAGTCTGTTGGGTGGGCCAGTCTGTTGTATGGGCCAGTTTGTGCGATCAAGATCATGTTGTAACTGAGTTGTTTCTGTCTCACCCGTGATGTTTCACTGCGTTATACAGATGGAAAGACCATATTGAGGAAACCAAGAAAAGTAAAGTTTTACGAGAAAACAGAAGTGTACAAAAATAAGGATCGTAAAGTTTGGACGAAGATGCGTAATCAAGCAAGGTTACATATTGAAAGGCAAGCAGCAGCTTTGGACTAAACTATTTAGCTGCTTATGCAGAGCATAAGTGTGCGGAGCTTCTGCTGAAGGAATACATTCTGCACTTATAACTTTAGCTACTTGTACTGGACTTTTATTTATACCGGGTACGCGACTACGTACTTATTGTCCCCTCTTAAATATAACATCTGGAGAGATCATTGAGTCGACTGAGAGGCTATGGCTGCATAGTTTCAGTTGCTATGTCTTTATTGAATGAGTGGTTTTGGTGGTTGTCTTTCCAATTATGGGAAGGCAACCCCAAATGACTACCATATTGTCAGTTCTTGTATTTATTGTGTACAGGAAGTAGTGAGTATTGCATGACTGTGAATGAGGAAATGTACATGAATATGTGCTAGAAAAATATGAGCGATATAAAAAGAGTCAAAATATAAATCTGTACAGTTTTAAATTAAAAAAATATGAAGCCAAGCGATGTACGAAAAGCTTAAAATAAATGTTTATATTTAAGAGCTGAGGCTATAACACAGCTGGGCGATAAAGAAGCAAATAATCTGGAAAAAATTCTATAGTACTGGGTTTTTGAAGAGATAAAAAGGGTTTCGAAAGCTCATCGTCTTAAAAAAGAAGTTAGCTGTAAGCTCCCAGCATGTTACTTCACTACAAACCTAGCCTTAGTTCATATAACAGCATTTGTATGCGCATCATTGGGTTATGTTTAAAAAGCTCAGATTGCATAACATTTATAATGTAAAAATATAGCTACAAGGCCAGCTATTTATTATTCTCTAAGATTATGTTCCGGGAAGATAACTCCCAGAAGAGACTATGTTTGGCTTGGCCCACTCCTGTTGACTTTATGTGATTATCTAAGGTGCTGGTATGGCATGCTGTTATCAACAGTGGTCGTCACACTTATGATTGGGCAATGTCTCCAGGTACAGTTTGCCGATATGCTCTTCTATTTTCTCTGCTACATCTAGCCTGTGTATCTTCACTGCCATAGCCACAAAGGATCTGATGCAGCCGTGTGAATGATCTTCCCAAATTTTCAGCAGTTCTCTGGTGGCAGAGGTGCTGTTCTCCATCGTCTATAAGGTGAAATGTTGGTGGTTTAGCCCGTGAATAGTGCACAAATTGGGCTTAGGAATAAAATATGACGCGATATCTTACCATTATAGTGTCTGCCGGCAGACCCAGTTCAGTCGCCATCTTTCTCCAGTCATTTCCTTCCGGGTGGTCTTTGTCCAAAAGCAAAATTATATCCCATTTCAAACTTTCACTGAATACACTGCGCTTTCTGCCGTTGCTCACCACTCCATTGCTCACCTGTGGGTCACAGAAATGTGATATTTGCCCGTACACATACAATACTTTCTGAGTTGTACCCTTCATTGAAAAAAACAACTCCACAAGCAAAAAATAGTGCCAATTTCATTTATTACAAAGAGTTATACAATACATAAAGCAAAGCAAATAAAAAACTATTTGCATGCATAAGGGCTATACCTGAGCCTTGCTGCTGTTAGAAGTCAGCGATATTTTGTATTTGAGTGCCGTACTACCTATCTGCCATCCACACAGATCACAGGTGATGACTTGCTGGCTATCTTTAGGCTGCAGGGAGAGGTTGATTGGATTGTTTACGTCGTGCCAGGCATCTAGGTAAGGTATCTGGAGTATAAAGGTAAGAGGTGAAGGGAGTGTTCACTCAAATAGTAGCGATTATACAACATTCAGAGGTTGAAAATTTTATGAAAAATCGAGGGTGGTCAGAAAAAGAGCAGGTCGTTTGATTCTAAAGTAGGTATTGGTTTGATTAGACTTTGTTACCAACCACATATCACAGAGTTCACAGATCTGCCTATGATAAATGTGTATATAATGTCCCCAGCTGGCCACGCCAGAGTACAAAAACCACAAATTGATATGAAGTTTAACAAAGTACAGTCAAACTGTTTACGCCAGTTGGTTGGAAAGATTTCCTACAATCAGATTATTGCTATGATTTATTACAGCCGGTTTTTTCCAACTTCCGTCATAACAGCTTTTTATCAATGAGTGATTTGAATCGCTTTGATTAGATGAATTGTGAATACCACAGCAGCTTAAATAGCTAATAGCTAAGCTTACCTGTGGTAGAGAACTGGGACTATGACTGCAACCATCTGAGAGACCTTCTACCAATAGTTTTATGGATTGTCTGTTAGGTTCTATGCTCAGCACCGAGGGGCACGCATCTGAACCCCCCTGCAACAATCACACGAAAATATCATTCCATGAAAAGTTTACACCTTAGCAGAAATGATGAACTTTAATACGAGCGTTTCATAAAAATTTTCCAGGTCAAGTCTACAAGCAGCAGACATTGGGCATCATCAGATGCCCCAATGCTCAAGCTCAGAGAGTTACGCTGGCTAAATCTGATTTTCAAGCAAAATTTTTTATTTGGTTTTTGTTTTCGGCTCGATCTAGAACTTCAACCACGGTATTGATACTTGTACAATTCACAGATTATTGATCAAAGAGAGGCGTTTCGGCAGCTTGTCAGTTGATGATCGACAAATATCAAAATAATTATTATTAATTGAAAAACAAAAGTAAAGCATATTCATATTCGTTGGTATAATAATTAATGAGCTGCAGGGGAATTAGTCATCGCACCAGAGAGGGCGAGAGAGCCAACGTTGTGACTGCCGTTGATAGACACGAGGTCAATATCAGAAATATATGCAGTTTTGTGCCCACACAGGAGTGACAGCACATGCACGTAAGAACGCTGGTGACACTAGACAGATTGATTTATTATTTGATTAAAATTACTTCATTGGTGCGTGGTTGCTCAAGAGACCCATACATTATTGGTGGGTGGTTGCTCAAGAGACCCATACTTTATTGGTGGTGGTTACTCAAGAGACCCGTACTTTCAACCTTGAAACGCTCGTGTCAAAAAAAGATTGGAACCAGTTACTAGAAAGTTGTTTAAGTTGTTTATTTTTTTTATTGGATTTCATACGGCAGCCAGCGTTACAAATGTCAAAACATACAAGCAATCACTTTTTAATAGCAAAAGATAAAACTACAATTCTTTCCAACATGGCTCAAAAAGCATCAATAAATCAACTAAAAGTGCAAAAAAATGTCATCTTTAGCCACATAAATTGCTGAAACAACTATGTCATACACAATTTCATAAAAATGATAGTTTTGTTTAACAGTTTTATCAAAAAGATACAATGAGATCTATTTTCATTTAGTAATTTTAAGACTCTGTTAAAATAATCAAGTTTTAGTAAAATGAAAATCAAAGTTTATCAATTTAGAATTTAAAGATCAATGTTATTCCTCGTTATTAAATCAGATACATGGATTGAAAGCTAGTGGTTGGTTTGTATTTAAACAAGTACGTACACTTGCTACAGTAAATTATATGTCGTATGTTATCAAGGTTTTTATATGACCAATCGAATTCGAGTGAGTAGGAATAAAACTGAAGAAGGTAAACTGCTATAGTAAATACCTGGTGACTTTCCTTCTGGTGATACGAGTTGACGCAATAAACTGAGAAAGCAGACGGTTGTTGCTCAGAACACAAAGCTATCAACTTCTTACGTTTGCATGCTGTACGTTTTTCTTTAGATACACCAGTGACACAGTACATGGTGAAGTGGTTGACACATATCTGCACCTCATGTTTGTCTGCAACACGGAGCAAACCATTTTTAGCTTTGAACTAACATTCACTGCACAAAATAGCATTTTTTTAAACAAACCGTTACTGTAGCAATTTATTTATTTGTCCGAATAACACCAAGAAAAAAATAAGTTTAGGAAAGAACCAGATGTGCATTAGACAGGGTGTAAGTATGTCGGTGATGCTACATAAGTGAAAGAGCCTATCAAAGGTGATGCGCTGAAAACATCGCAACTATCTCGTGTAACACTTACTCATCTGTACCTCTCTCTCCACCCCATCTGACAAAAACAACATTTAAATGCCAGACTACTCGAGTTTCATTTTTTGATGATTTTCAGGTTTTGCTGAGGACTCCAAAATTTTTAGAACCAATTTTTGAAAATATGATTTATAACCAAAAATTTTGATTGTACTGCTTGTTTCAAACAAATTGTTTCATTGTATGCTTTTTCATTTTATTTTTCTCATCTCTCAAGAACATTTTGTGAAGTTTCCATTGGTCTGCAGAGAATCCCAACCATTCACAGTATAAAGTTGGGTGAAATGTGCGCCAGCAAGAAGTGGAGTTAGTACGACTATTCAATGATCAAACAATAAAGCAGTCACGCTAGTTCTACTTACTAATTATACGGGATTCATAGTCTCCTATCTGCAGAGCCTTCCAATCAGTTTCTGTACTCTCCACGTCTGTCTGACTGGCCAACATGTTAATCTTCCAATTCTCCTGCACCTGCGCAGCACAGTGAGGGATGGTGAGGGTGGCTGGATGCTTGAACACTGTACCACTCGGCTGACAGAAGACCACAGGAGTCAGCAAGGCCTCCTCCTCACTCAGCTGCTCAAATAACATATAGCCTGGGTTACCGCAAAGCGTGCACTGAATGCATCAAGTATTAGCTGGTACTTTTGTCATTAGTTTATATACCTGTGGCAAGTGTTTAGAGTCAAAAGTGACTCCTAGAATAACTTCTACTTTCTCGTGCAAGGCATTAGCGGGTACAGTGAGTTTCACTCCGCTAGCTAGAACTATTTCACCTCCGGATTGTCCTATGGTTGCAGATTTATATGTTGTGTATGAAGAACAGCTGACCATACTTCCTACGTCACTCACTAAAACAATAATATGGACATGGTGGTCAGCAACTGCTGACACTCTGAACTTATCTGTCTTTCCTAGAACATTAAAGCTTATTGTTTATTCAAGCCACATGGTACTAACAAACCGCTCTTCCTGAAACGCCATCTAAGGGATGTTATGTGTCACTCACAAAAATATCTCAGCAACACGAAACGAAACGACGGATGTGCAAAGAAAGATGAAACGAATAAATACACAAAGTGGTATATTCAATAGTCATTACTAGCTGATCAATTCTACTATATTATCTGCTGTCATCATTAGAAAGAGATGTTGTGTTTGTTCTTTTGGGCGAGTCAGTCACTTCATTACAGTTGCTTATTACAATTAGTTATGCTAATCCATTATTGTCGTAGTTAAATTAAAAAAGACCTGTTGTTTCGCTGTTTGCATTCAAGTATATAGACTCTCACTCTTTCTATGTCGCCATGCAAACCCGGATTTAGGCAAACCCAGCCATTTTTTAAATACTCCAATCGCCAACAATTTAAGTACAGGAAGGATCACATAAAAAGCCCACCTACACACAAACGAAGGCCATCAACAAAATGGGTTGACTCCCAAATATACGTTTCCAATCAACGGAAGAGTTGTTTTTAGATTGGAAATAGTCGTTTGCACTTACATTTAGATATTGACTTGTCATGGGATTTTAAATTTAGCCGTACTTTATTACTTAAAGCTGAGAGAGTTTTCTTCACTTGATTTCTCCTCTTATGACTGCCAGTGTCGTAGTCGTCCCTCCTGTAGGCCTCGTTTTCTAAAACATAACGTGGAGCATATGTGTGCTGAGTACAAACACTCAAAGTGACCCTCAACAGACTCGCCCTTACTTGTGTATAAAGAGGAGGGGGTCTGGCCGTATACTCACCAAATGAAAAGCTGCTGTGAACAGGATCCAATCCATTTATTATGATGTCATCAAGAGCGAGTGACCCTCTATGACTTTTTATTTCTATAAATAAATTTAATCACATAAAATAAATCATTCCTTGAGAATCCAAATGATTAATATAACACCCTTTAATGATGAAATTAAATGTTACAGAATAATAATAAAATGCTTCTGCCAAGTGCAAATCAGCAAATTATTTAATTTATCATGTATAAATTATAATATTAATGGAGTAATTATTGCCATGAACTGCGGTCACTCTGCTTTGACTGCTAGCGATGTTTATGGCAAAGGGAAGACAAAAAACAATGAATGCGGTAATTAAATATTTCAGGTAAATGGTTGACTCAGAGAACTAGCTAATTTAATGAAGTAATTAAGTGAAATGAAAAATTACCTAAAAATGGAAAAGTCCACACGAGAACGAATGTGATCAAATTGAGTGAAATAATTCACTAGGCAACCACGCCAGCCGTAACCATGGTGAGACAATCGCAACAGCTCATCCATTCAACAGCTTATAACTATTTTAATTCTTTTTCAGTTTTTAGATCACGTATGTGTTGGACATAAAAGTTCATTAATTGATGGTGAAAACTGTAGTTGTAGCTTGTTAGAGTGTTAATATAGATCAATTTATATAGTAATCGCTTTGTGTGATTCAATGGTAAAAAAAGAATAATAAAAACTAGAGCAAAAGTTTAAATCTCTGGGGGTAATCAGTGTATTATTGAGTCAAGTAATCTGTTGATACAGCCAAAGCTAACCATAACTAAGTCTGGGGTTTGAGTCAATTCCAATCTATAGCTTTAAATAGTACTGTGTTTTTTGCTATTCAGAACAATGCTACAGAGTCTTCTATCATATTAACACACAGCGAAAAGAAATAGCAATAAAGGATATAACATAATACTCTATAATAGATCGTAGGTATCGAAGAGCTACCTGCAAGGCTATCCTCTGCAATCACAGGACTAAGAAGATGTTGTGAGCTTTGCTGAGAGATGTGCTGCTGCTGCTGAAGGTGAGTGGAAATAATCTCTTTGACAACCAGAGCATCGTCCGCAGACAAGTCACCAAACAGAAACAGTTTCTGCAGTTCACCAGTGCTGCTCGGGTAGTTTGCTGTCACTTGATGCCTAGAGAAGCTAATCAGTAAAACAAAACAGACTTAAACCAACGAAGTGTGCATTGATGTCTACATCTAGTTATTCACCCGTCTGTACATAATTTGAAAATTTAAAAACAGTTGTACTTTGGTATTCCAAAGTAACAATACAAAAACTTTGTGCTAACATAATTTTTCTTTGACTGTTTCAGTGCCAAAAAAACTTACAAAAAAGAACTTTCAGAGACGCCCGTTTCTATCAAACAAGAATAGTGCGCATGTACTTAACTCCATATCTAAAGGTACATAAAGAGATCTTTCCAGAGCTGCAGCTCAGAACACACGAGCACTGAGCGTATGGAGTTTGAAATGCATAAACAAAAAAACAAGCCTGATTATTCATTAAATTACATTATTATTGTATCCTACTGAGTATTTTTGTTCACCTTGCTAAACATGCACAGGTAATTTATTTGATTCATAACTAGCAATCACCAATCTCTATTATTTTGATTAAATTTACATAACTATCACATTCAAGTATGTAAATATATAAAACCCACGAGAGATGGTCTCTACTCTAGCTTGTTATGTTATAGTTGTATAATATGCAAATGTTGGAGCGACAAACAACCAGTTAGCAGCTAGCTAGTAGTTAGTACTGTAAATAAACAACCAGTTAGCAGCTAGCTAGTAGTTGGTACTGTAAATAAACAAGTAATATTAGAGCTTTGCCAGAGAATTACTTGCATTTTTAAAGCTTTAGTTATACTGTTGCTAGGCAACCACTATCATGGCACTGACTTATGTAAATAAATCTGTAATTTATTCAGTTGGAGCTTGTAACAGCTAGATTTACATCTTTGCATTATTTTATTTTAACAAGAAAGATGAATCAAAAACTTATTTTCAATATTTATTAGTATTTATTATCAAGAAAGAAATAATATGCGCTACGGCTGTCAACTGTGAGCTAGTAAGATAACTTTAGGATACGCAGTGGTCGTTTGTTAATCTAATAATCTGATGAGAAAAAATCCAATCTCATGGATAAGACCAACATTGAGATGGAGTCTAAGTAGCACTTGAACATCTTATGGTCGACCTCTGTAAGTTAGTCAATCTAAGCCAATATTACTACACTCACTCACTAGTAACTACTACTGTAGTAAATATGAGAGTGTAGCCATTACTAGTACTAAATGATTGTACTACATAGTTATGTTTCACACAGAGAAAGTTTATAGTATAATCTTAGATTCAAAATCAACTATACTTTTTTCAGATTTTTCATTACCATATACAAATTTCAGGTCAAGAATTTATTGCAAAAACTCAACTATTATTGTGAACAACATTGAGTGTTAAGAAGGGGAGATAACTATATTCAAACAATTATTCAATGACACCCAGGTGCATTAGATGTCTATACAAGATACATAATGACTTATTTCCACATCATTGATCATTTACTTTTCAGTGCTATTTCATTAATTAATCATTTTATCACATGAATCTAATATAAAATCAAATATTCCCAAAATAACCAGAGCAGTGACACATTACATAATGTAGTAGTCACGATAGACTGCAAACATACATCAATAACTTCCTAAACTTACAGTTCAGAGAGCTGTGATATTTCTGCCATGTCATACACTCCGCTCTCTCCGGCAGCACTCCTGCTGCCTCCGGCGCTGCTTGGTTTCTTCTTTAGTCTACATGGCAGCGAGTACACATTCGATGTCTTCTTCCCACTCAAGGCCTGCTGCTTGTGGTCCCGCAGTCTTGCCTGCAGTTGTTTCACTACCTTTCGTTTTTTACAGTAGAGCACCGCAAGGATTGGTATAACTATTAGTATTGCCAGGGCACACAGTATAGACAAGGCTATGACCGCTCCGGTCTATAAAATATAAAACACTGCACGGCATTGTCAAGCAATATTTTAATTTCACAAAAGCTGTGAAGTGGAAATCTTCGCTTTAAATTGCATTTGATACTCCTATTATAAAGCACCCGACCATCGACCATCGCAACAATTTAATTATCCTTAACAAAAGGTGCCGAGAGCGTAGGAGCAAAGGACCTTCAAGTGTATACGTCACCATTATCTAAATGATCATTTTCATTCTTTTGGTATTAAACTAAAATCGGTGACACTGTTATGACCTTCAAATGGTGAATAAACGTTTCCTGTCTGTTAGCTAATCAGTCCAACCCTCCCACTGAGTTTACTAAATGCTCATGTAAGGAACAGAATCTAAGGAAGGTAAGTAAGTATTCAATTATTGAAGAAAAAAACACTTTTGCACAATCAAAGAAAACCAATGCTGAAATTGTGGTAGGTATAAAAATTTCTATATTGCCACAATATCAACAATTCAAAGCTGAGAGAGATGTCATTGGTCAACTAAACACTTTAATATTCAGAACCGAGCTGTCACTTAGCAGTAGTGAGACTATGATTGGTAATTAATAGCAGCAGTGGTCAGTCGAATGACTGTATAGTTACTACAACTGTACAAGCAGGTACTGAATGGTACTGGGCTGGTACATGTACATAGTATTCCTGTCAACCGCATTCCATTGTGCAGCATGTCAGGAAACTTGAGGACTCAATTGTTATCCTCCAGCAGTAGCAATGGGTGTATTATTAATGAGAAATTGGACATGACAGGCTGTTGGCAAAAGCAACTCTGCTCAGCTGCATCGACTCAAACGCACTATCTGGGCACACCTATGCATGGGAATTTCAGATCTGGTGGGGCGTATCACATCCAAGCCTGTTCCTATTGCTGCTCCGTGTTACCACGCTTCCTCCACGGCACTCATTTTCATAATAACAATAGGTTTGGCTTACTTAGCACGTACGCAGGTTTTGTTAGAAGAGTAAACAAACATAACATACCAAATCCATTCTGTGGGCTGGACTGCAAATCTTCAATAGTTCATCTCACAACCTCAGAGCCTGGATACTGGAATAGAAGACTTTTGCATAAAATTTAAAATATATTTCAGGCACATCAAAAGGGTTGGTGTTCACACTACGATGCAAGCACAGAAATAGACTACACCCCAGCTGCATGTTAATGACCCTTCCAGTGCACTTGTTCAATTCATAGTTGTCAACATATACACTTCACACAACTTTGGGATGCTTTCACAAATTGTCAGTGATTTAAAGGTTATTAGTAAATGGCCTGTGTAAAGCATTGGCACAAATGGTTTTTCTTCTCACACTCTCCTGGTTAGTTGATACGCCATGACAAAAAACAGCTATGATTTGACAATTTTTATGAGTAAAAAAGCATCAACTTTAAAAATGAAATTCGCAGACAATCAGTAGATTTAGGCTTTATCAACAATTAGTTGAGAAGATTTCTAAACTAGTCCTTCGCGCCGTACTTGCTGGGAAAATAAACTAAACTGATAGCAAAAAACTGAGCCAATTATTGCTCATTATCTGATAAAAAACTTGATAAGTTGAAACGTTTGATCGTGATGTGAAGAATTGAAGCATTTCTCTGAAAGTCAAAGACTATTTGCATCTGCTTCACTCTACTTGGAAGTACGAAATGTTCCAGGTAGTTATTTCCATTATACTGGTAACCACAGCGATCATTGAGTAAACTAAACCAGCTGTCCATAGGACAGAGTGTCAAGGTACAGAATGGGGTAGAGCAAAAGCCATTTGTGATTAATAGCTAAACAATATGTTGGTTTGTACCGATTGCAAAACAAATTAGTTCTCCCAGTTTTTTTGTGTGTTTGACATGTTACTTCATTGAATATAGTGAGTTTATCAGGTGAGATTTTCACTGCAGTGATTCAGGTATGACTAATACGATATTTTTAATTTTATATAAGAAGCTCGGGGATTAACCAATAAGATTTCTAGGAAGCTGAAAATTACAGTTTCATAACTTTTAAAATGATATAACCTTAGAAGGTTTACTCGTAGATTTAATTCATTTGAGCATCACAAAGAAGTTATACAACTCGTCAGAAAATATTAATAGTTTTCCCAGATAAATATAGGCCAGCAAGTGTTATGTGGTCATGCGATGTGAGAATAATCTGTTAAAATAGAACATTCTGGCATGCATGACCCTCAGTGCTGTTATATCTGACTTGAGACTAAAGTTAGCATTCTACGTCAAACACTTTAATAGATACAAAGTAAACATTTTAAGTTTATTTTAATTTTAAATGCAGAAGTGGTTGAAAACTTGTCCAACCGCGGTAATATCTTGTGCCAATCAAAGAGTGAAAGAATTATGTGAAGAGGTCAAAGAGTTTGACAGAAACCAATCCAAATACTATGGTGAGAGAAAACTACTCAAAATAAATGGCATGAAGCAACAGACTTTATTTCTAAATGAACTAGAAACTAGAATAGAATCAGATAATTCTACTTGCATAAGGAAACGGAACGTAATACCAAATGAAGATAAGTCCCATTTGCTAGGTTAATAACTTGAAACATGTTACATCAATCCTGCGATATGTTTCGTTCAATCACTTAGTGAGGTAATGGTATGGAAAAGAAGCTACCAGAGGTTACAAGTTACTAAATGTGAAAAATGAAATGAGCTTTTTATGTAGCTAAAAATGAACAAGACGTTTTCATACCTTTGCTCCTAAAGAGTTTCCGACACTTACTACTACAACAAAAGCTAAGTAGAAACACAAACAGCGGTGAAGTAGATTCGGGATCAAATGATGTAGATAAACATAGCCAGTCTTTATTGTACCCATGCAATAGTTAACGCATGACAATATGAACTCAATACTAATGATTCCTTATTCATCGCTCTAACAATAGAAAAATTGCACTTATGTAAGCAACCATACACCTGACATAGACAAAAGAAAAACTACTCAAACATTTAAATTCAACAGAAGAGTGAGTTTCGACTAGTATCAATAAAGTCTATTAAACTATTGAATTAAGCCCAACTTGAATTATGAATATGAGTGATATGACCAGCACTGAGCTGACCTTCTCTCACAGACAACATAACTAAAGTAATTACCCCTCACTTTTGGTTTAAACTCAGCAGAAATTACTCACGGGCAGCCAGCAAATACCAGAAGCGAATGACAAAATTAGCAATAAATATCCGGAGAAGATTAGCGATTGTGAAGAGGCACAGACCTTGGTGCGGGTGAAATAGATATGATCTGCATGAAAGGAAGCGCATGCAGGCTGTAGTAGGCCCGACTGTATAGGATAGGATATATCTATGGTAATAGATGCGTATCATGGTGATCAGTGCAATAATCGCTCAAAGTAAGATGAAATGGATGCGGTGAGATGGTGCAGGTTATAATCGTACATGTGAATAAGCCGTCTATATAATTAGTTCGTGAGAAAAAACACACAGGAAGTTCCTGTCTCACCTATATGATCTTTAGGCGAAACAAGGCTTTGGTCCAGAGCTGGTTAAAGTCAATACGCAGTATTCTTTCTTACCGTAATTACAATTAAAGTACTTGAAAAAAGATTTGATTCAAACCAAATCTAGACAGAGATAAATGTTAGCATGAGGTTCTGCTGCTGTATCATTGATAGGGGGAGTTAATGTTGAGCAGCCTCAGGAGTGATGAGTAATTAAAATTTACCAGGCTAATGTCCGTGGATGTTACAATCGGATATAATTTTACATATTAGTAGGTAATTACAAAATAAAAAAATAAGTATTAATTTACTAAAAAAAACGTTTTCGCAAAAATATTTCTGTTGTCGAAAAAATAAACTGAGTACAGTTTTGTAGTAAAATAGCAACAGCCCCTTGTAACTGTGGGGACATTTTGTACCGTAATAAGCTCACAACCGCCTAAACAAATAGCGCCTGAAGCAATTGTGAGCAAAAACGTTAAAAAAAATATCCCAAAGAATCTCCGGGCTAGATTTAAAATTGTATGGGGAATCGGAGCACATTTTATCTCAATTTGCAAACAGCATTGTAAAAGAAATGTTGGTGAGAAACCAATAATTTTATGTTACAAGCAACTGAGTGAATGCACAGAACTGGTGAGAGTTTGCGAACAATATGGCGTTACAATGTTTGGTAACTCTGAATTAGTCTCTAACCGCATTATGACTAATTACTACCTTTAAACAACCTGCTGTTACCGGGACAACCTTTGTGGTCCAACCAGACTTCTAAATGGCGGTGAAAGAAGGAAAACAATTTATAAAAGTTGAGGTAATCAGAGAACCTGTCATGTGACAACAAATAATTGCGACTTGCAACTATCGTTGATCTGCTATCGAATTATTGAATATGATCAGATTTGTGCTCGATGTGTAAATGAATAACTTCCTGTAACAAAGCAAGAAATAAAGCTACAGGGAGAGGCATGCTCTACAACTATCCGATATGTTGTGTAGCAAGAACATGACCTGTAAAATTGCTGTTTGTCCAGTTTCAAAACGTTGATGCAAAAGATTAATAGTTAAGTGTGATACTATACTAACCTTTCACTAATTATTGAGAGGCAGGATGTATAGAGTTTTGCTGATTCAATAATATGATGCCGTCAGGCAACGCAGCTTGAATAATATTAAATCTAACGGCAGTCAAGTTCCTTGCCAGAGGTGAACAAACCGCTGTTGGTCTGTTTGATGTAGAAAACTTGAAAAGCTCAAAGTGCAGCAGATGTTGCAGATGAGAAGAAAAAGCAGTAAGCAAAAAGCTACTTCCAACGCCAACTACAGTTTATTTGTAACTAGCTGCTAACGTAACCACTAGGTTGAAGAGCGAACGGCTTGGTGTTACGCTCCATTGAACAGAGCATTCAATCGCTATCAAGAATGGATCTAGGATTAGACACAATACACATCAATGTATTTTACTTTGAGCTTTATCTAAAAAAACCTAATTGAGAAAACACTCTAGCACGTTAATAGCAAAATAACAAGCTATTGTTTCTGTGGTCTGTTTGTCTACGATCTATTATTACATCAGCAAAAGGTAGCTGACTTCTGTATTGTGGAGTAGTATTATACCCTCTTTAAAATTTTGTGGCAATACAAAAAGTAATACTTGTCCGTTATGACTATCACGCGTGACGGATATATGGTATCACAACACAATACGTTGAGCTACCGTTATATATTTTTACCCGGATATCTCTGTAGAGCAGGCAATACTGCAACCGTGATCCAAAAATATTTCACACCTGGCCATAACGTCAAAACAATAACTCCAAATCTGGACAGATTACATGCAAATCCCAGCCTGCAACCCACCTAGCCTATGTACTATTCATGTAGTGACCACATTGCTATTGTTCATATCATGTTTTGAATATTAATATGGCTTTTTGGTAGGTAAATTATTCCGCCCATCTGAAGCCTGCCTTCCTTATCTCAAGCACATAACAAAGAACGTTGATTTCCGCATTGCAACTGATGGCTTACACACAATTGAGGTCTACAGACAGTTTCTCTCTCTACTATAACTAGCGCACCATGAGATTTTAGTGCAGACAGCTGAAAAATTGCTACCGATTTCAAGAAAAATCAATAAAATGTTCAATAATTACAAAAAATGCAAAAGAAATTGTCTCTGGCATGATTTTGCTTATCAAAACCATAGACCTTCTTCGGAGCTACTATAAAAGGTTACTTTTAATAAGAATCAATAATAAATATTTTGATTTAAATTTAAAAGTGTAAACTAGTTGTATTTAGATATTATTTTAGTCCGTTCAGAGACAGCAAAGAAATAGCCAAAATTGATCCGTTGCATTCAAAAATCCGATCATTTAAATAAAAGAACATTTACAGCCAACAAGCCTCTACTGTATACTAGAAGCTCTCACACTTTCTACTACTTGTTCACTTTGTTTAACAAATATATAACCCAGTCCATTTGAATGCAGCGAATGACTATTTATTAATAAATCATATATAATCTTTTAACTTAAATAAACATTGCTAGTAATTACTATTTTTTATTATTCTATAAGAAACTCATTTATTTTCAATATAACTATATACAGTAAGTCAAGTGAAACGCCTTCTGCACCAGAACTACTTCTGAAAGCGACAAACTTCTTTATTTAATTTTTTCTTTAAACTGCCGAAAAAAGCCTTTTCTTGCAATAATATCTAAAGCTAGTTCACATTTATGGAGACTATACAAACCAGTTTATTGGCAGCCTCTCTTTCCCAAAAGGCTAGATTATAAACTATATGTTGGGAAATTCCAGCTTGAGAGATTCGCTGATACAAAAAAACATTGTTGCTCATAATTGAAGTTCCACAATTTTGTGATTGAGCCACTTGGTGGAAAGTGTGCAATGTGCCTGTAATACCTTTATACATGTAGTGGTATGTAATTCATTCAATATTCATACATAGCTGTCTGTTTATAAATACATATGTGAAACAAGCAACATCCTAGCTCCAATGGATGCCACAAAGTTTTTATCATGCTGAGCAAGCATTCCAAACTGCCAGACAAGATAAGTTCAATTTTCATTATTGAGGCCACACACATTGATTTACTTTTCTACTGTGTTTTTATACTCCCACAATATCCACTTGCAGGAAAATCAGAGACCATTAGAATCTGTGAGCAATCAATTTTTTAGATTTATTACAATACTAAAAAACAGATGGTACAACAACTGTTTGGCAGCACCAACCAAGCTCCGATGGTGCAACAGGTAAGCAGCACCTCCAACCAAGCTCTGACAAAACCCGTACACAAGCATACAAAACAGCTAGTGGGAGTATTAGTCAACTAAGCTATTTTTCTTGTAACGGTTTGCAAATGTTGACTTACCTCCCCTTGCAATCAGTTAATAGATGAGAAGACAACTCTCCATTACACACTACTTGCCATATATTATGCCCTCATTTGATGTAATCACCAATTACAGAAGCAACTCGAGGCTGTACACATACCTATAACCACTGTGAAGTTATACGTGTACAGCAGCATTGTGAACCGGCATCCTTTTAGCGCAGAAGAATGCAACAATGGTGAGGATTTGAGAGATAAAGTACCAAACTGACCAATAGGAACTACGAATTGATGCTACAAATAGTAAATGGCGGACCCAACGATATTTACCCATAACTTTATCAGCTAAAACTGAAATCTTCTACATAAATGATTATGTTATTGGGTGCAACATAACACGCATTACCAGTGACTACGTTACCATAGATATAATTCCCCTTGGAAGTTTACTTTATCATGGACCAAAACAGTGAGACGAGACAGACAACAATTAACTATATATACACAATTTATTGATTATATATTCTGTTTTAAACTTATACAAACGAAAATCTATACAACATCTACAACGAGAGGCAGACGAGTCAGCTGTTCCCTGACCGCTGAAGTGAGGATTTAAGAGGATGCTTCTCCAGGTGACTAAAATGAGGGGTGGTGATGCATTGGCAGGGTAGGTAACACAATTTCAGGTTCATGCTTTCACTGGCCAGCTTGCTTTCTCAATAATATGTAAATCTTCTCTTTTATCCAGTCCTTAGTATGAGGTCCATAGGCTCCTTTCGTCTTGTCAAACCTACAAGCAAGCATGAAGAGAGCTACAGAAACTTTATCATTTGGAGCCAAACGAACTAGTACTTGTAAGTATTTGAGTGAGTAACGACTGTAACAATTACATAGCCAAATTTTTTGAACATCTCCTTACACAGAGCTGAGCCCAAACTTGTAACTTACACCAGGCAACTGAGGTCAGTGAATTGGTCAATGAAATCGAAGAGTTGAGAGATATCGTATGTGATGCTAGGCTGCTTGGGGTGGTTTCTTTTGAGGTGTTCCTCATATATCCTACATATGCCCTCAAGCATCTCTGTCAGCGACTCATAATCGCTGTAAGTGCGCGACTCTGGGGACCTGGATGGTTGCACTAGCAGGATTGTGTGTGCCTGAAAAATAATCATTGCAAATTGCTAAAGCTGGCCAGGAAAAATGTCACAACTGCAGCAAAAATCACTTCAGACCACAAAAGTCATAAGTGGAACTGAGAGGACAGAGTTGACTCGTTGTGACTCGGGTGCACAATCAAGTAATACATTATATCAACTATATCATTAGAGCGAAGTAACCAATTTTCTTATTACTATTCATACCTACATACATACGTACACACATCAACAAAACACATTGTATTTCTTCCGCATATAACATAACAATCATTAAGTTTTCAGAATCACACTACTCAGTGATATTCGCTAATCGTAATAATACAAATAGTAAAAGCAAAAACGTTGTAATGGTAAAGATAAATAATCATTATTGATTTAGTCGAATTGTCAAATTGATGGCATCTTCCCTTTGTTCAGTGCCCATTATAAAATAATTACAACAGTCAGCTAGTCAAACAACTTTCACGACCAAGAAGTCAGGATAATCTGAAGCTACATAAAAATAAAGAAATCGAAGCTTTTACAGGAAGACACACATAGTTAAACTAGAAGACTTTGTGTGAGATATGGATGACCCAAATACAATGTCAAGAAAGCTTGGTGATATCCTAAACTGATATGTTGACCAGCAAGTACATGTGAAGAAAATATATCACAAGGCCTGTTATAAATTCAAGCACAATGTCAACCCCTTCTCCCTTGACAAACTGAAAAAAGAACAATTAAGACGCACATATCATGACGATAAAGACGCTGAGAACCTAAAACAGCAATTCACAAACGGGTACATCCTAAACCAGTTTCCAACAGACAAAAACAATCATGGTGGCCTTGCATTATTTGATGAGCGAGTGTAAAAGCTAATCAGGTACCCTCCAGATAACAAATCACAGGACTCAATGGCATACGCTAGATCAACCCACAAATCGATACCATCTCAGTTGCTACCTGATTGTCTCTGATATAACGACCATCCCCAGAGCCAGACAAGCTTTAATCACAGTGAAAGACAATTATGCACTCGAGTGGACGGTCTGAAAACTAGAACAATTTTTAACTGATATCACTCACTAGCATAAAATGTAAAATGCCAAAGCACATAGTACCGACCAGATTAAAAATCCAACTCTGACATACAAGTGGTCAAGCGATGTCTTCTTAAATCTATAGTGACCTTATGCAAAGCATTGACAGCAGTGAATCAACACTTTCAGTAGTACCAGTCTTGAAAAATTCTTTGAGAAGGTTACTAATGGACCTAGCATATAAAAAAAAACTGCAAAAAAGCCTACACCCACAGAGATAGCGAACATGACTTTCTATGCACAGGGAATCAAAGAGTAGCTACACAATGGCTGCCTTCTACTGAAATAACAGTTCCGTCACGGCAGCAGCAGAATTACTGACACATACTAACTCTGGTCCTAGCAATAGAAAGTTATTCGCAGAGCTAACAAGTCAACCATTGATAATTGGTAACAATTTACTGAGGCAAGATAATAAACTTGGTTATTGAACAATCAGTTGGATAACTAAATACTAAATAAAAAGCTTTACACCACCTTCCAACAATACTTGCGCAATAATATTTACATAGCTGACCAAATGAGTGATAAAAATCCTTGGATCCAAAAATTCTCGCTGATGCGAACAAAAACAAAACCGTTAGTTTACATTAGTATCTTCTATCATATCTGTCCTTGAGCATATTCCGTTACGGACTGTGTCCAGAATTCAAAGCTATGCAATTCAATACGAAGAAAACTGGAAGTAGGTTTGAGGAATGAGGAAGACCGGTATAGATATCAAATGCAAGAGAATGGGGCGGCCTGGACATGCTTGCTAAACAACAAAAGAACTTGGATTCACATTGCTCCAGAGAATCCATCCGGATGAGAAAAACTATTTTGTGATATCACTCACTTTTGATACGATTATTGAAGAGATAGCTAATTAATTACACCGTGAGAACAAAACTTCACCTCCACAGTTTATGAAATATCTTTACCCTGAGGCATTTGAATGATAAAAGGGATAACTACAGCCAGCCAATAATCATGGTCGCGTTTATCTGACAACCCTGAAATTACCATAGTGCAGATAATTCCTGAAAAAAATTATCGTTTTTCAGCACAAAACTTTCATTTCAAGCAGAAACTCTGTGTAGAAAGCAAAATTTTATTTTAAAACATTGAGTGACCCACAATAAAAATATTTAAGTGGTATATGAGCATGAAATTAAGTTGAAAACTTGTAGTTGATAAAATTATAAATAAGAAAATTGCTATTTTTCAAGTCTATATACCAAATTATAGTGCATGAAAGCTTTTTAATTTTTTAAAAGCACCATTTGTTTTAAAATTATTTCATCTATTGACAAAGAAAAGATCAATTAATGAATGTGCATTTTCGATTTATTATTAATTTAATTTTATACGTTTAAATTAAGTTGTTTAAACGAAATTGTCTCAATCACGGGAATTTCAGGGTTGTCAGATAAACGCTACCGAAACACAACCAATTAACACGGGCAACATGGCTACATATTACACAACTGACAAAACATAATATAAAAGATATTTAGGGTTTGGGTTATCATAGAAATTTTTCATTATCATTGAGAACAGAAGACGTAGGAAGTAAAACCTCAACAGAGATATACATAGGTGTTAAACTTATATAATAATTTTCATAGCTAACTGTTGCTGATGATGGTTACAATTATTAAAAGAACTCTCATTGTTGTTGTGAATACTACAAAATGCATGTCAACAACCATATAAGTTCTATCTATTATTATCTTATCACTGCTGTTATCACGATCAATATTCATTGCCATATACAAAAAGAAACAATATAATTCATTGTATTCTGTTCTGGGTAAAAGTCCCTAGATCTTAACTTGGGGAAGTGGAGACCGATGATTCAGTGATAATGAGGTTGTTTCGATGGTGGAAGAACGCAATTCCCTTGATGTACTAGGAATGAAGCTGTGGTGAAAGAAATTGTAACTTGTGGAAAACACATGAGGAGTTGACTGAGACACAGAGCGTAAAGTAAAATGATTGTTAGAGTGTTGAGTGCATACTATGAGTGCACACTATTAGTGGGTAGACACTGTCAGTCTGAGAATCCACGTGTTCGTTAAACAGCATTGCATAAAAAAGGTTTAGTCTGGCTATTTTACATCTTTCTGACAGCAAATGTAGCTCTAATTACAATATTAAAAATCTATTTTTATCTGTTGACCATCATCATGATCCTCATAAAAAAACTAATCACTTTGTAGTTTATATTTACTATAAAGTTGAATGATAGACATTGCAATACATTGATTATTGATTACTATACCGCAGCCAATTGTAATAACGCTAACAAATACACAACAAAACCGGTGGGTTTCTTTTATTTCTTAAACATTATTATCTAATTGATTCTTACTATCACCAATCAATAATACTAATAAATAGGATTTCAGCAAAACATAATAAGAATTTGAGAAACTACTTAATTGATAGTCCTAAATCAACAACGCAGTGTTGATGGTTTATTTAATTTAAACTTATTGATAGATCTTCATCATGGTTTAGTTTGAATTGAGGTTCACTCACTCCATCACCAAATTATTGCAGTTATTATCAGAATCATCATCAATCCATAATGAATGAGTGGAAAACTTTCATAACAATAATATAATTACAGACAGCTACATTAATAATTATGTTATTTAAAATTTCAATAAATTTAATACTAATTCATATAGTGTCCACAAAACTCATGAGAGCATAGCATTTATTAAGACAATGCGTCGATATATAAATTGGTCTCACACAACTTTTTTTTCATTTTTTAAATATTCATGAGTTTCTAATTCTTCAAAAACTTCAGACCACAGGCTGCTAGAAACAAAATTTAAAAAGGGATGGAAAGAAAACAATAGTCTGGACAAGTTTAGCCAATCATTGCACTGCTTACATAGCGATGCACCTGAAAAAAATATTTTGAAAGTGTTTCATAAACAATAACGAATCTAGCTAGTGGCGCATTACAACGCACATGTGGTTGGGCATCAACAGTGATTTCAAATTCATATAACATACCAGAGCTGTGACCAAATCACCGTGATTCAAATATTTGGTGACGCAAATATTGTGACGGACGGCGGCCATATTTAACCAGTATGACACTCTATGCATGCACTCAATGACTATTCACTCTATGCACACTATACATTTATTTTACTCATTCACCTTGCATGCAATTTTATATGTAACACATGTGGATGCACCCAGCCGTAGCTGCAAGGCCAGCCCTATCTTTTATATACTTATTCCTATTTGTCTAGCCTTTCTTAACAGGCGTGTCTTACCATATTCTTTTGTACTGTCTTGTTTACATATTTATCGGTTATGTAATCTTTTATATAAATAGCCGTGTTAAGGCAGCAATAAATCAGAGTCAGATTGCCCCACTCTCAGAAGTTTCTTTGTTCTCTAACAATAATAACTTCACAGCGCTAGTACATGCTCGTACACCGAATGCTCTATTACTCGAGTAGTAATATATAAGCAGATCAGCCTGAACCTCTGCTGGCCGAACCTAGCTCTGACTAGTTCGCCTTCAAAGTTCGGTCACTGAACTGCACTCTGCAGAATAGTGCAAACCTCTGCTGGCCGAACCTAGCTCTGACTAGTTCGCCTTCAAAGTTCGACCTCTGCCTTGCACATTGAAACAAGCTAACGCAGCCGGCAGTTAGACTAGTAAAATAGGAATGGTTACACACCATTCCCAAGGATACTAGTCGACCTGTGGGAGGGTTGTATTGCTCAGCGATAGACACAGTTGCCAACTCAGTTCGGGAAGTTGTGCAGGTAGGCCGAGCTACCAACTCACACAGTGAAATCCTGCACATTGGTGGCAGCAGTGGGATTGGAGACACCCACAAGCAGAACCCGACTGAGCGATGGCACAGAGAAGGAGAGCGCTCAGCATCGACCGAGATGAGCCATCTGGCATGCAGATGATGAACACCCTCACTCACATCTTGGACAGGATGACCATGACCTCGACCAGAAGCAAGTTCAAGGTGCCGCAGTTCGACGGTACAGGAGAAGTAGACTACTTCTTGCAACGGTTCGGAGAAGTGGCCAACGCCAACCAGTGGCAACCAGATGACCGAGTGATACACTTAAGGCAAGCCTTGACAGGCAAGGCCGAACAGTGTGGAAGAGGAGAGACGGTGGAGGAGGTGACCATGAAGCTGAGAGCTACCTTTGGGCTCACACGTTCCGAAGCACAGGCGAAACTACTGAGCTACAGACGAACGACCAGGGACAGCCTGAGAGATCATGCGACCACCGTGGAACGCCTCATCAAGGCTGCCCACAACAACCTCCCCAGACAGAACCAAGAGGAGCTGGTGCTCCAGACGTTCCACAGCACGCTGGGACACACTTACCTACAGCGACATCTGCTAGCTGTTCGCCCCCAGAGCTTGGAGGAGGCGATACAAGCAGGCAACGAGTTTCTGCAGGTTCCCCACCAGCCACTAGGAGGACCACACGTTCGGACAGTGGAGACCGACCTCTACGACTTAGCACCGACCCCAGCTGGAGAGACTGCTCATTCACAAGAGGTGCAAGACCCTCTTACGCAGCTCCTCCGCACGGTGGAAGGACTAAGCAAGGAGATAGTGGACCTCAGAACAAGGAAGAAGGAAGAGATTCCCAAGAGATGCTGGGGTTGCCAGCAGGTTGGACACCATCGGAAGGCATGCAAGACTGCCCCATGGCCCAGCCACCAGGGAAACGACTACCGCCCGCAGCAGTAGGGAGGCCTACTGGCTGCGCACGGGCACCTCAAGAGAAGGCGCAGGCACCTCCGAGGAAGCGGGACCAAGCACGACGGGTGACTCCTACTTTGGACCTCCTGACCAGTCCTCCGATCGCTTTACATAACCGATTCTCCAGTCTGTCGACACTCGACAGCCCTGTCCCACTGGAATCGGAGAGCGAGGAGACTTTCAAGCAGCAGGAATCAACCAGGCCCAAAAAGAAGGACAAGCAGACCCAGACGCCACCACCCAAGGAGGAACGGTTCACACCCAAGCCTGTAAACCTTCAGTCAAACCAAGTGGAGCGACCTTACAGCTCCAGCTACTACCTGCCAGGGCGGATAGAGGGAGAAGCAGTCACGCACCTCATCGACACGGGATGCAACACCAACCTGTTGGCAAAACGCGTCTTTGACCGACTACCCTCTCACCTACAGCAGGCTCTACAGCCGTACGACTCGCACGGTCTCATGGCAGATGGAACGAGGCTACCCTTTTACGGATTGCTAACCCTGAAAGGACGAATACGGCATGTCAAGTTCACCGAGACCTTCGTGGTGAGTCAAATCAACGAGGATGTCATTCTCGGGATGCCATTTCTGACGAGCCAGGAATGCCAGCTAGGGTTCGACCGACCTGTATTGATGATACAGGGGAAAGAGCTGGCCTGCACAGATCGGCATGGAAGGAGCCTTGTCTCCAAAGTACAAGTTCGGCAAGACACCAGTCTGCCCCCACAGACGGAGGTCACCATACCCTGCCACCTGAGTGCCAGGGAAACCTGTCCTCAGGGAGTGATAGAGAGCCTGCAGGGTGGGTTACCGATCGCCACGAGTGTCAACAGGCCGGACGCAAGAGGAAGAGTGTTGGTACGATGCTTAAACCCAACACAGGACACGCTGAGGCTGTCGGCAGGAGAAGTGATTGGCACCTTCACCGGAGTAGATGAAGGTGGAATCCAGACGCTGAACGAGCCCAGGAAGACAGACGAACGAGCAGCGGCGGGAGGAAGAGTACCCCCCCACCTGCAAGAACTCTTTGACAAGGCCAAGAGAGGGTGTCAGACACCCCAGCAGGAAAGACAGCTCAAAGGGTTACTGCTCCAGTATCAGACGGTGTTCAGCAGCCACAACGGAGACCTGGGCCGAACCACACTGGCCGAACACTCCATTCCCACCATAGAAGGAGCCCGACCAATCAAGTGCCCCCCCCATCGGCTGGGACCCGAAAAGGAAGCAGAGGCGGAAAGGCAAATCAAGGACCTTCTGGAGAAAGACTTGATAGAGCCAGCAGATGGAGCGTGGAGTTCCCCCGTTGTTTTGGTCAGGAAGAAGGACGACTCGTGGCGGTTCTGTGTCGATTACAGGCGACTGAACGACATTACCAAGCAAGACGCTTACCCCATTCCCCGCATAGACGAGTCTCTGGACGCCTTGGCCGGCAGCAAGTACTTCACAACGCTGGACCTTACCAGCGGGTACTGGCAAGTGCCTCTGGACGCAGACGCTCGGGACAAGTCGGCCTTCACTACACGCAGTGGACTGTGGAAGTGGAAGGTGCTCCCCTTTGGATTGACGTCGGCTCCCGCCACCTTCCAAAGGCTGATGGAGAAAGTGTTGAAGGGTCTACACTGGAAGACGCTGCTGCTGTATCTCGATGATGTCATCATCATCGCCCCGGACTTCGAGACACACCTGCAAAGGCTCGGAGAAGTATTGGGACGCCTACAGCAAGCCAACCTGAAAGTGAAACCCTCCAAGTGTGAGTTGCTTCAGAAGGAAGTGAAGTATCTGGGCCACGTGGTGAGCGCCCAAGGAGTAGCCACCGACCCAAGCAAGGTCGAAGCAGTAAGAAAGTGGGAAGCACCTAGAGAGGTGAAGGAACTGCAGGCATTCCTCGGGACGGCTGGATACTACCGACAGTATCTACCAGACTATGCAACCATAGCCAAGCCGTTGACGGTACTCACCGGAAAGGAGATGCCATGGAAATGGGGAGGAGAGGAACAGGCAGCGTTCGACCAGCTCAAGGCACGACTAACGCAGGCTCCTGTGCTAGGATACCCCGACCCCAGTCTACCCTACACTCTCGATACTGACGCCAGTGCAGTAGGAGCCGGCGCGGTGTTATCGCAGGTCCAGGAAGGAAAGGAGAGAGTGATAGCCTATTTCAGCAAGACCCTAGCGCCTGCTGAAAGAAATTACTGCGTCACTCGGAAAGAACTGTTGGCAGTGATCAGAGCGGTCAAGCACTTACGCCCCTACCTCTACGGACGGGAGTTCAAGCTCAGGACCGACCACGCCTCCCTACGCTGGCTGTGTCGACGGAAGGAGCCGTCGAATCAGATCGCCCGTTGGCTGGAAACGCTAGCTGAGTTTCGTTATAAACTGGAACACAGAGCAGGAGTACGCCACGGGAACGCTGATGGGCTCAGTCGCCAAGGTGTGTGCACAGACTGTCGGCAATGCAGTTCAATTGAGCGGAGAGACGGAGGACCCTCACACGCAGAGCTCGCTCAGGAAGTCCAGTCGGCCCCGCCGAAGAAGGAGAGAGTCAACATTGCGGTGACCAACCCAATGCAGACCACCAGGGACTTGGCCAAAGAGCAACAGGAAGGAGGAGGACCAGTGGCTCGGATCTACGCCGAAGTAAAGCGGCCGGGAAGCATATCCGAAAGAGAGCTGGCAGAAGGAGAGCTGGAGTTGAGGACCCTGTACGAGAGACGGGAGGCCATGAGTATTCGGCCGGATGGCATACTCACCATCAAGCTCGCTCACCCCACCAAGCCAAAGCAGTGCGTGATCTGCCCCCCCCCCCCAGCAGGAGAACACAGGTTGTCTGGGATACACACAAGATGGCTCACACAGGGATACACCGAACCAGACAACGAATCCTCTTGGATTGGTACTGGCCGGGTATCTCTCCGTTGGTGAGGAGACTCATCAAAGACTGTGAGGTGTGTCAGGTGGCAAAGAATGGCAGAAGGACAGAGAACCCCGGAAGGCAGCGAATGTACGCAGGACGCCCCTTTCAGAAGTTGGCAGTCGACCTGGTCGGCCCCTTGCCACTGACGAAGAGGAAGAACCGCTGGGCCCTGGTCTTGACTGACCACTTCACCCGCTGGCAAGATGCCATTGCACTGCCAGACGCGACGGCCCCCACGGTTGCCACAGCGCTCGACGAGCGAGTATTCGCGTACTGGGGACTACCCGAACAGCTGCACTCGGATCAAGGAGCGCAGTTCGAGTCGGTGCTCTTGGAGGAACTATGCAGTCTCTGGGGAGTGAAGAAGACCCGCACCACACCGTACCACCCACAAGGAAATGGAGTCGTGGAAAGGCAAAACCGCACTCTGGGAGATGCCCTCCGCACGCTAATCCTGACGAAGGGACAAGACGAGTGGGACAGCCTGCTCCCCCAGATTATGCGGGTATGCAGAGGTACCCCCCACTCAGCCACTGGAGAGACGGCCAACATGATGATGATGGGACGAGAAATACGCCTTCCCGACCAGCTGACGGGGACACCCCCCTCACTGGACCCCCAGAACATTACGGAGTATACGGCCGAAATCCAAGAGAATCTGCAGAAGGCGCACAACTATCTCAGAGAGCGCCAGCAAGAAATAAGGAGCCAGGAGAGTGAGGAACCCCCCGTATTCCAGAAAGGAGAATTAGTGGTGCTGGAAAACAAGCGCAGAGTCAAGGGAAGCAACCCCAAGCTCCAGCCACGATTCGTCGGACCATACCAAGTCGCCGAGGTATTTCCGAATCATACGTATAAGCTAGAGAGGAATGGACAATGGTCAATCCAGAACGGCCAACGACTACGGTCCTACCGCACCTGCGAGGAGCCTGTAGGGCGGGCACCCACGTGTCGGGAGCCAGCTCTGATGCCAAACATGAAGGGAGCCAGGAGAGGCCGGCCACCCAAGAAGAAGCACTTCCCAGCAGGGCCAGACGAAGCAGTCGCCCCATTGTCGATGCCACTACATTGGATAGAGCGGCCACCCACCCATGAAGAGCGTGCGCCAACACCTCTACCCACGTTTGAAGAACGTGCGCCGACGCCACCACCCACCAATGAAGAAGGACCCCCAGCGGTAGTCACCGAAGAGAGAAGGGTGCCAGAGAGCACCGACACCATAGAGGAAGAAACGTTGCCAGTAGAAGAGGAGCAACAGCCAGCGGAGGAAAGAAGGGACGAGACACCTCCCCCCGAGGTCACCAGAAGGTCAACAGTGACCCCTGACCTAGACGTCAACGAGTGGCCACCACTCAACCCCACAGGAACGACAGCCTCCCCATTAAACCGGCCTACAAGGGAAAGAAATCGACCAAAGAGATTCGATGACTATCAGTGTTATCAAACCGAAGGTCGTGCTAGCCCGAAAACACCAACTGGCCAAGCCCAGGGAGGAGAGAGAGACGAGACGCCAGGAGACACCAACCCAACCATCAGAACTGCAAAAAATTGCGAGGAAAACGGTTGGGTACTGGTGAAAAGGAAGAAAAAATGGAGGAGCCACGACCCAAAACAACAAAAGAGTGCAGACGAAAAAATCAACGAAACACATGGGGAGATAAACCCCACTGACGATCTACACACATACCCCGCCATACCAGGTAACAGAGCACCAGTATCCGAAGTTGCGCAGGAGAAAACAACCCCCAAGGAAACCGCCGGTGAAAACCCTACAGTAACCGCGGTGTTGCGTCACCCAGAACTCGTCACGTGGGAGGCGGCGCTAAGAGAGCACGTGAGAAACAGAGCCAATAAAGTTGAGGACAGGACCCGCCATCATCCATTACTCAACCAGCCGCAGGAAGAGCAACACACAACAAACAACGAACAGCTGAAATTATTATTCGAAAGGATGGCAATGCTAGCCGAACAGTACAACCAGTTCGACGTTGTATCCACCACGGAGGATGAGCTACCAGAGGGTTCGATGCAGACGCTGACACAGGCACTCGAGGACACCATTAGACTAAACCAAGTCGACATCACAGACGAACCGACCGAGCCAATAACCGCCAAGTCAAGAGAAATCTGGGTCAGTGGTGCAACACACTGGAAGATCAAAGCGGCAATAGAAGAGAGAGATGAAGGAATATGGCGATGCAAAGAGTGCGGATATGAGGAAGACAGGAAGAAGGTAGCGGCCCACGTTCGGCAACACTACACGTTCTTTTTCTGCCTGTGTGGCCAGAAGGACTCATGCATAGACACCATCCGCCAACATGTCCACGCCCAAGACAGAGCAGTCGAACATGGAGGAAAAAATAGGCCCATATACGAAGTCGACGCAACCAGATATGAGGAATTCTGCAGCACCATGGAATGGCCGACACCCCCACCATTCGGCATACCGACCCCCCAAATAGAGATAAAACTACAGAGACGTCTAACACCACCTAGACGGAGACAAGCTACCCCCACCAGAAGGAGAAGCGACGGGAGGAGGACTAGCCAAGGGAGGTCGATGCAAATACGAGAGAGCAGGAAACAGAGAGACCGAGCTAGACAGCTAGAGGAATACCGGAAGGAGTTCCACCACAGGACATACGACGCCCTCAAGCTACTGAGACGAGCGGAGGCTATCAAAGAGAAGATGAGGAAAGAACACCCCTAAGGAAACACACCAACACCGCCGACCTTGTTTTATTGGCCACCATCGCCAATGGGGCGGAGTGTGTGACGGACGGCGGCCATATTTAACCAGTATGACACTCTATGCATGCACTCAATGACTATTCACTCTATGCACACTATACATTTATTTTACTCATTCACCTTGCATGCAATTTTATATGTAACACATGTGGATGCACCCAGCCGTAGCTGCAAGGCCAGCCCTATCTTTTATATACTTATTCCTATTTGTCTAGCCTTTCTTAACAGGCGTGTCTTACCATATTCTTTTGTACTGTCTTGTTTACATATTTATCGGTTATGTAATCTTTTATATAAATAGCCGTGTTAAGGCAGCAATAAATCAGAGTCAGATTGCCCCACTCTCAGAAGTTTCTTTGTTCTCTAACAATAATAACTTCACAGCGCTAGTACATGCTCGTACACCGAATGCTCTATTACTCGAGTAGTAATATATAAGCAGATCAGCCTGAACCTCTGCTGGCCGAACCTAGCTCTGACTAGTTCGCCTTCAAAGTTCGGTCACTGAACTGCACTCTGCAGAATAGTGCGAACCTCTGCTGGCCGAACCTAGCTCTGACTAGTTCGCCTTCAAAGTTCGACCTCTGCCTTGCACATTGAAACAAGCTAACGCAGCCGGCAGTTAGACTAGTAAAATAGGAATGGTTACACACCATTCCCAAGGATACTAGTCGACCTGTGGGAGGGTTGTATTGCTCAGCGATAGACACAGTTGCCAACTCAGTTCGGGAAGTTGTGCAGGTAGGCCGAGCTACCAACTCACACAGTGAAATCCTGCACAATATTTGAAAAATGATTTGTTTCAACTATTTGATACAACTGGTGATTTGATTCGATTTGGTTACTTTCATCATTGTTTGATTTTATTTGCCTCTTTCCACAAGATTGGACCAAATATTGGCAAAAATATAACAAATCATCAAAAAAACCAGTGATGATGTTTGCAGCTTCTCTTAATGCTTGTAATTGACCTGAGATTGCCATAATTTATAGTGTTCAATTGTAGCAAATAAATAAAAGCAGTGAAAAGAAAAGAAAGTACCTAATTATTAGCCTATAATAATCAAGGTTCATGGAAAACTATGCTGCCTTTTCTGTTATGTGTAAGTTTTCATCAGCAGAAGTCGAACTATCAGTTGACTACTTTCTTTTCTGACTTGAATGTGGTGAGCTGAGAGTGTTTATGAATGGCGACCAGGTTATTTACTTATCTGTAGTGAGTAATGCATTAGTTGATGATGTACTATAATGATAGCTGCTTTGATACATATGTAAACTAATGCTCAGTGTTTGCTATTATTTATCAGTTATCTCGTATCGCTGGTACTATTTGCAATAAGCTAGCACAATGGCAGTCTTTTTGGCAATGAAAGAATTTTAGAAAGGTGTAACCTATGGTGGTTGATTGTTTTGTTTACTGGGTGTACATTTTATCTATTGCATGGAACTGGCTAATTCATTTGGCTAGTCTAAGCATTGGTTTGGAATTTAAATAATAATATATATCGGTTGGCATACCAATAAATAGGTTCCACTGAAAGGTGTACAAAGGAAAATGCAAGTTTGCGAAAGTAATCAAGTTGGAATGTTGTTTTTTTAGAGGCCAGCTAACCACACGTTGTGATCTAAATTTGGGTCAATTGGTTCAGACAGCCTATTAAAAGCTAAGTTTTTTTTAGTTCATTTCTAATAGTTTCAGTGATGATTTGAAAAAATTGCTGCAAATGACACTCCAAATATTTGATTTGGAACAACGCATGACTTGACTTTTTTACTCACTTGTAAAACTTTGATTTGAAGGAAAATTCAAATGATTTGATTTGAGTTATGAAAATCGTGATTTGTCACAACCCTGTAACAAACATGAAAATGAAATCAGCATAACAAGAGTAAGACACAAAATTATCTGCTGTGAGAACTAAAACTACGTAAATTTGGTGAGCAGCATGCAAAAAATTTAATCTTTCAAACCCAATTTCTCAGCAACTATCACTGAATCAGTTGTGAGGCAAACAAATTTAACACCCATGTGACTAAAAGATATCATTCTACTAAACTATCATCATGATATAATTTTTAATGTCCCATATCTGATGATTAGAAGAAACCTTTTGCACTGGTTAATTAATCATGATTGTAAGAGTAATAGTAAGTAAGGATGGTGAATGAGAAAATAATACTATTATTATTACTAATAATAATAATTAATATTATAAACAAATAAAATAATAAGAAGCAGCACTACTACTACTGCTACTACTAACACTACTACTGACTGAGCACAACAACAACGACAACAGTAAATAATAATAATAAATAATAATTATTATCATCACAACTGTTTTATCATAACCATTTTCATTGAGAAAAATTAATTATCATTATTATTATTATTGTCACCATGATCATTCGTTTAAATGAATTCATAGAAAAACTGGTAGTTTACTTTATTATTGCGGTGACGTGACAGATAGACAGTGAGTGAGTGATGAGTGAGCAACAAAAAAGCAAGAAGAAGAATAATCATCATCATAACTTGCTACATAACTGCGCACCAGATTTAAAAAATTACCATTTTAGATGAAAATGTTGTGAAGAGTAGTACAGATAGGTTTCAGTCCAGAGCACAATGCACAGGTGAGTATTACACGACACGAGTTTTCTTTGGAAGCTACAGGCAGAAATCAGAAAATAATGCAGCTATCTGGAAAACGCGAGGCTCTACTAACACCGGAAACCAACTATTTAGCCTTATATCTAGTTTTTATGTGATTTCTTCCATCGACTCCCACGCAAGTTTTTCATTTTACTGAAACACAGGCCAATAGAAACTCCGAGTTTATTTTAAACTGACCAAGAGCCTGAGGTTGCTGATCATCACCAAAGAGTGGCAAAAATTGGCCAGGCTTCAGATTAAACCGGTTATATTTGCACATACACAATGAAGGCCATCATTCAAAGAGTAACAAAGGCTAGTGTGACTGGTAAATTCGCCTAGCTATTATTCGTTTGTTTCCATCACCATCATTCATACTACTACGTACAACAACTCACCCAATCCATTATTATTATTATTATTATTATCTATCTATGTAAGGAGGTCCACAATAATAATAATAATTAATAGTAGTTTGATCAGATCAAACTTAAATAGCCAGTAAATAACTATTTAATAATGTTTTGCTGTTTCCTTTTTTTAGTTGGCGATGAGCTAGTCAGCTCTATTGGTCCAGGCTTATGTGTTTTACTGGGCATATGCAGAGATGATACTTCTACGCAGGTTGAATACATGTGAGTGAGTGAGTAGAGTTCTATTCTTTCTATTCGCCCATGAAGTGGTTTAATTTTAACTGTCAATCAAAGCAGCTAAGAAAATACCTGTTCTTTGATGTTTGGAAGATTAGAATGAACTTTGACAGGAATTTACTTCAACAGAAATGAATGCAGACATTGCTGGTGTGCGCTTAGAAACCTCATGGGATAAAGGTTGACAGACCTGGAATGAATGTCGGCTATAGTATAAAGAAGAAATTTTGACATTCCATCTCGCAAGCGTCGACATTAGTTTCTGGGGACATAAAATATTACTTTGGCATTCACTCCCAAAGTTGTCCACTTTGACAGTAAAAATCTTTTTATACCTAGGACAAACGTCGAAACAGTATTTATATGTCACTAGGAATCAATGTCGACACTTCTAGGAATTAACGTTAAAATTTTCGCTATGAAATGGTCAAAATTCATTCCAGGTATGTCGACATTCATTCTGGGAGATGTCCACTTTCATCCCTGTCCACGTTCATTCCTGTCCACTTTCATCCCTGTCCACGTTCTTTCCTGTCCACATTCACCTCTGTCCACGTTCATTCCATTATTCGATGTTTGACATGCAAGAAGCCGTGTCAAATTTGTTTTTTTGTTGGCAGGGTGAGAAAAATTTTGAACCTGAGAATATTTGAAGATGACGAGGGTAAAATGTGGAACAAAAACGTTACGGAAAAGAAATACGAAGTTTTATGTGTCAGCCAGGTACGCCATATCTGTGTCATGTAAGTTGTACATTATATTATTGTCTTTGTACTCTAGTAATGGTTTAGTGATTGGGTCTTGCAGTTTACACTTTGCTACATACTCAAAGGAAACAAACCAGACTTCCACCAAGCGATGGGAGCTGACGAATCCAAAGTACTCTATGAGTCGTTTCTAGAACAGATGAAGACAGCTTATTCTGCAGATAGTATCAAGGGTATGTCTGGACAGAAAGTCCTTTGGTATTAATTAAGATGATTACCTTTTCTAGCGGATAAAATTGCATGACATGTTTTACTCATAGATGGAAGATTCCAGGCACATATGCAAGTAAACATACAAAATGACGGGCCAATCACAATTCCATTGGAAAGCCCCGTCCCTGTAATGGATGAGAAACAGGCCGTAAGTAGTATAGCATTACGCAGCACATATGCTTGATTGCTTCACCACTCTTGGCTGAGTGCCATCTACTCCCCTTTTTTTTGTAGATTAAGGCAGCAAAAGCAGCAGCAAGGCAGCCCAAGCAAAAGACAAAACCTGCGGGTGATTCTTGATGCTTCATGTCAGAACTGCGTCGATGTGTTTGGCTGCCACAAGTGGTCTTGTTTTGAGATTTTACCATTTTTTTTACACAGGTATATAACCACAACTGTTGCCCTTGTTTATTGCTAAGATCTTTCACTGATTATTTGGATTTTGCAGTTGTGCTACTGTTGACTCTGCGAATGCAATTCCACCGGTGGTTTGACAGGTTACAAGTGGGTGCCTTGAGTGATTTATGTGTAGAAATACATGTGGTTGGCAGTTTATTCTAAAGATATTGTAGTGTTTATTAGATATAAAATTAAACATATCCGTTTTTACAACTAAGAAAAATAGAAAGTTCAGTAGAAAAATAATGGTGCTATGTGTGCGAGCATTCCGGAAAATAGCAGTAGTCAAATTTCATTATGAAATATGCATTTAGTAAATACGATTAAAAACAGCGCTCTTCTCCATGCTCGTGCTGCTTATAACTCATTCTGTAATAAGCAGCTACACGTCTTTGACAATCCTGAAATTTAACAGTATAATTGGGCTCTGTACAAGTTATTCTGAACCATGCTGTTTCTCCCAACATATCCCGGAACCATAGGCGTGTCAGCAGCTCACAATATCGTACATGACTTGCTCTTTCCATCCATTTCTTCATCTTCATCTTTACTGTTAGAGCCTGTTGTCTGCCAGTTTTCTTTCGCTTTCTTTATAGTCTTTTCAGCCTCTTTAAATTTTGCTTCTTCATCAGTATCCTCTCTTCTCTGTATTAGCAAAAAACAAGTAATTTTTTGATGTAAAGAAGTACTCGGCACATTTTTGTTATAAATAAAAAAGTTTAGGTTCCTTTTTGATGAAAGAGTTTTTTCAGGCAAAATACATTTTGTAATCCTCTACCCTTTTTATTAGAAAAGTCAAGGCAATCAATGTCTGTGCCACAAGTAGTTATATTTTAGAGAATATCGCTGCTTATAGTGAATATTTAAATGAATATGATGATTCCCTATTAACCACGCAAGCATAAATTACCTTTTTCGATAGAAAGTCATTGAGTCTATTCATCTCTGCTCTCTCCACTGCCACTGGGAACTTCATAACGCTTCCTTCAAACTGGATAAAATATATAAAACAATGTGTTGCGACTGTTTTTTTTTCATTTAGTTGTTTGAGCTGTGAGATTTTGATGTGTCGCAAACTATGAGCAGAGAGACAAGGTCTCTTTTGCTAGCTCCTTACCACTACATCTTCCCACATGTCCACTCCATTGTTGATCAAATATCTCGCTATGTTCTCCCTTCTGTTATCCAAACAGAGCTGAAGCAGTCCTGGTGGTTTACCTTCAGTGTTTTTGTACATCTGAGGTATAATGTCCCCCATCTTCACATCCTCATACAGGTCATCTCTTGTGTCTACCGAAGAAGAGATACAACAATTATGTTGGACATGAATTAGCTTTCTCAAAAACAATTCACAACTTTTCCGGATATATACCAACCTCTTACAAGATCAAAGTCATCTTCGATGATGCCATCAGCAAAGTTGAGATAGACCTCAAGTAGGTATATGCTGAACGCGCAATTTTTCTCTCTTTCAGCTTCAATGAAGTTCTCGTCATCGTTCAGTTTGTAGTCCATCGGGCACCGCTGGAACTGTATGAAGCCAATGGTTAAAGTTGATAACGAATAGGAAAATAGAAAATACATTCCTTGATAGATAATGAATTGTAGTCTTGGGTTCAATATGGCAGCACCCAATAGTACTCACATCATCTTCTGTTGCATCGTCTGCTCCATTTTGTGCCAGCAGGTCTTCAATATCTGCAGCGTCTGGCAGTGCACATGCATAGTGCATGGATGTTCTTCCGTTCTAGAATCAATAGGTGACATTTTAAGGGGGTACTTAACCACTGTCTGTTTGCATCATGCAATCGCTAATGGTATACTTACGTCATCTTTAGAATGAACAAGAGCTGGATAGGACTTGAGCAGATATTTGATTACAAATCGTCTCTCATACAGTACGGCCATATGCAAAGATGACCGACCAGCTCTGTCTTTGATAAAGGCAGTATCTTCTGAGAGATACTCTCTGGCCTTAGCAAGGTTTGCCTGTTTGATGTATTCATGTAGAATTCGGATGTTTTTCTGTGAAAAGTATGTGAAGTATAACTGACTGCTTCTTTCTTGTGAAGTATCGCAAATGGTACTAAATTTATTAGATCTGATTACATCTAGATTGATAACTTGAACTACATACGAATGTTTCATTGACAGTGTCAATCCATGCGGCCAGTTCCTTGTGCCCTTCTTTTCTGGCCAGGTAAGAACATGGTCGGCCTTTTTGATCTCTCACATTGATATTTGTGTACCCACCATTGGCAAGCTCTTTTAGCTTATCCATCTCACCTGCATTAGAAAACACATTGAACAGTTTTTTTGAAAAATATAATGTGCATTGGCTTTTGTTTTGAATGATTCTAATGATATACACAATGTATGTGGTCTTAGCAATAAATGGTGTTGGTAAAAATAAGATTTTCAGTTTTTGTTTCACATACTGTCTAGTCATACCTTCAGAGGCAAGCTGGATGATGTTCTGATCCGCAAACTGGAGTTTTTCTAATCGTTTCTTTCTCGGATAAAACGCCACCTACAAAAGCATGGACTTTGTGATGGTTGATCCATCAAATACTTTATGAGACTACACAGCGGCATTGATGAGGCATTACCTGTACTAGAATGTTGTCCCGTAGAGTGAATCCATCTTCATTTCGCCTTGTTACATCCATTCCGTTCTCTATGAGCTTTTGAACCACTTCGATGGGCCAAGCATTCATGAACCCACTGTAGAACACTCCAACGCTAAATAAAAGTAATAGTTAATCATGCAACATCAAACCTTTGGCTGATGTTTGTGAAAAACAATTGTAAAACAACCACTTACGTAAATTTTTTTATGAGCTTGAGGTCTGCTTTTTCTATAAGGCTCAGAAATATTGGACTGTACACGATGGAAGGGTTGTTCTTCATGAGATGAAAGTACACTGGCTCTTTTACTCTGCCAACTTCTATAGGCTCATTGAGAAATGCTCCCTTTTCCAAAAGGAATTGAGCCGACTCAAATAGGTTTAGCATCAGACATTCTCCTGTAAAACGCTGTACATAGAAATGGGCTATTGGTAAAAAAGAACTGTTTACAACATAACAAGTTGCTAGTATACATTACCAAGCAAAGTATTCTCCATCGGATTCCCATCATCATCAAGCAAGCTTTTGTCTTTCACATCGACATTTATTTTTTCTTTTTTCATAATCTTTTTCATTTTTTTGGTATCCTGAACCAGTGCTGCATAGATGAATTGATTGGTTGGCCAGTGGTTCTGCAATGAACATATTGGTAGATGGTGATGTACTGGCATATCTCGCCAATATAACTTACACCTAACATCCCTTACGTCACCTACTTGCAATGAGGTGATGATTGCTTGGTCTTGTTTTTCCTTAGCTCTCTCAATTAGTGACATACCATCAACGGATATGTCTATTTTGGACCAACCCTGAAGCATTGCTGTTACTTTCTCATGATCATCAGACTCGACAGCATGCCACAAGCCTGGCACCATCACACCTGCGAACAAAGTTACTGCTACTCACTAGTCCCTAAAACTTATAAAAATCTGCGAGTTGAAATGTTTCCTTATCGATATATTTACCAAGGGCTTTAACCATTACTGGGTCCGTGTTCTTTGTGATGAGGTCACCGACCTTCTGCCCACTCTCATTTAGTATAGTCAAGTCAGCGCCCAGTTTCACCAACACATTGACAATCTACGGAGCATGCATACAACATTTCACATAGCTACATGGTCTCTTCCTATTCTGTTACATCTTCCTATTATTTATGCACTAACAGACAGCGTGTCCTTAAAGCATGTCTAACATAGTGCTGCCGGACAAGGCTTGACTATAAACAGTGTAGGGCATGAACAATATTGTAGTCAGTCTTCACTGAAGTGATAAGTAACCTAGTTCTACGTACCTGAATACTAATGCATATAAATAGTTACCTTGGCTCCCGAGTCCAGAATATATGCTAAATGTAACGGCGTGTTACCATCCGTGTCTCTTAAGTTGATGTTAGCTCCAGCTGATATAAGGCTAATCAGAGATGGAATCATTTGCGATTCTAGAAACTCATCTTCTCTCGGTGCCTCAAAAAGTTCCACCACTTTGTGAGCAAATCCTCTTCCTACAAACGGAAGCATTATCTTTTGTGCAACTACCAACTCAAAAACACATTGGTTCTAATCTCCCTCAAACAATCATGATCACTGCTTGCAAGGCTCATGCACGACATAACGTATGAAGCATAACATATAACAATAATAAATACCAACCAGTTGACGAATCTACCAGCTCAGCATCATCTCCAGCTGCCAGCAAATCTTTAATCTGTTGGGGCGTCGTTGCATCATGTTTGTCTAAAGCTTTGAACAGCCTGCTCGTCCGAAAAGCCATTGCTACAACAGTTGATTTGACGTAATTTTCAGCAAGAACAGAATCTCATATAACCAAAGTATTGTTGGAAAGTAATGCACGGAGTTACTTTTTGATGCCACATCTTTTTTGACCTCTTTTTCACTGAGATCATTTTTCTCTTTCATTTTTGGATCGGCACACAAGTCGGATGATTTAAAATTATTTATGATTGCCAAATTGACAGCAAATTCTATTTTTAGTTGTTCCTTTTGCTTTCTTTCTTCTGTTACAATTCTTTCAAGCAATGAAGAAGAGCTGGCTGGTATCCTTTCCTTGTCTTTCTCAGTATCGCGCATTCTCAAAACTTTTTCATACAGGTTGTGAGCTCTTGGCATGACTGCTGACGCACGTGTCTTGTTGAATTCAAGTGATCCCACGAGTGGGCACACATCAGCTCACTCAATGAGCCCTTTAATGTTTTATGACATTGATTTCTGGTGAACACGAGATTTTTATTCCTTACTAAACAAGATGTCGTACTGCCCCTTCGATAGCGACTATCTTACTAATATAATCAAAGCTTTGTTTACTTACCAAATTCAGTGGCTAATAGTCAACAATTCTAATCCTCTTCTGACCGTACATCTGCATTAATGCTGCCGACAAAGAAAAAATTGTTGATTTTTTAGCGGGATTGAGATAGTTGGCTGATGGGAAGAGCTAACCTGTAATTGATACCAGGTGAAGTAATGCCCTTTATCTAGCTAGCTATTGACAGCTCTATTGATCTTCTTCAGCCGTTGCATTGTTTTGTTTATTCGGTGAGCAGGGGAACTAAATGTTTGTTCTATAGAAATCAATGGTCTCCATTATTACATAGATGTATGGAATCGTCGGACAACCCACATAAATCATCGCGTTACAATGCTAGTGATGTCACACATCCCAAAAATACAATGCTTCATTTTGTCACCGAGCAGACAATCGCAACCTCTAACTGTTACACATTTCATGCTCATGCAGCGAATAGAAGTTGATCTCATTTGGCGATGGATATGCTAGATGTAGTCCACAAATCTTGCACGTTTTATCACAACTCTGTGCAAAGCAGTAGTTGATAGCAAGAGTTTGGTATGACTCTGTCATGGCTAGCCGGACACTGACAGACTGTCCAGAACAATCTAGAACACACTCCCTAGTAACCACATGACCTGCAGGTGCTCATGTAATATTCATTGCTGCATACAATACAGCGTATATACACAGGCAGCAGGTGTATATGCATATATGAGTGCAGCACAAGGTCACAGTGGGGCCCATGAGATGTAAACTGTGTTGATTATGTCAGCAATTGTTTTCAGCGGTCATTGTTTTCTTTTGTATACATTCATAATTTCTTTTTACCATTATCCTGTTTGTTGGATAAGTAAATTTTGGCCATCTAATTCTCCTTCGAGTTTCTACTGTATCATGTTATGCAATTACCTAAGGCTAAGACTGTTGCAATTACTCTAAAAACTTTATCATGATTCCTCATCACACATTTTTATACTTATAAATCAACTGTACATGCGACTTACAGTGTGTCAGTGGCAGTAAGAGACTGTATTTATGTGATTGATTACAACAAAATGCTGCAAGTCATTTAAAAAGATACAACACAGAAGCATTAAAGGCATCAATGCTTCAGTTATTCCTCATAAAGTATATACCAAATCATCAGTCTTTAGTTTACACAGATAGCTACAAAACTACTATTTAATCTAAATAAAATAGTTTGTGAGACTTTATAGTAGAAGAGAGGGGAGGGTGCTAAACCTTTGGTTTGTTGGCTGGCTGTTTGAGCACAAGGCCAACTCTGGGTCGTAGTCTGCCATCAAATCCCTGGGTGAAGCCAACTACAACAAACAAGAGATATTAGCACTTGGTGTGTGGTTATATAATGGACAATTCCAATAGGGTGAGCTCTACTAACAAGCACATAAGCCACTACAGTGGGTAGGAAGATATGTTTGTAAGGCAATGCGTATTAAGCAGGAAGTTTAAAGCAATCTAATATGGCGTTATATTGTAATACAAAGAGCACACAACTCTATGTTTCACTAAATACCTGTATCATGGGAATTTGTGTCCATCACATACAGTATACCTGTCAATTGGGTTATAAAGCAACTATTATCTACATAATCTATAACTTCATATTATAGATGATACCAAAAATCCACAAAACTGCAACAGTTGGAATTTATTTAAACGCTGCATTTCAAGTATGATACAAATTGATTACCAAGCATTTCATTCACAGTAAATGAAAATTTGATGAGCAACTTTATTTTTTGCAGTATATATAAAGACATGTGAACACATATTTTCAAGCTGGCTTTTGGTACAACATTTTGAAAAAAAATGATTTGTGTTTTATGGCGTTTCAGGAAGTAGATAACCAACACAGCTATCAAGCCACCCTCCTAAGGTTGTCAAACTTACCATTTCCTTTACCCTGCTGCAGATTCTTCAAAACTTCTGGATCATTCTTTCTCCTCTGTGAGTTGTCTCGGACTTTGGTAAAGCCCCCTCTGGTGGCAATAATTGTATAAGCAGGAGCTCCGTCTGCACTCGGGGTTGATTGGCCACTCATTGTATTGCCTTCTGCAAAGTAAGATCAATGGGTGATGCACAACCAATCGGCATTAGTGCTGGTAGATTGTGGGCAGACAGCCAAGGACTACCCACCAGATGAGGTTGTTGATGAGTTCCGATGTCTGCGTTGTCCAAGAGGCGACAGATGTGCTGACTCTGGTCTCGGCCCTTTCAGATATGAGTCTTGTACATCCCTCGCTGACTTTCTGATCGTGTTATAACTTTGTACGCTGTGTCTGACCTTGTCCTTGACTGACTGTGACCTTTCTTTCTTGTGTGGGGCTGTCTGTGTCACAGTGGATTAAGGGTATGAGACATAACATGAACATCTGGTGCTATTACATGTACATATGATACAATTACATGTACATATGATACATTTAAACTTGCATACGATACATTTAAATGTAGACATGATACAGTTACACGTACATATGATACAGTTACATGTATATATGATGCAGTTACATGTACGTAGGATACAGTTGTATGTATGTATGAAACAGTTACATGTATGACACAGTTACATGTATGTATGATACATTTACATGTATGTATGATACAGTTACATGTATGTATGATACAGTTACATGCATGTATGATACAGTTACATGTATGTATGATACAGTTACATGTATGTATGGAACAATTACATGTATGTATGATACAATTACATGCATGTATGATACAGTGACATATATGTATGATGCAGTTACATGTATGTATGATACAGTTACATGTACTTATGATACAGTTACATGTACGTATGATGCAGTTACATGTACGTAGGATACAAATACGATGCTTTAGAGCTCACCCTAGGGCGACGAATCAAAGAGTTGACATTAACAAAAGATGCTGCCGTTGGTTTATTATAGTTAAAAGGCAGCAGAGTCTGGCTGTAAAGGTCATTGGCCCGTCCCAAATTCTCTGGTACGTAAGCTGGGATCTCAGGCAATGTACTTTGCTGACTAGGTTTTATGTCATCCTGACCAAAAACGTCGACATGGTCAACTATTCTTACCTACAGTACACATTTTTAAATTGGGTTATAACACAATGCAAGGTCCTGACTTACGGTGACGTTCATTTTGAAAATTTTCATTTAGGTCGCGGATGAAATAGAGGAAATAACTCCATATATAATAATTATTATCAGTTTTTGTTTTAATAATAAAAATAAAATCTTGTTTATTTTTTATTATTAAGCATTACGAATATGCTTTCATATTGTCATAATGATAAGTTTATTTATAGTATTACTATTATTGCACATAATCATGATATTTATTATTATTAATATTATAATTAATCATTATTTTTAACTTTATTATGTAATTTCGTCAAATTTTCATATCGTACAGATGTCATGTTTTCCATAACAATACATATCATTATAATATGTGTATGCTTTTATAACTGCCTGATACTGAAAATACACAATATTGTTATAAATAAACCGTGATTAATAAATTTGTAGGAGTTATCTACTCTTGTTCATGTGGGATCTATACGAACTGCTTAGAAATAAACGTCACCCTGATTTACAGGATTTTTAAGGTGAAAATCACAATGTTATAGCTAGAAAACTGCATTCACCTCTTTCTTCACATTGCGCTTACTGTTTCGCTTATGCAATGCCGAAGGTATGCGTGGGAGGTCACCTCCATATATTTGTTCAGGGGTAAGTTCACCACGTTGACTGTATTGTTTGGGTGTTTGATTGCTCTGTTTAGGTGACTGTCTGGGTGCTTGGCTGTACAGCATATGTTGTTGTCTTTGTGGACCTGAGGGAGGTCTTACATGTTGATCATATGAACCCTGACTGGGTGGGCTGCCACACGGAGTGCTCATTTCATGGCCAGCTGAGTGCTGCCTGTTTGTGTTAGAGGAGGCAACTCCGTGTTTTTCTAGAAGGGTCGCACATGCTTTGTACCCTCTCTCATCACATATGTCAATAGCGCTCACTTCGGTCCCATTCTACAGAGAATAAAACAAGATAACCTCAGCGATTCATTAAATGTAACATACCACCGCGGATAGTTAGAAGTAGTTAACACTATGAGTGGTACCAGAGCAGAGATGTTGTTCTCTATCTATACACTGCTTACCTTAGTTTTGTAAACGGCATTTACGTCCACTGATTTATCAACCAGATAGCTGACTAAATCTTCGCTGCCCATTTCTGCTGCCAGGTGGAGGAAGGTGAGTCCTTGTTTGTTTTTGCAATTGATATCTAGAGAGTTGTCTGCTCTATCAAACAAGTAGAAACTTGAGTCTGCAAAATCAGAATCATTGCGAGTGAATCTTTGCATGAGGAGGTAAACCTGAGAATTTCAAGGACGATTGAAAAAGCAGAAGTTATAGCTCCATATCTCTGTGTCAGTCTTAGCTCTATTACAAGATGTTGCCTGAACCAGTCGATACTGACAAGGACATTTCACAGCAGCCAGCTGCCATACCTGAATGCTGATTGGCTAGAGTTTCATGCACAGGGTACTCATTCTTCTTGCTCTTTACCCAAATATTAGCTCCGCTCTCTTCTAGCTCTTGTAGCAGATCGGTCCTACCTAGGGAGGCCGCACAATGGCTGGGCCTGTCAACAGAGCGTCATATTATTGTGTCAGTGTCAAAGTGTCATATTATTGTGAAAGTGCCAAAGTGTCATATTATTGTGAAAGTGCCAAAGTGTCATATTATGGTAAAAATGTCAGTGTCAAAGTGTCAGAATGTTAACTTAAAAGTGCCACAGCATCAAGTAGAGTGTCAAAACACACACTGTGACTCTGACTGACAGCAAACCAAAAACTGGCAGGTAAATTATGCCACAAAAGTCTGAGTTGACATTTTCTTCTGCTAGAACAATGTAGTCTAAACAGGTAACAACTGCCAAAACTGCAAGCTGTATCTCACCACTCACTGACCATGAAACTTCAAATTCAAACCACCAATAACTTGACTGCTTATGTCATGCAGTCAATATTTCATCAACCACAAAATGGAAACATTCATTATGTACCAGAAGAAACCAACATATAAACAAGATTAACTGAACAGAGCTGTTGTGTGCAGGCATGCACAAACTCTGATATAAACCACTGGATGAATTTACCTGTATTGTCAGCTGTAGTTGGCTGTATGCTCACCCAACTGGACCACCCAGGTATAAACATTGAAATGAAAGCTATACTCTAGTTACTAAGCTATGTATAATAGCCTAGAAATGATATACTTCAGTGCCACACTAATACTCCTTCAACCAATTACAGTTAAAGTTACACCTGCGTAAATGTCAAATGCCCTTTTATCTCTGAATAAACAACTTAATCTCAGATTACTGAATTAAAGCTTTCCTACTGAAAGAGTAAATCGATATTGCCTGTTATTTACCAGATTCGTTAGCCTCAGGTCTAAAGTATTAAAAGTTCAAACTATTTAATGTTTATTAATACTTAATCAATAGCGTGTTAGCTGTTGCGACACGGGTGTATCGTAGCATCCTACTGCAGGCTATGGAGCTGTTTTCAGTCAGTAGAAATTGCTTCAATTAATAAACGTTAATTGAAATTAACACCTAAAGAATAACAACAACGAGTTGTGTGGTGAAAGGCGCAAAATACATCAAAGTCATTATTGCTTGTGTATCTACTACCGTGTGTCCTTTGTTGTGAGGGTGCCCAGTAATCACCTCATTCACTTCATTTTCTTACCATAATCTAAGGGGAAGATTAAATTTGTGAGTTGTCCCACCAGTACTACTTCTACTGTATAAACCAAAGGAGACAACTTACAAATTTCATGATCTTTTTCCCCATAAAATAGCAAAGACTAGTCGGATGAAAAGTTCGAGGAAGGAGAATTCTACTTCAGCGTAAAATTTCAGTTGTTGATTGATAAAAGTTGTAAAATTCAGTGTTTTGAGTCTGAATGGGCCATCATTGCCATATTTGGTATATGCCTATTTACAAGGAGTTTTTCACCTGCAGAATTTTCTATGCCTCGATCAGCTTTTAAGTTTAATTTTTCACCCTCGACTCGCTGACCATATTGATCTGTTGTGTAAGCTAACTCAAACCCCCATCACCCTATAAAGCTTGCATTAATGATCTCTCATCAACCTGAATAACTTACGTTCTGCCTTTCTTGTCTTGCCAATTCGGATCAGCCCCATAATTCAGCAGTTGTCGGACAACAGGAAGCTGAAAGTGACTGGTGGCGTAGAAAAGGGGAGTACAGCCTAGCAGGTCAGCGCTGTCAACAGCACAGTCACTCTCGCTAACTAGAACATCTACGACCTTCTGGTGACCATGACTAGCAGCGCAGTGGAGTGCTGTAATATTAGGGAATATACAGTGAAGCCATAATGAATGTACAAACAATAGACAACTAGTTATGCACAAGTTTGGATCAAGAAAATACTAGTTAGTAATATCCAGTAATTCATTGATGTGATAATAGGGATTATACAGTAACTTGTTTATGTAATAGTAGGGAATAAATATAAAGTAACTCATTGATGTAATAGTAGGGAATATACAGTAATTCATTGATGTAATAATAGGAGATACACAGTAATTCGCTGATGCAATAGTAGGGAATAAATATACAGTAACTCATTGGCAAAATAGTAGGGAATATACAGTAATTCATTGACACAATAGTATGGAATATACAGTAATTTATTGATGCAATAGTAGAGAATGGAGGTGAGAGTCTAACATTCAGCTGGATCGTAATGAAGCGACGTTTTTAACAATATAAATATCGCTTTTACAACTACTATGTTTTCCTCCAATAATAAATAAAACAGTTTAACAAAGTTTTGAATAATGCTTTTAGCAAAAAATATTAGATTCTCGGCTATCAAAGACCTTAAGAAAGTTCTCATTTAACTCACTCTGCATACAAAGAATAACATATAATTAAACCCTAAAGCTACAACACTGCTATAAACACTTATTCATAATTTACTTTTACAATTTCTCTAAAACAAGACCTACCAGATACGGCTGTTATCACATTATAAAATCTCAGCGTATATACTTGGCCATTACCATCAATAACTAACTTCCTGGCATTACGGAACTTTTTTATAGTGCTTAATGATCTTGGCAGCAATTTACATAAACAGTTCGCATATGAACTGAAGTCACACAACTGAAGTCGCATGACGGTCATGATGCAGATTGGTTGGTCTCTAATAGTAGGTAACGTAATAATTGTGCAAAGTTAATTTTGTGAGTTGTCTCCCCGATTAATTAATATACTCGCGGAAAGTTTTCCTCTCCCACTGCTTACAAGACACGTGAATATAAGAAATTGACACGAATTAAAAATTTTTAGAAAGGACTCAGCCCTGTTATTGACCAGAAAACAACTAGTTGTGCAGCAAACAACTGAGATTTCTCGATAAGGGCTGAAGGAACATATTAGATATCTGGTAGACAGCCTACCTGTAAGCCCATCATTATCAGGCAGCTTGGCATCAGCTCCAGCTTTGACTAATAAGCTGGCAGCATGGTGACTACCTGCAGAGCTGGCCCACACTAAAGCTGATCGACCATCCGCATCTCTGCAGTCTACATTCTTCACCTTCTGCAGCAGAACTTGTACTACTCTCACTGTCTCCTCCTTGCTATCATCGCAATTCTAGAAACCACACCTAGCCTTGTCATGTGACTACTCAACACCAGGTCATGTGATCAACTGTTTTGATACACCAACCAAGACACACCTGCACAGCGTAGTGTAAAGGTACAGCTTTGAATGCATCTGCTATGTCTATGTTCGCCCCTGCTTCTATAAGCTGCTCCAGCATGTCTGCTTGTCCTTGCACTGTAATTATATAAGATCGTTATCATGCAACCACATAAACTATTGATAGAGTTGATAGTGCATAACCACAGGTATTAACACATACCAACAGCCCAGTGGAGAGGTGGGTGCTTCTCAGAATCAAGGACATTCATGTTGACACCGCACTGTAGCAAGTAGGTCAACATTTCCTGTTTGTTGTTTATCACTGCTAGGTGGAGACAACTGAGTCCATCTGAATCGACTCTGTAGACGCACAATAGAGGTGTAGATGTAAAAATTGGAGTTGTCTCCCCACATTCAGTGATGGACTAGGACTCAATAAATACAGGCAAGTCTTCAATAAAAAATTTATTTAAAAAAAATGCTCAAATGAAAAATTTGTAAAACTGCTACAAGTTAACAAATCTTCTCTCTAATGATCGCTGGTGTAACTGCGAGAATAATTGCGATAAAAATCATAAAAAGTAAAAATAAAACGATGCAGCTGGTACCTGTTCAAGTGATTCGCACTGATCTCTAGTTTTTGGCTGAGAACCTTAAGACATTCCACTTTGCCATTCTTAGCACATGTGTGTTGAAGCCAACTGTTAGATCTCAAGCTAGCTTTTTGAACTGTCGTCTGCACAAAAAGCAATAAATGCAGCATAACTCTTATATTAATATATTTTTTCATGTATACCAACAATACAATCATCGCTCAGTAGACGTCACAAATACACGAAGCAGCTGATTTATAATGAGCTGTTAGTAACCGACCAGAGATTCCAGTAAACGTAACAGTAACTCTGTATCTCCTTTCTTGCATGCTTCATTCAGCTGTTCAATTTTCTCTTCATTTGCCATTATCACCATATATTGCTCTCATTTCATCTCTGCAACCTGAAACAACAATCCAACTCTATCACAGAATAAGTGAAATCATGACAGCACATGACAGGTTGCTCCTATGAGAACTTGACACCCAGAAATAGTCACAGTATTGTGGTATTGTCAATCACTAACATGTGACACCCAGTATAAACGACATTTAGAAGCAAGTGTCACCTTTACAACTGACATATAAAGTAACTGTACCACACATTCATGACAAATGACATAAACATGCAGGTGATACTCACTCGCAGGTAGCATGTGAAGATCTCATCTCTACTTACAAGCTATATATCAACCACTTGCAATGGAGTCTCAGCTAGTTATTGCTGCATAGTGATGGTACATTTAATTATGTTATGATAGCTCAGCGTTACATAATATTGAATCAAGCATGGAATTAAAAAGTTCAGTTTTCTTTATGACATCTATATTAAGAACAATAATCAGTAACGCAATGAAAATTTACAGTTTAATGTCCAATACCCAGTCTTATACGCCTTGCGCTTTCGTAAATCATTAGCTCTTTAGCAAACCTAATTAAGACATTTTGTACCGGTCAGCAAATACAATTAACTGGTGCATCCCTAACCAGCTTACCTCACTATCTGATAAAATATTATTACCTGTGGAGTGTCACCTGTAAGAGGTAGATCCTTCAACAAAATCTCTGGAAAGATGGTCTATCATAAATAACCTGCTGCCAAGTGAGATTGCAGCTAGACAAACTGGTGCGGTTTGTTGAAACGAATCAAAACTGTCACACTTCTTGCTTTGCAGTTTAATAATTAAATTATTTATAACTTTGGAAATTTATTGATCACCGCAGCACTTCTATATCTAGGGTCAACAGTGCCACTTTCCATGCCGATCTCCATTAAGAACTCTCACGAATGCAGCCATTTCTTCTGTATGGATTCATGCTAATGGATAAACTTCCCTTGCACAGAAGTTCAGATGTTAAACTTCAGGATTAAAAAGATGAAAAACCGATTTCTTGGGTTTCTCAGAAATAACACTTAGACAATAATTTGTTTTGATATGCATCGATCTACAGCACAAGTATCTCATCACATGGCAAATAAACCAACATTTTTCTTTACTTCAACTCTGCAACATGGAAAAACTGAAGAACTGCTGGAAGCAACCACAGCTATGTCAGACTATGAGGTGTTTAAGATTTTATCAAATGACGAAAATGCTCAAAGAAGCACGAGAAAAATAAATTATTCTCACCTCATCAGCAATACTGACGCTGCCACATGCATGGGAGGTCACAATCGATGGTTTCAAAGGAAATCAACTAAGCTGACACTCATTAGTGACTAACAAATCACAAAGTGTGCACAATAGCTGAGCTATTTGAAATAGTCCCCTCTACAAACTGTAATCCGACCAACAATCGCACTTTGTGTGATTAGCCTGAGATTTAACATACCATAATAATGTAGACTAAGCACTAGTAAGTAATACCGCAGGCACAATAGAACATTCAACAGGCTTGTGAAGGGAAAGTTTACAAACCAAACTCTCTCATTTATTTACTAGCTCAATTAACATAAGGAGAGAGAGTGTAAGTGATTGAGCATTCACAATCATTACCAACTACAATGTACATCTAATAGCAGTTAGCTAGATATGAGTCAATTGTTACTAACCATTTATTGTACGTAAATAAACATTAGCCAAAACATGTTGAGACTATTTACTGCAGTTAATCGCAAACAATTACTCAAATTGATCATATGTAAACTTTATTTGTATAAAAGTTATATTGCATTGAAAAATAAATTCAGCTGTCAACCAATATTCGTATTGGTTAACAAATAAGTTTTGTTACAAAAAAACGTACAGCGCAGACTAATCATTCTCCGATGCCGATGAAAGCCTTGAGAAATGTTACTGATGCGAAAAATGACCACAGTGGAGTTATGCTATCGGTTCGTCAAAACCCATGGATTTAAAAGCAAATGGTGAAAAACAAAAACGTTCTAAACGATGACCGGAAGTTGGAAGCACAAGGTTTTGACACTTTATGATGCAAATGTTCTCGATGGAAAAAGATAGTAAGAAACTGAGCACTTGCAGCTCCACTGCTAGTTAGTTTTCTGACAAGCCAATGTGTGAAATCTTTTTTTCAAATCATATTGGTGCGTGGGGGAAGCAACTCCCAATGGCTGACACAGCTGACAGTATACAATGCAGCAGTTGGAGGGACCAGATCCTGTACTGTACAATAAGATCATTGTAAACCTTCACCATTTAATAGTCAATGCATTAGCCACCTTCTCTATAGCGTGGTAGTTGGTGGTGAGCGCTGATGGGGAGTCATCTCCCTCCAACCAATCAGTGTACAGTCTGTGTATATACTGGTTGTTCCCCACCTCCTTACTCTCTACAGAGTTGTATAACTCGGTGACTCTAGCTAGCAGCTCTTTGCTGTCTTCTGCTGCCGCTGCCTTCACCTGCCCTCCACCATTCAGACATCCTACAATCAACAGCACAGTGGATACTTGCGATAACTTTCAGTGCTGAAGATTTATCGCAAGACAAACAAAAAATTATGGCTGGCAAGCAAAACAGAAAATAATTAAAAAATTGCAACTCATTCAAAAAAACACACCTGCACAAACTGCCCACAACTAGATCACCTAAAGGACACGCCCACACATGGATATAATAAACAGCCAATGGCTACTTACCTATCGGACACGCCTACACAAAGATATAACAAATCGCCTACAACTAACTCGTTTGAAAAACACAACACGCCCACACATAGATAGAACAAATCGCCCAAAACCAACTGACCTGATGGACAAGCCATCATCTCCACAAAATCATAAGGACATCTCTTCTGTTTCACCTTTGGTACAATATTCTGTATATTTCTAAATCCGTAGGCCAGAGCAAATTTGAGTTTTTTCTCTCCGTTGACAGTCAAAGTTAGCTCTTGGAGATCTTTGTTACGTTTCACTGTGTATTTAATTTCAGGAGATGTGATGTTGTACAGGGACTTGGCCGCATGAATAAATACATGCTCCAAGTATCCACCTGCGTGTGATGCAGAAACATAAATAAATAAAGAGGACAGTATGAGGGCGAGATGGAATATTAAAAAAGGCGGGCGAGCCAGTAGAAGGGCAAGATCGGAAGTTATCATTTGTAGACCAATTAGACATGTAATGAAGTGTATAAAGAGTTAGATAGAGACAAAAGAGAGACTGGATGGTACGTACCAGATCCACCACCAGAATGTGTGTAGATCTGTGCAGGTATATCATCAAAGAGACGATCCAGGTCGCTGGGGCTGTAATCAGCCAAGTCCTTTCCTCCTTTCTCTATCATATCTACCACTTCTCCTACAACATTGGATGTGACATGATTTAGCAACTCGACAGAAGATAACTCCGAACTCAACCTACAGATTACTGCATAGTATATCTACTACTAGTCATTACTAGTAGAAATGCTAGGAGTGAGTGACTCACCGGAAGTTATAACGCAATCCACATCTCTTGTATCAAACTCCTCACTGTAGAAGTCAGGTCGGCTGGCCTCTAGCTTCTTATCATAGCAAGGCATTAGAGTGACATGGTAGACTTGACTAGGCTGTAGAGACTGTCTCCTGGCTATATAGCACTTGACTATACTACCCATAATCTGCTGTGGAGACTTGACTTTACTCATGTGTGGTAGTATGTGCTCTCCGTGACTCTTCTCTGCATAGCATACCCAGCCTGCAATTCATACATGTCTATATATTGTAGGTGGAGCTGAAGACAACTGCGGGGCTGTTACATTCCTTCAAACTTCACCTGGGCATATGCCAGTGAGCATAGGCAAGGCAGTTTTGTCTCCATTATCATATCTAGTTTTCCTCTCCAGAAACTCCTTGCAAGACTCTAATAGACTCAGTTCTCTACTCACGGTCGTGTCAAGGACCAAATCAAATCCTGTAAGTAAATAGTACATACATTAAACCACATTTTAGTTGAAAAAAACTAAGTCTTGGGCTCATTAGCATAGTTTGCAATAAAAATAATTGTTTGTTATTTATAACCCAAAAAAATTAAAATTCAAACCTCTGACCATCTGTTTTAAAAAAAGACTTTCCACGCAATGGATGTTCCCATGATAATAACCTGTCCATGGCCACATACACATAGTGTTAAACATTGCTGCATTCACCAAGAGTGGGCAACTCCATACATACTGGATACTCGCAGGACAATTATACAAATTGTGTTACATGCATTGAAGATTAGCCTTTACAAATTAGTGAGTCACAAACTTATAATTAAGAGTTGTATTCCCTACAGAGAGAAGACAACTCCACATGAGATCATACTCGCCTATGTGGTGGAGGTAGGTGGTGAGTTTGGCAGCTACGTCAGACAGTCCTAGGTTATACTTGACACCCAGGGAGGCTCTCACTTGAGGAGACACACTGGCCACCATGTACTTCTTTGTCTCTGGATTTCTTTGATTTTCCGCCAGAACTTTGAGCACCTGAGATAAAAAGTGTATAAATGTAATTGGGACACGATCTTTATTACAATTATTAAGATTACAAAAAATCTATCAATTTTTCAACATAAAATGGCCTTTACTTATGACTTTCCGCCTAGACCAAAATATTGTGCATCAATAAAACGGTTATACTTTGATCTAATCAATTTTTATTTGCAGTTGAATTGCAATCAGACATGGCCAAAACAACAACAATGCTGTCAACTTTACCTCAAGATGAAAGATAATGGTGGTCTTTTTATACGTACCATTTTCCTTTATCTAACCATTAATAGAATAATAAAAGTTGCAAAGCGCTTTTGTAAAATATACATTGCTGACAAAAAGTGATGTACTTGAGAAACCAAATACAGTAAACATTAGACCAGGATTGCTGGAGAGAAAAGAAAACATTAAGAAGTTATCATACTTTATCCAGAGTTAAACCGCCACTAACTCGATGCGAGTAGACAACTACCTCATGTTGGCTCTGCTGTGTGATGAGCACTGACTCTGCTGACGTAATACACCCGCTGCAGGCTAAACAGTCATTGAGGGTTATGGACACTTTGTCAAGCTTGTACGACTCTCCGTTGTCACTCAGTGCAGAATATGTACCATCATCATCTGCAGTACAATTCACTACAGTACTAATGTACATCAAAAGTACAGTTGAAAGGCAATATTTGAATATAATTACCAATCTTGATTACACCCGACTTTTTGCCAGGAGGCAGACGGTTTACTTTGACAGGTTTGATACATTCTTGTGACGGAGCGATAAAGTCATCTAGGTCAGTGAGGGCGAGAGCGCCGCTGAATACGGAAGCCATCTGCAGAATAAACCAAAATTGCAGCGCAATAGAGCAAATATTTTACCTCCTTACACCAAGTCTGCAAATTATCGCAAACAAAACCACAACGAACTCAGTTTAATGGCCTGAAAACGATTGGTCTTCAAAACCGAATGTGACAGGAACTAAAATTATATCAAGTTGGTTTCTAGATTTCAGAAGCGAGTTTACTGACCGAAACAGACAAACTCAAGTCTAGAATGAAAACGGACATTGTGCTACAATCATGTATCATATGCAAAATAACAATATAACAAAAAAACTAGTGATAAAAAACAACAAAATATTATTTTGTGATTTTTTGTTGTTCTTCTTTGGTAGTATAATAACTTGATATCCCACAGAATACCTGAGAAATAATATGTTTACTATTTTTACAATTACTAGCAGTATTACCCGCTGTATTCAAACATTATTATGCCACCCCGTTCTATTCTCCCCCACTCTTGCCTTTCTTTACCTCACCTGCCCCGCTCTACTGTTCACCCTCTACCTCTATCTCTCCCTTTTTCACTCTCTCTCTCCCCATCAAATTCCAAAGATGACACATGTGTTCTGGAGCTGGCACACTGCATATACTACTGAGAAAATTAACTTGCAAAAAAACAATGTTATGTAAGAGTATTGTAATCTATGTGGACTGGAGGGAATTTATGAGGAGGTTTAGCAAATATATTGATTACGTATATGACCCGCTGCACTCGTGTTGCCGTACACTGATGAAGTTTAGCAATGGCAGTATTTCATGTTAGTTGTCGGCCCAAACAGTAAACTGTTGTATTTTTGCCGAAAAATAATAATATTTGTTGAGGATGGAGTCCAATTTATGGCTAATAATATTTATTATGTTAAATATATTTATTTTGTTGATATCACAGAAAAATGAACTGAATAACTTTCTTTCTTTACTATGTGGAATTATATTAGGTAGAGACTGAGTAAACTTTTTATTACTGGCGAAACACAAAAATTGCAGCTGAGCGCTTATATAAATCAATAGATGAAATCGCAAAATCCCTATAATTAATTGGGTTCTCGCCACTATTTGAAAACTTTCTCAGGTTGCAGGCTCTACCTATTATTATAAATACTTACTATATAATACTTAATAATACCATGGCCTAATTAAAATATTATGATGATGAGTATTATGTGTTAAATTATGTATATTACTAAACTACTATAATAATTAATAACATAATTTCTATTTATTATGATGATAACAGCAATAATAAACCAAAACAAATAATATCAACTCAAAGCTAACTGTTACAACAACCGCAATAAAAATAAAAAAGAATGACCAGAGAATAAAGAAATTTTAACAAATACTGTAACCAGAGGTGGGAATAAGTCGTACTAAGTCAAGTCATCTTAGAGTCAAGTCAAGTCATAGGCCATAACTTGACTTGACTTATTTGAGCAGTGACTTGACTCTGACTTGATGCCTCATCTGACTCAACTCGACTTGAAAAGTTTCATGACTTGACTTCATAATACAGATGACTTTATTAAAGTCATCATCATGTCATTTGGAGTCAATCTCGCAGAGTTGTCTGCTCCTACCACAATTTCCTAAGGTAACAGAATACCCGTGTGTCATTGCTGTTTGTATTTCCTGTATGGTTATCGGAACCAGAGGTGTTATTTAGTGCACAACCTAGCTAATAGTTAGCCAACTGTATGCTTGCTGGAGTATGGTGATCAGAAAATAATTGCCTTTACATTAGGCCTTCCGGTCTAATGTTTTCTACTAGAAAAAAACGTAGAATAGTTGATGATTTTCTACTGTTCAAAAATATAAAAAGACAAGAAGAAGGTGCATATGCAGAATACTGTTTGTTTTGTCAACTAGAAATGTCTTAAAAATAATTAGTGCACTCTGATTACGAAAGTTTGTGAAATGGGGAAGACTTTTTTTTCAATAGGGTTGTTGTTTTTAATGCGCCTTCTCGTCAACTGCATGTAGGTCAAAATCCCTGCTGGAAAAAAAAGTTGATTGCAACTTGTAAAATTCCTAATGTTTTTTGACTTTATTAAACATGTGTTTTAAAATTTATTGCACAACTTTACTGCAGAGATTTTTTTAACAGAAAATGAACAAAGAACAAATAATTTTACAAAATTAAGTTGCTAAAATAAAATAGTGACCTTTTTTTTCAAGTAAGGAAAGAGGAAAAACAACTGCCATGCAAGGAATAGGGTTAAACCATTTAACTCACTGTGAAGTGTCTACTGCTTGAACCGTAAACAGAATATTTTATTGGCCGCAACATTCTACTGGTTCTGGCTTTCCATAAGTACAAATGCTATACTGCCAGACTATTGTTCTGAACCACTGATTTATCATTGCCAATATTTTTGTCATCTGTTGCTGTTAGGGAAATCCTTCAATAAAAATCTTCTGATTTCTGTGAAAGTTTTGTATTAGTCATCTATTCGACATCTAAATTACCCCCCTCCCCTCCTCTGAAATCTGCTCGGCGAGTCGATCACGATGATGTCTTTGATAATGCTCTACGACCAATAGACTCTGAGATATTCAAGTGACTTGATATTTGACTTGTAAGTCATTTGAGTCAGACTTGACTTAAAATTTTTCATTACTCAACTCGACTTGACTCAACAATGTTTGTGACTTTAATCGACTTGACTCAGCTGAACCTCAGAATGGCTGCGACTTGACTCGACTCACAAAGTTCATGACTTGACGCGACTTTAAAGTCATTTTCTCCCACCCCTGACTGTAACTAATATTAAAATAATAACATTTATTATTATTATTATTATTCATTGTAATATTATTGCAATAGATTATATATTATAATTAATAAATAATAATAATTATAATAAATAAATGTTTTTATTATTATAATAATATCAATAGTAGTTGTTAGAATTACTTTATTACAATTATTTGTTTATTTTGTATCACTTAATAATTAATTAATAATTACTTACTACTAACAACTAACTATTATAATTATTAATTATTACTACCACCAACGCTTTTTATTTTAAAATTAATAGATAGATAGCAATAATAATTATAATAAAAATAATGTAATAACCATTGGTATTACATCATATACGATTGATATAATAATAATTATTAATAATAATAACTATAATATACTAACTTAGTAACTAACTTCTAACTAAGACAATAATAATAATAATAAATTTCAATAATAATTTATTATAATAATAATAATTCATAGCAAATAATAATAATTATCATTAGTTATTAATTATATATTATTATGCACTATTTATTTATTATTAATAATTAATAATAATAAATTATTTATAATAATAATAATAACAAACAAACAACAACAACAACAATTATTATTATTTATTATTATTATTATTAATAATAATAATCCTAAGTTTATTAATATATATATTGAACGAATTATCATGATTAAAACGGGCTTTGCGCATTTTCGCTATCTCAGTAGTTTTAAACAATGTTTACAAAACTAATAAGCTATTACCTAACTAATAAGCAACGTTGTAGAACAATAATATGATGATATGAATTGAAACAACATGAAAAGCAAAACGACGATTACAAAAGTAAAAATTCTGAAAACAAATAAAAATGGATTCGTCACTCACGTGTACCTGTTCGCTTATATAGAAATAACGTTTGAGCAAATAAGTCAAAATCTTAAGAATTTTTCAACTGGTTAGTTATGGAAGTATAAATTTAATCTATGAAATAGACAAAATAAACAATACGTTTTCACAGTTAGTATTAAAGTTGAATATTTTGTATAGCAACAGCGGATTTATATATTTATATTGTATACTTTGTGTGTGATAAGGCTTATGCACTTACATTCTTTTGTTTTATTTTGAAAATCAAAAGTCAAGTGTGATTTTATTATTTATAGTTTACCATCTTCACCAGCTGCGTTCTACAAGAAATATGGCGGTGAACAGTATTGGTAAGTTCATATCTGCCTTTTAATTAATATAACAGTTGCTGTACTGTATACTTTTATATTTTTGGTATCAATCCGTCAGTCGTCATATCATAATATGTATGTTGTATTATTATAGAAGGAGATAAGCCAACTGCAGAAAACAGGCGGATTAATAATAATAAACAATAATAATGGATCATTGAATCGCTACATTATGAAACAAATTTGAATAACATTATCAATAACCAAACTCTTTGATTTCAGCAGTGGTGGCAGCAGCAGCGCTACTAGCGATGATTACTGGTCTGATGATGATGGTCTGTGTTACTTCATTATTATTTTATGTTAAGCCAGTCAATTCTTATGAAATGTATCCAATTATAATTATTATTATTCTTAGCCTGATGGTGGTGTAAACATGTTTCAATCGCATGCATGCATGGGTGGTTGGACGAAAGTTAGGTAAAGCATATTTAATGTACGTTTTTACAGCCATAATTATTTTTGAATATGATAATCGTAATCTATTATTATAACTTAAATAAGTTCAGAGCCAGGCAATCCGCTTTATTATAGCAGATATAAAAGGCACAAGGGGGGGGGGGGGGTAGGAGAAGCCAGAGAAAAGCTGGGCCTTCCCCTCCTTCAACAAAGGAAACAACAGAGAATGAGACTTCTGATGAGGATTCTCAGCCGAGAAGATCACTACCCTGCGCTGGTGCAGGCATACGATGAGATTCTAGATCGCCTGACTAACGCTATACAAAACAGAACGCAGACTAAGGGACACCCCACCTCACTGCAAGCCAGCAGCAAACTATTCCACAACAGCTTCCTGCCAAAAACAATATGCGAGCTTAATGTTCAAGGCAACACCAATACTAGAACGACTGAGTCACAACCACGGACAGGCTAAATCTGGCCTGTACTGACCCACAACAAATCAACCCAGAAACCAATTACTGGAAAATAGTCCCACCTATGTTTACCCAATGGTCAAATAAGAGGCACGCCCCTTACACCCCTAGGTGGTCTAGCTTGATATACCCAACGAGAAAAATGAGAAATGATGATCATATGATGTGAGATATGATCATGAAATATTTTTCTATAATATGTAAATAATAATTATAGCAGGAAAAAGTGCAATCCCAAGGTTTAATTGAAATCATAGGGTAGCATAAATCAATTGTAAATATTCACATCAATGATACTGTGCATAATTTGTTATTTCTGTAAGTGTCCAGTTGTTCGACACATGCTTTGTCAGAAGATTAAAGCAATCATAGGCAGGTTTTGAATGAACTTTGTTGACAAATCTGGAATAACTGTTAATTATGCAATAATAAAGAGAATGCTTATTGTAGAAAGCTTTGATATTTGTTCTCGACAGCATACAAAATGCCATTTTGACATTTATTCCAGGAGCTGTCTATTTAGATGAAAATATATGTATGTCAAAACGGTAATTTTTATTTTTGCTGGAGCTAAAGGCAAAATATACTTCTTTATCACCAAACTAACATACCTTCCAGGTCTGTCTACACTCATCACCGTGAATGCTCATTTTGTCTTTGTTCATACCAATATCTTCTACAGTTTTATTGCAGAGAGTATTGTTGATTATATCTGTTATATGGGATTTAATTAATTAAAAAGCCAATCCAATCGTCATATGACTGTTTTCGTAGGAGAAAAGCGAGAGAGCTGGTGTGCAGTTGAAAAGATGAAAGAAGAAGACTTTTGTCGAGCACAACGGAAACATTATGATATTCATCTGCAGCGAAGTGAGCAGACAGGTCAAGTTGCTGAGATTCCTGTCCAGTCTAGATGTGAATGGAAACCAGAAAAACCAAAGCTGAAAGAGCGAAAACATTTTAGTCATACATGTAAGATTTTACTCTTGCTTAGAGTTGGCAGCGGAAAGTAGGGTCAAACTTAGTGCGTTGTGTTTTAAACAATGCGGCTGAGATTTGTTTTGTATCTGTACAATTGACTAAAACAATGTTATACACAAATTGTTGCACTAAAAAACTCTAGCTCCTAACATTGTAGAAATGCTCTAATGAATACACCTCCATGATTTTTGTATAGCAATTGATTAGCATTGGGTGGTCTGCATATAGTGTACTGTAGTGTACTGTATGTGTGGCTGTTCATAGGTTTGGTTAGAAATTTATCTATTTGTTTGTGTGACGAACTCTTTTGCGGATCTTTTTTAGTTACTAGACAATATTTGCAGCTTCACTTTGTACACCTGAAACTTATATCTCAAAGTTCACTAAATAATCTTTCCCAAAGGGAATGTCACAGAAATTGGTTGTTGTTTCAACACTTCAACTTACATACAATTTTTGTTCGCCCATATTTTAGTTGACTCTCGTCTGGTCCTGTAGCTAGAGATAAAAGACCACAGGCTACAACAGAACTTGACAGCTGAGGGCATATATATTAGTTGTTGGAGTGTCTCTCTATTGTTTTATCCTTTACTTGTAATAAATAATACTATGTAGTATTATATAGTATTATGTAACATTACATAAATGTAATACATAATATTATATAAGAATATTGTGTAATATGTGCTAATTTACCACTTTTGCTGCTCAATCTAATTCTTGTCACCAGTAATAATTTGCTCAACAGTTTTTAATAGTCTATACAAAACCTTCTACTGTTATTGCAGTGCATTTGCTCAAATTTTTCAGAATGATATTCATTGTTATTCATTTATATTTCTCGTTAATTGTAGAGCCTGCTTATAGAACTCTCTTCTGCTTCTCATTGATTTTTTTTCTTTGAACTTCCTCTCCTTTACACACCAATAAAATCTGAGTTTCCTGTTACATTTAACTCATTAATGTTTGTCATTGAAGCCTGGGTATAATATCATTTGTCAGAAATGAAAGCAGACATGATTGCTAGACGGAGAGCATTGCGCTTTGGTCAAAAGTCCTGATGTAATGTTTAGATTTAGTGTATTTCTGGAGCAATAGATGCAAGTAAATATTATATAATATCAATAAACATTTGACCATTATATGCGGATATGTAAGTAAATGTAATGTCACAGTGATATAAAAGTAATTGCACAGTTAAATGTATGACATAAACTACAAGTTATATATATTTCATAAAATGAAGCATCTACACACAGTATAACATGTAAAGCTGCGTGTACATAACTGATAGAATACTGTTGTGCCAGTGATTAATTTTCAAAAAAATCATGTATGGAGTTTGTACAGAGGATATCACATTGAGCATTGGTTGGTACTGTCAGCGTGTGCAGTCTATTTCCTTTCTACCGCATGTGACCACCATTTTCCTCACCCAATGAAAATGTGCCATTTCTGTGTCCTGTTGATTCGCTGTCAATGATCTTTTTGCTGCTGTTGTTGCTGCCCATCTCCAGATCTCCAGATCCGCTTGGGTACCATCGCTTGGTCTTTCCATTTTTTCTACCTCTCTTACAGTGGTACAAGGTACTCATCAGTATGCACTCTAAGAACTCAAATGCTGTCAGGAATGAGCAGCCTATAAACAGTCCTAGTTGACCTCCGATGACCCCTACAAGCGAACAAATACAATCATTTTTGTGATGAGTACGAAATCATATGTACGTGCTACACTGATTGAATAGAAAGAAATAAATATAATGCTTCTTCTAAACGGCTCTAAAGAAACTGCTAGCTGACTGAATATGGATGCTGTTTGTTCATTAGTAGTTGTCTGCTCCTTATGCTTGCCACATTGACTGACAACTCCAAATCTGTGTGGCTGGATTTACAATATTATATGGAGACGGAGGGAGAGGAATCATCACTACTAAACATATAGGTGAAATGGTTATGGTAACGACCTACCAAGCAAGGCTGAGTCATCCATAGCTTTATTCTGGTTAATCTCTGTTTCAGACATAGACTCAAAGTAAATGTCTAGATTGGCTACATTTCCCCTACAACACACACATTTATTATCCATATTGCAATATTCAAGTAAAAATGCCAATTTTGTTTTCATCAAGTTTTGATCAAGAGTTTTCCTCCCCTGCAGTTGGTTTTATTGTTTGATTAACTCTCATAAACTACCACCCCTGTACTAAGACTAAACATGAAAGGGAAGTTCACCAAGTAGATCACAAGGTAATCCAATACCTGCTGCCAAATAAGGAGAGGGACTACATTCATACCTGACCAAGCTCATCCAGTAATTTGTCTACTATAACTACCAACATACACACCTGCCACTAACTACAAGCTGCCATAAGCTAATTATACTTTTGTGTTACCCTAAAGCTGCTGTAGCTAAACAAGCATTCGTACCTGAGATATTGCGACTGGCTGTCATAAGTAGGTACACCTGGCACAGGTGCAGGTAGAGATATGTTTAGCTGCTGACCTAGCTGAACACCATATGGAGCATTAGGAAAGTCTGTATATGACAGTTTCACCTCGTATGCCTCTGACATACACGCTATTGGACAGTCACAGAGATTTCCAAAGTCAGCATTTACTATTGCTACAAGAATGAGAGAAGTAGCGTATAGGTGGATCGTCACATGAAAATATACGAATATCATGAAACATGGTGAGCAATGTACAAACAAAGGTCAAACTGGATGGTCAGAAATGGCTAGAAAAAACAAATTGGCAGCCTAAAGTGTAGCTAAACAATAAAATAGCAACAAAAAACATGGCAGTTGAGGAGCTCAAACTAAGTGCACTAATGATGGATATAAATCAAGCATTGTTTTTTTTTCTAATGCAGCACTGCTAAGTATGGTCTGCCTCCAAAACAAAACTTTAATCACCAGTTATTTTTTAGTCCAAAATCATATAACAAAACAGCCATAACAAGATTGCTGCGTTTGTAGTACCTTACCAATTTCTAAAAAAGCGCACTCTGAAAGCTGTAGATAGCTACAAATATCGTAGTCGCCAGGGAAGTAATATGGCTTGCAGCCACACTTTTCTACCACTTTGTCAAGCTTGCATTCAATGGCGCACGCATTGAGAGTGTAGTGAGAGTTATATCGTAGTTTCCTATCTGGGTCACATCTTCCCCATGGCTCGTACATATTGTTTCTCTATGTTAAAGAAACAAGGCAACAATGCTCAAACTGAAAGTGATAACATATAACAGAAAGAAACGAATAAAGGGAAAGAAATAAAAGAAATGTCCAGAAATTTACGCGATAGGCTATAGGAATAAGGTTAATGCAAATCAATGAGCCAATGCAATCACTGTTCAATTTTTATGGAGTTGTTTGTTCAGAGAAAGCACAACTCCTGTGCATCGCAGTAAATCATCGCCACTTATTGTGGAGCAAGCAAATTCTATAAATGAAATGGCAGCCCATGGAAAGCAGCTGACAACAAAGTCATGTGGTACAATGCTTTGTATAGAATACTAGTATCGCTGCCACTATCACATCTATTTTACCAATTTGTACAAAAGCACATTGTTCTAATTGGTCGAAGGAGCAGATATCGAATTCACCAGGATAGTAATATGGCTTGCAGCCACATATCTCTACCACATGGCTCAACCGACACTCAACAGCACAACCGCCAACGGTATATTTGCTGTAATATGTCAGTGTTCTATCCATTTCACATCGACCCCATGGCCTTTCTATGTTATTGGTCTATAAATCACACCAGTGCTTTGTAAGAATTAGGTTGAACACTTTCTTTACATTAATGAGAGCATTTTAAGAGTTGCTGATGGCTAGGTATAATTAAAATAACTTGTGGCAAGGTTAAAATAAAAATTCCGCTGCTTTTACACCGGTATACGACAAAATAGCCTGCTAGTAAAACGTCTTAAAAAAGTGCTTTCTCAGTCTTATCACAGATTCAGTTACATTACTAGAGTCTTTAGATATTTGCCTAAAAAGTATAAAGAATAGGAAACTGTTTAAGATATACTTACAGTGGTTTTGGTGAATCCAACAAATCCCTTTGTACCAGGTGCTATAGCGTAGCCCATGGAGTTGATGACTGGCACTTCGTAAGGGGCGTGCACTATGAACTTTAGCCCCAGCTCACTGTTTCCGTTCAAGGCCAATGACTCTGAATACTCCCACTAAAGCCATCATAGATGTTGTATATATACTTACACGAATGACAAGTGAACTGAAGATGTGAGAAAGTTAGAGAATCATTCACTTACAGTTTTATTGAGCATTTCTACTACTTGCTCAGTATAAAGGCATATTTTATCTGTGATTTCAAATTTTCGATACATTCATAGGAAGGCATAATTAACATTTTCACCCCAGTTCAAACCACAAATGGACGTATTGTGACTAAATCTGAGGAAAAATGGATTGACTAACTGCATAAAATGCCTACTCTCAACTTTGCAGAAATGGCGTTGTGTTTGTAAAAAATAATAGCTTCAAAGAAATAGATACCAGAAGAAGTTGCATCACAACTTGTCTGTACAATAAATGTTTGTCGCAACCTGAAGCACTTCTCAGATAAAAGAGGCGGTGCAGTTATAGGCCTAGCTCTTGGCAAAGCAAAGGTTATTCATCAATTTACAAGAGTTACTAGTAAGAGCCTAAATAACATAGATTTGTATTGATCCTAGAAAAAAATTAAAAAGGCTTCACTTACTTGGCAGGAAGTTTAATGTATGTATTTAGAGATTTATCGGAGACCAACTTACGGTTTGTACATCCAGTAGCAGGTTTAAACCTCCTGTGGGACCAGAACTGTCCTGCAGTAAAGGAATCTTAAAGTCTTCTTTTTCCGCCAGCCAATCAGGTATGCCTTGATTGAAGGTGTAACAGTTACCATATGCACCAAACCTGTGCTCAAACCACTAAAACACAGCATGATCAGAGCTCAAACCACCACAACATAATTCGATCAGAGCTTAAATCACTACAACACAGCATGATCAGAGCTCAAACCACCACAACACAGCATGATCAGAGCTCAAATCAGAATAATTAATTATTAACCTAAATTATTTTATCTTTCATGTTCAACAAAAACAGTTATTTGGTAATCTTTTACTTTATATTGAGTTTTGTTTTATCACAATACTAGTAATGTAATAGTTTAATATAAACAGAATACTATTATTCAGTGGTTTTATTTATTTTAATATTGACACCATTCTTTGTTGCCTGCACCACTAAATATCTTCCAGCTATGAGCAATGGCTGTTCCACCTTTACGTAGCTTCAAACCCATAATGGTAAACAAGCATGGCACATTGCCAGAGAATTTTAAAATAATACACTCACATTTAAAGAAAAATACAAGACACATTTTCAAATTGTTATAAAAGTTGAAACAAACTTTTCGAATATCAACCAGTGTTTATTATCAAATCTCTAATTACAAATATTAATTGATGTTGATAAATTTGATAAATAAAAGTTTCTTTTTCACATCAACATTTTCCGATATATTACTGTATTATAGCGTACCGTTAACTGCCCTGGGGTGAATTCTTGCCCGAGTTTTGACAATTGTCAAATGATTATAAAGTCTCAAGTCCAGAATAAAACAAATGCTCACCCGAGAGTCGCATTTCTGGCCTCTAAATGTACAAGACAGCAGAGTTCTTGGTTCCCCTGCGCTATGGTTTGAATTTTCATCCACCAACTGCCACCCAGCTGTCCTCGTAAACTCTGCATAGTTGAAAATTGACTTGAGCGTGTCTTCTTGCTCATTAGGTGTGGTGCTGTTTGTAGATAATGTTGTGGCTTCAAAATCTGTTACGTTGTTTATTGGTGCAGTTCTTAGCAAGCCTGTACTTGTGGGAAAGGCATCAGTGGTTGTGGTGAGGTCTCCGCTGCCTGCTTGCCTCTTTGATCTCGTCAGCGTATTGAGGAGATCTGTAATATTGGTGAAACCATTTCAGGACTGCCTGATACTGATTGGCTTGTGTTGTCTTTTATTGTGTTTGCAAAGACTAAACACAGTTGAAAATGTATTCAAAGCTAAGCTTTACTGAGCAGTCTTCAGACGTCGACCTGCTGAAAGAATTTTGCTAAAAAGCTAAATAATTGTTTTTCGTACATCATAACCTCTTTTTTCCAAATAAAACTTTTTGGACTTCGTTGCTAAGAATTAAAGTGAAATAATTAACAGTACTGTTTAATTATTATTTGTTTTGGTTACATGTGAGGCACACAATATACTACAAAGCTACAATGTATTAGTAAATGAATACAACACAGCAACAGTTTACACACTACACTCTCACAGCGTACACAACCAACATAGCATTTAACAATTCACCTAACTTGGTACAGTTGCCACGCTATTACAACTCCACAAACGTAAATTACAAAATATGTCATGCAAAGCACACTGGCCTACCATCTTCATCCTCCGCAAAAGGATTGTAATCTAGATTCTCTGAAATGATTTTTATACATTTTATACTAGCAAAATTGGAAAAACTGGTATCACTTAATTAACTCCTTTGTGCAGATACACATGGAAACTGTAGCAATAACTGAATAATATAGAAACAAAAATATAATCTGAAATATTTCATTTGTTAATTGAAACAAAGAAGTGTAACGCCTGCTGATTGCTAGTTTACTAGTTTGTTTTGGTCACTAGTAAAGCGTGATAATACAATGTGTACCGACCCAAGCCAGTATTGTGTTACAGAAATGAAGGGAAGAGAAAGTGAAAGAAAGTAGAAATGTGCTAGAACTATCTAGAAGCTACTGTAGTACAACACAGCTGACATTTATACGGCTATGGCGTTATTACCTTTACTTATTTCTGATACGGGCTTGGATTGACCAGCTGAAATATTGGGATGGGAATTCATAAATACAATACATAAAGTGAGCAGCCATCATTAGTATTAGTTTGGATTGGTAATTGTCCACTGGGAACTCAATTTAATCATGCAATTTGGTGCAAAATGTTCTTATATATATATTAGTTCTAGAAGCTTCCAGTCATCATTGTTTAGAAGCATTGATCGCTGCCATTCAAATTTGCTGATGATACTCGCTGCAGTACTCTTAGGAAAATGAATATTCTTGCATTTCTAGCAGCAAATACAATAATTGATTTCATATCTAAATTTAAGTAAAGAAGTTTGAAAAAGAATCATTTGCTGATTATCCGTTACGGCAAAGTGCAAAACTCTACAGCTGCGGCTATCTAGAAAAACTGTTAAAAGTCTGCCGTTGTAAAATACTCAAAAGATCAGCTTTAATGCCACCAACACAGCAGAGGTAGATGCAACTGAGATAGACCTACCAGACACGTTAAAGGTGAGGGTAGCAGTATTAATAATGCCAGATGCAGAAAAGATTTGCTCTGCTGTGAGACTGTAGACATTCCCCTCCCAAAGCAAAGTGTTCATAACGTCCACTGAGAGCGATCTATCGTAGATGTTCACATTAGTTATCATTCCACCTGCAGATGCTTTGTCTAGCGGTCGGTTTGCTACAAACATATCAATGCGTTAGAAGTTGTGACACCTTTGGTAGGATGGTTCTGGTGTAACACGCTCAAATTATAGTAACCTCTAGAGTTCAGGTAGTTCTGGTAGCTATTGAACAGGACCAGATTCCCTCCAACTGGAAAGTTGTCACTCATGTCTAATTTTTCTTCGTCATACAGTTTAAAAGTGCTCCCAAATACCAGAAACTTGTACAGCTACAACGAGAGTTGATAAAACTCATTGAATCATAGCATCATTGTAGTCAAATGTGAAAAATAGCATAAAGATTGAAACTATGAAAAAAAATTTAAATGAAGTAAAGTTTGAAAATGCTTCGTTACACTTTTTGCTTACATACTAATAAATTTGACTCAAGTTTAAACTAATTGTAACAGCAAAGTAGATTGTTCTCTCCGAAATCAATAACTAAACTGACATTGATAAGTAAACTTGGTAGTTATCTCCCAATAAAGAAGACAACTCCTCTGTGAGTACTCAGTTGTCACAAGAGTGATGTTTATGAAAACTACCACCTAACAATTAACATATATGTTTGTGTCTTATTTTTAGTATAGCAAACAGTTTGAGTAGTTAGTAAAACAAATGACAGGGTGGGTTCGCAGCAATCAACTAATAGGAATGACGCACAACTGAAAATTGAAAAAACTAAAGACATGAAGAAGGTTATCCCATTACCAGAGGCATGCAACATAGATTTCTATGACAGAATAACAGCTTGCTACTAAACTGCCTCATAGACATCGAAACCAAACTTGAAAAAAAGTCTAAGACAAAATCCCTTTTTTTATTGGTAAGGCAGCAATATTACATCTTAGATGTCTATGAGACAGCAGCAATAGCTCTAAACCTGATATCTAGTTTACCTGCAAGGTGGATCCATGCTAAATAATCGCAAACAAACACAAAGGCAATGACAAAGAACGTAGGAAGGGGTAACGACTCCAAGCTTACAATACTGACAAGACATGGCATACAAGACACTCGATGTAGGCATAGACAGTCCGTCACTAGCTTTTTCTAAACATTTAATTTTTATGTCTATTGTGCCGCAGGTTTGTGTAAGCATTTAGAAATGTGTGATCGCTAAACAATTTAATCTAAAATTAATCTTGAAAGTAGAGTTTTATTGGAACTTGAAAAAGCTAGTTTCAATGGATAACGACACAGAAAATAAAGGAAAGAAGAAGTTCCACCACCAATAAGGACAAAAAAGTCATCAAGTCTTTCAACAATTATTTATTATTTACTTAGCCTGCTCCCAATTAAATACGAGTGATCGAACAAAGCTAACAAATGATTTTTACAGAATGAGGAGATAAAAAAATTTATGATCACTTTGAGAGTGCGGCGAAAAAATTTGGAATGCTTCCAATCTCTTTATATACATATTTATGTAGCACAATCATCATTGTAGATGGAAACCATCGACTGTTTCAAATGTCGTGTTTGCTAGTTTAAATGAAAAGTTACAATATCAATTACAACATTGGAGTTATCCTTTCATTCATCTGACCTCGAAAATTAACAAAGAAAGACATAATCTCTCACACAGCAAACGTGAAGTCCTTAACTGTAGGCATGAGGAAGTCTCTTACCTCCACTACAGCACCATCAGGGACGGTAGCGTATTGAAAACAAAATGGGTTCCATTGGTTATAACTGGTCAGAGTTAATCTTTTTCCTTCTGCGCCAAAGAGGCTGAACTTGACACCGTATACGTTGCTGGTTGTTTGTGGTGAAGTGATCACAGACATGATAGAGGTGTCTATAATAGAACATAGCTTCAGGTCAAAAGTTCTGCTCATATATTACTACTGTTCATTACTTTTTGCGGAATGTTAGTCGATGTGACTGAATTGAAGTGTCTTCCATGATCGGTTATGATCAATGTAAGAACCAATAAAAACTGGTATTTCTTTGAGTTTTAATGGAAGAACGTGTTGTGGTGTGAAACCACGATATGTTGCATTATTTGCTGTAAAACATGCACACATGATTTTGATTAAAAAAAGTTTGAGTGACTTCCGACAAACGGTTCAGAAGTTAAAAAGCAATATACGGGTTTTGTTTGGAGTTTTCTTCTCCGAGATGGCGGGCAAAATTTGTAGGGCTCAAGTTTTGTGAGAAAGCTATAAACATTGGGTTTCTAGTATCAAAGCTTGATCTTCTCAGCCATTCCTGGTATACAGAGTGTTATCGGTTGAAGTAAGAACATGGCCACAGTTATAAAACAGCTCAGTTTCTAAGCCTCCTGCGTGATCAGAAGATTAATGTTCCTTGAAATCTATACGAATAACCGCAAAAGCTTTTAAGAAATGAATGTTAAAGTCCTTGATTGATACCCAAGGCTGTAGAACAGGATCTTGGAGAATGCAGATTATTGGAGAAGATACAGCACCAACGACCCGAGCCAATCTATTCGTAGATTGTGGTTAGTCAAGTATTTCAACTAGCCCAAGTGAATCACAGATGTGAGCTGTAGGTATTGTATATTGCTTGCCTTCTAGGGCTATCTGACATCGATCAAAGTCACTATTGAGCTAATATTACTACAATTTCATAATTGTGGGCATTGAACAAATGCAAGAACATCCACATATCAACCCATCTAGATACAAATATAGCCGTTATATATCGATCAACAGGCGTTAGACACCTTCAGCCATCCTACACCGGTGATGTCACAAACTTATGCACACATGCTTACTCGCTCATATCTCATACGACGCCTTTCATCTCACCTATGTAAATGATTCACACTCAGCTAGTATAATCCTTACCCTCATGAGAGCTTCAAGAGATCTGAGCGCGCAGTACGTGAAGAATAACGACTTTCGTATACCCAACGAGCATATTATTGATAATGAGTGTCAGACCTTTGATGCATTGGAAAGTTTTTTGCAAAGTGACTTTGGTAAAATATACATAGATGTGTAAAAGCTTACAGACAGGATATGCATGCATATATGTACTCATGTACATAGACATGGTCACTCCTACCGCTGTTGTTGCATACAAAGTTGCTTGTAGGTTTGTTTGTAGAAAGCTATTTAAAGTTTTCTACTAACACATTTGTATTTATTAGACTATGTCAATTAAAATAGTTTGATCATAATTTCCTAATGCAAAAAAGGACCCATAATGCATCAAGAACGCAAGAGCAAAAGATTGAGTTGGAACCTAAGATTAACATCAGTTGACACTCGCGAGTACGGCAGTATTATAGAATTAGTTGCTTCCCTGTCATATTAAATAGCCAATAAATCATTGATAGCTGTTTACATCTACCTACTTATTACTTCTAAGGAATGTTAGACAAGGTTTACCCTGAGGCAGTAAACCAGCTAGTAACCACTAGTCTCAATCGATCTATTCAATCTTAACTACTTGTGTGTTAATTTTGACTTTTAATGCATTCCCTAATAAATCAATGCGTACAGTGAAAGGCATATCCCAGGAGACAACTAATGCACTGGCTAACAATATGAACTTAGCTGACATTAACTGACACATGTCATCGATTGTCATATACCTTCACACCTGCATTCTTTTGTCATTGTGAGAACAAGCATTAGATTACAGATAACTATAGTAAAACTAATGAACAGCTATATCGATGCCTTGAAATAGATTTAAAGAATAACTAATGAATAAAAACATATATATTTCTCACCTCTGAATCCGTATGATAAGATGGTTGAGAGACGATCACCAACTTGCGCTTTGATCCAAAAGCACAAGGTTACTTTGGGTAAGGATTGCCTCTCACCCTCAGCTCTGAGCGCACCAGATACAGCTATGGTGTCTGGGTCGGAGCCATTATTTATGAGCACATATCGATCTCCAACCGTAGAAGCTGTGGAGGAACCATGTTGAGACATATCAAAAGCTTGTCAAATACACAATTTTTCAGTCCGTAATAAACTTTCATTAGTTCATAAGCTAAAGGACTTACACATTCATAAAGTAGATGCTACTGACTAGCAAAAATATAAAAAAATATTAAAAAACACACATATAAGAAACCAGAAAACTTTTTGCAATTTCTTTCAGGTTTTTTGCAAAATATGTTCAAGAAAATGTAATGCAGTTTTATGTAATGGCTAACCAGCTTGTACTTCCAGGTAACCTGAACATCTAATGATTAATTTATAAATATAATTATTGAAAAATAAATATTTTTTAGTAAATGTAAAGTAGGATTTATTTTCTCGACGACAAATAGAAAAACCGGGATAACAAAATTGAACATGGAACAATGTTTCAGCCAAAAACTATTAAAAAGGATGCATAAAGCCAGCTCATCTGGCCTATTGTTGAATTAAGTGTTTCATTTTAGGATACATCAATGATTGGCTAATGTTAATATTTCACCATCATGGCCACTCTAATTTGCCAATATAAAGGTGTTGAGTGCGATTTCTGATAAGTTACAGGTAAGCTCGTAAAGTGGCCAACAACCTCCGGTTTCTCAGTTACAAACAGACTCAGATGGTGGCTGGTTGACAGGTATTGCAGGTATAAATAAGGATTTGTATCGGGTGAATGCTCAATTATTGAACTATCTAGTAAAATCAATGGCTATTAATCCATACAATATCCAGATAGATTTGAGGTTGATGAGAGATGATTACGATTGCGTTATCGAGTAAAAAATTATTTATGGACTATGCGGCCATCTTAGAATGACAGGTGTACCAGAAATGATTCAGGTACCTGTAAAACGTAAAGTGTGAAATAGGTGGTGGAAGGCTGTGCCAGCTGACTGATTCACTTACTAGATATACAGATAGGTATTCTGCCCTTAAACTCTCCGTTAGCTCTACAAGTGTGCACTGCATCTCCATCCATTAAAACAGTGTTAGCTGTTGTGCACCTGTATGTGAGAGTGGTCCCAGTCAGCACTGTGTTGTCACTGCTGACAGCAGTGGACAGATCATATGCCATCCCAGGAGGAGCAACTGGAAGAGGACACTCTAAAGGAGGAGGTTCTGTGGTTGATGCCGGTGAAGTTGTTGGTGGTAATGTCGTTGTTGGGTCTACAAGACGATCATGGTTTGTTATCAGTTGTATTTAAATTCTTACAAACATTTCATTATGAAGGTACAATGGACAACAATAATGTATAGTTAGGCTTAGATCAAAACAAACTGGGCCTTTCAGAGGCTTCATTAAAGACATTTTCCACGAAACTATTCACAGAAAACTTTGCATTGTCCAGTGAGCAAACACAGCAAAGTGATAAAGCGAGTTAAATCTTATTCAATAATTGCTGATCATGGCTGAATTGAAATAAATTTTTGGGATCAAATAAAAGTTACAATTTGGCAGTTTTATTGAGACTTATGCTCTGCTAAGATAACATAACATCAATAGCTTGCAAGCAAAGGAATAGCATACACTTTTAAAAAACGTGGTTATACTTTGGCATCAGTATGCTCCGAGGGAAATATATTTTTGGTAATATCTGTAAAACTATGCTCATGAGATGTTTGCTGTACTACAACATCACATAAAAATATATTTAAAGAAGGCTAAGTCTCTGGGAATACAAAACAGAACATAGTGTTCTCCTGTGAATCTTTGCCTGTTTATAATTAATGTTTTTTATGCTAGAAAAGTATAGCATCGTCAGGGTTATGTACTTTCTTGTACTATATATTGTGTGCAGCGCTGTGTTCATAACGTCACGTACCAGACCTCCAGTGCTATTGCTATGATGAATGTTCTAGACAAAGTGTCTGCCATGTGCTACCATTAAAGCCATAAAATAGCTATTGTGTCTTTAATAAGTAACTGTTTACCATGGTCAACAATAAAAACAGATTTATGTTTATTGATAAATTGTTAACAAAACAATTTAAAAATGTTTTTTTTTGATTTGGCGAGCAATAAATATTAAATGACGGCAATTCTATTTGCGACACTTGGTGTGAAAGTGGCAAAGTAAATGTAATGTAGGGTTACAGGCTTTTAATACGTTACTTAATGGTTTTGTATAAAAAATTGTATCCAATAAATTTGATTTCAAACCCTCTAGAGCACATGCATGTAGCTGATATAAACTACATTATCAATTATTGATAAGCATGTGCACTTATGACTGAGTATAGTTGGTTTTATAAACATGAAAAGATGATCATCCATTGATGATGATATATGGTTCAATAAAAATTTAAATTTACTGCTCAAATTTTTCTCACCAACACGAATTCAAAAAAAAAATTCAATTTCCCCTCTTAGTCCCCCCCCCAGCCCAGAACCGGCCCGACCCAAGTCAGTTAACGCACTGACCTATTAGCTCTAGTACACTGGCTCCAGATTGCGGGTCTGCGTTTTCTTCAATATCTGGGATAACGTAGTCATAGCTGTATATTTTGATGACTTCCTCCAACTGCTCCAGCACTTCTGGAGAGAGATGTGACTTTCTCCATCTGCAAAATATCTCCAAGCATTACTGGCCTGCCAATACTTGGTAGCCCTAATGGATCGATTCGGCTAGTTTACACATCGAGCAAATGCTTCACCAGTTTAAAAAATTGTTGAATTACTCTTTGCAGAATTTGATCATTAAAATTGTTTGATGACGTTAAGATCTTTCATACATAATTTATAGGGATGCACTGATTTTAATATCTCAAAGGTTTTGGCCTTTAACTAACATAGCTAACAATTCCTGCAATAGATTAATGAAATTTTCAACAACATGACTTCCAATAAAAATGCTTTAAAATTTTATTAAACATCTTTTGCTTGACTGGAAGCAGACGAACGTGGCCGGAATTTGCTCAGCTTCGAACACTTGCCCCACTAATACAATCCATCCAGGCCTCTATATTCATTTGTATTGTATTTGTTTGAAGGTTATAGAAAGTTACAATAGAGATCACACATCTTTCTTCTCGAGGGTTCATGAGTATTATCTCTCTATTCAATAGGGAATACTTCAAAGTCACATGACATGAGTTTGCTGCTGCTCTATGCTGACCAATAACGACTCCCAGTAACATAAAGACCAACTGGTGCATCTAGTTATGTAAAAATAATACGGTGCCAAAATTTTGATTGTGATTCCATTTCGTTCAAAATATAAGATTGTTTCCAACATTGCCAATGGTTCCCTTACCTGTTGAAATTGCAGACTGTAACTGATGGGAATGCTATCTTTTGGCGGTTGATGCTGTTAACCTCGGTGGTGGTAAGATGTAAGTTGTAGGTATATACGCTACGATATATTTCGTACGTCACATAAGCAAAGCAACCTGCAAAAAAAGCAGCATTTTTGGCTTGTCAGTCTGTTTGTCCGCAAAAAAGCTAGTGATGAAAGCTAGGAAAGAGCTCTGGCACATAGATATGATTCAATACATTGTGTATTGAACAAATAAAAAATAATTAAGTACTAACTCTGCCAATATTTAATGAAATATAATCATTTTGGCAATTACACGAAAAATTTAGTAATATTTGCTCAAACTATGGCTACCTAATCGAGAGTTGCTAGGACATCATCGCTGTTACTCACACACCGATAGCATGTTTCCTAGGCCCATTACCTAATAATGCTGCAATCCAGACAGCCTTGTGGAACCTATGTGTGTTGGCCACCCGAGACACTCCATGCGCCGTTGTGTTTTGAGCCCAATATTCCTCGTAATATGAAATTTCATCTTCTTCCGAAGGTTTCTCTACTGTTTCCTCAGGAGCCATTCTATCTTGTGGCGGTTCAACTAACTCAACCGTCTGAGTAGGAATCGTATACTCGTCTTCCTATGCAAAAGAAATTGGCCGAACGTAAGAAGTTTTTTACATTGATGTGTTTGAGTTCACATAGAATTTGTTTAGTGCATTCAGCATAACAATGCTGGTTGCCATTTATTTTTGAGTAAAAACCTTGATTAAATTGTTCAAAACCAATAAAAGACATCAAACATTTTGCAAACGACCAAGTTTTAACATTTATTTTAGCAACACTTTGTTTGCTTTTCTATCAAAGAATCAATGATGTTTACATTGTATCACTCACCAGAGGATCTAGAGAAGGTGGTGGAGGAAAGCTTGCTATTTCACCAGATGTTTGATCCTCATCAACTTCTGCTACGTCTGATAATCTTGCCTGTAAGAGAAACCACTGTACAGATTAACCAAGCTTTTGGTTTAGCTAGTGACAAGCCGCCTTGTACGGATAAGTTCTTGAAGGAGACTGAAAGCTGAATGAAAGAGAGATAAACAGGCCCATATATCGTAGAGACTCTGTGTTTTATTTCAATCTGGATAAAGCACCTATTAGTTTGAAATTGTGAGCTAGGAGCGTATATCTACAAAACGTTTGAGTACCAATCATCGATAAAGTCATTCAAAACCAGAACATGCAATAGATTTCTTATGCTTTAAACAATGGTTAATGGTTTAAATTATTTTTTTTATTCTATTTACTGGTTTTAGAATTTTGTCATGAGATAAAATTTAAGGGGTGCAGTACACCCCTGAGACCTCACCAACTTGGTTCTTCAGAACCATGACATAAATCAGCGCATGCCAGTTTCGCAGGTGTAATGTTCATCATATATCAAAAATAAGCGTGCAATAAATTAAACTACAATCATCTTAATTGGATGGATCCTATCAGCCTTCTAATCAGAGAGTAAAGCTAGCTCCATACCTCTCTATGGCGCGTTACAGCCAGCTGTCAATTGAGCTGTTCAAAAACTAATAGCCCATATCCAAACTTCTCACCTGTTACATTACTTGAAACGAAAAAAGACCTGTCATTTAAAGGACTTATTTTAGGAAGGAGCCAGAACACAAAACAAATTTTCCTGCGACCATTGCTAACATTCCATTCTCTCTCTCAAGTAGGATTGATCAATTGGAAGTAGACCGATATTGTTATTTACACTGTTTTGTCTACTCAAACTGTTGAGTGATTTGAAGTGTTTATAGTGCTCGCTATATCTTATCTGAATATACTATCATTGACTGTTTGATCTTTAAAAACGGCAAGAGTGAATAACGACACACTGCAGAAGGTGCTCTCCAAATGAAGATCAAAAGCACCACCTGTTCAGTAGCACTTTTAGTTGATTCTCACAAAAATTTTACATTTAGAGATTTTTTCATAACCTAATACAATGTTTAATGTTTCCCCTGCTCTGTTAGTTACTTAGAATTCTTAAAATATTAACAATCCGAAATTTGTCCAAAACTGCCTGATTCTCTACTCGATTACCCTTTAAGTCATCTTGAGGTTTCATCGATTCATCGAAGTTTGTGGTTGAACAAAATAGGCTTGAGATCAATGACCGATTCACTCAGCATTTGGTTTATTGCGTCATCTTCTTATTCACCATTTTGTGCCAGCCACGTTTTTCATTATTGAGTATTTTTACTGTGCACATTTCACTCATGATTTTCACACCACCACATAAATTAAATCTGCTATTTCTGCGCAACTCGCTATTTATTTTCAGTTACCCCGCTTTTATTGCGCAGCCCAAATCAATATATTTAGGCCTCTTGTCAAGAATGTGTATCATACACTTCATATAGAAAACGTACCTTTGTATGAGTAAATATAGACAACTAACAACAATGTATTCCTCTGAGAGACACATGCAGGTCTTACACACAAACATTAAAGGCTCATGACCGGTTCAGACCTTTCACTTTCTCAGGGTATCTTTCCTGTTGGGATATTTGTTTAAAGAAAGCTAATCAGCTCATGATGCATTATTACATTGCTGTAGAATTCGCTTTCCTCAAAACATTGCGAGTGCGAGTAATTTTATGAACAAATATAACTCTGTGGTTATTCACTGAACTTAACTTTCCACATTTGTAACTGGATTATTTTCGTATTTATTAATTTGGTTTTTAGAAAACAAACACAAATGAAATGAAGTCTCTATTTCTATAGCATTCGCATCTGACTATGCATAATATTAATTTCAAAAGCTTGTAAACTTTTTCCGTAATAAAAAAATTAAATTTATTTTATTCTAAACATTTTTGCTTATTACTTCTAAAAAGCAGAGTTGTTCCGATTTTTTTTCTCGATGTTTTTAGATTTTCACACAGTTGTTCAATGAAATCAGCTTAACCTGTTTGGCTTACATATCACAAATTATTTTGAATAAACAAAAATATTTTGTGGTACTGCAACGTTTACTGTGGCTTTAGGGTGTCAAATCCATTAAACATCTTACAAGCTTTCTGCTTGGCTTATAGGTTAATGATCACGAGAAAAGCCTAAAACATGTTTAGTAGAAAAACCTGCCAAAAACAAAGTTGCATGCATTCTGTGGTTTTAATAATCTGGAGTATTCCTATATACTGACACAAGTAATTACAGTGAATGGTCAACCATTATACCTACTGAGATGATATATAGATTTTGTTACCTTGTTACCAACTGTTCCAGAACAAGAGCTAGCCGCTTGCTTACCTTCGATGTAGTAGCCTGATCCATTGCTACCTTTAAACTTATACTCCTAACTCAATAAACTATCACAAAAGATTTGTAAATTTTAAATAATCGCAATCAAAGTGAATTGGGTGCGAGGGTGCAGTATGTCGGAGTGAATGGGCAAGTGAAAAGGGTCTCCTAGCAGATAAAGCATTGCTAGATCAATACTTGATTAATAAAATGCACATCACCATAGCTCTAGATCGCTTGGACTTGCTTTCATTAACCCAATTATGCAATGAGCAGACAACTATGCAGATGGACTAATGTTTAACTGGCTTCAATCCAATTGTATCAGCTGATTTCTTTGACCGAAGATTCATTTTATAATATTAATGGGTTCTTTGAAAATCGTAAAAACTAAGCCACAATTTAGGTCTAAAAAAATGGCAGACTGTTTTATGTAACACGTTTAAGCTTTTCACAATCACTTTGAAAAATACACTTAGCTGAATGTTGAACCATAAATGCTTGTGGCAACCATAAAACACCGTGCTTATATTGCCATTATTATGAACATCTGGTTCACTATTGTGGTGAAATATTGTAAGCCGTTAATAACCTTTAATAAATTACACGCCTCGAGGAAAAAAAACAAACTGCTAGCACCTGCTCGAGCGGCTTGCCCTAGTGTTTGGAAAAACTTCAACCTGTATGTGAAAATTTTGAAAACCCGGAAAATTGTATAAGCATCGCTTTGATCGATGTTCACTCTCACTGCACTTTAATAATTATGTTTAATAGCCTCCAAATTGTCAGAAACAGGTTTGTATGTCGACTCTAAATACCATAGATAACATCTCTCTCTCACCGATTGTCTACCAGTGCGTTAAAGTCAAACGCTGTGACATTTGGTATGTTGTAACTTTATAACGTAGTAGAATCTATAGGCTTACCCGTCAGCAATTTGTTGATGTCACATAGGCTGACATAGCTCATGCAGAATGCTGCCAGGGGTCACATGGTATGCACTTATATAGACCGTGAAAGTTTTCTTCTCAATGTCTCCTAAGCTATTTTACATTTAGGAGATGTTTCGGAAATAGAACTATTGCTGACAAAATAGCGTAAGGTTCAAAGGCACAACTATTTGTCACTTCATACAGGGGCGGATTGAAATTATAGTTTTTTCAGAAACCTATTTTAATAATTTGATAAAAAATAGTAGCTTCTCTAACTATAGAGTTTCTCAACCATAAATAAAAAAAATTATAACCAAAATTAGTTTAAACGCAATTATTTATGAACATTTCACGTGTTGATAAGAAGTTTTTACACCACTGGATTTGTGCAAAGGCCCCAGAGACTATTTGACCAAACAATTTGTGACCTCATCCCGTCTGCATTTAGGAAATGAACTAAATATACACATCCCTTCGGGTGTTACGTCGGCTTCCTTCATGCAAAATGACTACGTCTCACGCTCGTGGTTTCACGGCTACCTCAGGTAGGTTGTGAGGTTCAATCTGTTGGTAAACAAGGTAATTCCGTTTTGTGGTATGCTTGTGATACCCTCCACCTAGGTAGATTCAGCGTGCATAGATCATGCACTCAAAGTGTGACATCTAGTTTATCAACTAGGAAACAACTATTGGGAGCTATATTATTACTTCAAAATACTCTGTTGGAACTTTTGCTATGTTGATTGGAGATCGTAGACTTGTTTAAAAAAATAATTAATATTATTTATGTGAGCATGCAAAACTGTAGTTGGTGCAGAACCTGGGTAAGCTGTTATTATCAGGTAACAAAGGAAAAGCTGGAGTAAAGCTGACAACAGTGAGCTTGGGTGCTGATTACGTCTCAATTGCGTTACAATTGCAGCTACTGGAACAATACGGAACCTGTAGGTGGTTTGACAAGTAATTTATTATTAAAACAAATAAAGTTCACTCACCACAAAGTTCTATAAACAAAATGTAATCGATAAACTCATTCTTTTGAGTACTAAAATGTTAATTATATAAAGATTAACTATTCAGCATGGCACCAGGTAACCCCTGCTGTCAATACCACTGCACTAACTAATATTACAAAATACATCTACTCAATTCTAAGTCATTTATTATGAAAAATTTTTTTCAATGCAACTGACTTACATAACCAGGCTTAGAACTTTAAAAATTATGTTACTTGCACTTAAAATGATATAGAGCAAAGCAGACTAGATAAGAATCTAATACTCATGTTTGTCATACCAGAATGCTTCACTATTCAAAACATTCACTCATTATTTGCCAGTCATTGCTATTTCATTGCACCCCGTCAACGTGAGCTGAAGTTCTCTCGCTAAACACCACATTGAAGTCTCCAGGATATTTAATCAGTCCATAGATGTCTTCACCAACGTCTCCATCTAGTTTTACAGAAAATCTCTGGAGGATAGTTGTAAGCAGGAGAAAGAGCTGCCACTGGCTGATGTTCTTACCGGGGCAAGTTCTGGTACCTACAATGCATATCAACAACCCTGTCACATGTGCAAATAAGCGCTGAGGCAGCAATCATCTGGTGTGGCAGCAATGATCTGGTGTGGCAGCAATGCATATGGGAGGATGTCAGTAGGAAGAAAGTGTAAAATTTTTACACTTGTCAAAGCCTGCTGGAAGAAAGTTAGAAAACAAAGTGTCAGCTAATTGTAAATATTTGTAACAGAAAAATAAAAAACTCATTGACAGAATAAAGTTAAAAAAAAGCAATCTACATCTCATCTGTAAATTTACAACAGGAAAAAATTGCATGGTGAAACAGATTTTTGTAAACTTGCGACTAAAAATTTGGTGTTAATTATACAAAGCCGGAAACTTTGACCGCCCAGTTTCAACGAAAGGACATGCTTATGCCATAATATTGCATTTACATATTATTCAGCCGCTGACTCTAAGACACAAGTCAGCTAGTCTACAGAGACTGACTGGTGAACTTTCACTCTCTTACGTCTCCATTCTGGACTGATGACTGAACTGGTCACACAGTGCAAGCCTATACATTGATCAGTATTACGTAAACAATAAATATAGTCAAACAAATAACAAAACAGTGTGGGTTATGTCTTTAGTAAAGGCTAACAGAAGTTTGCTAAGGGCAGCACGCTGATTGATGACTGTTAGATGTCACATGACTAGACAGCCGGACCATTTAAATGAGGCATTATTTTTGTTTAATCACTATCCCGTGAGTTAGGCCACAAAGGACTTTTTAAACGACAAAAGTCAATAAGTAGACCAGGGATTTAGAATATTCTAGAGCACTCTCTTTACAAATACATTACATCATGCAGTTTCTGATTTCTTATCATAAATAGAGCATCCCACTGGGTGGCACAAATGATTGTGTATCGCATCTTAGAGTTATCTAGCTTTAGGAAAGATAACTCCAAAGCTAGAAAATGTGAGTTAAGACTTAAGTGTAAAAAAATTTATGCCTACCTGCGGAGTAGGGCAGTAAATTCTCTGGTTTATCAAATCCTTCGCTTGTGATAAATCTGTCAGGTTTAAACTCTAAAGGCTGGTCATAGGTTTCAGGGTCATAATGAACTGAGGCTAGGTTAGGTATAACTATTGTCGCTTTTGGTATCTCAAACCCTGTAATAAAAACAAAAGAATAATAAGAACAACGGCTACCAAATTTAAGTGACCAATCAGAAATGCTAAATGCTGTAATAAACCAATCAGATGATATGTAACGGTAGTATATGGTACCTTGGAATGAGACATGCTCTGTTGTAGCATGAGGAAGGTTGATTGTTACCAAGTTAATATATCTTTGTAGCTCACAGAGGAATGAGTTGGTGTAACTCATCTCTGGTTGGTGGGATAAAGCTGGTGTGCTAAAATGTATCACCTCATCTATCTCTCTCTAACAATGCCAAATAGTTCGTTTCATTTGAATGTTGTATAACTAGAGTATAGGTGGCAACCACAAGAGAAGACAACTACTGACTGCACCGTCACTAGCAATGCATGCCTACCTGTATGTGCTTCTGTACATCCGGGTGTTTACACAGCAGAAGAATAGCCCATCTGAGTGTGGTGGCAGTAGCTTCTATCCCCATAGCAAACAGATCGGTGACAACGGCAATCAGTTGTGTATCTAAAAATAGTTCAGGATAAGTTATAATGTCAAAGTTATACAAGGAGTTGCCTGCTCCACAACTTCTGAAGTGAGCAGGTGGAGTCTCCCACATCCTGAAGTCTGGAGTTCTAATCTGGAAACACAAAATTACACATTACCTGTGCATGTTGGATCAGTGCCAGATTTAATCTTGTCTAGATAATGATCTATAAAGTCAACTCTTTCAGCTGTTGGATTTGTCTCCTGTTTCTCTTTGTGAGTATGGACAACTCCAGTGACAACAGTGATAGCAGTCACTGCATTGCTCCTCAGAGCTTTGTAGCTAGTTGGATCCCCAGGGAAGTTTCTATAAACAATAGTGCAAATATAAAAAGTACAGCGGTGCCATCAACTGCTCTTCAAACAGGATTGTAGAGCATCATGAAGCTTACGACTGCCAGAGCAGCTTACCTGAGAAATGTGAAATAGTTGTTGACATTCTGGGCTCCTGCATCTATAAATATCTGCATGGCAATCTTGGACACAGCGATCATGAGGTCATCCGTTGGAGTAAACTTGAGGGACATCAGTGGTTCACTGGTAACATTACATATGGCTGTGTCCAGATATATCTGTGGGTTGATTGGTTTATCAACTGCAATAGTAAACATTAGCACATGCAGTATACAATAGTAAACGTTGGCACATGTAGTATATAATGGTAAACATTAGTACAGGTAGTCTGCAATAGTAAACATTAGCACATGTTGTCTGCTCTCGTAAACATTAGCACACGTAATCTACAATAATAAACACTAGCACATGTAGTATACAATGGTAAACATTAGCACATGTAGTATACAATGGTAAACATTAGCACATGTAGTATACAATAGTAAACATTAGCACATGTAGTATACAATGGTAAACATTAGCAAATGTAGTATACAATGGTAAACATTAGCACATGTAGTATACAATAGTAAATATTAGCGCACGTAGTCTTCCATAGTAAACAGTAGCGCATGTAGTATACAATAGTAAACATTAGCACATGTAGTATACAATAGTAAACATTAGCACATATAGTATACAATAGTAAACATTAGCACATGTAGTATACAATAGTAAACATTAGCACATGTAGTATACAATAGTAAACATTAGCACATGTAGCGTACAATAGTAAACATTTGCACATGTAGTATACAATAGTAAACATTAGCACATGTAGTATACAATAGTAAACATTAGCACATGTAGTATGCAATAGTAAACAAGGCACATGTAGTATAAAATAGCAAAAATTATCATATATAGTCTAGGTTACATGTGCTAATGCAGAATTATAACTATCAGCAACTTCCAAGCTGTTTAGTTTACCTTGGTCTTCCAGCCAGCCAATCAGATCTGATGCTGCCATATGAATTCTCTCCTCCGCTGCCTCCTTTTTATCCCATTCAATATCTGTTAAGATGCTCATGATAATTGACTTTTGCTTGTTGTAGTCTGGTCCATCGAGGCTAAAGAACCCTATAAATAAATAATTAAGCCCAGTGTAAATATCTAAGTCAAGTTTAAATATTTACACTTTGTAAAATGAATTAAACAACTTTTACAAAAGTGGCAAAAGTAGAGGTAAAACTCATAAACAAACTCCCAAAATGTTTTATGGTGACTTTGGGTGCTGAGCCTTCGTTTCTCATGCAATCATCTACTTCATACGCTTTATATAGTTTGACCAGCATACCGCTAGTCAAGCAAACATCTCGGACTATCAACAATCACTTAGATATGTAAACAATCACCAATACTTTTGGAGCATCTCATACTTTCATGGTTTTAACATTTCTGGTTCGCCAATTAAATAATTTACCTAGGTGTTGCTGTCTGCTTTGAGCAAATCTACTAAGAAATAGAATGTAGCAACATTGGGGCTACAATCTCAAGGCGCTTTTACCACTATTGATCTACACATCAATTATACACTAATGACTTGAAGCTGCTGAACTGCGTCTGTGAATGAAAAAAATGATATGATTATGGACTTTTTAATAAAAAATTGTCATGTTTTAAATAAATTATATGGTCTGTCAAAGGTATCTAACGTTTATTCCATTTCACTCCCTAAGTGAAAGTGAAAGAATTATTTTCTTACAAAATAAGCAGTTGTCTTGCAAAAACGATGTTTGGCAAAGATATCATTTAGTCAAAGAATGTCATGAGTAGAAATTGGTTTACTATGTTTTAAACTAGTGTCGACGTTTTTCACCTAACATAAGCCAGAAAAGTACATTAGACGGATATTCAAGATAAAGGCGGCTCATGACATGGATGGTCTAAAGGCTTTAGAACTGGTCTAGAAATGATGGGTGCATGAAAATAATTGGGAGGGAAAGGTAAATAGCCTGATCGACTGCATCGCAAGATGGGTTTCATGGATTCACTCAATAATATCATCTTTGTTATTTTTTATTGCATTGTTTATTATTATTGTAGCGGATTTAATTAATTGTTTATTATTATTGTAGCGGATTTTGTCAATTGTTATTTATTATTAAAAGTGGTTTTGTTGGGGAAAAAACTTGAAAATTTTAAAGCGGTGCAGTTGTTTACCAAATTGTCAACAACAACAACATGGAGAAGTACTAGTTGTATGAATTTACTAGAAATAGTAGATCCTATTGAAGTGAGACTGAACTGTTTGAAAATCATCTCAATTTTTAAAAATATTTTGGAAGTTTGTACAGGGCCTGTCTCCAGAGCCAAAAAACAAAGATCCTACTTTTTTCACAACCTCTGTATAACCATTCACAGGTGTGATGATCAGTAAGCATAAAATGAATAAGTTAATTGAATGACCGATGATCGTTGGATATAATATTAAAAGCTGAATGGTGATTTCTGCCAAAATAAAGAACCCTGTTTAGTCGTTTGTTAGTATAAGGAAAATAATGTTGATTCTATTGACGTCTCCATGATGAAAGTTTCACATAAAAACTACCAAGTGCAAACGATCTAGAAACTTCACTTCGGGTTTTCAAAACAAGTAATATATTTGACGAAGCATTCAAACGGTTTGTAAAGGCCTGGATGATATCAATTGCAATCCAATGATTTGGAACGTGTTTAGTTAGATGCGAAAAAACCAAGCTTTCGGAGCCACCATGTCAAATGTACTGTTTAGCTACAGCAGACGTAGTAATAACAGCATGTCAGACCAATGCTAACAAATAACCTTTCAGCTGTGCGAATGATTTATAATACAAGTTTTGTAGTTGCCTCCCCATGAGATATGTAAAGGACAAACAATGAATGGCAAGAGAGTTGCGTAGCGCACTTGGCAACTTCCTATCACTGGCCTGGTTACAGCTAGGCAAGGCTCAATTGATTGATTACAATAGCATGGTGATGTGCTTTGAATCATGACAGTTTGACAAGTGCACTGTACAGTGACCTTGACTTTTGCATGTGCCGAGTAGTACACTATTAGCCTTGGCAATGAATAACTTACAATAAGTGTTAACTAGTAATATTAGGCTGCATAAAACAGGTTTCTTTTGGGAGAGTAGACAACAAGATGTTTTTTAATATAAATTGACCCAATTATCTGGTAATGCTATAATAAATGCTTGTTGTCTCTACAGCTTTTTGCTTACTTCAGAGAAACCACTCGGCAGCAAAGCTGTCTTAGTAGTTACTGTAACCTAATTAATAACAAATAATACTTCAGCAAGCATTGTACTGCATGATGGCTCCATTGTTGGTAGTTTTATGTTATATATTATAATGAACAAATAACAACAACGGCCTACTTTGTGTGTGGTAGCTCAAACTTTTAGTAAACTTTTATTGACTTTAGTTCATACAAAGTTCTTTTTGTTTGTGAAAATGCTTGCAGCCTTGAGGATACCATGTGAGGGTTGAATGATGCCGTTAATGACCTTATTTCAAAAGCAGTGAATGCTCATGCATTCAAGGTAAATACTGTAGACTTCATTGCCTTGCTAATGATCGAGTAATAAACCAACTGCTAACAGCTGCCAGACTATATTGTGATAAGAAGAGAGGTGATGAAAAGCCTATTCAAAACAAGTAACGGAGAGCTTTCAAATGCTCTTCGCTTGATTACCTTTGGTTATAACAATCCAGGGTCATGACATTTTTGCTTTTAGATTCATTCGCTGCTAAAATATCTAGACACGCTCTGGTAGCTAGAGATAAAACAAAGTACATTACTTGGCATTACAACTAACTCTGTATTAAGTCTCCGAAGCTTCTCTTAAATGAAAATTAACCATTGCCATATTTGGTAATACCTTTTAACAAAAGCTGTATGAAAAATGACAAGCACTTGACTCAGTAACCAAGCCACGTATTACCGTGTAGTGTTGAAAGATTAATTTACATTTCACAAAACATCACACTGTATGCTTGAGAGCGTTTTCTCAAAAGAATAGGTTAGTGTCCTTTTACACAAACATATTGATCTATTTCATTTGACTTTTGCTTATCAAAATGCTGTCGGCAAAATTTGATTCATAACGGAGTGCCTATCAGACGTATTTGAGACAAATGAATGCATATATGAAAGCAAAAAAGATTGTTAAAGATGGAGGAGTGGCTGCAAGATATGTGGAAATAGACATGAACACATACCATGCTTTTGTGTGATATTAGTCCATGTTATATTTGGTCGACCGTTGAACTTCTTGGAGTTGGAAATGAGAGCGCTTTTGATATTCTCGTATCCATTAATGACCACAAACTCTGCTCCTGCTACTCTAAGGCTAAAGATGTCTCCGTACTTCCTCTGTAGCGCCTCGAATGTGACGTGCAGAGGCCGTCCCAAAATTCCTAGAGCACTTCCTGTAAATTAGTTTATGATATTCATAAAGGTATATTGTCAGCCAGTAGAAAATCTCCCGCCTTCAAAAGGAAGTTAATTATAGCGGGCTCCAGCTGGGTGTCACATGATGATCTTGAAAGGAAACTAATTGACATTTGTTACTCCCTGTGTGTTACTAGATTATTACTGATGGTTGATGATGTAATTTAGTGCCGGCAGCTATCAGCATTACAACATTATCAGCATTACAGTCACGTAAACAAGTTTAAACAATCTTGCCAATCAAACTCCACCGATTAATCAAACTCCACTGATAAATGTTGCAATGAAAACTGCCGGCTGATATCTGACATCTGTTCTTCCTCTAACAACATAGTTCATTTTGCATTGTGTTCCTACATCAGCATATTTTCGGCTTTTCACAGCAATATCAAACTTATTCAAGTGAGTTGCAGCTTTAAGATTATACTTCTAGAAGTTGTCTTTTCATTATTATAGCTCATGCACAAAGTTTAGACAGACCAATCAATGGTAGAGGAGTGGGTCCAGGTGGTAGATGCCTCCGAGAGAACTTGGTAAGCATATAGTAGGTGGCTATGGCAGCACCTACTGTGACAGCATAAACCTCCCATGATGCCCCTGTAAGTTTTCTAATCATCTGTAAGCACGTGGACTCCGCTGCCATGGTGTATAACTGAAAGTAGCGAGTCAAAACCTTTGCCAAAGTTGCAAACATAAGCAAATGTTTACTAGTCTTACTGAATGGATTGCTCTAGAACAATTGCTATTTGTTTAGATCCATTATTTAGGCTCAGAAAGTGGACATTAAACAGCTAACACAGCTGAGCAACTACAAACACTTCTACATTGGCTTATAGTGAGATGTTTTTGCTTGACTTTGACAAGTGCATTACAAACCTAACAACTCTAATAGTTGTCCTCAGAATATTATTTTGGGTTGAACTTACCTTTGAGGCAAAGGCTGCTACTTAAACTTTATAGACAGTGAACCCCTCTTGTAGCTACAAAGCCAACTGCTTCAATAAGTTATATTGTTTGGAAGTGTTTGCATAAAAATATCTTTTACGCAGCAGCCTACTAGAAGAAAAGTAGTTAAACTAACAGAACAACCAAAACCAAGGCGCACGTGATTGAATAATCATGGGAAAATTTGAAAACTATTTGCTTCACAGTATACATAAAACAATGTTTTGCATTACATAATGTAAATTTTATATAAATGTTACCCACGAGGTTTATAACATATCACGTCATTCCTTCCAATTGGTGATAGATTTTACATACGCTGCATATAAATAAACCACCATGAATTGTAGATGAGATGAATTTTTAACTGAAGTACGTCAACATTAGTCAGAACAGTTTAATTAAGGTAACAATCAATAATAATAAATCGGTTTTCTGAAACCTGACTAGCGTGTAAAAATCTTTGTTTTTTTTTTATAAAAATTGAAAAGCATAACTCATTACAGTAAACTTGAAACCCATTTTAGCTCCCAATAAAGCTATAGTTACTTCAGGTATACAGGTGACAAAATAGGTGCAATACAGGTGATACGATACAACAAGTTTGATATTTTGTTACCATCAAGTATTTCCTTGTAAAAGGCTGATGCAAGGTAATGTACTTAAGATAATGACTGATAAATATACAGATAGATATACAGGTACAAAAAGTTCTTTGTTCCTTTTCACTGTCAGTCATGACTGCAATTGCTTTGTCATTTTTACTCTGTTGTTATCATTTTTAGTAAACAGTTTACCAACCACACCTGTCAAGGCTTTGCTTTCATCAAATGTTTTGAACAGAAACCTCATTAATTTCATCTAAATATTTTACGTGAAATTACTTATAGCTAAATTGATGATGATACCATTTGTTTACTCAAAAAAACAGAAATCACAAAAATATACCTTTAAAAATTTCACGCTAGATTTCAGCTGTTGGAATGCCAATGATTAAGTGGCGTTTACCTTTGGGAAATGATAAATGGTGACAATACTGAATATGGTTAGAGGAATATTCCCATACTCCAGGTAGCAGTCAGCCATAACCCTAGTATCAGTAAACCATCAACCAAACGTGGCTGAGTGTGTGAAGGCATTTCATCTACAATACTCAAGAGTTGAAACCAGAGCAAAAGTTATAGGAATGGCTGCAATGTAACTAGCTCATTACACTTTTCATTCAGTGTTTGCTGTTGAAGATTATTTTTCCATCACTGGTATAAGCTGTGAGCATTGGGCTATCATCTAATGTGATCCCATTTGATGCAAGTATCCGAAGATACCAAACAGAATTGTTTTTTGCTTTAAAAAACAAAAGTCTTACAAATAGAGAGCTTGGACATAAATTGATCACCGGAGGACTACTTTGTGAAGCGCGTCTTGTTTGGGTAGAGAACATACTTCATGGTAGTGTACATAATAGCAGACAATCAAGTTAGTAATAAAAACATATAACTGAAAAAGCAGCATTTTAATAGCTTTACCAATGACAGCAGCATGTCCATACACATAAGTGGTTTTCCTACCTGGGCACTGACTCTCTCTCTGGTGCAAATGCTAACAGCTACAGCCTTTTTCACAGCTAAGCGTTCCAAAAGAAGTATTATTGCGATATTAAAAGTGGTGTGCCTTTGAGAAGCTATTTTGTGATGTCCAGTAGTAGAGCGATCCTTGTACGTCATAGGTACAGCGGATCTCATGTTATGACTTATGCCAGCTTGGCAAGTGCTTCATGTATGGAAAACCGTCATGGACATGGTAGACAATTTAGCGAATTGTACGATTTTGTATAAAAGCTAAACGCTGCGATTTCTTCGGCAGGTTTTCTTTATGAAGGTATCGATCCCTAAAAAACAGTAACACGTCTCGTATTAACCTAAACAAAGCTCGTGATAAAAACAATTTAGTGACTTAAACTTTGTGCTCTTTTTAGCCAAGTTTTTTTTTTGAAAACAGGTTGATATTGAGTGATTTGAACAAACTTCGGACAGTTTGTAGATTGTGAGTGTGTTTGAAATTTTTAATGTTTGATATGGTTTCATATACATAGTGTCAACGCTTTGAAAGTTTTCCATAAACGTTTTGATGTCTATAGATGGGTAGCCCGATGATGCCTCGCATTGTAAGCTTTACAGATTGAAGAAACATTTCGGGAAATATGGCTTGAGCACTACGACTTGTATGGAAATCAAACTTCGGAAGTCTACAGTTTTTATTAGATGGGAAACTTAACTGTAAAAAGTGTAAAAGTTTGGTTCTCCAAAAGCATTGGGGAAAATTTACGTTTCTTTGACAAGCGTATATTAAACACATAAGTCCTTCGATAAACTCTCTCAACAACTCTTCTTTACCAATCTGCTTTCTCTTCGCACCTTTCATTCACACATCAATCACCAAGACTGACTAACAATGCTAGCCAAAACATCTTGTTATGAACACTAATATCCATTTAGCATAAAACCATAGATTACATGAATGTTTACTGCCTGATCGTCTGGTAGTTTGTGGATTGTTGCTATAGCAACATGTCACAGTAAGCACCTTGTTTATCATAGCTTAAATTCCACAGCACACACAATCTGGCAAGTTTTACTTCTGGCAACAACGCACTCTATTTCCTTGGTTGGTACTGTGATCTTGTAGATCCAGTCTGAGAACTCTATATAAGTGGAACAATATACCGTGTAGTTGTGTGAAGAATACAAGTTTTACCATCATGTAGCAATAAAAAAGCTGTATGGAAGTGCATTAAAATTCCATATTTATTAAACAGCTGTGCAGATAAATACACTACGCTTTTTTAATAATCAGAAGTAGACAACTCCATCCAATTGTTAAAGAGAAAAACTATTTATTGAAGTTGAAATTGATCACAACCGGAGTTGACTGGTTTAAATGGTTTGCTGTAAGCTTGTAGATGTTAGCTAGGCAAAATGTGTTTTGTTTTGTCTACTAGAACTAGTAGACAAAACAAAACTCCTTTAGCCTAGCTAACATCTACAACAAGCTGGCGTTTTAGTTGTCAACAAGCTGAGGTGATACAGCTGATCAACTTAGTGAGTTTTTAAAGAGCTTAGAAGACATAGAGTTGACGAACCAAATTCTAAGACCTTGCTGGTGACGGAGTCTGAGCTGATCACAATTACCATACAAATGTAAGCAGTCAACTTTACTTACAGGGATCGGACAAACGAAACACTCGGGATATTCTTCTAAAAATGAAAACTTCAATTTGCTGAAGGAGTTATCTACTCTACGAAACAATTCAGCTAAAAAACATTATTATTGCTATAATCATAACATACACAACTGTTGCTGAATGAAGAATATATAGTGCTGTAAAAGTATAAATTTTCTTTTTGTTACAACAACTTTGGTGTGAGAAAAAAGATAATGATGTTTTGTTTGTCACTTTATTTAACTGATTCAAAGACAAACATTGCTTTTTGCTTTAATAAAAAAAAATTAAACTCTTAGGCATTAGCGATTCATAGGTTATTTTGGGTATAAAATAACTTCTTTAGAAAAATGATCACAATCTCCATTCCATCAGGCACCATATACTCAAAGCATTTCATCTATTATTGGACTTGGAAAAAGATTGCTATTAAATTGCTTCAAAATTGAAACTGCTGTTGTCTTTTTATTACACAAGTTTTGTTAGAAACAGTTTTGCGGTAAAATTAACCCTGTATTGATAATCTTTTGTTTCAAGATTTCGCATTTTTATTTTTACCTGCTTAATAACGCATTTAATAAAAAAAATGGGTCAAGGTCTAAACATAAATTAAAATTTCAATGGATGTGTAAAAAGTATATTGGTTAGTGAAAAACATTTTTGTAATTTTTGCCTTATTTCAAGAAAAAATTCTTAGCTTAAAATACAACACTGGAGGGAATGATATGTATAAAAAAATATGTGCTTTCAAAAAGTTGGAGGTTTTATTTTTGGAAATATCACAGTTTTTGACGATTCTTTCCCGCCGCATCCAATTGTAGTTGTGGTTTTACCCGTGTAGATCGATTTTTTAAGCTTTGCTTGCACCATTGAAAGACTTTAAAAGTTAGCGTAAATTTGATTAGTTATTTATTTTTGAAACAAAAACTTTCATAAAGTGCATTTTTTCATTTCGATATTTCAGCAAAACATTGACTTCTTGTTTTTGCATCAATAGGAATCAAAGTTTCAACATAATTTCACAGAGCTGTACAATATCACATAACTCTATTAATTTTCTAACCACATCAATGTCTTAAAGTAGATTTATAAACTGAATGAATGAGGCTATATTCTGTCATTCAGCTGTCACCACAATCTGCCAGACACTTCAATCGATACCATACCAACCACAGATCTCAAAACAATTAATGAACTTTTCAATGAGAGGACTAAAAGTTCAAGTTCCTTTTATCAATAGGACTTCCTGTCCGCCAGTTTTGTTTGAGTTTGAATGCGATTGTAAATAAACTTGCGCGCACTCAAAGGTGCAGCAATTGATTCATGTGTCTGATCTTGAAACCAACAAGTGGTACACTTGCTTACTTCTTATACGACAACCTAACTTTCAGGTTGATTATTTTTTTTGGTTTATTCTATTGCTCTATCTTGTTATGAACCTTCAGTTGCATAAGAAACTTGAAGAGCAGAGATTTCTGCTTCCCATAAAAAAAAATTACACAATTTCACATGCATAAGTTACAAGTTTAAAAATATTCCCTGGTACTTCACCACCTGGTTGGTCTAGTCACCAGACCTCAAGTGAAATTTGAGATGTTAGTAAATACTTTTGAGGATTTGGCTTGTGAAAAATAATCTCATAAAATGTAAGCAAAAACCTATCATACTGTCTAGCAAAGCAACTTAGCTCGGGATCCAGCAGATCAGATGTTTCGCTAACGAATAAGAAGGGATGTTTGGTACACAACTGGCACAAAGTTTTTAAATCTTTAAAAGACACATGAAATATAAATATTTGCAGCAAGAGTCTCAGTCACTTCTGCTCTCTACCAGGATATACTAGCCATAAATGTATGACTTTAGCTTCACCAAAGCCTAAATATTGCATACAGACATCAGTTTTTTGTTGTTGTCAGTTTGCAATGTATCAAGAATGTTGCACGATAATCCCGTACTATGGTAATAGTAAAAACTACTTTATTGCAGATCATTTATACCATAATCAGTCATATAGATCTGAGCCATCTGGAGAGACTTATCACAAAATTATCAGATCCCGAAAAGCGTTAAAAGAACAATAGAGTCAGCTTTAAGTTATGAGAAGTGGACACAACTGGTTTTGTAAAACATGCTCATTTATGAAACAGATACAACATTGTTTTTATTAACACACCTAATAACATAAAACATAAAACATTTGGTGGTTCATTAAAGTTTACAACTTGTCCCATGATTCCGCCATGATTCGAAACTGACGTTTCGAAAATGAACTGTTCGAAACTCTTAAACCTGAACCCCCCAACCCCAAATCCCAAACCCCCATCCCCAAAGAGTTTCAAAGTGTCCATTTTCGAAACGTCAGTTTCGAATGGTCCGTACCCCTTGTCCCATACCCCCCAGAATGACATGGTTTATTGACAAACAACCCTGTGTTGCAACAGTAGTAAAACTGACAATACTTGCATCATGCTGACATCATTAAAAGTACCAGATGAACTATAAAAGGAATGCCTAGTATGCTTTTGTTACATGCTTCTTTACTTACATGTGTAACACTTGTTACTGGAATGGTACTTTACTTACATGTGTAACACTTGTTACTGGAATGGTACTTTACTTGCATGTGTAACACTTGTTACTGGAATGGTACTTTACTTACATGTGTAACACTTGTTACTGGAATGGTACTTTACTTACATGTGTAACACTTGTTACTGGAATGGTACTTTACTTACATGTGTAACACTTGTTACTGGAATGGTACTTTACTTACATGTGTAACACTTGTTACTGGAATGGTACTTTACTTACATGTGTAACACTTGTTACTGGAATGGTACTTTACTTGCATGTGTAACACTTGTTACTGGAATGGTACTTTACTTACATGTGTAACACTTGTTACTGGAATGGTACTTTACTTACATGTGTAACACTTGTTACTGGAATGGTACTTGAAATTATAATAACCTAAGCCTCCAAAAACTATTTTTAACGCAATAAAGTTGCGTTTATCCTAGTTGGGATTGAGATTATTTGGCACTGCCCCTCTCTCTGCAATACTCATTTCTACAGGTTGATTCAGGTGCAGCAGGAAGCTAGAATTCCTCAATTTCTAAGCTATATACTCAGAAATAAAGTTTGGGATAAGGGACGGGTTTTGCGTACGTGATCATTTAGACTATGATGATGAAACGCGAGCCATTGCGGTACCAATCAATTAATTTACAATACAGTCTAACAAAGCGCAAGTCATTGGTCTTTCATCAGCCGACGACGTATTGACTTAGCACTCAAGGTACTGTTGAACCACTCCTGATAATGAATAATATACAGCTGAGAATGATGGTAGCCCAGGCTAGAATTGAATCAGTGTTTCAACACCCTATAGTTAAATATCAGCTTGGACATATTTCGCGGTAAAAATCTGATGTATATAAGGAGGAAGTGGTTGTAGGGGATGACATTACAGATAAAGAGCCGGTTTAAATACAACAGGATACAACTTGGACTATGGGAATTATCCATCAAGTATGTTTTACTTTGCTTCCTGGAGTAAAAGCAGCATTTTCAATTACTAAGAAGTAATATTTTAGGTTGGAGCTAAAGCTTTCAATATAATCTACTTGCAATCAGTGAAGCCTGCCTTTTTAAAACAGCAAAAATACCTATGAAAACTGAAAAAAACTTTTGTATTACACTTAAACTATTCGCAATTATACGCAGGCTTCCAACATAGCTGCTGGTGCATCATGGGGAATGTATGCAATCACATTGAGTGCGATTTTCCTTACCTATTATATATTTACCAAAGTCTTGCGCAGACGTCTGCCACCAGGGCCAACTCCACTCCCCTTTGTCGGTAAGTAAGCTAAAGTCTATTACATGTACCATTGTTGGCTGAAGTGACAACAATCACATTTCGTACATATTTTAAACTCATCACAATCGGTAAAACCATTTCCTATACTACAGATACTAACTGCTGCATTCACTTGCAGGAAGCGCTCTTGGAATTCTCGGACGTCCTTTGCATGTTACGTTTGAAATGTTACAAAGAAAGTACGGAGATATTTTTAGCCTTAGAGTAGCAGGAACTGAGATTGTAGTGATCAACGGATATGAGAATATAAAAGAAGCTCTGGTAGCACAGGCTAAAAAGTTTAGTGGGCGGCCTGACATTACATGGACAGGAATAACACAAAAACATGGTAAACATCTTTATAAAATTGTTGTAAAACTCATCAATTTCATCAAGTTTGTTTTAGTTTCTGATGGAGATGTTTGCCTGCTTGTAGGACTTTTCAGCAGTGATGGAGTTGAATATTACAGACAGAAGACTATCATAATGAACATTCTAAACTTGGTGCAGTGGAATAACAAAGAAGCAGCTGAAATAAGAATACAGCGAGCGGGTGCTGAGCTGGCTGAGTGGCTTCAAGACAAAGGTAAAACCTGCAACGTCTTAGCTTCACTCGTAAAGTTACTGCAGTTGGATTTAATTTTTAATAGAAATATATATAAACACTTTTTTATCGTTGTCATTACATACCACATGTGCTAATGTTTATTATTGTATACTACATATGCAAATGTTTATTATTGTATGCTACATGTGCCAGTGTGACCTAATGTAGACTACATGCGCAAATAACTACTATTGTACACTACATGTGCAAGTGTTTTCAATTGCACACTACATGTGTTAATGTTCACTATTGCATACTACATGAGCTAATGTTTACTTTTGCACACTACATGTGTTCATGTTTACTATTGTATCCTACATGTGCTAATGTTTACTATTGTATACTGCATGTGCTAATGTTTACTATTGTATACTACATGTTCTAATGTTTACTTTTGTATACTGCATGTGCTAATGTTTACTATTGTATACTACATGTGCTACTGTTTACTATTGCAGTTGATAAACCAATCAACCCACAGATATATCTGGACACAGCCATATGTAATGTTACCAGTGAACCACTGATGTCCCTCAAGTTTACTCCAACGGATGACCTCATGATCGCTGTGTCCAAGATTGCCATGCAGATATTTATAGATGCAGGAGCCCAGAATGTCAACAACTATTTCACATTTCTCAGGTAAGCTGCTCTGGCAGTCGTAAGCTTCATGATATTCAACAATCCTGTTTGAAGAGCAGTTGATGGTACCGCTGTACTTTTTATATTTGCCTATTCCTTATAGAAACTTCCCTGGGGATCCAACTAGCTACAAAGCTCTGAGGAGTAATGCAGTGACTGCTATCACTGTTGTCACAGGAGTTGTCCAGTCTCACAAAGAGAAACAGGAGACAAATCCAACAGCTGAAAGAGTTGACTTTATAGATCATTATCTAGACAAAATTAAATCTGGCACTGATCCAACATGCACAGGTAGTGTGTAATTCTGTGTTTCTAGTGTAGGATTCCAGAATTGAAGATGTAAGGGGCTCTCCCTGCTCGCTTCGCAAGTTGTAGAGCGGGCAACTCCTTACTTGTATAACTTTGACATTGTAACTTACCCTAAGCTTTTTTTAGATACACAATTGATTGCCGTTGTCACTGATCTGTTTGCTATGGGGATAGAAGCAACTGCCACCACACTCAGATGGGCTATTCTTCTGCTGTGTAAACACCCGGATGTACAGAAGCACATACAGGTAGGCATGCATTGCTAGTGACTGTGCAGTCAGTAGTTGTCTCTCTTGTGGTTGCCACCTATACTCTAGTTATACAACATTCAAATGATACAAACTATTTGGCGTTGTTAGAGAGAGATAGATGAGGTGATACATTCTAGCACACCAGCTTTATCACACCAACCAGAGATGAGTTACACCAACTCATTCCTCTGTGAGCTACAAAGATATATTAACTTGGTAACAGTCAACCTTCCTCATGCTACAACTGAGCATGTCTCATTCCAAGGTACTATGTACTACCGTTACATATTATCTGATTGGTTTATTACGGCATTTAGCATCTCTGATTGGCCACTTAAATTTGGTAGCCGTTGTTCTTATTATTCTTTTGTTTTTATTACAGGGTTTGAGATACCAAAAGCCACAATAGTTATACCTAACCTAGCCTCAGTTCATTATGACCCTGAAACCTATGACCAGCCTTTAGAGTTTAAACCTGACAGATTTATCACAAGTGAAGGATTTTGTAAACCAGAGAAGCTAATGCCTTACTCGACGGGTTGGTCCATCACACTTAGTAGTGAAATCTTCTCTGTTTTTAGTTTAGTGGTTCAACTTTTGCAACTTTACATTGTGTGTCACTAGAATTTAAGGAGATACGAAAAACATAAGCTGTGCATTTTCAAATACAGAGTCTGTTTTATCTCAAGTGTGTGTAAGAAGGCATGATAATCATTAAACATTTTTTAATCCTTTATAAACATAAAAGTAAAAAACATAATATAATTAATTATAATATAATTATAATTATTTAGTTTTTTTACCCTGCTTCAAAAAATCTTAAATCTTTTTGACACACAAAACTTTTGAAATTCTATTGAAAAAAGTTGTTGAAAAATACTGTTGGGCTTTCACGCAAAAAGTGTACAGCTCTTGTTCTTAACGACAAACCTCTCACAACCTGTTATTTACACTCCATTGATATCTATTTTGATACTTGATATCATCAGATGCTGGTACAGAATTTCCTTCTGTAGGTACCAGAACTTGTCCAGCAATGACACTCAGCCGTTGGCAGCTCTTTCTCCTGCTGACAACAATCCTCCAAAAATTTTCCGTAAAATTAGATGGAAACGTTGGTGAAGACATTTATGGACTGATTAGATTTCCTGGAGACTTCAATGTGGTGTTTAGTGATAGAAAATCAAAGTCGCTATGATCAGACAATTGCTGCAAAAAGTTATCTTTAACAATAACTACTCTCTTTAATGTTTGATGCTTTCAAACCTACAGAATAATTTTTAAATATGCCCTACTTATTAATATTTTTCAAAATTTTTGTAAGTATGAGATCTGGCAACAGTTTTGAGTCAACTGAATGTATATAATGTCATAACTTCAGGGAATATTTACATGTTTGACGTAATTTTTATCAATATTATTTAGTCTGTTTTGATAAATAATTGTAAATGCATTGTGTTTACTAACATTTGAGTATAACATATGACACAAATAAACCAACTTGTATTCCAGATGTAAGTTATGTTAATATTCATCTGTTGCTATAATGCATGGCTGCTCAATATTTTGTCACAGTTGGGAATTTCCAGCTAAAAATTCCAAGTAGCAATCAAGAGAAGACAACTCTTAGTAGATAAAGCCGGTAATTCCAGACATCGATTGCAGGCAATTACAGATATACATAGACGTTTTCATTTATGATACTCCCAGTTATATCTGTAAGACACACTCTACATGTATGTATAATGGGCATTGCTCACAAGTACTTTACTATTGAGCTAATGCGTTTGCAAAGAAAAAGGGAAAATATCATTATCGATGATAATAGTACTGTCAAACAGGAGTTGAAGTGTCTATAGAAATAAAATAAATTGTAACTTCTAAAATTTTATAACTGATCTGAAGATCTTAATTTTAGATATGACAATTAATCGCCACTCAACCAAGTGACATGTCATTGTGCCTCGGATTTATCTGCTCAATAAAAAAGAGATAGCTGTAAACTGTGTAATCAACTAGTTATCATCCAGAGAGGCTTTCAGCGGGCTGTGCTTGGTATTGTGGGTGGCAAACATTTTCTAAGAACCACTTTTTACTCTGCTATATAACTGATTAAAACATCAAAAGCAGACGATTCAGAGAGGTGAAAACTCCTTGAATTTGTATCACTAATCAAGTTGTTTTATTTGTAATTTTTATATACATGTAGCTGATCACAGAAGTTTGATAGAGTCATGTGTTGTGTACAGCTCTCCAAAGATTATTATATTTCTAGAAAAAGTTAAAAAATTTTATTATGATTTATCACTGGCAAGGGTTGGAAAAAATTGTAAAAAGCCATATCAGCAATGAATCTATTTGCAGATGTTCAACAGTGTTAATTGATTGGCTCAGGCTCGATTGCACAGTGGTTTTTCCGACTCCAGTATTTTGACAAATTTTTATATTCTGGTTTGCCATCCTTTTTCTCATGAGCTTGTCTGCACATGTAGCAGTGCAAGCTCTCTGATAAAGTCTTAGGTTTAATATCATGAGTCTCTCTCCAGCGATGATAGCTGTTGAATGCGTCCCTGTCACTACTTACTTTGTGCATATATTGAGCTAAGGCTTTGACTGATGTAAAGTTTCTTGTATGTATGAAAGAGTTTGGAGGGGCGAAATGTGTATAGTCTTCTACGCTAGCACCTAGGGCTATCGGTATGTTATAGCTGTCGGACATTAGAGTGTTCCAGAACTTTTCTGTTATATATTCTTTACATAGGCTGTTTTCAAATGCCAAATAAAATTTATATTTTCGCCGAAAGCTGTTATAGCAGGTGTGGTTCCCAGCAGCGCAGCCATCGGACATCCCTGTACACTTTCCTAAAAATATATTTTAGAGAAAATGATCATAAATTTATAAAATCGTTTATTTAAATTATTTCCAAGTAAAAGACTGAGAACTATTTTTTAAAACTTGAAAACAAAAATTGCTACTTGTAGAGGCTTTCATGCATAACGCATTTGTAGCAATTTACGCATTTGTTTTCTCATATTTCCTATAGAATGTTATACTACACCAAAAACTTACAACAATGGTCTTTCATTTGTAAAGCTGAAAAATGGTTGATTCATTGCTTGCCCACTTGAGTTACATGAATGGTCCCTTACTCAAGGCACAAAAGAAACTATTTGGAGCGAGCCACCTTAAAGTGACCATTACGTATGAGACTTGCCGTGTTCAAACATGGCAACTCTGCTCTTCCCCCTCCCTTCCACACTCTACTCTCTTTCTCTCTCAGTCACCTAATTTGATTACTGACAAACAATTATAGTGTACCGTTTTATTCGCTTCATGTTTATGTTTACTAATTAGATGTATTGTGTTGCCGTTGCTGCAGTTACTACAGTGACAACTTACCCACAAAAATAAAAATTTATGGAAGGTGCCAAGCTCTGCAAATGCTTAGACTAGTTGCAATGCAATTGGACATGTGAGCCCCTTCTCCAAGCTACATATCTTTTTTTCTACATTTTTCTTTTGTTTCTGTGTTGAAAAAACACGCATACACTGGAAGAAAAAGATCTGAGTCATAAACCATCACAGTTCTACTTATCAAGTCAACGTCAATTTTGTGACTCATCTCCCCTTGCACTTAAAAAAAAAATTAAGAGCACAAAATCTTTCGTTTGAGAACAAATAACAAACTTAAACCCTAACCCAATATTTATGTGGTCCAATGAAATAACTGTTTAGGAGTTTTCTATTCTCGCAGCATTGTGGGATAGCCATAGATGAGTGTGGACAGATACGCAGCTATACATACACACAAACAGACAAAAAGATGTTTTTCATGTTTACGTATATAAATGAAACGTTGAATTATCTGAGCCCAATAATGAAATAGATTGCTATCTGTGATAACCTCACAGAACTAAACTGTACGAAATAAAACTCTCACACACCTCCTCGGAAGGAAAAGTATGTTTTAGCCGACAGTTTTAAGCGTTCACGAAAAAATAAAATGTAAGTTTTAGTTAAAACTTGACTTCTAAAATAAAATGTGTTTTCTGAAAATTAGTTTTGAAGTTCTTTGAACGATTTGATTGATGGATAACCAGCATTATTGGTATCTAAATTGTGGACCAATAAAAATTGTCCTGTGTCTTCATTTCGATATCCTTCCTCATGTTCAAGTTGAGTCTAGTTCAGAGCTATAACTGATGTATAACAAGAGTTTTGGGATTCAAATCAGCCAAGTTTTATTTCATTCACTCAAAAGGTTGTCAAGTTGTGCATCTTATACTCTGAATACCGGAGTATTTTTCTTACGCAGTGAAAAAGCCAGTTCTAGATTGAAAAATTGTTGAAACTCAATCATTTACAACAGAATTAACGGCAGCCAAAGCACGTCATAAAAAGCGGCTGATTTTTAAAAATGTAAAACAGCGCGGTGTTACTTAGTATCATAAGCAAGCTAAAACCATTTATATTTTTGTATTAAAAGAGGAACTCAGATTGTGAGGCTGAATGTTTTTTGCATCAACAAAAAAAATAGCTTACCAAATGGATCTATTGCTAAGCTGAAAAATGTCTGCTTGAAATAACAAACATTATTACTGTTTAATCCATTAAGGTGCTTTTTGTAAATCCTCTAGTTTCAAACAAAATGCCTATTTCAAGGATAAACTTGAAACACAGGCCACCTATTTCTATAGTATTTTATACCCCTAACATGAGGTAAGTAACATGTAACCTAAACTCTAACACCGGTATAAATCTAATTTTAACAACAGCATACTAACCAATGATGTCTACAGTTATGTTGTACTTCTGTAGTTCTCTCACATATTCATCTCTACCTGACGCTGCTGAGCAGTGAGAAACGAACCAAACTGCCATCTTGGTTTTACCAGCTGAATAGTCCACTGGATGATTAGTATTATTGGGTTTGACCTTGAGCTTGACCTCTGGTATGTACGATATAGAATAATCAGAGTTTATCAAGTAGTTAGATGATATATTGAAGACATTGTTGAGCCTTGACACTTCTTCATCAGCGTGAGTGTAAACAGGAGATTCCTGAAACGTACAAAGAGCTTTATTTGGTGTTTTAGAAATGAATTAGTGCTGGCCAATACTATAAACTTTGGCTACATCTATTTGCAACACTGATGACTGTGTGACAACTTGACCGCTCGAAGCGCATAGTCTACATTATTGACTAATATTACATTCCATGGCCATAGAAAATGACACTTGAAGCATCTCGTTACAAGGCAGACTTGATAGCGACAAGTAATACTTTTTTACAACTTGACTTTAAAGTGTTTAGTCAGACTCAATCATTTCCCCATGGCTACAGGAATCGGTTGGTAGTGTTATGTGGATGAATGATTCGATTTGGGGTTATCGTTTAATGAGATGCCAAGTTGTGACTACTTAAAGTTGTTTTTGGTTTACTTACTGTATCACTACAGGAGTTCAATGCATACAATATTTGCCAGTGTTTCACAAATTGTTGTAAGAAATAAACCAACTGCGTGTACATAACTGCACAATGAATGGCAGCCATTTTGCTAAAACTAGGGCTGCAAATGTACATATACTAAATGATAACAATGAAAGAGTTAAGCTTGCAAAATAAAAAAAATTGGAAATCTAATGGGTTTTATTGCGAATACATTTTTTTTCAAAATTTTTATAGTTTTTTTTGCAAAAAGAATGGCATTATAACACTGCAGTTAGTCAAATGTTGGTTTTTGTCAGATTCATTTTCGTGTGGCAATACAAAATAACTTTCTATTATTGGCAATAAAAGTGTTTAGCTTATGTGATAAAAAATGCCTAATTTAATACATCTCTCACTAAATCACCAGAGCGCCGCGTATAATTTCAAGCAATTGAATATGAGGTAAGTAACATGTAACCTAAACTCTAACACCGGTATAAATCTAATTTTAACAACAGCATACTAACCAATGATGTCTACAGTTATGTTGTACTTCTGTAGTTCTGTAGTTCTGTAAACATGGAAATAAGATTTTTCTAAAGTGGATGAATTAAGAATGCTAATGCAATAATTTATAGACACAAGCAATCAGTTATGGATGTTAGCTGGGTCTGACCAAAAATAAAAAAATATCAAATTTGGTTCTAACAAACTAGGATGGCATTGGAATAGCAGACATTCAGAATCTATTTTGTTGCGTAGCGGTCATTGAACTGTATATGTAACCTTTGACCTCTGTACTGGGCGGTGCTGTCATGCGTAGCTTACTATTATAATATACCGCTCGTGCCATTGTTGATTAGTATAGATTGTTGTTATATTAAACTGGTCTATGTCAGCGTCATCATGCAATAAACAGAGTTGACAATTATCACTGTGTAATTCCTGACTGCTAAGCGATATTAGTTGAAACACGCGATAAAACATATTTTATTTGAGTGCAAATACAACACGATTTGAAAACAATCACTGCTTTTTATGACATCGTCTAGGTTGCCTTCACATTTGACAGTTTACACAAACCTTTGTTACACGCAAAATACTCAAACGCTTACAATACAATTCACTTCTGCTCCTCGCTCAACTTCATTTGTTATCAAATCATTTCATTATGTTTGAGAAGTCTTGGTGCTCAAAGTTCACAAACAAATAAAATGAGCCATTCCTTTTATTTGATGACCCTTTTAACAATAGTTTATCTTTGCTACGCTGCAATAAACCTTTTCAGTTGCACCACATAGTATTTGAGAAGTTTTAACAAAAAAGATTAAAAATATAAAAAATCAAGATTTCATTTGAAGGTTCAATTGAAAAACATTTTGTACTTGTAGCTTCAATAACCTTTCCAGTTGTGTCTACAAAGTTTCAATCTTAAATAGTTTGCACTGTAATGAAATATTACACCAATAGCAAAACACGTAACACAAAAGCTGAAATGGAGATCGCAGTTGACGCGTAATTAATTAGCATTTGCTACACTTGATTGATCTAATCTTACAATACTTGAATACATAACTGTTTAAACGCAACAATCATTCATGCTTGCTTTATTTTGTTTAGCAAGTCTTGGAGTACAATAATAGAGGGCAGAACTAAAACATAACAACAAATACAACTACTAACATGTTGTTCCATCAGTTTATTGCAAACACCCTGTAAAAAGGAGATCATAAAAATCCTCAGCTTTATCAGTGATGAAACTGCTGAGTTGTTTATATAATAAATTTGAGTGGGGTCATCTATCTATAATATGGATCTGTAATACAAATTAGTGATTCATTGGGTGAGGGACATTAGTTATTGTTATGTAACATTACTAATGGTATGGTTGGCATTTGTTCATACATATATTTCATTACACACTATTGAGAAACTAAAAATTCATTTTAGAATGAAATAGTTTCTGCCAACAATAACAATAGCATCAAATATCCACTGCGCTGTAGTGGCAGTGTCACCAGAACCTTTCCAACTATTAAGTGAATCGGCTAACCTAGAGGAAGTTAAAAAAAATTTCAATGATAATAACATTGTTCAAACTGACTTAAGCGGTTAAAATGGCAGTATTTTTACATGACTCGTTTCTTCCCGCCTAATGCTGAAGCGCAAAGTTTTACGACACAATCATTTCCTGTGTCAAAGGAGATAAATGGAGTGGGTAATAAATCAACTAGTAGGAATAATTATTTACTAGTCCCTAGTTGATGATCAGAGAACCACATACAGGGAGTCAACCAACTACAGAATGGTTTACTTGACTTACCTGGTTTATGTCCATCCAGAGCTGATTGCTAGGGTGGTACGGGGGCATGTTGGAGAAGTCAAGGGGAAGGACGTAAGGCCTGTATGGCTCAGCTGTGTCATTGCTTTTCAACTCTCTTATTCTGAAGATTACTAAATCGGCTTGGTCTAGTTGGCTACGATTTCCTGTAATCTCACAGTTTTTGTATTTGCAATTCCGAAATGACCATGGTCGAATTCCCCAAAGTGGTTTTTTAGAGTGTAAAGAAGTCCATGCTAGAATCAACCGTTTGCTGTCATCATATGCTGCCGGTTTGAGTGCCACTGAAGAGCTCTTAGGGACAGTAGATGGAGGCTTTCTTGTCGTAGTTTTATCAGATAATATTATTTTACTTTTAGTTGTTTTGATAGAAGAAACTTTTAATGTTAAGTTAGTCTCTGATATGTGCCTACTATCGGTCTCCACGTCCTTGACTGCTATTGGTAAACTTGGTTTCCTTCTGTCATCACTTTTTTTGGGATGATACGCAGAATTTGTCGGAAATACCACTTGTTTTGGTGAAGCCATAGTACTTTCCCTCGTAGCTTGTGGTATGGCCGATATGGCTGCCTTCTTACCGTAGAAGGGAATAATTATATATTGAGTAACTAGTAAAATCAGTAAAGCTATTACAATCTTCTTAATCTTAGAGTATCCCATTTTAATTAACATACCTGGTTCTTTTCTAAAAACAGAAATTCACAACACTCTATGCCAAATTCAGACATTTGACTGACTGAATTACCTGGTAGCTAAGTGATCGGGCATTGGAGTGGAACACTATGAGTGGTAATTTTCGCGCACACGCATGAGTCAAGATAACATAAACTAAAATGACTCTAATACTTCTTTTTAAATCTAGTGTCTCAGACTAGCGTTGTTCAGGCAAAACTTGCATCTAATGAAGCTTAAGTTTAAAACGACATTAATTGCACTCTACTTCAACATTATCATCAAGTCCAACTGTTAAATATCATATTTTCAAAAATGCACAATGCGACAAACAGTAACATAGTTTTGCACTGAAGTGTCCCATTAGTCAGCGAATGGAAAAAGCAAATGATTTATTGGATAAATCAACAGGGCAAGTTTAGCTAACCAACCTATCATATTTATGATTATTTATTCACAGATATGATTAAATAGACGTTCTTTGATACTTCAATTGTCCATCAACTTATTTTTGAGGTAGCTATATATGATATAGTGAAATCTCAGCCAATGCAAATGTAAAACTTACCGACTGGAGAGCTTTGATGTGAAAACTATGGTGTGTATTTTTATCAACTTATCTCACTCTACAGATGAAAGAGCAGGTAATACAAAGCTTTCAGTTTATTAAAGTTGCTTGAATTGAAAGAGTTTGAATGAGTTATGAAATACGACTCAATGGGTGCACAGCTAACAAAGCACTACTGTGCCATATTACGCCCAGTTCATCAAGCAAACACAAGTGAATTCAATTGAACAAACACCATGAAAATGACTCCTATAGCATTGAGACTAACAATAAGCGCATGTCTGTGAGATTGGAAGAAGGTAATTATTGAAGTCTACACAACCAATCTCAGATGAATGACACTCGAGCATCAGCATTATGTGATTGAAATAACAAAATTAATAATATTGTCAGTAGCTAAAAGTCCGTACCTTACTTGATCTATATAATAAGAGCCAATAGAAATATAAAACCTAGCAGCTAAAGAGACATAATGTGAAAGCTCAAGGGTGCATTTCACCAAATGATATCACATGACCAGCGCAAGTAATTTACAGCTTTTAGTAGCTTATATTCGCTTGCATAGAAATGAATTAATGCGAATATTGATAATTTATGAAATACAATGTAATACGTACACAGCTAACAAAGCACTGCTGCGCCATAGAATAGCTGACCTGTAAGACACACCCGGTTCATCGAGCAATCAGAATTGAACTCAATAAAGCAAAGACAAAACAGAATTCGCTATTCATTGTGACTTAATGTACGCCTGCAGGATCGAGAGGGCAAGTAATGATTGGAGTTCACAGAACAAGTAAAACAAATCTCAAATATAAAGCTGACAACAAGAAAGCATTAGCATTATATGATTGATTGAAATAACAAAAATAGTAATATTGTAGACATAGCATACAGCAACGCATTTCTGGAGATGGATGCATAGTACAAGAGCGCCAAGGTGTTGAGTGAAAGTGCACAAAATCCATATTATATATTATCTAGTTCTTTTGAGTGAGAGAGTCCTTCAGAGTATAAGACCCTCAACTGTCAATAAATAAACCTTGAGCCAGAAAGGTCAAGGCTGTTATTTGCTCCTGGTGGTAGCTGATCGTCATCGTCATCTTTATAGCTGAACCAAGACTGGCTGTCCATTTGACAAACTTTCTTTTGAGCAGACTTCTTCTGTTCAGCTGCTTTCAAGTCTCTCTCAAGTTGTAGATTGTCTCTCACTACCAGATGTCTAAGGGAGGTGCAGATGGCGGGAGGCTCTTTCAGCTGAGTACATAACAGAATAAGTTGATGTACATTATTTGTTATTTTTAGAATTGAGTTTTTATTATAACAAGGAGTTGTGCACCCATTGTAAGACAACTCACAATATAAAACAAATCAGTTACGTTATATGTATGCGTGCAAGCTGTATTACACCGATGCAAGACCTACTCAGGGTGAATGGCAGACATAAACATATTCCAAAAGAGGCATGCGGTGGACAAAGATATAAGAACGCCACTGAAAATGAGCAAACAAAGCTAAATTTTACACATTGGCATAATGCCAGTACAGATGAAAGCATAGCTAGCGCGGAATTACCTTCTCAGTTACAGTAGCTAAATCTGTATAGAATAGTATGTAGGGGGTGTCCGAACTTAGCCTGCTGGTCTTATATGATCCGTTGAATTCAGACGGGGCAGAGCACTCAGTGACCCTTACATCGTTGAACAAATACCTAAAACATCATGAGATGATATCACAGTATATGTCAAAAATACAAATTTTGGAGTTGTCTGCTTAATAAAAAGAAGAAAACCCTTAATTTATGAGTCAAAACTGGCTGGTTGATACAAAACTAACAAACAATTCTCTGTTATAAGCCTAGTCATGCCAGTACAACAAGAGAAACTCACCACTGATCCGCACCAGCCAGGCTACGAGAGTATGTGTAATAGTGTCCTCCGTCCAATGAGCTACCAGAGTGAACTATTACCGCATTTAGCCTGTATTCCTTGCCCTTCAGCTCCAACACACTGGGGTAAGTCACAGGAGTCCTCAGTTTAACGTTCTTGCCAAGCTTGAGGTTGTATGAGAACCTACATAGAGTGAGGACCAGGCAAGGAGGCAGGCTAATTTCTGAGAGAGTGCGGGTGGCATCCTGCAACCCTCCTACAAAAAATAAAATACATAAGTTCACCTCAACAAACTGATGGCTAAAAATGCATTTTTAATGTGATTTGGCAAACTGCCATGTCACAGAATATACGAATGGGTAGCGCTTTTTCAACCAAATCTACCAAGTCATTTCTTCTATTGTTTTTTTTTTTACAAGGAACTAAAGTGGGAACAACTGAAACCAACTCAAAAACAGATAAATGACCGTTATCATTGGCCAAAAACATTCTTAAAAAACTAGATTAACTGACAAAAGTAAAGGGAAACAAACTCCAAACGACTAAAGTTTTTATATTACTTAACTTAAAAGCGATAACTGAAAAAAAATACAATGATTACCATTGCCACCACCTCCAACCTTCCCATATGGTCTAGTGGTTAGGATTCCTGGTTTTCACCCAGGCGGCCCGGGTTCAATTCCTGGTGTGGGAACAAGTTTTTGAGCAATACACACCGTTTAAATGAATTAAAATCAGTTACATTTCCTATTTTATTATTTTTATTATTAATGGAGACTAAAGCACCACCTGGAGAACACTCTACACCGTGGCAAAACTCAGAAATTCTAATATCTTTGTGATAAAATTCACGCATGATTTTTACTGTTTGCAGGACTATTTGTTTGTTATTTTTGTTTATTAAAAAGAACTGCATAAAAAATTCAAAATAATGAAAATCCCTGGCCAAAATGACATTGAAAAATTTAGCAACATTTTCAGCAAAACCAAAGCTTTGGTGGGAATCTACGATCTCAAAAATAAAAGATCAGTAAAGTAAGAGAGAAGTATGACAAACCAAACATTGAAACACATTAGCAACTGTTCTTGCGAAAGAATGGCAATGGAAAAGAAGGCTCACCGCAGGTCTCACAGTAGTACTGGTTGAGTCCAGACAAAATCTCAGGCTTAGATGTGTAGTTCTCCAGCAGTTGTAAAAGACTGAGGGCCTCAGTAGCGGGTCTCTCCTCAGGAAAGTGCAAGGAGATGTCATTGAATCTCTGGTTAGTACAGGTAACTGTACCACAGCTGTGACACCTGGTGTTAACCGTGTCGCTGCCGGTGAAGTATGATGTAACATCTGCAAGTGGCAGCATGTGATGCAGAATGTGTGTGTCCTTCAGTAAATTGTTTAGTTACAAAAAGTTCACGGTTCAGCCAACCAATCACTAGTTAAGGCAACCGATCACTAGTTGAGCCAACCAATCACTAGTTCAGCCAATCACAGGGTGGTATTGAAGGAGCAACACCTATTAATGCACTTCCGTCAACAGCCTGATGTTTTAACACACAAATTGAAGCAGCTAAAAATTGTACAAACCACATCTATAAGTCTGTGAAATCCTCCAGAAATGCTCAATTTTGGCATTAGTATCAATTCCTCTTGATTTCGCATACTATTTTGGAGTTGCTTTCCACCAAGTAGGAGCAGACAACTCTGAGATAATATCGATGACACTACTCACCCTGTTCTATTTTCCGAGACTTGAACCACTCATATATGTTGTCTAACAGGAACCTGAGGTATTCGCTACTGTCCTGCTGGTGGCCTTGAATAAACCAGCTTGGTAAAGTGACTTTCACAAAGTCACTCGGATCAACTGTTGCCCTTGAAAAGCAAAATGCGATAATAGTTAATCAATGAAAATGATAAATTTTCTTACAATAATCTTTTTTTAAGCAATTCTCAATCACAGCATCTCTGAAGACTGTTAATGATAAAAAATTGGGCCAGTCCGGGATTTGAACCCGGGACCTCTCGCACCCTAAGCGAGAATCATACCCCTAGACCAACTGGCCAACTCCTGCAACAGTTACCTTTGAGTGAGATTAAGAAATGCAAAGATTCTTTGCAATTGAAACAATACAGGAAAATGGCGAAACTCAGTTGTGAGCAAATTTGCCTGAAGAACGTCAACGTTGTAAAGAGCCTGCACTACAGCATTGAGGAAACACGTGTTCCCTAGATTTTCCATCCCAACCTTGTCTCCTTGCCTCACCAGGCGTGAGTCTGCAGACAAAGTGTTGATAATGTGGGAGCTCTCTGCAAATAATAAAATCTCGTGGCTGAATCTGAACAGCAAGAACAGTATCGAGAGGAATGTTATATGTAAATAAAACTAAAAGTTATACCCACAACACAGGGAAAGATAACTCTGGATATTCTTAAAATATCTTACTGGTCAAGGAATATTTATTGAGGATCTTTTGAATATGTTCCTCAGAGTACATCTCGTAATCGTTTAGTTTAGAGAGCAATGCGCTGTAGAGCTCAGGGTAGCCAGGATGGAGATATATGAGAATCTGAATGAGTTCCGAAAGATTGTTGAGCATGACCTTGTTCTGTGAGGCGTCAAACAACTGCAGCTGTAAATAATGGATTCAACACTGTAGGAGAAATCTAAGAGCTTACTAATGCAGATTTTAATCGATAAATTTTCAGTTCTTAAAGTATTCTTCAATGGCTGATTTATGTCCGGTAAACAAATTTAAAACATTATGCTCTTCAAAAGAAGTTCCACAGTTTTATCAAAAAATGACACCTTTCATTTTCTTTACCTCAATCTGTAATATTATAATGAAAAATACACCAACCATTGTAGGGATGCATTTATGAAAGGCTTGAGGACATTTCTGTTGGTACAAGAGCAAGGTTGCTAGCACATCTAAAGTAGTCAGCGCGATGTTCTCATAGTGCAGCTTGCTGACTATGGAGGGTGCTGTCTCATCAATAATTCCAAATAATAAAACCAACCTTCCATCTTCTGCTAACCCTCTGTAAGCAATGTATCCATAGACTATAAGTAACACGCAAACAAAACCAATGAGGGTATAAATTACATAGAAAAAAAACACCGCAGAAGCAAACCTTGCTATGCGAATAATCCAAGTGTGGATGGTTAAATGTTTGGGCCATTTGAGCCAATCTATCATGTGGATGAGAGCATTACACATCTGAGCATCTGATACATTTGAGTCTTTGATGAGATTGTGACAAACTTCCTCAATCATGGCCTGTTTGACATAAAAGATAGCGATGTAATGTTTCAAATATCATAAATGGATTGACAATCACAAACTTGTGATACTCTTAGCTACAAACCTCGGGCACACTTTGTAGCACAGAGCTTAAACCAACAGAAATATTGTCAGTTTCCCTAGACGAGGAAATAACTCCAAAAAGCGTCTGCAATGACTCCAAAATATGAAGCTTTGGTGTAGGTGACTTGTGCCAAAGAGTCCTAACCAGCCTGGAGACCTGGTTGACTTGGTGTATGAACTCTCTTGGGTCGGAAGTTTCTGCATTAATCATTAGTCTACTTAGTTTCAGTATTAGTCTCTGCAACAAGGATGATGGCTCTCTCCACGTTATTACCTTGGGATGGTCGGAAATAAATGTTATTATTGTAGAGAGGATCTTTGGATCAGTCTCAGCATGCACAACGGCAAAACATAATAAGTCATTTAAAACTGCATAAAATTTTTCCAACTTTTCCTCAGACTGAATAGCCTGCGTAGTTTCAGAATGATCAAAGAAAGATGTATTATCTTCCAGCAGCTCCAATGACTGGCCGATCAAATCGCAAAGAGCCAGCACATCTACTTTTTCACCAATTGCACTGATCATACTGTTGAGCTCTGTACATAGAACGTCCACCATAACACTGCAATCACTCTTGCACCATGCGATAAACAATGTTTTGCTTATTTCAACATTATCCAAGGTAGTTTGAGAATTCAGCCAGTAAGGAATAGTGGCAAGAAGCATAGCTTTAACTTCATTGTGCATGTGAAGCTGCTTTCCACTTTGCTCAATCATTCTAACAACTTTCATCTTCTCCGCTCGTTGCAAGTTCGGAGCATTCATCAAACCGTGGAAAATCTTTTCCATTCTGAGCAAAAAGACTGTGTCACGCAATGGTTCGGGAAAAAAAATTGTATATCTAGTTGTCAACAGAATAATTTATTAATTTCCTTCTGAATAACCAAAATCTGTCAGAGATTACCGAAACATTGTCACAAAAAGTGAAACGGACTCACCGATATAGCAGAACTTTGCAGCTAAGGTCAAACTTTGCTGCACACACGGCCCGCATTTTATACCTAAAATTTACCGAGAATGCTGGGATAAGTTTTTAGCTTACTTTTCCTCATAGTTATTTTATAGTTATTATCGTTGCGGTTGCTATACCGCCATAAATATTAGTGACTAGAATTGCGTCTACGCTCATTGACCTGAAAATGTAATAATAAATATGCATTAGGAAGACATTTGGTAGTGGTGACCTGACATGCAAAATCAAAATATTTAAAATTGTGACTAGCTTTGGCCAGAATTGAAGATGTCTGGAAAAGGAGAAGACACCCGGGGACCTCTTGGAGGTATAGAATATTTCAAAAATGAATTTTTTCATTAATTATAAGATGATAAATGTCAGTGAGTTGAGTAGTAGATAACAACAAACAACATGATGATGATGATGATGATGATGATAATAATAATTATAATAGTAATAATAATAATAATTAATAATCATAAAATAATAATAAATAATCATAATAATAATGATAGAAGATAGTGACTATTGTCTATCATATAATAATCATAGATAATTATTATTATAATTAATTATTATTAGTTGTTATTATTTATAGTAGTAGTTAGTAATGATAATAATAGTAGTTAAAGTTACTAATTGTTGTTATTATTAATTTATTATAATTAATTAATAATAACAGTTAATGAATTCATTAATAAATAATTATATTATTGTTATTATAATAATTGAAATAATAATAGTATAGTAGTAGTTAGTAATAATATTAAATAGTACTAACTAATCTAATAGTAATAAATAATGATAATAATCATCATCATTACATTATATATTATTAATAATTATTATTATTACACGTGTGCTACCTCCCCAGAGATGTAGCTACTAACTGCATTATTATCATTTTCTTATTATTATTTACTATAATAATTTATTATTTATAATAAATAATAATAATAAGAATGATAATTGTTGTTATTATCAATTATTATAGTAATTACTACTCTCCAGTAAATGATAATAATAAATAATTAATAGTTGTAACAGATGGCCACAGCTCCTCACCTTGCCCATTGACATCAGGTGTCCCACAAGGATCTGTCATCGGCCCCATATTATTGTGCAGGATTTCACTGTGTGTGCGTATGTAAGTGGTAGCTTGACTGACCTGCACAACCTCTCCAGGTCAGTGATGGCTCTACTTGTGCTTGCGATAGCAACAACAACTGACTGCAGGTCGACTGGCCCTTTAACAGTGCTGCATGGCTACTGTCGACAAGGTCGAGCTGGCTAGTTGTGATGACTATCCTAGATAACAGCGACAGTCGAACATTGAAGGTCGAAATAGCTAAAGCTAATTCTGACCAGCAGAGGTTCGGTGTACTGCTTATCTATTACTACTCGCTTGTGTGGTGCTTTGAATGTACGTGCATGTACTAGTGCGCAGTTGAAGTTATTGTTTATGAGACAAAGAACTTCTGAGAGTGTGCTAGGCTTAACTCTGACTTTATTTAGGATTACATTGACTTATATAACAGTGGCAAACAAAGACAAGACAAATAGACAATAGATGGACTGTAGGCCACGCCTGATATGAACAACTTGACAAATAGCAAAATAGTAGGTTGGCTCTGTAGACACGGATGGTTGAGTAGCACATGGTTCTAGTATAAGATTGAATGGTAAGCAAATGGTAAGAAATATATAAATGTGTATAGAGTGATTAGCTGTAGAGTGTAAACATAGAACGCTAAATAGAACTGTCATGGCGGCCAGGGCGCCGTCCGCCACATTTTTCCTAGTCTATATCAATGACCTTCCAGACTCAATGCTTTCCCGAACACGCCTCTTTGCTGACGACACCGTGATATACAACCTCAGCAGTGACAGTCACCAGCTACAGAAGGACCTAGAGACGCTCCAAAAGTGGGAGGTTTCCTGGAATAAGGAATTCAACCCACTTAAATGTGAGCACATCAAATTCAGTCGAAGAAAAACAAGAGGCAACATAAACATCTATTTCCTCCATGACATCGAGATATCAAAGACTACCAGTGTCAAGTATCAGGGTGTCAAGTTAGAGAGCAGCCTACGCTGGAATGATAACACCACCTACTTAGCCAACAAAGCATCAAGCCGGCTTGGCTACGTGAGAAGAGTAATCCCACCTATACTACCCCACCTAAGAGCAAAGGCGTACACCACCCTAGTTAGACCAATTGTGGAGTACTCCTCTACAGTATGGGACGGCCAACTAACAAATGCTCAATCCACCAAACTCGAAGCTATCCAGAGACGTGCTGCTAGAAATGTACACAACATTCCTAGAACAGACCATCAGGCAAGCACAACCAGACTTCTCGAAAAATTGGAGTGGCAAACCCTGGTACAACATCTCAGACTACATTGACACCCTTCCTCACCAAAGCAGCACTCGGAGACACCACCAGCAGTACCTAATACCTCATTGCAACACCGAGTTGTACAAAAAGTGCTTCTTTATTTCAACAGCCAAGATGTGGAATTGCCTCCATGTTTCATCTCCGCTCTCAGCACCCCCCCCCCCCATGGAAAGCTAGGATCAGACAGCCGTTCTGCCATAGCTTGTGTTGACGATCTGGAGCGATAAACAATATATGAGCCAGCCACATCGCTAGAATCTTCAGAAGAAGAAGCGATTACACATCAAGTAAGTAATGGTAATAATAATAATAATTATTATTCCTTACTAGAGAGAGTAGTTATAATAATAACCATTATTTATTATCATTATTATTATTTGTCATTACAAGTGAATTATCGTGATTAAATTATTGTTACTATCATTATAATTATTACCTATGTGAAAAGTTCCTTAGTTAATGACAAATACTCACCATTAGTTAGTCGTAAGGCAGTTGTTGTTTTTTGACTATTAACTGTTGTTATAAGATTGTTGGAAAAAAACTGTTGTTGACCGTAATAATATTATATAATCAATGTATACAAACAGAGAAAATGGCGAACAGTGGTATTGTTTGATATTTATAATTGTTAGTTCAACTTCTTACATTAGTTTTTTTGTTAGATTTTAATGATAGTAAATAACTATTGAAGTGAATTTGAGCACTAGTTTATATTTACTTGGCATTTACATACACATTATCATCATGCTGTTTGTTGTTGGCTCACTTATCTGACAAAATTCTGATATAAAAATTAAAAAAAATGGTGAAAATGTATACACTGGTAGCCTAATGCAATTAAGCAAGCTGTACCGTTAGCATATCACAGCAGGCGGAGAGTTCAAGTGCAAAATGATAATTCTCATTTTCAGCTGCATTTGGTGACGTATGGATGAGGTAGTGAAGTACATAATATATGTGAGGGCAAATGGACCAGGTCCTTTCATTTAGGAAACACTTCAGCCAAATCGTAAAAACCAATGCCTCTAATTCTCTGGGTTTCACCAGCTGCTCTGTGATGACCATAAATCTCAAAAAATTGCACATTGAGTGAGTGGATCACACCAACAATTGAACATTTTTTGCTGCCTAGGATGCATAATCGCCTGCAGCACGGATAGAAATGAGAGGCAGTTGATATGTTCTGTTTTGTAACCGAGATGTGACTGGCTGAGAAACCCTACCCCATCAGTTGAAATAAGAGCCTCTTCACATGCTACAACCGTCATATATTTGCTGTTTTTGGCCACGTACTGGATCAGCTGCAATATCAACGCCCACTTCTCATGCCAAATACTCCAAACTATGTTCACAAATCTTATCTCACTCATTTTGATTATTGTATCTAAAATTAACACAATTGGTGTTCTAAAGATTTTATGAATTAATTAGAGGCCAATGAGAGGTATACAATCATTGAAAGTTTGGCAGAAAAAAATTTATGGTGTAGTTAACACTTGGTAACTGTTCGCAATGATTCATAATATTCATCTTACACCAGAAACAATACTACAGCTAAAGTCAATCTGACTGGTACCATCCTATAAAGTAGGCATCCTAATTCTGTCGCACAACGTCACAATGTGAACTGAAACTTTGCCGGTAATCATCTGAGTAATTGTTATGAGGAATGAGGAAAAGTAAATTGTCATAAACTAGCATTAGAAAACATATACATTGGTGTAATGCTGCGCGTACATATAGCGATTGTGTTAGCGATTTTTTTATAGATGTGGAAATCCCTTCCCAAAATTGCGTTATGTTTTTTCTACTGTCCATTCTTATGTTCAAACTCGTTGTTGCAAACTATAGCCTACAAATAATAATATGATCGTTGACAGATCGAGGCGCTGCAGATGACGAAACATCATTGGCAATGAATATAAGGCATTGTGTATTGTAATTGATTGATCGAGAAATTGATTAGGGATTTTTTGATCTGGATTAAAACCCTATAATAACCTCAAATAAAATGAAAGTGATTGCTCAGCGATTTCTCCAGAAGTAGAAGGTGCATAATCACGTAATTGCTAAGCTAAGCGTCAAGCAAACGCTCTATGTACACGCTATATGTACACTCAGTTTTAGGGATTGGGATTCACCCTTGAGTGGATACCTTGTAGGATTGTCATGGAAAGTTATTGAAGCCTCATTGATGAGTGCTGTTTTAGGGAAGCTCTTTGTCTCTTTATCCATTGTAGGCATTAGAACTTTTTACAACCTATATGGCCACGCTATAGCTAAAATTCGCTGGATTATTGTTTCCTACAAAAAGTCCATCACGATGATATTCTCATTCGTGGTATTCAGTGATGTACAATTTTATATTTTGTAACGATTTAAAACCGTGAGAGTAAAGTTCTAATAGTTTGGCTGATTAAAATTGGGTCTTCTTGCCGCTGGTATGCTCATGAGTCAAGGTCACGCTCTACCTTACCCTACCCACCTCTTATGTCACGTTACATCATTGACCAAAATCGCTCATGGCCACTATTTTTGAGCATTCAACAATGTGGTCTCTGAATGCTTTCGATTATCTCACCGTTCAATCCCCACGCATAGTGTAACAAAAATCTCCGCGGTAGTTAACTAACGTAATGCCTGTCGTGAACACATTTATTTTGTATTACATGCAGTATCCCCCAGTGATGAGAAGCCAGAAGGGTGGTGTGAAGTCATTTGTGTGTTCCCAGAACTTAAAGTAAAGAAGAAGTTTAGTAGTGGCAAGTTTAAAGACGTACCCGATTCTGGAGTGTTTGATTGCAAGTTTTTGCCAAGGTACTTGTCAGCTTAGTGCAATTTTTAATAATTATTTAAAGTGTATACGGAACATGTATATTCATTTAGAAAAATGGAAAGTAGTTGCATGTTTTCTATTGGTTTTAGATGATAAATTTGTCTGATGAAAGTTTTACCATCTAAAATCAGGTTTTGTAAGAAATGAATTATTTTTATGTGAATTGTAGTTTTGCTAACTTGGACAAATCTGTAACTTGCACTGATGCTTGCAATGTCAGAACTGCATCCTTTTGTTGATTACATTAGGGCAATAGATGTTGTGGTTACATAATAATTTTTGTCGTTACATAATAATGTACAAATAAATTATACTACGGTATATTACAGCGCTCAGTCCCCAGCCCCCTTTTTGATTGTCAAAGAAAATAGCTTTTACATTTACACATATGTTTCTTTTTGCAAAATGACGCATTATAGAAAACCAGTTTTCATTTTCATTTTAATTCTGAGTTACTTAGCTAGCTTGCCATGTTGACTGAATGCCCATCAAATCATTTGTTCTTCTGCTAAACTCATTGTCACTTTCCACCTTCGTTGTTGATGGAAAGCATTTTTATGGCTGGGTATTTCGCTTTGAAAGAAGTCTCCCAATAAATCTCTAAAAAAAGCTTCCTTAAAATCTGCTGATGCTGACTCAATATTTGTTGAACTGATTATTTTTCTGCTTAACTCATTACTTGGTTTAAGCAGACTGTAATTGATTGCAGTTCAGCTGTCTTATTGTGTCACGGCAGCTGTTTCATGTTTGGCTGGGCCAGCATACAATATGGCGTATTCAGCAGCTGAGATTCTAGCTGTCTCAACCAACCAACTCTTAATTTTGGTACATTCCTCATCATCTACTTGTTTACATGAAAGCTTGTGTACAGTTGGTGTGTTTTGATGCATGCATTGGATATTATTTTTAAACGATTTGCCGATATCAAATGTTCAGCATTTCAAAAGTTCTAACCTGTTTTAGAAATAACAGACCCTACGACAGTATTTACCAGAGTGTAGTGTGTTCAGATGTTTATGCAATCTACGTTTTTGCTCAGTGCCCTTTCAACTGTCTGTTAGCGCCGCTATTCCAGGGCTAGACTGCATTTGTCTTCGCTTTCAGGTCGCTGGAGTTGAGCCTCGAATGTAAAAGCAAACAAAAGAAAATTATAAAATATTTGTACGTCATACAGAAGTTTCCGGATGAGATAGTGCCTGAAGAGAGCAAAGTCAAGGTATAACTAATATTATCGATGCTGTAGAGATACTTGTTACGCTGTAGAGGTACTTGTGAACTATTACTACTTGATTTACCAGTACAAAGACGGGAAGGTGATTTTGCAATTGAGAAAGGTTGAGTCAAGGTCGTGGCAGAGAGAGATAGCTGCTAATGGTGTAGACCAGCATGTGGACGAGGGGGAAGACGAAGGTGAGATTGCTTCTGTATTTTATTTCCATTTTATCTATAGAATATCGCCAGCAGTTCTCTTATGTCAAATGTCTGTATTAGTAGATTATTGGTGATATTTTGGTGGCAAAAATGTTGGCTTGCGTTTTGTTATCACCTTTTGTTTTTATTTTCTGATTTTTTGTGTCGAGGATGCTGAAAATATTGGGTTAGTCATATTTTTAGTTTTTGTAGTGGTTGCAAATATTGAGACGATTTAATTTCTTGTAATAATAATAAAAAAGATTGCTAAGGCGAAAACAATTTGAGGAAAATTTGTTTTGCATAAAATTTCAAGTGTTATTGTAAAGTTTTTGATGATGAGAATTTTAGCACTGGAACCGACGCTGCTTTAATCAAAGCGATGTTTATTTTTGTATCAGTAAAAGTTCGTTTTAACTGTTTACCATAAATTTCATCACCTCTGTTAGAAGGGATAAAACGGCCATTGTTTTGTTTTGAGTCCTAAAAATAAACGCAATTTAAATTTGGCCCATTTGCACCTGTTGCAGGGCGGCCTGCGGCGTTAGAAGTTCGTGACGTATGAAAAAGACAAATGCGATTTGAACTAATAAAATTTTGTTTCAGGGAAAGACTAGTGAGAATATAACAATATTACCTCTAACAGCCAAGACTCTCTACAAACATATCCATTGTCTTCCCTAGTATTCATCTTTCCATGCGGTCGTGCCTTGTTGATTTCTAGTGAGGATTTATCTGCTCGACAATGTTTTATCTAGTCTCATTTTCTACTTTCACTGAGTGTTCTCACTACTCCATGCCTAGAGTTATGCTATATGACAGTCTTCCTTAGACTTCTAGCTTAGAGTTGTATAATTTAAGCATTTCAACAGCCTTAGTTTTAGGAAAGCCTATCATATTAGTTAGCCTTGGTAGATTAGTCTGCACTCATGCAGCGTCCTTCAATCATTCTATGCAATGGAACTTTACATCAATTGATTTTTATGCTGAGATCTGAGCTCATTTTTTAATAGTTTAGTTAACGAAATTATTGCTTTTTCTTTTGCTTTTTTCACACATTTTATTATGTTTAATAAAACAACATAAAAATATATTGACTAGACTCGTTAAAAATCATAACAAAAATATTTTGTGCACTGTACATAATGGTATGGTTCTTTATTATGAAGTTATCTGCTCATGATTGTTTGGTGCGAGATTTCTGTTAGCCAGCTAAGAATGGTTGGGCTCACACAAAGTCGAAGTACCGATATGAAAACTTGACTTGTTGCTTAAAAAATCCGAATGCACAATAGCAGAAGATTAGTGAGCTAAGAGTGTTCATGTTTGGGCCAGTAAATAATTTTACAAATACTGAGATTTCTTGGGGTTTGACGTTGTGGCGCGCTCACAGATGTTCGTCTACAGTGACACTGTGCTGCACAGCTCTGGTGTATCCCCCACCAGAAGTGGTTGAATTGTAACGAAAGATCCCCCTTCCTTTGCATACCTTTGCGCAAGCCAATTTTATCTCTTTCATTCTCATGCAATAGATTATTGGGTCTATTATCGCACCAATCATTCCGGTGATGAGGAAGTCAAGTATCAACGGACACATCGGACACACTTCAGAAAAAGCAGAAAATACTTCATTTGAGAAAGGGCTTGAACCTCCGTTGTTGAAGATTTTAAAGAAATGGTCAGTAAAATAATAAATGTAAGAGAGAAAAAATGCAACAATCAGACAGGAAGTTGTGACCATTGCTGTACCCTTTTTTTTGAACCCTGGGTTCCTAACGCCGACTCTGTGTACGATTACTATTACATAACCATAGACTAAAACCATCACAGTTACGACAACAGTGACAAATAGAACACATGGTAGGCTCACTATCCAGGTGTACTCTGGTTCAAATATCGTATAGTAAAATATACGTCTGCAGTAGTTCTCTTCTTGGCAATGCTCTAAACTAGGTCGCAGCGACTGATTGACGAGAACTCCTATCATAGGAGCAGCCGCGACCAGCCATTGAAGAACTATAACTCCAAGAATCCTTTGCCTGGTAACAACTATCTTGTGTTTTATTGGCCAACGGAAAGCTGTAACAAAACATTTACTGATGATACTTATTACGATCACAAGAATCACTGACATAGCTAGCGAGCGCAAATCTGGACAATATTTAATTTTTTTTTAAAGTAGCAGAATGTTTCGAATAATAATGCAAACTTTCTAGACTTCTGTATACAGTAACCACATGTAAGTGACAAAGTCTACTATGAACAGTTTCACAGTATGTACCGATAAAATGTTCTGTGGTCAAGCTCAGTAGAGTGAAGAGATTAGATAACATGGCCATGTCCCAGATTCCAGACAGCAGGCTGTTGAAGCATAGAAGATACACCTGTACTTCTGCTTTCAATGGCACTGTGAAAACAGAGAAAAATGGACCCAGCACCTGAAAAAAAATGGAATAATGTTAGTTACTAACGGAAGATGAGCAGGAAACCTATAAATGTGTTTTTGTTAAAACCTGAAACTTGCTGTACGACTTGAAACACTTTTCCCCAATCCGATACATTGTATCTACCAATCGAGCTCAGCAAAAAATAAGGAGTTGTATTCTCATTTAATAGATAACTCCTAATTTTATAATAATTTTTCACTCAATTGATAGGTATTGTCTGTAAAAGCATGGTGTGTTATGTTATGTCGCTAGTAGTAAAACTTTCCTATTTCTAATTCTATACAAACTCCGGATATTAAATACATGAACAGAAAATAGCAAATAAAATTGTATAGCTATTATGCATACAAAAAAATTGATTTTGAAGTGAACCATGGCAGAATATCTGTGCATGTTTTTTTAATAACATTATAGAGAGCCATTTAAAAACTGTAAAAAAAATGGTGCTAACATTTTGGTTGTAATCAAAAGGCATTTACAAATCGTAATACATAATATGTTATGAAAATTATATTGGTTTGTTTGTTATGAGATAGGATCAAAACATTCATGTCATGGATTAACCTACTGTAATATCTCCACAAAACCGTTCATGAATTCCGTATAAAAGGACGGCTAGTAGTAAGAGTTTGCTACCAATTTCATTAAATGGAAATATTTTTTAAAAAATAAGCATTAATACAGTTTGCAATCAATAGATGTTTTAAAATTAGTAAAAATTTAAGCAAGTTTTGAATAAATTTAATGTAGGTACTTAGCTAATATTTGGGTACTTACGATACTAAAATATGCCATTGGTGGTATAAGCGATTAGCAATGAATGTGAACTTTTGTTAGTTAATTTAAGCTATTACATCAAGAGTAAACTTGCTAAGCTAAGCTTTCTAAAGCTACACAAAGGTGGTATTGAATTCTGTTTAAATTACAGTTTATTTATTCATACCTATAATTGTACATAAGGGAGCAATCTCTAACAGCTAGCAACGAGATTAAAGGCAGCATTGCTGCCGAAAGTTCATTTGAAAGTAAAGATGAAAAGACCAGTGTCGGAAATATAGGTGAGTGCTGACTTTGTGTGATGCCTTGGACGCTACATAAAAGTTCTAGTTAACGTTTTCTCCATTACTTCGGCTTTCAGAAAAAATCAAGTTGGTAGAACGATGGAAAGCACTGGATCACCAGCTAAAAGCAACACTGGATCACCAGCTAAAAGCAACACTGTATCTAAAAAATCTCCATCTAAAACTGCCACTAACAAGAATCTGAACAAAACTAACGCTAACAAAACACCAGCTAAAAACAACAAATCGCCAGCAAAGGTGAGCTCAGGCGCCGCACGATCTCCCGCCAAATCTACTGTTGATGCGCCACAACCTCCAGAAAACATTGATTCAGGCGATGTATTCGAAACGATAATAAACAACGATATTGAAGAGAGTACAACTCCAGCAGACAAAGAGGGTACAGAAGCAGATACAGAAGTGGATGCGCCATTGTCAGACATGGAAAGACTTGAAGAGACTTCTAAACCAGAGGCGGAGCTAGAATGGAACATCATGACTGACGAGGAGGAGGAGCTTGATAAGGCATTAGCGGAGGAAGCGGAAGAGAAAAAGAGATTACTAGAATTGGCAATAGAGCAGCACATGCAGTGGAAGTATGTATTATTTGCGTATGTCTAAGTTACTTAACAAAAAAACCTTTCACCCCATAATTCCAATCAGCGTTAATTTATTTTAAATTAAAGCTGAAACCTTTTTTTTTTTATTTGTTTAATTTGGTGAGAAGACAACTCCGACCTGATTGAACCTGACCAGACAGAATTGCTCAAGTAATGACAAGTCATGCGTTTTTGTTACAGAATGGAATATGATAAAAAGAAAGAAAGTGTGTCTGCTAGATGGAAAGCTTTACAAGAGAAACGAGAACACCGAAAGTTTATTGAGCAGATGATGGCTTGATGGTTGACTATTTACCTGTACTACATATATCTATTAATTCGTAACAAATTTAAAGGTATGGAAAATAATTATAAAATAATTAGAAAAAATAATTTTACAGCTTCACATAAAAACGTTTTTTTTATTTTCTGTATTGAGGTAGTTCAGTTATTTTTTTTTTAAATTAGTTGGTACTCGAAACAGCTTGTAAATTATTTTTTACGCTATCAAATACATAGATATGAATTCTTTATTTGAATACGCTTTAATTTATAATATTCTTGTTCGTCTTCTTTACAAAGTGCCAAATGAAAAGTTACAATGCCACTCGCTACACAACAGCAATTTGTCCTTTTACAAGTTTAAGAATTTGCTTGTTTAGTTTTTTCAACGAATGGCCAGACAAGATATAAATAAATACAACGATTGGGTGCCCTATGTAGCACAGTAGCAAAGTCAGTTGAGGCGCAGAGCCCTGATCGGCAGACAACAGCTTGGTAGAGCAGAGACTATTTAGTAAGTCTAAGAAGGTGCTTCTTCAAAAATCCTTCGAACTTGGCTAGAGAGCTAATGTTTCTGATTGAGATTGGAAAAGCATTCCACCTGTCAGACATTTGGTATGAATTATGTCTCTGTCCACAGATAAACAAAAAGTTTAAGGGTTTGAGTGCTTTGTTTTTGCAAAGGAGAATGTTCTATACATATCAATCATTACAGCAATAACAACTGTACTTGACCGACTTGACCCTTCGACAGGAGATACCTTTGTTACAATTTCGGAGTTTTTTTGTTGAAAAGTCAAATACTTTGTTTCATTCACTTAGTTCGATATATGCTTGTGATTTTTTCTTCGCAGTTATGATCCAACTTGCGCAGACCCTGTTAGTTGTTTTACAAGCTCATCAACTTACGTATGCAATGATAACTGAATAAAATACGACGTGGAAAGTAATAACATGTCGTGTCAGAATATTGTCAAAATTAATATCCCAATTTTCGGCTTTCAGCAAGAGTTGTCATAACATGGACGCCCAACCTGGCCTTGCCAAACCATATTGTAAAGCTCTCACAACAAGGTGTGATATCTTAAAAGTTTGAAAGTTTTCTTGCTGATAAAGAATCGTACAATAGACGTATCACACAATAGACAGCTGAAGCAATGGAGATCACACATACTCACAAAGAGTTGGAGTGTACCAGTTACAGCTACCAGTAGATCTGTTATGATAAGATTGGCAATGAGATATAGATGGGGTTTTGGTTTCTCTGGGTAGTAGACAATAGCTATCAAAGCTCCGGTGTTTAGCAAGATGGCCGCTGGACACATGATGGATGCTAGCACAATGAACAACGCATTGTTTTTTGCTTGAACTTTTCCTGAAAATTTTAAATCATAAAAAATAATAAATATCAATCAGGCAAATATCACAAACTGTAGAATAAATTTTCTGCAAATGCAAACGGAATTGAAAAAAAGTTAGTAACTAACACAAGGCTTTATCGAGTACAGATATTAAAACTTACCATGAGGAGACGAATCCGTTGCGTTGGGAGAGATGGTGACATTTATCTCCAGTTCATTATGTAATCTCTTTGTGTAGGTGGTGCCTACGCTACTGGGTATTGTCACTGCGTATATGGTAGCTGGAAATAATAAGGGTTGATAAACGATTTTTTCTTTCTTGTAGTCGTTGGGATGATAAACCGCTGATGAAAACAAATAATTCAGAAAAAATCAGGAGATATAAAAACACAAAAATTCAGCCCAAAATAAATAAATAACTCTCCATTCACAATGAGTAACAACACCAGGCACAGTAATTAGGCAGTTATAATACATACCAGAAACATTTGCCACCACATTTTTGTCATCCGACAGCACATAGTTCAATAAAGCCTTAGCTCCCAGGGAAGCAGCTATTTGGCCTTGGGTCTCATAGTCACAGCTGCCATTCTGTACAATTGCTATCCAGTCTCCTGGAGGTGGTGGGCCGTAGTCACTAATATTACACCCTGAGGAGTCAAACCTGGGCTTTAGTAAAACACCTGAAATATACATGTATCATCTTCCAAACCAGCTATAACATGTTGTTAAAGCAAGCGCATTTCATCGCTGAGTTGTCTGTTATATTAGAACCTTCTAGAAACTATTTTTCATCACAGGCGTTTGTTGTTCCTTGCTGATACAGTAACATCACTATAGAAAAAACAAAACAAAAAGTTCAGTTTGACAATTCTAGTCTAGAAAATTCCAACATTGCATAAATCTGAAATCATTGGCTGTAATCGAATAACCAGTGAGGTTATGCCAACTTTGGGCATGTGCTAAATCTTGTGACGCAAAACATGTTAATAAAATGTAGCCACTCAGCCTGCAAGAATGATTGCCAAAAATGAAAGTGTCTGTAATGGCCATTGCTCAGACATGCACAAAGTTTCTATTCAAATCTAGAATAATTTTATAACATCTCAATGAACCTTAGCTCACCCATCATCAAACTATATTTACCCGTAATGGGTTGTTCCGGAATACTACTAGGATCAGCGACTCCTTTAAACTCCGATGTAGTAATGGTGTTGTTAGGGCTGTAGCTTGTAAATGCTACCCATAATTCTTCTGACGTGGGCGCTGTTGGTTTAAGCATTGGACAGCCTTCTAGTTTCATCTGGTGCTGGCATGTTACTGTGAGTGGCAGCAGCAGCAGCAGCAGCAGCAGCGGTTGGTGTATAAATATCATTGTTAAACGTAACAGCTGATTTTTCTTCTTTCAATCGTGGAGTCTGAAAGAAAAAGCAACAGATCGTCTGGCTGAGCTTTGTTTTGATATCTTATTTATACACTGCTTACGTATAGGGTGTGAAGTTACGAGGTGGTATGATTTTTTACCATCATGAAAGCGATACAGTTTAAACTTTTGCAAAAACCTCATATGTTCATTCTATGTTTGTTTGCAGAATAAAAAATGCTCCTTGATCATATCGTGATGTCAAACTGCTGTTTGGATTGTCAATTATGTCAACGAAATTTTGTAAAACAAACGTACAAAGCCACAAGCCTTTACAAGTTTATGTAGAAACAATAATCATGTTTATAAAAAAAGTCTTTCAACATGCTGCACATTTTTTTTAAAAATATTGCTTCTATTTTGACAGCGATGTGTTTAACACTTTTTCAAAAAAGAAGAAACAAAAAGCACCATACTAGCCAGAGTTTATGCGACTGTTATTGCTCGACAAAAATCAATTTTTAACACTAAAATTCTTAAAGGCGGAACAATCGGTTATCTATAAAGGGTAAGTAAATACTATTGTTACAATTATAAAAAAAGCAACAGCCACGGTATTACATCACTCAGACAAGTCACAAATATATTAAAAAATTCTGAAAGGAGCGAGTCAAATAATAACAACATAGAGACCATCCACCATAATTACATAACTCATGTTATAGACACTTATTTATCTGCTCTATTCATAATTGATTTAATTCATCGCTAAAGGTGGTAATATTTTACTGCGGCAGCGGATCAGAAAAAATCCAGTCAGCAAATAATTAATTATTTACCATGTAGCCAACCAGAAATCAGAACAAGGCCAATCAACCTGTCTGCAGAGAATAAACAGTTATAACCAATTGATAAACTTTAAATGCTGTTAAACAAATTTTGATTAGATTAAACACAGAAATCGTTGTGATCGATCAAGAAAATTTAACACCCGCGTGAAGCTGCAAAATTATCGTAGCCATTGCAAGCGAGCTGAAAACTTTAATAGACATGGTGACATAAACCTAAAAATACCCAGCTCTACAACTGAATGCGAGGATTTGAAGGCTATTTCCATAATCATGAGCTACAACTTACTGTTTGGTGCAGTGAACTGTGAATGTTATAAATTAATTGCTCTAATGTGTAGCACGCTGGGAGCTACTACACAGGTATGTGACTATTGTGTGCAAAGTACCTAGTTACCTTATATCACTCGCTGTGAAAGAAATGTTAAAAAATGGAAAGCCCACATTAAACGCGCCTTTCATAATTGAATTTACAAAACAAAACTGGCTGAAGGCCTTTGGAATTGTTATCGTTCTGCTTTACATAATTCACTAATTGAAAAATGTAAATATGATTACAGCAATTACAGCAAGGCAAGAGGCAGCGCTGAAAGCAACGTATATTTGATTTGTTTACCTCCGAGGAAGCAGTAAACACAGAGTTAAAACTATGCAAGGTTAAAGGTATATACGGGCAAGCAACGCTGATTGGACTGCTGAGAGGAGTCGGCTGTTGTTTTGTGTATTGTAATATATATGTCAAATATTCTACTTTATGCTAGCGCATGATATGCCCATCAATGTGGATTTGCTTGGAATGAGCATTTGTGATGAATACATTAAAAATTTGTCAGAACAACTTTTCCTTAGAATAGTTATGATTTTCATTTCAAAATATGAATCGAACTTTTATAATTATAATAAAAAAATGCCCCTGATCTAACTTATTATCTATTTTTAATATACGATTGTATGTAATATTTAGAAAAGTTGGAATTATTTTTTCCAGAAATGTCAAAATGTTTCCATTTATAAGTTGTTGCTGTTCATCGAAATTTTAAAATGAACTTTTGAAAACTACCGAATACAATTCTGCTAAAAAACATTACCCAATTTCACGAAGACTAAAGCCCGACATCAAACCATTTGGATGACACGAGACTATAAATTAATCCCCATTGATCAATGCTAATTGCGGATATTTCCATGTCTATGGACGTCATCATGTCTATTGTTGGCCAATGATGTCTGCTCAATGTTATATTGGTCCTCTACTTACTAGTTAAACAGTTTATAGTACATACGTGTGAAATGAGTGCCAAGTCTTCTTCTAGCTCGTTGAGAAGAAAATATTCTGCTTTCAAGTTGTTACTGCGAGACAGTGTGAAATGTAAAATACGAATAAAAATAAAAAGAGTATATAAATCTTTTTGCAAGTTGATTTTGTAAATAAAACTGGCGATTTCTATAGTGGTATTTCTTTGCTTTTATTGCTTTTAAAAATCTTTTCATTTATAAAAAAATAAAAACGAATACTTGTGAACAATAAAAAAAACGATTAAACTGTTTCGGAAATTCGAAATGCTATAATTAAACAATCATATTACTGTTAAAAAAATACTGCACAACAAATGCTAGATTCTTACCTTCAGTTAAAGAGAGCCGGGTGCGGATAAAATATAGTACTTAGTAATAGTTTGCAGACACAAGTCTTCCAGTTTAGTCAGACATTCCTGGGCTGTCAAAGCACAGTATGAAATAACAGACACAATGTGTTGGGCAGCATGTATTGCGGCAGCTATCTGCCACTGACACTCACCAGGTAGTGAAATAGCTAAAATATGATGCAGCAGTCAGCAATGACCCTAAGTAGCATAGTTAAATGAACAGTAAAGCATAAAATGGATAGAAGAAAGAAAACTCGCTTTTACACAATGCTTGCAAGTTTACAAAAACCAAACCTACAAACTCTAAAAAAACTCTGAGACTAATTTATTTTGTATCGCTGTTGCGGCTTTTATAGGCTACAACAGCAGCAAAACTTTGAAAAAATCAAAACTAAAACAAATTAAAAAAATAATTAAAGTTTTAAATATTTTGTTGTATTGTGAAACGGAAAAGCAACAGTTAAACTGATGAAAACAAAAATTGTAAATGTAACAATTGAAGAGAGAGAATAGACTTGAACCTCCGACTCGCTATTAAAATTGCAGCTCACTTAGTTGTATACGTACCTGAAGATGTAGTAGAAGTACACAGGTATAGAGTACCACTGACTTATATATCAAACAGTTCAATGGAGATGTCTGAGTTGGCGAGGAAAGTAATGTTCTACACCCTGATACCATCCATCATACAGCAAGTAAAATGTTATAAAATAAATACACATTTACCTACAGAAAGAAATATGGACATTACTTTGTCATTGACAATTTCATATTTACGGAGGAATTGAATTAAAAATCAACTTTAGACAGTAAAAAAATCATTAAAAACATTTTTTGAAAAATACTTATTTATTGAAAGAATAATCATTTTTCGAAAAAGTTGCTTACTGGTTTCTTTCAGCGGGTTATGTAGTGGTTACATGAGGTGCACTCATTAGCAGTAGGCACAATATGCGAGGACTGCAGCAACTGTTGTAAGCTAATTGTGAGTAACGGCAGCAGCTCTGAGACATCAATAATCTCTTCATTATACACTGAATGTCATTAATTATTTGTCCATTAATTGGGATTTGCTTCCACTATGTCTATATTATATCATACCATGTTATATAACACACTGGCCATTACATCTCAGTGCACACATTTATATATATACCTACCTACAACAGAGCTTTGCTTTACATTTAATCAATTTGCCCTTAAAACTAAACCAAAAAAGGTAAAATAGAATTAGCAATCGAAAAAGGCTATTTCATACTTGTTAGAGAAGAGTTGGTCCTAGGATAACTTGGACCTGAGGCTTCGAATAGAAGCAAAATACTAAGTTGTCTGCCTGTGCAAAAATACGAATCACTTTTTCGTTTTATCTCCTCGTTGATATCCCACTGCTAGAAATATCCTCATTATAGTTCCAGCAGTTTTGTTACCACAGCAAGGTTGTGCACTGAAAAAATATTTGACTGAAGTTCTCATTTATATCTTCATCTCAACACGACCTTCGGCTGGCCTTGATTATGTTTAAAAAAAATATCTGGTTTAATTTTTCATCCAGACTTTGGTGGTACGTAATGTTAGTATTGTTATACCACACGATAGAAGATGCTTTTGATTTTCTTTATAACTACATGTACCTAATTTACTGATGATTTTTTTATGCATCAGGTATAAATGGCATCTCAAAAACATCATCAATTTTGGTTTGTAAGTACCTGCAACGGCTACTTAAATTTTTTTTAAACTTTAATTGAAAAACTTATGGATTGATGAAATTATCTTACACAATTTACATTTGCACAAAAAAATTCAGTAAGTTATCTTTAATCAGTTCATATGTTATCTTTGCTCATGCCAGCACTGGCTATAAAACGTACATAATATACGCATTTGATCAGTTTATGGCAGGTACGTAGAGTAAATACAAGCCGATGTACTTGGGCTCTTGCAGGGAAATTATTTATTTATGAACGCAGTAGAAGATCAAATCACTGAGCTTGCTTATTAATTGTCTGTCTGCTATGATGGAAACATTACAATACAGTTGTGAACTACGATGGTTAGAGTGCAGCTCCTATAGCGCATTTAACTGAAAAATAGTCTTTTCTCCATGTTTTATATATATGGGCAAATTATGTATAAAAAACCCCTAACCAATAATCGGAAATATTTTATCAACATCAAGCGCAGCCAACATATTGAGTTAATTGGTGTTGATGAAAAATTTACCTCTTTTATGGTATTGTCTAAAAGGAAAAACAACTCCAAACACCCATGATTTACAATATTAGCATTTTGGAATAGCAATTTGTTTGGCTGCAGATAATTGATACCCTCAGCAGTCATTCACTCCCGTATGGGATAGAGCAGTTAAATTCATACAATTTTATCTAGTTAGCAAATATTTTTACACTATTTTCTGGTGCGTCTCCAATAGATGAAATTTATATCAAAATGAAACTCTTTACTAACACTTTCATTCAAGTTTATATCAACAATCTTTTACAATAAACTCGGAGCATATGGAAATGCTCGCGCCATGTTATTCGGTGTTTTTAAATGTCATATTAGACTACGATAAGCTGTTAGGTAATTTATGTAGATTTCAATAGAGAATGTCTGCAGGATTTAGACAAGAAAATGGATAAATTGAAGACTACGTCTGTTACAGTAATACACAGGAGAGATTTTATTCTGCTAAACACCTCCCAGTATCATTCCAAAAATGAGGCAATTCCCATCATTCATAAATGCGACTTTCAATGCCGTGAAAGTAAAAAATTACGTCATTGACCGATAAACAGCAATATAGTACATGAGAAGACAACTCCATATATAATGCATTTTGCCCAGTGGTACATCAAGCAGCTGATAGAGAAATGAGTATACGTTCATTGGATAAGCATGTATAGTAGCTAGCTGTCAGCATCATCTAGAGCTGACTTGATGCCAACAGTTTTTAATTGGTCGATAAGTTCACCAGTTTTGTGGAGCTCTAGCATGATGTCACATCCTCCAACGAACTCTCCTTCAATGAATACCTGAGGTATGGTCGGCCAATTTGTGTATTCTTTTATACCTGCAACATTCACACTTCTACCAGCAGCTGGTAAACTGAAAATAAGGTAACAACGCAGCTCTACTAAAAGCACTAGCATTGAACCAAAACAACTTTTGTGTGAAAAGATGGCCAGTGTTCACCGTAAAAAATAATGAGAGACAATTCTAAGAAGCTCAAAACATGAATAACTAAACATTTCAACGTAAACTGATTTGATCAAATCCAATTTAATCATATTTGGTTTTGTGTGAACATGATAGTGTATTGTACAGCATACAGAGTGCACCTCTAGCATTTTTTCAGGATCTGTTCCACTCACCCTGACGTATAGACTCATCCTCCAAGACATCATATGTAGAGTAGTTGTCTCTCCCTACCTCATGCATGTCCAGTATCTGTACAACAGCTCTACTGAAGCCACACATCGGCTGGTCTGGAGTTCCCTTCATAAACACAACTACTTTGTTTTTGTTGACCAGCTCACCGAACTTTTCTTGAAGAGACTGCGTTGAGCAAAATCTATTGGTTTGAGCTAGAGCAGCACGGGAAACAAACCGAAACATTTCTGAAAGGAAAAAGGATGAATGTAGATGGCTCACAAAATATCAAAGCCTGACAAACTAAAATATAAAAAAAAGAGTCACAAAGGGCAGAATTTTAGTAAACTCAGATTTTGAGTTCAAATTCAACTAGCAGGAAAAAGTTTTGTTTATTAGCAGAAACCTTTTTGCCGGTGGAAGCATTTTGGTTTGGCTTGTAACAAAACAACTAAACACAGAAGATTTTGAGAAAAATATTGGGACTATCAGTTTATTTAATATTCATATCGGGCAAAAAAATTACGAGCAGCATCGATGTTGTCAAATGTATAAATAAAAGAGTAAATCCAGATGGCTATTTATTAACCATTTAACCCTGGGCAGTGAGGGGAGTTGACATACCACCCCCATTGTCAACATGCTAGGATTCATAACCAGAGAACAAGCTTTTAAAAGAACAACATAAGCTAAAACAAATTGTGACAAATATGAATTCATCATATCAATAATTTTTTTACTTTTTAATAGAGCAGTAATCAATGCTATGCTGCAAATGTTCATTGTTGTGAATTGTTACGCCAAATCACTTTACTTACTACTTGATCATCATTATTATTAATACAATAGATCATTGATGAACCTATCAATCACTATCATAATCATTGAAAAAAAGACCAACCATAACAGTAACTACCAATTACATTTTATTTTTCACTATATTATTTTTAAAAGTATAATCATCAGAAATATTACCTGTGATAAACCGCTAAACTCTCTGCTATATATAGTGGTGAGTAATATGATGAAAACCTAATATTATTTATCCAGTCAGATTTTTAATTCGTTTCGGTGTAATTTACTATTCCATAATATTTAAAAATAAATAATAACAATGAAATTGATAATGTTATTACTACTATTTAAATCGATACAATATTTTGTTATTTTCCACTGTTTGGTTAAAGAAATAAATTGTCTATAATTTACATCACAAATGGCGTGCAGTTCATCAGGGTTAAGAGTTCAGTTTATTTTGAAAAATGCAGTTGAGTAAATGTGGTTTACATCATGTGCGGCTTACCAGAAACGCCATGAAAAACAAGTTAAACAAAAATCTTGAAACTTAAGAGTTGCAACTAAAATTGGAACAAAATGGAAAACCTTATGGGGGTTGGAGCAAACTAAGAGAGGAATGAATGCAGATGTAGCTGAAACGAACGCAGACACCTCTTGCAATAAGCATCGACAAACCTGGAATGAATGTCGACTATGCTAAAAAGAAGAACTTTTCGACGCTCGTTCCCGGAAGTGTTTACATTTGTTTTTGGTGTTAATATCATATCGACTTTCCTTTCAAGAATTGTCTACTTTAACAAAAATAGGAAATTTTACATTCCTGGAACAAACACCGAAACAGTAGTTTATATGTCAGCAGTCACCAGAAATGAATATCATACTATGCATCAAAAGCGAGCTTAGAATGTTCGTTTTCTATAAAACAGTTGGATTTGTGTGATCCAGAATGTTTGTTGGATGTTTATGGCGTTTATGGTGATCAACTTTGGGCCCAATTTGAATGAAGTTCCACACTTCCAGTACTATTAAACTTTTTTGTAAAGAAATGTAATGCATTCTACACACTAAGATCAAGAGTGAGAAAAACTTCTAAAACAAAAGAAAACCTCTAAAAAGCAAAATGGTGAGACACAAAAAAAATTAGGCTTGCAGGCAATCAGAGTATTCCACTGTTTACCATTTTTTAAGCAAAAACTGATACAACCACCCATGTTCTAGCATTAAATGATGTTCAATAAATGGCATTTGAACAAAATGCAAAGGACTAAACCTTCAACAACACATAATATAGAAAATGTGATACAGCAATTAGCAGATACTCCTACATCAATTATTAAAACAACAACAACAACAACAATAACGCGTACAATAATCATCAACACTATTAACGCTAAAAACAAAATAACTCAATGAATGTCAAAAAAGAATAAAATTAAAAACTGAATGAACTAATAAGAATTTCTAAAACGGTAGTAGGTTATAGCTATAAATTACCGAATGAAACAACCTCATCATTATAGGTGTGGAACTATTATAATATATTATTATTTATATTACTACAGCTACTACATGCCAGCTACTTGCCTAAAAATATATTCTGAGTTTCCATAGAAGCAGGGAAACTCTCTAAGGGCCCGTTTACATGGATGCGCTATGCGCACATCGTACAAATGTGAACCCTGAAGTTTGCAGCGAAAACGCCGGCTGTTCAAATAAGTTCGCACCAATACCGGTTCCGTATCACCTCAAAACTGAAACGGGGCCTAAGGTGTTTGCATACGGATACGAAACGAATGCGCCAGACAAACGATTGTCTGAACAGGCACTTTGGTTCGGACCAGTACCGAACCGTAGCTGTTACGTATTTTTACCGTGTTTGGTAGCGTACTAGTGTAAACCGAACATAAGCAATGGAAACTGGCGTGTTTCACCCCGGTACATAAAGGAAGTGATAAGAAAGCAGCAAAAAAACTATCGCCTTATATCTCTCACTAGTAGTCCATGTAAGATATTGGAACAAATCATACTTTACTACTTGAATAAAACACTGAATGACTTTTTTCACAACAAACCACTTGGATTTAAAAGAGGCAAGTCCTGTAAAATCCAACTGCGCTCCACCTTCCATGAGCTAGCTAAGACAGTTGAACCATCCAAAACTACACACGCTGTAGCACTTGACTTTGAAAAGGCTTTTGACAAAATCCCACACAATCTACCGATGCAGAAACTCATAGAAGTTCCTGATCTACATCCCCAACTAGTGAAATGGATTCAAGATTTTCTAACTGATGGGAGACAAAAAGTCAAGATGACAGCTACCTCAGGCGTCCCCCAGGGTTCAGTCCAACACTGTCTTTGATAGACATAAATGAACTACCAGCAGCTGTGAATTGCAGTGTGAATATTTATGCTGATGACGGGTAACTATATCAGCAGGTCACCACTCCTACAGATGCTGCCAAATTTCAGCAAAATGTTGATGCTGTTCACAAATGGTCTGTACAAAGAAAAATGCCACCAAATGTCATGTGATTGCGTTCAGAGACCAGAAGTACAAACCTCAGTACAAACTAGGCGATAAAAGTGTGGAATGGACCAGTACTACAAGTACCTGGGAGTTATTATGCAATCTGGTCTAAAGTTCAACCAACATGTGACACTCGTGAAAGAAAAAAGCCTCAAGAACTGTTGGTTCCATCAAACACATTCTGCATGAAGCTCCTAATGGAAGTCGTATTCTAGCTTACACAAGTCTATACCACCAAGTACTAGAGTATGCTGATACAGTATGGGATTCTACAATTCACAAAGATTGGTTCATTAGCTGCCTCACAGGAAGGGTGAGTATCATTAAAGCCTGTTCTGAGCTTGGCCTCCAGACATTGGATAGAAGGAGAAAAAATCACAGACGAGCCCTCCTTTTGAAGATTTTCCAGGATAACGAGCGACAAAATACCCTGGCTCTAGCCTAGGATAAAATTTTCTAGGACTGTCAAAAGATGCCTTTGACAACTAGATCCGCTATCAGAGATGAACACTGACCTCTGTGTATGCAGCATCATAAGTTTACCAATCATAGTAGTGTCCTATGAAAATGATCAGAAACACCGGAGGAAGCTTGAAATAAACGCCTAAACACTTAAGTAAAAGCAAAAGAGTAGTAATTCTAACTCCGTTATTGCCAATTGATAAAAAATAAACAGCAGGTTGCTATAACCTCTGTGGCTGTACACATTAACACACTGTTACCTAACCAACTACTTAGAAGTTCCTGCGTATTTAATGTCTTCAAAGGTATCTAAAAGTAGAAGTATATATATATCATCGTATTTATTATCATTCAACTATCTTGTTAGTTTGATGATAATAATAATATTGATTATCATTTGTATAAGTTGAGATGAGCACTAATTATGATAAACAAATGGCCACAAATATTGTTTGTGATACTAATGACTAACCAAGGCTTTGCGGTAATACTATTATATACCAAGAATACTCGGCGTATATGCTAAGTCCGCACTGCCTATGCATTGGTTGCGGCAAGACTAACTTACAAATGGCTAGGATGAAAAATAATTTCTGTTGGGGGCATCTTTGAAAAACCTTCCTATCATTTAACTACATTAATCACACATACAATAAATTGTACACCATTCAAATCCTTAAGTCACTGTCTATTTCTTTGCCCTATAACAATATGCCAAATTTGGATAAAAAGTCGACATTGTGAAGGCATTTTTTGAAGCCTATGAGTGAATTGACCAAGAGGTTCATAGTCACATTTATGCACGGTAGATTGCGCTATCTAATGCACTTTGACTTGTAGCTCTATGAGCTTTAGTTTAAGCGATATGAAAGAAAATTTGGTTTTGTAGACGACAAAGAAATCCGAGATTTTTGGGGACGAATTCTTATATGAATGCTTTCACTCATTTCATGCCGCGATCATGGCAGTTTTGCACTAGCTAGTAGCTAGCATAAGTGCAATTTTTATTTTAAATTTTTTTTCTCAAATATAACATGAGCTTTTAGAAAAATTTGTTGTCGATCCATTGGTGCAAAAATTATTTGTGCCGCACCAGTGGTTGTTTTAGAAAAATAATACAGAAAAAGTACCTTTGCTTAAAAAAAACCATGTTTTGTGGTCACACTATCAAGCATTGCTGACAATGGTATTGTTTCAGTGAAACAAAATCAGTGACGCGTGACGGAAAGTAGCTAACGGTGCGGTATAGAATTTTTTTTTATTTATTTGAATATGGCTCTCCAGTAAAATTATCTTTTGTCCACATAATGTGATTGCTCTATGAAAAATAGTATACCACTGGGTCAGTGAAACAACAAAGAATTTGAATGACATATACTGAAATCTCAAGGGCCTATGACGCAATAGGAAACCGCAGATTTACAATGCATTCTCAACCCATTATTTTTGAAGTCCACAGCTAGGTAGGCAGTGCAATGATTAGCTAAGCCAACGCGGCAATGTGTGTCAACTTTGTACCTTTTTTAAATTTTGTTTCTAGCAGCTTCTGGCCCAAAGTAAGTAGAAAATTAGCCACGCAGGAATATTTTGAAAAATCAAAAAACATTGCAGGACAAACTTACATATAATTTTTTGTCTTAACAAACGCTACGCTCTCATGAGTTTTGCACACGCTAAAAATTGACTCTGGTTCATGAATTACTTTTTTTCATCATTTATCTATCTGTTAGTCCAACATAGCACCACCATTGAATAACTGGTAGTGGTATTAATTTTATGGCAGAATGCAACACCATCATTCATCATTGATTTTTATAATCATCATTTGACATCATTAGAATACTATTATTGTTAATTACAAGATTTCCGATGATGACACTTGTCTATAGCACCGAGATACTGTGCTTGTTGCTTTCTGTGCAATCCAACTGCTGATAATATTTATTGAGTGTACCTCTAAAAAAAATGTTATACATTTGAGCGGCCAACGCAAAGCCTTTAGAACTGTTAAATAAATATATTAAATTATAGCAATCATAAATAATACTAAATATAATTATCATTATGATGGATAATAATAAACAACATATAATAGTAAATAATATTAATTATGAATTATTATTATTTGCTAATAATAATATGTCATCATCTTAGCGATTGCATTGTTGTTGTAGTAATGTTGTGACCTAAATAAAAAAAAGTATAATAATGGTAATAATAATTAATACATAAATATTATAATTATTAGTCATTTCAATCATCAACGATCGATGAATGATGATGATGATGTTGTTGCTGTTTGGTATTATTATTATTTACTATTATACTACAATTACTATAATATTATAGTAATAGTATAATAATTACAACAATTATTATATTTATCATTATTATTAAACTAAAACTACCACTACTACTACTCTTTCTCCTCTGCACCACCAACGAATAATAATTAATAATAATTATTATTATTTATTATTTATTTATAATAATAATTGCATTTCATGTGAAGTCCAGACATCAACATTAACAGGTGTAGTAACATATACAAGCAGTGGTAGACGCTAGTAATTTGAAAAATGTTTGTTGATCACTAAATGAGGTGGGCTAGCAAGATAAATAATAATATTATTATTGGCATGATCGGGGCAACAGTTGATGGTTATGAAAGCGTTCACAAGTTTGAGAGATTTCAATGCTGCGACATAGCAGTGTGTCCCCAAACCCCGGTGATGAAAAGGTCGGCGTCGATACCTAGTTGCCAAAACCAATAAGAAAGCTCAAAACCCATGCTAAAAAAACTCTACCTTATCAGAGTTAGTTTCCCTTTGGAGGCAATTGAGGAGATAATTCCGCGTTTGAGCTATCTTTTGATCAAACAAAGGAGAAGACGACTCCGCAACAATTCAATGAAAATTGGTAATTTATCCCTAATTTATCTGTTGAACTTCTTCATTCAAATATGATTATTGGCCTGTTTTCTTTTATTTTTCATCGTTTCAGACACATTTTTTTTCTACAGAAGCTTATAATTAAAATTTTTATTTGATTTCATCCGTTAAACTTACTGGAAATTTCTATGGTTTTGCCATCTCAATTTATTGGGTACCAAAGCTTCTGTTGGAATTCTTTCTCATCCATAACTGGCCGATTAAATTTTTGCAGCTTTTCTTATGACTTCAGTTGGTGGTAATGGGTGATTATGAACAGTTTTAAAAAAAATGAGACTATACACAATTGATCTCAACACAACAGTTAACTTAACATGATTCTTTCACGCCCTTTCACGCTAACTCTATTCCCTACTTCTGCAATAGACATATTTCTTGGTTAATAATACTTCCAATATTTCCCATACAGATTACTGGTTATAGCAGTTTTATTAAAATACACTATAGCAAATTGTGTTGGCAATTGCCCATAAATTTTTTGGAAGGTTTTCCTTTGATGTTAATATTTCGCCAATGGATTTTCAGCTGGTTTGTGTTGCGTTTTTTCCACTGCTATAGAAAAGATCAGCTACACATTTCAACACCAAGATTATTCTATGAGATTAATTCATGCAAAATTAATATCTCTTTGAAATTAACCTGATTTTATAGTTTTTATGAATTTAAATAATCCATTTTGGCTTTTTAAATTTTAGGGAGAAGACTGGGATAATGTTGGATCGCACAAAAATAAAGCATTAGCCGAAAGAAAGTCAAAAGCAATGCCAAGCAAAAATAAAAGAAAATGTGCTACTTACGCTATTTGCAATTATCATGCTCAAATACACTCAAAGCACAAGTACATTTAGCAATCGTTAAAAAAGAGAAGGCTCATATTTCTTAGTTACGGGCAATCTTACAAACTAATTATACGTTAAAGAGTAAAATAGGTTGTTCATCGACATTGTTAATAACCTAACAACTAATGATTAGAAAATGCAGCAGTAACATATTGATAAAAAATTGTCAGCGGGTGGAAGCACTGGTTCTTATCACTGTTCAGCTGCACAGTGAGTGTCCAATGTTTGAGGAATAACAGCTTAGTATTTGTTTAACTTATTTGTCGAAAGTAAATATTCACGTAGATGAGACAATTTTATCACTTTGTTCATCAGTAAGTACCAAACGTGTTAGTAGTTTAAAGTGAGTAAAATTTGCAGCAGAGTAACAGTAGAGAGAAACTAATTAACATAAATGAAAACTAGGATAGATAAAATCTAATGTTTGCGATCGCTAGATGCGCTAGTAAAAAGATTAAACAAGATTTTTAATCTTATAGAATAGTGGTCGCCGATAATTTGAATCATTCAATTGTACTCGGGTACTGTTTATACGTTTATATCTGGCAGCAGTTATATATAACTGACTTATCCATGCAAACATTCACTTTAGTTATAAAAAGTGGCGTAAATGGTATTGTTAATACTGTTTGGTAGCTTTATCTCTGGTGTCAGTGCTGGTGGCAGGTATAGAAAGTTAAACGAGAAGTAAAAAACTAGCAACAACACTATTTGCATTCAAAACTAGCCACAACGAAAAAAGCAAGATTCACTTACCAGCAAATGCTTCTACCATTGAAAAGTTTTGGGTTTCACAATTCCAGTATTCTATGACAAAGAAAATTGATGTAAAAACTCTGGTAGTTAGTTTCACTGGTGGTTATATTAGCTTGGCAGATATGAAAAAAGTTGCTGGTTTGACTACAAGTATGGGTTTAGGTGTGTGCTGACCCAATTTAAGGCATCATGTTTTTGGAATCCAGATTGTTTTACTAGCACTGCAGGCATACTTGAAAACAAACAAACTTGACCTTAAACCCACTTGAATGGAAAAAAGAGTTTTTTTAAAGAATAATAATTTTAACATGCAGCTCAGCGTTTGATGCTTTTTTTCGATCAATCAAAGTTGTCTATATAAACTCAATTTAATAATTTTCATGAATGATGATGTAAAGATAGTTACTTTATGGCTGAAAACTTTAAGGAATAAGCAAGTATGTACCCTTAGTCTAGGGGCCTAGCCGGCTTGTGTGATTTTGTGGCACTCCACTGAAGAACACCCAACCATCACGGAAAACATATAAGTCTACTGAGAGCTGTCCTCTTTTTTACATATTTAACAAAACAAAAATTTTCCAATACAGACTCCATCAAGATTGTGTAAAATAAGGGTCAGAATCGAATTTATTGCAGCTGGGATAGATGCCATGTTTTCAGATGCATGTGACGCCATTTACAGCATCATGAAGGTTGCAAATTAGTTAACCTAAAATTTTATTTTTTGGAGGCAGATCTTTACTTCAAAAGCGCTTTGTCATGCATCAGAAAACTCTTCAGCAACTTATTCATCAGAAAAAAAACTTTATAAGTACGATACAGTTTTTCACAAATATCTGGGTTCATACCTTATCATTGTGAAAAATAAAAGGATAACCTTCAGTACGCTAAGGTTTTTCCAAGACAATGAGGGCGTTTGATAGTGGAGCGACACAAAATTCCACAACAGACTAGGCCCTCAGGCTAATACGCTCTATATGTGTAACAAAATATCAATTGTATCTTTTATGTATATCTACATCGATATTTCCAGCTTTGATCTCTCTGCATAATCTAGTCTAACCAAGAAAAAATCATTACTTTTGGATCGAGTAATATTTATTGGAGTACATAGGCTGCTACAAATAGTTGCTGCATGCTTGCGGAAAGCTTTGCCACTTCACTTATAGATATCAAACTTACATCAGAAATAATTGAACTAAAATTAAGTAGTTTTACAAACACAGAAATAGAAGTAGAGAAAACTAGCTGTTTATAGGTTTGTAACTTCAAACAATAGTTGTTCTTATTTTGAGCAGACGACACAAGTCATCTCTTTCTTGCCATCATATGGTGGACATTGACCTCCATTATTACAATGAGTTCTGACAAAGAAAAACAGGCCACCATCCGTACTCGCCCCTAATCCAGTGACAAATTCAGGAGACTCATCAACGCACTCATACGTTGTCTGGTGGTTGTGTATATCTCTTTCAGTCATCAAATACCCTGTCAAGTTGAAAATAAACTTACAACAAATGAATCAATTATTTATTCTGGTGTCTAAAATATCGTCTTTAGAAAGTCGTGTTTAAGAATTTTGGAGCCATTTATCAAGAAACTTCACTCTTGTAAATCTTTTAATGTCAGAGCTATGTAGAATGTTAGTTGTTAATGCTGGGTTATTTGCATCTACCTTGATATTCCTTAGTCCATCCATCTAAACAATCTGTCTTAGCTGGTATCATCATTACAGCGGGTCTGTTGTTGGTGTAACATCTGGCGCATGGTACATTCTGGTCATTTGGTGACCCATTTAGAACTCCTGGAGAATAGTATGTGTGATACTCAACTCCAGACATCCAGGAACCCTCCCAACCACCAGAGCTGGAGCGGCTGTACTGTGGATCCATCGACATACATTGGTAGTTCACGCCTCCTCCTGGTTGGTTAAAGTTCGAGCTCCCAGCATAACCTTAAAACAGAAAAGTAATTTACCGGTTTTAGTGTTATAGATAATAGAAAGGAGATAGGAACTACATGCTTCTGATAGAAAACCAAAAAAAGTAGCCTTTGATCCTTTGATCACAGTAAATTGTGTATAGGTTTTTAAATTTCACAGCTACCCAGTCCATGAACGGCCCGTAGTGGGTCATATATTTTCTTTTACCTGAATACAAAAGTGTAGAATCGCCACCACACTTGGTTCTACCCCACCTTGTATAAACTTCCCCGCCTGACTTGCCAATTTCATCCAGTAGAGCTAGAAAATAAAAATCAGTATAAAACATCAGAAAATACCATTAACAACAGAATTACTACATTGAAATGTTGTACGTAAGTTGTTTGATATGTTTTAAAATATATTTCCTCTTCAAAAGACTAAAAAAAATTAAGTTTGAAAAAAACCAGAGTAAAAGTTGAACTTACCATCTGGTAAACCAGAAAGGCCACTACCAACAGAGACAACTGCCCTCTTTTGAACGCCATGTTCCTCGTCTAGATCTTTTGCCTTTTTGTCTTGAAGCTAAATGTACAACTTACTTCCAGAGCATTTATTCATAATTGTGACCATTTTTTGCATTTATCAAAAATAATTTTAATTAATAACCTATGTATTAATACCCACTGCTGACAGGAGATTTGACAAGGCATCATGAATAGATTGGACCTCAGCTTTTATTAATTTGATTTCTTCTTTTACTTCATGAAACTCTGCATCTAACTCCGTGAGCTTTCTCTCTACGTCTATCGTCTTCTTCTCAGACAAGGTGTTACAAAAACCTCCACAGATCACACCACAAAGTAGCAATACTAAGGCTACTCTACAAATATTGTACAACATTTTGTACGTCTGCTGCTTGTAGATTGGTTTTTAAATGCCAACTGCACAGTGTAAGGCACTGTTAAGTACCTAAGCTTTGAAAAGGTGTGTATTCGTTGGCTAATGGGTCTAACTCCTGCTTTTGATTGGCTTAGCAAGTATTCCAATATATCATGCCCAGCTATAAGTATCACTGACGTTCCAGGTATGAAGGGGAAGAAAAAGCTTTGAAAGTATTGTTTCATCTAACACATTACCAAAAATAGCAAATGAGCTTGCCAAAAACATTTTGTAGCCAAGATTACAAACATTTATTTTTGGCAACAGCTTTTCTTAAGAGCTTGCAGTAACTGTCTATCTAATCAAGAATTTGTGAAAAATGACAATTTAGGAAAAGTGCACCTTGATTGGTTGAAAGGTTTGTACCACAGCCAATATTCTGAAGTTGAAATGGTTGCAACGGTTATTATTGGTTATTATTAATTTTACTGTATGCTTCACCTTTATTATTTAAATAATGTTGTCCCCAGATATTTTGAACTTTCAGCACCACGTATAGAGTCAAGGACCCTCTCAGTTACTTTGAAAGAGTAATCAGTATATCAGCTAGCATAGATATAAAATATTGGTTAGAAAGACATAAAACCTACAAGATCTGCTAGTTGGATTACATTATAAGCACAGCAAAATCGAAACAAAACAAACAATAGAGAGGAAGTTACTATCTGCGTGTTGTTAGGAGGGAAGTGATGAAAGTCTTGAAATATAAATGAAATTTTCATCACAGAACCACAGCCTTCAGGGCACATAGACGAGTCATGTAGTTTATAGCTTTACTATAATAATACAATATTTATCTACCTGCAGCCATAGTTACTGTGCAATCACTGCCAATCGTAAACATGGAGGTGACATACTAACCAATGTAAAACTCATTTATCAATACAAACAACCACTTGAGTTATTTAATTGTGGCATATGATATGCTACTGAGAATGTTTGGTTGTTTTTATCTTTTTAGCACCTGGTCAGCTTCAGCTGATGGTTAATGAAAGTTTGCATTGCTGCCTCAAATGATATTTGAACCAGAGAAAGTAGAATGTCACTTGCCGTCATTTCATAGCACCATTTAATGAAATCAGAGGCAATAAAAATGTGCTTGTGAAAAAAATTTGAGGTGAGTTGTAGTGTTGGGGCCTAGCTGGCTCGTGGGATGCCCCAATATCAAACATTCACCAGCTGATGATGTTTGATTATGGAGCTCCACAAAATCCCGCAAGCTGGCTGGCCCCTAGACTAGGTGAGTTGATATTCTAAAACAGAAGTTTTTCTCGAAGTGCAGTAACAAGAATAAATGAAGCTATACTATAGTTAATCTCAAATGTGTTGTGAAACAAAACATAAGAATTTTGTTACACAGAATTTTACCAATATCAGGACTACCTATTGAAATCTCCTATATGGTTATTAAACCAAAAAAGAGCACCCCTCAACTCAACTAGCATATTCTTAGAATATTTTAGTAGTAATATATGAGCAGATCTCCCTACCAAGTGTTTTTTTGCGGATTACACCTTGGGGTGAATGCAATGGGTTACGGCGTTGGATGAATTCGCCGAGTTTATATTGTATTTTACTTGAGTGGCATTTGAGTGGCATTTAAGTGGCATTTGAGTTTTGATTATTTTTTTACTTAACTTGAACTCATATGGGAGCTAGATTTTGATAATTCTATACATAATTCTAACTCATATGGCATTCAAGTTTTGATAATTTCTTTACATAATTCGAATTCATATGGTTACTTGAGAGAGAGGAGAGATGAGAGAGGAGGGAAGAGAGAGGAGAGAGAGGAGAAAGAGGAGATAGACTTTTTAGTTTTCTATACATACATCTATATATGGATAATTATGTACATATTTATGGATATATTTACATTTACATTGCATAATATACATTTATTACATAATAAGTATATTAAATGCTATAAAATATGTTGGAAAATTGCCAAATTAGATCTCTAGATGGTTAAAATTTACAGTATTTGGGAAATAACTGCAAGAGAGGAGAGAGGGGTATTTGGTAGAGGAGAGAGTATCTTGAGAGAGAGAGAGGAGAGATGAAAAGAGGAGAGAGGAGAGAGGAGATATATCAGGAGTTATATCTACATTAAATAAATACATTGATTAAAAATGAAGCAATATATGATTATACACATTTATTGTATAATAAGTAAGGAAAATCTCCCCATATAATAAGTAAGAAAAATCTCCCCATATAATATAGTTAGAGTCAGTAAATAGTAAGTAATACAAAGCACTAGCTTTTGTAATGACAACCAATACACAGACTTTTTTATACATTCATTAATATATGGATAATTATGTGCATATTTATGACTATTTCTGTATAAAATTTTGGAAAAAACATCATCAAATTAGCTCTCTAGATGGTTAAATAATTGCAATAGAAAACATTATATCTAATTTTTTTGACATTCTTAAATTTTGAGAAAATCATCATACTGGAGAATGTAATAAAATAGATATCATAATAGAGTGTAATAAGTTGAATATATAGAGTTAAAGTTTATAAAACTTTTTAATTTGTAAAGTATTTGATGAATTTACAAGAAATATCATCACATTCAGGCTCAATGATGATGAGAAGATTTTCTTCAAGTTTAAGTTTACTATTTTCCGATATAGACAGAGAAAGTTTTGAAAAACTCTCCAAATCATTATAAATAAAAACTCTATAAATCGATGGTGTTGAATTTGTAATTGATACTGAATTGTTTTCGCATATGATGTATCTATCACACACACAATCAGTAGTAGTTTCGATTTCTTCAGAATTGTATATAGTAGAGTTTGTAGGGCTTGGCTGTTCCAAAATTAAATCGACTAAACCCAGAGCTTGTGGAAGAGATGAAATTGATGGTGATAAAGCTGGAACTACTGGCTTGTTTGTAGTTGTTGTTGTTGTTGTCTGCGGAGTTATGGTGATTATTGAAGTTATTCTTCGAATCGCAGGTAGTGATCCCTCATCATATAAACGGATGTAATTTAAAGCTTCATCAGTTTTGCAAACAAAGTAGTGTTGAGGCCACATATCATGAGTGTCACAGCTTCTACGTCGGAGAGTAGGTTCCATGAAACATGTGAGTCTTTGCATACGATATTTTAAGTTTTTTCTTAAAATATGAGTTACTGAATCAATCGCTTCCATATTAAGAATTCCCTGATGACATCCAGACGCTCTATGAGATAAAGTGAATGGTTTAATCTCTGTTACAAGACAATAACCGCTTAGGATTGGGAATAATAGGAGATAGATTCGATATCTCATTTTTATTCAGAGTGAGAGACTTTTAACCTAGTTTATGCTTTCATCATCTAGAGTTAACTGTCTTGCATGCCGGTGAACTTTGGTTAATATGCTCCAACTAAAGTTCTATATATATAACTTTGGGATCGCATTTGTCTTTGTTATCTCCTTGACATGTGATGCTGATGATAATTTTGTTTTGAATAGATTTCAAACTTTCAAAACTCGAAAATGACAAATTTACACCTTCAATACCATTGATGTTAGTGATGAGAGTAGCTATTTTCGGCTTCTCGTTGGTCAAATGAAAGCATTCCACACATGCAAAGTTGGTTGTCTCAAACTCTTCTGTTGGTGGACAAATCAAACGTGAGGTGTTGTATTCAAATACACATAATTCATCATTCCAAAATAGTTTTGTATTTTGAGTAAGACCTTCCGTATTATTTTTAACCCCTCCATTTCGATATACTTTTGTATTTTGAGTAAGTCCTTTCGTATTATTTGTAATACCCATTTCACATTCCTCTTGATTCAAAACGTATTTTATTGTAGTATCACAAGACACAGAATCTGTAGAAGTTGTGTCCTTGCAGATCCAAGAAGCGCTTCGAGGGATGAAAAAACCACAATATAATAAGTCAGGAGGGTAGAGTCGCGCGCAGTTTTTTCCATTTTCATCTTTAAATCGTATAGTCCTTTCGAAAGGTGAAAAAACCAAGACATCATTTTTATCCATAGCTCCGGCTATACATTCATCAATTTCGTTGGTATAGAATACTCCACTAACATTGAGAAATGTTAGTGCCAGTAGCAAGATAAATACGCAGCTCATTTTTTTAAAATGTTTTTGCTTTCAGTGTTGAAAGTTGAATACTTTCTTTCTTGATGTTTTTTCTATTTATACGTAAGTGGCTTGTTCAGCTCTCTCAACCGATTTTGAAGATGTGAAACAATGTCATCAAAGTGGTTACCGAAATGTAAGTATGGTTCCAATCGAGATTGAGACAAAAGAACATGTGTTCCTGTCCAGCGAAATGAAGTCAAACCTCTTAAAATCGAAATATCTATCAAATCACCCAGCTCAGCATCTTTCAAACATTGCTTTATATCAATCAGTTCGATGGCTCTTTTGAGATCTTCAAAATCTATCAACTTGGCTTGCGGACAGCATACTTTTGGATCAAAGCTCCTAGAACAGTTTAAGCATTCGAGAGGATTTGCTCTTGAAATACAATTACAGCTCAAAAGCATGCTTTGTATTGATTTACGAACTAGATTGAATCCTAGCACAAAATAAAATACTTCTTCGGTAATGAGTTGAACAAAAAGAGGATTCGAACGCTCTAAAGGAATGTGCTCAAAATGAGTCCTTATGAACTTAGGAACAAAATCAGCCAATGTACCAATTGACTTGAATCCTTGAGTTTTTCCACTCATGTTTCTGCTGTAGTTCAGAGATAAATGAAGCAACTTTTTTGTAACAGTTCTTTTATGAGTCTTCAGATATATTTGTTGAATCAATAGTTATTATCGGGTTGACTGGGTCTTCTTTTTCATCAAGAGTATGAGCGTATGGATATCCTTCTGCTATTGCAAGTAATTTATCCTTTAGACGTTGATAAGCCAGTTTGCTCTGACTAGCAGGTAATAGGTAGGGATTTAATCGTGCTCTCAAATTTGTTAACAAAAAGGGAGACTTCAAATCATCAGTGGAAAGATCCAAAAAAGCATTAATCCATTCATCATGCACCAAAAAACCCATTTTAGCATTTTTCAAAACTTGTTTTCTATCAATCCAGTCGATAGCATCACCCAGGGGCGTTTTGAGTTAAAAATCCAACCCCCTAACAAATTAGATAAAACCGCGCGAAGCGCGGAAAATTTTTTGTTAGGGGGTTGGAGGAATTTGTTAGGGGGTTGCCTGTTAGGGAGTTCACCATGAATGTTAGGGGGTCGAGTTTTATTAATGTCATACTGTGACGGACGGCGGCCATATTTAATCAATGACACTCTATGTTCACACTCTACCCCTAATCACTCTATGAACACTATATGCATATTTTATTCGTACACATTACATACAATTATATATTAGCACCATGTGCATGCACTCAGCCGTAGCTGCAAGGCCAGCCCTATATTTTATACACTTATTCTTATTTGTCAAAGCCTTTCTTAACAGGCGTGTCTTATAATATTCCTTTGTCTTGTCTTGTTTACTTATTTTATGTTATGTAACCTTTTGCATAAATAGTCATGTCATGTCGATAATAAATCAGAGTCAGATTGCCCACTCTCAGAAGTTTCTTTGTTCTCTAACAATAATAACTTCACAGCGCTAGTACATGCTCGTACACCGAATGCTCTATTACTCAAGTAGTAATATATAAGTAGATCAGCCTGAACCTCTGCTGGCCGAACCTAGCTCTGACTAGTTCGCCTTCAAAGTTCGGTCACTGACTGCACTCTGCAGAATAGTGCGAACCTCTGCTGGCCGAACCTAGCTCTGACTAGTTCGCCTTCAAAGTTCGACCTCTGCCTTGCGCATTGAAACAAGCTAACGCAGCCGGCAGTTAGACTAGTAAAATAGGAATGGTTACACACCATTCCCAAGGATACTAGTCGACCTGTGGGAGGGCTGTATTGCTCAGCGATAGACATAGTTGCCAACTCAGTTCGGGAAGTTGTGCAGGTAGGCCGAGCTACCAACTCACACAGTGAAATCCTGCACATTGGTGGCAGCAGTGGGATTGGAGACACCCACAAGCAGAACCCGACTGAGCGATGGCACAGAGAAGGAGAGCGCTCAGCATCGACCGAGAGGAGCCATCCGGCATGCAGATGATGAACACCCTCACTCACATCTTGGACAGGATGACCATGACCTCGACCAGAAGCAAGTTCAAGGTGCCGCAGTTCGACGGCACAGGAGAAGTGGACTACTTCTTGCAGCGGTTCGAAGAAGTGGCCAACGCCAACCAGTGGCAACCAGATGACCGAGTGATACACTTAAGGCAAGCCTTGACAGGCAAGGCCGAACAGTGTGGAAGAGGAGAGACAACGGAGGAGGTGACCATGAAGCTGAGAGCTACCTTTGGGCTCACACGTTCCGAAGCACAGGCAAAACTACTGAGCTACCGACGAACGACCAGAGACAGCCTGCGAGATCATGCAACCACCGTGGAACGCCTCATCAAGGCTGCCCACAACAACCTCCCCAGACAGAACCAAGAGGAACTGGTGCTCCAGACGTTCCACAGCACGCTGGGACACACCTACCTACAGCGACATCTGCTGGCTGTTCGCCCCCAGAGCTTGGAGGAAGCGATACAAGCAGGCAACGAGTTTCTGCAGGTTCCACACCAGCCACTAGGAGGACCACACGTTCGGACAGTGGAGACCGACCTCTACGACTTAGCGCCGACCCCATCTGGAGAGACTGCTCATTCACAAGAGGTGCAAGACCCTCTTACGCAGCTCCTCCGCACGGTGGAAGGACTAAGCAAGGAGGTAGCGGACCTCAGAACAAGGAAGAAGGAAGAGATTCCCAAGAGATGCTGGGGTTGCCAGCAGGTTGGACACCATCGGAAGGCATGCAAGACTGCCTCGTGGCCCGGCCACCAGGGAAACGACTACCGCCCGCAGCAGTAGGGAGGCCTACTGGCTGCGCACGGGCACCTCAAAGGAAGGCACAGGCACCTCAAAGGAACCAGGATCGAGCGCGACGGGTAACTCCTACTTTGGACCTCCTGACCAGTCCTCCGATCGCTTTACACAACCGATTTTCCAGTCTGTCGACACTCGACAGCCCTGTCACACTGGAATCGGAGAGCGAGGAGACTCTTGAGCAGCAGGAATCAACCAGGCCCAAAAAGAAGGACAAACAGACCCAGACGCCACCACACAAGGAGGAACGGTTCACCCCCAAGCCTGTAAACCTTCAGTCAAACCAAGTAGAGCGACCTTACAGCTCCAGCTACTACCTGCCAGGACGGATCGAAGGGGAAGCAGTCACTCATCTCATCGACACGGGATGCAACACCAACCTGTTGGCAAAACGTGTCTTTGACCGACTACCCTCTCACCTACAGCAGGAACTACAGCCGTACGACTCTCAAGGTCTCATGGCGGATGGGACGAGATTACCCTTTTATGGATTGTTAGCCCTGAAAGGACGGATACGGCATGTCAAGTTCACCGAGACCTTCGTGGTAAGCCAAATAAACGAAGATGTCATTCTCGGGATGCCATTTCTGACGAGTCAGGAATGCCAGCTAGGGTTCGACCGACCTGTATTGATGATACAGGGGAAGGAGCTGGCCTGCACAGATCGGCATGGGAGAAGTCTAGTCTCCAAAATACAAGTTCGGCAAGACACCAGTCTGCCCCCACAGACGGAGGTCACCATACCCTGCCACCTGAGTGCCAGGGAAACCTGTCCTCAGGGAGTGATAGAGAGCCTGCAGGGTTGACTACCGATCGCCACGAGTGTCAACCGACCGGACGTAAGAGGAAGAGTGTTGGTACGGTGCTTGAACCCAACACAGGACACGCTGAAGCTGTCAGCAGGAGAGGTGATTGGTACCTTCACAGGAGTAGATGAAGGTGGAATCCAGACACTGAACGAGCCGAGGAAGGCAGAGGAACGGACAGAGGCAGGAGGAAGAGTACCCCCCCACCTGCAAGAACTCTTTGACAAGGCCAAGAGAGGGTGTCAGACACCCCGACAGGAAAGACAGCTCAAAGAGTTGTTGCTGCAATACCAGACGGTGTTCAGCAGTCACAACGGAGACCTGGGCCGAACGACACTGGCCGAGCACTCCATTCCTACTATAGAAGGAGCTCGACCCATCAGGTGTCCTCCCCATCGGCTGGGACCCGAAAAGGAAGCAGAGGCGGAACGACAGATCAAGGATCTTCTGGAGAAAGACCTGATAGAGCCTGCAGATGGCGCGTGGAGTTCCCCTGTTGTCTTAGTCAGGAAGAAGGATGACTCATGGCGGTTCTGCGTCGACTACAGACGTTTGAACGACATCACTAGGCAAGATGCCTACCCGATTCCCCGAATAGATGAGTCTCTGGATGCCTTGGCTGGCAGCAAATACTTCACGACGCTAGATCTCACCAGCGGGTACTGGCAGGTGCCTCTGGACGCAGACGCGAGAGAAAAGTCGGCCTTCACTACACGCAGTGGACTGTGGAAGTGGAAGGTGCTACCCTTTGGATTGACGTCGGCTCCCGCCACCTTCCAAAGGCTGATGGAGAAAGTGTTGAAGGGTCTACACTGGAAGACGCTGCTGCTGTACCTCGATGATGTCATCATCATCGCCCCGGACTTCGAGACACACCTGCAAAGGCTCGGAGAAGTATTGGGACGTCTACAGCAAGCCGATCTGAAGGTGAAACCCTCCAAGTGTGAGTTGTTGCAGAAGGAGGTGAAGTATCTGGGCCATGTGGTAAGCGCCCAAGGAGTGGCCACCGACCCAAGCAAGGTCGACGCAGTGAGGAAGTGGGAAGCGCCTAAAGAAATGAAGGAACTCCAAGCATTCCTCGGGACGGCCGGATACTACCGCCAGTATATCCCAGACTATGCAACAATAGCCAAGCCACTGACGGTACTCACCGGGAAGGAGATGCCCTGGAAGTGGGGGGGAGAGGAACAAGTAGCGTTCAACCAGCTGAAGGCACGACTGACGCAGGCACCGGTGTTAGGATACCCCGACCCCAGTCTACCTTACACTCTCGACACAGATGCCAGTGCAGTAGGAGTCGGCGCAGTACTGTCACAAGTCCAAGAAGGGAAGGAGCGGGTGATAGCTTACTTCAGCAAGACCCTGGCTCCTGCAGAAAGAAATTACTGCGTCACCCGGAAAGAGTTGCTGGCAGTAATCAGAGCGGTCAAACACTTCCGCCCCTACCTCTACGGACGGGAGTTTAAGCTCAGGACCGACCACGCCTCCCTACGCTGGTTGTGTCGGAGGAAGGAGCCGTCGAACCAGATCGCCCGTTGGCTGGAAACGCTAGCTGAGTTTCGATATAAACTGGAACATAGAGCAGGAGTACGCCACGGGAATGCTGATGGACTCAGCCGGCAAGGAGTGTGTACGGACTGCCGTCAATGCAGTTCCATTGAACAGAGAGACGGGGGGCCTCCCACGCAGAGCTCGCCCAGGAAGTCCAGTCGGCCCGGCCGAAGGAGGAAAGAGTTAACATTGCGGTGACCAACCCAATGCAGAACACCAAGGACTTGGCTAAAGAACAGCAAGAAGGAGGAGGACCAGTGGCTCGGATCTACGCCGAAGTAAAACGGCCAGGGAGTATATCCGAGAGAGAACTGGCAGAAGGAGAGCTGGAGCTGAGAACCCTGTACGAGAGACGAGAGGCCATGAGTATTCGGCCAGATGGCATACTCACCATAAAGCTCACTCACCCCACCAAACCGAAGCAGTGCGTGATCTGCCCCCCCAGTAGGAGAACACAGGTTGTCTGGGAGACACACAGGATGGCACATACAGGGATACACCGAACCAGACAACGAATCCTTTTGGATTGGTACTGGCCGGGTATCTCTCCGTTGGTGAGGCGACTCATCAAAGATTGTGAGGTGTGTCAGGTGGCGAAGAATGGCAGAAGGACAGAGAACCCCGGGAGGCAGCGAATGTACGCAGGACGCCCCTTTCAGAAGTTGGCAGTCGACCTTGTCGGCCCCTTGCCACTGACGAAGAGGAAGAACCGCTGGGCCCTGGTCTTAACCGACCACTTCACCCGCTGGCAGGATGCCATTGCACTGCCAGACGCAACGGCCCCCACGGTTGCCACGGCGTTGGACGAGCGAGTATTTGCATACTGGGGACTGCCCGAACAGCTGCACTCGGATCAAGGCGCACAGTTCGAGTCAATACTCCTGGAGGAATTATGCAGTCTCTGGGGAGTGAAGAAGACCCGCACCACACCGTATCACCCGCAAGGAAACGGAGTCGTAGAAAGACAAAACCGCACTCTGGGAGACGCCCTCCGCACGCTAATTCTGACAAAAGGACAAGACGAGTGGGACAGCCTACTCCCCCAGATTATGCGGGTATGCAGAGGTACCCCCCACTCAGCCACTGGAGAGACGGCCAACATGATGATGATGGGACGGGAAATACGCCTTCCCGACCAGCTGACAGGGACACCCCCCTCTCTGGACCCCCAGAACATCACTGAGTATACGGCCGAAATCCAAGAGAATCTGCAGAAGGCGCACCACTATCTCAGAGAGCGCCAGCAAGAAATAAGGAGCCAGGAGAGTGAGGAGCCCCCTGTGTTCCAGAAAGGAGAATTAGTGGTGCTGGAAAACAAGCGCAGAGTCAAGGGAAGCAATCCCAAGCTCCAGCCACGATTCGTCGGACCATACCAAGTCACCGAGGTATTTCCGAATCATACGTATAAGCTAGAGAGAAATGGACAATGGTCCATCCAGAACGGCCAACGCCTACGGTCCTACCGCACCTGCGAGGAGCCTGTAGGGCGGGCACCCACGTGTAGAGAGCCAGCTCTGATGCCAAACATGAAGGGAGCCAGGAGAGGTCGGCCACCCAAGAAGAAGCACCCCTCAGCAGAGCTAGGCGAAGCAGTCGCCCCATTGCCGATGCCACTACATTGGATAGAGAGGCCACCCACCCATGAAGAGCGCGTGCCAACACCTCTACCCACGTATGAAGAACGTGCACCGACACTCCTACCCCCCAATGAAGAAGAACCCCCAGCGGTAGTCACCGAAGAGAGAAGGGTGCCAGAGAGCACCGACACCCTAGAAGAAGAAACGTTGCCAATAGTGGAGGAGCAACAGCCAGTGGAGGAAAGAAGGAACAAGACACCTCCCCCCGAGGTCACCAGAAGGTCAACAGTGACCCCTGAACTAGATGTCAACGAGTGGCCACCACTCAACCCCACAGGAACGACAGCCTCCCCATTAAACCGGCCTACAAGGGAAAGGAATCGACCAAAGAGATTCGATGACTATCAGTGTTACCAAACAGAAGGTCATCCTAACCCGAAAACACCAACCGACCAAGCCCAGGGAGGGGAGAGAGGCAAGACACCAGGAGACACCAACCCAACCACCAAGACTGCAAAAAATTGCGAAGAAAACGGTTGGGTACTGGTAAAAAGAAAGAAAAAATGGAGAAGTTACGATCAGAAACAACAAAAGAGTGCAGACGGAAAAATCAACGAAACACATGGGGAGATAAACCCCACTGATGATTTACCCAGCAATCCCGCCCTACCACGTCACGAAGAAGTGGTGCAGGAGGAGACAACCCTCGAAGAAACCACCGGTGAAAACCCTACAGTGACCGCGGCGTTACGTCACCCAGAACTCGTCACGTGGGAGGCGGCGCTGAGAGAACACGTGGGAGGGAAAGCCAATAAAGTTGAAGACAGGACCCGCCATCATTCACTACTCAACCAGCCGCAGGAAGAGCAACACACGACAAACGACGAACAGTTAGAATTATTATTCGAAAGGATGGCAATGCTAGCCGAACAGTACAACCAATTCGACGTTGTATCCACAACGGAGGATGAGCTACCAGAAGGTTCGATGCAGACGCTGACACAGGCACTCGAGGACACCATTAGGCTAAACCAAGTCGACGTCACCGACGAACCGACCGAACCAATAACCACCAAGTCGAGGGAAATCTGGGTCAGTGGTGCAACACACTGGAAGATCAAAGCGACAATAGAAGAGAGAGATGAAGGAATATGGCGATGCAGAGAGTGCGGATATGAGGAAGACAGGAAGACGGTGGCGGCCCACGTTCGGCAACACTACACGTTCTTTTTCTGTCTGTGTGGACAGAAGGACTCATGCATAGACGCCATCCGCCAACATGTCCACGCCCAAGACAGAGCAGTCGAGCATGGAGGAAAGAACAGGCCCATATACGAAGTCGACGCAGCCAGATATGAGGAATTTTGCAGTACCATGGAATGGTCGACACCCCCACCATTCGGCATACCGACCCCCCAAATAAAGGTAAAACTACCCCCCCACAGACGTCTAACACCACCTAGGTTGACAACTGCCAACCGACGGAGACGAGCTACCCCCGCAAGAAGGAGGAGTGAAGGGAGGTCGATAAAGATACGAGAGAGCAGAAGACAGAGAGACCGAGATAGACAACTGGATGAGTACCGGAAGGAGGTCCACCGCAGGACACACGATGCCCTCAAACTACTAAAACGAGCAGAGGTTATCAAAGAGAAGATGAGGAGAGAACAGAGGTAAAGGAAACGTACTGACGCCGCCGACATTGTTTTATTGGCCACCATCGCCAATGGAGGGGAGTGTGTGACGGACGGCGGCCATATTTAATCAATGACACTCTATGTTCACACTCTACCCCTAATCACTCTATGAACACTATATGCATATTTTATTCGTACACATTACATACAATTATATATTAGCACCATGTGCATGCACTCAGCCGTAGCTGCAAGGCCAGCCCTATATTTTATACACTTATTCTTATTTGTCAAAGCCTTTCTTAACAGGCGTGTCTTATAATATTCCTTTGTCTTGTCTTGTTTACTTATTTTATGTTATGTAACCTTTTGCATAAATAGTCATGTCATGTCGATAATAAATCAGAGTCAGATTGCCCACTCTCAGAAGTTTCTTTGTTCTCTAACAATAATAACTTCACAGCGCTAGTACATGCTCGTACACCGAATGCTCTATTACTCAAGTAGTAATATATAAGTAGATCAGCCTGAACCTCTGCTGGCCGAACCTAGCTCTGACTAGTTCGCCTTCAAAGTTCGGTCACTGACTGCACTCTGCAGAATAGTGCGAACCTCTGCTGGCCGAACCTAGCTCTGACTAGTTCGCCTTCAAAGTTCGACCTCTGCCTTGCGCATTGAAACAAGCTAACGCAGCCGGCAGTTAGACTAGTAAAATAGGAATGGTTACACACCATTCCCAAGGATACTAGTCGACCTGTGGGAGGGCTGTATTGCTCAGCGATAGACATAGTTGCCAACTCAGTTCGGGAAGTTGTGCAGGTAGGCCGAGCTACCAACTCACACAGTGAAATCCTGCACAATACTATATTATTATTACTTATTAGCTAATCATTATTCTTTTTTTCTAATTTTTTTAGTTTATTAATGATGATAATAATAATAATTACTATTATTTTATTATTTATGTGTTTTATTATTATTTTGATTATTTATTGTTATTATTATTACTAATTAATATGTTTTATCTATCATTTTTTTTAATTTTATAATAATAATAAATAATAATATAATTTGACTGCTTCAAATTATTATTAACTGTTATTTATAACAATTATTATAAATAATAATAATAACAATTAATTAATTTAATAATAACAACTACTACTACTACTAACTATCTAATAATGATCATAAATAATAGTAGTGGTGAAGTGGGGGAAAATCCAATCATTATTAATTATAATAATAGTTACAGTAGTAGTAATAATAACTTTAACCACCAAGCCACATACAGACAGTTGTTAGTTGTTGCATAGCAGCTTTATTTGCGTGTAATGTAAAGAAATATTTCTTTATGGTAGAGCTTTTGTCCAGAAGCACGAATATCCATTTATTTGATTGGTCAACCATATGTTCATGAGCCAATGATGTGCCTTGTTAGTTTTTTGATAACTTTATTGTTTTATCACAAGGGTGGGTCAATGTCAATCCACAAAAAAGTAAAAGCATGTAGTTGGGCTAGGTCTATGTTTCATGTTGTAATGCTAAGATAACTCCAAACAACCATCAGAAAAAAATCAATCCCCGCAAACCAAAACAATACCCGACAAATTTGACCCCCTAACGTTAGGGGGTTGGGAGTTGTACCCCCGACTGTTCGGGGGGTCGGGGGTACTCAATACGCCCCTGGCATCACCCAATTCTTTTTTGGTAGGTGTAGCACCTTCAACCATTTCAGCATATCTTCTACAAGTGATACATTTGTCATCAACGTGTGAACAGTAACAGTTTAGTAGCGATAGATTGGTTGCTTGCTTGTAAAAACTCCCTCCTAGTACACAGTATACACATTCCTCCGTAAAATAAATCCTCAACATTTCATCAGAAACCTCAGCCAAAAAAGTCTTAGGTCCTATAGCATCGGAAGCTTCTTGGTGAGCAAAGTCTTCAACACGTATCATATTTGTTGTTATTCCGTTAAATTACAAAACTCGAATGATACGTTTTCAAATTGAAATACCTATTTAACCATTCATTACTTTTTCTTTTTTTTGAGGTTAATTGTTATGCTAGCTCATGTAGATCTTCATAAATGCTTTAGTTTCAACCTGACAACCATCGATTGGGCAAGGTTTTACTTCTGATGAGCATTCGGTAAATGCTTTTTCCTTACACTCACTACAGTAAATGAGATGACCACATGGAAGAGAGATATGATTTGCAATTACTTTTTTTTCATGCGTCTCAGACACACATTGAGCGAGTTTGCTTTGCTTAGTTTGATCTTTATCTTTTTTTAACGAATCAATTGATTTAGCATCATTTTTTAACAGTGTTGATGAATTCTCAACAGATGTAAAATCATTTTCAAAAGCATGTAAGGCTTCAATCATGAAACCTATTCGCTCAAAAGGTTTTCTATTTGACACTAAAACTTGTTCGATATCGTTTTGACTGTATCCTAGTTTTTTGCAAATAAGTTTCATTTCTTCGGTGTCATTGTTGTGTGTTATTTGTTTTACTTTTTCTCGATATTTTTCAACCCGTCGCTTACATCTTTTGCCTTTTTCCGTTCGCATGTAAACATCCTCAACATACTCTTCACCTTTACTCCCGAGTAAAAAATAACAGTCTGGGAACCATCGACAGTGTTCCTCCCACGGTAGATCGCTCTCTTCCCATTCTTTAAGTTCACCTGAGCAAAAGAAGCATTTTACACTATCTCCGAACTTAGTATAGTAGAAACCTGCATTGGAAAGGAGTTTCATGGAGACTTTACCCTTCCACTGTTTGAAACTGTCTTCTCTAGATGTTTCAGTAGCAAAACGTGGTGTGTCAGCACGATCAATTGATATACCTAGAGGTAATACTTCTGCAGTTAAATCTCCTCTTCTGGTCTTTTGTTCTTCCATCGTATAGCTTTTGACAATTGAGATGTTTTTCATTTCATCTGCAAGTAGTTTCCTAGGTCTATACACACGATTGTGAGTGTTAAATCCTCTAACAAATCGACAAAACGGAAAACTTTTAGCATGTTCTTTCATCGGGTGTTCATCTTCATCCTTCCAGTTTAGTAATATCCCTCGGCAAAAAACACATCGAACAGCGTTGTCTTTTTCAAGGTTATAGAAACCAGCTCCAGACATGTTTTCACCACAATGTTTACCTACTCGTCTCCAATTTGTAAGAAATGATTTTCTTCGATAACTTTCATCAAGCATTAAAGCCTCTCTTTCATAAAAAGAGAGTTCATTGTAGATGAACTTGAAAAAGTTCGTTGGTGAAAGTTGCGCAATAGTTTTTTGTAATTTTAATGACAAAAGACTACAGTGATTATCCGGATAAGTTGCGACAACATAAGTTATTGCGGTGGTATCAGGAAAAGTTCGTTGTGAAAACAACGACGAAGTAACGAGTAAACTATCATCTATCCATTCAGCGCAGTCTTTAGTATTTTCAAAGCAATTCCGAGTTTTTTGCATTTCTTTTTCTCCATTATAAATAGTGTTTGCTACATATCTGTTGTTTGTTACTCGACACATTATTTATATATAATACAAGTAGTAACTTCAGTTATTACTCGAGTTGAAGTTTTGTTGGAAAGTTCTTTCCCTTTAATCTAGTTCGTTGTTATTCTAAAAAAGATTGATAATGCTTTATAGCAAAAAATAAAAAAAAGACTAAGGTTTCAATTTTTTTCAATATACTTGAATTGATTACTATTGTAATAGAATGTAAATACTTACATCAGAAATGAAGACTTGTCTTTCTTTGAGTTAAAATGAATGATATTCCTAGTTGTTTTGATGAAGTCCTGAAATAATAAGAATAAACATAATTAAAACTTACATACAGCGTTTTTTGATATCTTAAATAGTGAATAATCTTGTTTTTTGTCCAGAAAATGTCTTCATGTTTAAATTGATTACAATTAAAACAAAATATAAATACTCACATCACAAATGAAGACTTGTTTTTCTTTGAATTAGATGAATTATACACATAGTTGTTTGAACTTCAGCTCTTTCCTATGTAACTCTTTTCTTTGAATTAGATGAATTATACACATAGTTGTTTGAACTTCAGCTCTTTCCTATGTAACTCAAATGATGAAGAAGGAGTGCTGTAGTAGATGATGATGTAGTAGATCTTGTTCCTTCAGTTACTAACGATGAAGTGAATGCTATCTGTATGAAAACAGTGCTTCTTATATAGCTTAAGTTGCACTGCTATGAATCAGCATTATTTTCACATGAATGGAAACCGTTGCTTTCGCGGGAATGACAAAATTATTTTCACGCGAATACAAAGCAATGCTTTCGCGGGAATAAATATTTTATTTTCACGCGAATGCAAAGCAATGTTTTCGCGGGAATAAACATTTTATTTTCACGCGAATGGAAACCGTTGCTTTCGCGGGAATAAATATTTTATTTTCACGCGAATACAAACCAATGTTTTCGCGGGAATATATAATTTATTTTCACACGAATGGAAACCGTTGCTTTCGCGGGAATAACAATTTTATTTTCACACGAATGGAAACCGTTGCTTTCGCGGGAATAAATATTTTATTTTCACGCGAATACAAACCAATGTTTTCGCGGGAATAAATATTTTATTTTCACGCGAATACAAACCAATGTTTTCGCGGGAATAAATAATTTATTTCCACACTAGTGGAAACCGTTGCTTTCGCGGGAATAACAATTTTATTTTCACGCGAATACAAACCAATGCTTTCGCGGGAATATATATTTTATTTTCACGCGAATACAAACCAATGTTTTCGCGGGAATAAATACTTTATTTTCACGCGAATTGAAACCGTTGCTTTCGCGGGAATAAATATTTTATTTTCACGCGAATACAAACCAATGTTTTCGCGGGAATAAATATTTTATTTTCACGCGAATACAAACCAATGTTTTCGCGGGAATAAATAATTTATTTTCACACGAATGGAAACCGTTGCTTTCGCGGGAATAACAATTTTATTTTCACGCGAATACAAACCAATGCTTTCGCGGGAATATATATTTTATTTTCACGCGAATACAAACCAATGTTTTCGCGGGAATAAATACTTTATTTTCACGCGAATGGAAACCGTTGCTTTCGCGGGAATAAATATTTTATTTTCACGCGAATACAAACCAATGTTTTCGCGGGAATAAATAGTTTATTTTCACGCGAATGGAAACCGTTGCTTTCGCGGGAATAAATATTTTATTTTCACGCGAATACAAACCAATGCTTTCGCGGGAATATATATTTTATTTTCACGCGAATACAAACCAATGTTTTCGCGGGAATAAATAATTTATTTTCACGCGAACACAAACCAATGTTTTCGCGGGAATAAATACTTTATTTTCACGCGAATGGAAACCGTTGCTTTCGCGGGAATAAATATTTTATTTTCACGCGAATACAAACCAATGTTTTCGCGGGAATAAATAGTTTATTTTCACGCGAATGGAAGCCGTTGCTTTCGCAGGAATAAATATTTTATTTTCACGCGAATACAAATCAATGTTTTCGCGGGAATAAATAGTTTATTTTCACGCGGATGGAAGCCGTTGTTTTCGCGGGAATAAATATTTTATTTTCACGCGAATACAAACCAATGCTTTCGCGGGAATAAAACAATTATTTCAATAGGGATAAAACCGTTGCTTTCGCGGGAGTAAAAAAATAATTTTCACGCGAATAAAAACCAATGCTTTCGCGGGAATATCGCGTGAAAAACTGCTGAGTCATAGATATATTATAAAGAAGGTTTCATAGGGTTAATTAGTAGAGCTTTAGCTATTTAAGAACCAGTGTTTTCACACAGAAAGCATCCAGTTCTACAATAGCTAGCAAGGAAGCAACATCTACACACCAACTACTGCATTTACTTGAAACTATAGAAAGACTTTCAGTCAATAAGGTGAGAATCGCTAAATAATTCTTTAACATATATTGATAGAAAACTTCAACTAGATTTACTATAATACTTCAGAAAGTTAATTTTATGTTTCAATATTTTGTTCTTATTAATAAAAGATCAAATAGTTTCACCATAACGCATCAAAAAAATTATTTTGGTTTTGATTATGTGTTTATTTTATAAATATCTAGTTAGTTTATTCTTTTCAAATATTTTTCAAATTCCAACCATCTGGTACATATTTTTTTACTCTCTTTTCAGTTCCAACAAACATATTAATAAAAGATCACATAGTTTCACCATAACACATCAGAAAAATTATTTTGGTTTTGATTATGTGTTTATTTTATAACTATCTAATTAGTTTATTCTTTTCAAATATTTTCCAAAATTCCAACCATCTGTTACATATTTTTTATTCTCTTTTCAGTTCCAACTTTTCACTGAACGCTCTGAATATGAATGAAGACCGTAATACCTCATTTCTCTCAACATTCGAACCATACTCTGATGATCAAGAAAATATCCCTCCTGATTCACATATAATAAAAAGGAAACTGAAAACAGTTCGACCAAAGCCATGGGATTCGGATAGAAATAAAACGATCGACTATGCTTGGACTTTGAAAGCACCATCTCTTTCTCATCTTTCCTGCTTGTCAAAAAATGCAGCTAGTTTGCTCAATTCTTGTGATACCAATGACAGAGTAATGATTGGAAGGTTTCAACCACTTCACTTAAATCAATCACCATCACTTCTCGAGATAATCTCCATCGAAAGACCAGCTGAGGATGTGTATAAAAACATATGCTTTATCCGCTACAATGTCGAAACATTTGGCAACAGACGGCAAGTGAGGTCCATGGTGAGAAATGAGGATTATAACAAATTAGCTCCAACACAACCGGATGTTCCAAAACTGGTGGTTTTTATGGGATTTGATTCAGACAAGCTTCCAATCTTTCACCCTATCAACTTTCCATCCAATATTTCCCCTGAGGAAGCTAAACAGCTAAGTAGATTAATAAAAAAAAAAACACCTAGTCAGTTGATCAGTATGGTTCGTATCGCAACACTCTCTCAATTTGCTGTCGGAAGTGTAATCAGTTTTGAATCTCCTCAAATATCAACTCAGTTAACATTACCTAATGGAGAAGTGGTGATGGATGCGCTACTGGTAAACTACAGATGTTTGCAATACGATGGTTTGATGATGGGGGTTCTATATATACCTGAAAAACATGCTATCGACATCAAAAGAATTGGAACAGGAGTCATACTTGTAAGGAATCGTGAAGTTAGTAGATTTGGTTATCATCGACATGATATAATCACATTCACAGCATTACAAGCGATAGAAACGGCTCAAAACCTATCCAACAAACTTGATGATTCCAACCAGATGAAGTACTTTACTACAGATGAGGTTGTTGAGAACAAGGTCTTAGTGCTTTCAATGGGAGCGGGAAACACATCTTCTACATCTTTGAGAAAACCAACACCCCCTGGTGAAAAGCATATTCAAGAAAAGCAAGTCAGACAACACAACCTAGTGAGTGTTTTTTTATTTAATGTAAACTAACTGATATAAGTAATACTTCCAATTAGATAGAATTTATTTTATAAAGCAATTGTTTTTTTGTTTTGCTTTAGATAGAAGAGAGAGAATCAAAAACACTTGATGAAAATTATGCTCAAGAAAAAACAAACCGAACAATATAACTTGGTGAGTTACCCCCTTTTACTATATAATGTTAACTAACTAATGTAAAAAGAACTATAATTCAAATTCATGTAATTATTTTACATTTTTGTTTAATCGTCCTATACTAATACATAACTTTTTATTTTAGTTCATTATGGAATCAAAAGTACATAGAACAGAAGTCTCCCTTCCTTCCTAAGTTATAACATCAGTACAACAATGACAACATTGTAAAAAAAAGACTATGCATTGATTGACATTACAAATTGTAGTGCTCTGTATGACGACATTGTAAAGAAAAATACTATGTATTGATTGTCATTACAAGCTGTAGTGCTCTGTACTACTTAGTATTTACTAACTCTAGCTATATTATACAAGAATATTTTCCTACTTATTATGTAATAAATGTATATAATCATATATTGATTCAATGTAGTTATATCTCCTCATTCTTCTCTCCTCTCTCTCAAAATATCATATGAGTTCGAGTTATGTAAAAAAATTATCAAAACTTAAAATGCCATACATTCAAAAATCTAGCTGCCATATGAGTTCAAGTTGAGTAAAAAAATAATCAAAACTCAAATGCCACTCAAATGCCACTCAAATGCCCTTCAAATAAAATACAATATAAACTCGGCGAATTCATCCAACGCCGTAACCCATTGCACTCACCCCAGATATTAACCCCACAAAAAAACACTTGGTAGGGAGATCTGCTCATATATTACTACTTATTTTCAATGAACAAATTTAGGATACTTTGTAAACATCTGAATGTTTATTGAAAAACTGCTCCATCCGAATAAAATGGTTATTACTCTATTAAAATCATTTTCATTGGCAGCTATGATTGTAGAAACAAGCTTAATTAATTGACAGAAACTGCAACAAAATAGCGAGAAATTAGTAAGTAAACACAAGTAAAACAATCATCTCTATCTAGAACAAACGACGCAGGTCATCTCCTTTGTGCCGTCATATGGTGGACAATGACCTCCTCTGTCACATTTAGTTTTGATGAAATAGAACATTCCACCATTGTTGTCCGCACCTTCTCCAGCGATGTACTCTGGAGTCTCATCTACACACTCAAAAGTTGTCTGGTGGTTGTGGGAGTTCCGTTCAGCCATAAGGTACCCTGCAAGATTTGGTCGAAATCTTTAATTATTTAACTTTTTTTTGACTCAAAAGAAACCGGTTCTATCTTGAAACTTTTCACCCGGATGTTGTCTGAATTTGTGGGACTATATGTATATTTATTCTATGCTGTACCAGATCAATTTCTGTTGAAAACATAGGAGAAATAACAGCTTGATGTCAAAATAGCATATAACTCATAAAACATAATGATTATAGATCTAAATCACCATGGCATTCTTCAATTATTATGATTTATAGGCAAAGCAGATAAAGTTACCTTCATATTCCTTAGTCCATCCTTCTGAACATTCTCTCTTTGCTGGTATCATCATTACAGCAGGTCTGTTTTTGGTGTAGCATCTGGCGCAAGGTGCATTCTGGTTGAATGTGGATTTAGAGAACACTCCACCGGAGTAATAAGTCTGATATTCAACACCAGCCATGTAAGACCCCTGCCAACCAGTTACACCAGAATCAAACTTATTGTACTGTGGATCCATTGGCATACACTGGTAGTTTACACCTCCACCTGCTTCATAGTAATATGAGCCACCAGCGTAACCTGCAAATGTGTCCAGTATTGCGAGTGATTCACGACGCAAAATATTTTTTAAACAGCTAAACGGTTTCTGATCATAAAAGTCTTGAGCATATCCAATGGTGAGGAAATGGATGTTGAGCTAACCAATCTTTAAGTAAACACATTTGGATATATTTTCTACCTGAATATAAAAGCTGTGAGTCACTTCCACAAGTAGTTCTACCCCATCTGGTGTATATTTCTCCTCCTGAGTTACCAGATTTATCCAACAGAGCTAAAGTATAACACAATTGGTTTGAATTACATTTTGGCATTTCAATAGTTGTTTAGCAATATGAAAACCAGTACTAAATAAAATTATTTAGCTAGCAGTAGGTTATACTTCTGATATTTAAACAATGTCTACTAATAGAAATACAAATTTGCATAAATATTACCGTCGGGTAAACCAGAAAGTCCACTTCCTACGGATACAACGGCTCTTTTCTCCACATCATGTTCCGCTTTTGAATTTTCCAGCTCTTCCTCTTTAAGCTACAACGAATGAAAATACACAGCTTTATACTATACTAATTATCAATAATTAGTTACCATGATGAGTTTATTTTACTACCTGCTAATAATAAGACTTATTGAGTTTAAAATGAAGTTCTGCTCACCGCAGATAGCAGCTTTGACAAAGCATCGTTGATGGATTTGACATCATTTTTCAGTGATCTAAAATCATCTTCCAGTTTGGAAAACCTGTTATCTAGGCCAGACAATCTTCCCTCTATCTTCACCACTCTCTTGTCAGATAAAGTGTTGCACAAACTTTCACAAATTACATCACAAAGTATTAATATTACCGTTATTCTATAAATATTGTACAGCATATTGAATGCTTGCTGTTGGTAATGCAGCTGTCAAGTACTGATTTTAACTGATAGGCAGTCTTATATGAAGAAGTTTGCATGTCTGTTTATTTGATAAAAAGCTGAGACAGTAGCTGATTGGTCTGGGAGATATGGAAGTAAATTCGAGCGTGCAACTATTTCATCCTCATCCTATTAATATTCTTCCCCTTTTCCTACACCCCTGCGATCCCTGTCCCTCCTCCCCCAACCAACCAAACCCTCAAAGAAATAGCCCAACAGATACTCCTCTCCTCTTTCTACCATCTTATGATAAACAAATTATCATATTTAAATAATGACACCCCCTTCTCATAGCTTCCCCCAAGCCATCTGTAAATAAAGTCCCACAATGCAAGCCTCCATATTCTCCTCCTTCCAGTCTGCAAGTTTCAGCTCTTTAGCGCATATAGATTCCCCATCTCCTGATTGTAGATGTTGCTCACTATTCTATCACAGTTGTCTCTCTTCGAAAACACAGCTCCTCCAAGCTAGACCGTGAAGGATGCGAGAACTAGAGGTGGTGAGCACAGCATGCACTTGAGTGAACTCAGATGGGTAGATAGACTGACAAGATGGCCTGCTAGGGAAGGATAAATAAATTATTACAATGGGCCTGCTTGCCAACAGCCAAATCAAACATTCGTATTTCAGCCATACCCCAGTCTATAAATAAAGGAACATGATCTGCATACTACAATTTTTGTAGCTTTCAAACCCAAGAGTGTTTGATTAAATTTTACCGTTGACTAGTCTGACTGCTCATTGCTTGAGCTACCTCTGGTGCTGGTTGGTTAATGTGTTGTTTCCCTGGGTCGAGTCGAAATAGAGTCGAGGTTGCGTGAAGGTCGAGTCCGGGTCCAGTTGCCTAAATTGACTAGTAATTGTACAAAGAACTCAAGTTGAGTGATTTTATTGCTGCCAATTGACCTCCCAAAATATAGAGCAACTTCTCTTCCTGTATACAGTCAATAGTAGCAGGAGAAGAGGTTAGAATTCTTAACAATATTTTAGTTATAATGTGTAAATGTTTTAGCTCACACAAACATGTAAACCCAGACGATAATAGAATCAAGAAAGTAGCAAAACCATTAGTACATTATTTGGAGCATAAAACTACATAATGCTGCAAACCTGGCAGTGCTAAAAGCAGTGACCAAAACAAGCTGTAAACCATAGTTTAATTTTGTTTACCAATTACTGTTAGTGATAAAAGTTTAAAATTTGAAAATTCTTCTTTAAAATAAATGATTGGTTAGTTGTACCACATTTGTGTGCCCAGCAATGTCTGATATTCTATCATCAATCAGTTTACTCGATATTAAAAATGTTTTTTTAAGTAATTTTATAAACCAAGTTTCTTATTTCAAAGCTCACAATTTGTTCACAATCATTATTTGCCGCTGTATCTTTGGTCTAAGGATTACGTCTATTGGTACTGAAGTCTTGGCAAAGTTGTAAGATTTAGAGATTATCTTCTAAAAACTCTCGAGTGTATGCAATAAAAACTCGGCATTTATTATTACTTAAACTACCAGACAGATGGAAATGCAACTGAAATTGTTTGGAAATTTAAAAATGTATATTGTAAATAATAAAACCTAAACCGGAATTTCTCAAAATTTATGGATGTTTTTGATATTTTAGATGAAAAAACGTCCTTCCAGCATAAAATTTTGTATTTGCAACATCTAGATCGACGAATGGATGTATAATCGCGTATTATATACAATCTGACTATTTACAACCCTAAACGTCCAACAATTTACTAGAATGGAGAAGGCCATTCTAAAGAGGTAAATTGGAAAATACTTGGTGTTCCTAAAGCTCAAAAGAGCTGAAACTGAATATTTACTAAAATTACAACCTGCTCAAGTTACAAAAACTAGCTTCTTAAGTAACCTTGGAAAATATTTTTAACAAAAAGACATTTAAGAGGCAAGCAACAATCTATTCTTCCTTTTGTATTCTTTCATTGACTTAGACAATTAATCTAATTGATTGTCTTTGGTTAATTTCTCTCACAAATATTCACTTGTAGTTTCCACATCTGACACGAAAATATAACAACCAAACAATATTAGTGATACAACTTGTGTCACAGTTTTACAACTTGAGTGGATGTTTGTATTGATTAGTAAATTTTATAATACTATGTATGGGTGTCAGTTGACGTCGTATGTAGAGCCAAGGGTAAACATAAGTTTATCTTTATTGTAACCTAGTAGATTGAAGAATAAAACCCTGGAAATAATTTTCTTTACAGAGCAACTTGAAGAGAATATAGTCCAAACATGGCGTTCCAAATTATATTTAGGCACAGCTGTCCCCTTTTATTTTTATTGCAGAGGTGCAAGATAAGTCAACTGCTAATAGCAAATACCCAACAACCAATTTAGTATTTGATTCGCTCTCAAAAAATGTTTTCTCAGTGAGAAAATACGACACACAACAATTAAAACATGTAGATGATATTAAAGTTAAAGTGAGCTTTTTTTATCAATGTTATTGCAAGACATCTACAGACAACCACACACAATAAAGAAAAACCACTACTGCTGCTTCTATGCTTTGATTTTTCAGAGTTTATAATAAATTCAAACAAAGAGAAACATGTTGCTACTACTATGAAGTATACTTTAGCTATCTAAAAACAACAAACAAAACCAACTTTTGGTTTAACATGGATATGACATTGGATTTAATTCTAATCTTGGGTAACCTTGTTCAGTAATCAACTTCTTGACCAATAAATTTTTTGTAAAACTTCATTGATAACTGAACATGTGCAAAGCTGCTGCTTCATTATCTCCATTGCATTTTGATCAACCAGTGATCAGCTTCTGTCGGGCAAAAGATCCAATAGAAATACTGATACAATGAAACATTTCAAACGAATCTAAGCTTGAGCTCCAATTGTTTGGTTTATACAGCAAGCAGCAGACGTACAAAATGTTTTACAATATTTGTAGAGTAACTTTAATGTTATTAATGTATGTTGTGATCTTTCGTGGTTCTTGTAATGCTTCGTCTGAGAGCAACCTGGCAGATGTTAAAAAGTGGGTGTCTTTGATAGATGCTGGACTCTCTAGTGCAAAAGGAGAGTTTAGGTCACTGAAGAATGATGTCAAACCCATCAACGACGTTTTTTCAAAGCTGTGATTGATAGAAAATTGGACGCTTCGTTTAGAATCACCTTCCAGTTCTGTTCAGTAAAAGAAAGGTACTAAAACTTAACAATACACACTTGGTATGTATGTTGGCAAGAGTTTCAAGTCAAGTTTTATATCACTTATCCCTCAAAGCAGTTGTTTAGTGTGGCGTACCAATTTGCAATCAAAATAGTGGTGCATAGACTTTAGATTATAGCATTTTACACGCACATTGTGGTGTATTTGCACAAGGAAACAACCAATACAACCCTTTTAACCCCTCATGTGTACTGGTTCTGTAATCCCCAAGTACACCTTGACAGCAAACATTTTGTTCAGTTCTACATTTTCACCAACATATTGGCTTCAAGCTTCTTCTCCTTTGCTTTTCACACATTGCTACGTATGTTGGTTTATTTCTGCAACCATATTTATATGTTTTTGCCCTACTAAAATCCCCAATTCAATTTTATTACCCTTCCTAAAGCTCCCTCAATTCAATAACTATCACTCTAAACCCCTAGTTATTATCAGCAAAACTTGCTGGAGCAAAACAAGAAGAGTTGTTGATGTGGTAGCAAACCACTTTTCTTCCAGTACTTGACACACATTACCCTACCCTCTTCTGAACCCTCTGAACACTACCAGCCATCTACAACATTGTAATGGGTTTTGGTCCGCTTTCCACCAAATTCCACTAATCTCAAGTATTACATATGGAAAAACCTTGAAAAGTTCTGTTGCACAACACGCACTCTCACCCTTATTGCCTTGTGCTTGGTAAGCTTTAAGGCATTAAAATTATTTGAAATAATAGGTTGGAATGTTAAAAAATTTCTAAAAAAAACTTTGGAAGTATTTCATTTATCATTTGAAAGCAAATTGTTTTAAATGCGGTAGCTTGGCATAAATTTTGGCAACCTAAAAACTGTTGTGTTTCAAAGAATTCATTTTTATTCAACATACAAGCTTTATGTTGCATTTTAACTTGTTTTCAGTACAGCACATAGCCAGCTGGTAATTGTATCACATAAAATAGTATCATTCTCCCATCTGTTTATATCTAAACTTGCCAGCAGCTGACACACAACAACAGCGATATAAAATTTTATTATCGATACAAACATTCACTAAAGTTGGAAAACTAAGGCATCAGTTGTATTACTAATGTTGTTTGGTTGTTTTATCTCCCTTCGACCTGCCAATTTATCATTATCTGCGAGAGATTAAGACAGCAACAAAAGAATATTTTTATTGCTTATAATTATGCGCTCAAGCTGAAACCTAACGCTTTGCTGGATAAAATTGTGTAAACAGTGTTACTTTGTGGATTGCTAGATGACGATATGTCCATGCCATGTAAATTTATATTCCTCAATAGGTTTTTTCATAAACATTTTGCATTGAGTAGATAAATCTCAGTGGTGATTTAGCCTTCAGCATTGTCTTAGAGCGCACTCGTAGAATTTTATAATCCATGAGCTAGTAGATATGCATTCCTGACAAAAATATTACTCAAATACCTGTGAAAAACTTTTCAGTTTGGTTTGACAAATAAATTATAAAATAAGTCTAACATTAGCTACCTCTCTTATTAAGAATCAATTCAAACCATAACATAACTTATCTGGGATTATCTAGAACTTTGTATTAATAAAGAGACAAATGGACTCATGCAGTTGTGACTAAAAGCAAGCATTAATAGTATATAAAATACTAAAAATTTAAGCTAAACGATGCTTTCCACTGCAAGTTATCAGAACTCAGATTGACTCTATTTGGAGCAGACGACACAAGTAAGTTCTTTCTTTTGGTCATACGGTGGACAGTGACCTCCGCTGCCACAGTATGCTTTAACAAAGTAAAACAAACCACCGTTTGTGTTAGCACCTTGTCCGTTGATGTACTCTGGAGACTGGTCTACGCACTCAAATGTTGTCTGGTGGTTGTGGGCATTTCTATCCGTCATTAGGAATCCTAAAAAATTGAATTGCAAAAAGCTAAAAGTGAACGAATTTGAATAAAGGAATATTGATAAAATGTTATTAATAAACCTTGACATTTACACAAAGTTTTGTAAGCTTATGTAAATAGGGTATATAACAATGCTGTGCCAACTGCAAGTTTGAATGATATTTTTTTACCATACATTGATTGACATTGAGAGCCTAAACTGGTGGTTTTTACCTTCATATTCCTTGGTCCATTCATCTGAGCAATTTCTCTTTCCTGGTATCATCATAACAGCAGGTCTGTTGTTGGTGTAACATCTCGCACAAGGTGCATTCTGATCATGAGTTGATTTAGTGAACACTCCTTCAGAAAAAACTGTCTGATATTCCACTCCAGTTATCCAAGAGCCTTCCCAATTACCAGAATCAAACCTACTGAACTGTGGATCCATTGGCATGCATTGGTAGTTTACTCCTCCTCCTGGTTCATTGAATAATGACCCTCCAGTATAACCTTAAAGCATTAGTATAAAACAATATTATGACTAAAGATACTAGTGACCAACCTATATTGAGTATTTAAATATTTCACCACACAATACTATCTCAATTGCTGGTGTTTGAACTACTGTGCTGGTCGCCAGCTCAACTCACAACCAAACTTTGTCACTCAGTTTTCTTTACCTGTGTATAAAAGAGTAGATTCAGCCCCACACTCAGTTTTACCCCATCTTGTGTAGACATTCCCTCCTGCTTGACCAATCTTATCAAGAAGAGCTAAAAATTGTACAATAAAAATCGATTTATTTATCAAACTGTAACAATTCTTTCTACAGACAAAAAAACAAAGTGCACGGGTAAAGTCGGAGCAGCTTTAGAACTGTCTGCTTTTATATTCAAACCAGTTGCTATTGGCCAATAAAAGCTACTTAGCTTTTATACAGTCTAATGTTTCTACTACCTAAATAACATACGAGATAATCAGCATGTTACTCTCACCATCAGGTAAACCAGAGAGCCCATCACCAACAGACACAACAGCTCTTTTCTTTGCATCATGTACCTCTTTGGGAGCTTCTCCTTGAAGCTGCAATGAAAAGCTTTGGAGAATAATTTTTATCGATATTTGATAATCTTTACAATATTACCTCAAAACAGGCTTGTTAAAAAATATGTCAAGCAAGAAATATAATTGAACTCACTACAGATAGAAGCTTCAATAAAGCATCGTTTATTGATTTCACATCAACTTTTAGTGATTTAAACTCTTCTTCTAAACTTGAAAGTCTCTCTTTTACTTCATTTTCACTAAAATCCGTATCATCTTTTTTAGACAGAGTATTACATAAACCAGCGCAGATCACACCACAAAGTAGCAATACTAAAGTTACTCTACACTTATTGTACAACATTTTGATCTCCTGATCTTTGCTGTATGAATAGAAAAGTTGTAACTGAATGTTATATACATTTGATATGCCTCATCCCATCAGTAATTCTATTGGATGTTTCACTGCATAGAAGCTGCTCATTGGTTGATCACACGTCTGGAGATTGAAGAGCAGGTCCATTGCCCATGAGTATTTTTTCCATGGTACCATTATTGTTCCTGGCACTCAATGTGCTGTTGAGTTTTTAAACTATCAAAAAACACTCAATTTCCTGTTGACCCCCATTTTGGTTCACAGTAACAAGCTTCACAGTTTTTTTTACAAGCATTTCTTTCAGTAGCGAAAAAAGTTCTTAATCAACATTTAGAGATTGAAAGTATATCTGCTGAATTTTTCAATAACAGGTAACAAGATTGAAAGCTTCAGTGAGCGCTGTGAAATTATTTTATCTTCTCTTTCATCATTTTCTGTAGCTAATTTCAACATCATCACAACAACGGACAATTTAGGCTCTGTTTGTTAGTCAAGTAGAACAATTATTACGGTATCAATTTTTGATTGGCTGGCAACACCAACACCGACACTGACACTGACACCAACACCAAGATCGATATCACAGATATTACAGACATCACATCGCCGACTTACTGTCATTTAGTAGTTTTTGATCACCACTTATTTAGCAGTCAGCAGTAGGCATTGCACTGTAAACTACCCACTCAAACACACAAGTCAGCATCAGCGGTGACATCACCTGTTTAAAGGCGGTATCCTGTTTTTGTTTTTTGTTAGCAGTAATTTGCTTATTTCCTTAATTCTTTGCTTAACTTCCAGCAACTTACAACTCATCATGTGGTTCACTTGCTATAGAAGATGAACACCAACTTTCTACCTTCCATATTTACAACACAATAAACTGTGCTGTAAGATGTAGCTAGCTTTCTGATCCTCGCTACACTTTGAGCTACCTGATTATCATATATCAAGGTATTTCAGTACGCATTATTTCAGAAATAATTTTTACAACTTTTCTCAAGTGTACCATTGATTCTCATACTGAATGTGTTTGTGTGACGTTTATTACTCTCTCGTATCTATTTATACTACTGGTTTTAGATTTACACATTTCAATTTTAGCTAGTTGACTAAGAGTTATATACTTTGACAGTTTTCACAGTGTTAGGTGCAGTGTCTTTGACTAAACTACAGTAGACTACACATCACCATCAGTTGAGTCTTCCAAAAACCAGGCTGTGCAGTACAACAATGCTTTGATGAAAAAGCTCAGGAACTATTCTACTGAAGCTAATTTTATTAAAGCGTAAGCAACACACAATACCTATTTTGGTAAACCACAGAGTTTCACATATTAGCACTAGAGATTATTTTCATAAACAGTAGACTGCAGGGTCAGCTTTATTTAGAGCAGACGACACAAGTCATCTCTTTGTTGCCATCATATGGTGGGCACTGACCTCCTTTGTCACACTGGGTTCTGACAAAGTAGAACAAGCAACCATCAGTGTTAGCTCCTTGTCCCACGATGAACTCTGGTGACTCATCTACACATTCAAATGTTGTCCGATGGAAGCTGTGATGTGTAGTCATAAGATAGCCTGCAAAACCAAAATGAGCAAAGATTGAAAGAACCTTTCTAAAACTAAGGAAGTTTATCCAAATATTTGAATTGTTGGATTACCAGACCTTCATATTCTTTAGTCCATCCTTCTGAGCAATCTCTTTTAGCAGGTATCATCATTACAGCAGGTCTGTTGTTGGTGTAACATCTGGCACAAGGTGCGTTTTGTTGGAAGATAGAGTCTGGAAATATTCCATAGTTGAAAGTCTCAAATTCCACTCCAGATACGTACCCGCCATACCAATCACCAGGAAAGTTTTTGTATCGGTTGTACTGCGGATCCATCGGCATACATTGGTAATTGACTCCCCCACCAGATTGCTGATAATTAGGGCCGCCAGAATACCCTGAAAGTATACAGCGCAATTTATAAGATTGCTGATTAAAAAGTGGTAAAGATGAGCTGCCAATTAAAAGCAGATTGATGTCATATCCTTTTTATTTACCTTTATACAAAAGTATGGATTCAGTTCCACAGGTAGTTCTACCCCACCTTGTGTAGACTTCTCCACCTGTTTTACCTGTTTTATCCAATAGAGCTAAAATATAATAAGCCAATGAGCTTTATTGTAATGTATTGCATAGTAAGCGCAGGGTAAATTGCACCACATGTTTTGTCTACAATTTTACAACTTATAGTTGTTCAACCAATATACATCTTGTCCAAAATCTAAATTAAAAGTTTAAGTAACTGACATAAATAGCCGGAAATCGAGAGGCATATCATTTAAATGGCATGCTACCCTCACCATCAGGTAAACCAGAGAGTCCATCATTAACGGATGTCACTGCTCTTTTCTTTACATCATGTGCTTCTTTTGAGTCTTTAGGCGCTTCTTCTTTTAGCTACAGCAGAGCAGGAGTAACCAGCTTAGATTACAATTTTTAACTAAAAGCAAACTTCTTTATTGTAAGCTACTTGAAAAACAATTTAAGCAAAACATTACTAACCACTGTCAGCAATCCAGACAAAACATCGTTGATGAACTTAAGATCAGCCTTTAGTGACTTGACCTCTTCTTCTACATGAGACAGCCGAGTATCTATCCCAGAGTCTTCCGTGCTGCCATCTGCCCTGTTGTTCTCAGACAGAATATTACAGAAACCTCCACAGATCACACCACAAAGTAACAACACTAATGTTACTCTACAAATATTGCAAAACATTTCGTATGCTTGCTGTTTGCTGTATGAGCAAAACAGTTGTAACTGAAGCTGAAATACTTTTGAAATGTATCAGTTCAGAAGTATTTTTATTAGAATTCGTGCGCAACAAGAACTGTTCGTTGGTTGAAGGTGCTGGAGATAACAAAGCAGCTATCAATGAAGTTTGACAAACAATTCATTTGTTTAAAAACCAATTACCAAACAAGTTTACCCAGACTTGTAATTAGCTCCAGTGTCATATTAAGGTTAAACCAAAAGTTGGCTTTGTTTGTTGAAGTGTGTGATTGTATCAGCCATAATGAATAAAGAACATTAGCGTAATTTAATCAATTTATTGACTTACAAAACGAGCTGCGAACAAGACGACTCACAAATGTACACAAGTTTGTAAGAACTTGGTGATTGCATCAATATTCTATGACAAAGAAAGCCATAATACATGTTACATAATACATGTTACATAATACATGTTACATAATACATGTTACATAATACATGTTACTTTGATATAGGTTACATTTCTTTGAAATATATGATTTACATATCCCTCCACGATTATTCACAGTTCGGCCGCAAAAGCAATCAACGAAAAAATATATCATATTTTTGTTGAACGTCTCATTTTTTAGCAAGCTGTTACTTGCATGCCCTAGATTTCAACAGAAAAAGAAAAGCTTTTTATGAACACATTGAACACTTTAGTGATAATTTTGTTTTCATTGTTGAATTAAAAAAGGAGCGTGTTCCTCATATCATCCAAATATTAAGTTTGTTGAAACTTCAAACTATTGAATGTTGTCTTTCCTCACAAAGCAGACATCTTCTAAGAGTAATTTGATTGTTAAACTTGTTGGTGAGAATGTAATAGCGGTAGTAGAATTATCTTACTCCTCTGTAATAAAGATAAAAGGAGACGGCTGTGCCTAATACCGCATGTACATATAGCGATTACTAAGCGATTTTCTTAGCGATTGCGTGATTTTGTAACTTTTGCTTCCGGCAAAAATCGCTACACAATTGCAAGCCTTTTATTTGAGGTTATTGCCAGGCTTTGATCAAGATCAAAAAATCGCTAGCGGATTCCTTGATCTTCCAATCACAATGTGAAAAACTTTGTCCTTGTTTCAAATAGTGTCTCGCCATATTCAGGGCTCCGATCTATCAACGGCCCTATAATAAATTGAAGACTGCTTTTTAACGCTGAAGAATGGGTAGTAGTGAAAAGTTGAGCAATTTTGAGGAGGGACTTCCCCAATTGCTAAGCAAAATCGCTAGCACAATCGCTATATGTCTATGAAGCATAAGTGTAATTTGAAAAGCCATACGTGGACTATATTGGCTTCAATTGTTTTGTAAAGTATACCATTTCCAGGGTTCTATTTCTAATCTATTAGATAACAATAAAAATAGACATATCTTTATCCCAGGTCTGACACATTTGTTTTACATCTGGCAGCAGCTGACACTCAAACAAATCATAAAACTCACTTATCACAACAAACATTCATTTAATTTATGAAATTATGACATAATTTGTATTCTTTGATTGTTTTATTTAAAGGACAAGGACAAGGACGATAACGAAACTACAACGAAACTTTTTTAGGTGATCGCTGAAGCACGGCAAATAAAGTTTCGTTAGGGTGGTCACTCGGCAACTATAACCGATTTGTTACTCCTAGCGATCACTAGTTTTATCCAATGACAGCGCATTATACTTTGTGCGCGGGCCTACTCATACTGTGGTAGATTTTGGTGAATATTCATAGTGAACAGGCAGTTTGCTACACCACTTCTCCACTCTATGCGCTGGAAATGCACCTACAGCCATCGGTATGATGCTGTGCCTGTAGCAAAGCTATACTGTGCTGGTAGCACAGTACACAGGGCCGGTACCGGGCCGGTAGTGACCTCTACAGGGTCGGTAGTGACCTCTGCAGGGCCGGTATGCTGACACAGGGCCGGTATAAGATGGCTGCCATAGTTGAGGAACTTCGAAATTAGCCAGGACTTATCACCAAGCCAGGAACCGAAGCTACCTACCCTAACATCTGTGGTAACCAAAACCACAAGCTAACTGGAGCCTTGGAACCCTATAGGACAGCCTGATTGGTCAGCAAGAGATAGGACTCCGCCTTTAGCCACTTGGCACCTCCCTTTTTTAATCCCTATTGATTACCTGATTGGTTGACTATTTATATGAGCATTTACATTGGTCTAATTACTTCCTGTGCCATCACTGTTATATGTTTGATACCTGTGAGCTCTCCTATAAAAGGAGAGACATTTTATATATTCATTGCATTCATTCTCACATTGCCAACCCTAGAGGAATAATTACCCTCAGGACTATCATAGAGAATACAGCCACTTATACAAGCACTACGCTGTACTGTTTGTTTGAGCCATGGGCTCTTGCCTTACCGGGTAATTCGGTTACCCTGCACAGTTGTCACTGTCATTCAGCACAGTGTCCCTCTGGAGAGAGGTATAATACTCGAGACTAGTGGATGTTCGTGGTAACAGACCGGAGTCCAGTACAATACTTTCCTGCACGATGCAAAAGCATGAAAATTAATTGAAGCAAGGTTTGGATTAGAATATTTTAATAAATAGCCAAGCTTGACCCTTAATTACTATTTAAATTGGTTGATTATAATTTATTATTATTATCTTTCATTTATTTAAAACTCGTTATGAATATAATAAAATAAATAATTATTTTTTCAAAAAACAAATGTGCTACTATTGAAACCGTGTGTCCGTTGTAAATGACCCTGACATTAGAGACCAGCCAATAACGGCACAGAGAAAATAAATCAATCACAGAGCTTATGTGGTCCAATAGTCCAATCATATGCAAACAACGCAACTGACGAATTTCCCAAACCTACCATTGCTTGATCGCGACGAAACTGAAATATTTGCTCAGTTTGCTCAGCAACGAATTAGTTGGGCTCGGAAAAATAGTTTCGCTTACAGTTTTGTCAGAGATTCGGTCTTGTGTGACCAGGGCTTAAAAGTTATCATAAGGGCGGGTAAAAATCAGACACTGTGAGTAGTGTGTACTAAAACAAGATCGTATAACCTTTTAGTGCTGGTTTAGTGTTTCTACCTAAATCAAAAATAACATGGGAGGACAACTTATGTTGTTTACTTTATAGCCGGTTTATTTGTGAAAAGTACTTTTAGAAATTTTTCGAAATAAATAGTGTAATCCGCGTGAGTTTTGTTTTAGTCCTCATGGAGCTCTGATGATACCACTTCTCACACAGTTTTCATTTTCTTTCTTTGTAACCAAAATTTTTTTAAAACTTACAAACATAGCATTGCGTAACCAAAGACTACTGGGGATGCTACTTGTCTCTTGCGTCGTCACATCAATAAAAATAATTTTGCGAATTCTTTTCATTGATAAGGATTTAAAAGTTGTGCGAAAGTCTGCAAGCAGGTTTGAATCATATGCAGTAAACTTTCATCACTGAAAAAAACTAGTATCTTTTTCTTGCACTGGAGAACATGTTTGTTAAATAATTTTCTATATAAACCAGCTATTTTTACATAGTGCCTTGGGAAATCTTTGCTATTTCTTGAGGGAATTTTAATCACGCCTGCTATAAATGATCTAACAGAAAATAAATGACCATTTATATGTAAAAACTAGCCAAAAATTTATTTTGACAGAGCTGCAAGTCTTTGACATAAAAATGATGAAACCAAATAAATAAAAATCCCAGTATTATTTGGAGCAAACGACGCATGTCATTTCTTTGTAACGGTCATATGGTGGACAATGTCCTCCTCTACCACAGTCGGTTCGAACAAAGTAGAACAATCCGCCATTATTATCACCTCCTTCTCCTGCAATATATTCTGGGTTTTCATCTATGCACTCAAATGTTGTTTGGTGGTTGTGATTGTTGAAAGATGTCATCAAATACCCTGCAACAAAAACAAATACTAAAAGTAATTTGTGAAATCTTTTAATTAATTATTGATTTCAAGTTCTAAGGCACTTATTAAAAGTCACTTTGCAAAATATTTATGATTTAAATTGTTGGTTTTCTTCAAGATGCCACAAGGAAGGTTTCACCAATGTTTGTATATAAGGAACTCTGCTAGCAAGAGCAACATCAGTGTAAACAGCAAATAAAATTGTGAATTTTTCAGAATAACTTGTTTTTTAAATACAAGTTAAGTTTATAAACGTGTTGCATGAAAACTTTGTTTCATGCAAATGTTTAAGCCATACAGATGTACCTTCATATTCCTTTGTCCATCCTTCTGAACAATCTCTCTTAGCTGGTATCATCATTACAGCAGCTCTGTTGTTGGTGTAACATCTGGCACAAGGTGCGTTTTGATTGTTTGATGTTCCAGAAAATAGCCCTCTGGAGTAATGCGTGTGGAATTCAACTCCTGCCATATAGGATCCCTCCCAATGGCCAGAGCTGGATCTGCTGTATTTTGGATCCATTGGCATACATTGGTAGTTCACTCCACCTCCTGCTTCATGGTAATTGGAGCCCCCAGAGTATCCTATAGACATGAATCGTTCATGAAATAAGTTATAAAAAGAAATTCTCATAATTTTCAGTTAATCTTGATCCAGTCACACATACAATGCTGTAAGTCATGCCAAATATGTAAAACAGTTGGCTAGCAGCAGTACAAAGCAGATATACCAGAATATATAAGTGTTGAATCCTTTCCACATGTAGTTCTGCCCCACCTTGTGTACACAGCTCCTCCAGCTGCTCCCAATTTACTCAGAATTGCTGAAAAATAAACACACACCACCAGTGGCGGATTCAGGGGGGTAGCCCTGGGAGCCATGGCGGCCCCCTCCAGAAGAAAAAGTGAAGAAATTTGCTAAGTTTGGCGCCATTTTTTTTTTGTGCCCATAGTAACAGTTTTCGATTGCACGTCTGTTAGTGAAGTGCCCATTGATAATTGTCATCATAAAACACCTTGTAAAAGTTGATCAAAGTATGGCCGTAGAAAAGCGTAAGGCAGCAACAAGCATTCTATATTTTCTCATTGCACCTCCAGGGTAATAATTATCATTTGTTTCTTTTTGTTTTAATAATTAATTGCTAGATGATGAATGATGATAGATAATAATATAATTAATCAATAATATATATATATATAATAAATAATAATAATTATTATTATAATAAATAACAATTAATATGTCTAATCTATTATTTTCCTGTCTTTCTCTTCAATGCAATAGCAACAATGCATTATAGTAATGCACTATTATTTTTATTATTACTACTAATTTATTAATAAATCATTGACTTCATTTATTATTATTCATGTTAGTTATTGGTGAATGAATATGCGCACAACACTACTAAAAAAGAATCAATTCTACTTCTAAATAACAACTAACTTATTATTATTACTTACTTTATTATTACTACTTACTTACTACTCCTTCTGCTACTACCACTACTTACTACGGCTACTATAATACTACTACTACATACTAAAGCTAAATTATTATTAATTATTACACTTTTTAAAAAGTTATTGTTATTTATTATTGTTCGTTATTATTAATTTATTTAATAGTCTTTTCTTTAGAACAATACTTTATTTTACAAAAGTACGCTGATCTGTTGAGTTTTTTAGTAATTGATAACAATAATAATGACAACTTGTAAGAAGATGCAGATAGTGATAGCAACCTTTCTTCTTTTGTGCAGATTTGGGCCCACACGGCCAGCCCCTTTCTATGCAACATACATGCTGGCCCACTTTGAATGAAACATACATGTGTGTATGTGTGTCTGAGGGTGTATGTTTCACAATTACCAATGGTTGTTGATGTTGAATAAAGAATAGTACATACTTTACTATTCTAGCAACCATATTGAAAACACACCACATCATTTATTATGGTTTTGGAGGGGGTGCCAAAGAACACAAAGGGGGGAGCCATCAAAAATTTTTTCGGGGCTCCGCCCCGAACCCCGGTTGGCTCCCCCCTTTGTGTTTTTCTGAATCCGCCACTGCACACCACTAGAGTAACACACTCTACAACATTTTGTCAATGTAATCACACTGAAATGTTTAGAAACAACCTAAAAAAAGGTTTTTGCAAACCTTAAAAAAAACTCTATGACGTTGAAAGCAAAACTTTTGCTCAAAAGTTCTGAATAAAACTGGTATGAAAGTTTTTAATTTTACCATCTGGTAAGCCGGAGAGCGCATTGCTGCTGATAACAACTTCTCTTTTCTTTCTGTCATGAGCTTCACCTGATTCATCGAGTTTTCCCTCCTTAAGCTTTGTAAGTATAACATATAGGTAGCATATAAACACTCATAAACTCTGTAGTTTGCTTGCAAGCAGATGTATGTGCAAAACTGGCATTCCGGGACACCAGCTGCGTCATTTTTCTCTCTAACTAACAAAAACCATCTACTTCTAACTTCAAAGTACCTAAGTGGGTTAACGCCTGTAAAGACTGTTTCACTCATAATGCGTATTTAATAGAATACATAACAACATTCACAAAAAAAGCTGGTCTTGTATTTTTGTGTGCTTTACCTATGGAAGCAACAGCAATGACACAACTAGGTAACTTTGATGTAAGGAACAAAAGTTCTTGTCAGTACAAAAATACATTGCTTGAGAATTTATACAAGAGCCTCAATAATTGTGTTTGTTAAAATTAGTCATCGAAATTCGTTGTAATCAATGGCCTTCAAATCAATTTTCTTGAAAAACCGAAAAATTAGCACATAGCATTTAACAGATAAAACTTATAGTTTCTATTTAACAACTGACAAATGTTGTCTTTACTAAATAATTTTGCATGATAGAAGCAAATAATTCAAGCTGAAAAAGAATTTTATAAAGAAAGAAGCTGAAAAAACATATAATCATAAAACTCATTTCTTTCAGCCTCAATGTTTACTTACGGGGTGAAATGCGTTTTCGAAAAGTTATGCAAAAAAGTATTTGGCTGGCTAAGACAGCGCAGTGATAGATAGTGTGGTGAATGCTGTGACAGATTAGGTGTAATTCTACCAGTAGAGAAAAGCTTCAAGGCAACTCTACGTACTCACCACATCAATCAACTGGTAAAGAACATCACTTATAGAATGTATGTCTTTTGTCATTTTTCCTAGCCTTTCTTCAACATCTGAGAACCTAGCATTGAAATTCAAAGTCTCTTGGTTTTGTTTTTCATCCTTTTCATTGTGAGAAAAGATTTCACAGATCACTCCACAAAGTAACAAAACTAAAATTATTTTAAAACAGTTGTAAAACATCTTGTATGCTTGCTGTTTGCCGTGTAAGTATTTTTGCATTATAACTGAAAACACAGAGCAAATCATTTTTTTCTCAAACTCTCATTGGATAGTACAATTAAGTAGCTCAAATTTGATTGGCTTTTGCCTATTTTTAGAAAAAAATGATTGGTAGAGTATGAGTACACCTACTTTTCGACCTCTTTTTATTGAGGCGATGGTAAAATTGGTGAAATATGAAAACCAGTCAAATCTATAGAAATGAAATATTCACAATGAAATTGCTACGGTTTAATTTCATTTTCATCTTTTCCAAAGTAATTTAACCTTTGCTTAAGCTTTACTCAAAAACTTGAATTATGATAAATAAATGTCATAATAATTAAAGAAAAACTGAGCTTGCGTTTTAAAAATGATGGTTTTCTCATTAAAATTTTTAATCAAGGGTAAACTTTTTCTTGTGCTTTATTTATACTTTTTCGTTTTAATCTTTTTCCTTTTCATGCTTTGATAATTTTTTTGTGTTTTTTCCTCATCGCCCTTCGTGAAAAATGATATTGAGGCCGAAGAGGTCATATATATATATTTATATATATTATGCATTATAATGAAAACTTCATGGGGTGAAAAATTATCGTGAATTAACATATAATTTTGATTAAATATTGTTAAAGAAACTGTAAGTAAAATAAAAAATAACATTTTACATTTATTAAAAAAATTTTAATGTAGTGATCATCATTTTCATAACGGAGGTGTATAATCTCTAATTGCCATAAGCAAATACATATGAGAACTGAGCCTTTTGGCGAAAGAATACATGTTAATCACTTAGCTTTAGAATCATTCTAGAAAGTAAGAAAAGAGAGTTAATACATAGCAATCCTCTTTATCGAAACAACTTATTCCTATTTTGAGAATGTGACGGTTTTACGTTTTCGATTTTATGACCAAAACTTTTAGAGTGTAAAAAGCGTTGATGAAGTTTTTTAGTGCTGGAAAATGTTAAACTCAGGTTGATTGCTGAAAATAACAAATTTTTGTTTATCCCAGTGCTAACACAGTTTTCTTCTTGAATTTTAGCATGCTTTAGCACGTTGTGGTAGAAAAATGAATTAATTTAAAGTTTTCACGATCTTGCACTGTGTGAGGTGATGAGAATTTAATGCCATCTTCTTACCTTGTGAAACCAGCTGACCTTTGCTACTTTATTGTGCTACAGAGTACTTGTCATAGAAGCAAAGGAGATATGTTAAATGTATTGTGTATGTTTGTGTCCATTAACTTGGCACCAGTGGACTCAAACAAACCAATTAAAAAACTTATCCTTATCTTTTTATTAACAGTTTATTTATTCTTTATTCAAATTTTAAATCAGTTCAGATCAGTTATACAATCCCACACAACTTACTTATCATTACAAACAGAACTATAGCATTATTTGTATTACTAACAGCATTAAAGTGTTTTGTATTTAGATTTAGCTAGCCAACTTGATGCTGAAAATAGAACAAAATAGCGAATAGCCACTTACACTGCAAACGTTTAAAGGGTTCAAGTAGCTCCAATCTCCAAAATACTCAATAGCTTTAGATCAACAGAAATTAATTAAATGTTTTGTCAAACACAGCTACCGCAAAACTATTTAGAACATATGACACAAGTTATTGGTTTGTTGTCGTCGTATGGTGGACAATGACCTCCTCTGTTACATTTGATTCTAACAAAGTAGAGCATGCTACCATCTGTACTAGCCTCCAATCCATTGATGTACTCAGGAGCCTCATCCACACACTCATATGTTGTCTGATGATTGTGTATGCTTTCTTCACTCATTAGGTAACCTATGAATAAAAAAGTTATAAGATATTTTTTCCTTGCAAACAACAAGTAGAAATAAGTTTTACAAAAGCCACATTACAGGAACATTAAAAAAGCTAATGAAAATGAAATTGTTGGTAAATTTACAGTTTTCATCAAGCATTATCAGAAAACTCTGTTGAGTTCAAAATTGAAAATTTGAAACTTGCACAAATACAACTAAAACTGAACTAAAGCATATTGAGTACCTTCATACTCCTTGGTCCAGCCCTCGGCGCATTCTCTCTTTGCTGGTATCATCATTACAGCAGATCTGCTGTTGGTGTAACATCTGGCGCATGGTGGGTTTTGGTCGTGTGCTTTGTCAGGAAAACTACCAACTTTGTTGGACTCAAATTCAACCCCAGCCAACCAAGAACCGTACCATTTACCCTTCATTTGGCTGTTGAACTGAGGATCCAGTGGCATGCATAGGTAGTTTACTCCACCTCCTGGTTGAGCATAGTTTGAGCCTGCAGCGTACCCTTAAAAGTACACAAAAAATATAATCTCTCTTGAAATACTGTGTTTAAGTTTATAGTTAGAAATACATAACCAAATCATACGGGTACCTGAATACAAAAGTGTAGATTTGCTACCGCACTCAGTTCTACCCCATCTTGTGTAGACTTGTCCACTTGGTTTACCAATTTTGTCCAGCAGAGCTGAAAACATTAACAATCAACATGCACGGACATTCCAGAGTGAATTGAGTGTTACAAACATTCTAACCAATGCATTTAAGTTGGCTCTATCACGTTCACATGGGGAACTTTTTTTAACTAAACCTTAAAATTGCTCAGAAGTAGTTACTAAACTAGATGACTGACTTACCATCGGGTAAACCAGAAAGTCCACTACCAACGGAAACAACGGCTCTTTTCTTCACATCATGTCCCTCAGAGTCTTTGTCTTCTTTTTTTAGCTGAAGTTAACAAATATAATTAGAGTTTTTCCCACCAAGTGAATTATTTTTGGTCTATTGAACCGATTGCAACATGGCTAAAGGATGCAATAAGCACACATTTCTATGAGGGCATACTTTGTGTGGTCAGTGGGAAAAAAGCATTTTCACAAGTAGAAGAAATGTAATGCCGAGTTTACATGCGTAATAATACTATTAGCTATACTTTTGTAGGAGAAATTTTTGCAGATATACCAAGTATGACTGGAAGTAAGTCACTTTCATTTTCTGCCTCGACTAAAGAGTGACCTGCTTAATGGTGGACTTGGGTTTAAAGTACTGCTTTGACAAGCTACCATTTTAAGTGATGACTTTTAGGGCCGCACTTGCACGAAGCGCATAAACAAATAAACGAACGAACCAGTGACAAACAAAATTATATATTAGTTGGGGTCAATAAATGAGAAGCTTGCTTTTGCTGACTACCATTCACATCCAGAGCTCTCGTTTAATGGTGCCTAGCTAGTAAAGCTGCAAGGTACTGTGATGCAAAGTATGGTTAAAATATACCACAAAGTTTTACATGATATTCATGATATCTGATGTGTACTTACCAGACTCCTTACAGCTTCATTCAAAGACTGCACGTTTGCGTTGATCTCCTCAAACTTTGTCTGTAATCCAAAGACTTTCCTTTCCAGATCAGCATGCCTTCTCTCCCATAAAGTGCTACTAAAACTTTCACAGGTCACACCACAAAGCAGCAAGACAAAAGTTGTTTTGTAAATGCTGAACAACATTTTTTATGCTTCCGTTTCTGGAGCAACCCTGGCTAGACAGTGTTGAGGGCTGGCCTACAGATGTCTGCTTCATTTAACCTAAATCTTTCCTTAAATGTTTTACGCTCATGTGATAATGTTTGTACCTCATCTCATTGGGTGGAAATACTGATAAAATTATCTGCGTACACCTTTGCTTCTCCACTAACAGCCATAGTGCCTAAAACTCATATTGAATCAGGTTTTTTTTATGACCGATATGATTGATAATGCACTCAACATTGTGACAGTCTGCAATTTGTTTATTTTTCATCGAAACAGAACCTGTACTTGCCTGGTTGCATTAGAACTATTATGCAAAGGCATACAGAAATGCTTTAAAGTTTAATGACCGAAAATCAACTGTTTTAACAATTAGTAACTAAAAGGCGCCGTTGACTCGTCTCTTGCAATGATCGAATGAAATTGGTTCTTGAGAGACTGTTTGTCATGCAATTACACTCATCAGTTGCCAAATGAAGCACTAGAAATAAATTGAATCTGATATTGTCGTAAGCACCCTTAAATTAGGTCGTGAAACAGCAGATTTATAATTTTATTCGAAGCAAATCAGCTAACCAAGCTCTTTGATAGCACCATAAACTGCCGGTGACCCTAACAAAACATTGAATCCTAGATCACAGCTATCTAAAAGTTCTATGCTCAATAGATATTCTTTAATTATAAGTCTACACTCTAGACTTGCACACACAGTCATAATTTTATTGAAGAATTAGTTTATTTTATGAACAAAAAGTGCAGCATACTGAAAGATTAGATTTTCATTATTGCTCGATATTTTTATTTTTGCCTTCAAAGTTTTCACATTTTGAATTTTGAGAAAGTTTATCGTTCATATTTTTCATCACAATTTGTAACAAAATGATCATCAAACTCACATTCAAAAGTTTTGCAGAAAGCAAATGAAAATTAAACTTTTCATAACATTGTCAAAAAACGAAATATTGAATTGGGCATCAATAGTCGCTATAGGAACAGATGTTCTTGCTACAATAACCAGTTTTCTTAAGTTGTTAACAACTTGGGTATGAACTTATAGTCTTACACATGTACATAAATTGAATCTAGTAATGTTCTTTGCTATATTGGTGTGAATTTGTGTAGCTAAGCCAGCAGGTGGGTGGTAGGGGGTTGTGTGCTCATGTATCCATTAGCTGGCACATTTAGACTTAACAACAGCAGACAAGGATTACCTCATTACAAACGATGTATTGGAGGAGTGAACTTTAGCACCTGGCTAGATTGGTGCACTGCATACTTTTGTGTGTTTGAATTAGCCAAAGACATTTTAATATTTTCAACCTACTCCCTTACATATTCTATTTATATATTTTTGTTCTATAGCTTGTAATGTCATTGTTAGTTAAAACTGGTTAAACACTTTTGTGAGCTTGTTGATTGCTGATACATGTGATTATCTGTGAAACTTAGTTACTGTCTGGACAAAAAATAATTCTATTCTCGTGAAACCTGCACATTGTTTGTTAGTCTGGCTGAGTGCCAATCCAACTCATTAAACAGTAGTATTGAATACTGTATGAGCTCTACTCATAGCTCTATCAATATTTGCCTGTGGTTGATAGAAAGGCGGACACTCACAAAAGTAACTCTCTAATGGTGTTTGGTAAACATGGGGCATAAGTCTATTACATTATCACATAATAGAGTAGACTAAAACCAATTTTTGTTATCATTAGTTTTAACAAGTTCTCTCCCTTGATTTTAGTTATTGATCTGGAGTTGAATAAAATATAACACTAAAACAAAAATAATGTTTATATAGATAAATTCATAATTTACTTTTCACTGCAATTGGCAGCCCCTGATATGCCAACTAAATGATTTAAAACAGAATTTGTTTTCACGTAAGGTCACCTAAGTTACTAATATTGTTTGGTTGTCTTTGGTCTTTGTTTCTGGTTGGAGTATATCAAGTCAACTCGACGATGGGTGATAAAAAGTAATCTGGTTATTGTTATGTACCTCTCAGCTTTGATTTCCTCCCAGATCTGGCAGCAGCTAATTCCCAAACAGAATTTTAGCAAACTTTCTTATCTATGCAAGCATTCACTTAAGTTGTGTAACTGTGATATATGGATTTTTACTAACGATGTTTGGTTGCTTTTTTATCTGTTGTTAGTGACAGTGAAAACAATGGAGAAAAGTAAATTGCTTTCTCATCAAGGATATAGCCATAAAATTTAGCTTGTCAAGTGTACTATATTTAATGGGAGCAGGAAAGCTTATAAAATGGTGTATTTACAAAATTGTTATCACTTAGATAATTGAAAAATTTAATTCATAACTTGTTATTTGATACTTCACGCCATGCAATGTTAAAGGGTGTAACTTTGTTACTGATGTAGAATGCATTGTAATATTTTAGTGTGTGCAAAGTTGAATGTGCTATGCTGTCGCACTGTAGGCATAAGTTAAAAGTACCATGTGTTTAATTTCCATGTATTTGATTTATTTGGAACACACAACACAGGTCAATGATTTGCTGCCGTCATACGGTGGGCAATGTCCACCACTTTTACACTGAGTTCTAACAAAGTAGAAGAGGCCACCATTGTTGTCAGCTTCCTCTCCGTCGATGTACTCAGGAGACTGGTCTACACACTCAAATGTTGTCTGGTGGTTGTGGCCATTTCCTTCACTCATTAGGTAGCCTTGTAATATAAAGTTGATGTGGAAGTTAGAAGGTAAACAAGTTGAAAAGTATTTAGCTGAAATTTTTTATCTGTAAAAGGTTGTGGAAATAACCTATGAAAGGAAAACGTTATCAACCTGAGCATATTAACACTTTGATAAATATTGAGAAAATTAAACATCTAGAATACAAACAGGCCGAGATCATTTAAATAGAAAAGACTGCGTGTTTTTTGCATAAGTTTTCTTGTAATATTATTATGCCAAGTTTAATCTGCCTCAGATGCAACTTAAAATCACACTTTGTTCACCTTCGTATTCCTTCGTCCAACCTTCTGAACAATCTCTCTTTGCAGGTATCATCATTACAGCAGATCTGTTCTTGGTGTAACATCTGGCACAGGGTGCATTTTGGTTTTGTGCGGAATTATGAAACATACCGGCGGTGTTAGATTCATACTCAACTCCAGCAATGTAAGAACCATACCAGTTACCAGTAACGATGCGACTGTATTTAGGATCCATTGGCATACATTGGTAGTTTACTCCTCCACCTAGTTGGTCGTAGTTGGATCCACCAGTGTAACCTTGAACATGCAATACCAGTCATCTGTTTTTCAACCGCTCAAACTTGAAGAAACATATACATGTCTATTACGAACCAGCTTTAGGTAACTTTTATGTAACCTCCAGTACCCACCTGAATATAGAAGCTGTGAGTCACTTCCACATGTAGTTCTTCCCCATCTTGTGTAAACTGCTCCACCATCTGAGCCGAACTTGTCTAACAAATCTATGGCACCAAGACTATGGTTAGGAAACTATGTAAAGCAACGAAAGATTTTTTTCTTTTTACCAACTCAGGTGCACAAACAAATGGTTTGAATGCATTCATCTAAAAGTTTTTATAATTATCTGTAGTTTTTTCTACCAAGCACACTTGAGGTAGAAAATAATGGGAACCTTACCATCAGGTAAACCAGAAAGTCCACTTCCTACAGACACAACTTCTCTTTTCTTTATATCGAGGACATCTTCTGATTGTTTGGTTTCCTTCATCAACTACACTCAATAAAATGATTAATGACTATGTAAGTTGTTGATAATCACAGTTTTTATAATGCTTTTGAAATATATATTATGAGAAAATTCTCCTTTGCATTCAAACGTTTGTCATCTCCTCAAATTGTTGCTGTAGCTCAAACATTTTTTCTTCCAATGCAGCAAATCTCTTCTCAGTTAGTGTGCTACAGAAACAGCCATAGATCACACCACAAGACAGCAATACCAAGGTTACTCTATAAATATTGCAAAACATGAGGCTTTTTTGATGCTGAATGTTGAATGTTTGAAACCGATTTGAGCAGTGAGTGATGTTTTGCAGTTACAGCCTTTATACGTCCGTATGGCGTTTGAGTCGATGTTTCCAAATTTTGATTGGGTGCTCAAATTGAAACTATTAGTTGATTGGCTAACAATTCAATGACTCAAAAGTATCTTAAAGGCTCTCAAGACAAACACTCGGATTGCACGTTCACTAAAAAAAAGCATTCAAGTTTTGATGCAATTTTTGTAGCCAAGTGATCCGATTGTTAGCTGAGTGATTATATAACAATGGATATTCATGTCATCTATAGAAAATGTCAGTTGTGGATAACTTATTCTGCGTACTACCATAAATATGAATTTAGTAAGTTTGATACGTTAGAGTGCTGAACTTATTTTGACCTGCGAGTGAAGCAGTTGGTTAACCAGGTATAACATGCTGCCTTTCTGTTCAGGAATGTGGTTGGTGCTGATTATAAGTGACTGATATCAGCGATATTTACCATTTTATATGCTGCTGATCTTGTTGATCGCAGCGAGTAGTCGCTGTTACGTGTTTAGTTGTCTTAATACACACCTTACTAGGATAATTTATGTGGTATATAATGTTTAATTTTTGCGTTGCTGTCTAAGGTCAAACAAACCCACTTATATTTACTTTACTTGTTGATACACCACATGCTTTGGGCAGTTGTTGCCCGTTGATGAGGCCTCATTGATGAATGCTGCTCAACATAATTTCTTTGCCTGTTTAAACCATAGACATGGTGAGTTTTTATAATGCTTGTGGCATTGCTATAGCTAAAGCAAGTTCATTTTGATTTTATTCATCTTTTTATAAAAATAAATTAATCAAAATAATACTGCTGGTAGGTATCTTATTTAATAGAAGCAAGATGAAATTTATTATTTATTACGGAGAGAGTGAAATCATCATAGTTTTTGCCTGTTGAAGTTGCGTTTGATTGCTGCTATTCACAAGCTGATTTAGGCTTCTTTCTCAATGATCTCACCTACTTTGCCAGTTGCTTCAGTCTGTTTATCCCTAAATGCTCATTGCCGCCATGTTTCTAAATGCATTTGATTAATACATCACTAATTTCTACACAAAATGGATTTAGCAAACTGTTTAACGAGCAGCATTTAAAACTCTGTTAGTTTAGTTTTGTTTGTGGCATCGAAAAGTTTCTAATAAACAAAAATATTATTTTTAATTTCACTTTAAGTAATTCTGTTCATTTGTTTAGCTTAGCTCCTTTGGTAACCTTGACTTCAAATTTGAGCAAGACACACCCCACCCTTGAGCCTCCAACAGAGCAAGTTTAAATCTTCACGCTAATGACTCCTTAGCTATAATGCGGATAGCCCAATCAAGTGAGATACCAAGTTATTTAAAACTCAATTCAAACCAAACAAAGATAGCAAATGGAACCTAATTTTATTTTTACTAGTAGCTCTGATAGATTAACACCCAAAGTTGATTACACAACCTGCCTACACGATCAGATTAAAAATTGATAACTTCTGTCTCATTCTGCTAATCTCTCCATGTTTGGAGCTGGCAACAGCTGACACCAAAACAAATTATTATAAAACTCATTTATCATTACAAACACTCACTTCAGCTATACAACAATTACTTTGGTTGTATAAATTATATTGTTTGTTTTGTTTTATCTCTAACTAATGCCAGCGGTGGTAGCTGTTGGTTCATCCTATAAAGAAAGAATACAATGGTCCGTTTATTTCACAATGAAGTAACATAATACGCATTCTGTGAGAGCTAAAATGTCATGTAATCTTTTAATAATGTGCATAAAGTTTTCTGTAATTGTGTAATTTTGTGGTCATTGTTCTCCTTGCAACCTGCTTTTGCAACTGCCAACTTGTTTCAAGTCAGCATAATTTTTCTCAGATCACAAAAAACTCTCACAGAATAGGCCTCTGGTACACAACACTTAGTTGGTTTATAATCACTGTATGGCATGCTATGTCTGCAGGTGGTTTGTATGTCTGCAGGTGGTTTGTATGTGTGCAGGTGGTTTGTATGTCTGCAGGTGGTTTGTAGGTCTGCAGGTGTTTTGTAGGTCTGCAGGTGGTTTGTATGTCTGCAGGTGGTTTGTAGGTCTGCAGGTAGTTTGTATGTCTGCAGGTGGTTTGTATGTCTGCAGTTGGTTTGTGAGTCTGCAGGTGGTTTGTAAGTCTGCAGGTGGTTTGTATGTCTGCAGGTGGTTTGTGAGTCTGCAGGTGGTTTGTAAGTCTGCAGGTGGTTTGTATGTCTGCAGGTGGTTTGTATGTCTGCAGGTGGTTTGTATGTCTGCAGGTAATTTGTGTTTAGCTGAAAATTGGAAAAATTAATGTTTCCTGTTTGGTGAAATTGTTTTATAACTAAGGCTATGCTTGGTGAAACAGAATCTGCTTGCAAGCTTATCATCAGACAATGAGACTCCACTTTGGTTCACTTGATTGCATTTCTGGTGCCTAGCAAAAGCAGTAGTAATCAGAGATGTACGTAACATCAACGAGTTCTCAGATATCTTTCAATGACTGAACTTGGAACATGTTTTGTCTAAAACCAAAAATGTGAAAGTAGCATAAGCTTATTGTACTAGTTTGCGGTGATAAGCGAAAGCGAAATAGCATAGTTCATAGAGATATAAAATATTCTCTCAAAATTTGAACATGCAATCGTAGTTTGGCTAAGCTACATAGATACAACTTCCCCCTCATCCATTGTAACGGAATGTTTAACATGTTTAAAACTTAAGAATTTACAAACGTTTGCTACATGAAATGATGTTTGGCTGTTGACGACTATGACTGGTGGGATTATTAGCCAGCTAAATTCTAACCTTGAGATTGCTAACATTATTCAGTTACCTACTCGTCTTTTTATACACGGACCAAATTTAGATTATTGATGTAGAACTGAAAACTGCTTTGCATTGACATAATACTATCAATATTTCCGATTAACAAGTTTAATCATGGTATATCAATTGGTAGTTTTGTACTATTATCCGTCAGCAGCTGTCAGGTAAACAACAAAATAAATCTCACTTATCAATACAAGCATTTACCTTAGTTATATAACATGAAGTAAGTTGCATTGTTAATACTGTTTGGTTGTTTTATATCTTGTGCAGTTTTAGCATCAGTCAGATAACCTGATCTAAAAAGAGTTCTACCTCATCACATCTCTTCAAACAATTTTTCATAACTTGTGACCTAAATTGTACATTTTATTTTATGATGCAAAACATTAAGGGAAAGCTATTGCCGACTCAACTGACCTAAACGGTTTGAATCACAGACAATGAGATGTAAAGTATAATTGTGTTAGTTGTTTATCATCATTATTATTTAAAATTTCAAATTTCAAAGAAATCCAATATTTTATCTGGACCTGAACAGTTTGCTATTCGAAACGACAGAAAAACCAAAAAAATACATATAAATCAAGCAGGTTATTTGGTGCAGACGACGCAAGTGAGTTCTTTCTTTAGATCGTACGGTGGACAGTGACCTCCACTGGGACAGTAAGTTCTGACAAAGTAGAACAAGCCACCATTGTTGTCAGCTTCTTCTCCAGCGATGTACTCAGGAGACTGGTCTACACATTCAAATGTTGTCTGGTGGTTGTGGCCGTGGTATTCAGTCATCAGATAACCTGAAAATTTGATTCAAAATTTGTATCAACTGATTAATTTGAAAATATTTCAGTTTGGAAACAACTCTTTTCCACAGCTTGAATTACTAAACTACATATTGTCTTTGGTAACAAAGATTGTGTGGTTTTAAGCCAAATGGATGTGAGTATTAGAATGTATTCACCTTCATATTCTTTAGTCCATCCTTCTGAACAATCTCTCTTTGCTGGTATCATCATTACAGCAGATCTGTTCTTGGTGTAACATCTGGCGCAAGGTGCATTCTGCTGGTACGAAGAATCTGGAAATATTCCAGTTTTGGCGGTCTGATACTCAACTCCAGCCATCCAAGAGCCATACCAGGTACCAGGGTTGACAAGGTTGAACTGTGGATCCAATGGCATACATTGGTAGTTTACTCCTCCTCCTGGATTGCTGTAGTGTGATCCACCAGCGTAACCTTAAAGTATCAAATATGCATCCATTAAATAAGCCAAAAACATTAGAGAAGTTTCAGATGACTTTTAGTTCATACCTGAATACAGCAGTGTTGAATCATCACCGCATTCAGTTCTTCCCCATCTAGTATAAACAGCTCCACCAGGTTCCTGAATGTTTTGCAACTGAACTAAATGTAAAATAGAAAACATTGTTTTTTTTTTAGTTGTTCATTTAATGTAAAACTTTATATTCATTTTTTTGGAGAATAACTTTAGCCTGATTACTTCTCCGAACAACATAAAGTAAACTCTTTTGACTATTTTTCTGATTTTGAGAGATTAATCTATACTTACCATCAGGTAAACCAGAGAGCCCATTACCAACAGACACAACCTCTCTTTTCTTTACATCATGTGCCTCCTCCAAATCCTGGCTCTCCCTCAGTAACTAAACTCAATAAAAACTGCTACGTTAGATTTTATATGGCTAAGATAATCCCATATTGCATAACATAACAAATGGTACTCCATTACTTACCAGTTTAGTAACAGCTTCATTTAATGATCGGATATCACTTTTCATCAGTTCAAACTGCTCATGTAACATGGAAAACTGTTTGTCATGATCAGCAACCTCTGCTTTCAAATTGTTGAGGTTTTTCTCAGACAAAGTGTTGCAAAAACCTTCACAAATTACACCACAAAATAACAACACAAAAAGTTTATTGATAGAGTTGCGTTGCATTTTGTATATCTGGTCTTACCTGGACACTAATAAGCTTTACACTACAGAAGCATGCTTTAATACAAAGTTAGTCATCATACTTCGTTTTCATTGGATAATGAGCTTGAAAAATCAGTTTGATTGGTTTAAAATTTTGTAATAATTATTCTATTTGCAAACTGACTGACAACAAGATATTTTTTGATTGCTTCCTAATAAAAGTTTAAATAATTGAGTGTTTGGTTTGCACAAAGTTGGATGAATTAAGGACTAATGTTGGTGACCAAATAGGTTTTAGCTTTAGGCTATTTTCCATTGTTACTCGGCCAGTTAAAACTTTGCCGTCCATGGTTCCCATACTCTTTGCTGATTGATGTCACTAAACTAATCAGTTGTACAAAATTAACATCTTATAATCTATTTAAAGTAAGTGCCGGCCTCCAGATAAAAACTAGGTTACCTTTTGACTGGCATAGCTAATTGGTAACTGATCTTTCATACACTGACGCAGCCCTTTATCATTTTGTAGATTATAACCAACATATTTACAACAGCCTTGAAAGCTATTAAACTGAATCAAGTCAATTCCTGACCAAAAATAGACAGGTGTTGTGTGTTTTATTATGTTTTATAGAAAAAATTAAGTTTTCATTTTTATATTTCAACTAATCCATGTTGACAGTTCACAAAAACTTTCTTGAGAAAAAGAGGGTGTAAAACTCACTTATGCATACAAACATTTACTCAAGTTATGAAAATGTTTGGTTACTTTATCTGTAGCATCAGCGTCGCTGACCTCTCTTTCAACCTGTAAAGGGTGAATATAAAGCATCAACTTAATTTTGTCCTTTAAAGTTGATGATGACCAAATATTTGGATTCAGTTGTTAGCATGTGGAGTTTGTCATGAAATAATCTTTAGCTTGTTGCTCTAAGCTTTTTCTAGCCAGAGTTATTTGTAGAATAATTTACTATCTCTGTGTATACTTATCCATAGAAGCTTTAACTCAGGTTATGAACTGTGATATCAGTTGTATTATTGATTTTGTCTGTTGGTATGGTCATGATAGTGACGAAGAGGCGAATTCTCTTGTGTCGGTAAACTAAAATTAAGATTTTTTCATGCTTGCGGCTTTACAAAAAACTTAGCTTCAATGTTTTTGTGTGAAACAACGTTCATCTACAAATCCTTTTTCGAACTGATGCATGGCTAATGAAAGTAGAACCATTCTATGGCAGTAAGTATTTCGAATGCAGCAACAAAACAATGATTTGTCGTCATGCAAGCAACAATCATTGATGCAAGTCTATTAGCAGAAGTTTAAATTAAAGATAATTAATTATTATTTATGAGGTTGGATATCTGTGTGCTATAGTATCAATATATATTAGTGATGCCATGTGTAATAATTGGTAACTCAATAAACTTATTTTCCTATTACATATTTTGTTAGAAGTGCGTTAATGAAAACTGAGGCTAGGTTTGAGAACTCTTGAAAATTAGCAAAGTTTCTCGTGTCAACTTTGCAGAAAGAGCCTGATGAAGTACCAAAATATTTGTTTGGTGAGTGTATCAAGATTATGTAGCTTTTACTAATATTGTAGCAGATTTTGGCGTCTCGCTACTTCTCCACTAATTGTGTCATCGGGAAAACGGTCATCTGCTGGCACAACAAGACAGTCAGGCTCTCAAGGCCTGACAATAGACAGTCAGCCTCTCTCCAGAGGTGACCCTATCCAAGGATGGCACTGCAACTAGTTGTAAAGGAGAACCCTTGACTTTAGCAACTGTCACAAGCCCTCAGCTCAGACATATACCCACTGCTTTGAGTAATACAAAACATTTATTCTACTTGGAATAAATAGCGACAATGAGCATGCAGTTATAATACAACATTACAGCATGACAATCTAATATAACATGATGAAGGTAAATCACAGCAGCTGCTTACAGCATGATGATAAAATACAACATGATCACTGAAAGCAAAGCTCTGCCTAAAATAGGCGGAGTCACAGGAAGTATTTGGCCTTGCTTGCCAAGTACTCCTATCACACACAAGGTCAATTCGTATATGCAAATCAGCATTCTAGATATAAATATAAACCAATGGTATAACAATATACAATCTAAAAAGTACTGGTGCCCATAGGCAAGGGGCGGAGGCAATGGACTTGATATCGGCCCGGGATGGTTTCCCAGGGTCGGGGTAGTAATTACCCTGTGCCGGTAGAGCTAAATATGTCTTTATTGCTTATTTGAAGCAATAGAATGACTGAAATGGAAACTGGACTTGTTCTATTATTTATTTAAGAGGCATGCCTGTTGGTAGCAACCATCAGGTAGTTTGTAAGTGATCTTACAAAATAATGGTAACTTATCGGGACTGGTAAAATCCACTGCAATATATATAAAGACTTCTGTAGTAAACTAACACTGTGACCATTGCTATATCGGCAACGTGCGTTGGTAACCAAGAAAAATGAATTTTTTCTCCAAGTCAACATGCTTCTCCAAGTCAGTATGCTTCTCCAAGTCAGCATGCTTCTCAGACAAAATATTGAGCAGCAGCCCAAACACCCAAACAAAACTTACAAAAATTTCTTATCAACACAAACATTCACTTATCAATACAAACATTAACTTCAGTTATAAAACTGTGTCATCAGCTGTATTACTAATATTGTTTGGTTGTTATATCTCAAGTGTCAGCGCTAGTGGCAGCTCATTAATCAATTATTCAAAAAGTTTAGTTCAATTAGGATTTTCTTATAATGTGATTTATTTTCGGTAATATTTGTTGCAAATATCAGCATTATAAGCTGTTACAAAGATAAAGTCCATTACAGTTGAATAATAGCTTTGGCTGATCTCGTTGCATGTATCGAAAAAAAAGAGAATACTGTTCAAATAGTCATTCATTGTCGGCTCAACTGATCATTTTTGAGATGAAGTATTTTTGGTCATTTAGAACAGACAACACAAGTCAGCTCTTTCTTGCTGTCATACGGTGGACAATGACCTCCTCTGTCACATTGAGTTCTGGTGAAGCAGAACAAACCACCATTTGTGTCAGCACTCTGTCCGTTGATAAACTCTGGAGACTCGTCTGCACACTCAAATGTTGTCTGGTGGTTGTGCTCATATCGATCAGTCATCAAATAACCTAAAAATTTTGTGTTCAATTTTTCATTGAAGTACACCAGGTACAACTTTGCATGTTTTCAATTTGCATCGAGGTTATTTTTATATTAAAACAAAAATCATTCATTTGACTCAAAAACCTTTATTGAAAAATATTTATCACTCACCTTCGTACTCCTTAGTCCAGCCTTCTGAACAATCTCTCTTAGCTGGTATCATCATTACAGTAGATCTGCTGTTGGTGTAGCACTTTGCACAAGGTGCGTTCTGGTCATGAATGGAGCCGGGAAAAATCCCAAATTGGAAAGTTTGATGTTCAACTCCTGCTACGTAAGAAGTCTCCCATGCTAGTTTGCCATCAAATCTTTGTTGAATTGGGGATCCCATGGCATGCATAGGTAGTCCACTCCACCTCCTGCATGTCACACAGACACTTTACCCCAGTTGCCTGCACCACCTCCCTGTATGTACTGGCTTTGGTTACTGTTGCCAGGCATGGAGTATCCACGTGGTGTCATCTTTGTGTTGCCCTGGTTCATCTGTCTTCACCTCCGTCTCCCCGCCACCCCCAACTATCACCAAACGCTTCTCTTCCTCATCTTCCTCTTCGCTGCTCACCTTCACTAGTTTAACAGCGATCGGCTCAGTTGAGCTTTCAGGAGTCGTGCTGTCAATCAAACTCACTGGTTAAATTGTAGAGACAGGAGCTGTAGATAAGTTGATCTATGGAGTTGTCTTCCCTCAGTAGTTGGTATACACGGATGCTCGAGGTGTGATTAAGTTTGTATGTTGTATTTGAGAAGTTACATCCTCCTTTGGTGTTGTACTCTTCACATGAATGGTTTGACATCCAAAGCTCACGTTTAATGGTGCCTAGCTAGTAAAGCTGCAAGGTACTGTGATGCAAAGTATGGTTAAAATATACCACAAAGTTTTACATGATATTCATGATATCTGATGTGTACTTACCAGACTCCTTACAGCTTCATTCAAAAACTGCACGTTTGCGTTGATCTCCTCAAACTTTGACTGTAATCCAAAGACTTTCCTTTCCAGATCAGCATGCTTTTTCTCCCATAAAGTGCTACGAACACTTTGACAGGTCACACCACAAAGCAGCAAGACAAAAGTTGTTTTGTAAATGCTGAACCACATTTTGTATGCTTCCGTTTCTGGAGCAACCCTAGCTAGACAAAGTGTTTGGTGCTAGCCTACAGCTGTCTGCTTTATTTAACCTAAATCTTTCCTTAAATGTTTTACGCTCATGTGATAATGTTTGTACCTCATCTCATTGGGTGGAAATACTGATAAAATTATCTGCGTACACCTTTGCTTCTCCACTAACAGCCATAGTGCCTAAAACTCATATTGATTCAGGTTTTTTATGACCAATAAGATTGATAATGCACTCAACATTGTGACAGTCTGCAATTTGTTTATTTTTCATCGAAACAGAACCTGTACTCATCTGGTTGCATTAAAATTATTATGCAAAGGCGTACAGAAATGCTTTAAAGTTTAATGACCGAAAACCAATTTTTTTAACAATTAGTAACTAAAAGGCTCTGTTGACTCATCTCTTGCAATGACCGAATGAAATTGGTTCTTGAGAGACTGTTTGTCATACAATTACACTCATCCGTTGCAAAATGAAGCACTAGAAATAAATTGAATTTGGCATTGTCGCAAACACCCTTAAATTAGGTCGTGAAACAGCAGACTTATAATTTTATTCGAAGCAAATCAGCTAACCAACCTCTTTGATAGCACCATAAACTGCCGGTGACCCTAACAAAACATTGAATCCTAGATCACAGTTATCAAAAGGTTCTAGATATTCTTTAATTATAAGTTTACACTTTAGACCTGTATACACAGTCAACTTCGTTGAGAAATTAGTTTGTTTCACAAACAAAAAGTGCAACGTACTGAAAGATCAGATTTCCATTATTGCTCGATATTTTTATTTTTGCCTTCAAAGTTTTCACATTTTGCACTTTGAGAAAATTTATTGTTCATAGTTTTCATCACAATTTGTTACAAAATGACCATCAAATTCACATTCAAAAGTTTTGCAGTAAGCAAATAAAAATTAAATTTTTCAAAACATTGTCAAAAAACAAAATATTGAATTGGGCGTCAATAGTCGCTATAATAACAGATGTTCTTGCTACAGTAACCAGTTTTCTTACGTTCTTAACAGCTTGGGGTATGAAGGTATAATAGTCTAACTCATGTACATAAATTGAATCTAGTAATGCTTTTTGCTATATTGGTGTGAATTTGTGTATCTAAGCCAGCAGGTGGGTGGTAGGGGGTTGTGTGCTCATGTACCCATTAGCCGGCATATTTAGACTTAACGACAGCAGACCAATATTACTGCATTACAAACAATATATTGGATGAGTAACTTTACCACCTGGCCGGATTGGTGCGCTGCATAATTTTGTGTGTTTGGATTAGCCAAAGATTTTTTAATATTTTCGACCTACTCCTTTACATATTCTATTTATATATTTTTGTTCTATAGCTTATATTGTTATTGTTAGTTAGAACTGGTTAAACACTTTTGTGAGCTTGTTGATTGCTGATATGTGTTATTGTCTGTGAAACTTAGTTACTGTCTGGACAAAAAAATAATCGTGTTCTCGTAAAACCTGCACGTTGTTTGTTAGTCTGGCTCGTTCTAACTCATTGGACAGTAGTATAGAACATTGTATGAAATCTACTAATAGCTCTATCAATACTTGCCTGTGGTTGATAGAAAGGCAGACACTCACAAAGTAACTCTCCAAGGGTGTTTGGTGAACATGGGGCACAAATCTATTGCAATGTTACAATATAGAGTAGACTAAAACCAATTTTTGTTATAATTAGTTTTAACAAGTTCTCTCTCTTGATTTTAGTAATTGAGCTGGAGTTGAATAAAATATAACACTACATGTAAAATAAAAAAGATAATAGTTATATAGATAAATCTACAACTTACTTTTCACTACAATTGGCAGCCCTTAATATGCCAACTAAATGATTTAAAGCAGAATTTTTCTTCACTTAAAGTCACCTAAGTTACTAATATTGTTTGGTTGTCTTTGGTCTTTGTATCTGGTTGGAGTAGAGCAAGTCAAATCGAAGATGGGTGATAAAAAGTAACTTGTTTGTGGTTATGTACCTTCCAGCTTTGCTTCCCTCCCATCTCTATATTCAAATCTGGCAGCAGCTGACTCCCAAACAGAGCTTTAGTCAACTTTCTTATCTATACAAGCATTCAATTAAGTTGTGTAACTGTGATATAAGGATTTTTTACTAACGATGTTTGGTTGACTTTTATCTGTTGTTGGTTAGCACGAGAAACAGTGGAAATGATGGAGAAAAGTAAATTGCTTTTTTATCACGGATATAGCCATAAACTTTAGTTGGTCAGATATACTATATTTAATGGGAGCGGAAAAGCTTATAAAATGGTGTATTTGCAGAATTATTCGTCACTTGAATATTTGAAAGTTTTCATTTAAAACTTATTATTTGATATGTCATGCCGTGCAATGTTGAAGGGTGTAACTTTGTTACTGATGTAGAATGCATAGTAATATTTTATTGTGTGCAAACTTGAATCTGCTATGCTGTCGTACTGCAGGCATAAGTTAAAAGTACCATGTTTTTAATTTCCATCTATTTGATTTATTTGGAACACACAACGCAAGTCAATGATTTGCTGCCATCATACGGTGGGCAGTGTCCACCACTGTTACACTGAGTTCTGACAAAGTAGAACAGGTCACCATTGTTGTTAGCTTCTTCTCCATTGATGTACTCAGGAGACTGGTCTACACACTCGAATGTTGTCTGGTGGTTGTGTTTGCCTTCTTCACTCATTAGGTAACCTTGTAATATAAAGCTGATGTTGAAATTATAAAGCAAAAAAGTTGAAAAGTGTTTAGCTGAAATTTTTTATTTGTAAAAAGTTGTGAAAATAACCTATGAAAGGAAAACATTATCAACCTGAGCATATTAACAATTTGATAAATATTGAGAAAATTAAAGATTTAGAATACAAACAGGCCCAGATCATTTAAATAGAAAAGACTGCGCGTTTGTTGCATAAGGTTTCTTGTAATATTATTATGCCAAGTTTAATCTGCCTCAGATGCAATTTAAATTCACACTTTGTTTACCTTCGTATTCCTTCGTCCAACCTTCTGAACAATCTCTCTTTGCAGGTATCATCATTACAGCAGATCTGTTCTTGGTGTAACATCTGGCACAGGGTGCATTTTGGTTTTGTGCGGAATAAGGAAACATACCGGCGGTGTAAGATTCATACTCAACTCCACCAATGTAAGAACCATACCAGTTACCAGTAACGATGCGACTGTATTCAGGATCCATTGGCATACATTGGTAGTTTACTCCTCCTCCTGGTTGGTGGTAGTTGGATCCACCAGTGTAACCTTGAACATGCAATACCAGTCATCTGTTTTTCAATTGCTCAGACTTGAAGAAACATATACATGTCTATTACGAACTCGCTTTAGGTAACTTTTATGTAACCTCCAGTAAGCACCAACCTGAATATAGAAGCTGTGAGTCACTTCCACAGGTGGTTCTTCCCCATCTTGTGTAAACTGCTCCACCATCTGAGCCGAACTTGTCTAACAAATCTATGGTGCCAAGACTCTGGTTAGAAAACTATGTGAAGCAACGAAAGATTTTCTTCTTTTTATCAACTTTTCTCAGGTACTCAAACCAAAAGTTTGAATGCATCCATATAAACTTTTAAATAATTATCTGTAGTTTTTTCTACCAATCACAAAAAACACACTCATGGTAGAAAATAATGGGAACCTTACCATCAGGTAAACCAGAAAGTCCACTTCCTACAGACACAACTTCTCTTTTCTTCATATCGAGGACATCTTCTGATTGTTTGGTTTCCTTCATCAACTACACTCCATAAAATAATCAATGACTATGTAAGTCGTTGATAATCAGAGTTTTTATAATACTTTTGAAATATATATTATGAAAAACTTCTCTTTTGCATACCAACGTTTGTCATCTCCTCAACTTGTTGCTGTAGCTCAAACATTTTTTCTTCCAATGCAGCAAATCTCTTCTCAGCTAGAGTACTACAGAAACCTCCATAGATCACACCACAAGACAGCAATACCAAGGTTACTCTATAAATATAGCAAAACATGACGCTTTTTTGATGCTGAATGTTGAATGTTTGAAACCGATTTGAGCAGTGAGTGGTGTTTTGCAGTTACAGCCTTTATAAGTCCGTATGGCGTTTGAGTCGATGTTTCCAAATTTTGATTGGGTGCTCAAATTGAAACTATTAGTTGATTGGCTAACAATTCAATGACTCAAAAGTATCTTAAAGGCTCTCAAGACAATCACGTAGATTGCGCGTTCACTAAAAAAAAATCATTCAAATTTTGATGCAATTTTTGTAGCAAAGTGATCCAATTGTTAGTTGAGTGATTATATAATAATGGATATTCATGTCATCTATAGAAGATGTCACTTGTGGATAACTTGTTCTGCGTTTTACCATAAATATGAATTTAGTAAGTTTGATACGTTAGAGTGCTGAACTTATTTTGACCTGCGAGTGAAGCAGTTGGTTAACCAGCTGTAACATGTTGCCTTTCTGTTCAAGAATGTTGTTGGTACTGATTATAAGTAACTGACATCAGTAGTATTTACCATTTTATATGCTGCTGATCTTGTTGATCGCAGCGAGTAGTCGCTGTTACATGTTTAGTTGTCTTAATACACACCTTACTAGGATAAGTTGTAAGTGGTATATAATGTTTAATTTTTGCGTTGCTGTCTAAGGTCAAACAAAACCACTCATATTTCCTTTACTTTTTGATACACCACATGCTTTGGGCAGTTGTTGCCTGATGATGAGGCCTCATAGATGAATGCTGCTCAACATAATTTCTTTGCCTGTTTAAACCATAGACATGGTGAGTTTTTATAATGCTTGTGCATTGCTATAGCTAAAGCAAGCTCAATTTTATTTTATTAATCTTTTTATAAAAATAAATTAATCAAAATAATACTGCTGGTAGGTATCTTATTTAATAGAAACAAGATGAAATTTATTATTTAAACGGAGAGAGTGAAGTCATCATAGTTTTTGCCTGTTGAAGTTGTGTTTGATTTCTGCTATTCACACACTGATTCAGGCTTCTTTCTCAATGATCTCACCTACTTCGCCAGTTGCTTCAGTCTGTTTATCCCCAAATGCTCAGTGCTGCCATGGTTCTGAATGCACTTGATTAATACATCACTAATTTTTTCGCAAATACTACACAAAAAAATCTCTGATTAGACAAAATATATTTAGCAAGCTGTTTAACGAGCAGCATTTAAAACTTTGCTAGTTTAGTTTTGTTTGTGACATTGAAAAGTTTCTAATAATCAAAACCAATAATTTCCCTTTACATAATGCTGTTCATTTTTTTAGCTTAGCTCCTTTGGTAACCTTGACTTCACATTTAAGCAAGACATACCCCACCCTTGAGCCTCCAACAGAGCAAGTTTAAATCTTCACTCTAATGACTCCTTAGCTATAATGCGGATAACTCAATCAAGTGAGATACCAAGTTATTGAAAACTCAATTCAAACCAAACAAAGATAGCAAAGGGAAGCTAAATATCTTTTTACTAGTAGCTCTGATAGATTAACACCCAAAGTTCATTACACAACCTCCGTACACGATCAGATTAAAAATTGATAACTTCTATCTCATTCCGCTAACCTCTCCATGTTTGGACCTGGCAGCGGCTGACACCAAAACAAACTATTATAAAACTCATTTATCATTACAAACACTCACTTCAGCTATACAACAATTACTTTGGTTTTATGAATTATATTGTTTGTTTTTTTTTATCTCTAACTGATGTCAACGGTGGTAGCTGTTGGTTCATCCAATAAAGAAAGAAAACAATGGCCCGCTCATTTCATAATGAAGTAACATAATACACATTCCGTAAGAGCTAAAATGTCTTGTACTTTTAATAATGTGCATAAAAGTATCTGTACTTGTGTAAGTCTTTGGCCATTGTTCTCCTAGCAACAGGCATTTGCAACTGCCAACTTGTTTCAAGTCAGTATAATTCTTTTTCAGAACACACAAATAATTCACATATTAGGCCTCTGGTAAACAACACTCAAGTTGGTCTATAATCAACGTACTGCATGCTATAAGTCTGCAGGTAGTTTGTGTTTAGCTGAAAGCTGTGAAAATTAATGTTTCTTTTGGGTGAGGTTGTTTTATAACTAAGCCTATGCTTAAAAACACTTGGTAAAACAGACTCTGCTTGCAAGCTTATCATCAGACAATGAGACTCCACTTGGGTTCACTTGGGGTGCTTTCGGATACCCTATGCATAGGGCAGTCGTTGAACACTCGTTGAGGGCTCAACGATGACTGTCGTTTAACGGAAGTTGTTTGAGCATAAACCATAGACATACTTATTTTCATCGACGTCTATGAAAACTGTATAGCTGGAGCGAGCCCACTTTAGTTTCTTTACAAAGAAAAAATAATTACTATGATTTCATCGTCAGATGTATTTTTTATATACATTTTAATGCATTGTCACGACTTGAAACGGGGAGGAAAAGTGATTGATAAAAGTTGACTCGTTAAAACTGTTTGTTAGGTGGAGTCAAGGTCAGTCAACGACGCTACCTTCCTCGCTTGTCACTTCCATCGTTGAGCCCAAATTGCCCATTGCCGCCATGTTTTTTCTGCCCTCAACGACGGGGTTTCCGAATGGTCTCGTTTAATCCCATCGTTAAGCCCTACGCGTAGGGTATCCGAAAGCACCCTTGATTGCATCTGCAGTGCCTAGCAAAAGCAGTTAGTAATCAGAGATGTAAGTAGCAACAACGAGTTCTCAGATATTTTTCAATGAGCGCACTTGGAACAAGTTTTGTCTAAAATCAAAAACATCAAAATAGCGTAAGCTTAGTGATCATAAGTTATTGTATTATTTTGCAGTGAGATATGACAGAGAAGAGTTCATAGAGATATCAAATATTCTCTCAAAATTTGAACGTGCTATCGTAGTTCTGCTAAGCTGCATAGAGACAACGTCCCCCTCTCGTCCATTATAACGGAATGTTTAACATGTTTGGAACTTGAGTATTTACAAGCGTTAGCTAAATGAAACGATGTTTTGCTGTTGATGACTATGACTGCTGGGGTTATCAGCCAACAACATTCTAACCTTGAGATTGGTAACATTATTCAGTTAACTAATCGTCTTTTTATACACAGACAAAATTTAGATTATTGCTGTAGAACTAATAATTCTCTTGCATTAATATTTAATGCTATCAATGTTTTAGATTAACAAGCTTAATTATGGTATATCAATTGGCAATTTTGAATTAATATCTGGCAGCAGCTGTTAGCCAAACAACAAAATAAATCTCACTTATCAATACAAGCATTCACCTTAATTATAAAACGTTAGGTAAGTTGTATTGTTAATACTGTTTGGTTGTTTTATCTCCTGTGCAGTTTTAGCATCAGTCAGTTAACCTGATCTAAAAAGTTTTCTGCCTTATCACATCTCTTCAGAAAATTTCTCATAACTTGTGACCTAAAATGTAAATTTTATTTTATGATGCAAAACATTAGGGGAAAGCTATTGCCCACCCAATAGACCTAAACGATTTGAATCACAGACTATGAGATGTAGAGTGTAGTTTGCGGTAGTGGTTTATTATCATTATTATTTAAAACTTACAGCCATAATTTCAAAGAAACCCAATATTTTATCTGGACCGAAACAGTTTGCTATTAGAAGGAACAGAAAAGTCACAAAGAATACATATAACTCAAGCGGGTTATTTGGAGCAGACGACGCAAGTGAGTTCTTTCTTTTGATCGTACGGTGGACAGTGACCTCCACTGGGACAGTAAGTTCTGACAAAGTAGAACAAGCCACCGTTTGCGTCAGCGCCTTCTCCATCGATGTACTCAGGAGACTGATCTACACACTCAAATGTTGTCTGGTGGTTGTGGTTGTGGAGTTCAGTCATCAGATAGCCTGAAAGTTTGATCCAAAAGTTATATCAACTGATTAACTCGAAAATATTCAAGTTTGGAAACAGAACATTTTTCCAGAGCTTGAATTACTAAACCACATATTTTCTTTGGTAACAAAAGTTGTGTGGTTTGGCTTAGCCGAATGGATGTGAGTATTAAAATATATTCACCTTCATATTCCTTAGTCCATCCTTCTGAACAATCTCTCTTTGCTGGTATCATCATTACAGCAGATCTGTTCTTGGTGTAGCATCTGGCGCAAGGTGCATTCTGCTGGAACGAAGAATCTGGAAATATTCCAGTTTTGGGGGTCTCATACTCAACTCCAGCCATCCAAGAGCCATACCAGGTACCAGGGTTGACAAGGTTGAACTGTGGATCCAATGGCATACATTGGTAGTTTACTCCTCCTCCTGCATTGCTGTAGTGAGATCCACCGGCGTAACCTTAAAGTATCAAATATGCATCCATTAAATAAGCTAAAAGTTTAGTGCCAAACACATTAGAGCAGTTTTAGTTCATACCTGAATACAAGAGTTTTGATTCATCACCACATTCAGTTCTTCCCCATCTTGTATAAACAGCTCCACCAGGTTCCTGAATGTTTTGCAACTGAACTAAATGTAAAATAGAAAACATTGTTTTTTTTAGTTGTTCATTTAATGTAAAACTTTATCTAATTTTTTTTGGAGAATAATTTCAGCCTGATTACTTCTCCGAACAACATAAAGTAAACTCTTGTGACTATTTTTCTGATTTTTAAGGATTAATCTATACTTACCATCAGGTAAACCAGAGAGCCCATCACCAACAGACACAACCGCTCTTTTCTTTACATCATGCGCCTCCTCCAAGTCCTGGCTCTCCCTCAGTAACTAAACTCAATAAAAACTGCTACATTAGATTTTATATGGCTAAGATAATCCCATATTGCATAACATAACAGATGGTACTCCATTACTTACCAGTTTAGTAACAGCTTCATTTAATGACTGAATATCACTTTTCATCTCTTCAAACTGCGCATGTAACATGGAAAGCTGTTTGTCATATTTTGCTCCTTGATCAGCAACCTTTGCTTCCAAGTTTTTGAGGTTTTTCTCAGACAAAGTGTTACAAAAGCTTTCACAAATTACACCACAAAATAACAACACAAAAAGTTTATTCATAGAGTTGCGTCGCATTTTGTATATCTGGTCTTACCTGGACACTAATAAGCTTTACACTACAGAAGCATGCTTAAATACCAAGTTAGTCATCATACTTCGTTTTCATTGGATAATAAGCTTGAAGAATCAGTTTGATTGGTTTACAATTTGTAATAGTTTATTTACGAACTGACACCAAGATAATTTGTGTTTGTTTCCTAATACAAGTTTAAATAATTGATTAAGTGTTTGGTTTGCACAAAGTTGGATGAATTAAAGACTAATGTTGGTGACCAAATAGGTTTTAGCTTTAGGGAATTTTCCATTGTTACTCGACCAGTTAAAACTTTGCCGTCCATGGTTCACATACTCACTGTTGATTGATGTCACTAAACTAATCAGTTGTACAAAATTAACATCTTATAACCTATTTAAAGTAATTGCAGACCTCCATATAAAAACTAGGTTACCTTTTGACTGACATAGCTAATTGGTAACTGGTTGATTGCACAAAGATTATGTAACTTTTACTAATATGTATTGTAATGGATTCCGGTCTGGTTACCACGGACATCCACTATGCTCAAGTATTATGCCTTTATCCAGAGGGGACAATGTGCTGAATGACAGTGACAACTGTTCAGGGTAACCGAATTACCCGGTATAACAAGAGCCCATGGCTCAGACAAACAATACAGCGTAGTGCTTGTATAAGTGGCTGTATTCTCAATGATAAAGTCCTAAAGGGTACTTATTCCTCTAGGGTGTTTGTGGCAAGACATGAGAATGAATGCAATGAGTATATAAAAAGTCTCTCCTTTTATAGGAGAGCTTACAGGAAGTAATTAGCATATTACATATAACAGTGATAGTACAGGAAGTAATCTGACTAATACAAGTGCATATATAAATAGTCGACCAATCATGCAATCAATAGGGATTAAATACATAAGGCGCCAAGTGGTTGAGGGCGGAGTCCTGTCTCTTACTGGCCAATCAGACTGTCTTATAGGGTTCCAAGGCTCTAATTAGCTTGGGGTCATGGTTACCGCAGATGTTAAGGTAGGTAGCTTCAGTTCCTGGCTTGGTGAGAAGTCCTAGCTAGTTTCGAAGTTCCTTAGCTATGGCAGCCATCTTAGACCGGCCCTGTGTCAGCATACCGGCCCTGCAGAGGTCACTACCGACCCTGTAGAGGCCACTACCGGCCCTGTGTACTGTGCTACCGGCACAGTATGGCTTTGCTACCGGCACAGCATCATACCGATGGCTGTAGGTGCATTGCCAGCGCATTGAGTGGAGAAGTGGTGTAGCAAACTCTCTGTTTACTATGAACATTCACCAAAACCTACCACAATATAAGGACTTCTGTAGTAAACTAACTTTATGACCATTGCTATATCAGCAACCTGCGTTGGTAACCAAGAAATTTAATTTTCTCCGAGTCTGCATGCTTCTCCAAGTCAGCATGCTTCTCCAAGTCAGCATGCTTCTCCAAGTCAGCATGCTTCTCCAAGTCAGCATGCTTCTCCAAGTCAGCATGCTTCTCCAAGTCAGCATGCTTCTCCAAGTCAGCATGCTTCTCCAAGTCAGCATGCTTTTCCAAGTCAACATGCTTCTCAGACAAAATATTGAGCACCAGCCCAAACACCTAAACAGTACTTACAAAAATCACTTATCAACACAAACATTCACTTCAGTTATAAAACTGTGTCATCAGCTGTATTACTAATATTGTTTGGTTGTTATATCTCAAGTGTCAGCGCTGGTGGCAGCTCATTAATGAAATATTCACAAATTAATGAAACACATAAAATAATGCAAAGGGATATTGATAACATTTTGATAAGAATTTCTTGTGATTTGGTTTTAGTGTCTTTTGATCAGTCATTGTTTTCGCTTCTTAATTCATCCAAATAATAATTTCTCATAATTTTAGTTCAAGTAATATGTTCTTCTCACAATATGATTTATTTTTGATAACTTTTGTTGCAAATATCAGCATTATAAGCTGTTACAAAGATAAAGTCCATTACAGTTGAATAATAGCTTTAGCTGAGCTCAATGCGTGTATCGAAAACAAAGTGAATACTGTTCAAATAGTCATTTATTGTCGGCTCAACTGATCATTTTTGTGATGAAGTATTTTTGATCATTTAGAACAGACAACACATGTCAGCTCCTTCTTGCCGTCATACGGTGGACAATGACCTCCTCTGTCACATTGAGTTCTGGTGAAGTAGAACAAACCACCATTTGTGTCAGCACTCTGTCCGTTGATGAACTCTGGAGACTCGTCTACACACTCAAATGTTGTCTGGTGGTTGTGCTGATATCGATCAGTCATCAAATAACCTAAAAATTTTGTGTTCAATTTTTCATTGAAGTACACGAGGTACAACATTAGAAAAGCCAACTTTGAATGTTTTCGGTTTGCATCGAGGTTGTTTTTAGATTAAAACAAAAATAATTCATTTGACTCAAAAAATATTTATTACTCACCTTCATACTCCTTAGTCCAGCCTTCTGAACAATCTCTCTTAGCTGGTATCATCATTACAGTAGATCTGCTGTTGGTGAAGCACTTTGCACAAGGTGCGTTCTGGTCATGAATGGAGTTGGGAAAAATCCCAAATTGGAAAGTTTGATATTCAACTCCTGCTACGTAAGAAGTCTCCCACTCTAGTTTGCCATCAAAATCTTTGTTGAACTGGGGATCCCATGGCATGCATAGGTAGTCCACTCCACCTCCTGATTGGTGGTAGTTTGATCCACCAGTGTATCCTTGAAAAATTGGTGAAAAGAGTTTGTAACCACTTTATTGATCAGAAATGCTTAATTCAGCCAATTGAGTGAGCCAATAGACACAAGCATTGCTAGTAGTTACCAAACTAAAAGGTCAGTTTCTGAGTTTAATGGTTAAGAAAAGCAGTCAATACCTTTATACAAAAGGATAGAGTCACTTCCACAAGTGGTTCTGCCCCATCTTGTGTAAACAGCTCCACCAGCTACACCATCTTTACCAGGCAATCCTTGTGGTCCTGCAGGTCCTTGAGGACCCATTGGTCCCACGTGCCCTAATAATTAATTCAGGTGCAGATTAATTTTATAGCAAATGTCTAATCAAGTAACAGGTAGAAAAAAATATTGATTCGTTAGACAAGAAGTGGTTGCTTACCATCTTGACCATCCTTTCCTGGCTCTCCACGCAAATCAGCTAGTTCCTCTGTAACACAATGGTTTACTCTATATCAAATTAGTTAGTCACTGTTACTAAAATATAGATAAATTGAGATGAAACTATTTATTGTATTACAAACTGCTCAAATGCATATAATAGGATACATTTGTGGCAATTTTACTTTTGATTACTTACTTAATGGTAAGTTGGTAAGTGGATTACTGCTGCCTACCACCTCTCTTTTCTTTACTGTGTGTAAACTTTTGTCTAGCAACTAAAACAAGCGATCAACAATTTCGATACAGTCGGTTCTTGAAAACCGTAACCAAGAAGCGGTAAACTTCTAACACAATACCTTACATTTAGCACCAAGTCAGTTACAGCTTCGTTGATTGACTGAATATTTCCTTCAATCTTTTCAAACCGCCTTTCAATTTTGTCAAACCTCTCTTCCACATCTACAGAATTCTTCTCAGATAGAGTGCTACAAAAACCTCCACAGATCACACCACAAAGTAGCAGTACTAAAGTTACTCTACAAGTTTTGTACAACATGCTGCTTCCTGTTATACTACTCAGTCAGAGCCTGAGTGCCTCCAACACAACTCTACAGTTAATTAATACTCAAGCGATAGAGCATCCAAGCGTTTCATTGGCTATTATACAGGTGATAAAATAAGGTTTTTGTTATTATACTGCACCCAATCAATTCTGTACAGCTCTCAACCCCTATTCATTGCTGGTCAAAGAATTGATTCAGAACAACAAAAACACTAGTATTAGTTATAGTCTCTGTATTCACAAAATCAGTACTAAACTATGATCGCTTTTGTAGTGTTGTTGGTAGTCTTAATTCTTACAGTTTGAGGTACATACTTGCTATGTAGTAGCAATTAATATCACCAAACCGATATACAAACAATGAATAGGAAAATTGTAAGTGCACTGATTGGGTGGAGCAGAGGTGCATAGCTTTCACAATATCAAATTAAAACAGATTGAACCCTGAGATTGAAGCATGTAAACAACTTGTAAGTTGAGTAAAGTTGAATGAAAGAGCCCTCAACTCCCCTATATAGAAATTGACAAAAGTTATTTACTCAAAAAAGTAACCAAATATTTTAGCATAGAACAAGTTTGGAGTTGCTTCACCTTTACACAATTGAGACTGGAAAGACAACTCTCACCTGCATAACTTTTAAAAGGATCGAGTGATTTTTAATTTGTCATTCATTTATTGTACAAAGGTGTTACCATTTGAAGAGTAGACATAAAAATAAAATGTCACAAATACTTCTTGTTCTGTGCAGTTAAAGCTTGTTCTACCTGCATTACGTGAAAGACTCACCGTAACACCTTCCTGCTAGTGCACTAGTTGACATCAACTGACTACAGTTTTTGTGCTGTATCATGAAGAGTAAGAAGAGCAGAGGATTTCTGTAAGGGATATTTATTCTTGGAAAAAGATGGTCACGCTCAGTGCTAGGTAGGGACTGAGTTGTGCTGTGTCTTTTTAAATCACAGTTAATAAATCAGTTAATGGATTTGAAGCTTTCACCTTATCATCACCCAGGATTATATGATATCATATCTATATCTGTTTACTTAAAGTATTGTCCTGTTGATGAGCCGCCAAGCTGACTGCGGTTCCAAACCCTGCGAGTGAAAACTCATTTTATAACTAAATGCAAGAAAACAACAACAAATGAAAAGCTCTTGTTTTCTATTATTAATAAATTCAAGGCTTATAAATCATTATATTAGGTAATTGTAATGTAACTAATGCATTTTGGGGGATGCAAAATGGCTTCAGCATTATGATTTAAATGGCTGACTTCAAGTTTTCAAGTTTCTCCGATATTCAAATCTAACTAGATGTTAAACTGTTTGTGTAACCTTCCCGATCTTATTTAGAATAAATGATAAAAATGGAGTAGTGAGTAAATAATCACACTGATGTTATTTAGCAATACAGTATTGTTTTTTTTGTTTTATTGAAGGAAAGTTTTAGTGGAGTCCTTTGTTAGTTGGAGCAGACGACACAAGTCATCTCTTTGTTGTCTACATACGGCGGACAATGACCTCCTTTGTCACATTGAGTTCTAACGAAGTAGAAGAAAGCACCATCATCATTAGCTTCTTCACCCGTGATGTATTCCGGTTTTTCATCTACACACTCAAATGTTGTCTGGTGGTTGTAATTGTAATATTCAGTCATCAGATAACCTTTAAAGTATGTTTGATATTTAGCAAAGAGTTGAACGAGCGCAAAAAACTGTAAAGGAAAGATTTGAGGCTTTCCAGACGTTTGATAACCATACCTTCGTATTCCTTAGTCCAACCTTCAGAACAATCTCTCTTTGCAGGTATCATCATAACAGCAGATCTGTTCTTGGTGTAACATCTGGCGCAGGGTACATTCTGCTCATGCGCTGAATCAGGAAACACGCCATAAGTGTACGTGTCATACTCCACACCATTCATGTAAGAACCCCACCAAGTACTTGATCCATCATACGCCTGGTTGTACTGTGGATCCACAGGCATACATTGGTAGTTTACTCCTCCTCCAGTGTACTTATGGCTTGACCCACCAGCATAGCCTTTAAAAAAAAACTACTATTACGTTCTCACCATTTAATTGTTTCAGAAGTAAGTTTTTATCTTGGTTTGTTTTTCACGATATCTCAAAATACAGACCAGAATACAAAAGTGTAGAATCATTCCCACAAGTAGTTCTACCCCATCTTGTGTAAACAGCTCCACCTGATACTCCATCTTTCCCAGGTAGACCTTGTACTCCCATGATTCCAGGAGGACCGATGGGTCCTCTCTGCCCAGGAGAACCTGTCAAGCCATCTCGACCTAATAGATACATTTCTACGTGTTAAAAATAAATGACCAGTTGCAAGTGAGACAATTTTTAATCAAATGACAAAAGACTCTTGCCATCATTTCCAGGCGCTCCATCTTTTCCTGGAGGTCCACGAAGTCCAGCCAATTCATCTAAGATAAAAGGTCGAGAATAAAGCACATGCTAAACAACTATTAGAAGGCAATAAGGACATATTGAAGTGGTTAACACATACTTAGTGGAAGGTTAGTCAGTGAGCTACCACTAATTACTTCTCTTTTCCTTACATCATGAAACACATCCAAGGATTTGGGGTTTCTTTCTAGCAACTAAAATAATAAGATATTTCTTACTGAACGGAAGATAGCTTAGTATGTTGCTACTGATAGCCACCGTTCTCCTCCGCCTATTACGCTTATTTTCCAGGGGTTTCAATCGTTTGTGTAACAGCTAGAAATTTATATACCCCACAAACAGATCAACTTGAATGTTTTAGTAAAATACTGACAGAATTGTATTTGCTGGTAGAGCATATACATTTAGGAAAATTGATCTCTCATACTTACAGCATAAACTAAAGTAGTCACAGCATCGTTGATTGATTGGATGTCATTCTCTACTTCACTCAAGCGCTGATTAAAACGTTCTTCCATCTCAGAAAGCCTATTAGCAACATTTTCATCTCCTCTTTCGGACAAAGTGGAGCAAAACCTCCCACAAAATACATTGCAGAGTAAAAATGCTAAAGTCAATCTGTAAAAGTTGTACAACATTTTGCAGTTCGGCTCTTCCCCGCGTAGCTTCTACTGATCAGCTGTAAAAGCTGTAGAAGTGAGCATAACAACTGATCACTGATCAGGGCTCCTTCCTATTGGCTGACTGAATTATTTAAAGTAAATCAATGCTTATGATTGGTCCAATAAATATAAGCAACCATAAACCAAATTGCATGGAGAATAGGTTATTTCTGACACAGCCATTTGCAAAAATGATTTAATATACCGAACCACAAACACTAAAGTTTTTGTCATTCAAAATTGCTTCTAAAATGATGCTTTCGGCTCATTCTTGCTCCTGTGGGTTTCATAATAACGGGGTTGGTTTTTGTGATAAAAATTTCTCTTATCATTTTGCTATTTGAATTATACCTGATTATACTTAATACTAGCCCATGTGTTGCTTACTTTATGGCTTACTCATCAGTAGACAACAGGAAGAAGACAACTCTAACCATTTAAGCAAGTAGTAGCACACCATACAGCTATAAAAAAGTGTAGCTCATGATAGCAACTTAAAATGAAATGAATAAAATCTTATTTCTAAAATAATAAAGTTATTAGGAGTTTTAAATAAGAATAATCCGTCCAGTTATCTCTATCATAAATGTTTTTATTTGGCCAGAAAAGAGTTGATTGGTAATTTTCTCATTGCTTCTAAAATGCTGCACAATCTTTCGAGGGTAATCAAGTAAAGGAATCTCGTATTGAGACTGAAACTGCATTTAACAATAATAAAATTCACAAAGTTTGTTGCCTTATTCTTCATTAAGCAATATTGAAGCATCTAGCAAACCAGTATTGTAAGGTTTTAAATCATAGTGCAATTTCACGCAAATGTTTTATAAAAATCAAAAACCAATTTCAGCAAAAAAGTTGAATACTATTTTTACTGTGATCCCATTTATTTTGTAAAACCTTTACCGGAAGTAAAAGTGAAACAGGATATTACTTTTGAAACACAAAATGTAGTTTTGTTTTCCTCAAGCGTCACACTGAGTGTTGATTGGGGTCTATAACGCAACATTATTTCTTGTTACTGTCATCTGCTGGAAATTGACGCATCAGCACATATATGTCTATGAAGACTTTCCATCTAATAAAATGTTGTGTGGTGGTTGTTGTGGTGGGGTTAACTCATCAACGTTGTGTAAGTTATAAAATCAAATTAGTTTACGCTCATAACATGTTTTTTTGTCAAACCAACTGAACATCTCTCTCCGATGGATTCTCATTACAGCGAATGTGCTGTTACAGTAAGTAACATTTACTCGCTTTATCTACTGCCCCATTACTGAAGATTTGCTTCTTGGAGATTCACAGCAGGTTTATATTTTTGCGCCGTATCCATTTAAAAATTCTGTAGGTCACATAGAAAAGGGGCTTTTAAGATATAAGAAAAAACAGGGCCATTTTTCTCTAGTAACCATTAATTGTGGTTGGCCAAACATTTTCTGGGCCATTGATTACATACCAGTACTGATCGGTAAAAAACTAAAATTTTATCACACATGTATTAAAATCAATAAATAATTGGACATCTCAATCTCAACAAGGTTTCACCTATCAACTTGTGCCTCTAAAAGCTTTAGTTTTTATAAGTTCTTTTCACTATGAGAGAAATAAAGTGTACAATATGTCAAACAAGCTTTAGACAATTGCCATTCGTTTTGGCGTTGGCTACATAGATTGAATCTAATGATCGACTTCTAAATAGTCGAGAAATTTTTTAACCAATAATATATCATTGAGGAGATTAATAAGCAAAAGTTTCATTAACTTTCAGTAAAAGCAAATATCTTATGACCGGTGAACCAAGTAGAATAATTGAAACAATGAACCATCGAAAAAACATCTACAAAATTACCGATAGTCAAAAAATCTTCGGAAAGTACAACAATGCGATTGCTTGAATTCCATTGATTTTTTTTTAAATTTATGGTGTTCTAGTACATTTTGGTTAATCCCCAATATTATTACAGTCCCTGATACATTGAATGGAATAAGTATTTGCAAAGCTTCATAACAAGTGCTTTCTATTGACCATGCCAACGACTTGAATTTATCTCAATGGTATTTATTTTGTCTCCCTGGTGAGTTACAAGTGTATATCGACTGTTTACTTTGTATAAATAATGACCATTTCGTAAATGTTACATGATTACAAAACCATTGTGATGTGCTTGAAATTTTACTCACATTGTTTGGTCAGTGCTTACCACCCATAGTTTGAAGTGTTTGAAATAAATGTTAGTCTATAACAATTCATCCATGCTCTGGCATTACTCCAGACAAAAGGTAAAAACATCAAATGATAATATTTTTAATTTATTTTTACACTTGCATGCTTTTTATAGATGCCCAAAGTATTGCTCACTAAAATAGAATCACTTAGAACAGACGACACATGTCATCTCCTTGTTACTATCGTACGGTGGACAGTGACCTCCACTAGAACAGTAGGTTCTGACAAAATAAAACAAGGCACCATTGTCATTAGCTTCTTCTCCAGTGACGTACTCAGGAGACTGGTCTACACATTCAAATGTTGTCTGGTGGTTGTGATCTTCATGTTCAGTCATCAGATACCCTGCAAACATCCATTAATATACTCTGCTAGATACAAAAATGAAAATTGATGAATTACTTAAGGAAACACTTGTAAATTGATTGGTTATGAACCGCAAACCTTCATACTCCTTGGTCCAACCTTCTGAACAATCTCTCTTTGCCGGTATCATCATTACAGCAGATCTGTCGTTGGTGTAACATCTGGCACAAGGTGCATTTTGATCATGAGCTGAGTTCATAAATATTCCATTTTTGTTAGTCTGGTACTCAACTCCAGCCATGAAAGAAACTCCCAAATGGGTAGCGGAAAACCTGTTATACTTGGGATCCAGAGGCATACATTGATAATTTGTTCCTCCTCCTGGATGGTTGTGATTTGATCCCCCAGCGTAACCTTTGAATTGGTTCACATTACTGCAGTCAGAATTATCAAACAAATAAATCACAGAAATAAGAAACACCAGAAAATAATCAAATTGGCCCAGATAAGTTTTGCTAAAATATCAGGTATAAAACTACTGGAAAATACCTGAATATAAAAGTGTGGAGTCACTTCCACAAGTAGTTCTACCCCATCTTGTGTACACAGCTCCACCACCTACCCCGTCTTTGCCATCTCTTCCATCTTTACCCGGTGGTCCACGCAAACCCGCCAGCTTACCTAGGAACAAAATCAGCAGCTACAACCTCCAAGCTCCATTTTATTTGCTATCTTTCGTATTTAGAAACAAACCAAAAAATAACTTCACGGTGATATTGCTGCATACAAGTATATTCCTCTCAAAGCCCTAGCATGTCAGTTACACACTTTGGAACCTTTGCGAGTGTCTATGATTACTTACTAAGTGGTAAGTTAGTGAGTGGATTGCTACTTGCTACCACTTCTCTCTTCTTCACTTTGAGTTCTTGTTCTTGGTTGGTAGGTTCTTCTTGTATCAACTATACATGCACACCATAAAGAGTTTTAACTACTTAAACTATACATTTTTGCCATTGCTGAATAGTTATTTGAAAATTTTTCTTTCATTTACTCTGCCAAAACAAATAATAGTGAACACATGCAGGCTGTTCACAAATTTTATCTATCATTATGCCTCCATTATTGGAACTACTTACCATAAACACCAACTTAGTAACTGCATCATTGATTGACGGTATGTCTTTTTCTACTTCCTGAATCCGTGCCTCAAACCGTTCTCGCAATTCAGAAAGTTGTCGCTCAACATTCAGATTATTACAGGAACAATTACATATCAGCCGACAAAGGAAAAATGCTGAATATACTCTGTAAATGTTGCATAACATGCTGTATGTCTGACCTTCGGTGACAGAGCGTTGCATACGTGAAGGCTATTAAACATTTAATAGATTTTATACTTCATTACTGCAATTGCCGGGCGGACTGCATTCCTATTGGCCATGCTATAGACTGTGAACAATGGATTCTTTGTTAGGCGGCACAAGAAAGGTTTCTGAGGCTCTGACATGGACCTAGCAGAAGAAACTTACTAGCTCGGTGGAGCTAATGCCTTATAGTTTATTTGTCCTTCGAATTTTGATTATAGCGGTCTCCATCTTCCACAGCACTTTAATGATAAACAATGAAAGCGAATGATAAAACCTTGTAATGTTTTGGAAATCATTTATAAACATTATAGTCAGTGGGTATCACTACATGGTAGAGACAAAATACCAGGTTAATGAATTGCAGGTTCATGAGTTGCCATTACACTATAGCAATTGTGTTTGTATCCAAATGATAGCTGCAAACGCAGTAGCAAGTTACCTTCCACACAACGGACACCTACGCATTGTAGATTTCCTTGCTTTAAAGTTGTCCACACGTCATAGGGCAGGTAATTCCAGTGAATTCTTCTCATTCATACAGTAGAGTTGGTTAGTTGCGAGTTAATGATCCATGTTTTGTATTAGGAGAAAAATATCTGTGTATTTATAGGCTTTTTTCACTTGTACTGTGAAAGTTTTAGCTATTTACAAAAAATGTATAACAACCATGGTTAAGATAAAATATAACGAAGTGGATTAAAACAATTTTTAACTTTTAACTTTTAATGTTTGTGCTGACACTTTTTCGTCATTATCTCAGATTAGACACTCAAGTTCCATCTGTGGTGGATTTTACTGACTACATACAGTGACCACCACAGCACAGAGGTCCCCCTGTTGGTGGCTACCGCAGGCATGCCTCCCTTGATTATGACAGACAAAGACCGGCATCTGTTACAGCAATTATATTGCTCTTATAAGCAATTATTGTTAATAATTAAGCACTTCGGCACTAAGTATTTACTACACCAACCCTGGATAGCTATCCCGGGTCGGCAACAAGATGGCCACCATAGCCAGAGTGATGAAACCTAGCCTAAGAGCATCCAGATGCCACCTCCCAAATATATCTACCCTTAGATGTAGAGGAAAGCGGACCCAAGGCCAAGTAACTCTCAAGGATTATATCTACCAATAACTGGCCAAGTTAACTATGGACTCTGCCCCTTACCTATGGGCGCCAGTGCTCTTTAATTCATTTAGCCTTATCTTATTGGACAATATCACTTATCATATATTATATTGTTACTATATATCATATAACTTCCTGCCATGCTTCCTGTGCATGGCTGGTATTTTTCCACAACTCTGCCTATAAAAGGCAGAGGTTTTGCTACACTCATTGCACTTACTGATATGGGAAGAGTGTGTTCTCTTGTCTTGTATTGCCAGCGTTACCTGTTATTCTGTGATGAATAAATGGTTTATTTACACGCTATTAAGCTATGTATGTCTGAGCTGAGGGCTCCTCACTTTTGGTAAAGTCAGTCATTAGGTTTACAACACCTTGTTTGTGACGATTTGGTACAGGGTCACCTCTGGGTTGAGGTAGACTGTTAACTGTCAGGCCTGCAAAGGCTGACTGCATTGTTGTGGCTGCACAGACGGCGCGTCTGCCAGCACAACCCCCTAGCGGTAGGTAGTGGACGTCAAAATCCGCTACACATCAATCAGAAATCATGAGAGTTTCTATTAACAGCTATGAAATTGTGATTGATTTTACACTGTGATTGTCACAGCTATTCTACACCGTGCTCTTGCTTGCAACCATGATATCCAGGCTCTCGAAAAACTGTAAACAAATCAGAATCGTCCTTGGAGAAAAAGCACAAACAATCCTACATTTCCTTGTTTCTTCAATAATTATCAGGCGCTAAGTTGTCCAAAAAATTCTAATTCCAAATGGTTCTGACTCAAAGGTCACTTCTTTTCCTCACATGACAAGTTTGCTCTTCCACCTCTGAGAAACTCTGCAATTAATCTAGTCTGAAAACCCAGTAGCTTCTGCCAAAGAGATTATTTGTCAGATCTTTTAGGAACATACGAGGTTCGGTTTAAAGGAGAACTGAGTGTATTAAAATCAGATAAGAAGTTAAAGATGTAGGAGACTTGAATCGTACTTCCGATACAGAGACAATTCATATTTGCAAACAGTCTTTCTATAACGCAGTAGAGGCTTTAATAATTTGAATTATATATTTCCCTTACATTTTGAAACCCTCCCGCATTATTTTAAAAACTTTCAGGTGGAAAATAAACTCATTATTCATATGATAAAAACACAGCAAATGTCAGAAAGAAAATACGGCCATACTGATGCATGAGAGCAAAAATTTCACGTAAGTTTTCTACAACTGTATGGGCAGATGAAATTTTCATTTCAACCCTTTTGGACTATCGATGGATTTGTTGGAATCTTTTATCTGCTGTACATAAATTTGTTTACAAGAGGTATTTTCTTATAATTAAAAGCTCTGCATATAATGTAGATGCTGTAAACATAGTCATGCAGTTCGAAAGATTGTAACCTAATAGCCTTGAGTTTTATAGAAGCTTCTCCCCTCCACACTGTTACCAACAGGGTATTTCAATAACTGGCCATTAGAACAAATGCTAATTAACATTAAACACATATCTCCAGAGAGAATAACGATAAATGTATGGCACTAAAAGTGTACTGCCATCCCCCGGACTCCATTTCTAGTCATCGACTCCACAGGGTTTTCACTGAATCATCATTATATACAAGAATAATAAATTAGTGTTTTACAGCGTAGCCCTAGGTCTACCAATGCAGCAATGCATCGATCGAAGAGATATCTCTCTAAAAACTGAGTTTTTTTAGAATTTGATTTAAGCGTGATCAAATCTTTGTAATGTTAAAGATTTTGGTGAGAATCCTTTTACTGTATTTTTTCAACTCGATTCATCAATTCCTACAATCTCTAACTCACCCCCAACTGTGCTGAATATCAATGCCAACACTTCACTAAGCCTTTCAGCCAAACACCGACAACCTATAAGCTTATTTCAGCTACTTTTATTTTATCAGAAAATACAAAAAAACACAATATATATGTTTGTGCTATGAAATCTCGCTTTCCGCTAAATAATGCATAAAATGGCACCTAATCCTTCCAAAACGGTTAAAAATTATCCTTGCTCGCCTGTCGTGGCTTTTTATTGGTCCACTGCTTGTCAAGTTTCCCTCTATAAGTCCACCTGCTCTTTTGGTACATCAATATTTTTATTTACTTTTAGTCATTATATGATTAAATAATCTTAAAAATATTTTTATAACTCAAGAGAGCACAACTTCCAAGTAGTATTACACTACGATGTTTGTGTGGTAGTTATGTGTGACTTGCGGCTTGGCTGACTGCCCTCTAGTAGGGACTCCAAGAGTAAAAGATAGGAGAGGAAAGCAGGTCTTAGGGAACAGGCTGAGAGGGATGGAGGGTTGGGGTGGGATAGGAGCCTGATTAGGGTAGCATTGGAGCATGGTAAGAGGTGGGGCATGCGAGCGGGCTCTAGGATGTGATATTGATTGCAGAGTGCTCATTTATATGAGTAGAGGGTGGAGAAAGATGATTATCAAGTAAATAAGCACTAGGGAAGCAGAAACGGATATCTAGATTACAAGGGCTGGGGTGGTAGGTAGCCAGGGATGGAGATAGGGGCCAGGGGTGGGTACGGAAGACTACAAATCTATTTCATCATGCTATTCCTTCACAGTATTGCATCAAATTCAAGTTGAGGTATAGGATAGAGTTTCATTTTGCACCCTACACGGTTTGGTAAAGCCTGCTTGATCAATCGTTGGATTATTAAAAAAATTATTCAATAAGCTGGAATAGTTCATATTTTTTACCAACATCACATTAAACTTTTTGACACTTTGCTTAGAAGCATGGTTTTTTTTTTAAAAAGAGTAAATAATAAAAAAATTTCACAGTTTGGTGTCTGCTCAATGTGTTTTACTACCTATATAGTTGTATCACTAACACTAGAGAATGCCGGAGATTCCACGTGGCAGCAGGGTGAATGCGCTGGTCAACCAGAGGATGATTGGGTGCTGTATTATTTGAACTTACTGCCACTAAAGAAAAAAAGGAAGTTGTATGAGTCATCTATCCAAAAGGACAGCTTGTACACTGTGAACAGATGGGAATGAATGACTGGCTGGGAACGCAATGAATTTAACCTTGCTGACATCGAGTCACCTCACTCATGAATCAGCATATGTTTGTTTGTAGAGCTCATCTGCTCATTTACAAATTTGCTCCTGTAAATACCCATTGGATTGTTGTTTGTCAGTATTGAGTTAGAGTTTGTACACAACTGTGGAGAATTACTTCCAATTCCTTCTTATATAGCTTTTATGAATGATCCTGAACCCTAGTATATACACTGGAAAATATATTGTTGAGAATTCCAGCATGATGTCAAGCTGTTTCAACTATGCACTAGGGAGGAGGTTACCCTACACATTACTCATTAATCATTACAAACACTCACTTCAGCTATACAACAATTACTTTGGTTGTATAAATTATATTGTTTTTTTATCTCAATCTAAAGTCAACGGTGGTAGCTGTTGGTTCATCCAATAAAAAGAGAAAACAATGGCCTGCTCATTTCATAATGAAGTAACATAATACACATTCTGTAAAAGCTATAATGTCTTGTATTTTTAATAATGTACATAAATTTTTTTGTAATTGTGTAACACTGTGGTCATTGTTCTCCTAGCAACAGGCTTTTGCAACTGCCAATTTGTTTCAAGTCAGTATAATTTTTCTCAGATCACAAAGAACTCTCACAGAATAGGCCTCTGGTAAACAACACTTAAGCTGGTTTATAATTGACATACCGCATGCTATAAGTCTGCAGCAGGTGTGTATGTCTGCAGGTGGTTTGTATGTCTGCAGGTGGTTTGTATGTCTGCAGGTGGTTTGTATGTCTGCGGGTAGTTTGTATGTCTGCAGGTGGTTTGTATGTCTGCGGGTGGTTTGCATTGTAATGGATTCCGGTCTGTTACCACGGACATCCACTAATCTCGAGTATTCTACCTCTCTCCAGAGGGGACACTGTACTGACCGACAGTGACAACTGTATAGGGCAACCGAATTACCCGGTAAGGCAAGAGCCCATGGCTCAGACAAACAGTACAGAGTAGTGTTTGTTATAATGGCTTTATTCTCTAAGCTGTCCTGAGGGTAATTATTCCTCTAGGGTTTAGCAATATAAGAGTATATGCCATGGCAACATTGTAATGAATGCAAAGATTAACAGTGGGAGCTCTCCTTTTATAGGAGAGCTAACAAACACAAAACATATAACAGTCAATGCGCAGGAAGTAGATGAACCAATTACATTAACTATATAATTAATCAACCAATCAACAATGCAATGTAAATAATAAAGGGAGGTGCCAAGTGGCTAAGGGCGGAGTCCTTTCTCCTAATTGTCCAATGAATGCTCCTACAGGGTTCCCAGGCTGTACATAGAGTTACGTCCATGAAGTTGGTCATTTAGGGGTAAGCACTTCCTGTTTACGACCTTGACTAAGTTCTTAGACATCTTTGCAGATCCTCCTCTAAGGCGGCCATCTTGTGCCGGCCCAGTACAGCTGTACCGGGTCGGTAGAGGTCACTACCGACCCTGCAGGGGTCAATACCGGCCCTGCTTACTATGCCACCGGCACAGTAGGACTTCCTACCTGACAGCTATTAACCAAATGCTGTGGGCAAAAGTCTAGCGCATTGCTTCGCAAGGTTTCTAGTGTAAACGACCTGTTTACTACTAGAGTGCACTGAAATCTACCACAGTATGTCTGCAGGTGGTTTGTATGTCTGCAGGTGGTTTGTATGTCTGCAGGTGGTTTGTATGTCTGCAGGTGGTTTGTATGTCTGCAGGTGGCTTGTACGTCTGCAGGTGGCTTGTACTTCTGCAGGTGGTTTGTGAGTCTGCAATTGGTTTGTGAGTCTGCAGTTGGTTTGTGAGTCTGTAGTTGGTTTGTAAGTCTGCAGGTGGTTTGTGCGTCTGCAGTTAGTTTGTAAGTCTGCAGGTGGTTTGTGAGTCTGCAGTTGGTTTGTAAGTCTGCAGTTGGTTTATGTGTGAAATTTGGGAAAATTAATATTTCCTGTTTGGTGAGGTTGTTTTATAACTAGGGCTATGCTTAAAAATACTTGGTAAAACAGACTCTGCTTGCAAGCTTATCATCAGACAATAAGAAATGAGACTCCACTTGGGTTCACATGATTGTATCTCTGGTACCTAGCAAGAGCAGTAGTAATCAGAGATGTAAGTAGCATCAACGAGTTCTCAGATATCTTTCAATGAGTGCACTTGGAACAAGTTTTGTCTAAAACCAAAAGCATCAAAATAGCGTAAGCTTACTGATCATAAGTTATTGTATTATTTTGCAGTGAGATATGAAAGAGAAGAGTTCATTGAGACATCAAATATTCTCTCAAAATTTGAACATTCAATCGTAGTTCTGCTAAGTTGCATAGATACAACTTCCCCCTCTCGTCCATTGTAACGGAATGTTTAACATGTTTAAAACTTGAGTATTTACAAGCATTAGCTACATGAAACAATGTTTTGATGTTGATGACTATGACTGCTGGGATTATCAGCCAACAACATTTTAACCTTGAGATTGCTAACATTGTTCAGTTAACTAATCGTGCCTTTATACACAAACAAAATATAAATTATTGCAGTAGAACTGAAAAACTGCTTTGCATTAATATATTACTATCAATATTTTAGATTAATGAGCTTAATTATGGTATATGAGTTGGCAATTTTGTACTAATATCTGGCAGCAGCTGTCAGGCAAACAACAAAATAAGTTTTACTTATCAATACAAGCATTCACCTCAGTTATAAAACATGAGGTAAGTTGTATTGTTAATACTGTTTGGTTGTTTTATCTCTTGTGCAGTTTAAGCATCAATCAGTTAACCTGATCTAAAAAGCTTTCTGCCTTATCACATCTCTTCAGACCTTTTTTCATAACTTGTGACGTAGAATGTAAACTTTATTTTATGATGCAAAACATTAGGGGAAAGCTATTGCCCACCCAAATGACCTAAACGGCTTGAATCACAGCCTATGAGAAGTAGAGTTTAGTTTGTGGTGGTGGTTTATTATCATTATTATTTAAAACTTACAGCCATAATTTCAAAGAAACCCAATATTTTATCTGGACCGAAACAGTTTGCTATTAGAAGGAACAGAGAAGTCAAAAATAATACATATAACTAGAGCAGGTTATTTGGAGCAGACGACGCAAGTGAGTTCTTTCTTTTGATCATACGGTGGACAATGACCTCCACTGGGACAGTAAGTTCTGACAAAGTAGAACAAGCCACCATTGTCGTCAGTGCCTTCTCCAGTGATGTACTCAGGAGACTGATCTACACACTCAAACGTTGTCTGGTGGTTGCGGGTGTGGAGTTCAGTCATCAGATAACCTGAAAGTTTGATCCAAAATTTATATCAATTGATTAACTTGAAAACATTCAAGTTTGGAAACAGAACGTTTTTCCAGAGCTTGAATTACTAAACCACATATTTTTTTTGGAAACAAAGATTGTGTGGTTTTGCTAAGCCAAATGGATGTGAGTATTAAAATGTATTCACCTTCATATTCCTTAGTCCATCCTTCTGAACAATCTCTCTTTGCTGGGATCATCATTACAGCAGATCTGTTTTTGGTGTAGCATCTGGCGCAAGGTGCATTCTGATCGAACGAAGAATCTGGAAATATTCCAGTTTTGGGGGTCTCATACTCAACTCCAGCCATCCAAGAGCCATACCAGGTACCAGGGTTGACGAGGTTGAACTGTGGATCCAATGGCATACATTGGTAGTTTACTCCTCCTCCTGGATTGCCGTAGTAAGATCCACCGGCGTAACCTTAAAGTATCAACTATGCATCCATTAAACAAGCTAAAAATTAACTGCCGAAAAACATTAAAAAAAGTTTCAGATGACTTTTAGTTCATACCTGAATACAACAGTTTTGATTCATCACCACATTCAGTTCTTCCCCATCTTGTATAAACAGCTCCACCAGGTTCCTGAATGTTTTGCAACTGAATTAAATGTAAAATAGAAAACATTGTTTTTGTTTAGATGTTCATTTAATGTAAAACTTGGTATAAATTTATTTCGGAGAATAATTTTAGCCTGATTATTTTTCCGAACAACATAAAGTAAACTCTTTTGACTATTTTTCCGATTTTTAAGGATTGATCTATACTTACCATCAGGCAAACCAGAGAGCCCATCACCAACAGACACAACCGCTCTTTTCTTTGCATCATGTGCCTCCTCCAAATCCTGGCTTTCCCTCAGTAACTAAACTCAATAAAAACTGCTACGTTAGGTTTTATATGGCTAAGATAATCCCATATTGCATAACATAACAGATGGAACTCCATTACTTACCAGTTTAGTAACAGCTTCATTTAATGATTGAATATCATTTTTCATCACTTCAAACTGCTCTTGTAACATGGAAAACTGTTTGTCATATTTTGCTCCTTGATCAGAAACCTTTGCTTCCAAGTTTTTGAGGTTTTTCTCAGACAAAGTGTTGCAAAAACCTTCAAAAATTACACCACAAAATAACAACACAAAAAGTTTATTGATAGAGTTGCGTTGCATTTTGTATTTCTGGTCTTACCTGGACACTAATAAGCTTTTCACTACAGAAGCACGCTTAAATACCAAGTTCGTCATCATACTTCGTTTTCATTGGATAATAAGCTTGAAGAATCAGTTTGATTGGTTTAAAATTTTGTAATAATTATTCTATTTTCAAACTGACTGACAACAAGATATTTTTTGATTGCTTCCTAATAGAAGTTTAAATAATTGAGTAAGTTTTTGGTTTTCACAAAGTTGGATGAATTAAGGACTAATGTTGGCGAACAAATAGTTTTTAGCTATAGGCCATTGTTCCTCAGCCAGTTAAAACTTTGTCTTCCATGGCCCACATACTCTTTGCTTATTGGTGTCACTAAACTAATCGGTTGTACAAAATTAACATCTTATAATCTATTTAAAGTAAGATAATAATTGGATTAACTTTTGACTGACATAGCTGATTGGTAACTGATCTTTCATACACTGAGGCAGCCCTTTATTATTTTGTAGATCATAACCAACTTATTTACAACAGCATTGAAAGCTATTAAACCGAATCAAGTCAATTCCTAACCAAAAATAGACAGGCATTGTGTGTTTTATTATGTTCTGTAGAAAAAATAAAGTTTTCATTTTTATATTTCAACTAGTCCATGTTGACAGTTCATGGAAACTTTCTTGAGAAAAAAAGGATGTAAAACTCACTTATGCATACAAACATTTACTCAAGTTATGAAAATGTTTGGTTACTTTATCTGTAGCATCAGCGTCGCTGACCTCTCTTTCAACCAATAAAGGGTGAATATAAAGCATCAACTTAATTTTGTCCTTTAAAGTTGATGATGACCAAATATTTGGATTCAGTTGTTAGCATATGGAGTTTGTCGTAAAATGATCTTTAGCTCGTTGCTCTAAGCTTTTTCTAGCCAGAGTTATTTGTAGAATAATTTACTAACTCTGTGTATACTCACTTATCCATAGAAACTTTAACTCAGGTTATGAATTGTGATATCAGTTGTATTATTAATTTTTGTCTGTTGGTATGGTCATGATAGTGACGAAGAGGCAAATTCTCTGGTGTCGGTAAACTAAAATTAAGATTTTTTCATGCTTGCGGCTTTACAAAAAACTTAGCTTCAATGTTTTTGTGTGAAGCAACGTTCATCTACAAATTGTAATGTCCTTTTTCGAACTGATGCATGGCTAATTAAAGTAGAACCATTCTATGGCAGTAAGTATTTCGAATGCAGCAACAAAACAATGATTTGTCGTCATGCAAGCAACAATCATTGATGGAAGTCCATTGGCAAAAGTTAAAATTAAAGATAATTAATTATTATTTATAAGATTGGATATCTGTGTGCTATAGTATCAATATATAGTAGTGATGCCATGCGTAATAATTGGTAACTCAATAAACTTATTTTCCTATTGCATATTTTGTTAGAAGTGCTTTAATGAAAACTGAGGCTAGGTTTGAGAACTCTTGAAAATTAGCAGAGTTTCTCGTGTCAACTTTGCAGAAAGAGCCTGATGAAGTACCAAAATATTTGTTTGGTGAGTGTATCAAGATTATGTAGCTTTTACTAATATTGTAGCAGATTTTGGCGTCTCGCTACTTCTCCACTAATTGTGTCACCGGGAAAACGGTCATCTGCTGGCACCACAAGACAGTCAGGCTCTCAAGGCCTGACAATAGACAGAAAACCTCTCTCCAGAGGTGACTCTGTGCCAGGATGGCACTTGCAACTAGTTGTAAAGGAGAACCCTTGACTTTAGCAACTGTCACAAGCCCTCAGCTAAGACATATACCCACTGCTTTGAGTAATACAAAACATTTATTCTACTTGGAATAAATAGCGACAATGAGCATGCAGTTATAATACAACATTACAGCATGACAATCTAATATAACACGATGAAGGTAAATCACAGCAGCTGTTTACAGCATGATGATAAACTACAACATGATCACTGAAAGCAAAGCTCTGCCTAAAATAGGCGGAGTCACAGGAAGTATTTGGCCTTGCTTGCCAAGTACTCCTATCACACACAAGGTCAATTCGTATATGCAAATCAGCATTCTAGATATAAATATAAACCAATGGTATAACGATATACAATCTAAAAAGTACTGGTGCCCATAGGCAAGAGGCGGAGGCAATGGACTTGATATTGGCCCGGGATAATTTTCCAGGGTCGGGGTAGTAATTACCCTGTGCCGGTAGAACTAAATATGTCTTTATTGCTTATTTGAAGCAATAGAATGACTGAAATGGAAACTGGACTTGTTCTATTATTTATTTAAGAGAAATGCGTGTTGATAGCAACCATCAGGTAGTTTGTAAGTGATCTTACAAAATAATGGTAACTTATGGGGACTGGTAAAATCCACTGCAATATATATAAAGACTTCTGTAGTAAACTAACACTGTGACCATTGCTATATCGGCAACGTGCGTTGGTAACCAAGAAAAATGAAGTTTTTCACCAAGTCAGCATGCTTCTCCAAATCAGTATGCTTCTCCAAGTCAACATGCTTCTCAGACAAAATATTGAGCAGCAGCCCAAACACCCAAACAAAACTTACAAAAATTTCTTATCAACACAAACAATCACTTATCAATACAAACATTCACTTCAGTTATAAAACTGTGTCAGCAGCTGTATTACTGATATTGTTTGGTTGTTATATCTCAAGTGTCAGTGCTGGTGGCAGCTCATTAATCAATTATTCAAAAATTTTAGTTCAATTAGGATTTTCTTATAATGTGATTTATTTTCGGTAATATTTGTTGCAAATATCAGCATTATAAGCTGTTACAAAGATAAAGTCCATTGCAGTTGAATAATAGCTTTTGCTGAGCTAGTTGCATGTATCGAAAAAAAAGAGAATACTGTTCAAATAGTCATTCATTGTCGGCTCAACTGATCATTTTTGAGATGAAGTATTTTGGATCATTTAGAACAGACAACGCATGTCAGCTCCTTCTTGCCGTCATATGGTGGACAATGACCTCCTCTGTCACATTGAGTTATGGTGAAGTAGAACAAACCACCATTTGTGTCAGCACTCTGTCCGTTGATAGACTCTGGAGACTCGTCTGCACACTCAAATGTTGTCTGGTGGTTGTGCTCATATCGATCAGTCATCAAATATCCTAAAAATTTCGTGTTCAATTTTTCATTGAAGTACACCAGGTACAATTTTGCATGTTTTCAATTTGCATCGAGGTTGTTTTTAGATTAAAACAAAAATCATTCATTTGACTCAAAAACCTTTATTGAAAAATATTTATTACTCACCTTCATACCCCTTAGTCCAGCCTTCTGAACAATCTCTCTTAGCTGGTATCATCATTACAGTAGATCTGCTGTTGGTGTAGCACTTTGCACAAGGTGTGTTCTGGTCATGAATGGAGTTGGGAAAAATCCCAAATTGGAAAGTTTGATATTCAACTCCTGCTACGTAAGAAGTCTCCCACGCTAGTTTGCCATCAAAATCTTTGTTGAATTGGGGATCCCATGGTATGCATAGGTAGTCCACCCCACCTCCTGCATGTCACACAGACACTTACCCCAGTTGCCTGCACCACCTCCCTGTATGTACTGGCTTTGTTTACTGTTGCCAGGCATGGAGTATCCACGTGGTGTCATCTTTGTGTTGCCCTGGTTCATCTGTCTTCACCTCCGTCTCCCCGCGACCCCCAACTATCACCAAACGCTTCTCTTCCCCATCCTCCTCTTCGCTGCTCACTTTCACTAGTTTAACAGCGATCGGCTCAGTCGAGCTTTTAGGAGTAGTGCTGTCAATCAAACTCACTGGTTAAATTGTAGAGACAGGGGCTGTAGATAAGTTGATCTATGGAGTTGTCTTCCCTCAGTAGTTGGTATACACTGATGCTAGAGGTGTGATTAAGTTTGTATGTTGTATTTGAGAAGTTACATCCTCCTTTGGTGTTGTACTCTTCATATGAATGGTTTGACATCCAAAGCTCACGTTTAATGGTGCCTAGCTAGTAAAGCTGCAAGGTACTGTGATGCAAAGTATGGTTAAAATATACCACAAAGTTTTACATGTTATTCATGATATCTGATGTGTACTTACCAGACTCCTTAAAGCTTCATTCAAAAACTGCACGTTTGCGTTGATCTCCTCAAACTTTGACTGTAATCCAAAGACTTTCCTTTCCAGATCAGCATGCTTTTTCTCCCATAAAGTGCTACGAACACTTTGACAGGTCACACCGCAAAGCAGCAAGACAAAAGTTGTTTTGTAAATGCTTAACCACATTTTGTATGCTTCTGTTTCTGGAGGAACCCTGGCTAGACAGTGTTGAGGGCTGGCCTACAGCTGTCTGCTTCATTTAACCTAAATCTTTCCTTAAATGTTTTACGCTCATGTGATAATGTTTGTACCTCATCTCATTGGGTGGAAATACTGATAAAATTATCTGCGTACACCTTTGCTTCTCCACTAACAGCCATAGTGCCTAAAACTCATATTGATTCAGGTTTTTATGACCAATAAGATTGATAATGCATTCAACATTGTGACAGTCTGCAATTTGTTTAGTTTTCATCGAAACAGAACCTGTACTTGCCTGGTTGCATTAAAATTATTATGCAAAGGCGTACAGAAATGCTTTAAAGTTTAATGACCGAAAACCAATTTTTTTAACAGTTAGTAACTAAAAGGCTCTCTTGCAACGACCGAATGAAATTGGTTCTTGAGAGATAGCTTGTCATACAATTACGCTCATCCGTTGCAAAATGAAGCACTAGAAATAAATTGAATTTGACATTGTCGCAAACACCCTTAAATTAGGTCGTGAAACAGCAGACTTATAATTTTATTTGAAGCAAATCAGCTAAGCAACCTCTTTGACAGCACATAAACTGCCGGTGACCCTAACAAAACAAGGATTCCTAGATCACAGTGATCAAAAGGTTCTAGTTACTCTTTAATTATAAGTCTACACTCTAGACTTGTATACACAGTCAATTTCGTTGAGAAATTAGTTTGTTTTACAAACAAAAAGTGCAACATACTGAATGATTAGATTTTCATTGTTGCCTGATATTTTTGTTTTTGCCCTCCAAGCTTTCACATTTTGCATTTTGAGAAAATTTGTTGTTCATAGTTTTCATCACAACTTGTAACAAAAGGACCATCAAACTCACATTCAAAGGTTTTGCAGAAAGCAAATGAAAATTAAATTTTTCAAAACATTGTCAAAAAATGAAATATTGAATTGGGCATCAATAGTCGCTATAGGAACAGATGTTCTTGCTACAATAACCAGTTTTCTTAAGTTGTTAACAACTTGGGTATGAAGGTATAGTCTTGCACATGTACATAAATTGAATCTAGTAATGTTCTTTGCTATATTGGTGTGAACTTGTGTAGCTAAGCCAGCATGTGGGTGGTAGGGGGTTGTGTGCTCATACACCCATTAGCCAGCACATTTAGACTTAACGACAGCAGACCAATATTACCGCATTACAAACAATATATTGGATGAGTAACTTTACCACCTGGCCGGATTGGTACACTGCATAATTTTGTGTGTTTGAATTTGCCAAAGACTTTTTAATATTTTCAACCTACTCCTTTACATATTATGTTTATATATTTTTGTTCTATAGTTTGTACTGTTATTGTTAATTAGAACTGGTTAAACACTTTTGTGAGCTTGTTGATTGCTGATACATGTGATTATCTGTAAAACTTAGTTACTGTCTAGACAAAAAAATAATTGTGTTCTCGTACAACCTGCACGTTGTTTGTTAGTCCGGCTCATTCTAACTCATTGGACAGTAGTATAGAATACTGTATGAGCTCTACTCATAGCTCTATCAATATTTGCCTGTGGTTGATAGAAAGGCAGACACTCATAAAATTAACTCTCCGAGGGTGTTCGGTAAACATGGGGCACAAGTCTATTACAATATCACAAGATAAATTAAACTCAAATAAATTTTTGTTATCATTAGTTTTAATAAGTTCTCTCTCTTGATTTTAGTTATTGAGCTAGAGTTGAATAAAACATAACGCTAAAATAAAAAATAATGGTTATATAGATAAATTCATAATTTACTTTTCACTGCAATTGGCAGCCCTCAATATGCCAACTAAATGATTTAAAACAGAATTTGTCTTCACTTAAAGTCACCTTAGTTACTAATATTGTTTGGTTGTCTTTGGTCTTTATATCTGGTTGGAGTAGAGCAAGTCAACTCGACGATGGGTGATAAAAAGTAATTTGTTTATTGTTATGTACCTTCCAGCTTTGCTTCCCTCCCATCTCTATATTCAAATCTGACAGCCGCTGACTCCCAAACAGAACTTTAGTAAACTTTCATATCTATACAAGCATTCACTTAAGTTGTGTAACTGTGATATATGGAGTTTTACTAACAATGTTTGGTTGCGTTTTATCTGTTGTTGGTTACCACGAGAGACAATGGAAATGATGGAGAAAAGTAAATTGCTTTTTTATCACGGATATAGCCATAAACTTTAGCTGGTCAGATATACTATATTTGATGGGAGCGGAAAAGCTTATAAAATGGTGTATTTGCAGAACTATTCGTCACTTGAATATTTGAAAAAATTCATTTAAGATTTATTATTTGATATGTCATGCCATGCAATGTTGAAGGGTGTAACTTTGTTACTGATGTAGAATGCATTGTAATATTTTATTGCGTTCAAACTTGAATCTGCTATGCTGTCGTACTGTAGGCATAAGTTAAAAGTACCATGTTTTTAATTTCCATATATTTGATTTATTTGGAACACACAACACAAGTCAATGATTTGCTGCCATCATACGGTGGGCAGTGTCCACCACTGTTACACTGAGTTCTGACAAAGTAGAACAGGTCACCATTGTTGTTAGCTCCTTCTCCATTGATGTACTCAGGAGACTGGTCTACACACTCGAATGTTGTCTGGTGGTTGTGTTTGCCTTCTTCACTCATTAGGTAGCCTTGTAATATAAAGCTAATGTTGAAAATAGAAAGTAGACAAGTTGAAAAGTATTTAGCTGAAATTTTTTATTTGTAAAAAGTTGTGAAAATAACCTATGAAAGGAAAACATTATCAACCTGAGCATATTAACACTTTGATAAATATTGAGAAAATTAAACATTTAGAATACAAACAGGCCCAGATCATTTAAATAAAAAAACTGCGTGGTTGTTGCATAAGTTTTCTTGTAATATTATTATGCTATATTTACTCTGCCTCAGATGCAATTTAAATTCACACTTTGTTCACCTTCATATTCCTTTGTCCAAGCTTCTGAACAATCTCTCTTTGCAGGTATCATCATTACAGCAGATCTGTTCTTGGTGTAACATCTGGCACAGGGTGCATTTTGGTTTTGTGCGGAATGAGGAAACATACCGGCGGTGTTAGATTCATACTCAACACCAGCAATGTAGGAACCATACCAGTTACCAGTAGCGTTGCGACTGTATTCAGGATCCATTGGCATACATTGGTAGTTTACTCCTCCTCCTGGTTGGTGGTAGTTGGATCCACCAGTGTAACCTTGAACATGCAATACCAGTCATCCGTTTTTCAATCGCTCAAACTTGATGAAACATATACATGTCTATTACGAACCTGCTTTAGGTAACTTTTATGTAACCTCCAGTACCCACCTGAATATAGAAGCTGTGAGTCACTTCCACAGGTGGTTCTTCCCCATCTTGTGTAAACTGCTCCACCATCTGAGCCAAGCTTGTCTAATAAATCTATGGTGCCAAGACTCTGGTTAGAAAACTATGTAGAGCAACGGAAGATTTTCTTCTTTTTATCAACTTTTCTCAGGTACTCAAACCAAAATTTGAATGCATCCATATAAACTTTTGTATAATTATCGGTAGTTTTTTCTACCAATCACAAAAAGCACACTCGTGGTAGAAAATAATGGGAACCTTACCATCAGGTAAACCAGAAAGTCCACTTCCTACAGACACAACTTCTCTTTTCTTCATATCGAGGACATCTTCTGATTGTTTGGTTTCCTTCATCAACTACACTCAATAAAATAATTAGAGATTATGTAAGTCGTTGATAATCAGAGTTTTTATAATACTTTTGAAATGCATATTATGAGAAACTTTGCCTTTGCATACAAACTTTTGTCATCTCCTCAAAATGTTGCTGTAGCTCAAAAACTTTTTCTTCCAATATAGCAACTCTCTTCTCAGCTAGAGTACTACAGAAACAGCCATAGATCAGACCACAAGACAGCAATACCAAGGTTGCTCTATAAATATTGCTAAACATGAGGCTTTTTTGATGCTGAATGTTGAATGATTGAAACCGATTTGAGCAGTGAGTGGTGTTTTGCAGTTACAGCCTTTATAAGTCCGTATGGCGTTTGAGTCAATGTTTCCAAATTTTGATTGGGTGCTCAGATTGGTAGTATTAGTTGATTGGCTAACAATTCAATGACTCAAAAGTATCCTAAAGGCTCTCAAGACAAACACGTAGATTGCGCGTCCACTAAAAAAAAGCATTCAAGTTTTGATGCAATTTTTGTAGCCAAGTGATCCAATTATTAATTGAGTGATTATATAATAATGGATATTCATGTCATGTATAGAAGATGTCAGTTGTGGATAACTTGTTCTGCGTTCTACCATAAATATGAATTTAGTAGGTTTGATACGTTAGAGTGCTGAACTTATTTTGACCTGCGAGTGAAGCAGTTGGTGAACCAGCTATAAAATGCTGCCTTTCTGTTCAAGAATGTGGTTGGTACTGATTAAAAGTGACTGATATCAGCAATATTTACCATTCTATATGCTGCTGATCTTGTTGATCGCAGCGAGTAGTTGCTGTTACATGTTTAGTTGTCTTAATACACACCTTACTAGGATAAGTTGTAAGTGGTATATAATGTTTAATTTTTGTGTTGCTGCCTAAGGTCAAACAAAACCACTTATATTTACTTTACTTTTTGATACGCCACATGCTTTGGGCAGTTGTTGCCCGATGATGAGGCCTCATTGATGAATACCTGTTTAAACCATAGACATGGTGAGATCTTATAATGCTTGTGGCATTGCTATAACTAAAGCAAGCTCAACTTTATTTTATTTATTTTTTATAAAAATAAATTAATCCAAATAATACTGCTGGAAGGTGTCTTATTTAATAGAAACAAGACGAAATTTATTATTTAAACGGAGAGAGTGAAATCATCATAGTTTTTGCTTGTTGAAGTTGCGTTTGATTTCTGCTATTCACACACTGATTCAGGCTTCTTTCTCAATGATCTCACCTACTTCACCAGTTGCTTCAGTCTGTTTATCCCCAAATGCTCAGTGATGCCATGTTTCTAAATGCACTTGATTAATACATCACTAATTTCTTCGCGTATACTACACAAAAAAGTCTCTGGTTAGACAAAATGGATTTAGCCAACTGTTTAATGAGCAGCATTTAAAACTCTGCTAGTTTAGTTTTGTTTGTGGCATTGAAAAGTTTCTAATAATCAAAACCAATAATTTTAATTTCCCTTTACATAATGCTGTTCAATTGTTTAGCTTAGCTCCTTGGGTAACCTTGACTTCACATTTAAGCAAGACACACCCCACCCTTAAGCCTCCTCTAACAGAGCAAGTTTAAATCTTCACTCTAATGACTCTTTAGCTATAATGCGGATAACTGAATCAAGTGAGATACCAATTTATTTAAAACCCAATTCAAACCAAACAAAGATAGCAAAGGGAAGCTAAACATCTTTTTACTTGTAGCTCTGATAGATCGGCACCCAAAGTTCATTACACAACCTCCGTACACAATCAGATTAGAAATTGCTAACTTCTGTCTCATTCTGCTAATCTCTCCATGTTTGGAGCTGGCAGCAGCTGACACCAAAACAAACTATTACAAAACTCATTTATCATTACAAACACCCACTTCAGCTATACAACAATTTCTTTGGTTGTATAAATTATATTGTTTTTTTTATCTCTAACTAATGTCGACGGTGGTAGCTGTTGGTTCAGCCAATAAAAAGAGAAAACAATGGCCTGTTCATTTCATAATGAAGTAACATAATACACATTCTGTAAGAGCTAAAATGTCTTGTATCTTTAATAATGTCCATAAAAATTTTTTTGTAATTGTGTAACACTGTGGTCATTGTCCTCCTAGCAACCGGCTTTTGCAACGGCCAACTTGTTTCAAGTCAGTATAATTTTTCTCAGATCACAAAGAACTCTCACGGAATAGGCCTCTGGTAAACAACACTTAAGCTGGTTTATAATTGACATACCGCATGCTATAAGTCTGCAGGTGGTTTGTATGTCTGCAGGTGGTTTGTATGTCTGCAGGTGGCTTGTATGTCTGCAGGTGGCTTGTATGTCTGCAGGTGGTTTGTATGTCTGCAGGTGGTTTGTGAGTCTGCAGTTGGTTTGGATGTCTGCAGGTGGTTTGTGTGAGAAAGTTGCGAAAATTAATGTTTCCTGTTTGGTGAGGTTGTTTTATAACTAGGGCTATGCTTAAAAGCACTTGGTAAAACAGACTCTGCTTGCAAGCTTATCATCAGACAATGAAACTCCACTTTGGTTCACATGATTGTATCTCTGGTGCCTAGCAAGAGCAGTAGTAATCATAGATGTACATAGCGTCAACGAGCTCTCAGATATCTTTCAACGAGTGCACATGGAACAAGTTTTGTCTAAAATCAAAAACAAGGAAGTAGCATAAGCTTACTGATCATAAGTTATTGTATTATTTTGCAGTGAGATATGAAAGAGAAGAGTTCATTGAGATATCAAATATTCTCTCACAATTTGAACATTCAATCGTAGTTCTGCTAAGTTGCATAGATACAGCGCCCCCCTCTCGCCCATTGTAACGGAATGTTTAACATGTTTAAAACTTGAGTATTTACAAGCATTAGCTACATGAAACAATGTTTTGATATTGATGAACTATGACTGCTGGGATTATCAGCCAACAACGTTCTAACCTTGAGATTGCTAACATTGTTCAGTTAACTAATCGTGCCTTTATACACAAACAAAATATAAATTATTGCAGTAGAACTGAAAAACTGCTTTGCATTAATATATTACTATCAATGTTTTAGATTATGTTATGTTATGTTTTATTATTTTCCTCCTAAAATCATTATGAAATGATGCACCAGAGAGAATTCCACTAGAAAAAATTGTTCTAATAAGATGCAAAAAGAAAAATTTACAAGGTTATTCATTCAGCAATTAAAATAAAATTTTAAAATTTACCATACTTATAGAAAAATGAGCTCATCAATTTTGCTGTTCGACAAACAGGCATATTTGTTGACAACGAGACTCGTGTTCGCCTGCCGGTCCTATAAGTTATTAGCTCTCTGAGCGGATGACCAGGGTTATTATCGATCTTGCTCATTAGCCTTCTGCCAATGTCATCTATGAATGATACCACAGGCTGTAGATTATGATTACTTATTGCCTCATTATAGCTGATATCAGGGTTCACGATCTTTAATGCACGACGCTCGATCTGAGTGATGCGTTGCTGATGATGATCACTGATAATAGTACCCCATACTGGACAGGCGTAGGTGAGAAGCGAGCGTATGTTTGCGGTGTAATATAGGAGAAGGCCTGATGAGTTCAGACCGAGTCTCTTTAGTTCCCTCATGGCATATAGGCGACTTGCGATGCTATTGCACATGTTGTCGATGCGATGCGAGAAGGTCAGCCTACTGTCGATGGTAACTCCCAGTAGTTTGGCAGTTGTAGAACTTGCTAGCAAGTGACCATCCATGTAAAATTGCGGAATATATTTAGGCTCGGATAGGGTGAGATGAAGAATTTTGGTCTTGGACGCATTCACCAGCATGTTGTTTTCTGAGGCCCAGTCGGTGATGTGATTGAGTTCGTCTTGGAGGCATACTATGTTTGATTGATCTTTCTTCTTGAAACACGAGTATAAAGTCAGATCATCGGCATACTTGACTAGCTTACATTGATCTGAGGAGACCCTCAAGTCATCCATATAAACTAGCCACAACCACGGACCGAGTTTAGTTTCCTGTGGCGCTCCCATTGTGATAGTAGAATATGTAGATTGTTCCTGCTGAAACTTCACGCAGCTACGGCGGTCAGATAGGAAGTTGTCTATCAGATGGATGAGACCAGGATTGGCATCAAGTGCCTGAAGCTTCTTGATCAATAGATTCGGGTCCATTCGATCAAAAGCTTTTGACATGTCTATGAATGCAGCAGTAATGTGGCTGGTATGGCGACCATCCAGGCTCTTGCACCAGTCATGCGTTGCATGTAGTAGGGCATCCGTTGTTGAGACAGACTTCTGGTATGCGTATTGGTTGGTTTGGAGCTTGTGGCCGATATTTGACCTCAAACGCTGAAGGATAACGTCCTCTGCAACTTTTCCTATGTGATAGAGCAGAGATATTGGTCTATAGTCACTGAGTTTAGTTGGGTTTTTGACTTTCTTCAGAGGTCGTACTTCGGCTTTTTTCCATTCTGATGGATATTGATTCGTCTCAAGCATGGTGTTAATTATATCTGTGACTGGAATACACAGGTCTTCGCAAGCGACTTTTGAGATCCATGTGGGAAAGTCATCACTATTAGTAGCCTTCTTCGTGTTGAGGTGTTTTAGGAGTTGCTTTACCTCACCAATACTGGTAGGTTCTAATCTTAGATGATGGGTAGCTGGTTCCCGCTCAACATTCCTATCACCGCCAACAGAGACGAAGTATTCATTTAGAAGATTAACAAACTCACTGGTATTGGCCCATTTGTCGTCAATCAGATGGTAGCTGCTTGTGGTGCTTTGATGTTTACCTTCTAAGTCTTTTATAGACTTCCAATTAATGAGCTTAATTATGGTATATGAGTTGGCAATTTTGTACTAATATCTGGCAGCAGCTGTCAGGCAAACAACAAAATAAGTTTTACTTATCAATACAAGCATTCACCTTAGTTATATAGCATTATGTAAGTTGTATTGTTAATACTGTTTGGTTGTTTTATCTCTTGTGCAGTTTAAGATCAATCAGTTAACCTGATCTAAAAAGCTTTCTGCCTTATCACATCTCTTCAGACCTTTTTTCATAACTTGTGACGTAAAATGTAAACTTTATTTTATGATGCAAAACATTAGGGGAAAGCTATTGCCCACCCAAATGACCTAAACAGCTTGAATCACAGACTATGAGATGTAAAGTATAGTTAGTGGTGGTGGTTTATTATCATTATTATTTAAAACTTACAGCCATAATTTCAAAGGAACCCAATATTTTATCTGGACCGAAACAGTTTGCTATTAGAAGGAACAGAAAAGCCAAAAAGAATACATATAACTCAAGTGGGTTATTTGGAGCAGACGACGCAAGTGAGTTCTTTCTTTTGATCATACGGTGGACAATGACCTCCACTGGGACAGTAAGTTCTGACAAAGTAGAACAAGCCACCATTGTCGTTAGCTTCTTCTCCATCGATGTACTCAGGAGACTCGTCTACACACTCAAATGTTGTCTGGTGGTTGTGCTCATATCGATCAGTCATCAAATAACCTAAAAATTTTGTGTTCAATTTTTCATTGAAGTACACCAGGTACAACATTATATAGAAAGGCCAAATTTGATTAGTAGATTAAAACTAAAATAATTCATTTGACTCAAAAACCTTTATTGAAAAATTTTTATTACTCACCTTCATACTCCTTAGTCCAGCCTTCTGAACAATCTCTCTTAGCTGGTATCATCATTACAGTAGATCTGCTGTTGGTGTAGCACTTTGCACAAGGTGCGTTCTGGTCATGAATGGAGTTGGGAAAAATCCCAAATTGGAAAGTTTGATATTCAACTCCTGCTACGTAAGAAGCTGTCTCCCACGCTAGTTTGCCGTCAAAATCTTTGTTGAACTGAGGATCCCATGGCATGCATAGGTAGTCCACTCCACCTCCTGATTGGTGATAGTTTGATCCACCAGTGTATCCTTTAAAAATTGGTGAAAAGATTTTGTAACTAATTTACTGATCAGAAATGCTGAATTCAACCAATTGAGAGAGTCAATAGACACAAGCATCGCTAGTAGTTATCAAAATAAAAGGTCAGTTTCTGAGTTTAATGATTAACAAAAGCAGTCAATACCTTTATACAAAAGGATAGAGTCACTTCCACAAGTGGTTCTGCCCCATCTTGTGTAAACAGCTCCACCAGCTACACCATCTTTACCAGGCAATCCTTGGGGTCCTGCAGGTCCTTGAGGACCCATTGGTCCTACTTGCCCTAATAATTAATTCAGGTGCAGATTAATTTTATAGCAAATGTCTAATCAGGTAGAAAAAAATATTGATTCGTTAGAAAAGAAGTGGTTGCTTACCATCTTGACCATCCTTTCCTGGCTCTCCACGCAGATCAGCTAGTTCCTCTGTAACACAATGGTTTACTCTATATCAGATTAGTTAGTCACTGTTACTAACATATAGATAAATTGAGATGAAACCATTTATTGTATCACAAACTGCTCAAATGCATATAATACAATACATTCGTGGCAATTTTACTGCTGATTACTTACTTAATGGTAGGTTGGTAAGTGGATTACTGCTGCCTACCACCTCCCTTTTCTTTACTGTGTGTGAACTTTTGTCTAGCAACTGAAACAAGCAATCCACAGTTTCGATACAGTCGGTTTTTGAAAACTGTAACCAAAAAGCGGTAAACTTCTAACACAATGCCTTACGTTTAGCACCAAGTCAGTTACGGTTTCGTTGATTGACTGAATATTTTTTTCGATCTTTTCAAACCGCCTTTCAATTTTGTCAAACCTCTCTTCCACATCTACAGAATTTTTCTCAGACAGAGTGTTACAAAAACCTCCGCAGATCACGCCACAAAGTAGCAGTACTAAAGTTACTCTACAAGTTTCGTATAACATGCTGCTTCCTGTTATACTACGCAGTCAGAGCCTGAGTGCCTCCAACACAACTCTACAGTTAATTAATACTCAAGCGATAGAGCATTCAAGCGTTTCATTGGCTATTATACACGTGAAAAATTAAGGTTTATGTTATCATACTGCACCCAATCAAACCTGTTCAGCTCTCAACCTCTATTCATTACTTGTCAAATAAATGATTTGAAGCAGCGAAAACACTAGTATTAGTTATAGTCTCTGTATTCACAAAGTCATTGCTGAATTATCATTGTTTTTGTAGTGTTGTTGGTAGTCTTATTTCTTACAATTTGAGGTACGTACTTGCTATGTAGTAGTTAAAATCACCAAACCGATATACAAACCATGAATGCACTGATTGGGTGGAGCAGAGTTTCATAGCTTTCACTATATCAAATTAAAACAGATTGAACCCTGAGATTGAAGCATGTAAAAAACTTGTAAATTGGGTAAAGTTGAAGGAAAGAGCCCTCAACTCCCCTATATAGAAATTGAAAAAAGTTAATTATTCAAAGGAATAACCAAATTTTGTAGCATAGAACAAGTTTGGAGTTGCTTTACTTTTACACAATTGAGACTGGAAAGACAACTCTCATCTGCATAACATTTTAAAAGGATCGAGTGATTTTTAATTTGTCATTCGTTTATTGTACAAAGGTGTTACCATGATGAAGAGCAGACATAAAAATAAAATGTCACAAATACTTCTTGTTCTATGCAGTTAAAGCTTGTTCCACCTGCATTACGTGAAGGAATTGCCGTAACACCTTCCTGCTAGCGCACTAATTGACATCAACTGACTACAGCTTTTGTGCTGTACAATGAAGAGTAAAAAGAGCAGACAATTTCTGTAATGGATATTTTTTCTTGGAAAAAGATGGTCACGCTCAGTGCTAGGTAGCGACTGAGTTGTGCTGTGTCTTTTTAAATCACAGTTAATAAATCAGTTAATGGATTTGAAGCTTTCACCTTATCATCACCCAGGATTATATGATATCATATCTATATCTGTTTACTTAAAGTATTGTCCTGTTGATGAGCCGCCAAGCTGACTGCGGTTCCAAACCCTGCGAGTGAAAACTGATTTTGTTACTATTCATTACTGGTCAAAGAAATGATTCAGAACAACAAAAACACTAGTGTTAGTTATAGTCTCTGTATTCACAAAGTCAGTGCTAAACTATGATCGTTTTTGTAGTGTTGTTGGTAGTCTTATTTCTTACAGTTTGAGGTACGTACTTGCTATGTTGTAGTAGTTAATATCACCAAACCGATATACAAGCAATGAATGGGAAGGTTGTAAGTGCACCAGTTGTTTGAGCCATCCTGTCACGGAGTCACCTCACCACTGCTCATTGTCAGGCCTAGAAAGGCTGACTGTATTGTTGTGTCAGCAGCTTGTGCGGTGACAAGGTCTAGCAGATAAGTAATAGGACGTGAAAATTCGCTACACATCAACGAGTTCTCAGATATCTTTCAATGAGTGCACTTGGAACAAGTTTTGTCTAAAAGTGTCAAAGGATCGTAAGCTCACTAATGATAGGTTATTGTATTATTTTGCAGTGATAAGTGAAAGAGAAGAGTTCATTGAGATATCTAATATTCTCTCAAAATTTGAACATGCTATCGTTGTTCTGCTAAGCTGCATAGAGACAATGTCTCCCTCTCGTCCATTGTGATGGAATGTTTAACATGTTTAGAACTTGAGAAGTTACAAGCATTAGGTACATGAAACGATGTTTTGCTGTTGATGACTATTATTGCTGGGATTATCAGCCAGCAGCATTCTAACCTTGAGATTGGTAACATTATTCAGTTAACTAATCGTCTTTTTATACACCGACAAAATATAAATTATTGCTGTAGAACTAAAAAATGTCTTGCATTGATATTTAATGCTATCAATGTTTTAGATTAACGAGCTTAATTATGGTATATCAATTGGCAATTTTGAATTAATATCTGGCAGCAGCTGTCAGTCAAACAACAAAATAAATCTCCCTTATTGATACAAGCATTCATCTTAATTATAAAACATGAGGTAAGTTGTATTGTTAGTACTGTTTGGTTGTTTTGTTATCTCTTGTGCAGTTTTAGTACCAGTCAGTTAACCTGATCTAAAGAGTTTTCTGTCTTATCACATCTCTTCAGAAAATTTCTCATAGCTTGTGACCTAAAATGTACATTTTATTTTATAATGCAAAACATCGGGGAACGCCACTGCCCACCCAAGTGACCTAAACGGCTTGAATCACAGACTATGAGATGTAGAGTTTAGTTAGTGGTAGTGGTTTATTATCGTTATTATTTAAAACTTACAGCCATAATTTCAAAGGAACCCAATATTTTATCTGGACCGAAACAGTTTGCTATTAGAAGGAAGAGAAAAGCCAAAAATAATACATATAACTCAAGTGGGTTATTTGGAGCAGACGACGCAAGTGAGTTCTTTCTTTTGATCATACGGTGGACAATGACCTCCACTGGGACAGTAAGTTCTGACAAAGTAAAACAAGCCACCGTTTGTGTCAGCACCTTCTCCAATGATGTACTCAGGAGACTGATCTACACACTCAAATGTTGTCTGGTGGTTGTGGACGTGGAATTCAGTCATCAGATAACCTGAAAGTTTGATCCAAAATTTATATCAACTGATTAACTTGAAAATATTCAAGTTTGGAAACAGAACGTTTTTCCAGAGCTTGAATTACTAAACCAAATACTTTCTTTGGAAACAAAGATTGTGTGGCTTTGCTAAGACGAATGGATGTGAGTATTAAAATGTATTCACCTTCATATTCCTTAGTCCATCCTTCTGAACAATCTCTCTTTGCTGGTATCATCATTACAGCAGATCTGTTCTTGGTGTAGCATCTGGCGCAAGGTGCATTCTGCTGGAACGAAGAATCTGGAAATATTCCAGTTTTGGGGGTCTCATACTCAACTCCAGCCATCCAAGAGCCATACCAGGTACCAGGGTTGACAAGGTTGAACTGTGGATCCAATGGCATACATTGGTAGTTTACTCCTCCTCCTGGATTGCTGTAGTGTGATCCACCAGCGTAACCTTAAAGTATCAAATATGCATCCATTAAATAAGCCAAAAACATTAGAGAAGTTTCAGATGACTTTTAATTCATACCTGAATACAGCAGTGTTGAATCATCACCGCATTCAGTTCTTCCCCATCTTGTATAAACAGCTCCACCAGGTTCCTGAATATTTTGCAACTGAACTAAATGTAAAATAGAAAACATTGTTTTTTTTTCGTTGTTCATTTAATGTAAAACTTTATATAAATTTTTTTGGAGAATAACTTTAGCCTGATTACTTCTCCGAACAACATAAAGTAAACTCTTTTGACTATTTTTCCGATTTTTAAGGATTATTCTATACTTACCATCAGGCAAACCAGAAAGCCCATCACCAACAGACACAACCGCTCTTTTCTTTACATCATGTACCTCATCCAAATCCTGGCTCTCCCTCAGTAACTAAACTCAATAAAAACTGCTATGTTAGATTTTATATGGCTAAGATAATCCCATATTGCATAACATAACAAATGGTACTCCATTACTTACCAGTTTAGTAACAGCTTCATTTAATGATCGGATATCACTTTTCATCAGTTCAAACTGCTCATGTAACATGGAAAACTGTTTGTCATATTTTGCTCCTTGATCAGAAACCTTTGCTTCCAAGTTTTTGAGGTTTTTCTCAGACAAAGTGTTACAAAAGCTTTCACAAATTACACCACAAAATAACAACACAAAAAGTTTATTCATAGAGCTGCGTCGCATCTTGTATTTCCGGTCTTACCTGGGCACTAATAAGCTTTACACCACAGAAGCATGCTTAAATACAAAGTTAGGCATCATACTTCTTCTTCATTGGATAATGAGCTTGAAGAATCAGTTTGATTGGTTTACAATTTGTAATAGTTTATTTACGAACTGACACCAAGATAATTTGTGTTTGTTTCCTAATAACAGTTTAAATAATTGACTAAGTTTTTGGTTTGCACAAAGTTGGATGAATTAAAGACTAATGTTGGTGACCAAATAGGTTTTAGCTTAAGGCTATTTTCCATTGTTACTCGGCCAGTTAAAACTTTGCCGTCCATGGTTCACATACTCATCGCTAATTGATGTCACTAAACTAATCAGTTGTACAAAATTAACATCTTATAATCAATTTAAAGCAATTGCAGACCTCCATATAAAAACTAGGTTACCTTTTGACTGACATAGCTAATTGGTAACTGATCTTTCATACACTGACGCAGCCCTTTATCATTTTGTAGATTATAACCAACTTATTTACAGCAGCATTGAAAGCTATTAAACTGAATCAAGTCAATTCTTGACCAAAAATAGACAGTCATTCAGTGTTTTATTATGTTTTATATAAAAAAATATAGTTTTCATTTTTATATTTCAACTAATCCATATTGACAGTTCACAGAGACTTACTTGAGAAAAAGAGGATGTAAAGCGTACGTATGCATGCAAACATTTACTCAAGTCATGAAAATGTTTGGTTAGTTTATCTGTAACATCAGCGTCGCTGACCTCTCATTCAACCAATAAAGGGTGAATATAAAGCAGCAACCTAATTTTTGTCCTCTAAAGTCGTTGATAACCAAATATCTGGATTCAGTTGTTAGCATGTGAAAAATGTCATAAAATGATTTTTGGCTCGTTGCTCTAAGCTTTCTCTAGCCAGAGTTATATATAGAATAACTTATTAACTCTGTGTAAACTTACTTATCCATAAAAACTTTAACTCAGGTTATGAACTGTGATATCAGTTGTATTATTAATATTGTTTGCTGGTTTCATCTCCAGTGTTAGCACTGGAAGGAATTTGTTTATTTGACAAAGAAAAATAAATAATTGTAACAATAATAGGCATTTCCAAGTAAAATAATGCATACTCATGATGGTGACAAAGAAGCTAATTTTCTTGTGTCAGCAAACTAAAATTAAAATGTTTTTACCCTTGTGGCTTCACAAAAAAATTAGTTTTAATGCGTTTGTATAAAACAACATTCATTTACAAATTACGTCGTTTTTTTTTAAACTGATGCATGGCTAATTGAAATAGAACCATTCTATGGCAATAATTATTTTGAATGCAGCAACAAAACAATGATTTGTCGTCATGCAAACAACAATCATTGATGCAAGTCTATTAGCAGAAGTTAAAGTTGAAAATAGTCAATTATAATCTATTATGTCAGATATCTGTGTGTTATAGCATCAATAAATGTTAGTGATGCTATGAGTAATAATTCATTCGGGTTGGCACTGCTAATCCTTACTATGATAATTTGTGCTGAAATCGTATGCAGGAGTTGTCCTTCCTTTACAATAAGTAGCGAGCGCGATAATCATTTTATTGTTAGTGAGATAGTAAACAACCACGCTCGTATTACTAAGTAATACAAACGTGGTTGTATTACTAAGTAATACAAGTCAAATTTGTGGAATGCTTACAGCACTTGCTAATAGTAATAGTAAGTAGATGAGTAACAACAAAAACAAAAATTAATAATAATTATAAATGATTATTAATAAATATGATTAGAACTGTAAGAAAATACAACTAATTAATGATAAATTGCTACAATAAAATAATAAATGTTTATTAATATAAGAATAATAACAATTTAGTTTGCCAACTTATCAAGCAGAACCATGATTTTCTGAACTCTGCCAGTTTCCCAAAAAAATAGTAAATATTTTATAATTAATTACTAAGCTGTTGAACTCGCAAAGTCATCATTATATAAATGTAACAAAAAACTATTGCAGTTGGAAAATAACAAAAACTGATTTACAGACAAACCGCCAGTTTAATGCCTTCTCCACAAAAGAGTCGTCCAAGCAAATTCGCATTCATCAACGATTCCCATGATTCTAATGAATGCTCAACCCGAACGAATACGAACTAATACGGTTTGAGGAACCGCACTGAGGTAACACAAACAAGACCGAACAACTCGTACGAATCACAATTTCCATGACCCGAATGGACGATTTATGAGTTCAACCCGGACCAATACGAACCATGGGAACATAGTGATTAATAACTCAATCAACTTATTTTTCTGCATGAGTACATATTCTGCTAGAAATGTGTTAACAAAAACTGTGGTCAGCTTTGAGGGAGCTTGAAAATTAGGGGAGTTCCTCGTGTTAAATTTGCTGAAGGAGCCTAATGAAGTACCAAAATATTTGTTTGGTGAGTGCACAAAGATCATATAACTTTTACTAATATATATAAAGACTTCTGTAGTCAACTAACTCTATGACCATTGATATATCGGCAACCTATGTTGGTAACCGAGAAATGAATTTTTCTCCAATTCAACATGCTTCTCAGACAGAATATTGAGCAGCAGCCCAAACACCCAAACAAAACTTACAAAAATCACTTATCAACACAAACATTCACTTATCAATACAAACATTCACTTCAGTTATAAAACTGTGTCATCAGCTGTATTACTAATATTGTTTGGTTGTTATATCTCAAGTGTCAGCGCGGGTGACAGCTCATTAATGAAATATTCACAAATTAATGAAACAAATAAAATAATACAAAGGGATATTGATAACATTTTGATAAGAATTTCTTGCGATTTGGTTTTAGTGTCTTTTGATCAATCATTGTTTTCGCTTCTTAATTCATCCAAATAATAATTTCTCATAATTTTAGTTCAAGTAATGTGTTCTTCTCACAATGTGATTTATTTTTGATAATTTTTGTTGCAAAATATCAGCATTATAAGCTGTTACAAAAATAAAGTACATTACAGTTGAATAATAGCTTTTGTTGAGCTCGTTGCATGTATCGAAAACAAAGCGAATACTGTTCAAATAGTCATTGATTGTCGGCTCAACTGATCATTTTAGTGATGAAGTATTTTGGATCATTTAGAACAGACAACGCATGTCAGCTCCTTCTTGCCGTCATACGGTGGACAATGACCTCCTCTGTCACATTGAGTTCTAGTGAAGTAGAACAAACCACCATTTGTGTCAGCACTCTGTCCGTTGATGTACTCGGGAGACTCGTCTACACACTCAAATGTGGTCTGGTGGTTGTGCTCATATCGATCAGTCATCAAATAACCTAAAAATTTTGTGTTCAATTTTTCATTGAAGTACACCAGGTACAACGTTATATAGAAAGGCCAAATTTGATTAGTAGATTAAAAGTAAAATAATTCATTTGACTCAAAAACCTTTATTGAAAAATTTTTATTACTCACCTTCATACTCCTTAGTCCAGCCTTCTGAACAATCTCTCTTAGCTGGTATCATCATTACAGTAGATCTGGTGTTGGTGTAGCACTTTGCACAAGGTGCGTTCTGGTCATGAATGGAGTTGGGAAAAATCCCAAATTGGAAAGTTTGATATTCAACTCCTGCTACGTAAGAAGTCTCCCATGCTAGTTTGCCATCAAAATCTTTGTTGAACTGAGGATCCCATGGCATGCATAGGTAGTCCACTCCTCCTCCTGATTGGTGATAGTTTGATCCACCAGCGTATCCTGTAAAAATTGGTGAAAAGAGTTTGTAACCAATTTACTGATCAGAAACGCTGAATTCAACCAATTGAGTGAGTCAATAAACACAAGCATCGCTAGTAGTTATCAAAATAAAAGGTCAGTTTCTGAGCTTAATGGTTAACAAAAGTAATCAATACCTTTATACAAAAGGATAGAGTCACTTCCACAAGTGGTTCTGCCCCATCTTGTGTAAACAGCTCCTCCAGCTACACCATCTTTACCAGGCAATCCTTGTGGTCCTGCAGGTCCTTGAGGACCCATTGGTCCTACTTGCCCTAGTAAGTGCAGATTACTTTTATAGCAAATGTCTAATCAGGTAACAGGTAGAAACAAAATGTTGGTTCGTTAGACAAGAAGTGGTTGCTTACCATCTTGACCATCCTTTCCTGGCTCTCCACGCAGATCAGCTAGTTCCTCTGTAACACAATGGTTTACTCTATGTCAAATTAATTAGTCACTGTTACTAACATATAAATAAATTGAGATGAAATTATTTATTGTATTACAAACTGCTCAAATGCATGTGATACGATACATTTGTGGCAATTTTACTTCTGATTACTTACTTAATGGTAGGTTGGTAAGTGGATTACTGCTGACTACCACCTCTCTTTTCTTTACTGTGTGTGAACTTTTGTCTAGCAACTGAAACAAGTGATCAACAGTTTTGATACAGTTGGTTTTTGAAAACCGTAACCAAGAAGCGGTACTTCTAACACAATGCCTTACATTTAGCACCAAGTCAGTTACGGCTTCATTGATTGACTGAATATTTTCTTCAATCTTTTCAAACCGCTTTTCAATTTTGTCAAACCTCTCTTCCACATCTACAGAGCTCTTCTCAGATAGAGTGTTACAAAAACCTCCGCAGATCACGCCACAAAGTAGCAGTACTAAAGTTACTTTACAAGTATTGTACAACATGTTGCTTCCTGTTATACTAGGCAGTAAGAGCCTGAGTGCCTCCAACACAACTCTACAGTTAATTAATATTTAAGTGATAGAGCGTCCAAGCGTTTCATTGGCTATTATACACGTGATAAAATAAGGTTTATGTTATCATACTGCACCCAATCAAACCTGTTCAGCTCTCAACCCCTATTCACTACTGGTCAAAGAAATGATTTGAAGCAGCAAAAACACTAGTACTAGTTATAGCCTCTGTATTAACAAAATCGGTGCTAAACTATGATCGTTTTTGTAGTGTTGTTGGTAGTCTTATTTCTTACAGTTTGAGGTACGTACTTGCTATGTTGTAGTAGTTAATATCACCAAACCGATGTCCGAACAATGAATGGAAAAGTTGTACGTGCACTGATTGGGTTGAGCAGAGGTTCATAGCTTTCACAACATCAAATTAAACAGATTAAACCCTGAGATTGAAGCATGTAAAAAACTTGTAAGTTGAGTAAAGTTGAAGGAAAGAGCCCTCAACTCCCCTATAAAAAAATTCACAAAAGTTATTTACTCAAAAAAGTAACCAAATATTTTAGCATAGAACAAGTTTGGAGTTGCTTTACTTTTACACAATTGAGACTGGAAAGACAACTCTCATTTGCATAACTTCTTCAATAGATCGAGTGATTTTTAATTTGTCATTTGTTTATTGTACAAAGGTGTTACCATTTGAAGAGTAGACATAAAAATAAAATGTCACAAATACTTCTTTTTCTGTGTAGTTGAAGCTCGTTCCACCTGCATTACGTGAAAGACTCATTGTAACACCTTCCTGCTAGCGCACTAGTTGACATCAACTGACTACAGCTTTTGTGCTGTATCATGAAGAGTAAAAAGAGCACACGATTTCTGTAATGGATATTTATTCTTGGAAAAAGATGGTCACGCTCAGTGCTGGGTCTTTTTAAATCACAGTTCATAAATCAGTTAATGGATTTGAAGCTTTCACCTTATCATCACCCAGGATTATATGATATCATATCTATATCTGTTTACTTAAAGTATTGTCCTGTTGATGAGCCGCCAAGCTGACTGCGGTTCCATACCCTGCGAGTGAAAACTGATTTTATAACTAAATGAAGAAAACAACAACAAATGAACAACTCTTGTTTTCTATTATTTATAAATTCAAGGCTTATAAATCATTATATTAGCTAATAGTAATGTAACTAATGCATTATGGGGGAAACAAAATGGCTTCAGCATTATGATTTAAATGGCTGACTTCAAGCTTTCAAATTTCTCCGATATTCAAATCTAACTAGATGTTAAACTGTTTGTGTAACCTTCCGGATCTTAATTAGAATAAATGATAAAAGTGGAGTAGTGAGTAAATAATCACTCTGATGTTATTTAGCAATACGGTATTGTTTTTTTTGTATTGTTGAAGGAAAGTCTTAATGGAGTCCTTTCTTAGTTGGAGCAGACGACACAAGTCATCGCTTTGTTGTCTACATACGGCGGACAATGACCTCCTTTGTCGCATTGAGTTCTAACAAAGTAGAAGAAAGCACCATCATCATTAGCTTCTTCACCCGTGATGTATTCCGGTTTTTCATCTACACACTCAAATGTTGTCTGGTGGTTGTAATTGTAATATTCAGTCATCAGGTAACCTTTAAAGTATGTTTGATATTTAGCAAAGAGTTGAACGAGCGCAAAAAACTGTAAAGAAACGATTTGAGACTTTCTGGACGTGTGATAACCATACCTTCATATTCCTTAGTCCAACCTTCTGAACAATCTCTCTTTGCTGGTATCATCATAACAGCAGATCTGTTCTTGGTGTAACATCTGGCGCAGGGTACATTCTGCTCATGCGCTGAATCAGGGAACACCCCATAAGTATACGTGTCATACTCCACACCATTCATGTAAGAACCCCACCAAGTACTTGATCCATCATACGCCTGGTTGTACTGTGGATCCACAGGCATACATTGGTAGTTTACTCCTCCTCCAGTATACTTATGGCTTGACCCACCAGCATAGCCTTTAAAAAAATTATTGTTACGCTCCCACCATTTAATTTTTTTAGAAGCAAATTTTTATTATGGTTTGTTTTTTCATGATATCTCAAAATACAGACCAGAATACAAAAGCGTAGAATCATTCCCACAAGTAGTTCTACCCCATCTTGTGTAAACAGCTCCACCTGATACTCCATCTTTCCCTGGTATACCTTGTACTCCCATGATTCCAGGAGGACCGATGGGTCCTCTCTGCCCAGGAGAACCTGTCAAGCCATCTCGACCTAATAGATACATTTCTACTTGTTAAAAAAAAATGACCAGTTGCAAGTGAGACAATTTTTAATCAAATGACAAAAGACTCTTGCCATCATTTCCAGGCGCTCCATCTTTTCCTGGAGGTCCACGAAGTCCAGCCAATTCATCTAAGATAAAAGGTCTAGAATAAAGCACATGCTAAACAACTATTAGAAGGCAATAAGGACATATTGAAGCGGTTAACACGTACTCAGTGGAAGGTTAGTGAGTGAACTACCACTAATTACTTCTCGTTTCCTTACATCATGAAACACATCCGAGGATTTGGGGTTTCTTTCTAGCAACTAAAATAATAAGATATTTCTTACTGAATGGAAGATAGCTTAGTATGTTACTACTGATAGCCACTGTTCTCCTCCGCCTATTACGCTTATTTTCCAGAGGTTTCAATCGTTTGTGTAACAGCTAGAAATTTATACACCCCATAAACAAATCAACTTGAATGTTTTAATAAAAGACTGACAGAATTGTATTTGCTGGTAGAGCATATATATTTAAGAAATTGATCTCTCATACTTACAGCATAAACTAAACTAGTCACAGCATCGTTGATTGATTGAATGTCATTTTCTACTTTACCCAAGCGCTGATTAAAATGTTCTTCCATCTCAGAAAGCCTTTTAGCCACATTTCCATCTCCTCTTTCGGACAAAGTGGAGCAAAACCTCCCACAAAATACATCGCAGAGTAAAAATGCTAAAGTCACTCTGTAAAAGTTGTACAACATTTTGCAGTTCAGCTCTTCACCGCCTAGCTTCTACTGATCAAGCTGTAGAAGCTGTAGAAGCTGTAGAAGCTGTAGAAATGAACATAACAACTGATCACTGATCAGGGCTCCTTCCTATTGGCTGACTGAATTATTTAAAGTAAATCAATGCTTATGATTGGTCCAATAAATATAAGCAACCATAAACCAAATTACATGGAGAATAGGTTATTTCTGACACAACCAGTTCCAAAAATGATTTAATATACCGAACCACAAACACTAAAGTTTTTGTTGTATAAAACTGCTTCTAAATTTCTACTTTTGACTCCTTCTTGCTCCGGTGGGTTTCGTACTACAAGGGTTGGTTTTTGTGATAAAAATTTCTCTTATCATTTTGCTATTTGAATTATACCTGATTATACTTAATACTAGCGCATGTGTTGCTTACTTTATGGCTTACTCATTAGTAGACAACAGGAAGAAGGCAACTCTAACCATTTAAACAAGTAGTAGCACACCATATAGCTATAAAAAGTGTAGCTCGTGATAGCAACTTAAAATGAAATGAATAAAATCTCATTTCTAAAATAATAAAATTATTAGGAGTTTTAACTAAGGATAATCCGTCCAGTTATCTCTATCATAAATATTTTGTATCAAAACTTGCTATGGACAACAAAGAGTTGATTGGTAATTAAAATCAATAAATAATTGCAGGAAAACGCATTTGAAAGTTTTTGTATTCTGCTTCTAATGCATCAGATTGTTTGGGACTTCCGCGAAAATTCTCTCTTGGTACCTCTGTATTAAGTATACAGGTTCCAGTGCTGGTTATTTGTCTGCTTTTTAGGAGTTGTGTTCTCGAGGGAATACAACCAAGGTGGAACTGGTGGTAATTTCTACCAGCGTTTAGCAAGGGATAGGGGAAATTTATTTACGCAAAGAGGCTGAAACTTGGGTGGCTGGAAAGGAGAGGGTAGGGATCAGACTGCATGGGTTTCAATAGTTTAAGATGGGGAAGCCTAGAGAAAGGTGTGGGGGGGGGGGGGTAGGAGGGTTAGGCATCAATCTCTAAAGATATCAGTTCCTAGGGCTGCTGAGGAAAGAAGAAGAACACTTACCGGATCATTTTCATGAGGGTGAGGATGTCCAGGGAACGAGGAGAGGCGGGGGAAAGAGGGAAATGATGGGGGCATGGTATAAAGGGAGGGGCAACAGAGGTGGATACAAGGAGGCGTGAATTCAAAAACTAATTGATCACGCAAATTCACTACAATATTTATATACAACTTCCCCAGAACTACCTATTTAGTCCAGCTGGTTGCCATTCTAGCAGCAATAATAAGGAGCCTGAGTCTTGACTTCTCTCATAGCTAACAACTTCTGTATACAGTTGCTAGCAAGGTGGACAATTCTTTCAGGGGTAGTTCTCTAGACTGTTTGGTAGATGCACCACAGGAGACCTTTACAATTTGTTCTTGAGAAGGCTTGTAGTTTGCACATAAAAATTTGCTGGCCAACCAATTGGCTGATAGCAAGTGACTCTTAATGGAGTTGATTGCCTACTTGATACATTACGTTCACAGAATTTACTAGTAACTAAATTGATATATTACTAAACAGATGACCAAGATACACACATACCGTTGATCCTGTTTGTAAAATGTCATCAGTTTAAACTTTTAATGTAAAAAGCTGCAATTTTTCACTCAATTATTTAACAACTCAAACAAACAACCATTTAAAGGTAAAAGGAAATTTTTCATAAACTTATTATTCGTTCTCGAAAACGTTCATGTCGCAGTTAATTGCGTGCAGCTATGAGGTGATTCCAAGTATTTTTTGAGCACGTCTCAGGCATTGAGTTGCATCAACTTAATTAATTCAGAGATGTTTTACATTGTTCTTTCAGTTTTACAGACAATCACAGAAAAGCTTATCTGCATTAGTTGAAAAGAAAATAATTATGAAATATGTTTTGAGGGTAGAAAATGGTTGCTGTAGAGTTTGTGGTTTTTATTGCAAATTAAATTTCAAGTAATTACTCTTGTATTATATTTTTTTCCTGTGATTGCCTTAATGTAAAAACCTCTAAATGTTGCATGTTTCGCTTATCAGAAGACACTGACAGCTCATATCTAATCAGTTTATTATCTGACACCTGGCAATGAGTGTCAGTGATGGCTTGCAATGTTTATGTAGTAAAGCTTGGTCTTTAGCTTATCTGTCTAATCAGGCATTCCATAGAGATATGCTAAAAATAGAGAGGTGGGCAGGCAGCTCTATTGCGTGCCTCAATTCAACTGGCTCCGATTAATTAGAATAGAAAGTAGAACAACATTTTTTTCTTATTCTAAAGTATTTTTCGTAGAAATTAGTTAGGCTTCAAACAAAGTTAAAATTCTCAACTTTATTCCAAACAAAATAGATTTTTTTATCATGAAATCGTAGGTAAATAACAACCTGAACTAAGCATGCAATGTTTTAGACAGAGTAAGACAAAAGTATTATTGTTTATTTCATTTTCATCTTCAATTGAGGTAGTAGATTTGACACTTTGATCATTTAGTACAGGTAACTAAACTATTTGGAGCAAACTACGCAGGTAATTGGCTTGTTGCCATCATATGGTGGACAATGACCTCCTCTGTTACACTGAGTTCTGGTGAAGAAGAAACCTGCGCCATTCGTATCTCTGTTCTCTCCCTTGATGTACTCAGGAGATTCATCTACACACTCATATGTTTTCTGGTTGTTATGATTGTAGTATTGAGTCATCAGGTAACCTATAATGTAGTCAGTGTTATGGAAGAAACAAGTAAACCGAATTTTTAAAAAATTTTCAATTAAATCCAAACATTTTTTCACCTTCATACTCCTTTGTCCATCCCTCTGAACAACGTCTTTTAGCAGGTAACATCATTACAGCAGGTCTATTTTTGGTGTAACACCGGGCACAGGGTGCGTTCTGGTTCCAAGCTGAGGTTGGTAATATTCCCACATTGCCAGTCTCATATTCAACACCAGTTATATAACCGCTGCCCCAAGAAGTATGACCATTATCTACACGGTTGTACTGAGGATCCATCGGCATACATTGGTAGTTTACTCCACTTCCTGGTTGGTCATAGTTAGATCCACCAGCGTAACCTAAAGTTTGCATAATGACATCATTGTCTGTTAAACTTACAAAGAAGATAACGCATTTCATGAAACTATTTTCGTATTTATTTGGCTCGTGAAAAAGTACTACTGACCAGTATTACGTTTCTTTAAACTATGTGTCACTCCAAGTTTGACATTGTTAAACATTGATTGCATCAACATATTTTATTACCTTGAGTATGCCATCTTACCTTTATACAAAAGAGCAGAGTCACTCCCACAAACAGTTCTCCCCCATCTTGTGTATACTTCTCCTCCAGATTGACTGCTTAAACCTGGTGTACCTTGTGGTCCTGGTGGGCCTGGAGGTCCAACAGGTCCTACTGGTCCATGTGTGCCATCTTTACCTGGTAAACCCTGAGCACCGTTTTTTCCTATAAAATCAAATCAGCTAAGTCAACAAATAGATTATTAGTGAGATGGTAAGTTGCTGATATGTGGCCGGTATGGTGGTGGCAATCAGTACCATAAAAAAATTCTAGGCATAGAACTTAGCAATAGGTCGCTTTGCCGGCAGTTTACTTCTATTAAAAATTGTGAGCTTAGAAACATAGAAAAAGACTATAGAGGAAACTTGAGGAAAGAGCACTTACCATCCAATCCGTCTTTTCCTGGAGCTCCACGAAGAGCAGCCAGATCACCTATAAAATACAGTAATTTTGTTGCTCAACACCAAGAGTAGCGAATGGTTCCAGACATAAGATTGTAAAGAGATTTTAATAAAAAAAGTTATACCAAAATTTTAAAACTTTTAGCCCTTTATAGCTACCTGGACCAGATGATCCACTCGTTACCTAGTCTGCTATATAACTACCTGGACCAGATGATCCACTCGTTACCTAGTCTGCTATACAAACCACAACGACCCGTGCCACTGGTTGCCCACTTTGATGGCATGGGGATAGTCACAGGCTTTTGTTGCTGCAGCTGCTGCTGTTGCGGGCCTGCTGCATGATGCCTGTTTCTCTCTGCTATGTCTTTGGCCTGGGGTTATGGCAGTGCGGCTTTGGGTGCTTTGACACAATTAAGGCAAAATTTTGCAAAGTTATCAAAGCTCTCTTTATGTTTTTAAACCTGGTACAGAAATTTGTTCTAAATATTCAACCCTTTAGCAGGCAGCAAGCTGCAGAACACCTCTTTGACAACATCACAAGCATTTAATAATGACAACACTCTCCGCAGCTACCTACCTACCTCTTTTTCTCTTACTTATACAATATCCATGCCTTTACTCAGCAGATATTAATCTGCGCCGTACTGTCCACGGCTAAAGAGATTTGTAGTTCAACTTCTAACTCAATATTAATTGTTATATAAAACTAAAGCCGTTTTTATTTTTACCAGAATAATGGTCTACAGTATGTGTATTATTTACAACAATTACCAGCACAAATCTATCAAAGTTCAGTGCTGAGTTTGAAACTCTTAATCAATGTAAGGGGCCAGTTACACCCTGACTGTATTTATGCAATTCAGATGAAAATTGCAATGTTAAATGGAGCTGACTTGGATGCACTTTTACAGTAGGTACTTACTCAAGTTTAGATTGGTCAAAGGATTGCTGCTAACAACAACCTCTCTTTTCCTTACATCATGTGACTTCTCTGACAGCTTGGAGTGCTCTTCCAGTACCTGCAAATATATATGTGTTTGCTGTACATGGTAAGGAATTTTGACTATAACAAGTTAAATGCTGTGCTTTAACCGGATCGATAAACGCAAAAATATACATTTGAAATCAGCTTATCTACAGAATCTTTGATGGACTGAATGTCTCCCTCAATACTTTCTAATCGCTTCTCAAGCTTGGCAAAGCGTTTCTCATTTTCTTTTTGGTGTAGTAAGGAAGACTTCCTATCAGGCTTTTCTAGTTTCTTTCCTGTCGCACCATCACAAAAGCTTTCAAAAATTACACCACAGAGTAATAATACTACCACTACTCTAGATACACTGTTTAACATTTTGTAAGCGTAGTACCAGCTAGCTAGCTCCTATCGAACTAAAAGTTACAAGCTCTTAATCGGATTTCTTATCAACAACTGGCAGTGAGTTATCTATAGTTGTTTAATGTTACACAGGGGAGCCTCAAGCTGATAGACCTAAAGAAATCATGATTGAAATTGAAAAGAGAATCTGGAATGAGCGTTTTTATGACAGAAGGACGTTTGGCAGTGCATTGTAAGCTTACACATTTGTAGTTAGTTTAAGCAATAGTTCCTTCATAAAACTTAATAGATATATAAAGTTATCAGCACTGCTCCGTGGTGCCAAGCAGAGCTGTCAAACGATATTACTCAGGTATAATGGTATAACTGTTGAAGTATAGTGTTATGATGGAGTAGTATATTTGTAAATAACCTCGTTAGGACATTGTAAAGCACATACACTGCTGAGGGCTGCCTGTTTGAATAGGAGGCATTCTTCCACTAACATGGTGGCTGCAGAGTTGCCAGTAGCCACCAAGCTTAGTACAAATAAGGCACCAAGGCGATGCCAAGCACCGGATTGAGCAATACAGAGACACATGCCGTATCCCGCAAGGCTCGCACTGCTACAGAGTGCTTTTCGCTACCTCTAAGAGTGAAACATACTGGCCGTTGACCTGCTACCACATCGGAGACAACATAATGATTCAAATTGGTTGCTCAGTCATCTCGGCAGCATTGCCAAGACTTGACAGTTGAATTGACTGACACGAGGTATATTAGGCAACCCATAAAATTGGATCTAACATAGATAAACTTAGGCTAAGAACAATAAGTGAACAAGATGAAGTGAGAGATGGAGTTTTAGCCACTACCATGGCTAACAAGTTGAAAGAATTGTCATGTGCTGATATCTGTAAAAACTTCTTCAAAATCGATTGACGGTCATTTATATCTGTAACTGTGATTTTCTGATATATGTTACTTGAAGTATAAAAAGTTAAACACTTGTGCAGCCTGAAGGTAGTTGGCCAAGGAGCGAAACAACCTGCATTGCTTGGAAACTAAATTGCTCTGTACTTTAGTAATCTTATGTCTAAGTCTTTGACACTGTTGCTTTGGGAAAGAGTTTTATTGCTTAGCTGGCATTGGCAGCCGGTGACAACCAAGTTGAAGCTGAATCGGTGGCAGCTTTAAAACAACATAAGGCTGTTGTAAGATAGTACTAGTTGACTAAACCAATGGTGGAGTGTAATTTGTCTCCTGTAAAAGAATTGCATGTCCGATTATTTTTGTAGTTGTCTGAATCCGCCCCTACAAACTTTATCCACCCCTTGTCACTTACCACTTCTCTGGTGTAGATGCTGCTGCCCCACCCTTCCCCCAGCGCTCAGTCACTTCATAACTGTGCACCCTTAACAATAGTTACCTCCAACAACTCGACCATCATAAAGCTGCTTGGGCCCGCTCAGAAGCTCCCCACCTAACCCAAAGACCTCCTATGTTTCATGACATCTTCTCTCCTCCTTGCAAGTTTTAAGCTCCCCCCACAACAAAACAAACCCTAGCTTCATGTCAATACCATCATTGTATAGGCTGGTTGACATCATCTTAGAGTTGCCTACTGTCATCACTCAAGAGAGCACAATTCCCAATAAAACTGTTGTCAAAAAATGCCGAAACCGTGACAGCTATTACAGCTGTCACGCTGTGACAGCTATGACAGCTGTTACTAGGAGTTGCCAAAGTTTGAATGAAATGTGAACAAGTTTAGGCTTTAGTGACTGATACAAAAGACTGCTAATAAACCTGCTTAAAATGAACCAATAAAAAATCTTTAATTCAACTGCAAACATTATCTATACACATACATACAGATTCATATTATTTCAGTCTCGAGTTAACTGTGATAAGAAACACAAATTTCCTGTGCTTTTCATTACTATAAAATTAAAGTTTGATTAGCTTACCATTGATGTATTGTGCATGGCCAGTTGCTATTGTCGTTTCCTGTAGGTTTGTGTGTTGGTGCCAAGGTTGGAGGTCAAGTAGACGAAGAATTTAATTGAGTGGACTTAAATTTCAATTGAGTCAGTCAAAAACTGAAAATATAACATTCTTGGTCAATTGTAGTCATTTTTTCTTACTCAAACAAGCCCACCCCTGGGGGTGGTTTCAATTAGCGTCATAAAAGTGTCCTAAGGCCGTTTTGGTCGTTAATTTAGACCTAATTGGTCGTAGGCACTTATGACCGTTTCAATTACAAAATCTAACGACTGTTTTATGACTAGTTTAGGTCCGATCCCATAACCACTCACTCGTGGTTATAGGAAGGTCCTTAGCATTTATTTGCATGTAATAATGGGCTCATATAAATTATAATAAAAAATGTGCGAGATATTGACAAATAATGTCTGGTAAAATAATGATTGCGGTTAGAAAATAAAAATGTAAGAAATACGATTATTTGAAATAGTCATGACAATCTAAACCAAATTTTACTGCGGCCATTTCTTCAAAAAACATTTATATTGTTTAGATTACATTTGTATTAATATTCGTAAATCAAATTATCCCAAAAACAACAACAACATTTATAGCAGCAATATATATTGTTTAAAAATGATTAACTTTGATGAACTAATAAATAAACAATTTTCAAAGGCGGCAATTTGAAAGGTATAATAATGATCAAATTTCAGTGCAGCCGTTTCTAGGAAAATCTTAGTGGTTTCAATGGTCTCGCCTTAGTGCAACTACCTAACCAAGCGATAGCAAGCATATTGTGTGCGATCACTGATGCTTTGGTCTAATACACAATGATCATCTGCAGCAATTATTTATTAGCTAACGGCGGTCTAAATTAGCGACCACCTAATTGAAACAAGATTAGCTTGGGCCTAGGCTTGTCTTAAAATTGTCACTTATTGGTTATAGGACCAGTTAGGACCAACTTCTAATTGAAACCACCCCCTGCAGGGACATGCTGAAAAATGGTGCATAGTCACACAGAATAGTAAAAGCAAGATTCATAAAAAAATTAACTCGGGAGCGTGTCCAAAAAATTTGTCCTCAAGTAAAAATAAAAAGTGTCAACGTAAATTGTTCTCAAGTAGAAACAAAGTGTAAATTTTGAAGAAATAAGTGTACCAGAAGTGGTAGTGCAATATCTGCTGGATGATGACCAGTTGAGATCAAAGAGAACCTTAAAACACCACGAAACTTATGGTCGGAAATTATTTTTTCTGCAATGACTACGTCATGGGAGTACCATATTCTTTGGTTGGCTGGTTCCATAAAAGGGAGATAATTCTATGGTTGAACCAATATCAAAATCTAATTATAGTTAGTACGCCTATGGTTTTTCAATAGACATTTTATCAGATTTCATTTGGATCCAATCTGCAATTATTTTCTCTAATTATGAAATTAACGAGCTAATGATAGCCATAATAAATATTGTTACTATGTATCAATTTTCACCATTACCTAGTATGTAGCAGTGTTTCTGTATTTTTTTCTAATGTTATTAATACTGTTCTTTACTCGTGTATATAATAATAATTAAAATAATAATTATTATTAGCTAACTCTCAGTTTGTACTAACTGTGACCAATAAATAATAATGGACCGAACTTGTGCACATATCCCATGCACTAAAGATGTTATAATTGTACTTCCAGAGAAACGAGAGCCCAGCCCTAAGACTACTACTGGTACTAGCTATTTTATTTTTATTCTTTATTCTAACTTTTACAAATAAAATGACATCTCCCTCTTTCCCATTTGAATTTGAGTTGCAATTGCTTACTGGTCCTGCTCTGAAAATTTTTATCACAATTCCAAACTAAAGCTCTATAATTTATTGTAACTAAGAGAAGGTGTTTTTGCTCATTCACCCCAAAGTTTCACATCTTGGTCCTGTGAAAAAGTTCCCCATGTGTTGGTGCAAATCCAACTAAATGCCCTAAGGTTTAGAAACAAGCCTTTCTTTAGTACATGGTTTCCTGTACTTGAAAATATCAATATTTCAGAATGAAATTTTTTTGCTCATTCTGGTGCGCAAACGTTAGCAACATCCAACAGCCCTTTCTACATGAATTAATTTTTATGCAGTTATTTGCTCCTTGAATACCGATAGCAACAACGCCTGATTTGTGCTCCCTTTCTTCTGTGCCTCTGAAAAAATAAACAATAAACCCACTGCTGCCAATTGTGATCAATCATATTGACACAAATATGATTAAAGTTCATTATTCATCAACAGAAATCAGCAGTCGCCTTTCGTGCGCATTTTGAGTCCTCAACTCTTTTGAAATTGAAATATGTCTGATTTGAAGCAGGGTAGAGCAGATCAAGACTGTTATAGACAATAGAAAACAAGTTTTTATTTCTTTGCTATTAATTGAGGCAGGTGATGAAAAATTATGCAATCGAAACAGCTGTTATTGAAACAAACCGAGAATAGGGCTGGTATGTCTGTAACATATGTCTGTTTTCCTTTAGCATTACACTAAAATGGATATGCTTGCTATTTGTCATTATTTTGTCAAAACAGTTATCTGATGAATTATTTACAAATGAAATTACTTTCATGATAAGGATATCAACTATTTAAAGTTGGTTCTATTATTATTATTATTCATTTAGTTGTTAATAAGTAAATAACAACTTTATGAGCTGCCATAAAACAGTGCTATTGGTATCGATATTATTAGGAACTATACCCTGGTACAAAAAAAATTGGTAGGTTTTGTAATATTCTTTGTATGATTTATTGAGGATCGATGTCAGATAACAAAAAGTATTTATTAGATTAAAAACAATAGTCAAATGTTAGCAGCCATTGTCTTTGACTGATGCAACCAACAGCTCTATAAGCAATAGCTCTTGTCAACTAAAACATGAGAATACAACTTCTAATTAATATACAAGGTAAGACAATTTATAAATGTGTATGATGCTATGATGCGTTAAATGAATTGGCTGGGAATTTCCAAAGCAAGAGCAGACAACCTTGCTGTTATTATGCCCTATTGGGAAAATGTCAATACCAGTTGAGCCATAACACAAGACACCTCATTTTCTCGGATTTTGGAGTGTCTTACTGTTCACTCATTCTTCTCATATACTCTCTTTAACTATCCTCCCCCACTGCCAGGCCAGTAGATTGGAGCCACCTGTGCTATTAGGCACACGGCAAATTGATATTAAAACTTTCAAGTGGTCTGAAGTGTGAACGGTTTGCCTGCACACTAAAGTAAATGGTGAGAGAAATCAACCTGTAACTGCCATTTTAATAAACCGCACAACTTTGGGGCAATGAAGAGTATATAGAAAAGAGGTGGCGGTTTCTGGTTCTCTTTGCACCAAGATGGCCAATTGTTATATATTCTTCAGTCATATTGAAAGTCCCCACCCTGTGTATTAAAGCACTTTGGGACCTAGTAGGCCCATGATTGTTGCAGTCAAACTCGTGGGTTGAATTTAGTTGGAGTTATGTACTACTGCAAATTTGTTTATATTATAACTCAAAAGCCTAGACGTACAACTATGTTTAGAAGTGACCTCATTATTAAGATTATATGAGAGTTATAGGTCTATGGTTTGTAGGTAAGCAAGTTTCCCACCTCCCGTTGAAGAGATTGCTTAACCTGTGTACTTGACTTCTTTATTACTAGACAACATTACTTACAAGCAGTATCACCGGCCATTCTTTGGAACACAATCCCCGATGCCAGTGAGCAGCAACCACGTGGTGGCCACGTAAATTTATTATTATTCATTGGCACACTACTATTACTTTGCAGGAAGCTTTAGAAGGCCACCTCAATTTACAGTTATTAATTGTTATTAGGATAATGCACAGGTAATAAATAATCAAAAAATATCAACAGTTGGAAGGTAATTGTGAAAAAATAAATAATAATTTTTTTTTATTATTTATTATTGTTACTGACTGATGATGATGATAATCCTCATCATTCATATGATCGATAATGGTAATAGTTATAATACTACTGACTGATGATAAAAAATAAAAATAGTTATCATTATTAATAATTTTTATTAGGAGATTGATATGATGGATGGTGATGATGATAATAATGATTGGTAATATTATTATTATTATAATAATTATTATAATAATAATGATAATAATAATAATAAAGAAATCATCATCAATGTTGCCCAGTGAGGCGGATCAACCACCAAGCGTAACTCTTAACTAGCTATGTATGCTTATATGTTTATATGATGATATATGCGCGTGTATATATAAACTGTATGCGTACATCATCTGTTGTAACCATTATTATTATGATTATTATTAATTATAATCAATCAATGGTTGTCTAATTAAATTATTATTTATTGGTAATAATAGTAACAATAATAATTGCAAATAATATATGTTTTTATATTCAACAATAGAAATGATGATAGTCAAGCTGAAAATAATTTTGTTACAACGATTAAAAACAATAAAATTTGCTATAGCCCCGCCCCGCTATAGCAAATAAATGAAATTTTATTTAATTAAACTATACCAGTGTTTAGCTCTGCCCGAAATATTTATGTATCGCAGACAGTGAAATTTCGTGCTGCTGTAATGTAACATTGCTTAGAAATTTTTTTTGAATCTGCTTCAGATCATAATTAATTTCTCTCATAAATTTTGTCAATTATTCAAAATAATACAGCAGCATGTAGCTAACATGCACGCTCATATATATAGAAAAATTATCAAAACAATTAAATAACTATCTGAGTCGTTGCACATTTTGGTCAAAGTATGAAGACTTTGAGCGCATGGTGGTACTACAAGACCACGAGGTTGGAGAGGGAGAATTTAGGAGAACTCTTTGAGGGAAATGATTGGCTACCATGTGACATTTAAACCACCTTTATAAACGACTGAGTTTCAGAGATATTCAATTTTTCCCAACAAGAGTTTTTGGCATGTAGGTATGACAAAATCTTATTCTGCTGTTTTCGCAAGGTCATGTGATACAAAAACTGGTTGGCTGTTCGATCTAAGTAATGCTTAGAAAATAGTAAAAAACAAATGAAAAATTATTGATGATGGCAACACAGTGAGCCATGTAGTAGGTCTATAGTTGGTAACAAACTGGCATTCTGATAAAAAATGATTGAACAATTCTTTTACAATAATAATGTATATATTTATGAAAGTTTAGACACTTCGTTCGCATTTGATTACGGCGCTCTCTCAATAAATGTAAAAGAATGTCTTGAAAAGCTTTGTGAATCACTTTCCTTTTGCCCCAATTTTCCAAAAGAAGACACGCTCTTAGCTCACTTTTGGTACATATGACTTTGCACTATGATTGATTTTTGTTTGTAGTTTTTGATGAAGCTTTGAATTTTATGCCCAATTTTTTGCTCATGGCGTGTAGCTCCAACAGGATACAATGTGTTTCTCAATAAATACTCAACTGCTATTGGTCAAACTGAAATTTTGTCGCCACGGGCTGCAAAAATGGTACCGTAGTCAATGATGGAAATGTTAAAAACATATTGAAACCAATCACAGACATTTGTGAGAATTAGTCGCCATTACATTTGTTCAAATTCGCGCATTGTTTTACAACTACCTCTCCCCGATCAGTGTGATTGTTGAGAACACTTCCATCTGCCCAATGGCAGTCGAGTATTTGTGGAGGACACTACATCCTGTCGGAGCCATGCGCCATGAGCAAAAAGTTGGGCAAAACATTCAAAATATTATCAAAAACTGCAAACAAAAATTGATCATAGTGCGAAGTCTTATGCATCAAAATTGAGCCAGGAGTGTCCTCTTTTAGAAAATTGGCACAAGGTGAGTGATTCACAATGTTGTTAAAGAAATTTTTGACATATATTGAGGGAGTGCTGTAACGAAATGCGAACGAAGTGTCCACACTTCCAGTATTATACATATCTTATTGTATAGAATTTTTTTAATTATCATTTTTATTACAACGCTAGTTTGTTACCAATCATACATGGCTCACTGTGGATGGTAATACTTACTACTAACTAACGATAATTAATATGAATTACTTATTAATAATTATTTAAAAATAACAGTATAATTAATCCAATATTATCATTATTGAATATTTATTATTATTTTTATATTAATGAATGAAACTTTTGATTGCATAGATATTAAAACAAATCTGTCTTTTGCAAATAAAGGTCAAAACACTTTCCTCCAAGTTTGATTTATGTACACACACACAAACAGTGAAATTCAAAACATTCAAGTTTTATGTTACAAAGCAGTACTTGTTTGGTGCTGGTTTGTCTTGCTAAGTCAACAACCATATTTTTATGTCATCATTGCTTTAAGTGTACATCCTGTGGTTTAGAAGGCATTTTCAGGCATGTCAGAAGGTATATTTTTCAAATTTTCGCTAGCGCGAGGCTATTAGGGGCAGGGGTGCCCGCGCTTCCTTCCCCGCACCCCTTCTCTGCACCCCCTTCCTCGCACCCCTCTCCTCCCACCTAATACATCTTGGTTGCACTTTGACAAATTACTAGTTGGTCAAATGTTTGGTTAAATACATCCCTGTGTGAGCTATATATTATTATTTAATATTTTTCAGGAACCCATCACTAACTCTACGCATGCAGTAATGTTTGTTAAAATCAAATTGCTCCAGAACATTCTCAACGAATCTCTCTTCCTGTTTAGAATGGTAACATTGAAAATTTTTATTTTTTACATTTTATCAAAATGCAAGCGTAACTGTATATATTCCCATAACTTTTGCCTATTTTTGTGTAAAGCAAAGTTAAGTTTAGGTTTTGCTTATACCAGTTAAGTAAACTCTAAATGCATTTTTCATTTGGGACCCAAAGAACTTAAAAAAGCAGACGGTATCCATGTGAATTAATAGAGTTTGTATTTATAGCACTATTTCTTCATCCGGCTCAATGCAATTAAACAAACACATCTGGATTGTTTAAAGCTATCAAGCTATAATGTTTTATGTTAACAGTCTTTGCTATTTTGAATTAGTTATCAGAATCCTGGCTACTCAGGCAAACCCAAGATAATTTGGAGGGCTGCTACTGTAAAAGTTCTAGCTGCCAGAAAAAACGTAGTGGTCAGGTTAGAGAAAAAATCTATTCTCACTAATAAAACTATTTAATTATCCAGAAAAAAATATTATTATTACCTTAGCCTTAGTTGATAAGTGATAAACATATGGTAGTATTATTTATTGCAGTGGCTTTCAATGCTCCGTTATGTTAGTCAGGAATTTTTGTTACTCACTTGTTCTATTCATATTCATGCCGATATCTTCTGAGGTTCACAAATTGTATTCATTTTTTGCTTTGTCCTTGATGTGTAAAATGTTATTTATATACTCAATAAATCTTTACATTCAATCTGTCTATGAATCACGATTTATCAATCAATGAATCATATAATCCTGAAACGTTGAAATATAAAAAGGTAAACTGAAGATTAAAACTGATCAAACCAATGCAAGTTTTAATTTACAATCACTTTTTATATGAGCTGATTGAAACGAAAGCAAACTGATACACATAATTCTTATACACATAAATAAACATCTGGTGATTTGATATACGACCATGAGCAGATTAGAAATTGTTGCTTCTGAATACCAACTGTTTGATGGAGAACCCAATTTAAACTGAGTCATAGTTCATTGCATGTTATGTAATCTTTGCGCCTTAACATAATGATGCCTGACATCTTTAAACACTGTAAAATGTAAACATCCGACAAGCAAAGATCGACAAATTCCACAGTTGACACAAAAAATATTGCAAATAATTTTTATAGTTGCTGTTGCACAACCAACCATTATGTGTTAAGCTAAACTATTTTATTCTAATTAAATCACATGTACATTTGCTTATTTAATTTCAGCGGCTTCGTTTATCCTTTATGATAATAAACAAACTATCGGTGATACTTTTTGTTTTCCAGCAATGTGAAAATCACATGAATGAAGTATGCTTAAGAGTAATGTGGAGCTCAGAACTATTTGTCTCTAAGGAGACAGCTAGTATTGTGAGAAAGGGAATAACTTGAAGTACAAAATTTGATTTAGATATCAATATACATACAAACAAACAAACATATAAGTTATAAAGGAGGCTAAGAAGGATCAGGAACCCAAGTTATTTTTGAAGAAAAAAAAGCATGACACATGTTGCAACATTCGCAGGTAGTTTGGGATTTTCGGGATTTCGAGTTATTTTTAGAAAAAAACACGACGACACGTGTTGCAACCTTTAACCGGTAGGAAATGGAAATTAGGAAAATTGGGAATCCAAGTTAATTTTACAAAGTGTGATGACCGATAGTGCAATTTTGGCCAATAGAAACATGGTGCAAAAAACATATATAAGAGGCAGCTGGGCTGCATTAAAACGTTAGTAAGTTAGTTGGGCAGCTAGACAGTTAAAACTGAGGAGAGAAGCAATGAAAGTATCTTTGAAGGCACTTCTGGATTATTAGATCAACTTTGGAGAACAGCAACAAGGACATACATTTTTTCCACGGAAGTTAGTAGAACAGCAGGACTACACAAGTGAGCAAGAACAGACGCGTTATCAAAAAGGAGCATTCATTTTGGACTATATGTATTGGAAGGAAACATTGATTCGCGGAGACACTACAGAAAGCGCTAGATTATTTGAGATGAGTGATTTATTTTGACATTTAGCATTAGGTAGATAGAACAATATTAGCGCAGTAGCTGAAACATTGCGGACAGTCAGCAATAATTGTGAAGAGAAGTGCTTGACTTATGAAACTGGTAAATAGATATACATATTTAGTCATTGGAAGTTGACTTTTATTGTTTTGACATACTCAGCAGATATCAGTGTTTAGGTAATACCGTAATTGTTTGGGAAAGCATCGTCTTTTGCTCTACGGAAATAACTTGGAATCTAAGCTTAGTTATACAGATACAGGGCTAGGGGCACACTTGCAGAGAAAAACCGGTTGATGTAGATTTTAGTAATTAGGAAGTTGTCAGTCTGATTTGGTTGTTTTGACAAGATTCAGTATACATCCGCGTTTAGATAGTACTGTAATTTTCTTAACGAGAGTATTTGGATTGTTGTATTGAGTAGACATCTTACATACCTCAATTATTTGATATACCATTTGCTTGAATTCAGCCTTCACTATCAAACTTGTTTTATAAAAACGATAGCAACTGACACAAATTCCATCAAGGTTTTGGTGAGTTGTGGTGGCAAATAGCTACGATTTTTGGTTTGGCTCACTCTTAGGGGTCAGCTCACATTTTGAACGTGGGTTCCCTTGGGTTCAATTATAAATAATCATATTCCATTTTCAATAATCTTATTGATATAAATTATAAATAGTCAATTAATTGAAAGACAACCAAAAAGAAAATTTACTTAGCTATCAGTTTGATTTTGTTTACATATTAATCTCATTGGTATTGACTAGTCAGTCAGATAGGTTGTTTTGACAACCATCTCCAGCTGATCGTCGTATAGCACTAGCAGTAACATTACAACTGTTCGCTTGTTTAGGATTTGTTTTTGTTTAGATATTTATAATTGTCAGGAGGTTAGGGACAGGCCATAGAATCGTTACCTATGAGTCTCAGACGGTTACAAACGATTACTGATTGCCTGTATTAAGTTGGAAATACAGTCCTCTGGCTTACGGGCCCATCAGTTAGAAGTTTAACTTGTTATTGTTTATCTAATTTTTATTCTTTAGTTTTTCATTATTTTATTTTTTATTGTAACATTGACCACAATCAAATTTTAAAACCGCCAGCAGTTCACATGTTAATAAGTTCAAACGTGTAGCTTTGTCACCAGGGTATAGCTCAAGAAGAACCTGAAAGCCTGCAGTAAACGATATACTGGTAACTACCAAGTGTAGCTGTATACATTTGATGTGTGTATCAACACAGTTTGGCAGTTGAGAAAATTCTGCTCTCGTGTGGTTTATTGATAGTGGGTACAATTGGCTGTGCATCTCAACTGTTGCTAGTTCTCTGTGCTTGAGGCTGTGGGCTTGTGCCAGCCTGACAACAGACTGTTAGCTGATGGAAGTAAGGCATTTGCACCTACTCACTATTGTGTGCAATTCTATTTGAATTTTGTGCATTAACTTAGAGGAGCTGGCAAAGAGTTGGGAATTGCTTTCTTTCCTCTGTTTGTCTCGCTTCACGCTATGTATAAATGCTCCAACCTTTGTTACACCTAGCTTCACATCTGCAAATTTTTTTAAAAATATTTTCAAATCTAAAGTGCAACCAAGAGACTTTCACAAGTTATTTTCCGATAACTCTACTGCAAGTATGTTGTTTAAGTAAAAAAAGAAGAAATATAGAATTTCAAAATTGGCGGGCATCATTTACTTTTGAAAGCAAAATTTTACTCCATAAAATTTTTGGTGTTTGTCATTTGTTTATGAATAATAAATACTATTCACCTGCTCCAAGAATTTTTAGCGCCTATACAGTATAATACATTGACAGGTCATAATTCTAATGCAAAATTTTTTTTATCAACTTAGCTACGCAGGATAGCTAGTTTTGCAGCCAAATCAAGCTTGTGCATGAAACTCCGCCTAATTAAAAACTGCTCAAGTCTTTTTTATTGGTACCAATTAAGGAAATAAAACCAATGAGCTTATTGGTGTTATAGTACAAAAAAATAATAAAAACAGATTGATTTTTTATTAAATGAAATATCGTATACCAATATAAACATAACCTTTTTGCACCATTCTGCATAATTGCTGCAAACTACGACAACTCAACATAATGAAAATGAGGAAAAAATTATGTGTTTCAGTAGTGGTCATCTGTGCGTGCATTAATTATTAAAGGTGCTCTGTCACCGATTTTGGGTTGAATTAAACCCTATTTATCTATTCCTATGGATTTTTACCCCAAAAATTTTTTCGGAGTTGTGCTCTCGTTAGTTTCATCTATAGTATAAGCACAATAAATACTAAGTTGTACGCAATTTTTCTTTTCAATACTCAGCTAAGTCAATAAGGCCATAAAGCAGAGTTGCGAAAATTGGCTTGTTCGGATAGAAGGAGGGCATCCCAGTAACGGTCATTGCGCACAGACTTTCAAGAGCATAAAAAATTAGGTTTGCGATTGTTTTCAGATTTTTTTCCAGGTGTTTTAGTTGAATCAGCATTTGAATTTATTATTGATAGGTTTGCTATTATGTACGCGTTGACATTCACATGATAAATTACATGGCCAGTATCTCACAAACTAAAGCAATATTACAGTTGAAAAAATTGTTTTTAAATAATATCAAGAAGTTCCAATTATCATTATTTAGAATTTATTTGTGAAGAAAAAACTCCCGGTTTTCATTGTTGCCTCCGTTGTTGTTATCAACAATAACAACTATTTTCAATTCTGAATGACACGTTAATTGACTGAACAAATTTTGACAACATAGATTGTAAATAAATAGTGATTTTCAAATACAATAAAAAAATAAATAGAAACCAATTTATGATTATTTTTGGTGAGACTATGTAGCACTTTTGACATTAAAGAAAAGACGACTCCGACTAATGAATTGCGTGTCAATCCAATGACATGCCACATTTGAGCAGACAACTAAAAAAACTGCCCATTGTCTGATCAGTAAGGAAAAACTGAGTGGATTTCATACGCTTTACATTTTCTTTAATGCATTTACATGATTGGAAATATAAGCTTTTATGTAAACTTGTAAAGCTGGAAAGAGATTTGACAACACAATAACAACAAAAATTCAGCTATTGTTGTTTATTACTGCATTAAACAATGAAAAACAACACATTTTACTGTGTCATTCAATAAACTAATACGAGACTCACTTTAGCATCGATTTAAAGCATACTGAACTTTGGTTGAAATTGGGCCTGTGTGTTTCTGTAGTAAAACTGAACCACAAAAATTCACTGAATGAGTTTTTTTAGAGAATTTCAACGAACGCAAAAACTTTATATTAGACAAAGGACCTAAAACTTTGTTTGCAAGGAACTATCCTTGGTTGCTAGTTTTTGTTGAAGATTATAATTTATAATAACTTTAGGTAGCAGGGACTAGAAAAATAAACTGATAGTGACGCTTGGTGTGATTTCACATCTTCCTATTCTAACAAGACCAGTAATAGAAAAGTTAAGTTTCAATCTCTGCAGCATGCATGTTCTGCAATACATCATTAGGTGTAGCTGCCTTTTGCATGTTAGCTGATTGCTCATCGGATAGTTGGAGGCATCTGTGGTATTGTGGTTAAAGTGCTTGCATTTCAACCAATGATCTGTGCTTCAATTTTGAACACAATACCTGCTTGCAAGATATTTGGCATCCTATGTAATGCCCTACCTGGCTGGATATGGGTGTAACATAAAATGGTCCCTAGCTTGATTGCACTCTCCAGAATGACTATGGAGTCAACCTTGTAAAAGGTGTCTTCTGCTTTTTCGAAATAATAGCCGGTTTAATGGCGGGCATGGGTATAGGGTGCTGCTCCCATAAACTACCAACTTATGAGAATCGTCTTTAGGGTTGCCTTCCATGCACATCAGTAGCGATATAATGCGAAATCGTTTTAAATCTCACCATACTCGCCATTTTGGAAACTTTAAAAACTTACCTTCCATTTCTTACCAAACATTTCGCAATCAACAGCTTTCAAATAAATGTTAACCAATCAGAAACCTTTCAAGCATTTGCGGAGCTGGTTAGAAACTGGTTAATTATCAATTATTAATTAATAATCTTATTAATAAGTGATAAGCTTGCATGTTGTTTTTGATGTTACTTATTGAGAAATTGACTTGTGCCATACATAGCAAAGTTTCCAAGACGACAGTTGATTATTAATAATATTTAAAAAAAAAAGGATGGTACTCTACAAAAATTTTGACATACTATTTTGAGGTTTATCGGAATGATTTAATCGTAGACTTTGTACCCAACATTTCTTTTACCTCTTGAAACTCCTATTGTGTTTTCTGTTAGTCATCCACATAACACAATAAAATTCTCATCAACAAAACAATGAACAATGCAAGTGCTGTTCATAAATGGACTTTGGTACATGTACTTACACACTGTTGCCATCATTCTCAACTTTTCGTTATACTAAGGGACGCTGATGCTTCTGAACGGATGATCTACACTAAGCTGTGAATCTCTGCCAAAAATCGGCAGCCAGATATGCAGTATGATGACTTAGGGTAACCCTCTGTCAGTTGTTTTAACCTGCCATGTGTATGATCTACGCCGGAATATTATGAATCAAATGCTGCTTGCTATTAAGATATACACACATGTTGCTTTATTGCGTTATTTTGAAAGTGTATTGCTCGATTTGCAGTGATTTGATTACAAACAAGCTATGAAGAAAGCTCAGTATAGAATCGCAATGTTTACCTTGGCACATTTTAAAGTTTACATTATACCATTTTGACCTGTCGACCTGATGCAATCATTTTCCCATCAAGCAGATGCTTTAGCATACCTGAGGCATGTGGAATGAATACAGGTGCAGGTGACATGCCATATATTGGTTAGTAACTCATCACTACACAATGGCATCCTACCTAGTCTCGTTTCACTATCTACTAGTATGGGTAAGTTAGATCATAACTCGAGGTTATAATTTGCAATGCATGATAGAGTTGCTTAGCTGAGTTTTCATGTGCTGGCCAAACTTAGAAAGCTCCCAAGATTTTATTTCAACTGTTTTATTCATAAAAAAATTATAAGAAATGTTTTTTTGGGTTAAAAAGCGCTACGTTTAGAACTATTTTAAGGGGGGAAGAAGAAAATATTTAGTTAAACGTTGTTTGTTCAAGTTTTCTTCTTTTTCATTTAAACTTTCAAGTGTTGATGTGAAAAAAAGGGTTTTTATGCTCTCAACACAAATAGTTTCCCCGAAGCTTGCATTGTGTGTACATGGGTATAAATAGCTGTCTGTTATGGTAATCATTAGTAAAATAAATATAACCAGTAACATAAATAGCATTTTTACAGGGTTTCTTATGCAATGTATACATACAAGCGCTTAAAAGAAGTCGCGATGATTGCACCGAAGAAGCTTTTCATCAATTAAAGCACTACAAGCACTCACAGATGACACAAAATCTCACCCATCTACCGGGAGGATACACCACTCACATTGAATATGACAGTTACATGCCTGGAGGCTACATCTATTCCACTACAAACTCAATCTACACTTTAAAGCGAGATGACAATTCCAATAGAATTAAGATTAATCTTGTTGTTTCATCACTGAAACATGTAACCTCGTTTGCTCAATTGTATAAAAGTCAGTTGATTATCGTTGAAAGCAGAAAAAATTGCATTCGGCTGCACGGTAGGGTTACTAATACTACTGCAGTTCTTGCTGGACAATGTCAAAATTTTGGGTACCGCGACGGTTCTTTCCTGCAAGCAAGATTCAGCAGACCGTTTGACGTGGCGTCTTTAGATGAAAGAAAGTTTATTGTGACCGATTATTTCAATAGAGCTATCAGAACTCTAGATTTTACAAATCGTAGCGTCTCCACACTTATCTCATTCCCAGCTAACTTTCCACGCTCAGTTGCTGCTGATTCTAGTAAAAATACTTTGTATGTCACCACAACATCGCAGCTATTAAAAGTTTCTCTGGTCGACAACTCCGTGAAAACTATCCAATGGTTTAATACTCAAAGTTTTAAAAACTTGCGTTCGCTCATCTTTTGGAAGCCCAACCAAATCATGAGACTTTCCGACAGCCACCTAGTTGTGTCTGATTATGGAAATACGGAGCTACAGTTTTTAGAAATGATCAACCGAACTTACACATCGATAAGTGTATCTTCAAAACCAGGTGCTATACTGCTGCTTCCAGATTGTAAAGGAATACTCGTTGGAGAAACCTCAGGTCAAATTACCTACCTAAGTCTGTCAGGTATGATTACTGTTTCGCATAGGTACTCACCTTTTTGAGTTGTATTGGATCGCATATTGCAGACTAATTACATAAATATTTAAAATGGCGAGACAGTTATGCCGAATGATAAATACTTAATAATGGCGATTTTTTGATCAGATCTTAAAGAAACGGCTCATTTACTCTATTCTAAAGTTTCCCTACCTTTAAAAAAGACAACTCCAAATAAAATATTACAACCATCAGCCATGCTTTAAATTGTGGTCTTGCCCTTTGTGGTTGTTGTGCAGAAATACTCCACAAAATCATTGCATGTTAAATCCGGGTGGTGCTTTGTAAAATGATGGAGTTGATTTTGTATGTTGAAGAACACAAAGAACGGTTTTGATGTTAAAAATGATGACAACAAGCTTGATAAACCAGCCGTTTAATGTGGGGGCAAAGACCTTTTTTTAACCTGCTTTTTCGCGCTACTGGTGTGGCAGAAAAAGAAATTTTGTGAACTTTTAAAACTCCAATTTGGCTTTTAGCTGCTGAAGCCGAATTGGAGTTTTCTGATGAACTATAAGTGTTAATATCAGACAATTTTCTGAATAAACCCATATTCATCAAGTCAGTTACTACTGCCTTTGCTACTTTATTGTCTAGTAAATAGTTTAATACAAAAAGTGACCTGGATATTAGAGCGGCCATGTTATAATTTATTGTTACGGAATGTAGTGTAACTGCTATGACAGCCCCTTTTTCTATCGATTGTATAGTTTATCAAACTGCTGAGCAATAAGCTAAAACTGTTCTACTTTTGAGCATATTTCACTAATTGTTGATAGAATAGTTTGGCGACCAAAGATTAGTTGGTTACACAGGTATCCATTACTCTGTTTTGAACTTTAGTCCAAAGTAATGGGCTAGCAGGAGGGTTTATAGTGAAGGTTAATCGTTGAGCAAATAAAAAGCCTTGAACTGTCCAACAGATGAGTAACTGACAATTTTTTCATACTAGCAGGCACACCAACGAACCCAATGGATGTTGCGTTCCCGACCGCACCCAAGGCAGACGGATGGAGCATTTTCAAGTACATAAAAAATGAATGGAATAAGTGGCTGTTAGGCACAAGCATTAATATTCAACCCGCTCTTTCAAATGAGTCTCATTCAGCAGATCAAAAGACTGTCACGACAACACTACCGACCACTAGTTTTACTACTCTTTCCCAAAAAGTGTCTCCTGCTGAGTATACAACTCCAGAGCGAACAGAAAATCTCAAAGCGCATCTTTCAAACCCAGCAATCCCTCTAAGCACGTCAAAGGAGAAACACACAGGAACATCAACTAGCCTGAATTCTGATTTGCTACCCCGCTCAAGCATGTTACAGACAAGAATCGTTAGTAAAACAACTCATGCTGAAGTCGAACAAAAAATTGAAATGACAACCAACACAGAATATACCTCAAGTCCAAGCATTTCAACAGGTTATGATGCTTCAACTATGTGGAATGCTCTGGAACATGAAAGCTATGGTGAGAATATTAAAACACCTAAAGAAGTAACTCCGCTGAGTGAAAGTGCAGAGCATAAAACTTCGGCGCTGTTGAATGTTTTGAAGTTTAAAAGTACAACAACTGATGCTACCCCCTATAATGAAACTAATAATGCTGCTCTCTACAATACTAACAGTTCTACTCCCGATGATACAGCAAGTTTTGCTTCATTTAAGACAACAAACAATGATTTAAGAATTCTCCTTTCAAAAAGCTCATCAAGGTTGAATAATACGACCACAACAAGGACAGATTTTACAACAATAGCAAGTATAAAAGTTTCAAACGGTACATCGATAACTTCTTCAACTCAATCCGCTGCTGACAGCGATGAAAAAAGATTTAATGCAACAATACCAGAAAATGTGGACACAATTACTGAACTTGCAAAACCTTCAAATGAGCCTGGCCCATCAACTACAGAATCTGCACCTGAATCTGCACAATCAACTACTGAGTCTGCAAAAACAAATACTGAGTCTGCACAATTAACAACTGAGTCTGCACAAACATCAACTGAGTCTGCACAAACAACAAACGGGGCTGCAGAAACAGCAACTGAGTCTGCAGAAACAACAACTGAGTCTGCACAAACAACAACTGGGGCTACAAAAACAGCAACTGAGTCTGCAGAAACAACAACTGAGTCTGCACAAGCAACAACTGTGTCTGCACAAGAAACAACTGTGTCTGCGGAAACCACAGCTTATTCAGCACAAACAGCAACTGAGACAGCAGAAACAACAACTGAGTCTGCAAAAACAACAACTGAGTCTGCAAAGACAACAACCGAGGCTGCAAAAACAACAACTGAGTCTGCACAAACAACTGATGAGTCTACACAAGCAACTATCAAGTCTACACAAACAACAGCTGAGTCTGCACAAATAACAGCCAAGTCTGCACAACCAACTACTGTGCCTGCACAAACAACTACCGAGTCTGCACAACCTACAACCGAGTCTGTACAAACAACAACTGAGTCTGCACAAACAACAACTGAGTCTGCACAACCAACAACCGAGTCTGCAAAAACAACAACCGAGTCTGCACAAACAACTGTGTCTGCACAAACAACTGTGTCTGCACAACCAACTACTGTGTCTGCACAAACAACTGCTGTGTCTGCACAAACAACAACTGAGTCTGCACAACCAACAACTGAGTCTGCACAACCAACAACTGAGTCTGCACAACCAACAACCGAGTCTGCACAAACAACTACTGTGTCTGCACAAACAACAACTGAGTCTGCACAACCAACAACTGAGTCTGCACAACCAACAACTGAGTCTGCACAACCAACAACCGAGTCTGCACAAACAACAACTGAGTCTGCACAAACAACAACAGAGTCTTCGCAACCAACTACTGTATCTGCAAAAACAACAACCGAGTCTGCACAAACAACTGTGTCTGCACAAACAACTGAGTCTGCACAACCAACTACTGAGGCTGCACAACCAACTACTGTGTCTGCACAAACAACTACTGTGTCTGCACAAACAACAACTGAGTCTGCACAACCAACAACTGAGTCTGCACAACCAACAACTGAGTCTGCACAACCAACTACCGTGTCGGCACAAACAACTACTGTGTCTGCACAAACAACAACTGAGTCCTTGCAAACAACAACTGAGTCTGAACAACCAACAACTGAGTCTGCACAACCAACAACTGAGTCTGCACAAATAACAGCTGAGTCTGCACAAACAACTGTGTCTGCACAACCAACTACTGTGTCTGTACAAACAATTACTGTGTCTGCACAAACAACAACTGAGTCAGCACAAACAGCTACTGTGTCTGCACAACCAACAACTGAGTATGCGCAAACAACAACTGAGTCTGCACAAACAACTACTGTGTTTGCACAAACAACAACAGAGTCTGCACAAACAACAACTGAGTTTGCACAACCAACTACTGTGTCTGCACAAACAGCTACTGAGTCTGCACAAACAACAACTGAGTTTGCACAACCAACTACTGTGTCTGCACAAACAGCTACTGAGTCTGCACAAACAGCTACTGTGTCTGCACAAACAACTACTGTGTCTGCACAAACAACAACTGAGTCTGCGCAAACAACAACTGAGTCTGCACAACCGACAACTGAGTCTGCACAAACAACTGAGTCTGCACATACAACAACTGTGTCTGCACAACCAACAAATGAGTCTGCACATACAACAACTGTGTCTGCACAACCAACAAATGAGTCTGCACAAACAACAACTCTGTCTGCACAAACAACAACTGTGTCTACACAAACAACAACTGAGTCTGCACAAACAACTACTGTGTCTGCACAAACAACAACTGAGTCTGCACAAACAACTACTGTGTCTGCACATACAACTACTGTGTCTGCACAAACAACAACTGAGTCTGCACAAACAACTACTGTGTTTGCACAAACAACAACTGAGTCTGCACAAACAACAACTGAGTTTGCACAACCAACTACTGTGTCTGCACAAACAGCTACTGAGTCTGCACAAACAACAACTGAGTTTGCACAACCAACTACTGTGTCTGCAGAGACAACAACTGAGTCTGCACAACCGACAACTGAGTCTGCACAAACAACTGAGTCTGCACAAACAACAACTGAGTCTGCACAACCAACTAATGAGTCTGCACATACAACAACTGTGTCTGCACAAACAACAACTGAGTCTGCACAAACAACTACTGTGTCTGCACAAACAACAACTGACTCTGCGCAAACAACAACTGAGTCTGCACAAACAACTGAGTCTGCACAAACAACTAATGTGTCTGCACAAACAACAACTGACTCTGCGCAAACAACAACTGAGTCTGCACAAACAACTGACTCTGCACAAACAACAACTGAGTCTGCAGAACCAACTACTGAGTCTGCACAAACAACTGAGTCTGCACAACCAACTACTGAGTATGCACAAACAACAAGTGTGTCTGCAAAAACAACAACTGAGTCCGCACAACCAACAACTAAGTCTGCAAAAACAACTGAGTCTGCACAAACAACTACTGTGTCTGCACAAGCAACAACTGAGTCTGCACAAACAACAACTGAGTCTGCACAAACAACAACTGTGTCTGCACAAACAACTGAGTCTGCAGAGACAACTACTGAGTCTGCACAAGCAACAACTGAGTCTGCACAAACAACAACTGTGTCTGCACAAACAACAACTGAGTCTGCACCACCAACTACTGAGTCTGCACAAGCAACAACTGAATCTGCACATACAACAACTGAGTCTGCAGAGACAACAACTGTGTCTGCACAAACAACGACTGAGTCTGCACAACCAACTACTGAGTCTGCACAAACAACAACTGAATCTGCACATACAACAACTGAGTCTGCACATACAACAACTGAGTCTGCAGAGACAACTACTGAGGCTGCAGAAACAACAACTGAGTCTGCACAAACAACAACTGAGTCTGCTCAAACAACAACTGAGTCTGTACCAACAACAACTGTGTCTGCACAAACAACGACTGAGTCTGCACAACCAACTACTGAGTCTGCACAAACAACAACTAAATCTGCACATACAACAACTGAGTCTGCACATACAACAACTGAGTCTGCAGAGACAACTACTGAGGCTGCAGAAACAACAACTGAGTCTGCACAAACAACAACTGAGTCTGCACAAACAACAACTGTATCTGCACAAACAACGACTGAGTCTGCACAACCGACTACTGAGTCTGCACAGACAACAACTGAATCTGCACATACAACAACTGAGTCTGCACATACAACAAATGAGTCTGCAGAGACAACTACTGAGGCTGCAGAAACAACAACTGAGTCTGCGAAAACAACAACTGTGTCTGCACAAACAACAACTGAGTCTGCACAAACAACAACTGAGTCTGCACAACCAACTACTGTGTCTGCACAAACAACAACTGTGTCTGCACAAACACCTACTGAGTCTGCACATACAACAACTGAGTCTGCGGAAACAACGACTGAGGCTGAATCAACAGTTGAGTCTGCAAAAACATCAACCGTGTATGCACAAACAGTGACTGTGTCTGCACAATCTACAACCGAGTCTGCGCAACCAACTGCTGGTCTTGCACAAACCACAATTGTGTCTGCACGAACAAATACTGAGCCTGCACAATCAACAGGTGACCCTATACAGTCAACGACTGTTACCACACAGATACCAACTAAAGTGGAGAATGACCTCGCGGCAATAAGAATGACGACAATGACCTCTAGGTCCTTACTGACAGATCATCTAGACTACGCCCAAGTTCAGCAGTCAAATACATTAAACATTCAAACCTCTGCACCAAACCCCTTAATTATTCAGCCCACAAAGTCACAAATACCTGTCTCATCCAAACAGTTAACCGTACCGACAGAAAGTATCATTTCACCAACATCATTTAAAATGGCTGCGAACCCTGAATCTACTGACGCACCAACCAAAGCCAGCCCCGCACCGTCTATTGTGGTTGTTGAAGTAGGAGATTCAGGCTTGAGTAAGTCTTTGGCGCTAACTAATAAATGTTAGACTCTGTTTGACTTTTGCTGCAAATCTCGTGCTTTATTTAGTTGCAACGAATGTGTAGCAATGGTTCTTTCTGGATTTATCTTTACATGTCACTACATTAAAGTGCTCTCTCTTTCGCCTTATTAACACTGTATTGCTGATACAAGATGATTTAGCTCAATGAAGTGTACTAACTGTTAAACATTCTGCATTGTTTTTAGATGTTACTACGCTGGCATCGGTGTCTGTGGTTGTACTTGGACTGATTATTATCACGGTGCTAGTGATTGTGGCTATTGTTTGTCGCAGAAACATAAATCAACGCTGGTATGTTTGCCCCCAAAAGCCAACTATTTTAGTTACAATATTCACAAGCTAACCTTGTTACGTGGAATGCCATCATTAAACTGAAATATTTATTTTATTGGAAATTAGTTATTCAAATTGCTTTTAATTAAATTTAGATGAAGATTGTGACACCCGTCTTTATATCACTTTTAGTTGGCACACTCCCTCTCAAGATGATGTGTCTGTGGAACCCAGCAGGGTGATCAGCCGCCCAAGAAAGAACACAGTAAAATCACTCACATCAGAAAGAGCGGAAGAAAACATATGTGAGTTACTCACAACTAACAGCATAAACTAAAATCTCATTTTTCCCACTTTGTACGGTAACAGTTTGTATAACACTTTACGTAGTTTGAGAAATGAGAGCGGAAAAACAACTTACAAAAGTGATATAAACTGTACACTAAATGACCATGTTTGGTATCACTTGCAGATGCTGAGATAGATTATAACGCTATGACATCAGCAATAGTGGAAGAACCTTACTCTGTACCTATTCCTAGTGCGCATCCTCCGGATCCACCCGCAAGACCTCCAAACTTCCCAGGCCAGCCTATAGAATCTACAGTTAGCAGTAGTTCCCCGGTGAAGCCCCCGTCCCCAATGCTAACTCAGACTATACTACAGCCTCAGGCTCAGCTGTCTACGCTAGAGGCTGTAGTTAAAGATGTCGGCTGATTTAGTAACTTTCTTAAATCTTTTTTATAATTACAGACTATTTTCATACGTTAGTGATTGAAATGCAACATTTCTCTGAACATTATTTTGTTTGTTATGCTCAATTTTTGTTTCAAGTCTGATACTTATCAGGTTAGTAAATAGAGACCCTTTTATTCTACTTTGTATATTTTGCAGCTACTGAAGAAATACATTGTTTACACTTCATGGTTTTCTTTGTCAGCTAGTGCAAGTGAAACAACAACAACCTTAGCAAACGAATTCCATTAGTAACCATATGCGCTGAAATAGACAACTCCAAACTTTTACATAGCTCCTTTTTTCCAAGTAGGGTTAACTTTCTTGTAATTGCCACTTAATAACAAACTAGTTTTATACAAACTGCCAAAACGTAAAATGAGGGGGGAATAATGCATAGGTAAGAATTTTTTGCATGCACACTCAGAACAGATGTGATAGAATTCAGTGGGCAAATGACTGCGGTCTGTCATCTATCCCCCCATCCAAAGTACCCCCACCCTTCCCAGTGCTATGTCTCTTAATAGTTGTCCCTGCCTCCTCCCTTTTCTTAATGCTAGTTGAACTGCCTGTAGAGATATAACCCCTTGAACTCCCGTCTCCCCCTATCAAGTCCTCACCTCCACTTCTCAAATTGCCCAGTCTATACCTCAATACGCTTCCCTTCCTCCCTATGAGTTTCAAACTTGTATCATTATGCAGACGTCCCCCAGCCACATGTCAATGCATCCTCAACGTGGCCTGATACGACTCAAGAGTTATCTACCATCACTTGAGAGAGTACAACTCCCAATGAACTTATCAAAATAACCAGAATCTTCACAGTGGGTGCAGTCACACTAGGAGGGAGTCACCAAGATTTGAAAGGAAATAAACAAGTTAATGTTTTAATGAGTGATGCAGAGACTACTAATACACCTGCTTATGATGAACAAATAAAAACTGTTCATTTCAACTGCATACATTGTCTATATAAATATATACAGATTTATATCATTTTAGTCTTGAGTTGGCTGAGATAGTAATCATATATATTATGTACTTTTTATTGCCAGCAATTAAAGCCTGGTTAATGCACTTTTAAAGCAGTGTGTCTGGCCGGTCACCACTGCTTACGTCTGGTAGTGGTGACCTGGTAGCTAGTCAAAGTTAGGTGACTCAGTTGTTTGTAGAGTGGACTTGAATTTTCACCAAGCGACTGGGATTTCGCGTCGAGTGATAGAAAAACTAGAATCTAAGTAATACAAATTAAAAACAACACGTCTTTGGATGCAGATAGCCATCCCATTCCTTAATACAGCTGCACAAGTAGCTAAAGGGCATACAAAAATCTTTCACTATAAATCAAAATAATGAAAGCATTCTAACAGTGAACTGACAGCATGCCAAACCAAAATGAGCTAGCTATACTTTGTGTGAAAAAAAGTAATTTTATATCCTTCTGAGATGTTGATGCCTTTTCTCAATTGCATTTTCCTGTATCCAACACGCACATTTCACTAGTTTCTGCTCGTTCTCACCAGTAATATTGTAGCGGATTTTGGCTCTCCTGCTACTCCTCCACTGACATTGTCACCGGACACACTGCTGTCTGCCTGCACAACAAGACAGTCAGTCTCTCAGAGCCTGACACTGAACATTCAACCTCTCCCCAGAGGTGACTCTGTGCCGGGATGGCATTTGCAACTAGTTGTAAAGGAAAACCCTCAACTTTAACAATTGTAAAGAGCCCTCGGCTCAAATGTACACTCAGTGCTTTTGAGTAGTGTAAACATTTTTCTTGTACAAATAAATAGTGGCATACAATTAGTAACCAGTCGTAATGCTGTACTGTAATGCAAAGAACTGAACAAAAGCTTTGCCTTTTATAGGCAGATTTACAGGAAGTGTTTGACCTAGTTTGCAAAACGCTCCAACCACACACAGAAATACAAGAATTATACCAACAACAGTACATATAAACATACTAGCGAATAATAGACAGGTAAATAAGTTAAAGGAAATTCGTGCCCAGAAGTAACAGGCGGAGTTTATGGACCTTCCAGCCAGTAACAACTTCGGGAAGTAATCATCTGGGTTCAGGTCTTAGAGGTCCTTGGGCTTTGTTTCCCTTTTCAGGTTTTGGCGGGCATCTTGCTGCCGACCCAGGATGGCTACCCAGGGCCGGGGTAGTAATTATCCCGTGCCGGCATAGTTCGATATGTCTTTATTGCCTATTTAAAGCAATAGTGTGACTGTAATAGAAGCCGGATTTGTTCTTTTATTTATTTAAGAGACATGCCTGTTGGTAGCAACCATCAGGAGGACCTTAAAAAGTAGTAGTCACTTATGGTGACTGGTAAAGTCCACTACAATACCACTGACGAACATGTTGCGAACTTAATTTCCACTTGTAGTAGTTCGAGTGCTTTCAGTCACTATGTGATGGTAAAGTCCTAAATTTTATGATTGAGTTAAATTGCATTCAACTGGATGAAGTTCTTGAATGTTTGACTGAAATGTGATGCAGTATTTGGCTACCTAAGTGTTGTGGAGGTTTGTGTCCTCCTGTGGTACTTAATGATTTCTGTGATGGATCTATTGCTCTGGATAAATACCTCTGTCACTAGAGCAGCACCAGCATCTCTAAAATATAAAAACTCTTTGTTAATTGACTACTCACAGCTGTGCTCCTTACTTTTAATTAATAATAACACTAGTTGTCTCTCTGGTTAGCCAACAATTAAAGATTTTAAGTTTAAAACTACGATGAAATAAAAACAAAATAAGTAGATATTGCAGTTGACCTTCGTGAGGCCCATCAGAAACCACTAAAGTGCACTGTCACCCGACAACACCTCATTGCTGGCACAGCTACTTGATAGCAACTGCTGGCCTTTCTGTCAAACCCAACCTCTCTCCCAGAGGTTATCTAACCAACAATGCTATGGCGGAGTTTCCCTTAACTCCACAACTATAGTGAGCCAACAGCTCATACTCAACACTCACTGCTTATGCACTTATTATTCTCCAACTTTTGTGTAAAATAAGCAGTAATACTATATCCGCTAAGTAGACAAGTGCTCAAGTAAAATCTTATTGTAGGACAAGTTGTTATGGCGCTAGCTGTCTTTTATATGCAGAATCGCAGAAACTAATTGCGCCAGATGTATATACCCTACAGGACGAAATTATTAACAGAAGTTAATTTTGCGAGTTGTCTTCTCTTTGATGATTTAACGGATATTATTTTTCGCCAATCGCAAACCTTCGCGGTAGGAGAAGACAACTTCACATATTTTTTTATGAATCTGTCGAAAAATCGAGTAAAAATAAAAATTAATGTAAAAATGGCATTAATATTTAATGGAACTAATATTTCGCTAATTTAGAACTCGCGTAAATGCGAAATTAACTTCCAATGAATATTTTCATCATGTAGGGTAGAACAAATAACAATAAAGTAAAATATAAATAGACAAATGAACCTACACACATTGTTAATAGTAAGAGATCACATACAATCAATGGGATTAAATTGACAAAGCTCTTAAAAGTAACAGGCGGAGTTTATGGGTAAATTAGTCAGTAATGTAGAGCATTGCTTTATTTTGCTCACCATGGTAAGTCCTAGGGCTTTGTAAGCTTATGGTCGAGATTTGAGTAATGGTGCGGGTAAATATTTTGTTTCAGGCATCTGCATATTTAAGGCTAATTCGGGTTCTCAGGCTACGTTAGCTATTTTTGTACTGGCCCGGTAGAGATGGCTGCAGGGCCAATAAGGTGACTACAGGGTTGACTGTAGAGCCTGCATGGTGGTTTTCTGTCTATTGAGGTGTCCGTAGTTGTGTCAGACTTGTTGTGAAGCATATCTGACGTTCTACAGTCGTCAGAGGGACCTTTGTATTTGCTATCTTCAGTGATTCAATTATACCCTCAGTCAATAGCGCCCTGTTCCCCCAACCCTAGGCCTCCCTCCCCCAATAGTTGAAATGTAGAACTTTGTTGCGTAATTTGTTTTTCGATGGGCTTTGTTTAGGACTCATTTTCTATTATGATCAGTTTATTGCACAATTTCACGCTACCAAATCTTTACCCAAATAATTAAAAAGCATCATTTTTATTCTTTAAAATTATAAGATAATAGTCTTTAGAATTTGATTGTTTTTGTAAAAAATAATCTTAAGAAATAACCTTAATTCTGAAATATTCACTGCAAACTTTTAATAAACTCAATTAAAAAGCAGCACTTGAAATAAGCACAATGCAGCCATTAATCATCAGTCGATCTATGTAAGAGCCTTAAGGAGTGGCTACACAGGCCGATGTTTCGCATCGGAAGGCCTTGCTATGGGCGTTCCCGATGGGCGTGTCCACTTCGGCACACCGTGTGGCCTGTTCGTGAGCATAACCAACATGTTGGTCTATGCCCGATGCCGAAGAAACATCGGCGTTCTCTGATTGGTTGAAACAAAATATTTTGTCAAGCTCATCAAGTTTAACCATTAACAACGCATTTCCGTTGGAATTTTTGTCAACAACGAGCATCCACTGCAACTCCGAACGAACTATTATGTTATAATAATAATAAAATTTGAATAGTGAATTAATTTTACAAGGCTCATAGAACAGTGGTAATTGACAATTTCAACATTACTGAGTATAAATATATTAATGAGTAAAATTAATAACAAGTACAATGAAATAAAACTCATTATTACAGCATTTATTTATTTATTACTTTTATTGATTATTATAACTAGTGAATAATCACAATAATATCTGGAAGATTTAATAATAAACAGAACCAAAACAAAAATACTGAAAGCAATGTTTTCAACAAGACCAGCCATACATCACAATAAAATTTTTCTTTAATTATTATTGTTATTATTGCGTTATTATATCGGGGAAACAAATAATTTGTTGTCGGAAATGAAACAGGCAAAAACCCGCACTTTGTGCCGTGTGATTGGCTAGTTCAGTTGCAGCTCACCGATGTGCTCGTGTACATCGTCACGCTTCTTCGGTCTGTGTAGCCACCTGCACATAGCCACGAACCATCGCATAGGCACATCGGTATCAGACCATCGGTGCAGTGTAGCCAAGCCTTTACCAGTCTCGGATATGCTATGAGTTGTGGTTTAAGGTCAAAGGCAGCACAAGTAGAAGGGCTAGAGCAGGGCATTCAGCTGTACCATTTGCGCTGCTGGGAAAGTGAGTTATTTGTTTATCTACAACAATTTACCGTTTACATTTTTGTATTAAAATCCTCATAAAACCTTTTACAACAGCAAATTTTTGGTGCGTTGAAACACAATGTGTTGATATACCCATCACAACTACTACCCCTAAACCAGGTAATAAAGTTACTGTTTCCAGCTATTCCCGTATAAAATACTTCAAAAACTTCGTACTTGAAAAAAAAAGGAGACAAAAAATATTTAATAAAAATGCAGAGTTTACCCATCTTTTCAGTAGCACTTGCATGACTTGATGTCTTATAAACTCACAACTTTCTAGAATCAAAATGATTTTGTTTTATGACAGGCTGCAAGCCAAATGATCCGACATTCACAGCTGTGTGCAACTTACCCACGTTCGAGAGGTGTGATGAAGTAGACAAAGATGACTGTAAATGTAAAATAGTCAGACAGACCAGCTGCGGAGGCTGCAAAAGACCAAGATGCTTAGATTGCAGGCCTAAGAAATGTGCAGTCATCAGAAATAATGTACAGATCTCTCAACAAGGAATGAACGAAGGTGCCAGAGGTTGTGCAGGATACAACAAACATTTTGCTGCAGGTTTTGCTGTGATCTAGGGCTACACACAGGAAGTGATGTAGATGGATGTTAATAATTACAAATTAAAACATAAATTCAGTCATTTTCCAAGTTTTTATCACTTCATCTTTCTGAAACTACTTCAAGTTTTTTTCTTTGTTGCTATTTTTTTATTTGTTTGAATGTTCTTTATCTATGCCGTTAAAAAATGCATACAATGTGATTACAGATGAATTATACCTCCACAATTAGCTAAGTATTTTGCTCTACACTTTACTGGTTGTAATACAAGCTTGCTATTTATTTTTGAATTTACCACTTAATTTCTTGTGAAAGGGTTTTAATTTTTTTCTATATTTATCTTCTACTCTAAACAAACTGAGCCACCCAAGGCACATTTTACATCCACTGTTTTTAACTGTTAACTTAATTGATATAGATCAGCAGTTTATTTTTTTTTAACTGATTTAGCACTGAGGTCTCCACTGGTACTAGAAATACAATCCCTCTGCTCTCTTGGTTTTCTATAGAACAAAATCAGAATGCTTGCATAGCTCCAATCGAAAACCAACTGACATGCTGCGTCCACATGTCAAACTGCTGTATTTTTTAGGCTAAAATCATCATAAATTGCCTCGCCTTAGTTCTAATAAATAGTCTGTAAATTGTATCATTTCTTGGCAACTAAAAACTCAGTTGCATATGAGCCAGAGTGAAACACATACTTTCTTACATGTAGTAAGCAAGTATCCAGTACTAACATGATGCTTAACAAGATTTTTGAGCAACACAATTTTGTTGCCAAAATTGAGTAAGTTTAGCAAAGTATTCAACTTTGAAACAGTGGCGTTATGGATAAGCATGAACTTTATTGTTTGCTGCAATGTTGAAGATTTTATAACTTATTATTTCATTGCTAATCCAAAGTCTGTATTTGGTCTTTACTGTGAGGTGTTCGCTGAGTGACTGATTTGATTCGGTTCTGGTCCTGGTTGGCCAATCAAATAGACAAGTATATGGGGGTTTTTTAAACCAAAATGTTTCTTGAATTTCTACGATTGGTAAAAGTGTTATTTTTACTGTGAGGCAAACATTTGAGAATTTATTCTAGCAGTGCAGAGATCTGTTTTCTAATCAACCTTGAGATTGCTCTTAAGAGACTGTCTCATAAATCAAACACTTTGTTTATTGTTTGCTTATATAACAATGTTGGCTGTGATGCCATGTGGTTGTCTGTCTCTAAAAATTAATCAAAACTGGGCAAATATTTGTTTCAAAAGTAAAAAATTACTAGAAGGTGTTTTTTAAGCTTTAAGAAAACAAGGGGCAAAAGTATGTTGAGTTTTTACATGCATTAACCAGTCTCAGTTGTTCTGTTTGAACAATCTATCACACTAGTGTTTTGTTTGACTTTTGAATAGCTCTATGAAATTTAAATATATAGCACATGCATTAATTCGCAAGATCTAAGTAGACACTATTACTGACATAAACACAGCATGCACTCCTCACCACACATCAGCACACACCAAAGAAGTCTATGCAGTTACAACTTACGTGTGATGAAATATGACATCTTAGCGCTAGGCATTCTGTGTCAGTTACAAATATATATACTAAACATACCAAATTGGTAAATTTTACATCATTAGGAACTCAATATAAGTATATACCAGTAGGAGTTGTTTGCACAATGTAATTATTTACCAGTAGGTGTTATCTGCACAAAGCAAGTATATACAACATCAGTGGGAGTTATCTGTACAATAAAAATGTATGCAGTATCACCAGGAGTTATCTGTACAACATATGTATGTGCAATATCACCAGGAGTTAGCTGCTCAATACAGCTATATAAACAGCAGTAGGAGTTAAATGTAAGTATATACAATATTGCCAGGAGTTAACTGTACAATGTAAGTATATACAATATTGCCAGGAGTTAACTGTGCAATGTAAGTATATACAATATCACCAGGAGTTAACTGTACAATGTAAGTATATACAATATCACAAGGAGTTAACTGTGCAATGTAAGTATACACAATATCACCAGGAGTTAACTGTACAATGTAAGTATATACAATATCACAAGGAGTTAACTGTGCAATGTAAGTATACACAATATCACCAGGAGTTAACTGTACAATGTAAGTATATACAATATCACAAGGAGTTAACTGTGCAATGTAAGTATATACAATATCACCAGGAGTTAACTGTACAATGTAAGTATATACAATATCACCAGGAGTTAACTGTGCAATGTAAGTATATACAATATTGCCAGGAGTTAACTGTGCAAGTAAGTATATACAATATCGCCAGGAGTTATCTGTACAATGTAAGTATACACAATATCGCCAGGGGTTATCTGCCCAAAGCTAGTACATTTTCAAGCTACAATAATATTACCTTGATATGCATTCAACTGTGTACAATTTTTATTTGGTAAAACTTTTCAATCCTCATTAGGATTTCACTTCCTGACTTTTCAGAAAGATTAATTGAATACGTTCTTCAATTTGAGGAAGTTTAAGTACAACTTTAAAACTTTGAGCCTTAACTTCAACAGTAAAAAGAATTCATCATTGTATTTTGGTGTTTCCAGCTTTGTATGTAAAAATTTGCTTACAAATTGAATCAATTAGTTGAGAGTAGTTCTTTGTATTAACTCAAACAATTATTTATTTATTTACATAACAGCCCTGACAAATGTTAAACTTGAAGAGCTTTTATTTGGTTGTTATCTACTTTAAGTTTGGATTTTACCAATAAAATGTTTTCATCTGTTCGGCAAAATTGTCTTGACGAGATGCTTCATACACTAAAAACGTCAATGTAAGCTTCTCAATAACCTAGCTTTCGGAAAAATTGATTGTTTGTCAATTTTCTGAGTTAATTATGGCCTCACGCAAAAAATTCAAAACTAATGCGAGAAAAAACTGTTATTGCTGGGTTTATTATGCAACAGGTGAGCTTGCTTTGGTTTGAAAGTATTCAAGTGAGTTTTGAAAGATTTAATAGTAATTTGCACAAACTATTTTTTTTTACCTCACCAAACCTTGCCTTTGGCAAAAGTCACATCGTTTCGCACTATCAAACTGGATTAGGTTTTTAGCTACCACATTGTTTAGGGTATCTTAACCACAACAGTATGGTTCAGTGCAAACAACAACAATAAGGCAATCGAGTGAGAAACCTTTTGTTTCAAAGCTACAATGAGGTCAAGTAAACACAATAGACTCTTCAAGTTTAATCAGTGAATGACTGTTTCACAGTAATGGTGCCAGCATATTTACTCATTATCATTAGTAGAAACTCATGCATTCGCAGCTATGGACCCACAGGTAAGCTTTTCTCATACACTTAGGTTTCAAAAATTAAGTGAGCTACAATTACAATTATTTTTTTTGTTTCCAATAAAAAATGAAGAAATAGGCTAACAAAAGATAAATTCACTATCCGTTAACTAAAAAGGATTTGTCCGGCTAATAACAGTCTAATACAAAAGCATACGCCAAAAAATGTTACCACCTAAACACCTAGTAGTTGTCTGTAATTAAAAAAATTTCTAATATGCACAATAACATCTTATTTAACTGTAAAAAAACAAACCATTGTATACGAGAGAACAGAATATAAAAATTCTTAGAATGCTTATAAACAGTTTAAAATAATAAAGATTTTTGCTTCGAAGCACACAGTTAACTTTAGAGTTGAGGATGACCAGATGTGATGATAGCAGCTTTCTTGGTGCAAGACTTCATAATATTTCGTCGTGGCCACAAGTATGTACACCATTTCACACATCAATTAATCTTTATTGATTATCTTTGTGAAAAGAATTCAAAAAGCTGAAAAAGAAAGGTATGATTTTGTTCACAGCCTTAAGGCACCGATTCTATTAAACTTGCAAAAAAGACACAAAAAATGAGATTCTTTACGACAAACGCAAGGCTTGATTGTATATAAATTTCAAACATACAGCCTAGACACATATTATACTTTGCATATTCACGTTAATAAAAGTACTGTTGTTACAACATTTTACATAAACTGTCATTGGTATTGTGCAAGGGTTTCTTCAACCTCATTTGCTTTTTTGCAAAAAACACATTTTTAGATATTTGTTGTAGAGTCACTGATTACTTTTCTAATCTGGCTGGTTGATCAAATCTCAAAGACTGTTACAGTTCAAAATCTATTAGACCATAATTTAGTAGTTTTTTATAACACCAAGGCAAAGCACCAAGGCAAAGCACCAAGGCAAAGCACTGCTAGTGGTAAACCATCATACTTTTCCACCAGCCTCTAACACAGATTGGCAAAGGTCATGAACCCTAATTAGCGAGTCAACGTGACTCTAAGGCGATTAATTTAGATAAATGATTGAGAAAAACTATTCATTCCTAACTATATGCTTTCACATGTATTCACGGTAGTAGTAATATATGAGCAGATCTCCCTACCAAGTGTTTTTTTGTGGATCTGACCTTGGAGTTTAGGCAATGGGTTACGACGTTGGATGAATTCGCCGAGTTTATATTGTATTTTACTTGAGGGGTACTTGAGTGGCATTTGAGTGGCATTTGAGTTTTGATTAGTTTTTTACTTAATTTGAACTTATATGGCATATAGATTTTGAATGTATGGCATTCAAGTTTTGATAACTTTTTTACATAACTCGAACTCATATGGTATCTTGAGAGAGAGGGGAGAGGAGAGAGGAGAGATGGGAGATGAGAGAGGAGAGAGAGGAGAGAGTTTTTTAGTTTTCTATACATTCATGTATATATGGTTAGTTATGTACATATTTATGGCTATATTTATATCTACATAGAGAGAGGAGATATATCTACATTGAACAAATATATTGATCAAAAATGAAAAATTATATGTTTATATACCTGATTACATAATAAGTAGGGAAAATCTTCTGGAGAGAGGGGAGAGGAGAGATGAGAGAGGAGAGAAGAGAGAGGAGAGAGAGGAGAGATTTTTTTTTAGTTTTTTATACATTTATGTATATATGGATAATTATGTACATATTTATGGATATATTTACATTTACATTGAATAATATACATTTATTACATAATAAGTATATTAAATGCTATAAAATATGTTGGAAAATTACCAAATTAGACCTCTAGATGGTTAAAATCTACAGTATTTGGGAAATAACTGCAAGAGAGGAGAGAGGAGTATTTGGTAGAGGAGAGAGTATGTTGAGAGAGAGGAGAGATAAAAAGAGGAGAGAGGAGAGAGGAGATATATCTACATTGAATAAATACAGTGATTAAAAATGAAACAATATGTGAATATATACATTTATTGTGTAATAAATAGGGAAAAAATTTAAAATAATTACATGAAATTGAATTATAGCTTTAGTTACATTGGATAGTTTACATTATATAGAAAAGGGAAATAGCTCACCAAGTCACATTGTCCAACTTGTTTTTTGAATTAGAGACTATCCATCGCTAAAACACTCATCATTTTTTTTCAGCAACATATCCTGTCTCAAAATCATCAAAGTCTCCACATAGAAAATCTTCAAGTTCATCATCATCATCATCAATTTCTAATATTGTTTTGTTGTGCTTTGCTTGATCACAATATTGTTTCCAATACATTTGACCGAGACGGTATGGAGAGCAAAATGAAAGATCGTATTCTGTCTTAAATTTTCCGTGGGTTGTTTTTCCTCTGTAGATCATCACACCTGGAGTATATTTGTTAGCTTCTGAAGCATATTTGTCTGGTATGGCGAGCGTCTTCAACAGCGTTTCTCCACATTGTTCAATGCTATAACGGATACAAATTACATTCGACTGACCTCCTTTAAATCGATGAGGAACGAATCTATCAACAACATCTTGGTAAGGAAAAATAGCACCGGGTTGAAAACTATTGAGGGTGTTGATGTTCAAGAAGCGTTTGAGCTGACATTTAGTCAATGTACTAAAATATAGTGATTCCTCTTCAGTTTTCTTTTTGCTTAGAGGATGTCTGCTAACACGTCTGACATCATACCAAAGAACGTTTTTATTTTTTGGTTTTCCCTTTCTACCCAAATATACAACGTTAAACGGAGGGGGGTAATTATCACAGTTGAAGTTTTTAGCTATTTCAACTGGACAGAGGAGTATTTTGGGTTCGAGTTCATTTATATCTGAAGGATCATGGTAGTGTACTTGAGAATATCTACACTTCTCCTTACTTGATGGATGTATCACACCAGTCACTCGCATAATGCTTGGGATAGGAAGATCTTCAAATGTTTTGCAAATCGGAACTTTTGGTGAGTCAATCACTTGAGAACCTTTAGACTTTTCTAATTTCCTAGCTCTCCTTTCGTTGAGACATTCAACTGTTAAATGAGTTATAGCTGCACTCTCCATTGTTTGCTTATCAACGGAAGTAGTTTGTTTTCTCACTGTTTGTTTTCGTTTCCTTACTATTCGCTTTTTTGGAGCAGTTTTCCTTCTCTTAGGAGTTGTTTTGCCGTTTTTCATTTTATTTTCTGTTGGATATGGATCTGTGCTAAGGAGCTCTTCAGAAAGAGCATCCATAACATTCTAAAAATAAAAGGGTAATATTTGCATGAGTGGCTAAGAGTGTATTTATTACTTAGAGTGTCTTATATATATATATATATGTATTTATGCCAAAAGTAGTTAAGATCATAGAGTTATGGTAGATTGAGAATGTGCTTATTAAACTATTGGGATGTGGAGACAGACAACAAAGGATGCATTCAAATATATATATATATATGTATTTACTTAATATCATACCGCTTTTAACATCTAAATTGGTAAGAAATAAAATATAATAGTTTGAACAAAATAAAAATATTGTAAAATAATAAAAAACAACTAAAAATTTTTCATAAATATGTATGAAACGCTTCCAACATTAATTCTAAAATACCTACAGAAGAGGATAGAGCTTTATCTATTTGGACATAATTATAAATATGCTTTCTGAATTTATTAAAAAAGTTTTTTTGTTCCATGTCATGTTGTATAATTTTTTGAAAACTATTTGATTCCAAGCACTTCTTTCAATTTCTTTTAAAAAATTATTAATATTAACGACTTCCACCATTGACAAAACGATTTCGAAACCGTTTTTTATAATGTCATCAAAACGTTCTGTAGATATATCACGTTTCTTACAACACATCCCCATACTCATCATGTGTTGAGTTATACAGAATATTATAACTTGAAATGTCAAACGTTCTACAGCTTTTTTTTCAACAACATCGTTATTTATCACATAGTTATGATACATTTCTGGAAGGAAGTCCTTTAAGTAGATTGGTTTTGTTGTTGCATTGTTCTAAAATACAAGCGATAATTAGATAACTAAAATAATTAAAGGTGTTCAACAGGTGTTAAATAGTATTTTTTATTAATTCTTACCTTTTCATCAGGCTGAGATTCCGACTTTAGATACAATGGTTGACTTTCTACGACTTGAGTATTCATTCTGAAAAAAACAGAAAAAATTGGTTCAATTCTTTATAACCAATTTAAAGATAGATATGTCATAAAGCCTTCAGATAGTTGTGTTAGCTAGCGGAAATATTTGAGTTTAAGTTTTACCTTTATGAAGAGAGAACTCTTAGTAGTTGCAATGGAAGATGTAGTAGATAGATGTTGCTCCTTTGCTCACTGTTGTTGAACTGGATGCTTTCTGTCTGAAACCGTTGTTTCTTATATAGGTGAATGTGTGAAAATAAATCTTTCATTCCCGCGAAAGCATTGGTTTGTATTCGCGTGAAAATAAATTGTTTATTCCCGCGAAAGCAATGGGTTCCATTCGCGTGAAAATAAAATGTTTATTCCCGCGAAAGCATTGGTTTGTATTCGCGTGAAAATAAAGTATTCATTCCCGCGAAAGCAACAGTTTCCATTCGCGTGAAAATTAAATGTTTATTCCCGCGAAAGCATTGGTTTGTATTCGCGTGAAAATAAAGTATTCATTCCCGCGAAAGCAACAGTTTCCATTCGCGTGAAAATAAAATGTTTATTCCCGCGAAAGCATTGGTTTGTATTCGCGTGAAAATAAAGTATTCATTCCCGCGAAAGCAACAGTTTCCATTCGCGTGAAAATTAAATGTTTATTCCCGCGAAAGCATTGGTTTGTATTCGCGTGAAAATAAAGTATTCATTCCCGCGAAAGCAACAGTTTCCATTCGCGTGAAAATAAAATGTTTATTCCCGCGAAAGCATTGGTTTGTATTCGCGTGAAAATAAAGTATTCATTCCCGCGAAAGCAACAGTTTCCATTCGCGTGAAAATTAAATGTTTATTCCCGCAAAGCATTGGTTTGTATTCGCGTGAAAATAAAGTATTCATTCCCGCGAAAACAACAGTTTCCATTCGCGTGAAAATAAAATGTTTATTCCCGCGAAAGCATTGGTTTGTATTCGCGTGAAAATAAAGTATTTATTCCCGCGAAAGCAACAGTTTCCATTCGCGTGAAAATTAAATGTTTATTCCCGCGAAAGCATTGGTTTGTATTCGCGTGAAAATAAAGTATTCATTCCCGCGAAAGAAACAGTTTCCATTCGCGTGAAAATTAAATGTTTATTCCCGCGAAAGCATTGGTTTGTATTCGCGTGAAAATAAAGTATTCATTCCCGCGAAAGCAACAGTTTCCATTCGCGTGAAAATAAAATGTTTATTCCCGCGAAAGCATTGGTTTGTATTCGCGGGAAAATAAAGTATTCATTCCCGCGAAAGCAACAGTTTCCATTCGCGTGAAAATTAAATGTTTATTCCCGCGAAAGCATTGGTTTGTATTCGCGTGAAAATAAAGTATTCATTCCCGCGAAAGCAACAGTTTCCATTCGCGTGAAAATAAAATGTTTATTCCCGCGAAAGCATTGGTTTGTATTCGCGTGAAAATAAAGTATTCATTCCCGCGAAAGCAACGGTTTCCATTCGCGTGAAAATTAAATGTTTATTCCCGCGAAAGCATTGGTTTGTATTCGTGTGAAAATAAAGTATTCATTCCCGCGAAAGCAACAGTTTCCATTCGCGTGAAAATTAAATGTTTATTCCCGCGAAAGCATTGGTTTGTATTCGCGTGAAAATAAAGTATTCATTCCCGCGAAAGCAACAGTTTCCATTCGCGTGAAAATAAAATGTTTATTCCCGCGAAAGCATTGGTTTGTATTCGCGTGAAAATAAATTATTTATTCCCGCGAAAGCATTGGTGTTCTTCCGTAGAAACAATGTTTCATTAATTTAACCTTATGATAAATGACATGATTTCAGCTATATAAGAAGCACTGTTTTTACACAGAAAGCAGTCACTTCGACATTAGCAACTGAAGGAGCAAGATCTACTACAACATCATCTACTACAACTGCTAGAAGGACTTTTCTGTTTGGAGGTAAGTCAACTTGATTGAGTATAAATTTAATTTTTATCGATTTAGATACTAACAGTGGTATGATATTGAGTAAATATATATATATGTATATATATATCTTCAAATTGGTTTGAAAAAGAAATCATAACATGGATTTTTACTTTATCTTTTAGAATGTCGACACAAATCATATCAAAACAACTGAAGAATAAAGAACCAAAACCTTCACAAGATAAGGTGATTGATGACAATGTACTTCTTCAACGCACTATGATCCCCTTTCAAAGCGCCAGTCTGAATACTCTGGCAACTCTCATCATCAAAAGCGCCTCTCTGTTAAGTACTCTATCTCCGGCTTCCAGAAGAAACATTGAAAACATAGTCAAAGTTGAAGATTTACCAATACCTACAGTTATGCAGGTGTTAACCGTTGAGCTCCATGATGAAACGAACTGTACCATCATATACAACTATAAAAAGGATGGAAAGGTAGTTAGAGTGAAGAGCACTATTCCATTAGCGGCGGGATTACTTGTCAATGAAGCTTCGCAAATAAGACCACTGGTTTTGATCTACATGGGTGTTGAAAAGACTGGAAAAGCAATTTTTCGTGCTGCTACAGAAACAGGAACTACTTTGAGGTGTAAGAATGTGTTTGATGTATTACCAGAAAAAAGTATGCGACAAATCAATGCTTATTTCGAGGTAGCTAATCTTCAGGATTTCCCAACAGATAGTGTCATATGTTTCCAAAACCCTGAAGTTATAACAAAGTCTGACAGACGATGGAATGGAAATGAAGAGACTCTTCTAGTTCAATACAGAAGTGTTGTAGATGAAGAATTACTGATCGGAGATATGCGCATTCCTCATCAAATAGCTTCTGCTGTGACATCGGAGAGATTTGGAGTTATTCTGTTCAAGGGTCTGAGTCGAAACGCAGACAATTCAATTTTCTACAACATCAGTGTACTCGCAGCTCATCAAGCCTTCGTCCAAGCCTCGGAACTGGCTGATAATCCAAAATCTGAGGATTTTCTCAACCACTTCGATGATGCTGAAAAAGAAAGCTGTGGAGAACAAACTCTCGAGAAGCTAATCTATAACTCAAGGGATTCATATCACTATAGGTAAGTTTTATTAATTTTTACCATAATTTTAAAAAGTTGATTTTGTGAAAATTTTGTGTATTCTTACAATGAAAAAACTAATCAGTGTATTTTTTTACATAAAAGTTTAAAAAATAACAAAAGGTTATAATTATTTTGCAAAAATGTTTAGTCTTTCACATAAATGATAAATTCATAAACATTTTTTGTAAAACATTTTTAAATTATATATATTTCGGATTAAAAAAAGGACTTTTTTGTGCAATCAGTGTATTTTTTTTACATAAAAGTTTAAAAAATAACAAAAGGTTATAATTATTTTACAAAAATGTTTAGTTTTTCACATAAATGATCAATTGATAAACATTTTTTGTAAAAACATTTTTAAATTATATATATTTCGGATTAAAAAAAGGACTTTTTGTGCAATCAGTGTGCTTTTTTGTGCAATCAGTGTACTTTTTTGTGCAATCAGTGTATTTTTTTTACATAAAAGTTTAAAAAGTAACAAAAGGTTATAATTATTTTACAAAAATGTTTAGTTTTTCACATAAATGATCAATTGATAAACATTTTTTGTAAAACATTTTTAAATTATATATATTTCGAATTAAAAAAAGGTTTTTTTTTTGTGTAATCAGTGTATTTTTTTTCGCTAGAAGTTGAAAAAATGTGTAATCAGTGTATTTCTTTTACATAGAAGTTGAAAAAATAACAAAAGTTTATATTTATTTTACATTAATTTTAATCATACTATACTAATACATCATTTTTTATTTTAGTCCATTATATCGTAAAAAGAAAACAGAGTAAAGAACTTTCCCTAAGAAATATTGAGCTGAATGATGTAACTCAGTGAGTTATTTTCCTGTTATATATAATGTAAATGTAAACTATCTAATGTAGCTAAGAGTAAAATTTAAATTCGGTAAAATTTATTTATATAATGATTAACTTTTGTATTTTAGTCAATTATTGGATCACAGAGAATACGGAATACAAGAGTTCCTCCCTGGGTCTAATAATATACCAGAAGAATATCGAGAAAGATATTGTTCAAGAAAAGCGCTTTGTAACCATTGATATCGTAAGCTATAGTAGTTTGTATTACAGAAAATTTACTATAAAACAGTTTTATGAATGTAAAAACTAGATATGGTATTTTCTATTACAATTATTTACTTGTAAATTTTATTCATCTAGAGAGGTAATTTGGTGATTTTTTGACAGTTTTTAAAAAAGTTAAGAAGTACAAAAAAAATCAAAAAATATCGAAAACTATATATTTCAATGATTATTTTTTAAAAAAGTAAATTTTATTCATCTAGAGAGGTAATTTGGTGATTTTTTGACAGTTTTTAAAAAAGTTAAAAAGTACAAAAAAATCAAAAAATATCGAAAACTATATATTTCAATGATTATTTTTTAAAAAGTTCAAAAAATGTAATAAAGCTCTGTTTTGAAACATAAAAAATTTAAAAGGATTGTGTAGGATAAAATTCTCACTCAAAAAATTATTGAAAATTGAATGAAATAAAAAAATATTTTCCCAAATACCAAAGGTTTGTAAATATAAAGTGAAAAATTCTATATATATATATATACATTGTTTTTAAAATAATATCGAAAACTATATATTTCAATGATTATTTTTTAAAAAAATAAAAAAATTTAAAAAGAAAGGTGTAGGATAAAATCCTCACTCAAAAAATTATTGAAAATTGAATGGAATAAAAGAATATAAAGTGAAAATCTCTATAAATATTTATTTTTTTAAAAACAATATCGAAAACTATATATTATAATGATTATTTTTTTAAAAAGTTGAAAAAACAAAAAACTTTGTAATAAAACCCTGTTTTAAAACATAAAAAATTAAAAAAGGAATGTAATAAAAGAATATTTTACCAAAATACCTCATTTTTCTTGTAAATATCTAGTAAAAATTTCTGAAATATTGTTGGTGAAATTTACTGGAAAATGGTTTCAAGTGTGTCAAAGACTAAATATGATGTTTTCATTGAAATGTTTATTTCAAAAGATCCAAATAATAACATTGAATCAATTAGTTAAATTTAACAGTCAAATTCTTTTTTATCAAGTAGGCTTAATGTTTCTATTGTGATTAATTCTCAAATATTGTAAACTTGAACTATCTATAGAAGTAATTTGTCGATTTTGATGTGTTTTTTTAAAAAATTATCATGTAATACCACATACTTCAGTTCTAATTCGTTTTGAACAATTTCATGGGAGACAAAGAATAAAAAAGTTACATCGATTTAGTTTTTAGAATTAAAGTTGCTATCAAAAATGGATTGTTCTTCTTTAAAAAAAATGATTACGTAATACTACATGCTTCAGTTCTAATTCGTTTTTAGAATTGAAGTCGCCATCGAAAATGGTTTGTTCTTGAATGGGTAAATCCATAGCCTCCTCCTCCTCATCATGACAAAAGCTTTCTGATGATTGCATTTTGAAAAACAAATTGCATTGTTTTAGTTTTCCGAATTGAAATTGCCATCGAAAATGGTTTGTTCTTAAACGGGAAAATCCATAGCCTTCTCATCATCATGTCTAAGTTTTCTACCCCAATATCTCCAACCTCTCAGAGATAGGGATTGTTCTGTTTAAAAAAATAATGGAAATTGTATATATAAATGATTGTTTTTTGAAAAAAATGGTAAATTTTTGAAAAAAATTCAAAAGGAAAATGCAGGATAAAACCCTCACTCAAGAAACTAATTTTGTATGATAGGTTGCTCACCTAATAATAAGAAAATAATGAATAATTTATATTTAAGCAATTATTGAAAGAATTAATGAAAATTGAATAGAATAAAGGAAATATTTTACCAAATAGTCTGTTTTTTTGTAAAGATATATAAACAGATAAAATTTAACCATTTAAAGGATGATTTCTTTTTTGCAAAAAAAATAATGAAGATTTAATGAAATGAAAGAATATTTTACCAAATACCTTGTTTTTTTTGTAAATTTGTACAATTAGAATAAGAAAATAGTGAATAATGTATATTTAAGCAATTATTGAAAAAATTAATGAAAATTGATAAGAATAAAGGAAATATTTTACCAAATACCCTGTTTTTTTGTAAAGATATACAAACAGATAAAATTTAACCATTTAAAGGGTGATTTCTTTTTTGCAAAAAAATAATGAACATTTAATGAAATGAAAGAATATTTTACCAAATACCCTGTTTTTTTGTAAATTTGTACAATTAGATGAAATTTACCCATTTAGAGGATGATTTGTTTTTTGTAAAAAATTAATGAAAATTGAATAAATCGAAAAAATATTTCACCAAATACCTCTTTTTTGTAGATGTAAACAAATAGATGAATATCTAACTTTATCCATTTTTTTTCCATTTGGAATCATGTTTTGAAGGTTTTCAAGATAGTTTTTAGTAAAAGCTTATGCATTGATTGTCATTACAAGTTGTAGTGTTTGGCATTATTTAATATTTACTGACTCTAGCTATATTATATGAAATTTTCCCTACTTATTGCACAATAAATGTATATATTCACATATTGTTTCATTTTTAATTACTGTATTTATTCAATGTAGATATAATGAGTCGAGTACTTTGTATTACACAAAATTTACTGTAAATTTTAATCATCTAGAGAGCTAATGCTACCCTTTCTCCTCTCTCCTCTTTCCCTCTCTCCTCTCTCTCAAGATATCATATGAGTCAAAATTACCAAATACTGTAGATTTTAACCATCTAGAGATCTAATTTGGCGATTTTCCAACATATATACCCTATGAGTTAGAATTATGTATATAATTATGTAAAAAAATTATCAAAAACTTGAATGCCATACATTCAAAATTTAGCTGCCATATGAGTTCAAATTAAGTAAAAGAATAATCAAAACTCAAATGCCACTTAAATGCCACTCAAATGCCACTCAAGTACCCTTCAAATGAAATACAATATAAACTCGGCGAATTCACCCAACGTCGTAACTCATTGCATAACCCCCAAGACCAGATCCACAAAAAAACACTTGGTAGGGAGATCTGCTCATATATTACTACTCACGGTAATTATTTTAGGTAATCTTGTATATTGTGTAATTAAAGTCGAAAAGTAGCTGCTCCTGTCTATTATGATTTTCATGATAACAGTAACAATAGTTACAACAAAAATAATATGAATAACTATAACAATAACAGTAACAGTAATGGTAACAATAACGGTAGCGGTAACAGCAACAGTAAAAGTAACAGTAACAGTAGCAATAACAGTAACAGTAAAAGTAACTGTAACAGTGACAGTAACAGTAAAAGTAATAGTAACAGTAACAATAACAGTAACAGTGACATTGACAGTAACAAGAACAATAAGAACAACAATACAACCACACTAATGATAACAATACCAAAAACAGCAACAACAATAGCAGCAACAATATTATCGGAGTAACAATAACAATACCAATAGCAATAACAACAACAATGTCAACAACAATAACAAAGAGTAACAAAAACAATACGATCACAGTAATAATTACAAAGGCAATAACTGTCTGTTAACAACCGAAAACTACTATTCTCAAGTACTTGAGCTCTCAAATAGGGGACACCCCCGGTATGACCCATGCCACTTGATCAATGGACTCTAACGACTATTTAGAGTCCATTGCTCAGACAAACTAGTGTAGGTGTACAGCAAAATTTCTTTAATATTCTTTACTGCTCTTGGGGTGCTATCCTGCAGAGTATAATGACAAGAACATGTGGCAATACAAAATCAAGTGCACAGAACAATGAAAAGATCCAGCCCATAGGAGGCCTACAGGAAGCCTACAAGAAGCTTCCGCCATAGATAGTAATGTAACCAATAACACATACAGGAAGGTAATTAGACAATTAATAATGCATGGTTAAAGATATCAACGGATGTCATAGTGATGCACATAGTTAAATGTAATAGACACCCAGGAACAAGGAGGCGGAGTGAACGAATGGATTATTTATTGGTGTCTTGTCCCATCCCGAGTTAAGTCCTTTGGGCTTTTTGTGGCCTGATGTCCACTTTTCTTTGGGTCCGGAGGTAAATAAGTTCTACACTTGGCCTTCTGAGGCTACATAGCTAACTTTACGATTCTAGGCTAAGGCAGCCATCTTGTGCCGACTCATCAGTTCACCCTACCGGCCCTGAAGGAGTCAATATCCGCCCTGTATGGTGCTCAATTTTGAATTGTCATTGCTTACTAGTTCGGTGTTAGTAACAGGGATGACCAGTCGCCTGTTGGCCACTCTGTTCAGCGCAGGAGGGTGTTTCTGAATTGCAAAGGCAGGTTCTACTTATGTAGGCACCTGTAGAGGAAGGTTTCTACAGACTTGGTTCATAAAAAGTTCACCCGCTCAACAACAATAACACCAACAATACAATTACAGTAACAATAAGAATAATCTAATGATAATAACTCTTTTATTTATACTAAAACAGTGAAAAAATTTAAATATTATGAAATGAAAACACAGATATTTATTTAAGACAGCAGTTTTACGCATATTTGGTAGGATTAGCCTTGAAAGGCAGCTGTCTCATATCACTGAATCATCAATCATAATTATTCTAGCATTCTGACCGCAGCAATACCAGAACCCTACATGCACACGGCCCGACTTGTATCCCTATCGTATTCTTTTCTTCGAGATGCCTCAAAGATTGTTGTTATTGGGCTCTAAGACTCAGTAGCGACATTGTCCAATAGCAACAAAGCATCACAACAGCTGTAGCGATACACCAAAAGCTACTGAATACAGCTTCACTTATGATTGATTCACTGCTTTGCTTTTTCGCTTTGCTACAAGCTAGTTTTGTAATTTATATGTGATAATGCCGGATACCCTTCCATTTTTTTGTTACTGAAGAATGGCTGCTTTATGTGTTCGATAACTTTCTGTCAGGAAAAAGTCTAGTGAAGTGGAGCTATTTCTTGACTGTTCAAGTTCCCACAATGAAACGCCACTCATGCATGATCTTTAATACAGGTTGGTGTCCATTTGCAGTTGTTTCTTGTCAAGAGCAGCAATTAGGGTTATTGCAAAATTACTGAGAGCTTTCCTGTCTGTTGAACCATACACTAGGCATCTCTGCATCACTGGATTGACGTCAAAGCTTTGGTTAGGAGTGCCAAAACCCATACGGTTTTCCAAGAATGCTTCTTACATTTTTTGTAAGCATGGTTTCTGTTCCACCAAAAGCTATGAGTTTTCACAGTTCAGCAACTGCAGTTTTTGTAGCATTGGTTCTATGAGAATATAATAAGCTTTCAAAAGTTCAACTTGGAAGAAAATGAGGTTGTGAACTTGCATGTGCGAACTTTCATCACTATCTAATCAGTTCAAAAATGGTTTGCCCATAGAGGAGTTTTTGAAGTGGATTTAATAAAAGTATTTGTAACTTGTTCGTCAAACAAATGAAAAAATGATAGGTGTTTGCGATTCAATACGTTGCAAATGGAACGAAACATGAATTTAGATCATTATAATTATTCAATGAATTGTTATGGATTAATAAACAAATCATAAAGAAGATAATCCCAATTTGCAAAATAGCGCAGCAAAAGAAAAATATTATTGCTTGAACTGATGTAGTTTGTAAAAATCACCATTTCCACTTAGTAGGTTTTTGTTGACCCACGAGTTTCGAACAAAATGATTAATTATTGATTAAATTTATTGCTGATCTGAATAGTTTTATTGCATTTTGTTCGGCAAACATAGGTTGGTAACACTTTTATTGCTTTACTTAATCAGGTGCTCACGTGTGTGTTATTCAAAGACACTTAAATGTAGTTGGTGGTGTAGTGGGTCCTGTCATCCGCACAACGCAACCACAAACTGTTTACTAGCGGCTGAATACCGGCAGGCACCTTGTCTGCCGGCACAGAACCTCGGTCAGCCTCTACATGCATGGAATCCACTATCTCCTCACATCAGAGAGGACCCTGGGCTGGAGTGGCTCCAGCAAGTAGCTATGGAGGAGTATCTAAACTCTACAAGTAATGGTGAGCTCTCAGCTCAGACGTAGTACTCGGTGCTTTCAAGGCTATACATTTATTGTCTCATACAATTTCAGCATAAGCACAATGGTAGCAGTGGCAGTAAGTGGCAAAGGTAACAGAACTTGGCAAGTGGAAAAGAATACAAGAAAGATTGGCCTTCTATTGGTCAAGTGAGAGGAAGTTAACAGAAAGTCATTGGTCTACTTAGCTAGTAGACCAATGCGACAACACACAATATTGTAATGGAATTCGCCTAGTGCGGCCAGCAGTTGGCTAGTGTGCCTACTGGTTTGATTTACTAGTAGTGCACACATGAGTGAGCAGTGAATGTGAAAGCGCTAGCTAGACAAGCACAAGCTTGTTTGGTTGAAAGTATGAGTACCTTGCACAGATAAAGAAGATGATCCAGGCACCCTCTCTTAGTCAAGACCAAGCCCAGAGGATTACAAGCTAAGGACTGTGATTTGATGTCATGTATCTATATTTATAATTAACTGTTAAATATTGGCGGCTAGCCAGTTCTCATTCAGTCTGCTTATGTATGTAATTTTTTATGATTAAGCCAACCCATTGTGATTCATCTTTCTGTAGTGCTAGCTATTATTTAAGCCAATTATATGCTTTACTTTTCAACTTCTATGTTTTCCTATAAATAGCGAAGCAGTTCGCCCAGCGCTCAGAGTCGTTTTAGATTGCTTAGAACTAGTTTTATCTAAGGCTGAGATAGTATTTAGTCTATAAGTGTCAGCGATTGCTTGTATCGACTTAGTGTTGCCTAAGAGTCAAGTTACTGTACGCTTGTAAGGACTATTTATCGGGAGGAGAGGAGGAGGAAATGGTGGGAGAAATAGGGGGGGAGGGGAGGGGAGAGAGAGGGGGGTAGAGAGAGGGAGGGGGGGTAGAGGGAGGGAAAGGGATGAGGGGGGGGGGAGAGGGAGGTTAGGGAAGAGATGTGTAGAGAAGGAGAAAGAAAGTGGGGGGGGGGGGGGGGGTAGGGGCGAGAGAGAGGAAGAGATAGTCCCTAGGGGAGCTATGCGTTTGCTGCTCCAGTATGTCTGTGAGAGCACGTGTACACTTAGCACTTGGAAGCTGTCGCATTGATATCCACACATAAACATAACAAACTGATGTACTTGAAGTGGATCTACAGTATTTTACTTCCTATTTACTTTTGAGCCTGTCTATTTTTAACCAATAGTTGGCTTAGAATTTGAACTTTTCATTAAAGTATTAGTGTTAATCAGAGAGGGTTGGGCACTTGTATGTGCTAATAAATGTGATTATTGCTACTTGTTATTAGGCGCTTTCGGCTGAATGAACGCAAAGGCGCGATTGTGACGAATGGGCGAATTTGTCTCACTTTAGCAAATACAAAACAACACTTTTTCATGCTGTGTCTCTGTGAAAAATTTAGCATGATGGTGATAGCGAGAAACAGAGTTGGTTTGAACATTAGTAGTTGCATTATCTGTGTTTATGCACTGAGACTAAAAACAGCCATTTCATGACAATTAATATTTTTGTTTTTTGGTTCAACAACAAAAACACCATTTCGTCAACATGCAAGCAACGTTCGTTGATGCAGGGCTATAATAATTATAGTATTTTGTAATAGACAGTATCAATACATTAGCGATGCCAAAAGTTATTGTTTATTTGTTGGCATGTTTTCAGTATTTATTATGATAATAATAAATATTATTCTATTATTGCTTTTTTTGTTTTTTAGCTTACACGACTTATAAATTTTGTAAAAGAAGGCAAGTCAGTAAACTTATTTTTCTGTTTGATTACGTGTGTTGTCAGATTTGAGCAAATCAAACTTTGAAAATTAGCAGAAATTTTTTGTGCAAAATTAGTCAAAGGAGCCTAGTGTAAAAAAGCAAATGCAATTATTGCTACATAGACAATCTGTATTGTTAGTCTGGGTGGACGCCATACGAATTTCTACAGTGAGAATTCAACTTGGATTTTGCTCCGACATTGTTTCGAAGCATTAGTCATCTAATGCAGTGAGCACCCTGCTTTCAGTAACAAATCTCTTGCAGTGTCGGTAAAGGCCAGGAACTAATCCTCTACATAGTAGAATTACTCAATCAGGAATTTAACTAGGTTTTACAAATATATTCTTGTGCTGTCGTGACTACTTGTTGATGCAATCTGAGTATGCTTGAATATTACTGCCTAAGTGTTTTACCAGGTCAAGTGACACAGATGGAATATATCTACTGCTATATTGCAGCCTGGAATGGAAAAAATGCTGAAAGAGTTGAACGAAGGTGAAAGATTATTGATGAATTCACTAGTAAAGCTCGGTTTCCACTGAACCAATCTTGTTCTGTCGCAAGCACACACGGCAACCGCTTAAGCGTGAACCCTACATCACGGGTCGGGCTCGGTAGCTAAGCGGCTGTCAAAAATTGTCAAGATAAAAATTTTTAGCTTTTCTGTGGCTTGTGTGGTACCCGTGTGAGTGTGAGCCAATTTGCGGCAAGACCTCGGCAACTTTTAGCGAATGAAACTTGCCACTGGCATTTGACAATAGCAGTTTCAAGTAATGATTTGTAATGTTCGGTTACTTTTTACGACTTTTTTTATCATATTTCTAGTGAAGCATCAATAACTTCCGTTGATAGCAGTGCAGCTTTGTATTTATAGTGCACCTCAGTTGTGTATTGTTATCTATCATCTCGTTGTAATAGCTGACATTATTATCAATTTATCTATCATACTATTAATTATAATAATAAATAATAATAAATTGAGAATAAACTTACTCATTATTACTATATCTTATTAGTTTTTTGTTGTTAATCATATCAAACTGAAATAACATATTTATTGCTCATTATTTATTTATTCTGGTTGGTACTTATCAACAATTGAGTGAATTAATATAATGTTTATTTGTTTAAAAAGAAGGAAGCATGCCATTTTTTCATGCTGACAAGTTGTTGGAAGAAGTATGTATTCACTTTTTATACAAACTGACCAAACTATTTGCCAAGTGAGATTTTTAATCATCTTTTTTTTATTTATGTATATCAATATGACTGTTTATTTATTATCAGAAAGTTTGAAAAATCTGCTTTTTTTTAAATGTCCATGATATTATTATTTAAAGAAATGTTGACTAGAAATTTACTATTTGAAGCTACGCATGAAGTTTTTATGTAACAAAAAGTAAGCAGCAAGCTCAACTCTCAGTAGCCTTGAGGTTCCCTCAAGTCAGCCAGCCAGCAGATCACCTTCTGAGTGTGAACCATACCAAGGTACCTTACCACAAGGTAGCTTCAAGGGTACCTTGAGTAGGTACCTGCTAAGTGGGAACCAAGCTTAATAGTGAGTTTATTCTGTCTAAGCCAGATTTTATACTGGCCTTAGAACATGAAACTTCAAACTTGTCAGACCCTATGCATATTTGATTTGGTGAAAGTGACATGGCATCGGCGGGTACTTTAAAACTTTCCACTGCTACAATTTTTATTGTTTTCAACTTAAATTGTATAAATAACAATTTTAAATAACTATTATTTTAAAGCAATTTTCTCCAAATAATTAATGTTAACATCTGATTTTTAAACAACATTCATTTCTTGATAAAGAACTCTTTTTAAAAGTATTGATCATGTAAAAGCTATGTGCCGAGAATTTCCTTACAGCATTGTCTTCTTTTAGTTTTATTTTACAAACTTTGCGCAGTTTGGTGAAGCACCAATTTTTTTGCACTGAAATGCATTATGGGATATGTCTTGGTTGTGACAGCAATTGGGAGTGACAGAAATTGGGAGTGTTGCAAAAACTCACATCTTTTGGAGTCTATCAGACCATTCAGCCGCAACCTACGCCTCACTTCACTGATGCTGATGGCTCACTCAAGTGTGTCAGTAATCAACGTGTTTACCGAGAAAACTACTGAAGCGGCTGAATGCCTAACCGGAGCTATCAAATTCCATAACCTATATTCTGCAGTTTTTGTAGCCATGGCTCCATAAAATGTGTTTGAGTTTTTATTGCACAAGTCAACACAAGTCGAGATCTGGTGAGCAAAAAGTTTTTTCTCTAAATCAATCCACATCAGTTGGTGGACTTTATGTATGTTTGAGGCTCGTCAAGTGACAGAATATACCTGCAATATCTGAATGTATGTCAACCGGACTGGTGCAGAACTCTGCTGCACAAAAACATAATCTGCACTTTACTGTTATTGACACCATTAATGAAGTACATTTGCTGTTAGTATCAATATTGTCTAATTCTGTCACATATTATATTTTTTTTCAGATTATTTCACATGTTCTGTTAAAATGGATATTCTCCGACTTTCCAGAGTATTAAACTGTATCAATAAGTGACCTAATCCCTAAAAGAACTGCAAGTTTAATTATTCCAGCCTGAAGGACAAGCAATGTTATTGGTTTGCTTGGAGCAGATCTTATAGGAGAAAAAAAAGTGAACTTTACTAGTACTTGTAAGACTCAATAAATTTTAACAGAAAACTAAGGATCATACAAGATGTTGCGACAATTTATTTACATAATAGCTCTATATGACTATCAGATTATTCTTTATGGATATGTCAAAATCAATTTGAAGTTTTAGATAATTATTTTCTTCAACTAACTTGTAACTTTTAACGAAATTATTCCAAATCAAATCAAAGCTCTAAAGCTGATTTATCTATAAGAAAAGCTATTTTCAATCGCAACATCCTGCTACACTCAAAGCCACGGATGTTTCTGATTTTGGGTCCAATGGCAATGCTCTGCTGACGTAAGGAAAATTGCATAATACATTGGCCGGGCTGATGTATTTTGTTCCACTAGATGGTTTTCAATGCTGCCGATTGTGTGCTGTGTGCGTCAGCCATCATCATTTTTTGCCTGAAGTTAGATATAAAAGCAGCATCTGGCTGTTCAGCAGTCACTTCTCTCAAAAGCTTTGGAGAAGAAAAGGTGAACCAGAAGCTTGCAAGTAAGTGTCTCACTACAGGGTTAACGTATAGCTTGTAACAGTAGATGAATTTTAGCATCTGCAAACAAACCAGTCGTGGAAGTTGATTTTCAATTTGCAAACGGTGATAAAAATTAAAAACAGCAAAAAGAGCTATATTCAGACTTTTATTTTAATAAACTTCAATTTATTTCACCAACAAACGAAGTAAAAAGAAAAGATACTATATATCCACACAGATACCAGCTGCTGACATCTGTATGTATATACAGTGTCATTTTTTTCGAAAATGGTAAGAGTCATTAAAGCAACTCTGGTATATTGCAATACAATGCTCACACTTTTTTTAAATAGAATTTTTGTGGTTTCACTTATTTTAAAAGGCTACCATGTTTTTTCCAGTCTCTATCAACTTGTAGAAATTTAAAGTATTACTCCAGTTTCTAAACTAGCAAACCAAAACAGAAAAGTAGCAATATTTTAATAGTTATCTATTGCAGGTGAAATCTGACTTACAACAATAATCAACATGCAGAAGACCACAATGCTAAAGGTACTCTGCAGCTTGTTGCTGTTTCAGATGTCTGTGTCAGGTAAAGTTCAGATAAATGTTGGTTTGAGTGTGCCAAATAAGTCTATCTGTTCAAATGCTTTTAAAAAATAAAATGTGCGATGGGTGGAAAGATTTAATGAAGTGCTTTTGTGACGGAATACTTTTATACCGAGATTTTTATCAACTCAGCCTCGTGCTAGAATATAATCAAAGAAAAGTTGCTTATCTTTCCTTTTGTGGAACGATGTAGTTTCTACACATTAATAAACAAAAATATACTTTAAAAATAGCAAACATAAACCGCAATGTATATAAGATAATCAAATGTATAAGTAAGATATAAGAGCAGCTGAAAATTTGACTAACAGGTTCTGTCAGACATACTTACTTTTTTTGTTATACTAATACAGCTTATAAAAAAAGCATCTGACTTTGCCTCGTTGTTCTTATTGCTTTTGCACTTGACGTTTATTTTGCATCACTTTTGATAAACAATCCAATCAAGCCACCCAAACAATATCAAAGTTTGCAAAATTTTGTATATAAAACTTGCAGAAAAAATTCTCAAGCATTCCAGCCTCCCAGAATATTCTAAGGAAACTCCAGAGACATTCAAAATTGATCTGTCACTGGAAAAAGAAATTGATGGTTTAAAAGATGTTTCGCTTTCTCTAAAGAGAAGCCAAGCTGTACCACTAAGAGTTCCTGTATTTGGAACCAATCCAAATGACAAAGACAACCAGAGAGATTTGGTGCATCTCAAGGTCTGCAAGTAACTTATCTGTTTGCAAACTTGTTGGGTTAGTTAGAAGTACAACTTAGCAAACAGAGATAAAAGTTGCATTGTAGCATTTAAACTTCAATGAACAAAAGCTATTTTTTTGGAACTCAAACTACAATATTCATAACTTGTTATTTGTAGCTGCTGCCGCCAAAAAGAAGTTTTGCACTGAGCTATAACATATATATGATTTGGATGTTCTGAGAATGAAAATCTTGTTGGCTGCATTATTGTTCTTATGTTAGAGCGGCATAAATGTAAACGATAAATTGTATTGTAGGATGTCACTTACTACAAAGACTTGATCAACCACGCTGCTATTTCTTTGATAGATGTTGGCGAACGCTATGCAATGGTAAGGGTTTTCAATCATTAGAGATAATGTAGAAAAAAAGGTTAAAGATAAATTGGGGATTGGCAACTTTAAGTAATCAACTGATTTACTCTATTTAGTTTTGCAAATTGACAGAATACTGTATTATGTTTGGATTTTTATTCCAACATTTTGCTCTTCTGAACACATATATTAAGAATGTTGCCAGTACAAAATGTCAGGTAAATTTTGTGTGTTCTATAAACCCTCTCAGCAAATTAAGATATTTATGATATTGTTGATGTTTGAGTTTTGATTGTAGAAGTAGTTTTAATAGCAAAATTTCAATGTAACAAGACAAAATTCCATTTTGATATATTTGATGGATATGAAAAAAAGACAAATTTATACCAGCTTGTAAAATACTTGAGAATAAGAGTATTCGCAATATGTTTGTTGAACAAAGTACAAAAAGTAATAAGTATTCGTAACTCAATACGTTGCAAATGCAACGGAACATTAGTTAAGAACAACATGAATATTCAATGAAATTTTATAGTTTACCGAACAAATTATAAGGAAGATAACTCCCAATTTTCAAAATAATCCAAAAAATAATAAAATTTGAACTGCCATAAACTGGGATAGTTTGTAAAGCTGTCTTTCAATTTAGTAAATTTTGAACGCTTGCAATGATTTTGAATTATTTTTCAAGGATAGAAAATTGATCATGAAAATGAAAAAAAATTAACTCGTTAGTTACAATCTATTTAGTGTCTAGTTTCATTTGCGACCCACGAACAATATTAATAAATATTTGCTCATTATTTTTTTTATTCAGTGAGCTACTTTTTGTTGACCTCTTTTGATTTCCGAACAAACTGATTATTAATTGATTAAATTTATTGCCCGTCTGATTATTTTTATTGCAATGTGCTTGGTGAACAGAGGTAGCGAATACTCTCATTTCCACTATTATAGAAAGGAATTTTTGTGGCTAACAGTGAAGTCTACGAAGTGGAGCCTTACCACCCTGCCATACACAAGCGTAGTCTGGGAGCCAAGCATGGAGATCATATAATTAAGAAACGAGAACTTTCTGAAGGCTCTGCCAACATGGATTATATCAGTATGATAATTGAGTTACATTCTTTTGGTTTTCAGAGTATGACTTCAGCTCTGCTTGTCATTTTGAGATAACTTTTTAACAAACTATTCTGTAATTAGAGTCATTGCCCCTGAAAGGCCTAAAAATATTTCAGAACCAGAAGTCACCTCTGTGGAGCAGACGTTTGAGGAATGGAAAAGTCTCAACAAGTTTAAACAGACCAAAACCTCTGAAAGCAAGGTTTCACCTCAATCTCCACCACATTATACAGTGACTACTGCTGTAGCGGTTGACTACTACCTCTATGTGCAGTGAGCAAACAATTAATTAATGCAATCGACCAAAAAACAAAAATTTATGAAAGTTATCATGACTTTGATATACATTTTAGTTGTCACAATTGTCTTTTCCAGGGTGTCTATGAGCGCTAAAGAGTCGCAACCAACCCTCCAAAAATAATCATTAATCATACATTCCATTTAATCTTATATTGCCTGATTTTGTTTTGTGGCCAATAATTGAATTAATCAAAGTTGAAAGTTGACGTGATTTATTACAAAGACAGCGTCAAAAGTGCAAATGTGGATTTTTTTTCTCTACAAAAAAATTGTAGATTTGATAATTTAAATCCTGATGGTGATCTGAATTTTCCATATTTTCAAAATTCCAAAGTAATTTTTCAATAGTAAAATTCCTTTATTTTTAGAGATATTAGCCAAATAACTACCAGTGTGTACATAATAGCCGATTTACCACAGACAAATTGAAATGTTGTTTCAACTAAAACACCTTAAACAAATCTGAATACGATAGCGAACCTAAATTGTTAATGCTTTCAAAAGTCTGTGCGCTATTGCTGGAATCCCCTGCTTTTCCCCAAACAAACCAGCTGTTTTAGAAATACTCTTTGAGGATATAAATAAGTTGCAGAGTATCGAAAAAATTTAATTAAAAATCGGGGTCTATTGAATTAGCGAGAGCACAACTCTGAAGAAGATCCTTTGTCACAAAACCGTTTAAAATAGAGAAATTAAGTTAAACTCAGTCAAAAATTTATGATAGAGCACTCTTAAGTTTTTAACCACTTCAAATGCATTGGCTTATTACAATAAATTATGAAGTTAATTTATAAAATTCTTAAAATATCACTTTCTCTGTTAGAAGTGCAGGTTGAACTCTCTTTCGGTTGAGTTATATGCTTCTATCACAGGTTGTCAGATTCCTATAACAGACTAGGTGGTCCAGGAGCAAATGTATTGGAATATATTTGTTACATAATCGGTCAACAAATCAATGAGGTAAACCAATATTGGTAATTGCATACATTTTTTCATGTATGAACTTAAGAATTTGAAAATTTGAAACGATTGTAACCAAGCAACAAAATTCTGAAAGTCTTGCAGTTATTACTTTCCAAGTTAAATTTCTGTGTGAACTGAGTGAATAGTTTCACTGTAATTGTATTGATTTCAGAAACGGCACATTTCATAAAAATGAAAACTTTCTATTTCAAAACTGAGCATGAAATTTGGAAATTTGTGAAAAATTACTAAAAGCAGGTGATTTATCCACTTAATAATTTGATTAGGATCAGTAGTATAACAAGAGCATGCTCCTATCAACTACTAGTTTCATCATTGTATGCTTTAGGTAAGTATGAGATATGAAGGAATAGACACGAGTACTGTATCAGGAGTGAGTCAATGGACTATGAGTGTGACATTTGTGGGACTTTATGTAGAACAAGTAAGTGCTGAGATAAATATGGTATAAACTTCTCTGATTAATTTATCATCAAGAACTTTGAATACTTTTGGATTATTATACATCCGCTTTACTTTTCTTGCACGGCACAGTTTTGGGCATAAAGAAATAACTTTCCCGGTCGTGAAATACTTTGAGTTTGGTGGCATTCTGTTATCAATAGTTTATTGGTTACTCCAATGGTTAACTTTGAGAGAATTGACTTATTTTATTGGAAAGTTAGGCTTTACATTAAGTTTGATAAATACTTACACTATCAAAAAATTTATATTGTAAAAATCTTCCTTTGTAGAATGAGGATAACACATGGACGGACGATAGTGGAGCAACTCAAGATTCCTTAACTGCCCTTCAGACATTCAGGACCTGGGTGAATAACCTGCCACCAGGAGACGTTGCTCATTATTTTCTGATTACAGCGTAAGTGTGTCCAGTATTTGCTACTCTAGAAAAGAGGTTCTGACTGTTTCGTTAAAAACCTATAAAGCGAATTGGCAAGTAATACTTGAAGTAATTTTCACAACAGCAAAATTTAACAGCAAAATTAGTTGCTATAGTCCTAGTTCAAAATTACTGTAACTTGATGTGGCAGAATGAGTTGATATTGACTAAAATGCATTTGAGTGAAATCTTATTAATATGGTAGCTACAAAAATGCATCAATTGTAGGTTCTAGAAGGAAGGCTTCCCCCATTCAGTTTGAGTTTTGCAGTTTTACATAAAAAGAAAAAAAAACAGGATTGTTTTGGGATTTGTCAAATGTAGCAATAAAAAACTAGTACACAATTTCGTCAGTTTACAAAAATTTGTGTTAATTACACAAGCTTAAAGGATATTACTAGTATATATATCCAGATATGGTTAAAAAATTAGTTAAATACAAATTAGTAATGGGAAATTACTCGTTCACCAAATTAAACTATTTCTCACTGTTTCCAAGTCTAAAGGCCATCTGGTTCAGGCAGTTGAAACCTAACACCAAAATATTCTGAAAAAAAATGAACTACTGTACTAACAATATAACTGGGAAAAGTCATCAAGATAAAAGTATATTTAGTTCAAGCAAATGAGTGGGTTTTAAAGATGATAAAATTAGCCTAGTATGAATGCATAAACTACTGCCAATTAGTGTCACCGATGTATCGTGGGTAAAAATGAACGGAGACGCGAGTAAGTTGCTCATAGTTAATTTTGAAATACAATAGTGGCTCACCAAACAAAGCAGCAAAAGGAGTGTTTTAACAAGCATGCTGCTCCCCAAAATGATCTAAAACCATCAAACCAATCAGATTCAAATAAAGGATTTACACTATTTAAACAAACAAATCCTGGTTTTATTTATAGTTGCAAAACCAAAAAAGCTGGTTGCAAAAAAAGACACACTTTCAAGGATCAAATTTTGATGAATTTTTGATGCTGTGAGGTTTACAAAACTTCACTCCACCACATTTCAAAAGTAACACTTTCAGTCAAAACAAAAGTTTAAATTTGCAGTCAAACATACTACAATTTAGGAAGCTAGTAGTAGGAGAAAATGTGTAGGTGTAGAGAAGCTAGGAGTAGGAGAGATTGTGTAGTTGTAGAGAAGCTAGGAGTAGGAGAGATTGTGTAAGTGTAGAGAAGCTAGTAGTAGGAGAGATTGTGTAGGTGCAGAGATGCTAGTAGTAGGAGAGATTGTGTAAGTGTAGAGAAGCTAGTAGTAGGAGAGATTGTGTAGGTGTAGAGACGCTAGTAGTAGGAGAGATTGTGTAGGTGTAGAGAGGCTAGTAGTAGGAGAGATTGTGTAGTTGTAGAGAAGCTAGTAGTAGGAGAGATTGTGTAGTTGTAGAGACGCTAGTAGTAGTAGGAGAGATTGTGTAGTTGTAGAGAAGCTAGTAGTAGGAGAGATTGTGTAGTTGTAGAGAAGCTAGTAGTAGGAGAGATTGTGTAGTTGTAGAGAAGCTAGTAGTAGGAGAGATTGTGTAGTTGTAGAGAAGCTAGTGGTAGGAGAGATTGTGTAGGTGTAGAGAAGCTAGGAGTAGGAGAGATTGTGTAGTTGTAGAGAAGCTAGTAGTAGGAGAGATTGTGTAGTTGTAGAGAAGCTAGTAGTAGGAGAGATTGTGTAGTTGTAGAGAAGCTAGTGGTAGGACAGATTGTGTAGGTGTAGAGAAGCTAGTAGTAGGAGAGATTGTGTAGTTGTAGAGGAGCTAGTAGTAGGAGAGATTGTGTAGATGTAGAGAAGCTAGTAGTAGGAGAGATTGTGTAGTTGTAGAGAAGCTAGTGGTAGGACAGATTGTGTAGTTGTAGAGAAGCTAGTAGTAGGAGAGATTGTGTAGGTGCAGAGATGCTAGTAGTAGGAGAGATTGTGTAGTTGTAGAGAAGCTAGTAGTAGGAGAGATTGTGTAGTTGTAGAGACGCTAGTAGTAGTAGGAGAGATTGTGTAGTTGTAGAGAAGCTAGTAGTAGGAGAGATTGTGTAGTTGTAGAGGAGCTAGTAGTAGGAGAGATTGCGTAGTTGTAGAGAAGCTAGTAGTAGGAGAGATTGTGTAGGTGTAGAGAAGCTAGTAGTAGGAGAGATTGTGTAGGTGTAAAGAAGCTAGCAGTAGGAGAGATTGTGTAGTTGTAGAGAAGCTAGGAGTAGGAGAGATTGTGTAGCTGTAGAGAAGCTAGTAGTAGGAGAGATTGTGTAGTTGTAGAGAAGCTAGTAGTAGGAGAGAATGTGTAGTTGTAGAGAAGCTAGTAGTAGGAGAGATTGTGTAGATGTAGAGAAGCTAGTAGTAGGAGAGATTGTGTAGGTGTAGAGAAGCTAGTAGTAGGAGAGATTGTGTAGTTGTGGAGAAGCTAGTAGTAGGAGAGATTGTGTAGTTGTAGAGAAGCTAGCAGTAGGAGAGATTGTGTAGTTGTAGAGAAGCTAGTAGTGGGAGAGATTGTGTAGGTGTAGAGAAGCCAGTAGTAGGAGAGATTGTGTAGTTGTAGAGAAGCTAGTAGTAGGAGAGATTGTGTAGTTGTAGAGGAGCTAGTAGTAGGAGAGATTGTGTAGGTGCAGAGAAGCTAGTAGTAGGAGAGATTGTGTAGGTGTAGAGAAGCTAGTAGTAGGAGAGATTGTGTAGGTGTAAAGAAGCTAGCAGTAGGAGAGATTGTGTAGTTGTAGAGAAGCTAGGAGTAGGAGAGATTGTGTAGCTGTAGAGAAGCTAGTAGTAGGAGAGATTGTGTAGGTGTAGAGAAGCCAGTAGTAGGAGAGATTGCGTAGTTGTAGAGAAGCTAGTAGTAGGAGAGATTGTGTAGGTGTAGAGAAGCTAGTAGTAGGAGAGATTGTGTAGGTGTAAAGAAGCTAGCAGTAGGAGAGATTGTGTAGTTGTAGAGAAGCTAGGAGTAGGAGAGATTGTGTAGCTGTAGAGAAGCTAGTAGTAGGAGAGATTGTGTAGTTGTAGAGAAGCTAGTAGTAGGAGAGAATGTGTAGTTGTAGAGAAGCTAGTAGTAGGAGAGATTGTGTAGGTGCAGAGAAGCTAGTGGTAGGAGAGATTGTGTAGTTGTAGAGAAGCTAGTAGTAGGAGAGATTGTGTAGTTGTAGAGAAGCTAGTAGTAGGAGAGATTGTGTAGTTGTAGAGAAGCTAGGAGTAGGACAGATTGTGTAGTTGTAGAGAAGCTAGTAGTAGGAGAGATTGTGTAGTTGTAGAGAAGCTAGTAGTAGGAGAGATTGTGTAGTTGTAGAGAAGCTAGTAGTAGGAGAGATTGTGTAGTTGTAGAGAAGCTAGTAGTAGGAGAGATTGTGTAGTTGTAGAGGAGCTAGTAGTAGGAGAGATTGTGTAGTTGTAGAGAAGCTAGTAGTAGGAGAGATTGTGTAGTTGTAGAGGAGCTAGTAGTGAGAGAGATTGTGTAGGTGTAGAGAAGCTAGTAGTAGGAGAGATTGTGTAGTTGTAGAGGAGCTAGTAGTAGGAGAGATTGTGTAGTTGTAGAGAAGCTAGTAGTAGGAGAGATTGTGTAGTTGTAGAGAAGCTAGTAGTAGGAGAGATTGTGTAGTTGTAGAGAAGCTAGTAGTAGGAGAGATTGTGTAGGTGTAGAGAAGCTAGTAGTAGGAGAGATTGTGTAGGTGTAGAGAAGCTAGTAGTAGGAGAGATTGTGTAGTTGTAGAGAAGCTAGTAGTAGGAGAGATTGTGTAGGTGTAGAGAAGCTAGTAGTAGGAGAGATTGTGTAGTTGTAGAGAAGCTAGTAGTAGGAGAGATTGTGTAGGTGTAGAGAAGCTAGTAGTAGGAGAGATTGTGTAGTTGTAGAGAAGCTAGTAGTGGGAGAGATTGTGTAGGTGTAGAGAAGCTAGTAGTAGGAGAGATTGTGTAGTTGTAGAGGAGCTAGTAGTAGGAGAGATTGTGTAGGTGTAGAGAAGCTAGTAGTAGGAGAGATTGTGTAGATGTAGAGAAGCTAGTAGTAGGAGAGATTGTGTAGGTGTAGAGAAGCTAGTAGTAGGAGAGATTGTGTAGGTGTAGAGAGCTAGCAGTAGGAGAGATTGTGTAGATGTAGAGAGCTAGTAGTAGGAGAGATTGTGTAGATGTAGAGAAGCTAGCAGTAGGAGAGATTTTGTAGGTGTAGAGAAGCTAGTAGTAGGAGAGATTGTGTAGTTGTAGAGAAGCTAGTAGTAGGACAGATTGTGTAGGGGTAAAAAACACCATCTGATAAGTTTCATTTCTGTGGAGCAACTTTTTTATTAGTTTCTTGAAACAAGACTCAAAAAAAAAAACCTTGTTATGATGAATTTTATTAGCTGCAAGTTTTTCATAGCCAACTGAAACTACAATTTTTGTTTGCCTTTCAGTCCTCTGAAATGCCAATGGAGATCTTATTATGTTGCAGACTTAACATTGCATATGATGGATCGGCTGGAAACATTGGACTTGCTTATTTAGATAGTGCTTGTCGCTTTTCAAGAGTGTCAATAAATGAGTTTTACCTCAACACAGCTCTGTATGCCCATGAGCTCGGTCATAAGTAAGTATCCTTTCTGTGATTATCTGGGGTCAGTGGATCAAGCTATTCTAGAGTATAAACCGTAAAGCTTTAACATGGGAATTTAGAATCAATTGTTTGGCTTCAAAGAAATTATAATCTTCTGCAATACAGGTAACTGTTGCTCACACTTTTGGTTTTATTGAGCTGTTTGCTAGTGATAGCATTAATCAATGTGTCTTGATGCAATTCTTTGCTGCAATGAAACTGAGAAGCTTTATTTAATCTTGGTACACATGTATGAGAAACATTATTCTCACTAAAAAATAGTTATTAAACCTTCAAGTTCACTAAACATCTATAACTTTTTTGCGCTATTTTTAATTGTTGGAAATAGTAGTAGGTAGAAATTTTATCCTATTCAAATATAGATTAAAAAACAGTGAAAGAAAGTTAACCAGTTTTATGTATTGCTAATTCAAACACAGTGGCCAGAATGATGGACAAAAAATTCCTATCTCATGGCTAGTGTTTGATGATCTGTTATGAGATGAGATATAAAACGTTTGTTCCCGCTGAGTGCTGGTCTCATTTTGTATAAACCAGTGTGCGAAAATACACTGTGGTTACTAGCTATGACCTGAGCAGCACATTTTCTTTAGTAGCAATGTTACATTCTGATCGCTAGGAGATGTGGGCAGCATTGCTATTTATTGCTATTAAGTATTTAATCCTGTTTGTTACTGAGCCGATCAATTTGAATCAGTTTTATGGTCTGCTCCAAAGAAATCATAAAACATTCTAAGGTGGACATTATTTAAAGATGATTGTTGTTCTTTACCAAAGGGCAAAAACTACAGAGTTTTTTTATAATTTCGCCAATCGGTCATCCCCATTTTCTGCATTAGAAAAACAATATTTAGTATTATTCCGTATCTTTAGATCGTTTTATGCAAAAATTGTCTACTGTCACTCATTGATACGTGGGTGACCAGCAAATATGATAATCATATTTTCACCTGGCTACAACAATTTTGTTGAGCGGCCATTTTACATTAAAAGCAACTTTGCGAAATAAACTCTTCTTGCATAATTTTGTTCACTTGTAACTAAATAAAAAATGAAAAGCACATTTCTGTAGTGTTGGATCCAACCATGACACTATACTTTCTGGCCAACAATACATCATGGATTCATCTCTTGGCACTACAAGTGCCGCTAACAGAGGAAACAACTGGATATTCACTGAAGAGTCTGTTCAACAGTTTGATCAGTACATCGATTTTTTAGACAGGTAAGGCTTGGAAGTGTTATTATCTTTGAATTTTCAAATAACACAGGTATTATTGAGTTTGTGTGTGAAAATCTGTTTCAATGACATGGAAAATTGCCAAAAGTTGTTTAAAAGTGTCCGAACTTGCAGACATACACAGCTAAAGTAACTAGCTTTCTTGTTACCCTCTCGCAACATTGCCCCAGAAACAAAGATCTTCGGATTACCATTGCGAAACTTGAAGCACTGGCCAAGAATTAATGGCGGCCAAAGATTGGATAGTCTATTGATTATTTTTAAAACATACAAAATAGGTTTTTTTTCAAATGATTCATCTGAAAGTAGACGCACACCACTATCTGAATAAAACCTACTAAGATCCCAAATATAGCACAAATGATTGTTTACTCTTCTAAGAAACTGTAACTGTAACAGAGAAATATCAAAACCCCAACAACAGTGTCACAAATTTATAAATAATATATACCGTTCAAGACCTCATCCTGCTAACAACCTACTTCTATCTTTTTACCTATTGCTATTTTTGTATACGAATTATTGCTAGCTTCCAGCTATGATTTATTTAGTATTGTCAATTTTATGTTGATTAACTCAACTGACTGATACAGCAAATGCGTACACAGCTCTTACTAACAAGTTTAGTTATTGAGAAAGCGACAAAACTATTTTAGTAAGAACTTGTTTATGATAAGCCAAAACTTGTTTGAAGTTTTAAAACGGGTATTATTCTTTTACATTTACAGTAACGGCGAGAATTGTTATGAAATATCGATAACTCCCAAATCCTTCCCCGATGTGCCATATGGTGAAGCTATTCCACTGGATGAACAATGCAAGTTGGCATATGGGGACAGCTATGTTTTTTACGTATGTAATATTTGTATGTTTTTAAGTTCTATGGTTATTAGGGCTGTTTTCTTAGTCAACCAAAGCCATTCTAGTTCAACTGAGTTATGCTTATAATCGTACACCAAGCAAGTTTTAGTTTCAGTCTGTAGTTCAACCGAAGTCTCTAAACTAGTTAATTAGTAGGTGTCTGCGTTATATGTGTAGTGTCTGCGTTTAGTCTGTGTTGTGTTTTGTATAAAAAGATGCTGTCGAACTCTCATATTATTTTAGACTCCAGACTTCAATCAAGTTTGCCACAGGGTCTCATGTAGAGACACATCAACTGGCGCAGTCCGTGGCAGATGGCCAGCCGCAAGTTTCACTGACTGTGGGGGAAATAAAGTATGTCCTTGTTAAATGATCAGTTGAACTCTAAACATGGAATTAATGAATGGATTGTTTATTCACTTATTTCGTAAAACAGTTTATTTTTACATTTCAATAGCCTTTAGAAGTTAAATGCAGTAGCTCTTTAGTTATGAAGAAATGTAGCGTTTAACTACTAATTGTAAAATAAATAAAAAGTACAACTTTTGTATCTTAGCAATGGTGTGCGAGTTCAATTGTCGAATCATCCATGGCATGTAACTTACTGTAATTAGGTGTTTTCTACCAGTTGAATATTAGACATTGAAACAAACAAGTCGCATGTACAAGGGTTTTCTAGGTATTTTCTGTCAGTTGGTTGTGCTTGTATATCTCCGAAGGCTGAGAAAATTTGGTTATTATTTATTTAGGTGTGCTTGTATGATGTTTGCGTGGACAGGCCAACAACTACGACAACAACGCCAACTACGACAACCCCATCAGCTACCACAACAACGTCAACTACGACAACACCATCAATTACCACAACAACATCAACCACGACAACAACATCAACTACGACAACTACACCAGCTATGACAACAACGCCAGGTAGAACTATTTTGATAACAAACAAAATTTATCAATAACACTAAAAATAAACTTGGTGTCATTAACCTAGCAGTAAACAACTTGCGTAAAACATGTTCTGAGTCAAGGGTGAAATTATTTCATACGTTTTAAATTCTTAGATTTCTGCAACATGTAGCAAAAACGTTTTCATATTTGCTAACTCCCAAATGTAGCAAGTTAAATAATAGAATACATGGAGTGTTTATTTTTTCGACAGCATGCATATTGACTTTGCATGCTTTTGGATTAAAATTAGTTAGCTATGAAATTAACCAATTAGATAGAAAAACCATCACAGAGAACATTCAGTAATAATTTTTATGATACAATAATAAAAAAAAATCAAGAAAATTACCTCAATAAAATGGAACCCAATAGTTTAACGTACCAAAAAACATCAAGGATATAAAATGTCTTGTAATTTACTAAAATGAATCAAAGTATAAAACTAAATCTAAAAAAATGGACGTTTAGATTTTTTGAGGTGATATACATATTAGCAGTTACGACAAAATCCAAAAATGTGCTTTGGAAAGTTGGGTATGCTCTATCGGTTTTTGGTTCATCTACTTCTGTTCGTAATAACTGATAAACGTGGCCTTGATGTCGGAGCTTATCTGTTCACTCGTTGATAAATTTGATTCGTTGAAAGTTGTTGGTTTGTTTGGAGCAGGCTTTCATCTTACGCTGTAGGGCATGTCACTATTTCTGATGACTGAAGTGCAGATGCAATACTTCCTCTATCAACCGTAAATCAAAACAAACTTTGAAAAATCTTCTATAAGATCTTGGTTATTCTGCATGTTTCATGCCTGTAAATCCATTTTGAAGCTTGCTCTATTCTCTGCCAGTTAGCCAGAGTTCATTATAATGCTGATCCAACTTGACCAATCAACTACCGCAGCTCTTACACAACTAACACTTTGCACAAAAAGTAAAATAACAAAAAGGCAAGACATAAAATATATAATATGAGTGTTTGGAGTGCATCAAAACTCATTTAGTCACAAAAACATGCATGACATAAATTGTACAGCCAGTCACATTGCACAGTAACAAGTGGTTACTGTGCAATGGGGACTTTTTTGTGATAGTAAATTCCAATAATTGTCATAGAAACATCTAAAAGAATAATTCAAAGTTAAGTTCAAAGCCTTATCTCAAAATTTCAACAGCAAATGTTATATTATGGTAAAAATAATTATAGTTTTACAGACCCAAACTGTCTTGGTATTTTTCAAATATTTTACCAGATACAGTTTTATTATACAACAAGGACAGAAGGAACTATTTTACAAGAGTTGTCTTTTCTATTTAAAAAAATCTGGTGTAAGTTTGATGTTGTCTCTTTTTGGAGAAATAACTACGCTGCTCAAATAATTTGGTCCTCGGAAATACTAACAACTTCTGCCAATTGCTTCTATCAGCCCAGGCCTGTTAAAGTGTAGATATTACTCATATCTATGTTCATTAAAACAACCAACATAATGTCTATGTTCCTTCATAGCTCAACTGGCAAGAAAATATCAGATGTATAAGCCCTCGATAGCGCCATTGTCATTGAACGTCTCCCAGTTTTGGTCCTGAAAGCAACACTTCATAATTGCTATGCAAAGGTGATTCTAAAAACTTTGGAAATTGCTCGTGGAACAGGTTGTTGCTCATAGCTGTTGAAAAGTAGATTTGGAAGTGACAGAATACTTCCAATTGGTCATGGCCTGCCTGAAAGCCAACACTATACCAGCTTGGCAGATAGGATACTTTTGTCTCCTACTGTATGCAGCTCTAACTGGTACTTCCTTAGTTGCAAACTGTATTTGGTTTGGGAATTGGTTGGGGAATTGGTTGGGGAATTGGCGGAAAAAGACCACTGTTAGAGGCAATGAGCTTTCTGAAGGGATAAATTAGAGTGGGCATTTTCAGGAGTTCACCAGATTGTTCCATTAATATTTCAGCAACGCATTATGAGTTTATTGCAATGATTAAACTATCTTGCAGAATGCCCAAATGATGATATCAGACGGTGCAGACGAATAACCAATCAATGTGACCCAGTGACACTATTAAACAGGCCGAGGTGTAGAAGAAGGTGCAACCAGGCAAGAAGAGCTGGAGAATGTATATGCACCTGTTGCAACCTCGGACTTCTCTTTAATAGATACTGCTAAAATATTTCAAAATTATCACACTATTTTTTTCAAATTTTCCGATTTCAATAACGTCTGAATATGTTCTCTTCTTTACAAAAGACTTTATCAGTGACCATTTAAGTTGAAGAATGGAATCATTGCCAGTATAACTATGAAGTAACGTTTCTTTAAACTGCCTTTTCTTCAATGTAATCAATGACTTTTGATGCACATCTTTGTTGTTACATTTCTAATTTGTAACTTGTTTCAACCTTCAGCAATAAATTCAGCTCTACTGAGAAAACAATAGCTTGTCGTGAAGTTAGGTAGGAAAGCATCAAAGACAACAATGCAAACACACTTACCTTGGTAGAACTGATAGAAGGAGATTTGAATCTTATAAATTATGTAATTGTTAGTTGTACAAAAGTGCCTTCGGTGTATCAAAATCATCATCTGCAAAGACTGTTGCCATGCAAATGTACGAAGCATGTATTATGTTAACCAACTCACAATGGTGTAGTCTTAGAGCAAGGACTAAAGCAAGTAACTGAATTGAAAACCATAATCACTGCTAGATTCATTTTGCTACACTGTTTAAGATGTTACCGTGGATTGGTTCATTTAACTTGAATAATAGCCAAAGTTAGTGAGGGAGAAGAATGTACTACAGTCAGTGTAGATGCTCAAAGCTACATTGATTGTAAATGTAATAGTCAAAAAATGTTACATACTATTGAAAAACTCTAATCATCCCAATTTTAGAGGCATCATAAGAAAATTGATGCCAATGGGCAATGTTAGTTGCAAAATGGCCTTGAACTCCCCCTTGTTTATTTTTGCCTACAATCTTTTTTGTATGAGTTTCATGCGCACAAATCAACATACAGTTGATATTATTGTTAAACGAAAGCGTTTGCTGTCACAGCTTTGGTGACATGTAAAATGATCTGTTTTCTAAATTTGTATGCTGTACGACAAGGATTTTCTTTACAAGTATAAGATGTGCAATGGAACTTGGCTCACTCAAACTCCAAGAGGCCGAAAACTTTGTTTGAGTTATGATAAATTAGTGTTAGTTGTTTGCAAAATTGGACTATGGTACATTGCAAGAGACTAGTCTGGTATTGGTGCGGGTTGACTGTACGCATCATTTTATTTTATTTCAATTTATTTGGACACAACTGCTACTCTGCTTGTTTAATTTTATATCTGCAACTCCCTTTTCAAGGCAACAACAAGACTAGTCTTAAAATTTGACCTTTATTGCTAAGAATAAAACTGAGTTCTCTGGCTCAGTCTCTCATTTTTGTACAAAAACACAACATATGCAACATAATCTATGACCGATCACATTTTACTATAACAGTAGTATAATAGGAGCAGATCAAGCCACCTGCGTTTTTATTGGGGGTGTAAACTGAGATATTCACTCGACATCAGTATTTATTGTATGGCTTACTAGTGTAAATGAATGAAGACAGCTGCGCTACTGTTGCTCTTGTCATTTTTTTTTATCTCTTTTTCTACCTTTGGCACATGAACTTTTTGCTCTCCTGAATTTTTTAGTATAAGACGAGCAGATCAGGTCATTTCTGTTATTTGATGATTCAATTTAGAATTACCCTCTGGAGCCAACCTCCGATTTACAGCCCCTGTTAAGATGCCGTTTTTTATGCATCTGTATGGCTCAGTTGCAAGTTTTGTTAAATTCATATGTAGTATAATGTAATACTTGAAATGTTTATAATAATTGCCACAAAATCCAAGCTTTGGTAACATATTACAAATAGTTATGAAAAATTTTTTGTACATCCCCATGTCCACATCCATGTCCAAATCCATGTTTGTGTCCGTGTTCATATTAATGTCTGTCCATTTATGTACAAGTACATGTACATGGCCATTACCATCTCCATATCAATTTATACTCATATCCATGTCCTTGTCTATTTATGTACATGTTGATTTTCATATCCACGTCCATATCCATGTACATATCTATGTCCATTTACGCTCATGTTCATGTACATGTACGTGTGAATGTTCATCTCCATTCATGTACATGTACATGCCCATATATGTCTATGACCATGTCTATGACCATATCCATGTTTATTTATGCCTATGTTCATTTATACCGATTTGATTATATAAAAAATACTTTTGACTAACGATTATCATAATGAGTTAAAATATGTATACAGTAAATAATGTAAAAACAAGTTCAAGATAGCAAGTTGATTCCTTTTTTACTAAGCGCTGGTAATTTCTGTTGACACTGCGTCCGAACATACTCGTCTTTTAGCATAAAAGTATGGGCGTCCTTGTTTTATTTGTCTGTACATTAACATCTTTCCATCTTTTATTATGAAACCACGATTGTTTCCTTTGAAAGACTTTCTTGCACTCAACACATTCAAGTAACTGTGTTTGTTCAAGTCGTTACTTTGCTTGTTTAAACCTTTGGAACTAAGCTTGTTTCCTTTTTCATCCCAACAATAGTAGGAGTTAAAGTTGTGTGCAACAATTCCATCTCCCATAAATTCCTCTTTGAACAACCCAAGGGTTCTTTTTCCACGTTTTAACGCTTTGTCACAGCAGTCACGTACGACCAATTTTGCACCTGTTGTTTTAACTCTCAAAACTCATCTTAATGTATACTGTTGGATGTTGTTGTTGTGTGTTACAGGAAGTTCAATGTAATAGAATAAGTTCTATCGGTATTGGCTTAACCAAGGAATACGGGTACATACGCGGCTTACGGGAACTAAGGCTAATTGGAAAAGACCTGGATGACTGACATCATCCAGATAATAGCGCTCTTCTTGAGCTAGAGTTTACTGGTGAGTGGACATGTTTATTTGCTTTCCTTACAAATCCATCATCTAACATGGCGCAGTCGGCATAGGACCTGGTGATATTGTTATTTTGTGTATAACTGGGATTATTTACTGGTGCAAGGGAGGTGTGTGTGTGAGGCTTTTGGTGCCGTGTGGGCACTGAAAGAGAGTAGGTGAAGAGGTGCTAAGGCCGCTAGGGTCCTCCGTGGTGTGTGTGGTGATAGCGGAGAGTGTAGAGCTGTTGGGTGTTTCAGAGCTGTGAGAGCTCTCGGTGTTCAGTACGTATTAGGAAATCGGTGCAGTGTTAATTTTTTGGTGAAGTGGTAATTTGGTTCGAGGGTACAGTGTTGATTATTTACCGGGATAATAAGGGTGCAGTGGATTGGTTACTAGATATTGTGAATTATTATTGCTTTTGTTGTGTTGTTTTTACTTGTACATTGGCTATTACTGTGGTGGAGAGGTGTTACTGTATTGATATAGTCATACACATATTGTTGGGGTGCTTCTTATGTTAATTAATTGTAACAGGGATGAGAAGGAGACTTGACTTATTGTCGTTTCCCAAACTAAGGTTAGTTAGCGGGTAGTAATATTTCTGAGGAATTCAACAATTGGTTGACTCAGTATATGGTATCTGCTGAGGTAGCAGCTTTGACTTTGGGTACTGACAAGGTGGAAATTGGAGGGGATGAGGTAATTGTGAGTGTGTTTAGAGGTAGGATTAAACTACTAGCCTTGCTAAGTGCTATAGGTAGTGATGGTATAGGTATACTGCAGTCACTGGGATTTGATTTAAATGACCAGACTGACGGTAGGTTTGAAAGGGCAGTGGATTTGTTAAAAGGTCACTACGACCGTAGTGAAAGTGTACATGTTAAGACAATTAGGTTTGTTACAGTGTCACAGGCTTTTGGGGAAGATGAAAGGGAATATTTATTCAAAGTTGAGAAATTGAGCAGGGAAATGGAGTTTCCGCATGACAATGACGAGTTGAGGTAACGTTTTCCGTTGCTCTGGCTGCTAATGGTTTAAGCATTTCCTCTGTGCGTAAACTGCTTATGCAAGAGATTATGCTTAGTTGGAGGGAGTTAAGCTGGCAGCCAGGCAGTTGGCTAATGCTTCAGAAGAAAATCTGAATGCCTCTAAGACTGGCCTTTCGGTTGAAGGAAAAGGGGCGATAGCAAGAGTAAAGAAGGGGACTAGCAGAAATCGAAATGACTCAAAGAATGAGTTGTTGGTATATGAGGTAGCTAAGTACAAACAGGGAAATCCATGGGAGGCTGTGGATAGCAAGCTTACATACCATTCAAGGGGCAGTAGTAGGTCTAGAGATGGTAGTGTGGAAAAGGGCTGCTATTTCAGTGGCCATAGAAGCCGCAGCCCAGGGGATAGGCGTAGCGAGAATAAAGGGTATAATGACCGTAAGGGAGATAGGAATTATGGGAGTAGGTATGGTGAGGAGTCCTATCGACACCACAGCCCAGATAGCAGGTATTTTCCTAGGTATAATGCGACGTCCCATGGATGCCGTAGCCCAGATAGTAGGTAATCTCCTCGATCACCTTGAGGTTCACCTACAACAGATAGAAGGTCTGGACAGTTTAGCTGCCAACTAGAGGGGACAAACAACTGTTTCTAGTGTGGTAGAAGGGGGCACCAAGTCCATCATTGTCCGGATGTAAAGTGCTTCCAGTGTAATGTGAGAAACCATACCTCTAGGGATTGCAACAATAGGTGGAAAGAGGACAGTAACAGGTCACAGTACAGGCACAGGGATAGTAGTGGTAGAAGAAGCCCTTCTCACAGCGTTAGGTTTGCTAGTCGGGATAAGGATTGACTATATGGCAGTGAAAGTATCATATGTACTTTAAAGGTTAATGATAGGGAAGTTGAATTTGTATTTGACACTGGGGCAGAAGTATCCACACTCACTGAACAAACTAGTGATTGTTTGGGTTTAGAACTTTGTGAACCCTCTAAATGTTTAACAGGGGCAGATGGTTCTAGGTTCAAGGTCAGTAGGATTTATCTGTACATTACATGTTTTTACTATATCAGTAGGAGTTATCTGTACATCACAAGTTTGTACTATATCAGTAGGAGTTATCTGTACATTAAAAGTTTGTACTATATCAGTAGGAGTTATCTGTACATTACAAGTTTGCACTATATCAGTAGGAGTTATCTGTACATTACAAGTTTGCACTATATCAGTGGGAGTTATCTGTACATTAAAGTTAAATACTACCTTAGCAGTGTTTTTTTATGTATTCAAATATTATAACACCAGCCACTCATTCTCGCCCCTCTCAACTCCCCGCATCTCCCATCATCACTTGACTTAACCTGCTCTACTTGTCACCCTCTGCCTTGCTCTACTTTCTCCACCTCTCCCCTCCCCACTCTCTCATCCCACTCAGTATGAACGACAACTCAGGAGGTTATTGTACTAGCACACGGCATTCATCACTGACACAACAAACTTGCAAAAGCAATTAAATGTTACAAGATAATGTTGAGATCTATGGCTAATGGAAGGAAGTAATATGAATCATGAACCAACACAGAGTTACTTAATTGTCACTCTAACCATCGCTTATTAGCGAAATGTAACTATTTGTGAGTCGTCTCCCTACTCTCCTCCTACATTTTTGCAAACAATAATAAATCTACAAATATATCCAGTTTTAGAACTAATGGCAAACTTCCATTATATTAGTCTAATAGAAAGTTTTGTTGTTTTTTATTTCTTCCAGCATAGCAGTTTAGTCGCTTATTTAAGTGGAATTACAGTCCTACAGATAGGACAAACTCTTTTCAGGTTTATGAATATAGATCAATAGCAGTTATCTATACATTAAGTTTGTATACTATCTCACTAGTAATTGTGTGAACATTACAAGTGTATGCTGTCAATAGGAGTTATCTTTTCACTGATATCATGTTTGATATACTTAGGAGTTGTCTGTACATTACAGTTGTAATTGTATCACTTTCAGTGGCGGATTCGGATGCAATTTTTACGTACGACTTTTTTTTGTATGTAGGCATTTGATTTGCAATGACCTGATAGTAAATGTTTCCCCAGACGTAACCCAGTTTGATTGAACTTGGAATTTGAAATTTTTCAGCTACACCACTAGGCACACAAGTCACAAACCAATTAAGGGAGTTATCTTGGTGAGCATAAACCTGCTGGTTTTATAACTAAAAATAATTTAACTATGACCATGTAACAAACAATTTGTTATATTTGGTCAGTCTCACATTTTAGGCAAGATTTTTTTCTTTGATCGAGTTTGTGCTTCGCAGTTGCTAAAGATTTTTGTCACAAGAAAGCCATATACTTTTGAATTGTAGTAGCACTGAAAGCTATAATGTACAAACCTGTAAAACTTTAGCGCAGAGAAAACAGTGAAGGAGTTGATTAGGCTGTTTAAGGTAGGCACACATGCTTAAGAGCCAAGGTAATACTAAATTAACCATTAATCTACAACTGATGGTTTTTATTGCAGCAAAACTTTGGGTCTTTCACTATGAAAAACAAGTTATGTAGTGCATGGCTTGATAACTTCTGTGCAGCAGATTCAATAGTAATTTATCTGCTGTACAAGCAGTATTAACACATTGCAGAACCTAATTCCAACATAATTACTCGTTTGTTTGTGTTGGACATAACATCATCTCTTCCTAATCGTTGAACTGTTTAATGTCACAATGATGGAGAGGTAGTTATGTGTGAAATGTTTCATTAGGCAGTTTACGTTAGCATCAATGAGTGACAGATGACCAATGAAGTCATACTGTAACTACATGTTTTTATATTTTTTCGGTAAAAGACTATTGCAGTACATTTCAATGATAGGTTACATACCAAACATGTGTTGTTTATTCTTTATTGGCCAACTCCCAAGAAGAACATACTATAATGCAGTTTGTAAGTATCATTGTCTCACCAATACCAACTAGGCCTAAAAGAAGGGACTAATCTGTCTTGTAGCATTCCCATATCTTTATCCTATCACGTGCTACTCATCATGGCTTCTATTTCGTCCGTCTTTGCTAAAGACGAACTACTGATCGTAATATGGATTTGCTTCATTCTGTCTATTTTGGGATTCTATATGTTTGGACATTGACACCGAAAGTTGTTTGCAAACAACATAGCTCAAGAATATCCAGTCACTGCACAACTGTATTAAGCACAGGATAGCAGGCTGCAATGGGTCAAGTTACACAGTTATGCAGAATATTCCGTTTTCACAAGTATTGTAGTACGTTTCAACAAAAGGGTAGATATCACAGGCTTTGATGATATGCAACATAACACTTTTAAATGGCTGCTGATGACTTCAACTGTCATCGTCAATTTTAGATGGTGTTCCGGCTTACCAAAATTTAGACAATAGAATATTTCTTGATGTGCTAGAAGCAACCTTGAATTTAAATTCTAACTTGACGGGATATGGGAAGCACATATAGCTGGTTAGCCTGTGGGCCAATGAGGTGAGTACAACAACAACTCTTATTGTAGACAAGAGTGTGATATAGGGGATAGGAGATAACTACATTATTACGAGATGAACGAATTAGACTCTGGCTAGCTGATACGCAATGGTTAAATGCAGTGAGCATTATCTATTTAATTTTATGCTTCAAATATGATTGGTTTATATAAATATGTATGTTTGGGATTTGATGTCCCTTACCAAGATATATTTTTACCTACTGGATTTTTAGATATTGAGTGACATCGCTGATAAACAACAGAAAAAACTTGGCTATAGAGGAGCTAACATCACACTCAATCACTGTGTTCCCATGGCTCGAATTCATTCAGGTTGAACTCATGGGTCATCCATTTGGGCCATAGGGATGACAACTCGTACGAGTTGGTTCAGGCTCATTCGTACTACTTCATTTTGGGTCCTCAACTCGAATTGGCTTAGGTTGGGCATTCACTACAATCATGGGAATCATTCATGCTAATTAATGCGCATTTGCTTTAGCAGCTCTTTTGTGCAGGAGGTGTTAAACTAGTGTTTCCTCTGTATCTCAGGTTTTTTTTCCTGACTGCTTTTACTACTTATTTAGGAACCTGACAGAGTTCAGAAGTCATGATTATTTTATTAAAACATTTGATTATTAGTTAATATTATTTTTACAGTTACTATCATATAATAATAACAATCATTTAAAATAAAGAAAAATAAATTTTCATTATTATTTCTCCACTATTCGTATTAGTTTGTGCTGTAAACCTTCAACAATCCTTGCTGTATTATTACATAATAATATGAGCATGGTTTGTTACATTAAAATCTCACTAGCAATAAAATAATTATTGCTCTTGTTACCTACTGGCAGGGTCTGACAACTCATGAATATGATTTCAATTTTCATTACCATAGGAGTGCTTAGCAGTGCTAACCTGAATGAATGCATACCAATACTAATAAGCATTCAACCCAAACTAATTCAAGCTATGGGGACATAGTGTTTGTGACCTATACCTTGAACAGAGAAGATCGAGAGGTTTTATTAAAAATTAGTATGAAACTGAGTGCTGAGTGGCGGAGAGGATACTATGATCTGTGAGAGGGAGGTTAGATCAATACTGTGGAACAGCCAGAATTGCTGTGAGTAGTTAGAGGTTTAGCAATAGTGGAAATTTTTGTCCCATAAAGTGGAAGGAACCCATTCCAGTATTACTCTCTTTGAGAGGTTCACTTAATGTCTGCAGTGCTGAACCTGCTCAACTTATTATTACGGTGAAGTTTGAAGTGCACGTTGGATGCAAACTAGTCGTAAATCTCTCATCCCCAATAATGACTGACATCTGCTTTAAGTATGAAGCTATGCTAGTATTTACTAACTTTGAATATCTGCACTTCAGAACCATAACTATTACTCCCATTTGCTCAAATAGGTTAGATTTCACTCCCACTAGGTAGAGCTGCAAAACTATACAAAAGTCAGGTTGAAAAAGGATGAATAGTACATTTCCGTAATATTTCAATGCAATGATGACGGAGGAAACAGACTGCTTTTTGAATATTAAGAAAGTTTTGATAAATAAATAGTAGCCACAGCGTTCTATTAGATACCTTAATAATCAATAAAAGTGTTTAATGGTTTAAAAACTGTTTATTTGAAAAGCCTTTTTGAATAATTCACAAAATGCGAAAAAAGAATCGTGTGAAAATGTAGGAAAAAACAGTCAAATGCCAATGGTCTCAGTAGATAGATTCTAAAAAGTGAAACAGAAAGCCTGACTCGTTTGTATGACTAACTTAGTTCTACAGACAACAGTTGATTTTCAACATAGCAAAAACCCTGATCAACATGGAGGCTTATAGTCCACTATCTCGCTTGCGTAAGTCTTTTAATTGAGAGTATACATTTCTTGTTATAAAAAAAGCTAGGAGTGTTGCCAAGTAAAATGCACCAATAAGTTCTTTGTTGCTACCTTCGTATATCAAACTCACTGACTTAACACATAAGACCAAAACTTTCTCACACATGTCAAGTGTAGCTTCTGTTTTGCTTGTGTAATTTTCTGAAGACCGATCATCTTACTTTCCATGAAAACACTTACATAAAAGCAAAAACGCAGCTTTTTTCTCTCATCCCTGGGCAGGATTTGATTTCATAATCACAAGGCTGCAGTCTCTGCAGCCGCATTTTTGCAAGTAACTTCTTAGAGGTTAGCTTCTGTAAAACTAATTTAAACAATAATGATCTATACGAGATAGTATAGCTGCTATCATGTACCATGTTACACCGTTACACACTAATCGCTACAATTTATTATAAATAAAAACAGAATGAAAAAGTAGTTGTTAAATTTATTACGTGACAACTCGTATTTTTAATTTTATTTTTTGAGTCGCTAGATACAATCAGAAATCCCTAACAATCGTATCATCTTAATATCGAACTAATGAAAATATAGTTTGAGCTATAAAAATCGCAAGAAGAATTATGAGAGATCTTACAATTATCACGCATACCCAACATTAGGAGCTTTCGACAACCCTCTAAAGCTAATATTACTGCATTCAATATAATGTAGCTGCTACACACCTCAAGAGTCGAGTTCAGATCTCTGCTATTAATGGCTAACTGATTCACTTGCTTTTCCCAGAGATGTAGTTTGTGGACCATTTAAAATATAAAATGTAATAAACTGCCAATCAGCACTGTGAGGAGAATTTCTTCACATCAACTTTTATCCTTAATCGAATATCACACTATTCATCCCTGTAATTTTCTTGAAGCTTCTAATTGTTGGTATTGAAATCGATCTTGACACTAGGGGTCCCACTATCATCCTGTAATTTAGAACTGTCCACAGCACGCAGCTTGGGGCACAGCTTGACCACACCCTGTCCAAGAGATCAAGCAGGCCGGTAAGACCTGCAAGGTACAAAAGAGAACATGATGAGCCCTCGGCTCGGACAAGCTAATCGGAGTTAAAGTGTAGAAACAATTTTGTTGTCTCAGACCAGCTTTCATAGGTGGCAATCACCTAGATATATATACAAAAACAGTAGCAGCAGTAATAGTTAAGGGCACTGAGTCTACAGAGAGCCACCATCTATATAGGTTGGCAACAGGAAGCTAATGACATATACATGATAACCAATAATCGATGCATAGAGTGATATAAGCCAATCAGATTCATAGGCATGATGATACATACAATAGCGCACATGGTTAAACAAGTGTGGAGCCTAGTGGCCAAGGTAAGAGGATATGAATACAGTTCTCAGTCTTGAGTAGCCTCTGATTCATGGTTGGTGATACCTAACAGTAGTAAGGTCTTGGACTGGTCTCCCTGAGAAAACTTAGTCTATTCCAGATCTTCTTACAATGGTGAACATCTTGTCCCCAGCCCGGTATGCTACTGCAAGGGTCGGTAAAGGAATCTGTATGGCTGGCCGCGGAATCGGTAAGGCATTTATATATAGCACTATCTGTGAATTCTTGTAGCAGCAGTTTGGCAGGCTTATCTGGCTAAAACTATCAGCAAAAGGCACCAATGGGATAATAAATATAGATGTAAGGCTTATCACAGGGTCAGTGTAATGCTAAAATTTGCCAAATGATTAACAACTGTCAGTCTCAACCTCCTAGATCATTAATAAATGATGATTTGGCAACGCTCACCGTTTTTAACAGAAACCGCCAGTCTGATTAAAGAAAGTTCACTTCTCTGTAGGTGTACCAGGCTTTTTAGCATGCATTGAGCTTTGGAAACAGAAATATTTTACAAGCAACTGTTGTGCCGAATATTATATGTCTTTATTATAGACTACATTCTCGCGCATGCGAGGACACACGAGGAGGATCGGGTTTTATATAGTTAGAGGACAGCGTGCCACCAAAAATAAGAGCTATTACTAAAACCTGGCCAGGGTAGGGTAATAAATAATAAGCAATCAATCACCACACCTATGCATACATATTATCGCTACACTACACTTCACAGACATTCGACCAAGAACAGGTAAGATACAAAACATGGTGTCAGAAGTAAACGCGGTTTTGTAGCTCTACGCAAACCATCCTGACTAAAGCTTCGGTTTGTTTGTGATTTGAGGCTCCCAATTGACGACACTGTTGGCTAATGGCTCGTAAGGTTGATCCTCCGACGCCCCTATTGCTAAATGAACATAAGAAGGAAGAATTCCGGGTGTTTAAGAAGCAGTGGCAGAGATACTCGATTGTTACGAAGCTAGCCGATGAAGATGGTGGCTATGGAGCAGCGCTGTTGTTATACACAGTTGGAGAGCCGGCTGTCAAATTGGTTGAGTCAAATGGGGCTCCCCACACAACCGTTGATCAGATACTGGGGATATTAGAGACTGATTGTATAGGCACGAAAAATGAGTTGTATCATGATTTTGTTTTTGGCACGGCTGACCAAAAAGAGTGTGAGGATTTTGACACTTTTCTGGCAAGGCTACAAGACTTGGAGAATATTTTTGATTTCGGTGCCCTCAAAGATCGTTTGATCTGGAACAGAATTGTTCTGGGTATACAGGATAACGAAATAAGCCGAAAATTGTTAGCATCATCCGAACAGACCCTGGAAGCCATCACAAAGCTGTGCAAGAGTGAGGAGAGGGCGACCACCACCCTGAGAAAAATATAAGCAGATGAAGCTGTCAATGCCGTCTCTAGCCGAAGTCATAGAGGATACGCAGACAGAAAGGTGTCTACCAGATTGTCAGCCTGCAAATACTGTGGCGCAAGCCATGTTCCGAGAAAGGAGGCATGCAAAGCTTTTGGGAAAATTTGTAACTACTGCAAAGCTAAGAATCACTTTGAAGCTGTATGTTTGAAAAAGAAGGTTGTTACGAGGGAGTCCACCCATGCAATAATCGATGACAACAGTGACCACGAATCCATAGACCAAATCACGTCGTCCACAAGCGCTAAAAATATTATTACGCGTTAAATAGTGGTGAAGTCCGCATTGGAAGTCAAGTTCCAGATAGACAGTGGGTCGACAGTAAACATCCTAAGACGTGACATGCTACCACAGGACACACCACTAGTAGCGGATGGCACAGTCTTGACGTCATGGACCAACAACTCTCGGACCAACAACTCCCAGACCTCCCTAAGTACGGCCAAAGTGATGGTGCAAAATCCTATTAACAACAAGAAGTACAACACGTTGTTTCTCGTGGTAGCTGAGAAAAGAACACCAATACTTGGGTTACGAGCGTCCATTGCCATGGGCATGATAACGGTCAACCAGGAGAACATTAATGTGCTATCATCAGATGGTCCGCAAGATATCCACAAAGAATTTCCCAGGGTATTTAACGGAGACCTCGGCTCACTCCCAGGGGTACAGACTCTACACGTGTCCTCAGATGCGAAACCTCATGCATCTCCGGTTCGTCGGGTTCGGCATGCAATTTACACGGCAGTGAGGGCGGAATTAGAGGCAATGGTAGAGAAAGGGATAATCGCACCAGTGGACACACCAACACCGTGGGAAAGCAACATGGTGGTAGCCAAGAAACAAAACGGTAAGCTGAGAATCTGCATTGACCCGCAGCAGTTGAATGAGGCATTACAAAGAGAATCCTACCTCATGGCAATGTTGGAAGACGTACTTCCGAAATTCAAGCATGCTCGTCTATTCTCCGTCGTAGACCTGAAATCAGGATCCTGGCATGTGAGACTTGATGATGAATCAGCTGCTCTCACATGTATGAACACTCCATTTGGTCGATACCGATGGCTGAGAATGCCTTTTGAACTGAAAGTATCCTCGGAGATATTCCGAAAGCAGTTACATCGGGCGCTTCAAGATATTGAAGGTGTCGTGTGTGTCACGGATGGCATAGTAGTGATTGGACGTGGCCTAGATGACAAAGAGGCAACAGTCAATCATGATTCGAGAATGAGAGCATTGCTAAACCGTTGTGAGGACTTGCACATCTAGCTAAACCTTGAGAACTACCAACTATGTCAGAAGTCCATCAAATTTCTAGGACACATAGTGACCGATCAAGGCATACTGCCAGACCCAATGAAAATTCAGAGCGTAGCAGGGATGAAAGAGCCTCAGAATGAAAAGGAGCTGAAGAGTTTTCTTGGATTCATTCAATATTTGTCCAAATTTCTCTACAACCTCCCCCCAATTGCTCTGTGCCTACGTGAGGCAACCAAGGGTGATACCTGGAATTGGACTAAAACTCAGAGCAAAGCATTTGAAAAGGCCAAAGCATTAGTAACTGCAGAGCCAGTGATGCTAAAATATTATGACCCAAACAAAGAATTGACGGTACATTGTGATGCCAGCGACAAAAGCATTGGAGCGGCTCTGCTCCAAAATGGACAGCCATTGGAGTTCTCAAGTAGATCACTCAGAGATGCCGAAACTCGATATGCAGTTATCGAGAAAGAGTGACTCGCGGTAGTATGGGCCGTGGAAAGATACCACCAGTACACATATGGCAGACATACCACCGTACTATCTGATCACAAGCTGTTAGAGAGGATCATGCTCAAGCCCTTAAGAGATATCCCCAAAAGGTTACAAAGTCTGCGGATGCAATTGCAACAATATGATGTCACCGTCACCTATCTTCCCAGTTCCCAGCAGCACCTGGCCGACATGCTCAGCAGACATGGTAAGAACGTGAACTACCCAGCAACTGGCTCCCAGCCAAAAGAAACCGTTAACTGCATAACAGAGTCGATACACTCCCTAACTGGCACCATAGCGGGCCCCCGGAGAGAGGAACTGAAATCACAATCTGCAAAGTGCCAAGTCTTACAGACCATCAAAGATATGATTATGGGGGATGGCAGTTCACGATGGCTTGGTATACAAAGGGAAGAGAGTGATTCTCCCGAAGTCACTCAGAACAGAGTTTAAACAGGAGCTTCACTCGTCACATCAATGCATAAAAGCTACCCTACGGTGTACTAGGGAGTGCCTTTATTGGCCAGGAATGACCAAAGAAATCGAGGATTTTATAGCCAGATGCGAGATCTGCAAAAAACACGGCACTAAGCAGCAACCAGAACCAATGATGAAAACCGACTTGCCAGATCGACCCTGGCAAATTGTATAGACCGACCTTTTCACATGTGGCAATAGGGAGTATATGGTCACAGTAGACCACTTTAGCAATTTCATCGAAGTGGATCGGATTGAATCCAAAGATACTCGGACCGTAGTGAAGAAGCTAAAAAATCACATGGCACGATATGGGTTGGCAGAAACTCTAATCTCGGACAACGGTCCCCAATTCACATCTGAAGTGTTTGAGAAATTCACCAAGAAATACCATATTCGTCATCAGACATCTAGCCCTCATCATCATCATCATCAAGGAGATGGGAAAGCGGAGTCTGCAGTGAAGACAGCCAAGACACTAATCACAAAAGCCAACGATGATGGTGCTGATACATATTTAGCACTGCTAGCTCATCGAAATACCCCACAGGAAGGACTTGATGAGAGTCCTGCTCAGCGAATGTTTGGCCATAGGTTCCTACGCTCCCAACGACGCCTTCAATTTTGCAACCAAACGTGACTGATGGCACGCGGACGAAGTCCATGCTTGCGCGGAAGCAGGCCATTGACAAGATGCATTTTGATACCCATACCAAGGAGTTGGAGTCACTACAGCAAGGAGACTCCGTACGACTCAGACCAGTTACTCTAGGTCAGAAGGTGTGGGCAAAGGCTCAAGTCACCCAACGACTCGATGAAAGGTCCTATGTCGTACAGCCTGAAAAAGGATCAATCCTTCGCCGGAACAGAGTAGACATGAGAAAAGTTCCATCTGTAAACATACCAACCAACAGCAATTTAGGGAAGCCAACATCGCCAACTCAACAAGAGGATAACTCGGAAGCCACCACTTGTACCTCGGCGGAATCTACTGACGCTTACATGACACCCCCAGTCAAAATGACTCGATCAGGAAGAGTAGTCATCCTTCCAATTCGTTACCGCGAGTAGCGTAGGTCACTCACCTTTGACCCATATACCCTACCTTTACTCAACATATTACTCAGCATTTATCCTCACGACTCATCAGTCGCTGTACAAAATACATTGCTCATCATTTTATTTACTCAGGAATCAATCGCAGGTCAGCCATTTAACTAGACAATCCACTCGAAATCTACAGAGACAATCAGAGCAATAATAATAAAAAAGAGAGGATGTTGTGCCGAATATTATATGTCTTTATTATAGACTACATTCTCGCGCATGCGAGAACACACCACGAGGAGGATCGGGTTTTATATAGTTAGAGAACAACGTGCCACCAAAATGAAGAGCTATTACTAGAACCTGGCCAGGGTAGGGTAATAAATAAAAAACAATCAATCACCACACCTATGCATACATATTACCACTACACTACACTTCACAGACATTTGACCAAGAACAGGTAAGATAAAAAACAGCAACGACAATTATTATCAACAGATTTGTCTTCTCACATACGAAACTAAGGTTTCTTTGTGCAAATATACTCTCTTTCTGCGCAGACATAAGACAAGATCTCAAGGTAAGATCAGTGCCACTTTTTGTGACCAAATAGTTATTTTATGACATATTGAGCTTTTATTGGGGACAAAATGTTGCACCTGCTGGTAACTTCTGTTATTTTAGTGATTTCTTAATCACAAAAATGATGATCACACATATAGCTATCAATTTAATGCAAAAACAGTAGCTGAACGAGATGCGTTTCATTCATGATTTGATATTTCACTTAAATATAAAAAAATTAAACAACAAAAAAAGTCATTTGAACCATGGAGTAGAACAAAAAAGTGAAAACAGCTGTTGTTCAGCTCGAATAATGGCTGGCGTTTTTGTATGACAATATTGCATTTCTTTTGGAAAAAATATGGAATTGCCATTTAATACAAACACGTCAGCAGGCTTTTTGCTGACTATTAGTTTGGTTTTGTACCTCATCGATTTATAATGAATGCACTCACCTGCTTCAGTGGCATGAAGTGAAACTTTCTATTGGTATGATTTTCTATGGGGAGAACATCCTGTTTTTTGTTATTAAAAAAGTTACTTACATAAACACAAAAAAATACACATATTCCTTTTACGCGTGACCAGTGATTATTCTTCATTAGTTGACTGCAGACTTTCTTGTAACACAATTTCTGTACTACTAACTTAGTTTTATAGACAACAGTTGATTTTCAACTTCGCAAAAGCCACGATCAACATGGAGGCAGTATGGCCTACTAGCTTGTTTGGGTAAGTCTTTTAACTGAGAGTATACATTTTTTGTCATGAAAGGAGCTGCAGGTGTTGCCAAATGAAACACACCAATGAGCCTTTTGTTGCCACCTACATAGATCATAAGTCAGCAGTGGATAAATCACTGATTTAACACACAAGACCAAAGCTTTCTCACACTTGCCAAGTGTAGCTTCTGTTTTGATTGTGTAATTCTCTAAAGACCGATCATCTTACTTTCCACGAAAACACTCATGTAAGTGTGATAAAGTCAGCTTTTCTCTTCTCCGGAGCAGGATTTATTTTTATTTTCTCAGAGTTTCAGACTCTGAGGCCTCATTTGTGCAAATAAATTTTTAGAGATCAGTTCCTGTAAAACTGATTTAAACAATATAGATATACACTTGATAGGATAGTTGCTATCATGTACCATTTTACACCGTTACACACTAATGGCTACAATTTATTATATATAAAAACAGAATGAAAAATAGTCGTTGAGTTCTTTACGTAACAAATTGTACTTTTGCTTTTGTTTTCTAAGTCGCTAGATACAATCACAAATCCCTAACAATCATATCACTTTATTACAGAACTAATACAAATGTAGTTTGAGCAATAAAAATTGCAAAAAGAATTACGAGAGATCTTACAATTATCTTGCATAGCCAACGTAAGGAGCTTTCCACAACCCTCTAAAGATAATATTACCGCATTCAATATAATGTAGCTGCTACACACCCAAGAGGTGAGTTCAGATTTCTGCTATATGTGACTAACTGATGCACTTGCTTTGCCCAGGGAAATAGTTTGCAGATCATTTAAAATATAAAACGTAATAAACTCCCAATCAGCACAGTGAGGAGAGTTTCTTCACTTCAACTTTTGTCCTTAAATCAAATATCCATTTACAACTGTCTAGTGATTATTCTTCATTACTTACTTGCAGGGAATTTGCTCATTTTAAATAAGTTCACTGTTGTTTAAAAGTTGTTTAACAAATTTATTACCGTTCTGTAAGTAATTTCTTATGGAAGTTATTTTATAATTTTTCGACTACTTCGTTTAGTCAACTTGGCTCAATCTGCTAAAACCCTCTATAAAACTTCTATTTTTTGTGAGCACATCAACAGATTGATCATTACGAGTTTTCTGCTCGAGCATTCTGCACGGCAATGCATTTGACCATGTATTAGAAATTATCACTATGACTATACCATATACATCTACTAGCATTTACTGTTGTATTGAAATCTCATTATGCAAGCACCCTCTATTCTTGGAGATTAAAACGCTGCCAGAAATGTCAGAGCTCAGAATCTTTATTACTCATCTCTAGTTAGAGTTATTCTCACTGACGACAGTCTTCTGGCCCATGTCTGTCAATTGCACCAAATTTCGGCAACATAATCTGAAACTTTTCTGCACTAGGCTGAGTTTCAAAGCCTCGATGCAGTAGCAGTATTCTTGTTAGAACTGGTGTCATCCATAAAACAATTCATGGCTGTGATATCAGCAGCAAGTAGAAAAGGTTTTACTACTGATATTTGTAATAAAAAAGGCTACTTGAATAGAACAATCCTACTAAGTTTCAAACCATTTCCTCCTTCAAAGAATTATGTGATTTTTTCTTTTGTGATATTCCTTAAAACTTCCTAAAATACAGATTTACAGATTTTACAGGCTCACAACTACATTTTTGTATCTGTTACATTGATTCACTGTATCTCTTTGTGTGTTTTTATGAAATTTTCATCTTCTTAGAATGTTATAATAGTTTTTTGTACTTGTTATTGTTGACTGCTTACTATTACTTTTTGAGTTTCGTAACTTCTTTGTCATTGTGTATCATCTTTCTTTATTTGAACATTATAATTGTTTTCAATATTTCTCTTCCAAATAATGATGTTTGTTTCACTATTTTTTAACATCTTCTTGGGTATATCGATGTGAAACTATTATTGAAGTGGAAAGTGAAAGCATCACTCACAGCATTGTTTCCCGGCTACTTTTCATCTCTACCACTGGGGATTGAAATTCATGATGTAGATTTAAACCTGGTTCTGCTTGCTATGTAAATAAAATTTGAGAGCACATGCAGACCGTTTCCTTTACTGGAAGCAAACTATGTTAGAATACATCCAATATCGAACTTCGCATCTTTAACCAAAGATCTGATTTCAAATAACTACGTCTGCTCAGTAGTTAACCAAAAACGTGTAGAATCAAGGTAGTAGTTAGTGTTCGACTAAACAACCACTAGTTTGTCAGTCTTCTTGAATCTTAGCTCTCTCAATCGAAAGTTAGGGCTAATATTTGCACCTAGCTGTGGTATATATTCAGAATAAGCCAGCTCTGCCACATCTTTTACCCACAATTGGTTATTGGATGTTCGTCTTAATTGTGTTGTTTGCTTTTTTTCTGCAGGTTTGATAGACAGAAATCGATTGCTAAAAGTGAGATGAGTACTATATAGTTATTTAAGTCATTTGACGAGACTGGCTTTGACTTATAAAGCAATTTGTATCCTATACTTCCAACTCGGCGAGTTTACCAACACTTTGCTGTTGTAAGAAAAGTTGCGTAAATAGAATACAAAATGCTGGAACGTATTCAGTTACGGAACATCAGTTTCATGGTTGCCAACTGCATGCTGTATGCATCAAATGTTGCTGTTTTTGCATCGATTTGGAGGATAAAAGTTAGAGCTGAAGAAGGCAGCAGTCATTTCTCTTGTGGAGTTCTGACGAGCAGACGTGAGCTGTCACAAACTAGAAGGTGAGTTTGACTACTAACAATATGTTTTCCTACTATTCTTCAGCATGAAGCAACAAGCTATGCTGCGAGATTGATCGAACACTTGAATTGATTAGTAAGAGATTAACAATCAATGACAATGTTTTTTAAAAACCCATTATGATAAAAACTTATTCAAGTACCAAGATTTGAGTGAGTTTGAAAGAGTTGATAGTTGTTTGCATATTGCGCTATGGATAATTTTTAATCATTACTCCTCTTACAATCTACAGATTTCGACTGGTTTTTCAACTTGACACGCTATTTGCTAGCTTATTACTGATCATTTTCTATTTCGGATATTGACACAACAGGGGTAACGGAGCGTTTTTTTACCAAAAAACTGAGTTTTAAATTTAAACCATTAGATTTTTGAAGTCTATGGGCTGCAATCTCAGCCATTTCAAGTGTTTTTAATCTTATAATTTACAGACAACTTTACTGCTGAGAAACTGTTGACATGGGTTCCGGAACTGGGCTTAAGGTTTTCTGTGGCTTGCTGCTGATCCAGGCTTCTATTGCAGGTAACTCGTACACCTGGTAGTTCCTATGTTAGAGATCTATGTTAGAGTACAGTTCATTACAGAACACAAATTTCCGTAGTAAAGTCAGTGTTATAATATGCATTTAAAGAATAGTTGAAGGATATAAAGGTTTACTTACTCGTTTTAGTCTTTTGAGAATAAAAAACATTTTATCCATTTTTGGTTAAACTTACTGTTTGCTGTAAGTAAGATTACAGTTTGTGCATTATCCATCGCTGGTCTGTTGGTATCAGCTATAAGTTGAATCATCCACGCTATGTTAGCCTTAGTAACAACAGTCTTTGCAACCAACTAATACTGTAATTATCAAAAACATAGTCACAAAATAATAATAAATGTTCTGTCAGCAGAAATTTTTATAACCTTTCATCATTATAGATGTGAAATTTATTTATTTTTTACAATTATAAATCATAAAAAAATAATTATTGTCATCATTATCATTAATTCCATGACAGCCAGTGTGCTACAAAATTCACTTGTCATCACAGAGATTTCTGTGCCAACAGCCAACTTTGTTATGAGTCTTTTGTTTATTTAACCGTATACACCGCTGTTTAAAAAAATTATAATCATGAATCATTCATGGAATTAATGATTTCAAAAAAAAAAAAATGACAGCCAACAATGTTAATTGGACTGCGCTAAAAAAACAACAGCTGTTTCATGACATCTTCTTAACTGAAGTTACAAATGCCAATACAAATTTTAACTTGCTATGGCAACATAGTATTTTTGCAAAGTTGTAGCAATTTGTGTATTACTTTTGATTAATTGTACTCATAGAATGGGTCCTCAAGCATTCTAACCTACCAGAATACTCGGAGGAAAGTCCACAGACATTCAGAGTTGATCTTTCACTGGAGGATGAAATTGATGGTTTAAAAGATGTTTCACTTTCACTAAAGAAAAGCGAAGCTGTTCCACCGAGGCTCCCATTATATGGAGCTGATGAGAGTGGAGAATACATCCAGAAAGACTTGGTGCACTTGAAGGTAGGAATCCAAAATTGTGACAAACAACATATTAGATAAATAAAATAAATAAAAACACCAGCCAACGAAGTGCTACAATATAACCAATTGACAACCTGGACTGGCATCAGAATAATCTCACCCAACTGGCTGGTAATAGAACCTAATAATCGTTAGTTTTCTGACAAAATACTTTCCAGTAATCAGTTTTTTAAGGAGCTCTCATAAATTTTTTAATGTTGAAATATTGTAGCAGTTTATTCTCCATTACCGAACACAACTTGTATCTCTTGCTGGCGTAAGTACTTAATCCCTCTCCTACCCTGCCCCTGCTACTGACCTGGTGACCAAACGGCTGACCAACCCAATCATCCTGGGGACTTACACCTACCCCACCCTGCTCCAACTAGCTGCCTGATAGTCAACAACCATTCAACCAGTCACTTAAAACTGAGTTGACGGTACCAAACACTGAACAAGTCAGTGACAACTGCAACACTTCTAGAATTCTAGTAATCCAAAATAAGAGAGGTGTTTCTGGTCAGGGAATATATTTTTGTTAGCTCTGTGGCTCATGTTTAACGTTTTATATCATACAACAATATAACGTACAGTGTGTAACCAATTAAAATATCCTAATCACTCAAGCATAACATATATTAACCAATGGAAAGTAATATAGTAGTTATTGTCCAATCGCATGTGAGTTATGCTCTACTGCCTGTAACCTGTGGTTGACCTCCTAGCAGTGGTCTCTGCTAGTCTATACTTGTCTGGACTTGTCTATATTGTCAGGTCACTCATGCATGTATGATTGTTTACTCATCTCAATTATCAACAAATTCCCCATTATATAAAACAATCACTTGAATAGTCCATTTTACCAATAGGTATGATCCGAGATAACTCAGTGCTGATGTCTTCGAGACAGCTGCAGGCTATGTTTAGGCTTTTATAATTATTTATGAAATGAAAAACCGTCTTTGGTTGTAGCTTTTATCGCTGTTTGTGGTACATTCAATGCTACATGTATGATAAACACAGAACATTATTTTAGGATGTCACATACTACAAGGACTTGGACAATCAAGCGGCCATCTCTTTAATCAATGCTGAAGGCGGAAAAACTGCAATGGTAAGTTTCCTCAATCAATGACCTTGAAAAATTCTGTCGTTTTGTTGTAAAACTGAAATTGAGCGGATCTAATAACCCAATGTGACAAATGCAATGCATGGCATGCCATATATAGTCATACTTTTGAAGTTTAGGGAATGATCAACAACAGAATCGATGCATAACTCTCTTAGTAACTTTGCTTTTTAAGTCATTGGAAAAAAATACATCTTTTCGACCTGCTACTGATAGCATTCAATCCTCAATGCTGCTTTCACCCAACAAAAAAACTTTCCTGCTAATATTTGTTTTTTTACAGTTCATCAATGCTCATCGATGGCTTCGCGAGTTTATTACTAATCGCAAATAAATGTCAAAGCAATGGTTTCTATTTTAAAAAGTTTTGTATCAAACCAACCCTCTTCATGACAATGTTCGCAGCATAGGCCATTCACAGTAAACCACTATTTAGTTTGATTATGAAAATAGATTAAATGTAGTAGTTAAGTTTATAATTGATTAAAACACATTCGAAATAAGGTTGTTAGTGCAAATTACTAATAATGATTTTAGCTGAATGATGCATAGGTATTATGTAAGCAAACATCTTTTTCCGCAAATCATGCCATCATATCGTCATGTCACATCATGGCTGTTGATTTGAGGTAGCGATAAAAACTACATAAAATGAATTTGGTCTAGTATCTTTTCATCACATCACCTCAACCGCAGTCTCAATCACTCATTGGGTTGCCAGGACATGTGCTTTACGAACTCCTCAGCACCATTATGTCAAAGTCAATATTCAGCTTGAAGTATCATGTTGCCTGCAGTAACACACCTGCGATTGAGTGAACTTGGGCTATATTCCACTGTGCTGGTATTACTACCTTACGTACAACCTTATGCATAGGTTGCAGTAGAACACTATTGTAATGGAAATTGCCCAGTGCGGCCATGCAGTGAGATAGTGTGCCTACTGGTTTTATTTGCTAGTAATGTCCGCATGAGTGAGCAGTGGGTTGAGAGCGCTAGCTGGACAGGCACAAGCTTGTTTGGTTGAAAGTACAAGTACCTTATACAGATGAAGCAGATGATCCAGTGACCCTCACTGAGTCAAGATCAAGTGTTGAGGATTGCGAGCTATCGACTGATGGTTTGACGTGATTTATATCTACTTATAATTAACACTTGAATATTGACTGCTAGCCAGGTTTCATTCAGCCAGCTATCTATGTGATTTTTTACACTTAATCCAGCCCATTATGATTTATATTTCTGTTGCGCTAGCTATTAGTTAAGCCAATCATGTGCTATCATTTTCAACTGCTATCCTTTTCTATAAATAGCGAGGCAGTTTGCCCAACGCTCAGAGTTGTTTTAGATTTGCTTAGAGTTAGTCAGAACTAGTTTTAGCTAAGGCTGAGATGGTATCTAGTCTATAAGTGTCAGCGATTGCTTGTACTGTCTTAGTGTTGAATCTAAGCGTCAAGTTGAGCTCCGTCTGTCATTCATACTCTTTTGGGCATAGAGATGGGATGTTTCTCTTTTGGCCCTCAGGCTTCCACCTTGGAGGTGCTCTGGCTAATGTGGGCACGAATACTGGTGTGGATAACCTCTCTCTAACATGTAGGGGTGATCCAAGGCTAAGCATTGAGCTGGTATAGCACTCTATACAGAGCCATTGTAGGTCATACATACTACAAAGGGGGTTATCTGATATGGTATAATGTCTTGTTTAAGGACTGCTAATGAGGCGAGCAAGAGAAATAGGGCAAAGAATGTTAAGAGGGGGGTTACTAGTCAGTTATACATCATAAATCTTGCGCACGTCTTTGGTAATTGACTATTGTCCAAATTTTTGTAAATCATACTTGTTGGAGAAGTTGAGGTTTTGCAACCAAAAAACCTGGACAGTAATCACTAATCTAAAAACATGTTCATTCTTATAAAATTATTTGTTGAAGTTGTACTTTCCCAGAAAGGAAGTTTTATGGCCAACGGTGAAATGTATGAGGTGGAGCCTTATCACCCCAGCGTACACAAACGTAGCCTGGGTGCCAAGCATGGAGATCATATTATTAAGAAACGAGATGCACCAGAAAGTTCCGGTGACATGGATTATCTTGGTAAAAACACATACATGATTCCACCACGAGATTTCTAAAGACTGCAAATTTTACCCATTTATTTTGCACTAAGCTCTTAAAACATGATATCCTTCCATCTCATCAATGATTTTTCAGAAGCAAAAGATGAGTCTTTCAAAGAATGGTTAAACCTCCAAAAGTTAGGGAAAGTGAAAGTGTCAAAGAGCAATGTCGACGGGCAGTCTTGTCCACATTATACAGTGACAGTTTTTGTGGCTATTGACTTTGCTCTCTACCAACGGTGAGTACAATAAGTTTTTTATTTATAAAGTTGGCAATTAGAGTAAATAAAATATAAATAAATTTCAACTTTTTTTTAGGCTGATTGCCTCATACAACAGACTGGGAGGTCCTGGAGCTAACGTGATGGAGTACATCTGCTATTTCATTGGTCAACAGATAAATGAAGTAGGTCAAACTTGTCTAGCTCAAGCTTGCCTTTTGATTAGTTCCAACTCATAAAAAACTTATTAATTCATGGAGTGATTCCATTTGTAATACAACTTTCAGAGGTTGTTCAAATATGTAATGAAGTCCGCATTTGGTTTTTCATTTTGTGAACTCACTGGAGCCAATATCCTTGAAGTAGAACTGCAGCGTATTACATACGCAGTTCACTTGCCTTTTCCTTATAATCAAAGAGTGTTAATTAGTCTTAACAAAGCTACCAATAACACTAAGTTTCTAGTTGATGTTTATTTTCTATTGTTTTTGAAAATGATTATTTGTTTCATATTGCCAATATGTATACCGATGCTAAAACTGCAAAACTGGCAATTCTTTCTTCAAAATGAAGTTCTGAAGCATGTTAGCTTTAATTTTTATATAATTGTTAAATCAACAAACAAAGTTGACTGTAATAGTTCTTTAATTCTTGAGATGCTGATCATGCAACATATCACATGGACTCCAGTATAGGCATAATAGTAGAATTAGGAAAAATTAATTAAACTTTTGACTCAGCTAAAGCAAGCATGTTCTCAAAGTTTTTTTGCAAACAAGCCATATTATGTCATCTCTACTTTATGGCCATCTTTAAGTTGTTGCCCATTTAAAAATAAGGTACAGTTCAGCATCTACTGCACTTATACTAAAAAACGAATTTGTGAGAAAACATCTGCGAAAAAGTTTGCAGGCAAAAAGTCAGATGAAATGGAAAAACGACCTAAGATTCAGTCAAAAATTTGTGACACAGCACCTTTAATGTAAGTACCTTACCAATCTCAGTGCAAGCAATAACCTACATATATACACTGTGTGATGTAGGTCAGCATTAGATATGAATGCATAGACACAACTACAGTATCAGGAGTCAATGACTGGACAATGAGTGTGTCATTTGTGGGACTTTATGTAGAACAGGTAAGTATCGATACACAGTAATGTATAGGGTGTGTAGAACTTGTTTTTGTGTACCATTCTAGGATTACTTTTGCCATATTTTAAAGCGCTATTCGAAGAATAATTTTTGGTAGATTTACACTTTCATTACAGAGATCTAAACACCTGTCTGTGCCTAAATGTGTGCAAGGGCATTACCAGCTCAAACAAATTATTCTCGCTGTTTTGACAGAGAGGTATTTGGCTATAGTAGCCAAAGAAAGATGACGAATAGCATTTGTGACTTCACAGGCTATGAAACATCAGACTTTAGCAATATTATGTAGCTTAACAGAAACCTTCTTTGCCAAACCACCATGAAAAAACTTTATGGTGTTTTGGTTGATGCTCTATTGCAATCTAACCCCCATTCATTTGTTATTAACGAAACTGGAAAATTGACTGGTGTGTGACTGCAATACGATTTGCCACAATGTATGTTGTGTGTTTTCAAACTTTTGTCTTATCAGACAATCAAATTAAAATAAGAAATCTCTAAAATGGAAAACCACAAACTTTTTAATTTGTTTTACAGCTGTTTAACTATTAGTTTAATCACATCAAATGTAAAAGCTCTTGTCAACTAGCTTTGAGTAATATGTAATTATTACACCCAAAACGACCAATTAAAGTTAACAAAACACCAGGTAGGTTTTATGCAAAACAGTTTTTTATTAGAAGAAAATTTCAGTCAGAAAAGTTTAAATCGCTCTCTACAGCGAAGCTTTAACGAAACTGTAAACAAAACTATATTTCAGGCCCAGCAAATTCGTTGCTCAGCAAACCGAGCAAATATTTCAGTTTCGCTGTGATCAAGCAATGCTAGGTTTGGGAAAATCGTTGGTTGCGATGTGTGCATATGATTGGACCATTGGACCATGTAAGCTCATTAATAGGTTTATGTTCTATGTGCCGTTATTGGCTGGTCTTCAATGTCAAGGTCATTGACAACGAACACATAGTTTCTATACTAGCACATTTGCTTTTTGAAAAAATAATTATTTATCTTATTATATTCATAATGAGTTTTAAATAAGTGAAAGGTAATAATAATAAATTAGAATCAAACAATGGGAACAGTAATGGCGGGTCAAACTTACCTATTTATTAGCACAATCTAATCCAAACTTTGCTTCAATTAATTTCCAGGCTTTTGCATCATGCAGTAAAGTATGAGTAGGCCCGCGCACAAAGCGCAATGCGCTGTCATTGGACGAAATTAGTGATCGTTAGGCGTAATGAATCAATAATAGTTGTCTAGTGACCGCCCTAACCAAACTTTATTCGCCGTGCTCCAGCGATCACCAAATAAAGTTTCATTATAGTTTCGTTATCGTCCTCAAGTGACCAGGACATAAATTTATATAAAAAAAACAAACAACAATTTAAGCAAGCAGTCAAATTTTCAATAATTAATCTTGGTCTCAAAAATAAACACTGCTTCGTCTTTTATAAAGTTTATACCAATGACTAAAGGTTTAAAAATTAAAGGAACTATTTTTAATCAAAAGTTACTCAGATGCACATTTATCTTCAACATTTCACCAACCAACAGAACACCATTTTAGTTTATGCAGGGTTGTGCTCTCATGAATATAGCGGGTAGAAACTGCTGCTTTAGACTACTTCTCAATAACAGACTCTTGGTAAAAACTTACAACTGACGTTGGTGATAAATATCTTTCTCATGCGCGTATAAATGTTTTTTCAGACAGCAGCAAACACATGGAACACAGCAAGCAGAGACATCGGTGTTGTTCTGGAAGAATTTACTGACTGGGTGAATGCACGGCCACCAGGGCTTATAGCACATTATATGCTTATCACAGGGTGAGTTGTTTAGTTAGTGGCAATTGTCACTGGTAGGTGAAAGTTTTTTGTATGTGTTACTGTTTCAGAAGTTTCCAAATATCACAGTCAGCAATGACTCTGGTAAAAGGGTATGGACTTTTTCAACACTCATGTCCCATAGTGTGCACAAAAATGCAAATAAACACCCAGCTATCTTTTTGTAGACTTGATCTTTCCCATCCATTAAGCCCTAGTATCATTGGATTAGCATGGCTTTATAATGCTTGTCGAAACTTTCGAACTTCAGTGAACGAGTTTTATCTCAACTCAGCCCTGTATGCCCACGAGCTTGGTCACAAGTAAGTTATTTGTCTATGCTGACATTAGGTTATTATGTTGAATACTAGAAAGCAGTCGATGATCTCAGACATAATGATTTTCAGCTTTCGAAAGTATAAAATTGGAAAGCTCAGGTTAACTCTTATAGAATTTTGGTACAAAAAATGGTCTTAGCTCACTTTAACTCCATGTTATAACAAACATGTGACAATTTATCTAATTTAACCGCAACGGGATTGCCTCCAAAACCAAACGTATTATCATTAGCTGTAGGCAATAAGAACAATATGGTACTGGCTAACTGGTGTGGGTATTGACGGTTATGTTTCTCATGAAGTAAGCCGTTATTGTTCTTTGCTCGAGTTGTTACAATAATAGTAGAGGATAACTCCAATAAGCTGATACTAGTTGGCTCACCAATACGAAGGGTTATTTTTGCACACGGTAGTTGGCCTCCTCAGCGCCTTTGATTGGCCTCTCCTTAGTAATCACAAAAGAAAAGCTGAGCTGCCTTATCGATTGTGTTTAGATATTATAAGTAGTAATATATGAGCAGATCTCCCTACCAAGTGTTTTTTTGTGGGGTCATAATCTGGGGTTATGCAATGGGTTACGGCGTTGAATGAATTCGCCGAGTTTATATTGTATTTTATTTGAGGGGCATTTGAGTGGCATTTGAGTGGCATTTAAGTGGCATTTGAGTTTTGATTATTTTTTTACTTAATTTGAACTTATATGGTATATAGATTTTGAATGTATGGCATTTAAGTTATGATAATTTTTTACATAATTGTATACATAATTATAACTCATAGGGTGTCTAGATTTAAGGTTTGATAATTTTTTGTAATTCCGACTCATATGATATCTTGAGAGAGAGGAGAGAGAGGAAATATATCTACATTGAATAAATACAGTGATTAAAAATGAAACAATATGTGAATATATACATTTATTGTGTAATAAGTAGGGAAAATCTCATATAATATAGCTAGAGTCAGTAAATACTAAGTAACTGAAGTTTTTAGCTATTTCAACTGGATAAAAAAGTACAGTCACTCGTATAATGCTTGGGATAGGAAGATCTTCAAATGTTTTGCAAACCGGAACTTTTGGTGAGTTAATCACTTGAGAACCTTTAGACTTTTCTATGAATCAATATATGATTATATACACTTATTGTATAATAAGTAGGGAAAATCTCTCCATATAATATAGTTAGAGTCGGTAAATAGTAAGTAATACAAAACAGTACAACTTGTAATGTCAATCAATACACAGGCTTTTTTTTTTTTATACATTCATTATCCGCTTGAGACTACCTGTTGTCAGCATTTGATATTGAGTTTACATACCATCAACACCAAGCTGTTCATCAAAATCTTGTAATTCGTTTTCTAGGAATTCCTTAAGAACTTCATCCTCATTATTTGTTTTTGTTAGCACCTCATTGGAATTCGTTTGTGTGCAATATTGCTCCCAATCACTAGCGTTGGTTGAAGAAATGAAGACAACATTGTGGTATGGAATAGGATTTCCAATCTTACTCTGTTTTTTTCCTTTGTAAATCATCACACCAGGTGCACATCTTTTAGCTTCCTCGTTGTATCTGATTGGTAGTAAAAGCGTTCTCGTCTCTCTTTTTCCATTCTTTTCAGCGACATAGCGAATGCAATTTACAATGGATTCTTCTCCATTGAATCGGAAAGGAATGAATCTTTCTACAACTTCGATGTAAGCAAAAATGGAACAATCTTTGAAATTGCTGAGATACTCGATGTCGTAAGCGAGTTTGAGTTCTTCTTCACTCATTTTTCTCAGTTTTTCAGCTTCAACAGTAGCTTCCATTGTGGTTAAGCGTTTTGTGCTGATACGTTTGACATTGTAGTAAGTAGTCTCTGGTTTTTTTGAGTTTTCCATCTCACCCAAGTACAAAATGTTGAAAGGTAATGGGTAGTTATCAACATTGAAGCTTTCAACTACTCTACTTGGGCAAACAACTTTCTGAAAATTCGCTCCAGTTGAATTATCAAGATAAGTGAGAATGTAGTAATTTCCGTATGCACCAGTACTCTGTTCAATAGAAACGATTTGCAAAACTGATGGAACAGGAAGTGATGCTAGTGTAAGAAACCCTCCAATCTTTTTCAAATCACATGCCTTCCATTTTTGGAGAGATTTGGCCATCTTGAGAGCTCTGTCAGCATCAGTGAGCAATTCTTTTTGTTCCATATTGTTTGATGTTGTGGGTAAAACCAGTTTTGGAAGAGCTCGTCTCTTTATTGTTGCTTCTTTTGTAACAGAGTTAGAGTTTTTTCTTTTGGAGGGTGTTTTGAATGTTTTTTGTTTGTTTTCGATTGGCTTTAAATCCGTGTAAGAAGCAGAAAAATCCTCCATAGTATTCTAAAAAAGAAAGAAATAATATATAATTCAGCTTTTCATGTGGAACTAAAAGATTATTTATTTCATACTTTACATTATAGCTAAACTAATTTTGATCTTTGCTAGGTAGGGAATAATAAATTTTTTAAATTTTACCTTTTATAAAGAGAAAGTTTCTAGTAGTTGCAATGGAAAGTGTAGTAGATGTTACTTCTCCGCTCACTGTTGTAGAACTGGATGCTTTCTGTGTGAAAACAGTGGCTCTTAAATAGCTAAAGTTGCACTGGTTGAACTCTATGAATACCAACCTTCTTTATAATATAACTATGAATCAGAATTTTATTCACGCGAAAACCAATGCTTTCGCGGGAATAAATAATTTCTTTTCACGCGAATAGAAACTGTTGCTTTCGCGGGAATACAAATTTTATTTTCACGCGGATACAAACCAATGCTTTCGCGGGAATAAATACTTTATTTTCACGCGAATGGAAACCGTTGCTTTCGCGGGAATAAGTAATTTATTTTCACACGAATAGAAACTGTTGCTTTCGCGGGAATACAAATTTTATTTTCACGCGAATACAAACCAATGCTTTCGCGGGAATAAATACTTTATTTTCACGCGAATGGAAACGGTTGCTTTCGCAGGAATAAATAATTTATTTTCACGCGAATAGAAACTGTTGCTTTCGCGGGAATACAAATTTTATTTTCACGCGGATACAAACCAATGCTTTCGCGGGAATAAATAATTTGTTTTCACGCGAATAGAAACTGTTGCTTTCGCGGGAATAAATATTTTATTTTCACGCGAATGGAAACCACTGCTTTCGCGGGAATACAAATTTTATTTTCACGCGAATACAAACCAATGCTTTCGCGGGAATAAATACTTTATTTTCACGCGAATGGAAACGGTTGCTTTCGCGGGAATAAATAATTTATTTTCACGCGAATAGAAACTGTTGCTTTCGCGGGAATACAAATTTTATTTTCACGCGGATACAAACCATAGCTTTCGCGTGAAAATAAATTATTTATTTCCGCGAAAGCAAACCGTTGCTTTCGCGTGAAAATAAATTATTTATTCCCGCGAAGGCTATGGTTTGTATCCGCGTGAAAATAAAATTTGTATTCCCGCGAAAGCAACAGTTTCTATTCGCGTGAAAATAAATTATTTATTCCCGCGAAAACAACAGTTTCCATTCGCGTGAAAATAAATTATTTATTCCCGCAAAAGCATTGGTCTGTATCCGCGTGAAAATAAAATTTGTATTCCCGCGAAAGCAACAGTTTCTATTCTCGTGAAAATAAATTATTTATTCCCGCGAAAGCTATGGTTTGTATCCGTGTGAAAATAAAATTTGTATTCCCGCAAAAGCAACAGTTTCTATTCGCGTGAAAATAAATTAATTATTCCCGCGAAAGCAACGGTTTCCATTCGCGTGAAAATAAAATTTCTATTCCCGCGAAAGCAATGATTTCCATTCGCGTGAAAATAAAATATTCATTCCCGCAAAAGCAACGGTTTCCATTCGCGTGAAAATAAAATATTTATTCCCGCGAAAGCAACGGTTTCCATTCGTGTGAAAATAAATTATTTATTCCCGCGAAAGCATTGGGTTGTATTCGCGTGAAAAAATACTGATTCATAGGATTTAATCAGTGCAACTTTACCTATTTAAGAGCCACTGTTTTCACACAGAAAGCATCCAGTTCTACAACAGTGATCGGAGGAGCAACATCTACTACTACATCCACTAACTATTAAAAGTTTTTCTGAGTGAATTTGAAAGTTTTCATTGAATTTAAGTCTTAATTATCTGACTTAATTATCTCACTTAATTATTTGTTTACTTAAAAAATAATGCTTTCACACAATAAATCACTCATTCTAACGACAGTAACTGAAGACTCGACATCTACTATATAATATACCAACTGACTACTAGGAGTTTTATTCACAAGGTAAAATTTATTAGCTGAGACGTTTAACTTACCTTTTTATGTGCTATTGTTACTTCTATTAAAAGTAATGATTTTATTGTTATTATAGTACTATGGAAACAGAAGAGGAGGATACTGATGTAGACATACATAAGGAATGGGAATAGCTCATGAAAAATCAAAATGATATCAGTTTTTCAAATGCTGATAATGAATACATGAATGATGAATGTAATGCTGAATATGAAAATAAAATGGAGATGGAACTTGAAAATGCTTTTCAAGACACACCTTCAACTTCTCAAGTTTCAGCAACTACTGAAAATACGATAGTCTTTGATATGCAGTAAGTTTTTAAAATCATAAATTAATAATGTTAGTAGAATAATTCTTTTCGCTGGTTTTTTAGAGTTATCTCATGAATCAGCAAAATTAATGCGTTATCTCTTTATTGTAGACAGGACTCAGAATATCAGAGAATGAATGTAAAAGAGGGAGTTGAGAATTCATCTCATAGTACACAGTGAGTTTTTAAAAACCTAACTAATAATAATGTTTGAGACATTTTTTTCCAATTCCATTTTAAAAATTAATTGATAATATTGTTTAAGTCATTTTTTTCTTCTGTTACATTTCATACAAAATGTATGTGAATGTTTTATAGAACAACTATTATGTGTTAACATTTCTATTGTAGACAAAGTTTAAATTATCGGGAGGAGAATGTAGAAGAAAAAACCCCTGAAATTTCCCCTAATTGGAAATGGTTAGAAGAAAATCTCATTTGTTTTCGTTTACCTGATGAAACAATCAATCAAACAGGGTTTGGCGCTGAACCTTCATCATCAAAGACTAACATAATAGCTCAAGATATAGAGCCAGTTGTGGAGGAGATAGTTGAAGAAAATGAGAATGATCCAATGATAGAAAATGAAGAAGAAGAAGAAGAAGAAGAAGAAGAAGAAGAAGAAGAAGAAGAAGAAGAGGAAGAAGCAGAAGAGGAAGAACAAGAAGAAGAAGAAATGGAAGATTTAAATTTTGAAAGACCTAGTTGAGTATCAACTCTAGGTATTGTTGATGATAGCACAGCTCCAACTTTTCAAGATGAAGAATGGGATGATTTGATAGCTAGATATTGGGGAGCTATGAAAACGAAACATAGAGCTGGAAAAGTCATAGAACTTTTAAATGTAAGACTTTGGGATGGGATTCCAAGAGACCAAGCTGATACCTACCAAAATGACTATCATGATTCAAGAGTGTTAGAATTGCTAAAAAAAGTTTGGAGACAATTGAGCTCGAGAGCAAAAGTCAACTGTAGCGTAGGTTGTATACTAGAAAATAAAAATGATGGTGAGCTCCGATACTTTCACTCATCATCAAACAATGCTACCGTATATCCAAAAGCTAAACTGATTGAAAGTGAAGGAGATCTTGATGACTTTTTTGTTGATGTTATGGAGACTGATCATCGTACAAATAGCTTGAGACGGAGACCAAATACGACTTGGAGATTGATGTTAATCACAAACATTTCGTTTTATTTCTACAAACTACTTGGAATGGGAAAAGTTGGATCACCACCAGAGCATTTACCCTCTCACCTCATTAACAACAGACACATACGAACCATGTTAAAAAACACAAAAGGAATACGAATTACCGACAATCTTTGTTTTTTTAGATGTCTAGCATTACACAAAGAACTACAAAAAAACGGTGGAATTGCAAAAGATCCGATAATTAAGGAGGTGAAGGAGTACCAACAACAATATCATAGTTTCATCTATGGTGATAGTGCTAAAAGTTGTGATGGGGAAGGAGTAACAGAAGCTAATTTATTGCTTTTGGAGCGTGCATTTCAACTGAAGATAACAGTGTTTTCTTTAAATGATGATATGACTTCAACAGTTATTTGGAATTCAAACTCCAGTTATAAGGAGAATCTATATTTGGATCTTTATATCAATCACTTCAGTCTTATTACAAACTTGGAAGGATATGTCAGATCCTACAGATGTCCAACGTGTTCTATTTGTTATGACAGATTGGGGAATTTGAAAAGACACAGATGTTCAATCTCAGACGCAACAAATCTGGAGTTTTCTGCAGGGCAATACAAACCTACCGCTACAATATTCGACAAACTGAAGGTTCAATTCGGGATAGATATCGGGTCAGATGATTCCTTGAGATACTTTCCGTTTTTTGCAACATTCGATATAGAGTGTTTGTTACCTAATTGCGAAAAAGATCGAGATACAGACAGAACCATTTACACTAACGAGCATCAACTTTTAAGTATTTCAATTTGTTCAAATGTACTGGGCTTCAACAAACCACGTTGTATTGTCAATAACGGGGATGATGATGAGTGTGTTGAAAAGTTCATTGAATACTTGGAAGATATTAGTGAAGAATCATATAGCCGATTGGAAGAACAATTTTCACAAATCATAAAACAGATAGAAGGTGAATTACAACGATTGGAAAAAGCTGAAGAAAAGTTTCGTACTGATTATGAACAAAATCGTTTCAGACGGAGATTAGGAACTGAAAAAGTTCTGGATGATTTGTACAGCTATATGAAAAAACTTCCTATTCTAGGATTCAATTCACAGACTTATGATGTTAATGTGATGAAAGGAAAACTGCTTCAAAAATTGAAAGATGTCTCCTGCAAAGATTTTGATTTTGTTATAAAAAAAGGAAACAAGATGCCTGTTATCGGAATAGGATCTTTTTTGTTTTTAGATTGTACAAACTTTATCGCTCCTGGATATAGCTATGAAATGTATCTCAAAGCATACAAATGTGAAGCCGGAAAAGGATTTTTTCCTTATGAATGGATGAAAGACTTGGAACAACTTAATCAAGAACATTTACCTCCAAGAGAAGCTTTTTACAGTTCTTTAAAACAAAAGAACATCAGTGAAGAAGAGTACATAATTTGTCAAGAAGCATGGAAAGATAACAACATGAGGACAATGAGGGATTTTTTAAAATGGTACAACAACTTGGATGTAAAACCATTTGTTCAAGCGTTGGAAAGAGAAAGATCGATCTACAGAGAGCATGGGATTGATATGTTAAAAGACGGTATATCTTTACCAGGATTAGCGATTCGATGGATGTTCAACAAAGCTCCTCAACCACCTCCTCCATACCTCTCTACACACTTGGATTTCCATGAACTTGGTAACTCGTTTCGACAGACTCTCCCAATTTGTCTGATTGACAACTGCAATGCAGAACTTTATCCTCTAATAAAGAAAAACATAGTTGGTGGACCAAGTCTAGTGATGCATAGATATCACGAAAAAGGTATAACTAAAATTAGAGAACATTGGTTGGGAAAAGAAGCAAAAGTTTGTGATAGAATCTATGGAGTTGATGCAAATGCGCTCTATTTATGGTGTATGATGCAATCAATGCCTACTGGTTATCATCGAAGAAGAAAAATCGAAAACTCCTTTGTTGCTGAACCAGTAAAATTTAGCAAGGTAGCTCATAGTTGGTTACAGTTCCAAATGTTTTCAAAAAAAATCAATATCAAGCATCAGCTCAATGGAGGAGAAGTTACTCTTGGACAGCGAGGATTACCAGTTGATGGATTCTGTGTTGAAAATCGGCATGTCTTTCAATTCCACGGGTGTTTTTGGCATGGACACAACTGCTCTTATAACAATGCTAAAGAACAAGAGCTTCAAGCTAGTGGAAGAAAATCAAAAGCAAATCTGTTTAAAACTACGATGGAAAATGAAGAATATCTTCGAGCGCTAGGTTACACTATAATCTCGATTTGGGAGTGTGAGTGGATGAAACGTGTAAAAACTCATACAAATTTACAAAAATTTGTCAACACGTTTTACGATTCTTTCTACCCTAAAATACTTGAAAAAAAACTAAATCAAGAAGAAGTGTTGTCGAGAGTTCAATCAGAGGAATTCTTCGGATTTGTTGAATGTGACATCGAAGTTCCTGAGGAAGAGGAAGAAAAGTTCTCCGAAATGCCTCCGATTTTTAAAAATACGATGTTAACCAGAGAACACTTGAGCGAAGAAATGAAAGTCTTTGCTGAAGCCGAAGGGTTTTTAAAGACTCCTCAACGCTCATTAGTTGGAAGTATGTTCGGAGATAAGATATTGCTAATGAGTCCTTTGTTAAAATGGTACTTGAAACAAGGATTGAAAGTCACCAAAGTTTATCAGCTAATAGAATATATTCCTAGAAAAGCTTTTGAAGCTTTTGGAACATCAGTTTCAGACGCTAGGCGAATGGGAGATGTAGATGCTAGTCAAGAATTACTCGCTACTACTAGCAAGTTGGTAGGAAATGCTGCTTATGGAAAAACAATCACTGATAAAGAAAAACACACCACCATCAAGTTCATCGAAGGGGCGAGAAAAGCTTCATTTCGTATCAGAGGGAACAAATTCATCTCCATGGAAGAGATAGCAGATGATTTTTATGAAATCGTAACCTGTAAACGACTAGTAAGTTTTAAAAACAATTATTTTTCAATTCAAAATTTATATTCTCCAAGTTTACTTTGCTAATCAGTATCACCATCATTTCAGCTAACTATGAACGTTCCAGTACACTTGGGTTTTTCCGTGCTACAGTATGCTAAACTGAGAATGCTACAGTTTTACTACGACTTTATGGATAAGTAAGTAAAACCTAATTCCCTACCATTATTATGTATAAGTAAGTAAAACTTCCAAATAATTGAAATCGAAACAATCTTTTTATTTATAGATATATTGACAGAAGTGATTTCCAATATGTTGAAATGGATACAGATAGCGCATACATGGCGTTGAGCGGAACATTAGAAACATTGGTAAAACCAAGTATGAAAAAAGAGTTTTACAATGAATATGGTAATTGGTTTCCACGCCCATACTGTGACAAACATAGGGATGAGTTTTTAAGAACCAAAACAATGGGTTTAGAATGGAGCATGCGAGACTGTTGTGAAAAAGTACTAAAACACGGAAAAAGAACACCCGGGCTGTTTAAAGAGGAATTTACCGGAGATGGAATTGTTGCACTTAACTCTAAATCCTATTACTGCTGGGGAGAAAAAGGAAACAAGTTTAGCTCAAAAGGTTTGAACAAACGAATTAATCAATTGAACAAAGATAGTTTTCTAAATGTATTGAACACAAAAAAGTCGTTTATGGGTAAAAATCGAGGATTTGTAGTAAAGGATCAAAAAATGTTGACATACAACCAAATAAAGCGAGGACTCACATATTTTTATGCTAAAAGACGAGTGTGTTCTGATGGAGTATTTACCGAACTTACTTTGGCTTAAATAAAAACCTTCATAATAGACTTCTTTTACCACAGTTACTATAACTATATATATATATATATATATATATAAAATACAAGAAATCTTTCATCATCCTTATAAATATCGATAACGAATAGATGAATATTTAACTTCATCATCCAATATATTTTATAGCATTCAATGTATATATGAGTTCGAATTATGTATCTAGCTATATTATATGAGGAGATTTTGCTCCTACTTATTATGTAATAAATGTATATAGTCATACATTGATTCACTTTTAATCAATGTATTTATTCAAGGTAGATACATCTCCTCTCTCCTCTCTCTCAAGATGCTATATGAGTTCGAGTTATGTAAAGAAATTATCAAAACTTAAATGCCATACATTCAAAATCTATATACCATATAAGTTCAAACTAAATAAAAAAATAATCAAAACTCAAATGCCACTTAAATGCCACTCAAATGCCACTCAAATGCCCCTCAAATAAAATACAATATAAACTCGGCGAATTCATTCAACGCCGTAACCCATTGCATAACCCCAGATTATGACCCCACAAAAAAACACTTGGTAGGGAGATCTGCTCATATATTACTACTACTATACCTGAAACGGCCCCACTGCATAAACCATCAGGTGCTACACTGCAGTATTACATGTATGTTATGATTGGTTCAAACTCCGTTCTTTGTATTATTGAGCCACAAAAGAACATTATCTGTTGGAGTGAATGAATTAAATATTACTTTCAAGCATGTATCTAATGACAGATTAAAATAAAACTTTACTCAAGTATCAGTTCTTGTACTTCATTAGCCATCTCGTGATGCCCAGAGAATAAACAAAACTTACTCACAAAATCCTGTAAATCCAAAATTTTTGAAAAACAAAATGTGCATAAAGTTGGCAATGTCTAGTTTGCATTGGATTATTGATTGTATAGCGTTGTATAAACAATATGGAACTTTGGTGCTTGCACTTTAGCCTTGTTAACAAATGCAAACTTTTGGTGAAATGTGACATACATCATCAAACAATCATTGGTTTGATCAAAGTGCTAGTCTTCTTTTTATCCACTTATCAGCAACAAAAATATGTTTAAATTGTTCCACAGCCTTGCAGCTAGGCATGACACTGTCACTGCCGGCCAGCAGTATGTCATGGAGGCATCTCTGGGCCTCACAACCGTTGCTAACAGAGGAAACAACTGGAGATTCAGTGATGAATCTGTTCGCTATTTTGACAGTTATATCAACTTTTTAAACAGGTGAGATGACTTTAGTCAGCTTTTGCTAGGACTACATAAGGCAATGACTGTAACATGACGCAATGTAAACAATGTTTTATGAACTGTTTGTTATTTTCCATGATATAATAGTGGTGTTTGTTATAAAATGATCAGAACTCAATTTATTTAACTTTGATTGGATAAGCATTGACTTTACAAAGGTAGGTGGCATCAAACACTAGTTATAGCTATGCCATTCAATCCGACAAGTGCATAATGATTCTTACGAGCAAATGAGTTTTCAATTCTAAAAACTGAAATCTAAATAAGATTTAAATAAATAACATTTCGACTTGGGGAAAGTTTACTTTTCCTTAAACAAGTTGTTTATTGATTATAAAATGTTGAAAACTTTTATACTTACAGCAACGGTATCAACTGTTACACTGCTCCTATAACTCCGAAATCATTCCGTGATTTACCATACGGTCAATCAATACCACTGGATGAACAATGTATTCTGGCATTTGGAGTTGGCTACACTTTCTATGTATGTATTACTTGAACCTCAACTAATTTCTATGTAAAAATAGTCGTTATATAACATGCTCACCACTACTTGTATGCACATTCCAACTTTTAGCTACCCAGACTAGATCGAGCTTGTTACATAGTGTGGTGTTTAAACCCTGCTCGTGATAGAATCTTTGCCAGATGGCCAGCTGCATTATACAGTGACTGCGGACCCAATCATGTGAGTGTTTACTGTTTATCAACCGTATGCGTGGTGAAATACTTAGTAGTCATAATACATGGTCGGTTTTTGTTTGTGGACTCGGTAAAATTTATGCTTTTTTATTTAATACACAAATATTTCAGTAAGAAAACAAGAGGCTGCCATTTTCTTTTCAGTATAAACAAAAACAGACAGTTATTGTACAAATCGTTTTTGCAAGAGTTCAGCTAAGCAGCAGTTGAATGAAACTAACTTCTGGGATATACATAATGCTGCTTGTACGCTTTATATGTTTTGTTTCTTTGTCCTTCACCTTTGGACAGTGGAAAGCTTTTTGCATGCATAAGTGGTTCACGAAATCTATGCATGAAGTTTAGCTACAGAATAGTTTAAATTCAACCAGCATATTCCAACTGAAACAAAACACAACACAAAGCGTACAAGTTATATTGACATGTAGCATATTTCCAAAGTGTTACGATGAGTATAAATAATACATTCTCTGCTAAGTGTTTGGCATCTGCAATTTTTTTGCAAGGCTCCCAAATGCCATTTGAGTTTCCTGTTGCATTTGCTGTCAAACGTCAATATGAAATGAGTCACCATTGGCATCGGTCATGATAAATAATAGACAGTGGTAGTTAGTAATACAAAAAAACTGTTCTTTTCAGTGCTCGATATAGTCTAATTGGCTTCAAATGGTTTCAAAGCAATTAAATATGGTAATCGTTTTGCATTTCATCACCAGAAACAAAGAAAAAGCAAAAAAAAAACAACTACATGTATATAGTCATTATGAATCATGCTTAAATACTGCCATAGTTAATAAGTCGTAATGTATTTACTATAATTTTTGTCACTCGTGTTAAGCAAGAACGAATAAACTTTATTCAAAATGTAATGATTTTTTAAACATCAAATATGAGGTAATAAATAATTAATTATGTATGCTTTTTGGTTTTTGTTTCTGAGCATTGCGATGCTATAAAATGTGGTGTAGTAAAACATGATAAAAGTGAGTGGTTACAAAAGTCACCAAAGAAAAACATAATCTTAGAGCTAACAAAAATACATAACGTTTCATCATTTTTAAATAAAGTTGTTTCAATTGCGAACTATCATTCTCTTTTAGTAACAATATTTTTCTTCGCAACATCAAAATTGAAATTTTTGTGTCAGCTCTTCTACAATAACTACAATGTGACCTTGAACTGTATTCCTAAATCTGCAACTCTTACTTCTTTTAGTGGTGCATTGAAAAGGAACGATGTGTGGAGAAACTATCAACTACTGCCTAATCTATGACTACAACTGAAGGTAAACTCCATATCAGGTTGAGGCTCAACAGTTTAACTTTGGAAGTTAAATCATTCAGAAACTTCAAAGTTGTTTTCATTTTTTTGCTGCAGCAAAAGACTATTTTCTTTAAAAATATTTTTGTAAAGAAAGCCATGCACATGAATCAAAATTTAGCTACATGAGTGCGAGCGACCTAAACAATCTTTCTAGCTAGCTTATTTTGAGATAGTTCAGATCGATGTTATTTACCAATTTCCAGGACTATAAGTTATGCTATAAACTTGCTACAGCTCCTTACTCAGAATTCTGACCAAGTTTTACTCAGATTTTCATGGGCTGCACACTAACTGTATTTACTCTGAGAGTTTCTTTACTGACTTTGAACTTCTATCTATCCTCGACTGACTTCATTCCCTTACCTTATGTTGGAAACATAAGTCATCAATGGTCACCGGCCACAGAGACAGCTTGGATATGTCAGGGAGTTTATATCTTTGAATTAGGTATAATGGAAATGAACGCCCTCAAAAACTTTCTTTACAAAGCTCAACTTACTAGGACTGTACAATAATATTGCACATCATTCAATTTATAGTAATGGCGTGTTGCTTGAAATGGTCCAATCACAAATTACTGATGAAGTCTCGAAACTAACCTCGCCCATTTGTGTCCATTTTTCATTCCAGATGGTCTGCTTCCCATATGGATATCTCCTGCTCTCTGGGTTTTCCTTATATGGCTCTGTTGTTTTCGGGAAGTATCTTCTGCATTTTGTAATCTGTAGTTCTCTCCAGACCTGGGGTTCGATCCAATATATGCTTTTGATTGAGGTAAATTGCACTGAGGCTAGACTTAAACAAATGATTCTAGCCGTTTTTATTTGCTTCGGAGTGTAAGGTTTATTAACAAGGATTCAAGGGAGAGCACAACTCCCAGTTTGCAGATTCAATTTCTGAAAACTTGCTTTACAGGGACGTGGTTCATGCCAGCTTACTCAAAGGGGTTTTTAATTTATAGAGTTGGCAGAACCAGTTCTTGAAAACAGGTTAAAGAGTGGGTGTGTGTGGGGGTGTGTGGGGGTGTTTAGGGTGAGGTGGGGTCAGGTGGGGTTGATTGGGGTGTGCGGAGTCGTACAGTCTTATACATCAAACAGTTCTGTCGTGGCCTACGGATATATACGCTGAATGTAGTGGAGAGTTTTTTTAGTTTTTGAAGTAGTTGGGTGGGAATATAGGGAGGGAGTAGTAGGAATTGAAAGGCCGTAGTGAACAGGGGAACAATCGGTGGATACAAGAGTGCAGATAACCAGTGTTCTATGCAACTTCACTACCAGATTAAGTGTTTCTTTCAGCACCACCCATTCTTTGTTTAATTCTCTGCTGACTCACTGCAATACTTCATCTATCAGCTGTAAAACAAAACCAACTTTGAGAAAGCGAAAAGTGAGAAAAGGGCGCTTTTAAAATTTAAAAGTTTATTTTGCTTGAATTTCAGAAAAAAATCTTTGAACTTATTACAATGACAATTTTATCCTGTAGATTGCTCAGATTGTGATGCCAGTCAGTGTAGAAAAATATTCAGAAAATGTGACCCAGTCCCGACATCTTCAGCAGAACTAAAAAGGTGCAAAGGCAGGTGCAACCGAGCAAGGAAGCAGGGGAACTGTATATGCTCTTGTTGCAGGCTTGGACTTCTCAGAAACAAATTCTGCTAAATTATTTTACAACTATCACCCAATTTGTTTCAAGTTTCCTCATTTCTATAAAGCCTAAACATGTTCTCCTGTTAAAAAACAGACTTTATTCTGGACCATTTAAATTAAAAGATAATTAAACTCTTAAATGCTTCACAGAAAAAATTGTCAAGTTATAATTTTTTCGGGTTGCCTTTTTAAATGCAGTCAATACCTTCTGCTTTACTTCTATTTTCTTTTTATTTTTGTTCTGCACATTCTCTCAATCTTCAGCAATAAACTCAGTTACGCTGAGAAAACAGTTGTTTGTTATAGAGTCCTAAGTACATAACAGAGCAACACTGCAAACACACTTACTTTCATAGGACTCATGGATGAAGATTTGATACTTACAGATAATGTATTTGTGAGATTAATAGAGGTGCGCTTTTATGTGTCATAACCGATGTCTACAGAGACACTTTCTATGAAAACATAGGAAGCAAGTAAGGGAGGTAGTTGATAACTACAATCCCTGTTAGCTTTATCTCCCTACATTGTTTAAAACATAACATAGGACGGTTTTGATCAATTCTAGTGATAGCCAGAGTTGGCAAAGTAATAGCCAGACTCTGCGAGGGAAAAAAGTATCACAGTCAGTGCAAACACTAAAAATTGCATTTGTTACAATAAAACAGTCTGAGAAATATTGCTTATAATTAAAAAATGCGAATAGCTCCAATTTTGGGAAAATTGAAAAAAATTGAGGCCAATGGGCAATGTTATTTGCAAATAAAGTGTGGAGACCCTCCACTATTTGTTTTGCTTGCAAGATTTTTGTTTTATGTACTTTATGTGTGCAAAGTGATGTACATTTGAGCTTTCTGTAAAACTAAAATTCCCACAGTAACAGCATTGAGGACATAAAAGTTATTTAGCGTCTGAATGTATATACTACAAGTATTCACTACATATGTTAAGTTAGCCTAACATATCGCAATAAAATAGTTATTTCTGCAATATATTTAAGCAACACAAAATCACTTTGTTTGGAATTCAGGATCAACAAAAATTAGCCCATAGAATAAAAAGAAAAACCAACTAACCTTGTTTTCACACTGTTCATAGGTCACGAATGAAACTGAACACTAAATAAGTTATAACGAGTGAGTCTAGCTGGTTCATTCTTATAACAGTACTATATCTGGATACTTTACTTGTTGTATAACTTTACTTTGAGTAGTTATCAGTACAACATAAGTATGTATCACATCACTCGGAGTTATCAGTACAACATAAGTATGTACCACATCACTCGGAGTTATCAGTACAATATAAGTATGTATCACATCACTCGGAGTCATCAGTACAATATAAGTATGTACCACATCACTCGGAGTTATCAATACAATATAAGTATGTATCACATCACTCGGAGTCATCAGTACAACATAAGTATGTACCACATCATTTGGAGTTATCGGTACAACATAATTATGTACCACATCACTCGGAGTTATCGGTACAGTATAAGTATGTACCACATCATTCGGAGTCATCGGTACAATATAAGTATGTACCACATCACTCGGAGTTATCAGTACAATATAAGTATGTACCACATCACTCGGAGTTATCGGTACAACATAAGTATGTATCACATCACTCGGAGTTATCAGTACAACATAAGTATGTATCACATCACTCGGAGTTATCGGTACAACATAAGTATGTACCACATCACTCGGAGTTATCAGTACAACATAAGTATGTACCACATCACTCGGAGTTATCGGTACAACATAAGTATGTACCACATCACTCGGAGCTATCAGTACAATATAAGTATGTATCACATCACTCGGAGTTATCAGTACAACATAAGTATGTACCACATCACTCGGAGTTATCAGTACAACATACGTATGTAGCACATCATTCGGAGTCATCAGTACAATATAAGTATGTACCACATCACTTGGAGTTATCGGTACAACATAAGTATGTATCACATCACTCGGAGTTATCAGTACAACATAAGTATGTATCACATCACTCGGAGTTATCGGTACAACATAAGTATGTACCACATCATTCGGAGTTATCGGTACAGTATAAGTATGTACCACATCACTCGGAGTTATCGGTACAACATAAGTATGTACCACATCATTCGGAGTCATCAGTACAATATAAGTATGTACCACATCACTCGGAGTTATCGGTACAACATAAACATACTATATCACTAAGAGTTGTTTGTACATCACAAGTATACACTATATCGCTCAGAATTATCTGTGCATTAAACTCATGTAGTATAATTCTAGTGGTCAAAGAGTGTGTGAGTTAGTGAGGCTTGGCTTGGTGCATCATAATACAGGTCTGTGCTCAAGGAGTGAATTGTTTCAAACCAAAGCCATTCATTATTAAATGGCAAAATATCATTGCCTACACTGGAGCTAATATACTTGTTACCATTTAACTTTCTTAGAGCACGTTTTGCTAACTCAAGTCACAGCTCTTGAAGCCTTTTAATATTTCTATCCCATCAAGTACTGTCTATTGTTTGTAAATCATATATCTTTGCTGAAGAGCTACTACTGTATGTTATATTATTGTACTACATCCTGTCAGCTTTGTGATACTATGTGCATGAGCGATGTCATAGAGAGTTGTCGGCAAACAGCGTAGTGAAGAATATCCAGTCACTGCATAACTGAAGTATACCTGGGATAGCAGACTATACTGGGTTGCATTCACATGGTTATGCAATGCATTTTCACTGATATTGCTGTAATTTTCAACAGAACATTAAATGCTACAAGTCAGTGGAATACACTGCATCAAACTTTCATTGTCAACTTTAGGAGAGATTTTACCACTGAATAAATTTTGAAACCGTAGAGTTTGTGTAATGTTAGCAGCTAAATTGAATTGCCAAACTTCATAAGTAGGGCATAAAGAGCACGCGCAGTCGGTTAGCCTGTGGGCCACTAGACACTGTGGGCCGCAGACAATATAGAGTATTGGAGTTATCTACCTTAGAAGAACTTACTCGTCCCGTTGGTTTCACGAAGCTTGATGTGCGCATTAGATGCAAGCTAGCTTTAAACTCCTCATACCAATGAATGAACGGCAGCTGCAGTAAATATAACACACAACTAGAACTTACACAAAATATTGTATCTGTTGGTAGTAGTTCACTGTATCATGCAAATCTCTCACACTTACACAAAATATTGAAAAATTGTTGATTCGAAAACCTCATGTTCATGATTGACCAGCTGTGAAAAAATGTATAAAGAAATTAAACCGGAGTAGCTTGTATTATTCACTTATTTATACAGACAGCTATCAAACTTTCATTTTACAACAGTTACAATTAGCAGTAGATGGTGAACTCCTCTGGGTTAAATATGTGACCTACTGGTTACATATTCTTGTGATTTTAAGTTTGTGCTCAGAAAGGAGCTACGAGCATTGCCACATGAAACACACCAGTGAACCTTTTGCTCTAACCTACATAGATAATACTTCAGCAATGGAAAACTCACTGATTTAACACATAGGACCAAATCTTTCTCACACATGTCAAGTGTAGTTTCTGTTTTGCTTGTGTAATTCTCTAAAGACTGATCGTCTTACTTTCTATGAAATGGTTACGTAAATGTAAAAAAAAACAAGTTTATTTCTTACCCCTGGTGGGAGTTTACATTTCATAACCAGAGTTCTGCAGCTCTTTTGTAGCCCCATTTTTACAAGCAGCTTTTTGAAATTCAATTTTTTCAAATAATAGTAGCAATAGTGAGATAGGATTAGTATGAACTGCTATCATCTACAACTTTACTCTTTTAGACATGGATAACTGGATTGGATGAGGAAGGTAGAAAGCAATGATCAAGGTTTCCTAATTTTTTTGCAACATTTGAGTTGTTTTGCCTCTGTCAAAGCATTTAGTCAACAGACAAAAACCTCATAAATATTGCATATGTACAGATATGATATAATATGATTTTTTCCATCCGACTGCATAAATCAATATGAAGCGAATAAACCGGGTAAACAATTTTTACACCTTTTGTTGTGTTTAGGTGGTAACTGCTGTTTCCACATAAGAATGTTGTATTTCTTTGCAAAGAGAGCTGGAGACACGACTTAGTACACACGTCAACAAGTTGTTGTTTACTACCTGCTTGGCTTGCTGGAGGCATTCACCTATTTCAGTTGCATCAAGCGACACTTTCCACCAGTATGATTTTCTATCGGTAGGACATCCTGTTTTCCAAAAAAAAACATTTGCACATAAAGCAGACTTGCTGCTTTGCCAAAATATAAACAGCAATTATATTTCCTTGGCTGACTGCTGTCCTCTTGCAACTTCATTTTTACAAAAGTGTACACATGATTAATTTATTTTCAAATAAGTTCATATATTTACCACAGTGAAAATCACAATTGTTTAAAAGTTGTCAAATAAAATTATTACAATTTTACATGTATTTGCTATGTAAGTTACTCCAGACCTTATTGATTTCTTTATATTCATAGCCTATCTTACTGCTGTGGAATATTTTAGACTTTTGATATTCTTGGTTGCCATATTATTCAGTAACTTATTTATAGTACTACCACAACAAGCTAACGTTAGGTAACGCATTTGATCAGACTCCAGCAATGTTTGGACCAAATTATTGCTTTCAGAGTTTTCAATAAACAAATTTGAAAGTTGCACATACTGAAGATGTAACGTAAATTCTGTGCCACTCATGTTCTTATAAAATATAAATTTGGCAATAAAGCCAAAGATATACACAGTTTTCCTCTTTAAGTACTTGTCCCTTTCCTTTCCTCTGAAGTGTTTTCCATCATACTCAAAAACATAATTGCCACATCTTTTAAAGAATATAATCTTAACATTGCCATCAATGTTTGACAGTGACAGTTTTAAACATTTGGCTTTTTTATAAAACTTACTGTTGGTCTGATCCCAGCTGGAGCTGTCATGGCTCTGTTAGTTGTAATTTTCATGATTGAACAGCTCAACTTGTAAGATTGCTGACATGTAACCAGTGCATGATGTTTACAGTTTCCCAACTCCATCAGCTCTTTAGTGAATTGAATCAAGTTTCTACACAAACTTTAAACGTTACAAGCTATTGGGTGATGCAGCCGAAAACTGCCATTGGCAGCTTTAAAAGAGAGTTTACCACATACTAAAATTTGAAACATTGTAGAGATTGTGTAACGCTAGCAGCTAAATTGAAGTAATAAACTTGATTATTAGGGCATGTAGAGCACGCATAGCTGGTTAGCCTGTGGACCAATAAGGTAAGTGTGACAACTGTGCTAATACTAGGCAAGGGCAAAAAAATAGATTATGGGGTTTATCTACCTTAGAAGATAATATTAGGCTATTTTGTGACTGGTTGGTACACATCATTTACACACTGCGCACACTGTCTATTCATGATTGAGCAGCTGTGAACAGAAAATCTATCGCATTACAATATAGTAAAGTAATTGTTTTTACCAGACGGATTCAGTGAAGAAATTTTGAAGAAGAAATTACAAGCGGAACTATTTTGTATAATTCACTCATTTATACAGACAGGTATTGAACTTTCATTTTACAACAGTTAGAATTAACAATAGATGGTGAAATCCTCTGGGTTGCATAAGTGACTTACTTTCTGGCATATTCTTGTGATTTTAAGTTTTTGTCATGAAATGAGCCACGAGGGTAGCCGAATGAAATAGACCAATAAGCTTTTTGTTGCTACCTTCGTATATCGAACACACTGACTTAACGCATAGGACCAAAACTTTCTCACACATGTCAAGTGTAGCTTCTGTTTTGCTTGCATAATTTTCTAATAACTGATCATCTTACAATCTTCCCAATGATTAGGTAGGTGCAAAAACTCCAGTTTATCTCTTACCCCTGGTGAGAATTTACATTTCATAACCAGAGTTCTGCAGCTTTTGTGCAGCCTCATTTATACAAAGAGTTTTTTGAATATAGTAAGATAGAAATAGTACGAGCTGCTATCATCTACAATTTTACCCTTTTAGACACAAATAACTGGAACTTTTTAGCAATTTAGAAAGCAATGAACGAGGTTTTTTAGTTTATAAGCAGAGTTTTGATATTTTGTGTTTCTGTCAAAACTTATATTCAACAGCCTGACAAGTAACACATATATGATGAAACAGTTGTTTAAATGACAAAAAATCGCAAATCGAGAACGTTGTAATTATCATTCACCCACTTTACATTATTGGCTTTCTACAACCCTCTAAAGCTTGCAATATCACATCCAATATGATTGAACTGTCACAGACCTCTACAGTTGAGCTATGATTTCTGCTACAAATGAACTATTGCTGCATTTGAGCCACATAAGTGTTCCAACTACTATATGTAAAATCCATGTTGCAAGTTAAAAGATTGCAACACAATTTTATATCAGGATTACAGTAAGTAACTTTTCATACACACTCAGATAATTAACTTTATTTTGTTTGCGGAGAATGTATAGTTTATTCATTTGTAACTACTTAGTCTACTGTAAATGAATGCTGCAGTGAAATAACTTGCTCCATCTCAAATGATGAGTTATTTTTTATTAGGCCCAACAACATAGTTGCATATTTGTGAACTCACCAGCGCAGATTAGTAAAAAACATGTAAACTCTCAATCTGAAAGTTTCACAAAACTCACAATTTCTTCTCTTAAGCTATTTTGCAATGGAAGAGAATACACTTCTACAATGGCATTGGTAATGCCTAGTAAAAGCGTATAGGGCATTTTAGCTTGAGATGAAGGGTTCAAGCAGAGTAGTTTTACAGTTAAAAACTGTTTTGTGATTTAATTTTTACGTCATAAATCCGTGAGTATATATTGAATGATTGATTGCTACACCTTTTGATATATTACACCTTGCGAGTCACTTGTAAATCGCAGAAGTTCACATATTTTATTTGTCAATTCTTATTCCTTTTCACAGGTTCAGACAGAATGAGCCCCTTAAAAAGCTACTTATAACTGGTAGTAGCAGTTTAATTAAGTTATCACAAATGAGCCTAAACTACTTGTATTTGCATGTACTTTTAACTAAACACTTCTTTTTGTATTTTATGTTGAACTTTTTAAAACATATACATGTATACCAATTTGACTCTATGAACATAATACATGTAAAAATGAAGCGAAAGATGAAAAACTATCAGAACTAATTTTTCATCTAACTACTTAGAGGGATATGAAACAAAAATAAACCAGTGAAAACAAGCTTTACACATATTGTACAGTTTAAATGATAGCTGCTGTTTCCACTTTGGAGTGATGCAGTTCTTTGCAAAGAAAAGAGCTGAAAGCATAGTTTAATACTGACAAGTCAAGTGATTCTTGTTTACTACCTGCTTGGCTCGCACCTCATTGATTTATAATGGAGTCACTCATCTATTTTAGTTGCATTCAGCGACACTTTCCACAAGTATGATTTTCTTTTGCCAAAACATTCTGTTTTCCAAAAAAACATTTGCACGTAAAGCAGCCATGTTTTTCTGAACCGGGACAAGCAGGGATAGGACCAAGTGCAATTGAACTTTTATTTGAATTTTGAAATGCGGTATTTTTTCAATGTTTACGTATTTGAATTTTTGTTTAATTTTTGATGTTTCAACACTGGGGCGTTTGCGTTTATATTTGAATTTAAATGATTTCAACTATAGTTAATTGAATTTTATTTAAACTTGAACGCTTTCAGCTACAGGTATTTGAGTTTGTATGTGAATGTTTTCAACTATGGGTAGTTGAATTTTCATTTGAATTTAGTGGTTTAAATTTTAAGGAATTTGAATTTTAACTGAATTTGAAAAGATATGAATCAAAGTATTTGAAAATTTATTTGAATTTGATAGTATATATTATGGGTATTTAAATTTTAATTCAATCTGTTATTTGGATTTGGGCTTTTCCCTGGTGACAAGTGATTATAATTCGTTACCTGACTGCTGCTTTCTTGTCACCCCATTTCTACAAACCATAAACATGATTAGTTTATTTTCAGATAAGTTCATATATTTACCACAATGAATATCACAATTGTTTAAAAGTTGTCAAATAAACTTATTACTATTCTACAAGGGTTTGCAATGCAAGTTACTCCTGACCTTATGGGTTTCTCTACATTTATAGCTTAACTAAGGCTCTGGTATATTTTAGACTTTTGATATTCTTGGTTGCCGTATCATTCAATGGATTTTCTATAGTACTACCACTGCAAACCTACATTAGGTAATTCATTCGATCAGATGACAGCCATGTTTGGGCCAAGTTGGTGCCTTTAGAATTTTAGATAAACAAGTTTGGAACTTGCGCTTACTGGAAGTGTTACCTAAACTATGTGCCACTGATTGATTTATTTATTTTCTCTCTCAAAATATCAGTTTGTTATTTAAGCCAAAGAAAGTTAAAGTTTCCTTTCTTCAAGATCTTGTAATAGAATGATATGCATTTTCTATCCATTGAGGCGCTTTCCATCATACTCAAAAAAATAATTGCCCCTTTTTTAAACTAAATCTTAACATTGCAATCAATTTTTTACAGTGGTAGTTTTGAACTTTCGGTTTTCTATGAAACTAGTGGTAATTTTCAGATTTGAGCAGCCTCAACCTGTTAGACTGCTGACATGTAACCAGTGGATAATGTTCCGAGTTTCGTAACTCCAGAGGCTCTTTAGTGAGATGAAATAGGTTCCAACAATAGCGAATTTAAAGGCCACTAAAGAACTACACAATTGTCGATCGTAATTCAGGTATATTATCAGAAAATAGGGTTTTGCTAGCCATTGACAGTAAAAGTGTCCACCAGCAACTTTTCACACATGGAGATTTTATTTGAAAGAATGTATGTAGTAGTTCAATAGCTGGGAGATTGAAATGAGGCAGGGGGTGCAAAATGTGGGTTCCTTTATAACTTATGTATTTTGATTATCCATCTCAAGCTTGAGTGGTCCCAAGCTGGTGACGGTCCAGGCCCATCTCTGTTGGTTATATTTAGTTAATAGGACTTGGTCCGAATTTATTTTTATTTAATAAACTAATTCTCGCAGACTTGATGTCTTGGCAGCTTTCCTGCCGGAGGAGTTACCTTCCATAATGCAATATATGGTTGTAATATCAGCAGCAAGTAGAAAACTACTTATATCGGATAGTTGCAGTGAAAAACATACACCACTGAAATGAGAATCGGTGCCTGCGGAGTACATTCCAGGTTCCTTTAGCAAAATTTATGCATTAATTATTCATTAAAGCTTTATATAGATAAATTCGTTCCAGTTATACATAAAAAATAATGATAACTGCGATAACTATATTCATTATTGGATTATTTACATTTACTTATGTTCTTTTTTAATTTATTACCTATAGGTGAGCAACGATACTTATTACTTAATCAGTTGCACTGAACTTGTTTTGTTGCGCTTTGTCCTTTAAGATTAAACACTATTGCTATGTACATTTTTTCAAACAGTTATAGTCAATTTCGCTTTCTTTTTACCATCCATTGGTTATATGGCGTTAAAACCTGTTTGAATTGGGAGTTGAAAACATCACCAACAAATTGTTTCTAGGTAGCTTATCAACTTTGTTTCTTCCGAGTGGTGAACCTGAATTGAAATTGCGCCAAGTTCTTGCAAAGTGGAAACAAACATTCAATATACATACCATTATGTTTACCAGTAGCAAAATAATTTAGAATACATCTAATATCAGAAGTTTCATCTTTCACAAGAATTCAAATGCCAATATACTGTGTTGTCCAGAGGTTAAGAATATGACACATACTATCAAACATCATTCATATCCAAGTTTTTATTTATGTTTAATGTTTGCATATATTCTACAATGCACTTTTCTCACAATCAATCACCCAATATTTGTCATCATGGCATTTTTTCAACCTAAATTGATAGACTAAAATCAATTTCTGTGCTTTGACTCAATTGACAAAACTGATTTGTAATTTTACTAACAAAAACACTTTGAACCTTTTATTGCCAAATCTCTTTTGCCAGTTTAGCAGCAGTTTGTTTACGGAAAAGACATTGCATAAGTCAGTAATATGATATACCTCTAATGTATTCAGTTTCAGCAAATCAATGTATTTGCTGCGGATTGCATGCTGCACTCATCAGACAAGTGTGTTTTTTGCCTCAAGTTGGGGTATAAAAGCAAGAACGAAACTAACAGGCAATCACTATTCTTATAGGTTTCCGACAAGCTGAAAAGCCCCATCACATTTGAAAAGGTGAGTTTGGATATCATACCAATTTCTTTCTTCTAATATTCAGCAGGAGGCAATGAACAAGGCTGTGAAATTGCTTGTCATTTTAACTAGACTGGTATATGGAAACTTAAAAAATACTGAGAGGGTTTTTTTAGTTAGCTCAATTTTATTAAATGCTGGTTTTAGTTTTAAGATTCACAGTAGACTTGAAGAAGTTTATTGCTGTTTGGGTAATCGTTTTGATGACAAACGGTTACCAGTAATACTCTAAGACTCCAAGAATTTGAAAGTCTTTATAAAGTTTAAAAGCTGTTTGATATCTTACCACTGCATATTTATTATTTCTTATTTCAAAACTTGATACAACAATGTTATTGGAACTTTGGTTACTTTCTAAAGCACAGTATCAAAATCAAAGCATTAGATCTTTAAAATATGTGGGCAGCTATCTTGAGTTTTATATGTTGCATTTTATTATGTGTTTTATATATTTTTTCTAATTTACAGACTTAACTTCACTGGTGCGAAGCTGTTGACATGGGTATTGTAATTGGGATGAGAGTGTTTTGTGGCTTACTACTGATCCAGGCAACTATTGCAGGTAATAATTACAGAGTTTCTAGCTCTACCAGGATTTACGTTATAGTAAGTTACATTACAGAGCATAACCCTTTGTTGTAACTTCAGCGTTACAGTGTGTATGTAACTAGAGCAGCATGAAATCAGAGTTTGCTGACTGGTTTTATTCCAATTGACATGAAAAAAACAAAAATTTTCTGTGATACTGACAATTCACTATCAGAAGACTTGCCTATTTGTGTATCAGCAATTGTTATTCAGCTGTTGTCAATTATGAACTAAGGCATTCATGCTAGGTTAACTCTAGTACCAACTGTCTTTGCAACCAGGTGTTAGTTAGTGAAAACATATTAGCAAACCTTATATTTCACGGAATGTGTAGTTTGGTGTGTTTAATCCCTCAACAACTAAAGCCTTCATTGGGTCAAGGTATATTGTAATAGACTATATTCAAAACTTGGTATAACTGAAACACTTGTAGTTTATGGTTTCAATTGGTTGCGAAGGTACACCTTTCAAACCACATGATAGCAACAAACTATCCTTCTAACTTTTGGCTGACGGTTTGATGGGAAATAGTTTGCAGTTGTTAAAGTTTTGATTTTCTGATATGGGTAATTACCTAGTTCATGGTATTCTTATTCAAAATGTTTTTGGATGGTTTATGAAGCACTTTACCCACTACGATAAAATTCAAAACCATTAATAATACAGTCCACTACTAAGCTAATTGTTATATAGATGCATAATGTAGCTATTGGATTAGTGCAAGGTTAAGGGTAGCTAAAGGATTGTGGATAGCTCGAGGGGATTAGAAAGCTGGGGAGACACTTTTGGAGTGGCCACACTGGGTGGTGGTTGTGTTGTGCTGGAGCTTCTATATATACCTAGTGAGTGATATAACACTAATCTTTTGTGAGTTTCTATTACAAAAATGCACCACCTGTCTCATTAACAAACAAAAAATGGGGTTGGGATAATATTTATTGGCCCTGAAGTTTTCGGACAAGTCTTGACGTTCAGAAGATTGATTTTTTAGGATTTCTGTTATTATTTACAGTATTAACTATAAAAAAATTACGTTTGTTTAACTATCAATTAACAATTTGGTGCCGGGATGACATTTATTGGTATTGAAGTCCTGAAAAACTTTTAAGAGTTTCTCAGGATAGATGTCGTACATTAACAAAAAACTGTAATCGAGTGCTTACAATTTTATTAGTGTAAAATCTACAACTGATTTTTTTCTCCCTGTACTTCTTGCAACCAGAAGGATGATGTTGGGATGGCATCCATTGGTCCTGAGATTTTCTGTGAAATCTTGAGGAGTTCCTGAAAAGTTCTTTTTAGGAAATTGAGCTATTGCTTACCGCATTGATTTTAAAATTTTACAACAATTAAGTTTTTAGGTTCATTCAACTATTATTTGAAACGTTTTGTTATTATTAAACAAGTAAATTTGATGAAGTTTATATGAGATTAATTAAAAAACCATTAGAAAAGTTTGAGAAAATTTTACGTTGGTCTATGGTGCTTAAACTTTGGCGGAGGTTTTTATTTTGCAATGCCTTCAAATTTAATTGCTAAAAATTTTTGCCGAAAGCAACCATTCAACTGAATTTTTATTCTCTGGATTCTTAAAGTACTCCTTTCTTTCGTATTCTTTCACAAACAATAAACGTCTGAGAGCGCTCTCCATCACTGAAGCATCAATGAGTAGACTTATGACTAGTTTACTTACTTAAATCAAACTACTAGCTATATTGAAACAAATTGTTCTCCTAATTAGCATTTACCCACCTGAGTTTTCTAAATACTTCCCAGCTCCTTTTTATAGTCTTTTTTACTGTTATATCACATTCTCCCCAGCTTCCCTTAAACTACACTGGTCCTCCGACCCCAAGTTTGATATTGCTTTACTGTTTTTTTTTTAAATGCCCTGTTATCGACTATTTTTCTTCAATAGTGCAAAAAAAAATTATCAATTAATCTGCTTTTTTTTGTAGTTGGAGTTAAATTCCAAAAATTTGCTATTTTTTAAACAAAAAGGTTAAAGTTGACATGTTTGTGTTATATTTATTTACTATTTATTGCATTTAAGCAACGCTCTTTTATAAATTGTTCACTAGAATTTCCAAACAAGAAACAGCACTTACACAGGGTCTAAAATACCTAATTGTTGAAACCTATAGCTTCCAACCTCAAAAAACATGCATGGAAGTTGAATGGCTTGGTTCTTTAGGAACAAGTCGATTTTTAAACAACTAATTTCTGGTTCCTAAATACCTTCACCTTCTTTCCAACGACCCATTTTTATTTTTAACTACTTTAAGCCTTCGAAAAAATAAAAAGCTCCAAAACTTGAAATAGCCCAACAATATTCTATCATAGTGCAAAGCTGTATCACAATCTGATTTCTACTTTCTGTTTGTACTACACATAGAATGGATCCTTAAGCATTCCACCCTGCCGGAATATTCAGACGAGAAACCAGATACATTCAGAGTTGATCTGTCATTGGAAAATCAAGTTGATGATTTAAAGGATATTTCACTTTTACTAAAACAGAGCCAAGCTGTACCATTGAAACTTCCATTATATGGTGCTGGTGAAAATGGAGAATACATCCAGAAGGACTTGGTGCTCCTAAAGGTAGAAATACAAAATTTTGGAAACAAAATATTAAACATGAAAAACCCCGTAACAGAAGATTGCTACAATGCAACCATAAATTGTCATCAGGCGTGACCCACTAAAATGACTAGCCAAGTCTTTGACCAACATTGGAGGCAATCTTTGTATATATCTTGCTTTTAATATGTTATGTTTTGTTAGTGCTTTATTGATTGGGAGTTGTGTGCTCATGTGTTAACAGCGAATTTAAATGTATTTCATTGGAGGGGCAGTTTAACGAACAAGGTTCTTGTGTTGGTTTTGTTGGCTAAAGCTATAAGGACAGCTTCAGCTATCAAATGGTCCCAATTGCAAAGGCTATAGTATCAACTACACTATTTGGCCCATAGCTTGTTACCATTTCGCTCCGATAGCATTAGTTTGGAGAACTTTTCTTACAATAGTGAAACTCGTCATTCATGAGCAGCCATATTGTTGCTGTTATTGCCTGTTCTATCTGCATTCTCATGAAATAAATGGGATTTTTGCCCTACAATTCAGCAGCGCTAATAACTGTACTGAAAATCATCAAACTTACGATTATTATCGCTGCAATAATTCATTTTTTCAATAATCCTCATATGTTTAATTATTAATTATACTGTAAAAAGTTGTAATTGTTTTATTAAAACTCAAACTACACATGACTTTCCGGTCAGTTCTTGTGGAAAATATTTAATCAGTTTATATTAATGATGGCAATCATTAGGATGATTAATGACGAGCATTGTCTAACCTAAACACATTTAATACTTTACATTACCAATACCATTGGCATGCCAGAGTTGTATCGAAAAAAATTACAGTGTTTGTTTAATGTTGTGGAGGAGATGCACGAGAGACAACTTCATTTGACAAATTTATTACAACTTTAGCTTTGAACTACATATTATGTAACAAGTAGCTAGTGAATACCATGAGTAGACAACTTCTTTCTTTCTACAATTATCCTTTTGTTTAACAGCTACTCACTTTGTTCTCATAGCTACGATTTTGATTATCGTAAGAGAAGCTCTCTAAACTAATGCTATTAGTGGGAAATGGCATCAAGCCATAGGAAAAGAGGGTAGTTGCTACTACAATCTTGTCATGGAGGACCAGTTGGTAGCCGAAGCTGTCCCTTTCGCTTATTCCACCAAGCCCAACACAAAACCTACATCCTCTAAATTATTCATCCAATGAAATCCATTCAAATTCTCTGCGGAGATAGCACATGAGCATACAACTCACAGTCAATCAGCCATTAACATAGCACAAGATGCTCAAAACACAAAAATGTACATATATTGCCTCAAATGTTGGCCTAAGACATAGTCTACCAAATGACTGATAACAGGAACTGAAAGTCTTACTTTTTCGGAAAAAAAATTGTTACGGCGACCGTTTGACAATGAGCTGTTACATTTTTGTTACCAAGTCGAATGATATAACAATCACTCGACTAGGCTATTTTACTGATATAAATGATACAAAAGAAATCAGTGGTGATGCCTTGAGGACAGCTGCAAAACATTTAAGTTAACTTTCTACAATTTAGGTTAATAAAGTAATTTAAAAAGATAGAAGAACTCTCTAGCTGTAGTTTTTTGTCATGTTAGTGAAAGAAGGATGTTTGAGCAAAACTCCACATGTTTTTAAAACACAAAACATTTTGTAGGACGTCACTTACTACAAGGATCTAAACAATCAAGCAGCCATCTCGTTAATAAATGTGGAAGGAGGAAAATATGCAATGGTAAGTGTTCACTATCAAACGCTTTGAGAAATTTCACTTGTTTTTTTTATAAAATCCAAGTTAAGCGAGTCAAATAACCAACTGCAGCAGATGCAATACATAATTTTAAGTTCACAGAATGACCAAATTGCAATATTGACTATTGGTTTGTTAGATGACTGTCTTAATGGTTTCGCGGTGTTGGGATGACATCTATCAGTCCTGTTTCTTTTCTGGGAAATCTTGAAAAAGTCCTGAGGATATCTGTTTTGAAGTTTGTGCTATTACTCACCATGTTCATTTTAAAATTGTAGAACAATTAACATTTTATGTTTGTCTAATTATTAATCAACATTTTTTGTTCTGAATAACCGATTTAATTTAATTAAGCTCATGTGAAAACTAATTAAAGGTAAATAGGAAATCTTGATGATTTTTTAGAGCTTCAGGACCGGGGATGATATAACAGCATCGGTTTTGCATTTTCTCTATATGCATGCCATCGGAAAACATTACGCTTTCTACGAAAAAAATTATCTCACATGAAGATGTGATCATATGGTTTGTTAAATCCTATTACAATGAAAAATTGTGAAACAGGCCATAAGTTAAGTTTGTTGTAAGCCAGCATTTTATTTATGTAGGAAATATTTGTGGTGAAAAGTTGTATCTAATTTTTTTGCTTATGCCTGGAAGAGAAGCTAAGCTTTTGTAACCAAAAAAATAGAAAAGTTTTCACCGATCTAAGAATACATTTCAGTTTTTTTAATATGATTTAACAGAGTGTTATATTTTCAGAAAGGAAGTTTTGTGGCTAATAGCGAAATGTATGATGTGGAGCCTTACCATCCTACCATACACAAACGTAGCCTGGGAGCCAAGCATGGAGATCATATTATTAAGAAGCGAGAGGCACCAGAAGGTTCCGGTCACATGGGTTATCTTGGTAAAAAGAAAAATAAAGCTTTATAAGTTTTTTTTAAGTCAAAATGTTCACCCATTTATTTTACATCCAGCTCCCAAAACATGAAATGCCTTCATCTCATCAATGTTTTTTTAGAACCAAAAGACAATGCTTTTGAGGAGTGGAAAACTCTCAAAAAGTTGGGGAAAGTGAAAGTGTCAAAAACCGATGTTGACGGACAGTCTGTTCCACATTATACAGTAACAGTTTTTGTGGCTATTGACTTTGATCTCTACCAACAGTGAGTATAATAAGTTTTTTGTTTAAAACTTTGAATAATAGAGAGAATAAAACATTTATGATCTTGAACTGTTTTTAGGCTAATAGCCTCATACAACAGACTGGGCGGTCCTGGAGCTAATGCCATGGAGTACATCTGCTATTTCATTGGTCAACAGATAAATGAAGTAGGTCAAACCCGTGTAGCTTAAGGTTTTTTTAGGTAGATTTCAGCTCATGAAAACTGTATACGATTGGACTTATTAATTTATGAAAAATTTTTAACAATATTGCGACTTTTGATGTTTGCTCAAAGCTCTAATAAAAATGTTTACAGTTGAACAGTTACAGTTTGCAGTTACCACTGTTATTGATGTAAGTGCCTTGCCAATTCTCAGTGCAAGCAATAACCTACATATATACACTGTGTGATGTAGGTCAGCATTAGATATGAATGCATAGACACAACTACAGTATCAGGAGTCAATGACTGGACAATGAGTGTGTCATTTGTGGAACTTTATGTAGAACAGGTAAGTATTGATACAGAGTGATACATAGAATGTGTAGAACATGTTTTTGTTAGAACGACTTAGAAATATTTTTTTAATGTATTTTCTAGGTGTAGCTAACGGAACACTGTGTGTTACAATTATACATGCCTTGCACAGATCTGAAAATCTGACTGAGCGTGTGTGTGGGTGCGCGTGTGTGTGCGCGCGCATCACCAGCTTATATGCAACTTGGCAATAGTAAATGTGTTTCAGAGGTGATATGAATAGCAAGCATATTGTGTTTTCATAGGCTATGAAACAACATGTTTTAACAATTGCGTGTGTTTATACATATACTTTTTGTCAGGTAGCCATGAAAATAAGTATGTGAACTTTTTGTAGTTCATTTATTGAAATAGATTTTTTGCTTTAGAAATATTCACAAGAACACTCACATGAAAGATACATAAACCCGTGCTCTTTCTTTGATTGTAGTTATTTTATAGGCAGAGGTCTGTAAATTGCGCTGCTGTTTATCTGGTATGTTCGGTAAAAACCAAGTTACTTTTGCTGGAAAGGTTGGATATCAGAAAAGTCTCTAATATTTTAATCATTTCAGCCAGTTTGATGAAGTAGATGATTGGGAGTTGTCTCTACCAGAACAAGCTTTACTATTTAGCAAATGTAAAACAGGGCTTTATTTTAGAAATGCTTGAGTCGCCGCATTAAAAGTATGCTTAAATAGTTTGCGAAGTTAAAATTTCCTGTGTTTTTCCCATTTCTGACTTTTCTTGAGAGAGAATATTTGTGAAATTTTCATAACTTCAGTGTACACTTTCATTGTGTTGACTATTTTTGCCGTGACGTCCTCGTAGACTAATTGATAGCCAGGAATCACAATATGTAGGTAAAAAAATGCTGAACCTTCTTTTCTCAGTTTATGAATGTGCTGTGCAATAAAAGTGACTAGATTGCTTTCACCCTACAATGGTTGCTAAACTTGATCTGAGTATATATTATGTAGCAGTGCAAACCATTTGTGCCATTCAATCGTCAACACAATAGCTAGTTATAATATTAAATGAACAGCAACATTTGATGATATTCTGTAACTGGACGAATCAGCAAACTATTATTTGTGTAAACATGTCACTCATTGCTACTATTTATCATTATTAATGCTCTTATAAGTATTTATTTATGCTTTTCAGTTTAAGAATAATCGATATACAAGATCATACTACATCATAATATTATTGTTGTCATAAATTATTAGCATCATTATTTATTATTATCTTCATTCATCAATTACCAATTAATACTATTTTGAAATGCATTTTAAATTTAACATAATATTTTACACAAGAGCACTATCAAAATTCGATTATAAATGTCGAAAGTAATTATATTAAATTTTACAGAACATTATTCTGACTTAAAAAGTAAAATTAAAAGTGGACAAAGATAGTTACATTAGTTATCATTTGTTGAAGTAGTACATGCATTATCTTTATAACACCTATATTAGAGCTGTAAGGTTATTCTCCTCATGCAAATTCGATTTTCCAACAAGGAAAACCCAACAAATCGATTAAAACCGGTTGCAGTGACACGACACATTTACGGTGTTTTTCGGTGACCCTTCACCTCAGTTGTATCGGTTAACCAGTAGTTTTTTGGAGTTGCCCACCCTTAATTCTAAAGCTCAATGAGAAGACAACTCCAACTACCTGACAGTGTTTTTCAAAAACAATCAAAAATTTATTTCCAATGGTCAATAGGCTACAGCGTAGTGTTTTGTATCGCAATGTAGTAACATAGTGCGGACAGCGGAACTCCCCCTCTAATGATTATATAAAACAAGATAATCTGGCTACGTTATTACGATCGTTGCTGGGTTCATTGCTGATTGACTGACTGACTCTGAGCATCTACTTTTTTTTATGTGATTTGTTTCCATCTCTAGTTTATAATAAAACAAGCTTTGCTATTAATTACACTTTTTCTAACCATCTTTGAATTTGATGGTAATAGCTAGCAAAAATATGTTTTTCTTTTGTAGTAAGTTAATTATCAATTATTATTATTTATTATTTATTAATTAACTTAATTAATATTATATAGTAATTATTAAGTATTATTATTATAAACAACATCATTGATTTATAGTCACAAAATTTTCTTCTGGTCTTATCCCTGCATAATGTTAGTCAAAGAAATGTGAAACAAAAAACAGTGGCTAATTATGGTAGTTGGCAGTCTGCATGCTTATTGTATTATTATTATAACTATTATTTGTGCAGTGGCCATGACAAAACCAGAAAACAACATAGCGACAAACTGTTTCCAGTTCTAGAACATTGGGGCCAGTTAACCGCCCTGTAACCGGCTTCCAGTAGCCAGTACCGCATAATGAGAACATCGAACCGATGGTCCGATTATAATTGCAGGTGCACAACTCCAAATCGAGCAGGGTACAGGCTGTGAATAATCGATCACACCGAAAACAACCGTACAACCGTGCAGCCTTAAACTATATTGACTAGAAAATAAATATAAGCATTTTCAGTTGACAACAAGGCATTGAAGATCAGAATTTGTCACCCTAGGATAGCAACCTTTGACAAAACTTCTTTTCACTTTTATTAATCACTTGGTTTCTTTGAAGATTTTTTTCTCAAAAGACTAAATGGTTTGACAGTTTCTTGCTTGAGGAATATTCTACGGAAGCTCAAACAGGGCTCTAGATAACGACGTTGTCAAAGGCATTTCAATGCCTTTTATAGACTTACTAAATCATAGCAAATGACACTCTCTTGTTTTAAAATGCTTTGCACAAATACAGTTTAACTGAAGAAAACAAAAAATAAAAAAATATCAATTATTGGCTGTTTAATATAAATATGACAGCAAAGATCAAACAATCATGATTGATAAATAACAACGATCGTTATTGGTTATTACTGGCAATGACCAGGACAGTAATAAATAAATGTTTAATGCTATTAGTTAGGTAACTAGCTCGACTCAAGTGAATTAATCACATTTGCTATCAATAGTAACTATCAATGTGAGCATGTTGTTGAGTGAACAGTGAGCACTGTGTTTAATAGTCATTGATGACAATACTTAATAATTAAATAACAAAAAAGGGCAAATATTGTAAATAATACGGAATGATAGTTGTAAAAAGCTGTTAAACGTAATTTGTACCAATATTTGTTATGTGGAGGACATGGTTAAAACTTTTATCAATCAGTAGGGTGTTATTTCTGGTAAAATCTTATCAAATTACGAGCACATTTGAAAGCTGAAACGACGAGAAATGTGAAACCAGGAACACAACTTTGCTTTACTGGGTGTGTGAACTCAGAAAATAGTCTAAATAACTTTTCAGCCCTATCAATGCAATTCGATGCTACAAAGGTTGGGCCTTTGATGGAACCTTCTAAGCATGGGGTCAACGCAAAAAAAAACATTAGCAGCAGACTTTGTACCAAATTATAAAAAATTTGATGTTTCTTCTCTGAAGTTTTGCTCAATACGAAGGTCCTTCCAAGGATAGGAACAAACAACGTCAAAGTTTAGCGCACTGCTCACATGTTAGTAATAGTCAGAAGTAACAATTATTAATTAATATAATTATTACAATAATAACTATTATTTACTGGTAAAATAAAATACTAATTATTTATTCATAGAATGTGCCAGGACTTCATCTTTCTATAGTTTGACTAGAGCAACTGCATAGAAAGTCGTGTATGTTAGAATATAAACTCCAGCAGACTTTTGTTGGCACTGAAAGTGAACTTTATATACAACACACTGGACACGAGTGGTCAGGCTCTATCTATTAGCTTCAGATACTAGTGATTTATCTCTGAGCGATCGAGCACATCAAATTAGTCGCTTTCACCTCCAGCAGCCATCTAGCTCATCGGTTCAGCTTGCGAGTGTTTCTGTATTGGTGGGTTTTCTAGCAACCATAACTGGGCCTCTAATTAACCCGCAAAGATAAAAATAATTTGTTTTGCAGAAGACAATAGTAGTCCTATAGGTCTCAAGCAGATCTCAAGTAGAAATCAGACCTGCCAACTTACCCATGTTGTGGAAGGCACCTTATAGAAAATAGTTTGGTATAGTTACATTATGGGTTTATAGATTTAAGAAGTATCGCAATTGACACTGACGATAAAAGATATTTCTCATAAGTGTAACAATTTATTTTCAGACAGCAGCAAACACATGGAACCAAGCAAGCCTAGACATGAATACTGTTCTGATTAATTTCAATAACTGGGTGAATGCACGACCACCAGGGCTTGTTGCACATTATATGCTTATCACAGGGTAAGAAATTTTCGTTAGTTGTGTGTGTGATGGATGAGTAACAGTTTTCGTCTAACAATTCTGCTTCACAACTTCTCAAATGTTATTGTCAATCCTACTTTTGATGGCGGAATAGCGGTCTTTTGTGTTTAACGTTTATATCTCATACTGAGCAAAAAAATGCAAACAAAAACTGATGCTAATGCTGTTGTAGACTTAATCTGGCTTATAACTCAAACTTTAATACCATCGGATTAGCGTGGCTTGATAGTGCTTGCCGAGGCTATCGAACTTCAGTGAATGAGTTTTACCTCAATACAGCTCTGTATGCCCACGAGTTAGGTCACAAGTAAGTTACTTGTCTATATTTACTTCAGTTTGTTATCTTAAGTATAAAAATTAACAGTCAATAGTAGATATATTTTAGAAAAGACATTTTGGAAACTTTCTGTAAATATTAATAATCCTTCGATAGGGTTAGGTGTAATGTACTTTTACGGCAACTTTCCACCATATCTGCAATGTTGCAGCTATGGGGCTGCATGAGTACTAAAAAAAGTCATCAGTATTTGGTAGCCATTGGCAATGAGACCAATATGGTACCTGTCAATTGGTGTCGGGATGATCATGTTTTTGTCTCCTAAACTGTGGTGTGATCAGTTACTCAAATCATGGAAATGACTGATTGGATCACACCAACTTATTATGCGAATAAGCATCCTGACAAAGATGGTTATTTTTTAACTTCACCGTCACTTTAATGTGGCTCAGCATCCTTTTTTACTTTAATAGTAGGCAGAATAATGGATGAGCTATATTAGTATGTTTCCACATCACTATAAATTTATGCCAAAATTTCTGTGGTATGTTTTCATTAATAATTAGCGACAGCGACATGTAATTCCACAACTAAAAGTTCTATGGCTTTTAGTTAAACCATGCCAACACAGACAGTTTTAGTCAAGGTGCTTTTTAGTGCGGTTCAGCTGACTAGCATTTCTGGCCATTTTTATTATTATTTTCGTATATTGTGTGAGAAGAATAAATAAATAAATGAAGAGCTGATCACAGAGTAGATTGCAGGCAGGGAGAGCTGTACGGTGGCAAGGAACTTCATTTTTTGAATGATAAAGGTAGTGATAAGCAAATTACCAGCGGTAAAACATCATTAGTTTCAACTTAGTTGTATTGTACCATAAATAACAATGTAATGAACCACAAACGATCAACATTGGTGATATAGCTACACACGCTGAGAGTGTCATGCAGTAACTAGCTGATAATTTGCAGCTTCCTGCTGTATTATACATACCTAGTTTGATTGCCGATGGTAACATTAGCGCTTCCAATAGCAATAAACATCTGGCATTTGACTTAATGCCAGATTTTTGAGTTTAATTACCCAAAAAATTCCTCCGTTTCCAGTTGTTTTCCCTTTGTCACCGTGACTATTGATAGTTTGTCATTATATGGAAACATAGTAATTATCCGTTGTTTTTGGTCGTTATACCTCAAATGGCCCTATTACACAAACCATCGGATGCTACAGTGTTTTAATATAATTTGCGTCATTTACACTCACGCTTTTACATGCTTTTGACGCCTAAAAAGAAACTAACAACAGCGAATGACTATTTTATACTTTGTAGTGTAATAGCAGCAGATATTTGTACAAAAAGCAGACCTGCTAACCTATTAGTTGAATATTGACTAGATGGCTGTATAAGTTGATTGTTTATATTAGTTAGTATGGGGTATTTACCTGGCAGATGTATTTTTTTGTTTAACTACTAACATATCATGTCGGCAAAAGGCTGAGCATCACAAATTAGATGATATTGGTTTGTTAGCTTTAGCTGGGCCCAATGTTGCACACTCCAAAACTGACACAGCAATATCTGCTTCATCTCCTATATATCCAAATGATTTAACTTGATCCTTAGTTAATACTAAAGACTCATTCGTCCATTTCTTTCTAGGGGATCAATGAAAAATTTTTTATCCTACACCGGTTTTTTGGATTGTTTGAAGTAGGCAGTAACACCCAAAATTTTTATTACCTCTAGAAAATGGTAGATTTCAATGCTGTTTGTTCCTCTAGTTTCTTAGCAATATGAACTCGAATCCAAATCGCTCACTTCTGTCGTATGTTGTGTAGCCCAGAACAACATAGCCTCATACTTACTAGCTGTAGCAGCCTCCTCAGAATGAACTAATTGTGTGTTATGCATCTTTGTTGCTTTTTTCTTTCGTTCATATTGAGCTGGAATAAAAACAATTCATGAGTAAACAACTACAATATGTTTCAAGGCTAAAGTTGAGAGTAGATGGGCTACATATGATTGATAATAACAATAAATACTGTCTAGTCGACTGTTTAATGATATTCGCCAGCTGAATCGGTGAACAGCTGCTCTTCTTTATATTTGGGAAACCACACCAATGGGCAGTGAAGGCATCAATCCAGGTTATGTTTTACTTACACATAAATATGAAATAGGATCTTTCGGTCTTTCTGTGCAAGTGAAATTATTCTCACATTTGTAAGCAGTTCACCAATGACACCCATCATGCTGTTGATTTCCTGTTGCTGGTAGAGTGGTATTGCGGGAAATACCGAGCCACAGCCCATCTGTGTTAATTTATTATTTTCCTTTTCAATGTGCAAGAACAGATATATCAACAACTTATCACACAATTTTTTGCTGGCAAGCAAAGTAGCACATTGTTTGTCACTCAATGAATGAAGAGCATACTAATAATCAATTTTCTTAATATAAAAAGACTTCAGGTTTTTTGCTGAAATGTTATCATTTATTATTTTCCGTTACTGCAATGATAGTTATCAGCAGCAAAAAATCATTTGTTTCAGTTCAGTTGTGTTCTACCTTAAATAGGTAATATTGTAACAAAACCACAAAATATCATTGTGCGTGATGTCGTTACAAACCTGTGCCTGGCGTGTTACTAATGGGTAATTTGCAACTTCCTGTTTGATGATGCATGCCAACTTTTCTCCACCTTCGCAAAATTATCATTTTCAATAGCGATAAAAACTTGGCACTTCGCATGTTGTTAGAGGTGTGGCCACCAGTTAACACCAACTGTTGATCAAAAAGTCTAACGGCAATTTTGTCGATAATGGAACTTTTCTTTGTCGCCATTATTATTGATAATTTTTCATAATATGGAAACTTAGTATTAGTTCCATGTATGTATGCAATTAGAGACTACAGGGCACAACACCTGAATATGAATTGCTTTACAACAATAGTCATCCCACAATGCACATCAAGTGGATAAAACCTGTGCAAGAACCTTGAAAATCAAAGATTTTGAAAAGAAAAATACTTATCTTTGATTTTTTTCGATAGGCATTGAAGTAGCGAGTGTTTGGCATTTTAGAAATGAAACAGAACTTTGCTAATAAAGTTTCAACCTAGCTCGCATAGTCAACTTTGGAGTGAAAGGTGACATAGTCTGCCCTTGTCTGAAATCAGTGCTTTGATCGCAAATGCCAGTTTATTTTATCAGGTTATCAGCAACAGAAGTACTTTTAATATGTTCACAGCCTTGGAGCTAGGCATGATACTGTCACTGTCAACCAACAATATGTCATGGAGTCCTATATTGCCATAACAAGTCTTTCTAACAGAGGAAACAGCTGGAGATTCAGTGATCAATCTGTTAACTATTTCGATGACTATATCAACTTTTTAAACAAGTGAGATGCCTTTAGTCAGCTTTTGCTAGAAGTAAATTGAACAAAAGCCGTAACCTAATGCATTAAAAACAAATTTTTTTGCAGATAGCTTCAACAATTGGTTATATCTATTCATTTCAGCTAAAAATGTGCATATTGGTTGTTAAGAGCAATTAAGAACAATAAATACTTTATTTAAAAACTAAGCTACTAAAAAACTTATTTACAAGCTTTATTTAGAACAAAGTAACCCTTTTCCTAAAAAATCTTCTTTACTAATGACATTTGACAATTTTATTTTTACAGCAACAACATCAACTGTTACACTGTTCCTATAACTCCAAAATCATTTCCTGATTTACCATACGGTCAATCGATACCACTGGATGAGCAATGTGTTCTGGCATTTGGAGTTGGCTACACTTTTTATGTATGTATTACTTGAATCCCAGCTCAATTTCTTTGTAAACATGTTTTTTATGCTGATAAAAAATTGTTTCTCATGTAACAATTTTCAGCAAACGTATTTGAGTCGAGCTTGTTACGAAGTCTGGTGTACAAACAACGGGGGTTTTACAAGATTTAGGAGATGGCCAGCTGCATTATACAGTGACTGCGGACCCAATCATGTGAGTATTTACTGCTTATCAATCATACGCTCGTTCAAAGACTTGGTAGTAATAACACATGGTTGGTTTTTGTTTGCGAACTCGGTAAAATTTATGTTTATTTGTGTCATATATAAATGTTCTAATGAATATCCTCAGACTGCCATGGCACTTTTATGACAAAAAAAACTTGTAAACTGCCACAGATATTTTTGATGCAAGCGCTCAACTAATGTATGGCCAAATTAAATTGAGTACTCAGATACACATGGCGCTATGCCCTATATTTTTGAGCAAGCTGATGCTCAGCTCATAACTGTGAGCATGCATAAGCAGCACATCGGATATGTGCCCACAGCTCAGCCAATTACTATTGCATTGTGGCAGGGTGAGCCTTTTCCAATAGCAACACCTTATATGATACGTAGAATACAACAAAACTAGAGACCACTTTAGTTTTTGCATTCATATTGATGCCACCAGACAGCGCAGGCAATAAAAATTCAAATTTCCATCTGAAAGGTAGGCCTAAGATAAGCTGAAACCTAGATTCGTGGTAAACATCCAACATTCCAAACACCAAACCACATGTGCATGCAATTACTATTATCCGTGTGATAATATTTTTTTTCACTAGGGCATACTTGTACCATGTCCTCCTGGAAGTTTGCGCTAAAATTATAACGCATGAAAAATCTGAGGCATAATTTTTGCAACTTGCTACGTTGTATCAGCGCCTCCTCAATTTCCAGCCACATCAACACTAGTAATAGTGTAGACAAACCTGTAATGGCTGGTTTAAATGTTTTGGATACGTTAAGATAGTTTGTTATGCTTGGCGCTAGTTAGTTAAGTGTTGGTGGCACATCCCTAATAATGTACTATATATCAGTGAGACTCTGCATCAGCAATCACTCATACTTCAGTAACTCCTAAATGTTAAGGTTAGGTTTCGGTATAGTATTTTTGCAAATTGATGATATGCTGATAAGTCTCATTTTCATTGATTGTTAATATGCGTTGGTACTAATTTAGGTAGGTTCGACTGGCCAGTTAGTAGCTCTAGGTCAAATGAATTGATAGAATTGCATATCAGATTAACATTCATAATTTGGACAAGTCGGAGTTATCTACTCAGTATTATTTTATGAAAAAGGGCAGCTTATGTTAAATTATTACTGATATTCAAACTAGGCAAAATGATAAGATTTATTATCTCTCCAATATTTCCTGAAATGGAACAGTTTTTTCAAAGCTCTAGGAAGGAATACATTGATGAATTTGATAATAACCAAACCTCGCTAGTGTAGGAAGTTTAAGAAACTCAGATATACCTATCGTTATAAAATCTTGAATGCTAAAATTGAGAACCTCCTTTTTGAGTAGGAGAATTTTTCCTTCCTAGCAAAAAATGAAGTATTTCATACCAGTCAATAACATAACTAGGTATCCTTGAAATATAATTTTCAATGCTCCGCTCTTGTCTTTTTAGTGGTGCATTGAAAAAGAACAATGTGTGGAGAAACCTTCAACTACGGCAACTACACCAGCTATAACAACAACACCACCGATAACAACACCACCTATAACAACAACACCACCTATAACAACAACACCAGCGATGACAACGACTCCTGGTAAACGATATGTTAGATTTAGTAATTGAATTTTTTGTTGTTGAAATCTAGACTCTTCTTTCTGTGAAATATTTTGCTGTAATAGTCATGGGATGTCTCCCAAATGTGATTCTAAAACCAATATTCCATAGTTGTAACACAAAAACAACTCTGAGTAGTTGAAAGCCGACAGTTTGTACAGATTACTATGGGAAAATGGAGCTCCAGTGAGTAAAGTTCTAAATATCTGTAATTACATCAAAACCTGGAGATGAATCTAATTTCTGGCTTGATTGGGACAACCAGGCTCAAGTTGAACTTAAATAAATTATTCCAACTTTGCAAATTTTGTTCTGAATTTAAGGTTTATTAATAAGCTTAAGAGAGAGCAAACTTTCCACTTTGTAAATTCCATTTTTTGTAAACTTAGCTTAAAATGAACTGAAGTCGTGCCATTTTACCAAGAGGGTTTTCTGTTAATAAAGTGGACAAAAGCAGGTTGTTGGAAATAGGTTGAGATGTTAGGGATGAGATTGGGGTGGTTCCTGAGGTAACATTTTCATGCATCAATCAACTCTGTAGTGGTGGGGGAAGAATAATCTTCATTGGTGTAGCGCTGTGTATGGGGGCGAGGGGAGTCTAGAGCAGGGGGCGGTGGTAAGACTAGAATGGAGGGGTGAACAGTTAGTGGTAGATACAAAAGCATAACATAACTCTTTCTTGTACAATATCACTTCGGTGTCAGGTTTTCTGTTTAGTTGTATCTGTTTTGGTTCATAATGTAATTGAACAATTTCATCTACTTCTGTTTTTAATAACTGGTAAAAGTGGATTTGATGTCGGAACTTATCTGTTCATTCGTTGATACGTTTGATTCGTTGAAATTTAGTGGTTTATTTGGAGCTGGCTTTTATCTTGCGCTGTAGGGTATGTCACTATTTCTGAGGACTGAATTATAGATGCAACACTTTCTCTATCAACCGTAAAGCAAAACAAACTTTGAAAAAGATTCTGTAAGATCTAGGTTATTCTGCATGTTTCATGCCTGTAAATCAATTTTGAAGCTTGCTCTATTCTCTGCCAGTTAGCCAGAGTTCACTATAATGCTGATCCAACTTGACCAATCAACTACCGCAGCTCTTACACAACTAACACTTTGCACAAAGAGTAAAATAACAAAAAGGCAAGACATAAAATATATAATATGAGCGTTTGGAGTGCATCAACACTTATTTAGTCATATATTAATGGTTAAGTCACAAAAACATGAGTGTGACAAATTGTACAGCCAGTCACATTGCACAGTAACAAGTGGTTACATGTTGTTAAAATCTGTGCAATGGGGACTGTTTTGTTGTAATAAATTGCAATAGTTGTCATTGAAACATCTAAAAGAATAATTCAAAGTTAAGTTCAAAGTCTTCTCTCAAAATTTCAACAGCAAGCGCTATATTATGGTAAAAAAAATCATACTTTTACAACCTTTGACTCTCTTGGTATATATTAAGGATTTTGCTGGATATAGTTTTATAATATAATAATGACAGAAAGAAGTATTTTACAAGAGTTGTTTTTTCTATTAAAAGAACTCTGGTGTAAGTTTGATGTTGTTTCTTCTTGGAGAAATAACTACGTTGCTCAAGTAATTTGGTCCTCGGAAATACTAGCAACTTCTGCCAATTGACTCATATCATCCCAGGCCTGTTAGAGTGTAGATCATTACTCAAATCTGTGTTTATTAAAGCAACCAACATAATGTCTATGTTCCTTCATAGCTCAACTGGCAAGAAAATGTCTGATGTATGAGCCCCAGATAGCACCATTGTCACTGAATGTCTTCCAATTTTGGCCCTAAAAACAACACTTCATAATTGCTATGCAAAGGTGATTCTGAAAAGTTTGGAAATTGCTCGCTGAGCAGGTTTTTGCTCATAACTGCTGCAACACAAGATTTGAGAGTGACAGAATATTTCCAATTGGTCATGGCCTGCCTAAAGGCCAACACTGCTATACCAGCTCGGTAGATGGGATACTTTTGTCTCCTACTGTATACAGTTCTAACTGGTACCTCCTTAGTTGCACACTGTCTTTGGTTTGGGAATTGGTGGGAAAAAACTGTAAAGGAAAAAGTCACTGCTAGAGGCAATGAGCTTTCTGAAGGGCGGAGATGCGGTGGACAGATTAGTGTAGGCATTTCCAGGAGTTCACAAGATTGTTTCTTTAATATTTCAGCCACACATTATGAATTTATTGCAATGATAAAACTATCTTGCAGAATGCCCAAATGATGATATCAGTCGGTGCAGACTAATAACCGATCTATGCGACCCAGTGACACCTTTAAACAGGTTGAAGTGCAGAAGAAGGTGCAACCGGGCAAGAAGGGATGGAGAGTGTATATGCACCTGTTGCAACCTCGGACTTCTCTTTAATAGATACTGCTAAACTATTTCAAAATTGTCCCACAATCTTTCTCAAGTTTCCCATTTCAATAAAGTCTGAATATGTTCTCTTCTTAAGAAAATACTTTATCAGTGACCATTTAAGTTGAAGAATGGAATCATTGCCAGTATAACTATGAAGTAACGTTTTTTTAAACTGTCTTTTCTTCAATGTAATCAATAACTTTTGATGCACATCTTTTATGTTCTTATTTCTCATCTGTAACCTTTTCCACCTTCAGCAATAAATTCAGCTCTGCTGAGAAAAAAAATAGCTTGTTGTGAGGTTAGGTAGGAAAGCAACAAAGACAACAATGCAAACACACTTACCTTGCTTGAACTGATAGAAGGAGATTTGAATCTTATAAATGATGTAATTGTTGGTTGTACAAAAGTGCCTTCGGTGTATCAAAATGATCATCTGCAGAGACTGTTGCCATGCAAATGTACAAAGTACGTATTATGTTAACCAACTCACAATGGTTCAGACTTAGAGCAAGGACTCAAGCAAGTAACTAAATTGAAAACCATAATCACTGCTAGATTCATTTTGTACACTGTTTAAATGTTACCGTGGATTGGTTCGTTTAATTTGAGTAATAGCCAGAGCTAGTGAGTGAGAAGAGTGTATTACAAGCAGTGTAGATGCTCAGAGCTACATTGGTTGTAAATGTAACAGTCAAAAATTGTTACATACTATTGAAAAACTGCAATCATTCCAGTTTTAGAGGCATAATCAGAAATTTGATGCCAATGGGCAATGTTAGTTGCAAAATAGTCTTGAACTTCCCTCTGTTTATTTTTGCCTACAATATTTTTCATATGAGTTTTATGAGCACAAAACAACATACAGTTAATATTATTGTTAAAGAATTGGTGAAGTTAGGTATTGTATTGGCTCACATGGAAAGCACATGCTCCGAGTTGCATACTGAAACAAGCAGTACAATGATTGGTTGATTATTGATCCTATAATCCTAAAAATAAAAAGTGGGCGTTTGCTCGTTAGCGATTCCATTATAAGAAACGGAAATGCTTGCGTAAAGGGTGTGGAGCGCCATTTGCATGACGTGTGAAAGGGAGGCGACGCACCAGCCAATAGCAGTGCGCTTAACCGGTGTTCATCAAAGTAACTTGTCGTAAGGGGCGATAGTGCCGAACTATGTTAACAGTCAATAGTTTTGATGCGATTCGAGTCTAGTAAATTTAGTTTCCGGTGTAAGAGTCAAAACAAACTTCTTGTAATCTAAGTTGCTATCATCGGTATTTCAGTTTTATTAAGTATACATTATTATATATGTTATTATGTCGTCGAGTGACAGTGAGACAGAGTCTGTAGCTTCCACTGTAGAACAACATTGTTCAACTAAGGGATGGGAAAAGCAGCCGAAACGTAAAAAGACTTTTGAAATTGATGATGTTGAAGCTGATGACATTTTTGGAAGACAGGTAAATAAGTAAAAAAAATACTACCACGCACAATATCGCATATATTATTTAACTAAAACCATTAACTTAATATATATTGTAGGTATTTTATTTGAACACCACTTCAAATATTCTTTGTTGCTAATAATATTTCCTCAAAATCAATAGTAGTGGGTCAACAGTAGACCTATTATCATCTATTATTATTATTATTATCAATCGATAATAAATAATAATAAATAAATCATATTTTCATCACACTGCTGTTGTCTGTTACTTTACTACAGACAACAGTGGGTCAACAATATCAATAATACATACATCAACAGTGCATACAAAACTGTTCATTGTGTTCTTCATAGTCTTCAGCTGTCTCATGTACACACTCATGGTAAATACTTATTATCTCTAGGCTTGTGGTGATGATGCTGCATATGTTCCAAGGCCTGTGCATGAGTGGTGTCGCTGTGGGAAATGTCATGCATGGCTACAACGGGACATGAATATCTGTTGCAAGGATCACAAAATCTGGGACGTGCCCCGCCGAGATGAGGATATTTCCTGTATAACCTCATCTCAAAACATCATAGATCTTTTGAAGCCAGCACCTCTTCGTGTTATGTACCGTAACTTCTGCTGTCATCACGGTAAGTTACTCAACTGCTTACAGCTCCTAAATTGTTGAGAGGCATCTTAGTGCAGTGATGCCCAGCTCCTAATTCCAGTCAGCATAATTGCGTAATGGTTTAACATTATCAATACAACAAAATATTTTATGAAAATGCATCTGCTGAACACATGTTTTCATCTAGCCACCATTATGTAGACTAGAATTCAAATAATGCACTGTCAAGTGTTAGCAATGTTGATTTAATATAGAAGACAACCTAGCATGTATTGTTGTTGTAGCTCAACGATATCCTGTTGCAGAAACACTTGTGCCATCAGCTCGCTGGACAGAAGAAGCCATAGCAGAGCTGAAGAACAAGCAGATGAGATTGGCAGCATATCGCATGCTTATCTTTCATACCTATCCAGACATACGGAGAAAGGAAAGGAGAGTACTGCCATCATGTGTATATTTAATGGTCAGAGCAGTTTTTATGCCAACAGCAAGTGATGAAGAATTTGCTGCTTATGACTTTACAAAATATGTTCCAGAGTGTGATGACGATGAATAATATTGATCGATATTGATTATAAAGTGTATGTAACTAATAATTTAATAATAAAGCAGCATAACAATATGCTGAAAGTCTAATCAATATTAAGATTTGTTGATACGGTGTGGTTTATGAGCCAATCCTCTGCGTCTCATTTGCATTTGCTCCTCTAGCTGGTCGAGGTCGGTGTATGGCTCTGCTGTTGATGCCATCGTTGGCGGCTGTGTATCACTGCAAGCAGATATGGCTCCCTCTGTCACGCACTTGTCCATGTGGTTGAATAATTGGTCAATATAATCTAAAATGATGTCAGCGGATTAGTCGGTCATATAGTTTAACAACTGGTCAATATAGTGTGCAATAAAGTTGGCATTTATTAATCTGCTTGTCATGCTCAAAGATTACGTAGTATCGTGTAGCCAGAATTTCCGACTGTCGTTTCATTCTGCGATTATATCAACTCACATTTTACTGTCAGTCAAGGTTCCTTCCGATCTGAAGTGTGGAATATTTTTTCTCAGAAAGAGGTATTCCACTTGAGTACCCACATTTGCAATTATAGGGATAAATACAATGCAATGCCACTACGTCAACACCAGAATTTCATATAACAAGAAACACGGAACAACTAGTGTTCACTTGCGATAACTTTATGAAGAGCAACAACGCACTTTCTGTGACATATACATTGCTAAAATGGTTAATTAAACGAAAACGTGTATTTTCAAATTAACTTACTAGCATTGACCATTACAACTGGTCTTCCACAAGAAATGGAGATCCTGCTGGGCCGAGCTCTTGAGACATCACTCTCATCACTCTCAGACACATCAGCAACCATTAGAGGTTGAGATTCAGGTTCAGGTGTAGAAGTGAAAGTCGAGGGAATAGTAGCAGAAGGGGCTGCTCGGGGTCTTTTTGGAGTAGAACTATAACATTTATCATGTGAAGTTTGTCAACAAACAGAAGAATTGTTTTTGAAAACTTCTCATACATATAACATGATTAGAGTCTTCCATTCAACAAAATCATAACAACATAATTCCCGTAGAAAATTATAATTGTGAACAGCAGTTGGGCCGATGATCATTATTAATTTTGAACCATGTTTTCGACCAACCTTTCATCACACTGATTGACCAAATCACGAACAATCCTTTTTCGCTGACGCTTCGACGGGGTTGTAACGACGTTGGCCTTTCTTGGGGTTAGCTGATCTTGGGTAGCTCTTGCATTGGAAGGAATAGATCCTGGTATGAGTCTTAGTCTATAAAAAAATAAACATGTAGGCCTACTGTGCTATGGACTATGGTTGATTTGTGTACTGTGCTATGATAGATTTGTAGCACAGTATCAACATTAAACGCTTTATGTTCAATAAAAAAAATCAAACTAAAAATTGTTTGGTGTCTTGCTGAGTGATTGTTTTGTGTCTTTCAATAGACAAATTGATGGCGATATACTTTACTGATAAACTGTGATGTAGGCATATTATAGGAAGCACAAGCTAAGAGCCACTAGGAAAAAAAGTTGCAAAAATTCAGATGAAAGGGATCTGTTGTCAAAGCTATGATCAATCACATAGACGGTCATTATTAATCAGACAGTTCACTGAACAACACTGCCACCCAGTGAAAAATCAACATCTAGAAACTAGACTAGAGCTATATATAGTAGTAGTATGTAGTAGTTAGTGTTAGTAGAAAATTTTAATAATAACAAGTATTACTATTATCTCCGCCCATAATATATATATTTATTATAATAAATAAATAAAAAATTATTATAATATGTAAATAAATAAAATACTACTATGAACCGAACAATCCAAAAATCAGTTACTCATTTGTATGTATATGTAGAGATCATTATTTATCTCTGAACATGTAGAGGCCCCTACAGTTCTTTGTCAACGTTGCAACACAACAATGGTGGAGACCAGTATAAAAATAATATTTATTATATTAATAATAAATAAATAAATTAAATATAAAAAATAAAAATAATAAAGTAATTATTTGTAGATGTATATTATTTTTGGCACCATTTAGGTTAGGTAGTATTATATATTAGATGCAGAATAAGACTGCCCTACCTTATCTTTTCATCTTTCATCAATTGGTAATGACTGTAGTTGCTGAAGTCTGATGGCTGAAAATGCCTGAAACATAGGCGTGACTCAGATGTTATCTTTACTTCCTTCTGGTGGATCTTTAAAAACCTAATCCACTTATCTTTTACCGATGGGTCAGAGGGAAAACTTTGCAAATGTTCTGTCCCATCACAAAAAGCTGAGGCACAGAAATGTTGCCTTCTGCCTTTTTCGGACATTTTTGCGACTGAGCGCTGCAGTTGGAATTTCACAGTTATGCGATGCTATATGTAAGCGTCTCTCACACAATGATTTGATCACGGACTATCAACATCGGGTGTGTCATTGGTTTCCCTTTCACACGTCATAGAAATGGCGCCGTTACCGCAGCAACGCTGTAAGCAAGAATTACATCCGTTTGTCAACCGGAAATGGTCGTATGAGTACACACCCACTTTTTCCAGCCCTTCTAAAAGCTAAAGAATAATGTTTTTTGGCCTAATTCTTGGTGATTTCTAGTCAATAGGGTCATAACTTGCAGATGATTAAATAAAAATGATTAACTTCACCAATTCTTTAAACAAAAGGGTTTGCTGTCACAGCTTTGGTGACATGTAAAATGATCTGTTTTCTAAATTTGTATGCTGTACGACAAGGATTTTCTCTACAAGTATTAGATGTGCAATGGAACTTGGCTCACTCAAACTGCAAGGAGCCGAAAACTGGTTTGAGTTACAATAAATTAGGGTTAGCTGTCTGCAAAAATTACCTATGGTGGATTACAGGACACTAATATGGTATTGGTGTGGATTGACTGTACGCATCATTTTATTTTATTTCAATTTATTTGGACACAACTGCTACTCTGCTTGTTTAATTTTGTATCTGCAACTCCCTTTTCAAGGCAACAACAAGACTAGTCTTAAAGTTTGACCTTTATTGCTAAGAATAAAACTGAGTTCTCTGGCTCAGTCTCTCATTTTTGTACAAAAACACAACATATACAACATAACCTATGACCAATCACATTTTACTATAACAGTAGTATAATAGGAGCAGTTCAAGCCACCTGCGGTTTTATTGGGGATGTAAACCGACATGTTCACTTGACATCAGTATTTATTGTATGGCTTACTAGTGTAAATGAATGAAGACAGCTGCGCTATTGTTGCTCTTGTCATTTTTTTTATCTCTTTTTCTACCTTTGGCACATGAACTTTTTGCTCTCCTGAACTGTTTAGTATAAGATGAGCAGATCAGGTCATTTCTGTTATTTCGTGATTCAATTTAGAATTACCATCTGGAGCCAACCTCCAATTTACAGCCCCTGTTAAGATGCATTTTTTTATGCATCTCTATGGCTCAGTTGCAAGTTTTGTTAAATTCATATGTAGTACAATGTAATACTTGAAATGCTTATAATAATTGCCACAAAATCCAAGCTTTGGTAACATATTACAAATAGTAATGAAAAATCTTTTGTACATGCCCATGTCCACATCCATGTCCAAATCCATGTTTGTGTCCGTGTTCATATTAATGTCTGTCCATTTATGTACAAGTACATGTTTATGTCCATTACCATCTCCATATCAATTTATACTCATATCCATGTCCTTGTCTATTTATGTACATGTACATGTTGATTTTCATATCCACGTCCATATCCATGTACATATCTATGTCCATTTACGCTCATGTTCATGTTCATGTACATGTAAATGTTCATCTCCATTCATGTACATGTACATGCCCATATCCATGTTTATTTATGCCTATGTTCATTTATACCGATTTGATTATATAAAAAATACTTTTGACTAACGATTATCATAATGAGTTAAAATATGTATACAGTAAATAATGTAAAAACAAGTTCAAGATATGAAGTTGATTCCTTTTTTACTAAGCGCTGGTAATTTCTGTTGGCACTCCGTTCAAACATAATCGCCTTTTAGCGTAAAAATGTGGGAGTCCTTGTTTTATTTGTCTGTACATCAACATCTTTCCATCTTTTATTATGAGACCACGATTGTTTCATTTAAAAGACTTTCTTGTCCTTGACACATTCAGATAACTGTGTTTGTTCAAGCCGTTACTCTGCTTGTTTAAACCTTTGGAACTAAACTTGTTTATTTTTTCATCCCAACAATAGTAGGAGTTAAAGTTGTGTGCAACAATTCCATCTCCCATAAATTCCTCTTTGAACAACCAAGGGTTCTTTTTTCACGTTTTAACACTTTGTCACAGCAGTCACGTACGATCAATTCTGTACCTGTTGTTTTAACTCTCAAAACTCATCTTTATATGCGCTGTTGGATGTTGTTGTTGTGTGTTACAGGAAGTTCAATGTAATAGAATAAGTTCTATCGGTATTGGCTTAACCAAGGAATACCGGTACATACGCGGGTTACGGGAACTAAGGCTAATTGGAAAAGACCAGGATGACTGACATCATCCAGATAATAGCGCTCATCTTGAACTAGAGTTTACTGGTGAGTGGACGAGTTTATTTGCTTTCCTTACGAATCCTTCATCCAACATGGCGCAGTCGGCATAGGACTTGGTGATATTGTTATTTTGTGTATAACTGGGATTATTTACTGGTACAAGGGAGGTGTGTGTGAGGCTTTTGGTGCCGTGTGGGCACTGGAAGAGAGTAGGTGAAAAGGTGCTAAGGCCGAGAGTAGTAATATATGAGCAGATCTCCCTACCAAGTGTTTTTTTGTGGATTAAATCTTGGAGTTGAGGCAATGGGTTACGACGTTGGATGAATTCGCCGAGTTTATATTGTATTTTATTTGAGGGGTACTTGAGTGGCATTTGAGTGGCATTTAAGTGGCATTTGAGTTTTGATTATTTTTTTTACTTAATTTGAACTCATATGGCAGCTAGATTTTGAATGTATGGCATTTAAGTTTTGATAATTGTTTTACATAACTCGAACTCATATGATATTTGGAGAGAGAGGAGAGAAGAACAAGGAGATATAACTACATTAAACCAATATATGATTATATACATTTATTACATAATAAGTAGGAAAATATCCTTGTATAATATACCTAGAGTTAGTAAATACTAAGTAATACAAAAGCACTACAACTTGTAATGATAATCAATACATAATCTTTTTTACAATGTCATCATTGATGTACTTGATGTACTGATGTTATATCTTAGGAAAGAAGACTTCTGTTCTATGAACTTTTGATTCCATAATGAACTAAAATAAAAAGTTATGTATTAGCATAGGATGATTAAACAAAAATGAAAGTTATGTATTAGTATAGAATGGTTAAACAGAAAATTTAAAACAACTACAAACTTTTACTAAATAGTGTTTTTTTATTAATTATTACCTTATCATCAAAAATTGACTGTTAATCAGATGTTTTTGTAGCTTGTCGTGCCTTACGTTGTTGAGTCCTTACCCTTCTAGCTTGTCTTTGAGCGGACTGTCGTTGCATGTTTCTTTTTTTTAGAGCAAGATTTTTACGAGCACACTCGATAGAAATTGGTGTGCTTACCTGTTCTAGTTGATATTGTCGTTGTTGTAATACATAATGTAACCTCTTAATGTCTGATGTAACTTCATTCCCTAAGAGCTTTAATGTTAGAAAAGATTCAGTTCGAAAATTATTTAGCTGTTTTATCAAGTGTTTCTGGATGAATTTACAGTTGTTTGAGATAATTCGCACTCTCTCTTCAATTTTTTTATTGCATAGGTTTTGTAAAAGTATCAAGTCCTCTTGAGTCAAAGGTTTAGGCTGAGTTTCTGATTCTGTGTTGTTAACTATTTCCATTTTTTGTGGTTAAATCTAAAAAAATACAGATGATTAATTTTTTTCAGTTGTTTTAGTATAATAAATAATGCATGAGTAAAAACTGTAATTTATTAAGTTTTTACCTTGATGCTCTCCTAATAGCTATAGTAGATGTTGCTTCTCAGTTAGCTGTTGTAGAACTGGATGCTTTCTGTGTGAAAACGATGGCTCTTATAGCTAAAGTTGTACTGATTAAACCCTATGAACCTCATCTCGTGTCAATCTCTATGAATCAGCATCTTTTCACGCGAAGGAAAGTCAATGTTTTCGCGGGAATAAATGAATTATTTTCACGCGAATACAAACCACTGCTTTCGCGGGAATAAATAATTTATTTTCACGCGAATAGAAACCAATGCTTTCACGGGAATAAATGATTTAATTTCCCGCGAATGAAAGTCAATGTTGTCGCGGGAATAAATACTTTATTTTCACACGAATACAAACCATTGCTTTCGCGGGAATAAATAACTTATTTTCACGCGAATGAAAACCGTTGCTTTCGCGGGAGTAAATAGTTTATTTTCACGCGAATAGAAACCAATGCTTTCACGGGAATAAATAATTTATTTTCACGCGAATGGAAACCATTGCTTTCGCGGGAGTAAATAATTTATTTTCACGCGAATAGAAACCAATGCTTTCGCGGGAATAAATGATTTAATTTCCCGCGAATGAAAGTCAATGTTGTCGCGGGAATAAATACTTTATTTTCACACGAATACAAACCGTTGCTTTCGCGTGAAAATAAATTATTTACTCCCGCGAAAGCAACGGTTTCCATTCGCGTGAAAATAAATTATTTATTCCCGCGAAAGCAACGGTTTGTATTCGCGTGAAAATAAAGTATTTATTCCCGCGACAACATTGACTTTCATTCGCGGGAAATGAAATCATTTATTCCCGCGAAAGCATTGGTTTCTATTCGCGTGAAAATAAATCAGTTACTCCCGCAAAAGCAATGGTTTCCATTCGCGTGAAAATAAATTATTTATTCTCGCGAAAGCATTGGTTTCTATTCGCGTGAAAATAAACTATTTACTCCCGCGAAAGCAACGGTTTCCATTCGCGTGAAAATAAATTATTTATTCCCGCGAAAGCATTGGTTTCTATTCGCGTGAAAATAAATTATTTACTCCCGCGAAAGCATTGGTTTGTATTCGCGTGAAAATAATTCATTTATTCCCGCGAAAACATTGACTTTCCTTCGCGTGAAAAGATGCTGATTCGTAGAGATTGACACGAGATGGGGTTCATAGGCTTTAATCAGTACAACTTTAGCTATATAAGAGCCATCGTTTTCACACAGAAAGCATCCAGTTCTACAGCGGCTAACAGAGAAGCAACATCTACTACAGCTATTAGGAGAGCAACAAGGTAAGAAGCGCTAAAATAATTATTTGTTTTTAATTAATTGAAACATCTAGGTTTTTGAATCTTAGTTTTTAAAAACAATCTTTTAATAAAACAATAATTTCAGTATATTTACATCATTAAACTAAGTTCTTTTACTTTTTGCAGGTATGATGACATCACACTCCAAAGCACTTCCTAAGCTCCATATTGAACCAACCACAGCTACCAACAACACTAACGCTATTTCCACTACAACCATCATTTCCACCACCAACGACATTCACATTGATGATAGAAGACCCAATCCTAACACCTTTAATGATACATCTTCTCGCTCAAACACCAATACTCCTGCTGATATAGCAATGAAACATCATGTAGTTTCAGCTGACTCTCCTTTGAGTCCCACACCGGACTACACATATCTGCATGAGAACAGTGAAGTCAAACGAACGGAGGATAACAAAAAACCGACAGTGACATTATCTCGAGCTTCAATTTCCTTTTTATTCAGCAACAGCAAGAATAATACCGTAAACAAACTTAGAGAGTTTGAATTGCTCGAGATGGGTGGAATAATGACAGGAGCTATGCAGAAAGGAATGTTGGAACTCGGAAATTTTGTGAGTTTGTTGGATTTACCAATTCCTACGATATTGGAGGTTTTCGATGTCAATTACGTTGAAGATTATGGTATATTGGACTATGAATATGTTTTAAAAAACAATCTTCAAATTCGAGTCAAGTCACTGATTGACAAAGAACTTACGGTGGAGCTACAGGAACTTGATCCCAGCTCTTCACAAATCTTAGTGTACATGGGAAAGCTAGAAGAAAATCAACCCGATCTGCGTATTGTAGGAGATAATCATCATCAAGGGCTAAAACAACGAGTTATAGCCAAAATCTTGAGAAAAAAACCATTGAAACAGTTGCAAGCATACTTTGATATCATCACTTTCAATAATATTCCTGTCAACACTCTTCTGACATTCACTAGACTTTCAGTTTGGAAAAATTTGAAGTTGAAGCAGCGAAAACGAAAACAAGATACATCGCCTCTACGTATCACTCACACTGTCACTTACAGATACATGATGAATGATGGATCTTTGATGACTGGGAAGATTGTTGTCCCTCCTGAGAACGTTTTGAAGATCAAAAATCATGAATGCGGTATGATCCACTATAAAAGTACGATGACAACTGAAAGCGGTACAAAGAAACACATTCTCACGATTCTGAGTGTTGAAGAAGCTTTGATGCTTCTATCTACTTCAAGTGAAAAAGAAGGAATAGCTTTCAGACTTTCTCTATTTGATGATGCTGAGCTGATGAAAAGTTATGATGATGATGTTGCTGCTGCTGCTGATGATGATGATGATGATGATGACGATGATAACATTGATGCTTATACTGATGAAGAAGATGATAATATGACGGATGATGACTCTGAAAACAAAAAATTTGAGGAAAAAGATGAAGTTGTCGACAATGATAGTGAGAAAAGCAATGAAGATAACAATCACATTTCAAGCGAAGCTAGCAGGATTTCGATATCGGAAATTTAATTAAGGTATGTTAATCTTCACTAGTAATAAGTAACTACTAATAACCATATTTTTCACCATAGTATAATGTAGTTGTTATAACGACATCTATGTATGCTTTTAGATAGAATACTTGTACAACTGAATGACTGTCGGCTCGCCAAATCTATCAGCAACAACTCATGAACATTAAATTATATATTATTTGTATTGTGCAATAATTTGTATATATTTAGTGTAATAAAGTATTTTATTCATATTTAACATTAGTAATTTAGTCAATTTGTAAAACTTTCGGGGTTACAACTCTAAAATGTTACAAAATTTCAATGTTCCGACACAAAAATAAATATTTCAAGTTATCGTCTCATTTTCAAAAATGTTAAGACAACTCCCATTTATAATTTCTAAACTTCGTTTTTGAAAAATATGTAAAAGTTGTCGGCACATTGTGTCAAAATGGTAAGACAACTCCGCTTTTACACAAAAAATTGTGAAAATGTTTTATAATTTGTTTGAGAAACCAAAACAGTAGAAGACTTTTTACAACCACAAGCATTATACTTTAGGTTTTACAGTTTTGTGAATTGGGTGTTGATAGTTTGTTACGATATGACATAATAATTAAGTAATTATAGTCTTTTTCATAACAATGCTATAGATTCAGTAATACAGATGTGAAATTTACTGTTTCATCACTTGGATGCAGTATGAAGGTAGTTGATATAATATTTATTTTGTAATATTATGCAAAGTAATACAGTAAGAATGAAGCGTATGGAGTTCTCAACCACAAAACAAATAAAAATAATGCATTAGGTAAACTAATGACAGAACAATTTTACATGAAGTGTATACATATGAATAAAGTATTCATAAAAACACAGACTATTGTCTGTATATATAATATATATATATATAGAGAGTATTTATAAAAAACATCCTATTAACTATATATTTTGTGGTAAGAAATTATAAAATAGGATAGTTGCATAAAGCCTATTCCAGAGCCATGATAATATTAAAAAATATAGTGAAATAAAAACTTTAAAACTCACCTAAGAGTGCAGTTAATACAAGAATTTCTTCTTGAGAAAAATCTGAATTTTTTTGCATTTTCTGTCTAATAGACGCTATTTTCAATTTAACACAATCATTAAAACCCTTTTTTTTCAGTCCATCTTTTATATTCAAAATTAATTTAAGTGAAGTTATACCAATCTTTCGGCTTTGTTTTAAATCTACTCGAGTTTGTGGGTTATCTGTTACAGTATTAGATTCTAAAACACTGGTTTTTGGACTGCACTGTGAACTAGCAACAGAAATTAAGTCATTATTACTTTCTTCAGTTTCTGAAAGATCAGAATCTGAAGATATAAGTGCTCTCATTTTTTTACACTGGTTTTTAAGTAAAAGCTTTCGATCTCCAGCAACCGGTTTTTTAGCTATTGCCAACCATTTACACCCTAATTCAAAATCTAAATCAATGTTTCCAGAAAAATAACCTTCTATTGGATAGAGATATACTAACATAAAATTTTTTGGAAAAGTAATATCCATAACTAACTCAGAATATTTTTTATTAATAAATAAAACAAAATTATTATAACTAGCAATATCAACAATAAAAAACATTTTAGTTTTCAAAATACAACTATGTTGCTGGAGTTCTCTCAAAGTTGTATGTGATTTTCCGCATAAACAATAAAAAATAAACAAGTGAGCAAAAAAATGTCTTGAAAGAACTCGGCCAGGCTCATGCATCTTCCCTAATTTAAACTTCTTACCACAAAATATACACGAAATACTGTCGTTTTTTTCTTTCAGTGCTTCGCTCAGCGTCTTTGTACAATATGCTATCAATAATAACGTAAGCACTGAAAGAAAATACCTTGTGTTTTTGTTATCGATATCTACAAGCAAAATAAACAAATTCTCATTATATATATATATATAGATAACTGTCTTGAGTATGGTATATGTATATAAAGATAATGCATATCACTTACACTTGAAGCACTCCTTATCATCTTTTATTTCCCCATCTATAACACTCATGCTTCTGTATTGTTTTAGCTGTTGGTTCTCTGCTTGAACTAAAATAGAAAATACTAATGTAATTATGTTAGTTTTTGAAAAAATTTTATTAAAATTGAATGAGTATGTAGTGAATAATATTTTTATCATACTTACATTCAAATGTGTGGCGGTCGTAGGAGAGAAAGGATTCATCCTTCCCTATATAGCATGCCCTTGCAACAAAGCGTGTAGATGTTTTCTCTACAAAAATAACGTAGTAAATGTAGAGTCGTTATTATTTTACCTACAGAAAAATTTACATTTTTCATAATACAGAAAAATACTTACTCATAGCAATGTGCGTCGTAGCCCTGGTCTTTTTTACCTTCTCTTCTTCACCAAAGCATTCCTCAATCCATCTTAACGTTTCATCATCCGTAGAGCTTAATAAAACAATAAATCAAGATTGTGATTAATTAAAAACTCTATATAATACAGTTGAATAATAAAGTTTCAATAATATACTTACATAGCACTGAAATCTATTTCATCTATATTTAGATCTAGTGCATCATCTGAGGTTGTAGACCTACAAGTAATATATATATATATACATTTGTATAAATTTATAAATGTAACTGCAACAAAATTGTAAAAGATAGTATAAAATAACTTACTCATTTGTTGTAGGAATATTGCTAGCCATTTTTTGTAGTTTCGCAGACTAATACTTGAAATGAAGTACAAATGAAAACTGATACTGTTTAAAAAAATAGTTTCTCTTATATACAAAACATTGAAGTCATTTATCAAGATTAATTTGTAGACTGATTTTCTGATTATTACTATGATAAATGATATTGTTTTTTAAAAAAAGTGGAAGACAATTAGGAAGTTGGTTAAAAAAATAGGAAGATAGAGATTAGATAGATTAATAAGCTTAACCACCACATACACCCCTGTAAACTTTCTTTCCATCTAGCTAAAATTTTTGAATGTAGAGCGTTGGATAAACAAATTTTACAACCTCTAGGTTGATACTCTTTTAAATATAACTAGCTAGGATGAAACTTACATTTCATTTGAATGACAACTCACATCCTTCAAACATATTTTTATAGCAACAATTTGATGTGTGATTAACTAGTTCAATTGCAATTCATTGATATGCTCTACTACAACACACACTACTTTGAACTATGCAGTCAACTGAAGATATTCACAAACAATCATATAGACACATCAACAGCAAAACATTGATGCTGTGTAGTTCCATCTTTATATCATCAGACAGTAAATTAATATGAGAGAGCTTCAATTATAGTTTACAACATTAAGTATGAGTTCGGAATGTAATAAAATACTTTACAGGTACTGATAGCATTTAATAACTAGTTCAATTGCAGTTTATTGATATACTCTACTATAACACACACTACCACAAACAATCATATAGACACATCATCAGCAAAACAATGATGTAGTGTAGCTCCATCTTTATATCATCAGACAGTAAATTAAAATGTGAGAGCTTCAATTATAGTTTACAACATTAAGTATGAGTTAGGAATGTAATAAACACTTTAAAGATATCTGATAGCATTTAAATATGTATATGTAACATATAACTTTTGATTTATTAGACAAAACAGCTTCCTAAAAATAGAAAATATACTATGTATGTTGATACATTGTTTGTATTTCACACAAAAAACAATGAGATATTTTAAAAAAAGTAACAGTCTAACTAATAAAACAAGTGGATAAAGTCATGCTTTGTTTATGTTTTTTAGACGATAGCGGAGATAACTAGGATTAAAAGTAAAACCACTAATCCGTTTTGGTGAAAGGCTGTATCTGTATTAACTAATATGTAATTAAACAATAAAAAACAGGAGATAGATGCAATCAAGTTCTCTTCCTTTTTAGGTTGAATTCGACCTATAATTCCATCATCTATGGACGTTTGTTGTTTTGTTTTAAATAGAAATAACATGATAATAAATAGCGCTTAGGTGTAATTAATGACTTTTCTCGAGCGGCTTTATAACACTTAATATTAAAAAGATCAAAACATATAGGATTAAGCGAGAGATGATGATTAATGTCTTTTCTGGAATGAGTTTATTAGTAAAATGACACTTGCGTTATATTATAATTAATTACTTTTTAAAAATGAACTGGTAACATTACGTCGACTGAAATAATACCTAAAACGTCTCGCATAAATTTTGATGTGACTGAAAATGGACTGAAAACCTTCAAGGTGCGTAAAAATTATCGTAACTCGCTATAGCGGATATTCTAAGAAATATTTATTTTCTCGTTGGTAACTTGACGTAAAATATTTTGTAACGGATGTCACACGATCTCAATCGATTTTTTTCAACACTTAGTTACTCGTAAACATTTGATACTCGCTTGATTTCTTTGATAACAGCAATATCCCAATTGTGTTTATCGTAAATATTTCAAAAACGGATATTGCGTGTTTCAGTTGGTTTTTCCTACTGAATCACTTAGTTACTCGTAAACATTTGAAAATTGTTTGAATTTTTCGTTGATAAAACATGTTGCAAGTATCTTTTAACAAATATTACCCAATTGTGTTTATTGTAAATATTTCAAAACGGATATTGTGTGTTTCAGTTGGTTTTTCCTACTGAATGGCTTAGTTAATCGTAATTATTTAGAAAATTGTTTGATTTTTTCGTTGATAAAACATGTCGCAAGTATCTTTTAACAAATATTACCCAATTGTGTTTATTGTAAATATTTCAAAACGGATATTGTGTGTTTCAGTTGGTTTTTCCTACTGAATCGCTTAGTTAATCGTAATTATTTAGAAAATTGTTTGATTTTTTCGTTGATAAAACATGTCGCAAGTATCTTTTAACAAATATTACCGTAATTTCAATCAGTTTTCTTTACTAGATTACTTAGTAACTCATCAACATTCATAATTGCTTTTATTAATAGTTGTTGCAAAGCAATGTTGTATTTAAATAATATTACTTCAATTCCAACCAATTTCCTTACTGAATTACTTAATTACTCCCCAGTATTTCATAATTTCTTTCACTAATAATTAAAAAGTAATATTGTAAATATATAATGCAGTAGATACTAAATTGACACAAATTTTTTTCATATGAATTTAAAACTTAACTAATGTAGTTTTTTTACCAAACATCAGTACATCAAAGACATCATTGTAAAGGAACAAACTATGCAATAACTGTTATTACTTTGTATTTATTACAAGTTGTAGTGCTTTGTATTACTTAGTATTTACTAACTCTAGCTATATTATATGGGGAGATTTTCTTTACTTATTATGTAATAAATGTATATAATCATATAATGATTCATTTTTAATCAATGTATTTATTCAATTTAGATATATCTCCTCTCTCTATGTAGATATAAATATACTCATAAATATGTACATAATCGATCATATGTACATGAATGTATAGAAAACTAAAAGATCTCTCTCATCTCTCTCTTTCTCTCTCTCAAGATACCATATGTATGTATGTATGTATGTATGTATGAATGCATTGATTGTCATCACAAGTTGTAGTGCTTTGTATTACTTAGTATTTACTGACTCTAGCTATATTATATAGGAAGATTTTCCATACTTATTATGTAATAAATGTATATAATCATATAATGATTCATTTTTGATCAATATATTTATTCAATGTAGATATATCTCTTCTCTCCTCTCTCCTCTCTCTCTTCCTCTCTCCTCTCTCTCTCCCTCTCTCCTCTCTCTCTTTCTTTCTCTCAAGATACCATATGTATGTATGTATACATTGATTGTCATTACAAGTTGTAGTGCTTTGTATTACTTAGTATTTACTGACTCTAGCTATATTATATAGGAAGATTTTCCCTACTTATTATGTAATCAATGTATATAATCATATAATGTTTCATTTTTGATCAATATAGTTATTCAATGTAGATAAAACTCCTCTCTCCTTTCTCTCTCCTCTCTCCTCTCTGTCTTCTCTCTCCTCTCTCTCAAGATGCCATATGAGTTCAAATTATGTGAAAAAAGTATCAAAACTTAAATGCCATACATTCAAAATCTAGCTGCCATATGAGTTCAAATCAAGTAAAAAGATAATCAAAACTCAAATGCCACCTAAATGCCACTCAAATGCCACTCAAATACCTCTCAAATGAAATACAATATAAACTCGGCGAATTCACCCAACGTCGTAACTCATTGCATAACCCCCAAGGCCAGATCCACAAAAAAACACTTGGTAGGGAGATCTGCTCATATATTACTACTGCCGAGTGGGTCCTCTGTGGCACCCCACAGAGGACCCACTCGGTGATAGCGGAGAGTGTAGAGGTGTTGGGTGTTTCAGAGCTGTGAGAGCTCTTGGTGTTCAGTACGTATTGGGAAATCGGTGCAGTGTTAAGTTTTTGGTGAAGTGGTAATTTGGTTCAAGGGTACAGTGTTGATTATTTACTGGGATAATAAGGGTGCAGTGGAGTGTTACTAGATATTGTGAATTATTATTGCTAATGTTGTGTTGTGTTTACTTGTCCATTGGCTATTACTGTGGTGGAGAGGTGTTACTGTATTGATATAGTCATACACATATTGTTGGGGTGCTTCTTGTGTTCAATAATTGTAACAGGGATGAGTAGGAGACTTGACTTATTGTCGTTACCGAAACTAAGGTTAGTTAGTGGGTAGTAATGTGTCTGAGGAATTCAACAATTGGTTGACTCAGTTTATGATGTCTGCTGAGGTAGCAGCTTTGACTTTGGGTACTGGCAAGGTGGAAATTGAAGGAGATGAGGTAATTGTGAGTGTGTTTAGAGGTAGAACTAAACTACTAGCCTTATTAAGTGCTATAGGTAGTGATAGTATAGGGATACTGCTGTCGCTGGGATTTGATTTAAATGACCAGACTGACGGTAGGTTTGAAAGGGCAGTGGATTTGTTAAAAGGTCACTACGACCGTAGTGAAAATGTATATGTTAAGACAATTAGGTTTGTTACAGTGCCACAGGCTTGTGGGGAAGATGAAAGGGAATATTTTTCAAAGTTGAGAAATTGAGCAGGGAAATGGAGTTTCCGCATGACAATGAGGAGTTGAGGTAACATTTTCTGTTGATCTGGCTGTTAATGGTTTAAGCATTTTGTCTGTGCGTAAACTCTTATGCAAGAGACTACGCTTAGTTGGAGGGAGTTAAGCTGGCAGCCAGGCAGTTGGCCAATGCTTCAGAAGAAAATCTGAATGCCTCTAAGACTGGCCTTTCGGTTGAAGGAAAAGCGGCGGTAGCAAGAGTAAAGAAGAGGACTAGCAGATGTCGAAATGACTCAAAGAATGAGTCGTTGGTATATGAGGTAGCTAAGTACAAACAGGGAAATCCACGGGAGGCTGTGGATAGCAAACTTACATACCATTCAAGGGGCAGTAGTAGGTCTAGAGATGGTAGTGTGGAAAAGGGCTGCTATTTCAGTGGCCATAGAAGCCGCAGCCCAGGGGATAGGCGTAGAGAGGATAAAGGGTATCATGACTGTAAGGGGGATAGGAATTATGGGAGTAGGTATGGTGAGGAGTCCTATCGACACCACAGCCCAGATAGCAGGTATTATTTTAGGTATGATGCGACGTCCCATGGATGCCGTAGCCCAGATAGTAGGTAATCTCCTCAATCACCTCGAGGTTCACCTACAACAGATAGAAAGTCTGGACAGTTTAGCTGCCAACTATAGGGGACAGACAACTGCTTCTAGTGTGGTAGAAGGGGGCATCAAGTCCATCATTGTCCGGATGTAAAGTGCTTCCAGTGTAATGTGAGAGGCCATACCTCTAGGGATGGCAACAATAGGTGGAAAGGGGACAATAAAAGGTCACAGTACAGGCACAGGGATAGTAGTGATAGCAGAAGCCCTTCTCACAGCGTTAGGTTTGCTAGTTAGGATAAGGCTTGACTATATGGCAGTGAAAGTATCATATGTAATTTAAAGGTTAAAGTGCAAGTAGCACCTTTGAGCCAGAAACATCAGTGTATGGTTTGAAACATGGCGAGTCTAATGATAATATTAGAGTTGTTTTTAACTGATGCCATTTTTTAAGAAACGGCAGCGATTTTAGAACTTAAAATTAATTCAAAGTCAGAGTTGTCTACTCTTGGTTTTGGAGTGAGCTCATGAAAATAATATGGACTATCAGTTGACCACCTCAATGATCTATTTATATTCATTGGCTATGAGATCGTCATGACCTTGTAGAGTGATGATTTCAACAGGAAGAAAACCAACTCCAGCTTTTAGTCATACACAACATTAACTGCAATTTTTTTACAACTGTACATTGTGCTAAAATGAGGAAAGAAGTCTAGTGGAATGCCAAGCGTATTTGGTGGTCAGTCAATTTTCAAATTTTTTTTATTTGGTTTGGGTCTAGAGATTGTTGGTATGGTGCTTCGCCAGCCTATTCTTGCATGGAGTTTTGTTTCTTCTGCTAATTCATTTGCCATATTAAAGATTTTAATCTGATGAAAAATACTAGTTACTATCAGCTGATGCTCAGTTACTATCCAACTGCTTGAATCTATGATGCTTTAAAAGTGCTGATGTGTGAAAACGACCACAAGTTTTAATGCTCAATTTTTTACTATGAGCTAAAGACAAGGTTGCACCTAATTCAACACTTGTCTTTTATTCACCGATAATTACCATTTGGTTTTACCATCATAAATAAATGACGCTCATTTAGCAGAAAAATTTATTCTGTGATTATAATTTTGTTAGTCAACAGACAAGGTCTCGGGGCTATTAAGTAATGATTTTAGCTAGTAATGTAACCACATACTCTTTGTTCCACTTTTTTCAAATAGTAATTAGACTTTTTCGGAGGTTATGAATGAGTACCTTATCTTTTATTAATGAGAACTGACAATGGTCCTCAGCCTATCTTATTTTCAGCCAATAGAATTAAATATCTTGAAACTCTAGCGACTCCTGGCGTATGTACTTTTATCATCACTATCCCCATTATTATCGTATGATACACTAAGATGCTGAAGAACTATTTGGTACTAAAAATTATCTGGGGTTGGATAATGAAAAAACCATGGGTAGACGAAAAATTTGATACACACAAATATCCCATCTATCTAACATATCAGTGACATATGTTACCAATTTAGAGAACTGATACATCTTTTAGTTTGGTTGATTTTTTTAGGAGAAAAACTCGGCCATTTATCTCATGTACCACCTATCATAAAAAAATTACGATTGCAGCTGCATTCAATACACTAGGACGGCTTCTTGTGACTCACTGCACAGACAATGAAAAAGGGGGTGGAAACTATTATTAGTTTTGTTTTTCTTTTTTTCAAATATTTTTTAAAAACTCTTTTGGTGTAAAAGATACAAACACAAGGAAGCAAAATTTCAACTGATGCGCACAGTGATTTAGAAGCAATAAACACCCAAAAATTTAAATACTATCACATAGCTGCAACGCGGTAGATTAGTCATCCTACTACAGGGTCACTACTGTAGATTTGATGGCAACTTGTTTGTAGCCTGCTATCTATATTCGGAGCTGGGTATTAATTAATAATAGCCTTACACAGTTTGACAAAGATCTTAGGGCTACAGTTATCGTAGGGAAGTTGTTTTTTCAACTGACCCAATCTAAATTAAAGAGAAGACAACTTGACAATATCAAAACATATGAGCCATATGATCCAAATGAGCTAAATGTTCAAGTAAATATCCAAATAATTTACTGTAAGTCAATTTTAAGAATGGGAACGGTTTAATCACTGCCTAAGGAGCTTGTAACTTATGCAGAAAACTCAAAGGTGCTACTTGCACTTTAATGATAGGGAAGTTGAATTTGTATTTGACACAGGGGCAGAGGTATCCACACTCACTGAACAAACCAGTGATTGTTTGTGTTTAGAACAATGTGAACCCTCTAAATGTTTAACAGGGGCAGATGGTTCTAGGTTCAAGGTCAGTAGGAGTTATCTGTACATTACATGTTTTTACTATATCAGTAGGAGTTATCTGTACATTACATGCTTGTACCATATCAGTAGGAGTTACCTGTGCATTAAAAGTTTGTACTATATCAGTAGGAGTTATCTGTACATTACATGTTTTTACTATATCAGTAGGAGTTATCTGTACATTACAATTTGCACTATATCAGTAGGAGTTATCTGTACATTAAAAGTTTGTACTATATCAGTAGGAGTTATGTGTATGTTACAAGTTTGTACTATATCAGTAGGAGTTATCTGTACATTACAAGTTTGCACTATGTCAGTAGGAGTTATCTGTACATTACAAGTTTTCACTATATCGGTAGGAGTTATCTGTACATCACAAGTTTGTACTATATCAGTAGGAGTTATCTGTACATTAAAAGTTTGTACTATATCAGTAGGAGTTATCTGTACATTACAAGTTTGCACTATATCAGTAGGAGTTATCTGTACATTACAAGTTTTCACTATATCAGTAGGAGTTATCTGTACATTAAAGTTAAATACTACCTTAGCAGTGTTTTTTATGTATTCAAATATTATAACACCAGCCACTCATTCTCGCCCCTCTCAACTCCCTGCATCTCCCATCGTCAGTTGACTTGACGTGCTCTACTTGTCACCCTCTGCCTTGCTTCACCTTCTCCACCCCTTGCCTTCCCATTCTCTCATCCCACTCAGTATGAGCGATGACTCAGGAAGTCATTGTACTAGCACACGGCATTCATTACTGACACAACAAACTTGCAAAAGCAATTAAATTTTACAAAATAATGTTGAGATCTATGGCTAATGGAAGGAAGTAATCTGAATCATGAACCAACACAGAGTTACTTAATTGTCACTCTAACCATCGCTTATTAGTGAAATGTAACTATTTGTGAGTCATCTCCCTACTCTCCTCCTACATTTCTGCAAACAATAATAAATCTACAAATATATCCAGTTTTAGAACTGATGGCAAACTTCCATCATATTAGTCTAATGGAAAGTTTTGTAGCAACTTTTTATTTTTTCCAGCATAGCAGTTTAGTCGCTTATTTCAGTGGAATTGCAGTCATACAGATAGGACAAACTCTTTTCAGGTTTATGGATATAAATCAATAGCAGTTATTTATACATTAAGTTTGTATACTATCTCACTAGTAATTGTGTGAGCATTACAAGTCGATGCTGTCAATAGGAGTTATCTTTTCACTGAAATCATGTTTGATATAATTAGGAGTGGTCTGTACATTACAGTTGTAATTGTATCATTTTCAGTGGCGGATTTTGGATGCAATTTTTACGCCCGACTTCTTTGTATGTAGGCACTTGATTTGCAATGACCTAATAGTAAATGTTTCCTCAGACGTAACCCAGTTTGGTTGAACTTGGAATTTGAAACTTTTCAGCTACACCACTCGGCACACAAGTCACAAACCAATTAAGGGAGTTATCTTGGTGAGCATAAACCTGCTGGTTTTATAGCTAAAAACAATTTAACTATGACCATGTAACAAACAATTTGTTATATTTGGTCGGTCTCACATTTTAGGCAAGATTCTTTTCTTTGATCGAATTTGTGCTTTGCAGTTGCTAAAGATTTTTGTCACAGGAAAGCCATATACTTTTGAATTGTGGTAGCGCTGAAAGCTATAATGTACAAACAGTGAAGGAGTTGATTATGCTGTTTAAGGTACGCTTAAGAGCCAAGGTAATGCTAAATTAACCATTAATCAACAACGGATGGTTTTTATTGCAGCAAAATTTTGGGTCTTTCACGATGAAAAACAAATTATGTAGTGCATGGCTTGATATCTTCGGTGCAGAGGAGTCATTAGCTATTTATCTGCAGTACATGCAGTATTAACATATGCAGAACCTAATTCCAACATGTCAACTCGTTTGTTTGTGTTGGACATAACATTATCTTTTCCTAATCACTGAACTGTTTAATGCCAGCGATGATGGAGAGGTAGTTGTGTGTGAGATGTTTTATTAGTCAGTTTACGTTAGCATCAATGAGTGGCAAATGACCAATAAAGTCATACTATAACTACATGTTTGTATATTTTTTCGGTAAAAGACTATTGCAGTACATTTGAAGGATAAATTACATACCAGACAGGAGTTGTTTATTCTTTATTGGACAACTCCCAAGAAGAACATACTATAATGCAGTTTGTAAGTATCATTGTCTCACCAATACCAACCAGGCCTAAAAGCAGGAACTGGTCTGTCTTGTAGCATTCCTATATCTTTATCCCATCATGTGCTACTCATCATGGCTTCTATTTTGCCCATCTTTGCTAAAGACGAATTACTGATCATAATATGGATTTGCTTCATCCTGTCTATTTTGGGATTCTATATGTCTGGGCATTGACACCAAAAGTTGTTTGCAAACAACATAGCTCAAGAATATCCAGTCACTACACAACTATATTAAGCACAGGATAGCCGGCTGCAATGGGTCGAGTTACACAGTTATGCAGAATATTACGTTTTCACAAGTATTGCAGTATGTTTCAACTAAAGGTTCGATATCACCGGCCTTGATGATATGCAACATAACACTTTTAAATTGCTGCTGATGACTTCAACTGTCATTGTCAATTGTAGATGGTGTTCCGGCTTACCAAATTTTAGACAATAAAATATTTCTTGATGCGATAGCAGCAACCTTGAATTTAAATTCTAACTTGACGGGATATGGGAAGCACATATAGCTGGCTAGCCTGTGGTCCAATGAGGTGAGTACAACAACAACTCTTATCGTAGGCAAGAGTGTGATATAGGAGATAGGAGTTAAATACCTTACTACGAGATGAACGTATTAGGCTGTGGTTGGCTGATACGCATTGGTTAAATTATGTGAGCATTATCTATTTAATTTTATGCTTCAAATATGATTGATTTATATAAATATGTATGTTTGGGGTTTGATGTTCCTTACCAAGATATATTTTTACCTACTGGACTTTTAGATTTTGAGTGACATCGCTGATAAACAATAGAAAGAACTTGGCTATAGAGGAACTAACATCCCACTCAATCACTGTGTTCCCACGGCTCGAATTCATTCAGGCTGAACTCGTGGGTCATCCATTTGGGCCATGGGAGTGACAACTCGTACGAGTTGGTTCAGGCTCATTCGTACTACTTCACTTCGGTTCTTCAACTCGAATTTGCTTAGGTTGAGCATTCACTACAATCATGGGAATAATTCGTGCTAATAAATGCGCATTTGCTTTAGCGGCTCTTTTGTGCAGGAGGTGTTAAACTAGTGTTTTGTCTGTATCTCAGGTTTTTTTCCTTACTGCTTTTACTATTTATTTAAGAATCTGACATAGTTCAGAAATTATGATTATTTTATTGAAACATTTTATTATTAGTTAATTATATTTTTACAGTTCCTATCACATAGTAATAATCATTTATAATAAATATAATTTTCTTTTTCATTATTATTCCTCCACTTACTATTTTTATTAGTTTGTGCTGTAAACTTTCAACAATCCTTGCTGTATTATTACATAATAATATGAGCATGGTTTCTTACATTACAATCTCACCAACAATAAAGTAACTATTGCTCTCACTACCTACAGGCAGGGAGAGACAACTCATGCATATGAATACAATTTTCATTACTATAGAAATGCTTAGCAGTGCCAACCTGAGAGGTAGGTGCAGAACTGCCTATTTTGCGGCGTAGCCCATGTTATTTTCCTATCTAACTAACAAAAATCGTCTACCTTTTGTCCCCAAGAGTATTATCGCAATAAATCGCCGGTCCTGCACCTAAATGCAACCTGAATGAATGCAAACGAATATTAATGAGCATTCAACCCAAACTAGTTCGAGCTATGGGGGCGTAGTGTTTGTGACCTATACGTTGAACCGGAAGATCGAGAGATTTTCTAAAACATTAGTATGAAAATGAATGCTTAGTGGCGGAGAGGATTTTATAATCTGTGAGAGGGAGGTTAGATCAATACTGTGGAACAGCCCGAATTGCTGTGAGTAGTTAGAGGTTTAGCGAAAGCAACTTTTTGTCCCATGAAGTGGAAGGAACCCATTCTAGTATCGCTCTCTTCGAGAGGTTCACCTAATATCTGCAGTGCTGAACCTGCTCAATTTATTATTTCGATCAAGTTTGAAGTGCAAGTTTGATGCAAACTAGTCATAAATCTCTCATCTCCATTAATGACTGACAGCTGCTTTAAGTATGAAGCTATGCTAGTATTTACTAACTTTGAATATCTGCACTTCAGAGCTATAACTATTACCCCCATTTGCTCAAATAGTTTAGATTTTACTCCCACTAGGTAGAGCTGCAAAACTATACAAAAGTCAGGTTGAAAAAGGATGAATAGTACATTTCCGTAACATTTCAATGCAATGATGACGGAGGAAACGGACTGCTTTTTGAATATTAAGAAAATTTTGATAAATAAATAATAGCCACAGCGTTCTATTAGATACCTTAATAATCAATAAAAGTGTTTAATGGTTTAAAAACTGTTTATTTGAAAAGTTTTTTAAACAATTCACAAAATGCGAAAAAAGAATCGTGTGAAAATATAGAAAAAAGACAGTCGTATGCCGATGGTCTCAGTAGATACATTCTATAAAGTGAAACAGAAAGCCTGACTCGTTTGTATGACTAGCTTAGTTCTATAGACACCAGTTGATTTTCAACATAGCAAAAGCCCTAATCAACATGGAGGCTTCTAGCTCACTAGCTCTCTTGCGTAAGTCTTTTAATTGAGAGTATACATTTCTTGTTATGAAAGAAGCTAGGAGTGTTGCCAAATAAAATGCACCAATAAGTTTTTGTTGCTACCTTCGTATATCAAACTCACTGACTTAACACATAGGACCAAAACTTTCTCACAGATGTCAAGTGTAACTTCTGTTTTGCTTGCATAATTTTCTAAAGACTGATCATCTTACTTTCCACAAAAACACCTATATAAAAGCAAAAACGCAGCTTTTTCTCTCATCCGTGGGCAGGATTTGATTTCATAATCACAAGGCTGCAGTCTCTGCAGCCGCATTTTTGCAAGTAACTTCATAGAGATCAGCTCCTGTAAAACTTATTTAAACAATAGTGATATATACTAGATAGGATAGCTGCTACCATGTACGATTATACGCTTGTACACATCAATTGCTGCAATTTTTTTTTTTTTCATAAATTAACACTAATTGGCAAACAATTGTTGAATTTTAGGTAGCAAATCGTACTTTTGATTTTTTCTTCTGAGTCGCTAGATACAATCACAAATCCCCGACAATCACATCATTTTAATACAGAACTAATGAAAAAATAGTTTGAGCAATAAAAAAATCGAAAAAAGAATGGGGACCCGGCCGATTTTAGGTGCTCACCAGGGGGTGCTAATTTGATGATACCGGAAATTCACTTGCCGTTTTATGATAATATCGTTAAGATTTTCAAAAATTCACTAATTTTATTTTTATTTTTTGCTTTAGAATTTTTTTCTCACTGATATACTGGGCTGGTAGGAGCTCCAGTGTCTGTTTTAGCTCACTAAATTTTTTTGGCACAATAAACTGTTATAATTAACTCGAATAATCACTTTTTACGAACGCTAACAATACTGATTATAGATCGCTATATAAAATATAGAGTGAGCTCGTAAGAGTTATCTCCCATTTATTATTATTTATTTATTGTGTGTTGTCATCAGGGATTAACGCTATTCATTTTATTTCAGTGTTAAATAATTTTCATTCAAGCACAAGTTTGATCCAACTTGTGATTAGAAAATTGCAAGTTTCACTCAAAAGCCTTAAGAAGAAAATTAATTTATTTAAATTAATTAATAATTATGATTATGATGATTGCTTATAATAATAATAATAATAATAATAATAATAATAATAATAATAATAATAATAATAATAATAACAATAACAATAACAATAACAATAACAATAACAATAACAATAACAATAACAATAACAATAACAATAACAATAACAATAACGATAACGGTAACGGTAACGGTAACGGTAACGGTAACGGTAACGGTAACGGTAACGGTAACGGTAACGGTAACGGTAACGGTAACGGTAACGGTAACGGTAACGGTAACGGTAACGGTAACGGTAACGGTAACGGTAACGGTAACGGTAACGGTAACGGTAACGGTAACGGTAACGGTAACGGTAACGGTAACGGTAACGGTAACGGTAACGGTAACGGTAACGGTAACGGTAACGGTAACGGTAACGGTAACGGTAACGGTAGCGGTAGCGGTAGCGGTAGCGGTAGCGGTAGCGGTAGCGGTAGCGGTAGCGGTAGCGGTAGCGGTAGCGGTAGCGGTAGCGGTAGCGGTAGCGGTAGCGGTAGCGGTAGCGGTAGCGGTAGCGGTAGCGGTAGCGGTAGCGGTAGCGGTAGCGGTAGCGGTAGCGGTAGCGGTAGCGGCGGCGGCGGCGGCGGCGGCGGCGGCGGCGGCGGCGGCGGTGGCGGTGGCAGTGGCGGTAGTAGTGGCGGCGGCGGCGACGGTAATGGGAACAGTAATGGTAACAGTAATGGTAACAGTAATGGTAACAGTAATGGTAATAGTAATAATAATAGTAATAATAATAGTAATAATAATAGTAATAATAATAATAATATCAAAAAACTTACAATTCATTTGCCCTACAAATTAAAAAATATAAAACAAACTTTTAAAAACAATTGCCATTTATTAGTCACGTATCACAGGGTACACCAGATTTTTGGTACACTTGGGATTGTCATAAGAGTTTGTTATTATTATTATTATTGCAAATCGTTGACTGGAGTTATGAAATCCGCAACAAACAATTCATGAGCAGTTGATGGGCATGGATCTTGTAATACTGCGGATGTGCCGCGTAGATCAAGCATAATAGTATATCGCTGCTGTTGAGATAAATTGACAGGGCGCACTGTAATTTATTTACGTTGGCAAACTTAGTTAGGCCCGAAATACGATACTTTGGTTCAACTGCATACTATCTATGGCATCATTATTAAATTAATTTTTTTCAAGTGAATAAAGCAAAATATTTTTTAAAAGAAAAATTTAGAGGTTATATTGATCCCTCAAGCTTCCTCAACCACATCATTTTTGTCATATTAGCTGCTTAAATGTCTCAAATTAAAATAAAAGTCAAGCAAGTCGTAAATTCTAATGATAAGTTATATTAGCAATTGAACTGCTTCCTGTTGCATCTACAAAGAGAAACTACGGGCCGGATCCCCATTATGAGAGATCTTACAATTATCCTGCATAGCCAACATTAGGAGCTTTCCACAACCCTCTAAAGCTAATATTACCACATTCAATACAATGTAGCTGCTACACACCTCAAGAGTCGAGTTCTGATCTCTGCTATTAATGACTAACTGATGCACTTGCTGTGCCTAGCGACTTAGTTTGTGGACCATTTAGAATAAAAAACGTAATAAACTGCCAATCAACACAGTGAAGAGAGTTTCTTCACATCAACTTTAGTTTTTCACCAAGTATCAGACCATTTATCCTTGTAATTTTCTTGAAGCTTCTAACTGTTAGTATTGAAGTTGATCTCGACAGTAGGAGTCCCACTATCATCCTCTAATTTAGAACTGTCCACAGCTCGCAGCTTGTGGCACCGCTTGACCGCACCCTTTCTAAGAGATCAAGCAGGCTGGTAACACCTGCAAAGTACAAAAGACAACAAGATGAGCCCTCGGCTCGGACTAGCTAATCGGAGTTAAAGTGTAGAAACAATTTTATTGTCTCAAACCAGCTTTCATAGGTGGCAATCACCTAGATATATATACAAGAACAGCAGCAGTAGAAGTTAAGAGCACTGAGTCTACATAAAGCCAGCATCTTTATAGGTTGGCAACAGGAAGCCAATGGCATAAAAAAGATAGTCAATAATCAATACGTGGAGTGATATAAGCCAATCAGATAACATGTGTATGATGATACATACAATAGTGCACAGGGTTAAACAGGTATGGAGCCTAGTGGCAAAGGTAAGAGGCTATGAATACAGTTCCCAGTCTTGAGTAGCCTCTGATTCATGGTTGGTGATACCTAACAGTAGTAAGGTCTTGGACTGGTCTCCCTGAGAAAACTTAGTCTATTCCAGATCATCTTACAATGGCAAACATCTTGTCCCCAGCCCGGTATGCTACTGCAAGGGTCGGTAAAGGACTCTGTACGGCTGGCCGCAGAATCGGTAAAGCATTTATATATAGCATTATCTGTGAATTCTTGTAGCAGCAGTTTGGCAGGCTTATCTGGCTAAAACCATCAGCCAAAGGCACCATTGTGATGATAAATATAGATGTAGGGCTTATAACATGGTCAGTGTGAGGCGAAAATTTACCAAATTAATAACAACTGTCAGCGTCCACTTCCTGGATCATTGATAAATGATGATTTGGCAACGCTCACCATTTTTAACAGAAACCGCCAGTCGGATTAAAGAAAATTCACCTCTCTGTAGGTGTACCAGGCTTTTTAGCAGCATTGAGCTTTGCAAACAGAAATATTTTACAGGAAATTGTTGTGCCGAATATTATATGTCTTTATTATAGACTACATTCTCGCGCATGCGAAAACACACCACGAGGAGGATCGGGTTTTATATAGTTAGAGAACAGCGTGCCACCAAAAACAAGAGCTATTACTAGAACCTGGCCAGGGTAGGGAAATAAATAATAAACAATAAATCACCACACCTATGCATACATATTATCGCTACACTACACTTCACTGACATTTGACCAAGAACAGGTAAGATACAAAACATGGTGTCAAAAGTAAACGCGGTTTTGTAGCTATACGCAAACCATCCTGACTAAAGCTTCAGTTTGTTTGTGATTTGAGGCTCCCAATTGACGACACTGTTGGCTAATGGCTCGTAAGGTTGATCCTCCAAAGCCCGTATTGCTAGATGAACATAGGGAGGAAGCATTCCGCGTGTTTAAGAAGCAGTGGCAGAGATACTAGATTGTTACGAAGCTAGCCGATGAAGATGGTGGCTATGGAGCAGCGCTGTTGTTATACACAGTTGGAGAGCCGGCTTTCAAATTGGTTGAGTCGAGTGGGGCTCCCCACACAACCGTTGATCAGATACTGGGGACATTACAAACTCATTGTATAGGCACGAAAAATGAGTTGTACCATGATTTTGTTTTTGGCACGGCTGACCAAAAAGAGGGCGAGGATTTTGACACTTTTCTGGCAAGGGTACGAGGCTTGGAGAATATTTGCAATTTCGGTGCCCTCAAAGATCGTATGATCCGGAACAGAATTGTTCTGGGTATACAGGATAATGAAACAAGATGAAAATTGTTAGCATCATCCAAACAGACCCTGGAAGCCATCACACAGCTGTGCAAGAGTGAGGAGAGGGCGACCACCACCCTGAGAAAAATACAAGCAGATGAAGCTGTCAATGCCGTCTCTAGCCGAAGTCATAGAGGATCCGCAGACAAAAAGATGTCTACCAGATTGTCAGCCTGCAAATACTGCGGCACAAGCCATGCTCCGAGAAAGGAGGCGTGCAAAGCTTTTGGGAAAATTTGTAACTCTTGCAAAGCTAAGAATCACTTTGAAGTGGTATGTTTGAAAAAGAAGGTTGTTACGAGAGATTCCACCCATGCAATAATCGATGAAGACAGTGACCACGAATACATAGACCAAATCACATCGTCCATAAGCGCTAAAGAGATTATGATGCAATTAATAGTGGTGAAGTCCGCCTTGGAAGTCAAGTTCCAGATAAACAGTGGGTCGACAGTAAACATCCTAAGACGTGACATGCTACCACAGGACACACCACTAGTAGCAGATGGCACAGTCTTGACATCATAGACCAACAACTCCCAGACCTCCCTAGGTACGGCCAAAGTGATGATGAGAAATCCTATTAACAACAAGAAGTACAACGTGTTGTGTCACGTGGTAGCTGAGAACAGAACACCAATACTTGGGTTACGAGCGTCCATCGCCATGGGCATCATAACAGTCAACCAGGAGAAAATTAATGTGCTATCATCAGATGGTCTGCTAGATATCCACAAAGAATTTCCCAGGGTATTTAACGGAGACCTCGGCTCACTCCCAGGGGTACAGACTCTACAAGTGTCCTCAGATGCGAAACCTCATGCATCTCCGGTTCGTCGAGTTCTGCATGCAATTCACACGCAGTGAGGGTGGAACTAGAGGCAATGGTAGAGAAAGGGATAATCGCGTCAGTGGACACACCAACACCATGGGAAAGCAACATGGTGGTAGCCAAGAAACAAAATGGTTAGCTAAGAATCTGCATTGACCCGCAGCGGTTGAATGAGGCATTACAAAGAGAATCCTACCTTATGCCAACGTTGGAAGACGTACTTCCGACATTCAAGCATGCTCGTCTGTTCTCCGTCGTAGACCTGAAGTCAGGATACTGGCATGTGAGACTTGATGATGAATCAGCTGCTCTCATATGTATGAACACTCCATTTGGTCAATACCGATGGCTGAGAATGCATTTCGGACTGAAAGTATCCTCGGAGATATTCCAAAAGCAGTTACATCGGGCGCTTCATGATATTGAAGGTGTCGTGTGTGTTGCGGATGACATAGTAGTGATTGGACATGGCCTAGATGACAAAGAGGCAACAGTCAATCATGATTCGAGAATGAGAGCGTTGCTAAACCGTTGTGAGGACTTGCACATCCAGCTAAACCCTGAGAAGATCCAACTATGTCAGTAGTCCATCAGATTTCTAGGACACATAGCAACCAATCAAGGCCTGCTGCTAGACCCAATGAAAATTCAGAGCGTAGCGGCGATGAAAGAGCCTCAGAATGAAAGGGAGCTGAAGAGTTTTCTTGGATTCATTCAATATTTGTCCAAATTTCTCTACAACCTCCCCCCAATTGCTGTGTGCCTACGTGAGGCAACCAAGGGTGATACCTGGAATTGGACTAAAACTCAGAGCAAAGCATTTGAAAAGGCCAAAGCATTAGTAACAGCAGAGCCAGTGATGCTGCAATATTATGACCCTACCAAAGAATTGACGGTACATTGTGATGCCAGTGACAAAAGCATTGGAGCGACTCTGCTCCAAAATGGACAGCCGTTGGAGTTCTCAAGTAGATCACTCAGAGATGCCGAAACTCGATATGCAGTTATCGAAAAAGAGTTACTCGCGGTAGTATGGGCAGTGGAAAGATACTACCAGTACACATATGGCAGACATACCACCATACTATCTGATCACAAGCCGTTAGAGAGGATCATGCTCAAGCCCCTAAGAGATATCTCCAAAAGGTTACAAAGTCTGCGAATGCGATTGCAACAATATGATGTCACCGTCACCTATCTCCCCGATTCCCAGCAGCACCTGGCCAACATACTCAGCAGACATGGTAAGAACGTGAACTACCCAGCAACTGGCTCCCAGCCAAAAGAAACCGTTAACTGCATAGCAGAGTCGATACACTCACTAACTGGCACCATAGCGGGCCCAAAATGCCAAGTCTTACAGACCATCAAAGATATGATTATGGGGGGATGGCCGGAAGAGAAAGAGAAGATCCATGACCTAGCCAAGCCATATCATATCATGCGCGATGAAATGGCAATTCACGATGGCTTGGTATACAAAGGGGAGAGAGTGATTGTCCTGAAGTCACTCAGAACAGAGTTTAAACAGGAACTTCACTTGTCACATCAAGGCATAAAAGCTACCCTATGGCGTGCTAGGGAGTGCCTTTATTGGCCAGGAATGACCAAAGAGATTGAGGATTTTATAGCCAGATGCGAGATCTGCTAAAGACACGGCACTAAACAACAACCAGAACCAATGATGAAAACCGACTTGCCAGATCGACCCTGGCAAATTGTATCGACCGACCTTTTCACATGTGGCGATAGGGAATATATGGTCACAGTAGACCACTTTAGCAATTTCATCGAAATGGATCAGATTGAATCCAAGGATACTCGGACCATAATGAAGAAGCTAAAAAATCACATGGCACAATATGGGTTGGCAGAAACTCTAATCTCGGACAACGGTCCCCGATTCACATCTGAAGTGTTCGAGAAATTCACCAAGAAATACGATATTCGTCATCAGACATCTAGCCCTAATCATCCTCAAGGAGATGGGAAAACGGAGTCTGCAGTGAATACAGCCAAGACACTAATCACGAAAGCCAACGATGATGGTGCTGATACATATTTAGCACTGCTAGCTCATCGAAATACCCCACAGAAAGGACTTGATGAGAGTCCTACTCAGCGAATGTTTGGCCATAGGTGCAGGACTACGCTCTCAATGTCGCCGTCACTTTTGCAACCAAACGTGACTGATGGCAAGCGAACGAAGTCCATGCTTGCGCCGAAGCAAGCCATTGACAAGATGCAGTTTGATACTCATGCCAAGGAGTTGGAGTCACTACAGCAAGGAGACTCCGTACGACTCAGACCAGTTACTCTAGGTCAGAAGGTGTGGGCAAAGGCTCAAGTCACCCCACGACTCGATGAAAGGTCCTATGTCGTACAGCCTGAAAAAGGATCACTCCTTCGCCAAAACAGAGTAGACATGAGAAAATTTCCATCTGTAAACACACCAACCAACAGCAATTTAGGGAAGCCAACATTGCCAACTCGAGAAGAGGATAACTCGGAAGCCACCACTTGTACCTCGGCCAAATCTACTGACGCTTACACGACACCCCCAGTCAAAATGACTCTATCAGGAAGAGCAGTCATCCTTCCAATTCATTACCGCAAGTGGCGAAGATCACTCACCTTTGACCCATATACCCTACATTTACTCAACATATTACTAAGCATTTATCCTCACGACTCATCAGTCGCTGTACAAAATACATTGCTCATCATTTTATTTACTCAGGAATCAATCGAAGGTCAGCGATTTAACTAGACAATCCACTCGAAATCTACAGAGACAATCAGAACAATAATAATAAAAAAGAGAGAATATTGTACCGAATATTATATGTCTTTATTATAGACTACATTCTCGCGCATGCGAGAACACACCACGAGGAGGATCGGGTTTTATATAGTTAGAGAACAACGTGCCACCAAAAACAAGAGCTATTACTAGAACCTGGCCAGGGTAGGGAAATAAATAATAAACAATCAATCACCACACCTATGCATACATATTATCACTACACTACACTTCACAGACATTCGACCAAGAACAGGTAAGATACAAAACAGCAATGACAATTATTATCAACAGATTTGTCTTCTCACATACGAAACTAAGGTTTCTTTGTGCAAATATACCCCCTTTCTGCGCAGACATAAGACAAGATCTCAAGGTAAGATCAGTGCCACTTTTTGTGACCAAATAGTTATTATATGACATATTGAGCTTTTATTGGGGAACAAAATGTTGCACCTGCTGGTAACTTCTGTTATGTGAGTCATTTCTTAATCACAAAAATGATGATCACACATATAGCTATCAATTTAATGCAAAAACAGTAGCTGAACGAGATGCGCTTCATTCATGATTTGATATTTCACTTAAATATAAAAAAATTAAACAACAAAAAAGTCATTTGAACCATGGAGTAGAACAAAAAAGTGAAAACAGCTGTTGTTCAGCTCGAATAATGGCTGGCATTTTTGTATGACAATATTGCATTTCTTTTGGAAAAAATATGGAACTGCCATTTAATACAAACACGTCAGCAGGCTTTTTGAAGACTATTAGTTTGGTTTTGTACCTCATCGATTTATAATGAATGCACTCACCTGCTTCAGTGGCATGAAGTGAAACTTTCTATTGGTATGATTTTCTATGGGGAGAACATCCTGTTTTTTTTTATTAAAAAAGTTACTTACATAAACACAAAAAAATACACATATTCCTTTTACGCGTGACCAGTGATTATTCTTCATTACTTGACTGCTGACTTTCTTGTAACACAATTTCTGTATGACTAACTCAGTTCTATAGACAACAGTTGATTTTCAACTTCGCAAAAGCCACGATCAACATGGAGGCAGTATAGCCTACTAGCTTGTTTGGGTAAGTCTTTTAACTGAGAGTATACATTTTTTGTTATGAAAGGAGCTGCAGGTGTTGCCAAATGAAACACACCAATGAACCTTTTGTTGCCACCTACATAGATCATAAGTCAGCAGTGGATAAATCACTGATTTAACACATAAGACCAAAGCTTTCTCACACTTGCCAAGTGTAGCTTCTGTTTTGATTGTGTAATTCTCTAAAGACCGATCATCTTACTTTCCACGAAAACACTCATGTAAGTGTGATAAAGTCAGCTTTTCTCTTCTCCGGAGCAGGATTTATTTTTATTTTCTCAGAGTTTCAGACTCTGAGGCCTCATTTGTGCAAATAAACTTTTAGAGATCAGTTCCTGTAAAACTGATTTAAACAATATAGATATACACTAGATAGGATAGTTGCTATCATGTACCATTTTACACCGTTACACACTAATGGCTACAATTTATTATATATAAAAACAGAATGAAAAATAGTCGTTGAGTTCTTTACGTAACAAATTGTACTTTTGCTTTTGTTTTCTAAGTCGCTAGATACAATCACAAATCCCTAACAATCATATCACTTTAATACAGAACTAATACAAATGTAGTTTGAGCAATAAAAATCGCAAAAAGAATTATGAGAGATCTTACAATTATCATGCATAGCCAACGTAAGGAGCTTTCGACAACCCTCTAAAGATAATATTACTGCATTCAATATAATGTAGCTGCTACACATCTCAAGAGTCGAGTTCTGATTTCTGCTATAAGTGACTAACTGATGCACTTGCTTTGCCCAGAGATGTAGTTTGTGGACCATTTAGTATATAAAACGTAATAAACTACCAATCAGCACTGAGAGGAGATTTTCCTCACTTCAACTTTTGTCCTTAAATCAAATGTCCATTTACAACTGTCTAGTGGTATTCTTCATTACTTACTTGCAGGGAATTTGCTCATTTTAAATAAGTTCATTGTTGTTTAAAAGTTGTTTAACAAATTTATTACCGTTCTGTAAGTAATTTCTTATAGAAGTTATTTTATAATTTTTTGACTACTTCGTTTAGTCAACTTGGCTCAATCTGCTAAAACCCTCTATAAAACTTCTATTTTTTGTGAGCACATCAACAGATTGATCATTACGAGTTTTCTGCTCGAGCATTCTGCACGGCAATGCATTTGACCATGTATTAGAAATTATCACTATGACTATACCATATACATCTACTAGCATTTACTGTTGTATTGAAATCTCATTATGCAAGCACCCTCTATTCTTGGAGATTAAAACGCTGCCAGAAATGTCAGAGCTCAGAATCTTTATTACTCATCTCTAGTTAGAGTTATTCTCACTGACGACAGTCTTCTGGCCCATGTCTGTCAATTGCACCAAATTTCGGCAACATAATCTGAAACCTTTCTGCACTAGGCTGAGTTTCAAAGCCTCGATGCAGTAGCAGTATTCTTGTTAGAACTGGTGTCATCCATAAAACAATTAATGGCTGTGATATCAGCAGCAAGTAGAAAAGGTTTACTACTGATATTTGTAATAAAAAAGGCTACTTGAATAGAACAATCCTACTATCTAAGTTTCAAACCATTTCCTCCTTCAAAGAATTATGTGATTTTTTCTTTTGTGATATTCCTTAAAACTTCATAAAATGCAGATTTACAGATTTTACAGGCTCATAACTACATTTTTGTATCTGTTACATTCATTCACTGTATTTCTTTGTGTGTTTTTATGAAATTTTCATCTTCTTAGAATGTTATAATAGTTTTTTGTACTTGTTATTGTTGACTGCTTACTATTACTTTTTGAGTTTCGTAACTTCTTTGTCATTGTGTATCATCTTTCTTTATTTGAACATTATAATTGTTTTCAATATTTCTCTTCCAAATAATGATGTTTGTTTCACTATTTTTTAACATCTTCTTGGGTATATCGATGTGAAACTATTATTGAAGTGGAAAGTGAAAGCATCACTCACAGCATTGTTTCCCGGCTACTTTTCATCTCTACCACTGGGGATTGAAATTCATGATGTAGATTTAAACCTGGTTCTGCTTGTTATATAAATAAAATTTGAGAGCACATGCAGACCGTTTCCTTTACTGGAAGCAAACTATGTTAGAATACATCCAATATCGAACTTCGCATCTTTAACCAAAGATCTGATTTCAAATAACTACGTCTGCTCAGTAGTTAACCAAAAACGTGTAGAATTAAGGTAGTAGTTAGTGTTCGACTAAACAACCACTAGTTTGTCAGTCTTCTTGAATCTTAGCTCTCTCAATCGAAAGTTAGGGCTAATATTTGCACCTAGCTGTGGTATATATTCAGAATAAGCCAGCTCTGCCACATCTTTTACCCACAATCGGTTATTGGATGTTCATCTTAATTGTGTTGTTTGCTTTTTTTCTGCAGGTTTGATAGACAGAAATCGATTGCTAAAAGTGAGACGAGTACTGTATAGTTATTTAAGTCATTTGACGAGACTGGTTTTGACTTATAAAGCAATTTGTATCCTATACTTCCAACTCGGCGAGTTTACCAACACTTTGCTGTTGTAAGAAAAGTTGCGTAAATGGAATACAAAATGCTGGAACGTATTCAGTTACGGAACATCAGTTTCATGGTTGCCAACTGCATGCTGTATGCATCAAATGTTGCTGTTTTTGCATCGATTTGGAGGATAAAAGTTAGAGCTGAAGAAGGCAGCAGTCATTTCTCTTGTGGAGTTCTGACGAGCAGACGTGAGCTGTCACAAACTAGAAGGTGAGTTTGACTACTAACAATATGTTTTCCTACTATTCTTCAGCATGAAGCAACAAGCTATGCTGCGAGATTGATGTAACACTTGAATTGATTAGTAAGAGATTAACAATCAATGACAATGCTTTTTAAAAACCCATTATGATAAAAAATTATTCAAGTACCAAGATTGAGTTTTTTTTTAAAGAGTTGATAGTTGTTTGCATATTGCGCTATGGATAATTTTTAATCATTACTCCTCTTACAATCTACAGATTTCGACTGGTTTTTAAACTTGACACGCTATTTGCTAGCTTATTACTGATCATTTTCTATTTCGAATATTGACACAACAGGGGTAACGGAGCGTTATTTTACCAAAAGACTGAGTTTTAAATTTAAACCATTAGATTTTTGAAGTCTATGGGCTGCAATCTCAGCCATTTCAAGTGTTTTTAATCTTATAATTTACAGACAACTTTACTGCTGAGAAACTGTTGACATGGGTTCCGGAACTGGGCTTAAGGTTTTCTATGGCTTGCTGCTGATCCAGGCTTCTATCGCAGGTAACTCGTACACCTGGTAGTTCTTATGTTAGAGCTCTATGTTAGAGTACAGTTCATTACAGAACACAAATTTCTGTAGTAAAGTCAGTGTTATAATATGCATTTAAAGAATAGTTGAAGGATATAAAGGTTTACTTACTCGTTTTAGTCTTTTGAGAATAAAAAAAATTTTATCCATTTTTGGTGTAAGTAAGATTACAGTTTGTGCATTATCCATCGCTGGCCTGTTGGTATCAGCTATAAGTTGAATCATCCACGCTATGTTAGCCTTAGTAACAACAGTCTTTGCAACCAACTAATACTGTAATTATCAAAAACATAGTCACAAAATAATAATAAATAGTCTGTCAGCAGAAATTTTTATAACCTTTCACCATTATAGATGTGAAATTTATTTATTTTTTATAATTATAAATAATAAAAAAATAATTATTGTCATCATTATCATTAATTCCATGACAGCCAGTGTGCTACAAAATTCACCTGTCATCACAGAGATTTCTGTGCCAACAGCCAACTTTGTTATGAGTCTTTTGTTTATTTAACCGTAGACACCGCTGTTTAAAAAAATTATAATCATGAATCATTCATGGAATTAATGATTTCAAAAAAAAAAAAATGACAGCCAACAATGTTAATTGGACTGCGCTAAAAAACAACAGCTGTTTCTTGACATCTTCTTAACTGAAGTTACAAATGCCAATAAAAATTTTAACTTGCTATGGCAACATAGTATTTTTGCAAAGTTGTAGCAATTTGTGTATTACTTTTGATTAATTGTACTCATAGAATGGGTCCTCAAGCATTCTAACCTACCAGAATACTCGGAGGAAAGTCCACAGACATTCAGAGTTGATCTGTCACTGGAGGATGAAATTGATGGTTTAAAAGATGTTTCACTTTCACTAAAGAAAAGCGAAGCTGTTCCACCGAGGCTCCCATTATATGGAGCTGATGAGAGTGGAGAATACATCCAGAAAGACTTGGTGCACTTAAAGGTAGGAATCCAAAATTGTGACAAACAACATATTAGATAAATAAAATAAATAAAAACACCAGCCAACGAAGTGCTACAATATAACCAATTGACATCCTGGACTGGCATCAGAATAATCTCACCCAACTGGCTGGTAATAGAACCTAATAATCGTTAATTTTCTGACAAAATACTTTCCAGTAATCAGTTTTTTAAGGAGCTCTCATAAATTTTTTAATGTTGAAATATTGTAGCAGTTTATTCTCCATTACCGAACACAACTTGTATCTCTTGCTGGCGTAAGTACTTAATCCCTCTCCTACCCTGCCCCTGCTACTGACCTGGTGACCAAACGGCTGATCAACCCAATCGTCCTGGGGACTTACACCTACCCCACCCTGCTCCAACTAGCTGCCTGATAGTCAACAACCATTCAACCAGTCACTTAAAACTGAGTTGACGGTACCAAACACTGAACAAGTCAGTGACAACTGCAACACTTCTAGAATTCTAGTAATCCAAAATAAGAGAGGTGTTTCTGGTTAGGGAATATATTTTTGTTAGCTCTGTGGCTCATGTTTAACGTTTTTTATATCATACAACAATATAACGTACAGTGTGTAACCAATTAAAATATCCTAATCACTCAAGCATAACATATATTAACCAATGGAAAGTAATATAGTAGTTAGTTATTGTCCAATCGCATGTCAGTTATGTTCTACTGCCTGTAACCTGTGGTTGACCTCCTAACAGTGGTCTCTGCTAGTCTATACTTGTCTGGACTTGTCTATATTGTCAGGTCACTCATGCATGTATGATTGTTTACTCATCTCAATTATCAACAAATTCCCCATTATATAAAACAATCACTTGAATAGTCCATTTTACCAATAGGTATGATCCGAGATAACTCAGTGCTGATGTCTTCGAGACAGCTGCAGGCTATGTTTAGGCTTTTATAATTATTTATGAAATGAAAAACCGTCTTTGATTGTAGCTTTTATCGCTGTTTGTGGTACATTCAATGCTACATGTATGATAAACGCAGAGCATTATTTTAGGATGTCACATACTACAAGGATTTGGACAATCAAGCGGCCATCTCTTTAATCAATGCTGAAGGCGGAAAAACTGCTATGGTAAGTTTCCTCAATCAATGACCTTGAAAAATTCTGTCGGTTTGTTGTAAAACTGAACTTGAGCGAATCTAATAACCCGCTGTGACAAATGCAATGCATGGCATGCCATATATGGTCACACTTTTGAAGTTTAAGGAATGATCAACATCAAAATCGATGCATAACTGTCTTAGTAACTTTGCTTTTTAATTCGTTGGAAACAAATGAATCTTTGATCTGCTACTGATGGCATTCAATCCTCAATGCTTCTTTCACCAACAGAAAACTTTCCTGCTAATATTTGCTTTTTTACAGTTCATCAATGTTCATCGACGGCTTTGCGAGTTTATTACTAATCGCAAATAAATGTCAAAGCAATCGTTTCTATTTTAAAAAGTTTTGTATCGAATCAACCCTCTTCATGACAATGTTCGCAGCATAGGCCATTCACGGTAAACCACTATTTAGTTTGATTATGAAAATGGATTAAATGTAGTAGTTAAGTTCATAATTTATTAAAACACATTCAAAATAATGTTGTTAGTGCAAATTACTAATAATGATTTTAGCTGAACGATGCATCGGTATTATGTAAGCAAACATCTTTTTCCGCAAATCATGCCATCATATCGTCATGTCACATCATGGCTGTTGATTTGAGGTAGGGATAAAAACTACATAAAATGAATTTGGTCTAGTATCTTTTCATCACATCACCTCAACCGCAGTCTCAATCATTCATTGGGTTGCCAGGACATGTGCTTTACAGACTCCTCAGCACCATTATGTCAAAGTCAATATTCAGCTTTAAGTATCATGTTGACTGCAGTAAAACACCTCCGATTGAGTGAACCTGGGCTATATTCCACTGTGCTGGTATTACTGCCGTACAACCTTATGCAGAGGTTGCAGTAGAATACTATTGTAATGGAAATTGCCCAGTGTGGCCATGTAGTGAGATAGTGTGCCTAACTGGTTTGATTTGCTAGTTATGTACGCATGAGTGAGCAGTGGGTTGAGAGCGCTAGCTGGACAGGCACAAGCTTGTTTGGTTGAAAGCACAGTACCTTATACAGATGAAGCAGAAAATCCAGTGACCCTTACTGAGTCCAGATTAAGCGCTGAGGATTGCAAGCGATCGACTGATGGTTTGATGTCATTTATATCTATTTATAATTAACACTTGAATATTGACTGCTAGCCAGGTTTCATTCAGCCAGCTATCTATGTGACTTTTTACACTTAATCCAACCCATTACGATTTATATTTCTGTTGTGCTAGCTAGTAGTTAAGCGAATCGTATGCTATAATATTCAACTGCTATCCTTTTCTATAAATAGCGAGGCAGTTTGCTCAACGCTCAGAGTTGTTTTAGATTTGCTTAGAGTTAGTCAGAACTAGTTGTAGCTTAGGCTGAGATAGTCTCTAGTCTATAAGTGTCAACGATTGCTTGTACAGTCTTAGTGTTTGATCTAAGAGTCAAGTTACTGTATGCTTGTAAGGACTATTTATCCGGCAAGCTTTTGTGGTCTAACTAATAAAACATTATTAATCTGAAAAACAAGTGTTTGGTGAGGCCGGTTGCCTGTTTCACTATTGTTCGCATACCTTACTAACCGGATCTGTCTGCTATACATACCTTTTACAACAGAAAGCATATACTACCATACCGGTAGCGCTTACTGTTCGTATCAACTGCCTTCCACAGAGAGTCTACGCTACCAGTCTATTTGCACTCCGCATTATCGTACTGCTATTATCATACAGCACAGGCGTCTTTCTAACAGTTGTCAGTGGAGATAACTTCCAGACCCTAACGAAATCCTTTACACTATTTATTAATTTTTGAACTATGATTCGATAGGTTTTCTAATCATCAAATGTGGTTTTTCCCAAAACCTTTTGGAATAAACATTATTGTTAAGAGGAAACGGGGATTGTGGTTCACTCTAGAGTGCTTGACTGCGGTGTAAGGTATGAATTAATTGCACAAAAAACACAGATCTGAAAAGTGCAGAACTGCAAGAACTGGTTTCAATGATTTGTTGTACAAAATGATACTTTGAGAGTTACACGCTTCCAAAACGAGTTGATTACGCCGATGCGGTGTGACTGCAAAAACTCCTGTAATGTTTTTTTGAAGACCAAAAATGGTTTGGTCTACAAAATATGGCCATACGGTTTGTGAATATTTATTTTTCCATGATTTATCATGGAACAATGAAGTTAGTGTTGTAGTAAACCCCCGTTAACTTTACCTGGGAGACATCTGTAGTAGATTTACACAACTTACTACACACACAACAACAAACTCTTCATTAGCACGTCTTGTGCTAACTCAATTTTTCTCCTCTCAAGAGGTCTGCCCAGCCAGAGCTGCACCCGTTCTGGCTGTTGGCTCCCATCGACGCAACTCCACTCGAGGTCTACTCCAACATCGACACAGTCCTCGACTCAGACAAACTGCGCAATGGTTTAGTAATAAATGCTTCATTGAAGACAACTCATTTAGCAATATATGATAGTATCAGTACAATATCCACAAGACTTCTGCACAGCACAAATTAGGTTGCTCCTTTTATAGGAGAACGCCAGAAAAACTCATCCCTTATTAGGAACGAGTCAACTGCCCACAACAACACTTAGATGCATAAATGATGAAATGCAATAAAATATAAACAATGAAAGTTAACCAATATAATGGCAAGCACATGGCCATTCAGTCTCTGAACTGGCTCCCTCTAACCAGGGTGGAGGAGAAGTCTTTATTCTTTATAAAACAGTTTGGTTTTCTCAGGTTGAGCTCCGTCTGCCATTCATACTTTTTTGGGCATAGAGGTGGTTTGTCCCTCTTTTGGTCCTCAGGTTTCCACCTTGGAGCTGCTCTGGCTAATTTGGGCACGGATACTGGTTTGGATAGCCTTTCTCTAACATGTAGGAGTGATCCAAGGCTAAGCATTGAGCTGGTATAGCACTCTATACAGAGCCATTATAGGTCATACATACTACAAAGAGGGTTATCTGATATGGTATAATGTCTTGTTTAAGGACTGCTGATGAGGCGAGCAAGAGGAATAGGGCAAAGAATGTTAAGAGGGGGGTTACTAGTCAGTTATACATCAAAAATCTTGCACACGTCTTTGGTAATTGACTAGTGTCCAAATTTTTGTACATCATACTTGTTGGAGAAGTTGAGCTTTTGCAACCAAAAAGCCTGGACAGTAATCACTAATCTAAAAGCATGTTCATTCTTATAAAACTATTTGTTGAAGTTGTACTTTCCCAGAAAGGAAGTTTTATGGCCAACGGTGAAATTTATGAGGTGGAGCCTTATCACCCCAGCGTACACAAACGTAGCCTGGGTGCCAAGCACGGAGATCATATTATTAAGAAACGAGATGCACCAGAAAGTTCCGGTCACATGGATTATCTTGGTAAAAACACATACATGATTTCACAAGATTTTTAAAGACTGCAAATTTTACCCATTTATTTTGCACTAAGCTCTTAAAACGTGACATCCTTCCATCTCATCAATGATTTTCCAGAAGCAAAAGATGATTCTTTCAAGGAATGGTTAAACCTCCAAAATTTAGGGAAAGTGAAAGTGTCAAAGAGCAATGTCGACGGACAGTCTGTTCCACATTATACAGTGACAGTTTTTGTGGCTATTGACTTTGCTCTCTACCAACGGTGAGTACAATAAGTTTTTTATTTATAAAGTTGGCAATTAGAGTAAATAAAATATAATTGAATTTGAACTTTTTTTAGGCTGATTGCCTCATACAACAGACTAGGAGGTCCTGGAGCTAATGTGATGGAGTACATCTGTTATTTCATTGGTCAACAGATAAATGAAGTAGGTCAAACTGTTCTAGCTCAAGCTTGCTTTTAGATAAATTCAAACTCATAAAAACTTATTAATTCATGGAGTGATTCCGTTTGTAATACAACTTTCAGAGGTTGTTCAAATATGTAATGAAGTCTGCATTTGGTTTTTCATTTTGTGAACTCACTGGAGCCAGTATCCTTGAAGGCGAACTGCAACGTATTACATGCGCAATTCACTTGCCATTTCCATATAGTCAATGAGTGCTAATTAGTCTTAACGAAAATACCAATAATAATAAGATTATAGATCATATTTATTTTCTATTGTCTTTAAAAATGATTATTTGTTTTATATTGCCAATATGTATATCGATGCTAAAACTGCAAAACTGTCAATTCTTTCTTCAAAATGAAGTTCTAAATCATGTTAGTTTTAATTTTTATACAACTGTTAAATCAAAAAACAAAATTAACTGTAATTTTTCTTTAATTTTTGAGATGTTGATCACGCAACATATCAAATGCACTCAAGTGTATGGATAATAGTAGATTTAGGAAAAATTAATTAAATTTCCGACTCAACTAAAGCACATTCAGAAAGTCTAAACTTGCAAACTTACTTTTTATGTTCTCAAAGTTCTCTGAGCAAACAAGCCATATTATTTTATCTCTACTTTATGGCCTTCTTTAAGTTGTTGCGCATGAAAATAAATCCAGTAAAATTCAGCATCTACTGCACTTGTTCTATAAAACGAATTGATGAGTAAACAACTGCGAAAAATTTTGCTGCCAAAAAGTCAAATGAAATAGAAAAACGACCTAAGATTCAGTCAAAAATCTGTGACACAGCACCTTTAATGTAAGTACCTTACCAATCTAAGTGCAAGCAATAACCTACATATATACACTGTGTGATTTAGGTCAGCATTAGATATGAATGCATAGACACAACTACAGTATCAGGAGTCAATGACTGGACCATGAGTGTGTCATTTGTGGGACTTTATGTAGAACAGGTAAGTATCGATACACAGTAATGTATAGGGTTTGTGGAACTTGTTTTTGTCTACCATTCTATGAATACTTTTGCCATATTTTAAAGCTCGATTCATGGAATAATGTGTGGTAGATTTACACATTCATTTTAGAGATCTGAGCATCTGTTTGTGCATGAGTGTGTGCAAGTGCATTACCAGCTCAAACAAATTATTCTCGCTGTTTTTACTGAGAAATATTTGGCAATAGTAGTCAAAAAAGGATGAAGAATAGCATTTGTGGCTTCACAGGCTACGAAACATCAGACTTTAGCAATATTATGTAGCTCAACAGAAACCTTCTTTGCCAAACAACGATGAAAAAACTTTATGGTGTTTTGGTTGCTGCTCCACTGGTATCTAACCCACATCGATTTGTTATTAACTAAACTAGAAAATTGACTAGTGTGTGATTGAAATATGATTTGCTAGAATACATGTTCTTTGTTTTCAAATTTTTGTGTTATCAAGCAATGAAATTAAAATAAGTAATTTCTGAAATGGAAAACCACAAACTTTTTAATTTGTTTTCGAGCTGCTCAGTTATCAGTTTAACTACGTCAAATGTAAAAGCTCTTGTCAACTAGTTTTGAGTAATGCGTAATTATTACACCCAAACTACCAATTAAGTTAACAAAATACCCGGTAGGTTTTTATGCTAAACCTTTTTTTATTTTAAGAAAATTTCAGTTGAAAAAGTTTAAATAGCTCTCTACAGCGAAGTTTTAACGAAACTGTAAATAAAACTATATTTCAGGCCCAGCAAAATCATTGCTCAGCAAACCGAGCGAATATTTCAGTTTAGCCGTGACCAAGCAATGCTAGGTTTTGGAAAATCGTCGGTTGCGATGTTTGCACATGGTTGGACCATCGGACCATGTAAGCTCATTATTAGGTCTATTTTCCATGTGCCGTTATTGGCTGGTCTTCAATGTCAAGGTCATTGACAACGAACACATAGTTTCCATACTAACACATTTGCTTTTTGAAAAAATAATTATTTATCTTATTATATTCATAATGAGTTTTAAATAAATGAAAGGTAATGATAATAAATTAGAATCAAACAATGGGAACAGTAATGGCGGGTCAAACTTAGCTATTTATTAGCGCAATCTAATCCAAACTTTGCTTCAATTAATTTCCAGGCTTTTGCATCATGCAGTAAAGTATGAGGAGGCCCGCGCACAAAGCGCAATGCGCTGTCATTGGACGAAATTAGTGATCGTTAGGCGTAATGAATCAATAATAGTTGTCTAGTGACCGCCCTAACCAAACTTTATTCGCCGTGCTCCAGCGACCACCAAATAAAGTTTCATTATAGTTTCGTTATTGTCCTCATGTGACCAGGACATAAATTTATATAAAAAAAACAAACAACAATTTAAGCAAGCAGTCAAATTTTCAATAATTAATCTTGGCCTCAAAAATAAACACTGCTTCGTCTTTTATAAAGTTTATACCAATGACTAAAGGTTTAAAAATTAAAGGAACTATTTTTAATCAAAAGTTACTCAGATGCACATTTATCTTCAACATTTCACCAACCAACAGAACACCATTTTAGTTTATGCAGGGTTGTGCTCTCATGAATATAGCGGGTAGAAACTGCTGCTTTAGAATACTTCTCAATAACAGACTCTTGGTAAAAACTTACAACTGACGTTGGTGATAAATATCTTTCTCATGCGCGTAAAAATGTTTTTTCAGACAGCAGCAAACACATGGAACACAGCAAGCGGAGACATCGGTGTTGTTCTGGAAGAATTTACTGACTGGGTGAATGCACGGCCACCAGGGCTTATAGCACATTATATGCTTATCACAGGGTGAGTTGTTTAGTTAGTGGCAATTGTCACTGGTAGGTGAAAGTTTTTGTATGTGTTACTGTTTCAGAAGTTTCCAAATATCACAGTCAGCAATGACTCTGGTAAAAGGGTATGGACTTTTTCAACACTCATGTCCCATAGTGTGCACAAAAATGCAAATAAACACCCAGCTATCTTTTTGTAGACTTGATCTTTCCCATCCATTAAGCCCTAGTATCATTGGATTAGCATGGCTTTATAATGCTTGTCGAAACTTTCGAACTTCAGTGAACGAGTTTTATCTCAACTCAGCCCTGTATGCCCACGAGCTTGGTCACAAGTAAGTTATTTGTCGATGCTGACATTAGGTTATTATGTTGAATACTAGAAAGCAGTCGATGATCTCAGACATAATGATTTTCAGCTTTCGAAAGTGTGAAATTGGAAAGCTCGTGTTAACTCTTATAGAATTTTGGTACAAAAAGTGGCCTTAGCTCACTTTAACTACATGTTATAACAAACTTTTGACAATTTCTCTAATTTAACCGCGACGGGATTGCCTCCAAAACCAAACGTATTATCATTAGCTGTAGGGCAATAAGAACAATATGGTACTGGCTAACTGGTGTGGGTATTGACGGTTATTTTTCTCATGAAGTAAGCCGTTATTGTTCTTTGCTCGAGTTGTTACAATAATAGTAGAGGATAACTCCAATAAGCTGATACTAATTGGCTCACCAATAAGAAGGGTTATTTTTGCACACGGTAGTTGGCCTCCTCAGCACCTTTGATTGGCCTCTCCTTAGCAATCACAAAAGAAAAGCTGAGCTGCCTTATCGATTGTGTTTAGACATTATACCTGAAACGGCCCCACTGCATAAACCATCAGGTGCTACACTGCAGTATTACATGTATGTTATGATTTGTTCAAACTCCGTTCTTTATATTATTGAGCCACAAAAGAACATTATCTGTTGGAGTGAATGAATTAAATATTACTTTCAAGCATGTATCTAATGACAGATTAAAATAAAACAATACTCAATTATCAGTTCTTGCACTTCACTAGCCATCTCATGATGCCCAGCAAATAAACAGAACTTACTCAAAAAATCCTGTAAATCCAAACTTTTTGAAAAACAAAATGTGCATAAAGTTAGCAATATCTAGTTTGCATTGGATTATTGATTGTATAGCGTTGTATAAACATTACGGAACTTTGGTGCTTGCACTTTAGCCTTGTTAACAAATGCAAACTTTTGGTGAAATGTGACATACATCATCAAACAATCATTAGTTTGATCAAAGTGCTAGTCTTCTTTTTATCCACTTATCAGCAACAATAATATGTTTAAATTGTTCCACAGCCTTGCAGCTAGGCATGACACTGTCACTGCCGGCCAGCAGTATGTCATGGAGGCATCTCTTGGCCTCACAACCGTTGCTAACAGAGGAAACAGCTGGAGATTCAGTGATGAATCTGTTCGCTATTTTGACAGTTATATCAACTTTTTAAACAGGTGAGATGCCGTTAGTCAGCTTTTGCTAGGACTACATAAGGCAACAACTGTAACATGACGCAATGTAAACAATGTTTTATGAACTGTTTGTTATTTTTCATGATATAATAGTGGTGTTTGTTATAAAATTATCGGAACTCAATTTATTTGACTTTGATTGGATAAGCATTGACTTTACAAAGGTAGGTGGCATCAAATACTAGTTATAGCTATGCACTTCAATCCTACAAGCGCATAATGATTCTTACGAGCAAATGAGTTTTCAATTCTAAAAACTGAAATCTAAATAAGATTTAAATAAATAACACTTCGACTTGGGGAAACTTTACTTTTCCTTAAACAAGTTGTTTATTGATTACAAAATGTTGAGAACTTTTATATTTACAGCAACAGTATCAACTGTTACACTGTTCCTATAACTCCAAAATCATTTCCTGATTTACCATACGGTCAATCGATACCACTGGATGAACAATGTATTCTGGCATTTGGAGTTGGCTACACTTTCTACGTATGTATTACTTGAACCTCAACTAATTTCTATGTAAAAATAGTCGTTATATAACATGCTCATCGCTACTTGCATGTACATTCCAACTTTTAGCTACCCAGACTAGATCGAGCTTGTTACATAGTTTGGTGTTTAAACCCTGCACGTGATAGAATCTTTGCCAGATGGCCAGCTGCATTATACAGTGACTGCGGACCCAATCATGTGAGTGTTTACTGCTTATCAACCGTATGTGTGGTGAAAGACTTAGTGGTCATAATACATGGTTGGTTTTTGTTTGTGGACTCGGTAAAATTTACGCTTTTTTGTTTAATACACAAATATTTTAGTAAGAAAACAAGAGGCTGCCATTTTCTTTTCAGTATAAACAAAAACAGACAGTTATTGTACAAATTGTTGTTGCAAGAGTTCAGCTAAGCAGCAGTTGAATGAAACTAACTTCTGGGATATACGTAATGCTGCTTGTACGCTTTATATGTTTTGTTTCTTTGTCCTTCACCTTTGGACAGGGGAAAGGTGATTTTATAAGCTTTTTGCATGCATAAGTGGTTCACGAAATCTATGCATGAAGTTTAGCTACAGAATAGTTTAAATTCAACCAGCATATTCAAACTGAAACAAAACACAACACAAAAGCGTACAAGTTATATTGACATGTAGCATATTTCCAAAGTGTTACGATGAGTATAAATAATACATTCTCTGCTAAGTGTTTGACATCTGCAATTTTTTTGCAAGGCTCCCAAATGCCATTTGAGTTTCCTGTTGCATTTGCTGTCAAACGTCAATATGAAATGAGTCACCATTGGCATCGGTCATGATAAATAATAGACAGTGGTAGTTAGTAATACAAAAAAACTGTTCTTTTCAGTGCTCGATATTGTCTAATTGGCTTCAAATAGTTTCAAAGCAATTAAATATGGTAATCGTTTTGCATTTCATCACCAGAAACAAAGAAAAAGCAAAAAAAAAAAAAACTACATGTATATAGTCATTATGAATCATGCTTAAATAATGTCATAGTTAATAAGTATTATTGTATTCACAATAATTTTTGTGACTCGTGTTAAGCAAGAACGAATAAACTTTATTCAAAATGTAATGATTTTTTAAACATCAAATACGAGGTAATAAATAATTAATTATGTATGCTTTTTGGTTTTTGTTTCTGAGCATTGCGATGCTATAAAATGTGGTGTAGTAAAACATGATAAAAGTGAGTGGTCACAAAAGTTACCCAAGAAAAACAGATAATCTTAGAGCCAACAAAAATACATAACGTTTTATCATTTTTAAATAAAGTTGTTTCAATTGCGAACTATCGTTCTCTTTTAGTAACAATATTTTTCTTCGCAACATCAAAATTGAAATTTTTGTGTCAGCTCTTCTACAATAACTACAATGTGACCTTGAACTGTATTCCTAAATCTGCAACTCTTACTTCTTTTAGTGGTGCATTGAAAAGGAACGATGTGTGGAGAAACCATCAACTACTGCCTAATCTATGACTACAACTGAAGGTAAACTCCATATCAGGTTGAGGCTCAACAGTTTAACTTTGGAAGTTAAATCATTCAGAAACTTCAAAGTTGTTTTCATTTTTTTGCTGCAGCAAAAGACTATTTTCTTTAAAAATATTTTTGTAAAGAAAGCCATGCACATGAATCAAAATTTAGCTACATGAGTGCGAGCGACCTAAACAATCTTTCTAGCTAGCTTATTTTGAGATAGTTCAGATCGATGTTATTTACCAATTTCCAGGACTATAAGTTATGCTATAAACTTGCTACAGCTCCTTACTCAGAATTCTGACCAAGTTTTACTCAGATTTTCATGGGCTGCACACTAACTGTATTTACTCTCACAGTTTCTTTACTGACTTTGAACTTCTATCTATCCTCGACTGACTTCATTCCCTTACCTTATGTTAGAAACATAAGTCATCAATGGTCACCGGCCACAGAGACAGCTTGGATATGTCAGGGAGTTTATATCTTTGAATTAGGTATAATGGAAATGAACGCCCTCAAAAACTTTCTTTACAAAGCTCAACTTACTAGGACTGTACAATAATATTGCACATCATTCAATTTATAGTAATGGCGTGTTGCTTGAAATGGTCCAATCACAAATTACTGATGAAGTCTCGAAACTAACCTCGCCCATTTGTGTCCATTTTTCATTCCAGATGGTCTGCTTCCCATATGGATATCTCCTGCTCTCTGGGTTTTCCTTATATGGCTCTGTTGTTTTCGGGAAGTATCTTCTGCATTTTGTAATCTGTAGTTCTCTCCAGACCTGGGGTTCGATCCAATATATGCTTTTGATTGAGGTAAATTGCACTGAGGCTAGACTTAAACAAATGATTCTAGCCTTTTTTATTTGCTTCGGAGTGTAAGGTTTATTAACAAGGATTCAAGGGAGAGCACAACTCCCAGTTTGCAGATTCAATTTCTGAAAACTTGCTTTACAGGGACGTGGTTCATGCCAGCTTACTCAAAGGGGTTTTTAATTTATAGAGTTGGCAGAACCAGTTCTTGAAAACAGGTTAAAGAGTGGGTGTGTGTGCGGGGTGTGGGGGTGTTTAGGGTGAGGTGGGATCAGGTGGGGTTGAGTGGGGTGTGCGGAGTCGTACAGTCTTATACATCAAACAGCTCTGTCGTGGCCTACGGATATATACGTTGAATGTAGTGGAGAGCTTTTTTAGTTTTTGAAGTAGTTTGGTGGGAATATAGGGAGTGGGTAGTAGAAATTGAAGGGCCGTAGTGAACAGGGGAACAATCGGTGGATACAAGAGCGCAGATAACCAGTGTTCTATGCAACTTCACTACCAGATTAAGTGTTTCTTTCAGCACCACCCATTCTTTGTTTAATTCTCTGCTGACTCACTGCAATACTTCATCTATCAGCTGTAAAACAAAACCAACTTTGAGAAAGCGAAAAGTGAGAAAAGGGCGCTTTTAAAATTTAAAAGTTTATTTTGCTTAACTTTCAGAAAAAATCTTTGAACTTATCACAATGACAATTTTATCCTGTAGATTGCTCAGATGGTGATGCCAGTCAGTGTAGAAAAATATTCAGAAAATGTGACCCAGTCCCGACATCTTCAGCAGAACTAAAAAGGTGCAAAGGCAGATGCAACCGAGCAAGGAAGGAGGGAAACTGTATATGCACTTGTTGCAGGATTGGACTTCTCAGAAATAAATTTTGCTAAATTATTTTACAACTATCACCCAATTTGTCTCAAGTTTCCTGATTTCTATAAAGCCTAAACATGTTCTCCTCTTAAAAAAAAGACTTTATTCTGCACCATTTAAATTAAAAGATAATTAAACTCTTAAAAGGCTTCACAGAAAAAATTGTCAAGTTATAATTTTTTTCGGGTTGCCTTTTTAAATGCAGTCAATGCCTTCTGCTTTACTTCTATTTTATTTTTATTTTTGTTCTGCACCTTCTCTCAATCTTCAGCAATAAACTCAGTTATGTTGAGAACACAGTTGTTTGTTATAAAGTGCTAAGTAAATAGCAGAGCAACACTTTCGGAGGTCTCATGGAGGAAGATTTGATACGTATGGATAAGTTAGTTGTGAGATTAATAGAGGTGCACTTTTATGTGTCATAACCGATGTCTGCAGAGACCGTTGTTATGAAGGTAGTTGATAACTACAATCCCTGTTAGCTTTATCTCCTGACATTGTTTAATGCATAACATAGGACGGTTTTGATCAATTCTAGTGATAGCCAGACTTGGCAAGGTAATAGCCAGACTATGCGAGGGAAAAAAGTATCACAGTCAGTGCAAACACTAAAAATTGCATTTGTTACAATAAAACAGTCTGAGAACTATTGCTTATAATTAAAAAATGCGAATACCTCCAATTTTGGGAAACTTGAAAAAAAAATTGAGGCCAATGGGCAATGTTATTTGCAAATAAAGTGTGGAGACCCTCCACTATTTGTTTTGCTTGCAAGATTTTTGTTTTATGTACTTTATGTGTGCAAAGTGATGTACATTTGAGCTTTCTGTAAAACTAAAATTCCCACAGTAACAGCATTGAGGACATAAAAGTTATTTAGCGTCTGAATGTATATACTACAAGTATTCACTACATATGTTAAGTTAGCCCAACATATCGCAATAAAATAGTTATTTCTGCAATATATTTAAGCAACACAAAATCACTTCGTTTGGAATTCAGGATCAACAAAAATTAGCCCATAGAATAAAAAGAAAAAACAACTAACATTGTTTTCACACTGTTCATAGGTCACGAATGAAACTGAACACTAAATAAGTTATGACGAGTGAGTCTAGCTGGTTCATTCTTATAAAAGTACTATATCTGGATACCTTACTTGTTGTATAACTTTACTTTGAGTAGTTATCGGTACAATATAAGTATGTACCACATCATTCGGAGTTATCGGTACAATATAAGTATGTAGCACATCACTCGGAGTTATCGGTACAACATAAGTATGTAGCACATCACTCGGAGTTATCAGTACAACATAAGTATGTACCACATCACTCGGAGTTATCGATACAACATAAGTATGTATCACATTACTCGGAGTTATCAGTACAACATAAGTATGTACCACATCACTCGGAGTTATCGGTACAACATAAGTATGTACCACATCACTCGGAGTTATCGGTACAGTATAAGTATGTACCACATCACTCGGAGTTATCAGTACAACATAAGTATGTACCACATCACTCGGAGTTATCGATACAACATAAGTATGTATCACATTACTCGGAGTTATCGGTACAGTATAAGTATGTACCACATCACTCGGAGTTATCAGTACAACATAAGTATGTACCACATCACTCGGAGTTATCGATACAACATAAGTATGTATCACATTACTCGGAGTTATCGGTACAACATAAGTATGTACCACATCACTCGGAGTTATCAGTACAACATAAGTATGTACCACATCACTCGGAGTTATCGATACAACATAAGTATGTATCACGTTACTCGGAGCTATCAGTACAACATAAGTATGTACCACATCACTCGGAGTTATCAGTACAACATAAGTATGTAGCATATCACTCGGAGTTATCGGTACAACACAAACATACTATACCAGTAAGAGTTGTTTGTAAATTACAAGTATACACTATATCGCTCAGAATTATCTGTGCATTAAACTCATGTAGTATAATTCTAGTGGTCAAAGAGCGTGTGAGTTAGTGAGGCTTGGCTTGGTGCATCATAATACAAGTCTGTGCTCAAGAGAGTGATTTGTTTCAAATCAAAGCCATTCATTATTAAATGGCAAAATATCATTGCCTACACTGGAGCTAATATACTTGTTACCATTTAACTTTCTTAGAGCACGTTTTGCTAACTCAAGTCACAGCTCTTGAAGCCTTTTGATATTTCTATCCCATCAAGTACTATCTATTGTTTGTAAATCATATATCTTTGCTGAAGAGCTACTACTGTATATTATATTATTGTACTACATCCTGTCAGCTTTGTGATACTATGTGCATGAGAGTAGTAATATATGAGCAGATCTCCCTACCAAGTGTTTTTTTGAGGATTACACCTTGGGGTTTAGGCAATGGGTTACGGCGTTGAATGAATTCGCCGAGTTTATATTGTATTTCATTTGAGGGGCATTTGAGTGGCATTTGAGTGGTATTTAAGTGGCATTTGAGTTTTGATTATTTTTTTACCTAATTTGAACTCATATGGCAGCTAGATTTTGAATGTATGGCATTCAAGTTTTGATAATTTTTTTACATAATTATATACATAATTCTAACTCATAGGGTATATAGATTTTGAATGTATGACATTTAAGTTTTGATAAATTTTTTAATTCCTACTCATATGATATCTTGAGAGAGAGGAGAAAGGGAAGCATTAGTTATCTTTAGAGAGAGGAGAGAGAGAGGAGAGAGAGAGGAGCTACATCTACACTGAATAAATCCGATGATTAAAAATAAAACAATATGTGAATATATACATTTATTGTATAATAAGTAGGGATACATAAAGAGAACATATTAAATATTGTGAGCTTGAAATAGTTCCAATATCATTTCAAATGAAATAGTGGATGATGAGAGATTTTCATCCATTTGTATGTATCTATTGTTGTACTGATGTTATAACTTAGGAAGGAAGACTTCTGTTCTATGTACTTTTGATTCCATAATGAACTAAAATAAAAAGTTATGTATTAGTATAGGATGATTAAACAAAAATGTAAAATAATTACATGAATTTGAATTATAGTTCTTTTTACATTGGTTAGTTAACATTATATAGTAAAGGGAAGTAACTCACCAAGTTATATTGTTCGGTTTGTTTTTTCTTGAGCATAATTTTCATCAAGTGTTTTTGATTCTCTCTCTTCTATCTAAAGCAAAACAAAAAAACAATTACTTTATAAATAAATTCTATCTAATTGGAAGTATTACTTATATCAGTTAGTTTACATTAAATAAAAAACACTCACTAGGTTGTGTTGTCTGACTTGCTTTTCTTGAATATAGTTTTCACCAGGGGGTGTTGGTTCTCTCAAAGATGTAGAAGATGTGTTTCCCGCTCCCATTGAAAGCACTAAGACCTTGTTCTCAACAACCTCATCTGTAGTAAAGTACTTCATCTGGTTGGAATCATCAAGTTTGTTGGATAGGTTTTGAGCCGTTTCTATCGCTTGTAATGCTGTGAATGTGATTATATCATGTCGATGATAACCAAATCTACTAACTTCACGATTTCTTACAAGTATGACTCCTGTTCCAATTCGTTTGACATCGCTAGCATGTTTTTCAGGTATATATAGAACTCCCATCATCAAACCATCGTATTGCAAACATCTGTAGTTTACCAGTAGCGCATCCATCACCACTTCTCCGTTAGGTAATGTTAACTGAGTTGATATTTGAGGAGATTCAAAACTGATTACACTTCCAACAGCAAATTGAGAGAGTGTTGCGATACGAACCATACTGATCAACTGACTAGGTGTTTTTTTTTTTATTAATCTACTTAGCTGTTTAGCTTCCTCAAGGGAAATATTGGATGGAAAGTTGATAGGGTGAAAGATTGAATGCTTGTCTGAATCGAATCCCATAAAAACCACCAGTTTTGGAACATCCGGTTGTGTTGGAGCTAATTTGTTATAATCCTCATTTCTCACCATGGATCTCACTTGTTGCCTGTTGCCAAATGTTTCGACATTGTAGCGGATAATGCATAAGTTTTTATATACATCCTCAGCTGGTCTTTCGATGGAGATTATCTCGAGAAGTGATGGTGTTTGATTTAAGTGAAGTGGTTGAAACCGTCCAATCATTACTCTGTCATTGGTATCGCAAGAATTGAGCAAACTAGCAGCATTTTTTGACAAGCAGGAAAGATGAGAAAGAGATGGTGCTTTCAAAGTCCAAGCATAGTCAATCGTTTTATTTCTATCCGAATCCCATGGCTTTGGTCGAACTGTTTTCAGTTTCCTTTTTATTATATGTGAATCAGGAGGGATATTTTCTTTATCATCAGAGTATGGTTCGAATGTTGAGAGAAATGAGGTATTACGGTCTTCATTCATATTCAGAGCGTTCAGTGAAAAGTTGGAACTGAAAAGAGAGTAAAAAAATATGTAACAGATGGTTGGAATTTTGAAAAATATTTGAAAAGAATAAACTAACTAGATATTTATAAAATAAACACATAATCAAAACCAAAAATAATTTTTCTGATGCGTTATGGTGAAACTATTTGATCTTTTATTAATATGTTGGAACTGAAAAGAGAGTAAAAAATATGTAACAGATGGTTGGAATTTGAAAAATATTTGAAAAGAATAAACTAACTAGATATTTATAAAATAAACACATGATCAAAACCAAAATAATTTTTCTGATGCGTTATGGTGAAACTATTTGATCTTTTATTAATAAGAACAAAATATTAAAACATAAAATTAACTTTCTGAAGTATTATAGCAAATCTAGTTGAAGTTTTCTATCAATATGTTAAAGAATTATTTAGTGATTCTCACCTTATTGACTGAAAGTCTTTCTATAGTTTCAAATAAATGTAGTAGTTGGTGTATAGATGTTGCTTCCTTGCTAGCTATTGTAGAACTGGATGCTTTCTGTGTGAAAACACTGGTTCTTAAATAGCTAAAGCTGTACTAATTAACCCTATGAAACCTTCTTTATAATATATCTATGACTCAGCAGTTTTTTCACGCGATATTCCCGCGAAAGCTTTGGTTTTTATTCGCGTGAAAATTATTTTTTTTACTCCCGCGAAAGCAACGGTTTTATCCCTATTGAAATAATTGTTTTATTCCCGCGAAAGCATTGGTTTCTATCCGCGTGGAAATAAAATGTTCTTTCCCGCAAAAGCAACGGTTTCTATTCGCGTGAAAATAAACTATTTATTCCCGCGAAAACATTGGTTTGTATTCGCGTGAAAATAAAATATTTATTCCCGCGAAAGCAACGGTTTCCATTCGCGTGAAAATGAAGTATTGATTCCCGCGAAAGCTTTGGTTTGTATTCGCGGGAAAATAAAATTTCTATTCCCGCGAAAGCAACGGTTTCCATCCGTGTGAAAATAAATTATTTATTCCCGCGAAAACATTGGTTTGTATTCGCGTGAAAATAAAATATTTATTCCCGCGAAAGCAACGGTTTCCATTCGCGTGAAAATAAAGTATTGATTCCCGCGAAAGCTTTGGTTTGTATTCGCGGGAAAATAAAATTTCTATTCCCGCGAAAGCAACGGTTTCCATCCGTGTGAAAATAAATTATTTATTCCCGCGAAAACATTGGTTTGTATTCGCGTGAAAATAAAATATTTATTCCCGCGTAAGCAACGGTTTCCATTCGCGTGAAAATAAAGTATTGATTCCCGCGAAAGCTTTGGTTTGTATTCGCGGGAAAATAAAATTTCTATTCCCGCGAAAGCAACGGTTTCCATCCGTGTGAAAATAAATGATTTATTCCCGCAAAAACATTGGTTTGTATTCGCATGAAAATAAAATAGTTATTCCCGCGAAAGCAACGGTTTCCATTCGCGTGAAACTAAAGTATTTATTCCCGCGAAAGCATTGCTTTGTATTCGCGTGAAAATAAAATTTTTATTCCCGCGAAAGCAACGCTTTCCATTCGCGTGAAAATAAATTATCTATTCCCGCGAAAACATTGGTTTGTATTCGCGTGAAAATAAAATATTTATTCCCGCGAAAGCAACGGTTTCCATCCGCGTGAAAATAAAATATTGATTCCCGCGAAAGCATTGGTTTGTATTCGCGGGAAAATAAAATTTCTATTCCCGCGAAAGCAACGGTTTCCATTCGTGTGAAAATAAATTATCTATTCCCGCGAAAACATTGGTTTGTATTCGCGTGAAAATAAAATAGTTATTCCCGCGAAAGCAATGGTTTCCATTCGCGTGAAAATAAAGTGTTTATTCCTGTGAAAGCATTGCTTTGTATTCGCGTGAAAATAAAATTTGTATTCCCGCGAAAGCAACGGTTTCCATTCGTGTGAAAATAAATTATTTATTCCCGCGAAAACATTGGTTTGTATTCGCGTGAAAATAATTTTGTTATTCCCGCGAAAGCAACGGTTTCCATTCATGTGAAAATAATGCTGATTCATAGCAGTGCAACTTAAGCTATATAAGAAGCACTGTTTTCATACAGAAAGCATTCACTTCATCGTTAGTAACTGAAGGAAGAAGATCTACTACATCATCATCTACTACAGCACTCCTTCTTCATCATTTGAGTTACATAGGAAACAGCTGAAGTTCAAACAACTATGTATATAATTCATCTAATTCAAAGAAAAACAAGTCTTCATTTGTGATGTAAGTATTTATATTTCGTTTTAATTGTAATCAATTTAAGCGTGAAGACATTTTCTGAACAAAAAACAAGATTATTCACTATTTAAGATATCAAAAAATGCTGTATGTAAGTTTTAATTATGTTTATTCTTATTATTTCAGGGCTTCAAAATGAAAAAAGTACTCCTTCTTCATCCGAATTTTATAGAAAGCAGCTCTCAAGTTCAAACTACTAGGAATATCATTCATTTTAATTCAAAAGAAAGACAAGTCTTCATTTCTGATGTAAGTATTTACATTCTATTACAATAGTAATCAATTCAAGTATATTGAAAAAAAATTGAAACCTTAGTCTTTTTTTTATTTTTTTGCTATAAAGCATTATCATTTTTTTTTTTTTTAGAATAACAACGAACTAGATCAAAAGGAAAGAACTTTCCAACAAAACTTCAACTTGAGTAATAACTGAAGCTACTACTTGTATTATATATAAATAATGTGTCGAGTAACAAACAACAGATATGTAGCAAACACTATTTATAATGAAAAAAAAGAAATGCGAAAAACTCGGAATTGCTTTGAAAATACTAAAGACTGCACCGAATGGATAGATGATAGTTTACTCGTTACTTCATCGTTGTTTTTACAACGAAATTTTCCTGATACCACTGCAATCACTTATGTCATCGCAACTTATCCGGATAATCACTGTAGTCTTTTGTCATTAAAATTACAAAAAACTATTGCGCAACTTTCCCCAGCGGACTTTTTCAAGTTCATTTGCAATGAACTCTCTTTTTATGAAAGAGAGACTTTAATGCTTGATGAAAGTTATCGAAGAAAATCATTTCTTACAAATTGGAGACGAGTAGGTAAACATTGTGGTGAAAACATGGCTGCAGCTGGTTTCTATAACCTTGAAAAAGACAACGCTGTTCGATGTGTTTTTTGCCAAGGGGTATTACTAAACTGGAAGGATGAAGATGAACATCCGATGAAAGAACACGCTAAAAGTTTTCCGTTTTGTCGATTTGTTAGAGGATTTAACACTCACAATCGTCTGTATAGACCTAGGAAACTACTTGCAGATGAAATGAAAAACATCTCAATTGTCAAAAGTTATACGATGGAAGAACAAAAGACCAGAAGAGGAGATTTAACTGCAGAAGTATTACCTCTAGGTATATCAATTGATCGTGCTGATACACCACGTTTTGCTACTGAAACATCTAGAGAAGACAGTTTCAAACAATGGAAGGGTAAAGTCTCCATGAAACTCCTTTCCAATGCAGGTTTCTACTATACTAAGTTCGGAGATAGTGTAAAATGCTTCTTTTGCTCAGGTGAACTTAAAGAATGGGAAGAGAGTGATCTACCGTGGGAGGAACACTGTCGATGGTTCCCAGACTGTTATTTTTTACTCGGGAGTAAAGGTGAAGAGTATGTTGAGGATGTTTACATGCGAACGGAAAAAGGCAAAAGGTGTAAGCGACGGGTTGAAAAATATCGAGAAAAAGTAAAACAAATAACGCACAACAATGACACCGAAGAAATGAAACTTATTTGCAAAAAACTAGGATACAGTCAAAACGATATCGAACAAGTTTTAGTGTTAAATGGAAAACATTTTGAGCGAATAGGTTTTATGATTGAAGCCTTACATATTTTTGAAAATGATTTTACAACTGTTGAGAATTCGTCAACACTGTTAAAAAATGATGCTAAATCAATTGATTCGTTAAAAAAAGATAAAGATCAGACTAAGCAAAGCAAACTCGCTCAATGTGTGTCTGAGACGCATGAAAAAAAAGTAATTGCAAATCATATCTCTCTTCCATGTGGTCATCTCATTTACTGTAGTGAGTGTAAGGAAAAAGCACTTACTGAATGCTCATCAGAAGTAAAACCTTGCCCAATCGATGGTTGTCAGGTTGAAATTAAAGCATTTATGAAGATCTACATGAGCTAGCATAACAATTAACCTCAAAAAAAAAGAAAAAGTAATGAATGATTAAATAGGTGTTTCAATTTGAAAACGTATCATTCGCGTTTTGTAATTTAACGGAATAACAACAAATATGTTACGTGTTGAAGACTTTGCTCACCAAGAAGCTTCCGATGCTATAGGACCTAAGACTTTTTTGGCTGAGGTTTCTGATGAAATGTTGAGGATTTATTTTACGGAGGAATGTGTATACTGTGTACTAGGAGGAAGTTTTTACAAGCAAGCAACCAATCTATCGCTACTAAACTGTTACTGTTCACACGTTGATGACGAATGTATCACTTGTAAAAGATATGCTGAAATGGTTGAAGGTGCTACACCTACCAAAAAAGAATTGGGTGATGCTATCGACTGGATTGATAGAAGACAAGTTTTGAAAAATGCTAAAATGGGTTTTTTGGTGCATGATGAATGGATTAATGCTTTTTTGGATCTTTCCACTGATGATTTGAAGTCTCCCTTTTTGTTAACAAATTTGAGAGCACGATTAAATCCCTACCTATTACCTACTAGTCAGAGCAAACTGGCTTATCAACGACTAAAGGATAAATTACTTGCGATAGCGGAAGGATATCCATACGCTCACACTCTTGATGAAAAAGAAGACTCAGTCAACCCGATAATAACTATTGATTCGACAAATATATCTGAAGACTCATAAAAGAACTGCTACAAAAAAAGTTGCTTCATTTATCTCTGAACTACAGCAGAAACATGAGTGGAAAAACTCAAGGATTCAAGTCAATTGGTACATTGGCTGATTTTGTTCCTAAGTTCATAAGGACTCATTTTGAACACATTCCTTTAGAGCGTTCGAATCCTCTTTTTGTTCAACTCATCACCGAAGAAGTATTTTATTTTGTGTTAGGATTCAATCTAGTTCGTAAATCAATACAAAGCATGCTTTTGAGATGTAATTGTATTTCAAGAGCAAATCCTCTCGAATGCTTAAACTGTTCTAGGAGCTTTGATCCAAAAGTATGCTGTCCGCAAGCCAAGTTGATAGATTTTGAAGATCTCAAAAGAGCGATCGAACTGATTGATATAAAGCAATGTTTGAAAGATGCTGAACTGGGTGATTTGATAGATATTTCGATTTTAAGAGGTTTGACTTCATTTCGCTGGACAGAAACACATGTTCTTTTGTCTCAATCTCGATTGGAACCATACTTACATTTTGGTAACCACTTTGATGAGATTGTTTCACATCTTCAAAATCGGTTGAGAGAGCTGAACAAGCCGCTAGCCACTTACGTATAAATAGAAAAAACATCAAGAAAGAAAGTATTCAACTTTCAACACTGAAAGCGAAAACATTTTAAAAAATGAGCTGTGTATTTATCTTGCTACTGGCACTAACATTTCCCAATGTTAGTGGAGTATTCTATACCAACGAAATTGATGAATGTATAGCCGGAGCTATGGATAAAAATGATGTCTTGGTTTTTTCACCGTTCAAAAGGACTATACGATATAAAGATGAAAATGGAAAAAACTGTGTGCGACTCTACCCTCCTGACTTATTATATTGTGGTTTTTTCATCCCTCGAAGCGCTTCTTGGATCTGCAAGGACACAACTTCTACAGATTCTGTGCCTTGTGATACTACAACAAAATACGTTTTGAATCAAGCGGAATGTGAAATGGGTATTACAAATAATACGGAAGGACTTACTCAAAATACAAAAGTATATCGAAATGGGAGTTTATGTGCATTTCAATACAACCGCAGACGTGTGATCTGTCCAATAAGAAGACAGTTTGAGACATTCAAATTTGCATGCATGCAATGCGCTCATTCCGATCATTCGATCAACAAGGAGCCTACAGATACCCTGACCTGCAATACACCAACAAAATACACTCTGAATCAGGAGGAATGCGCAATAGGGGTTAAAAATAATACGGAAGGTCTTACTCAAAATACAAAACTATTTTGGAATGATGAATTATGTGTATTTGAATACAACACCTCACGTTTGATTTGTCCACCAACAGAAGAGTTTGAGACAACCAACTTTGCATGTGTGGAATGCAATCGTTTGACCAACGAGGAGCCAAAAATAGCTACTATCATCACTAACATCAATGGTATTAAAGGTGTAAATTTGTCATTTTCGAGTTTTGAAAGTTTGAAGTCTGTTCAAAACAAGATTATCATCAGTATCACATGTCAAGGAGATACCAAAGACAAATGCGATCCCAAGGTTATATATATAGAGCTTTAGTTGAAGCATATTAACCAAAGACCACCGAAATGCAAGACAATTAACTCTAGATGATGAAAGCATAAACTAGGTTAAAAGTCTCTCTCTGAATAAAAATGGAATACCGAATCTATCTTCTATTATTCCCAATCCTAACCAGTTATTGTCTTGCAACAGAGATACATCCATTCATTTTATCTCATACAGCTTCCGGATGTTTTCGGGGAATTCTTAATATGGAAGCGGTTGATTCAGTAACTCGTATTTTAAGAAAAAACTTAAAATATCGTATGCAAACACTCACATGTTTCATGGAACCTACTCTCCGACATAGAAGCTGTGACAATTATGATATGTGGCCTCAACACCACTTTGTTTGCAAAACTGATAAAGCTTTAAATTACATTCGTTTATATGACGAGGGATTACTACCTACGATTCGAAGAATAACTTCAATAATCACCACAACTCCGCAGGCAACGACAACAAAAACTACAAACAAACCAGTAGTTCCAGCTTTATCACCATCAATTCCATCTCTTCCACAAGCTCTGGGTTTAGTCGATTTAATTTTGGAGCAGGCAAGCCCTACAAACTCTACTATATACAATTCTGAAGAAATCGAAACTACTACTGATTGTGTGTGTGATAGATACATCATATGCGAAAACAATTCAGTATCAATTACAAATTCAACACCGTCGATTTATAGAGTTTTTATTTATAATGATTTGGAGGGTTTTTCAAAACTTTCTCTGTCTATATCGGAAAATAGTAAACTTAAACTTGAAGAAAATCTTCTCATCATCATTGAACCTGAATGTGATGATATTTCTTGTAAAGTCATCAAATACTTTACAAATTAAAAAGTTTTTATAGACTTTAACTCTATATATTCAACTTATTACACTCTATTATGATATCTATTTTATTACATTCTCCTTTTTTGTAAATTTGTACAATTAGATGAAATTTAACCATTTAGAGAATGATTTCTTTTTGCAAAAAATTAATGAAAATTGAATGAAATGAAAAAATATTTCACCAAATACCTCTTTTTTGTCAAAGAAAGGTGTAGAATAAAGAGCTCACTCAAAAATTGATTTCAATACAATGGACTACTGAATTATTATATCATTTTCAATCAGATATATGTAGATACATGCAAACGGATGAAAATCTCTCATCATCCACTTTTTCATTTGAAATGATATTGGAACTATTTCAAGCTCACAATATTTAACATGTTCTCTTTATGTATCCCTACTTATTATACAATAAATGTATATATTCACATATTGTTTCATTTTTAATCATTGGATTTATTCAGTGTAGATGTATCTGTAGAATTATCAAAACTTAAATGTCATACATTCAAAATCTATATGCCATATAAGTTCAAAATAAGTGAAAAACTAATCAAAAACTCAAATGCCACTTAAATGCCACTCAAATGCCACTCGAATGCCCTTCAAATGAAATACAATAAAATACGATATAAACTCGGCGAATTCATTCAACGCCGTAACCCATTGCCTAAACCCCAAGGTGTAATCCTCAAAAAAACACTTGGTAGGGAGATCTGCTCATATATTACTACTCATGAGCGATGTCATAGAGAGTTGTCGGCAAACAGCGTAGTCAAGAATATCCAGTCACTGCATAACTGAAGTATACCTGGGATAGCAGACTATACTGGGTTGCATTCACATGGTTATGCAATGCATTTTCACTGATATTGCTGTAATTTTCAACAGAACATTAAATGCTACAAGTCATTGGAATACACTGCATCAAACTTTCATTGTCAACTTTAGGAGAGATTTTACCACTGAATAAATTTTGAAACTGTAGAGTTTGTGTAATGTTAGCAGCTAAATTGAATTGCCAAACTTCATTAGTAGGGCATAGAAAGCACGCGCAGTCGGTTAGCCTGTGGGCCACTAGACACTGTGGGCCGCAAACAATATAAAGTATTGGAGTTATCTACCTTAGAAGAACTTACTCGACCTGTTGTTTTCACGAAGCTTGATGTGCGCATTAGATGCAAGCTAGCTTTAAACTTCTCATACCAATGAATGAACGACAGCTGCATTGAATATAACACACAACTAGAACTTACACAAAATATTGTATCTGTTGGTAGTAGCTGACTGTATCATGCAAATCTCTCACACTTACACAGAATATTGAAAAATTGTTGATTCGAAAACCTCGTGTTCATGATTGACCAGCTGTGAAAAATGTATAAAGAAATTAAGTCGGAGTAGCTTGTATTATTCACTTATTTATACAGACAGCTATCAAACTTTCATTTTACAACAGTTCCAATTAGCAGTAGACGGTGAACTCCTCTGGGTTACATATGTGACCTACTGGTTACATATTCTTGTGATTTTAAGTTTGTGCTCAGAAAGGAGCTACGAGCATTGCCACATGAAACACACCAGTGAACCTTTTGCTCTAACCTACATAGATAATACGTCAGCAGTGGAAAACTCACTGATTTAACACATAAGTCCAAATCTTTCTCACACATGTCAAGTGTAGCTTCTGTTTTGCTTGTGTAATTCTCTAAAGACCGATCGTCTTACTTTCTATGAAATGGTTACGTAAATGTAAAAAAAAGCAAGTTTATTTCTTACCCCTGGTGAGAGTTTACATTTCATAACCAGAGTTCTGCAGCTTTTTTGTAGCCCCATTTTTACAAGCAGCTTTTTGGAATTCAATTTTTTCAAATAACAGCAGCAATAGTGAGATAGGATTAGTATGAACTGCTATCATCCACAACTTTACTCTTTTAGACATGGATAACTGGATTGGATGAGAAAGGTAGAAAGCAATGATCAAGGTTTTCTAATTTTTTTGCAACATTTGAGTTGTTTTGCGTCTGTCAAAGCATTTAGTCAACAGACAAAAACCTCATAAATATTGCATATGTACAGATATGATATAATATGATTTTTTTCATCCGACTGCATAAATCAATATGAAGCGAAAAAACCGGGTAAACAAATTTTACACCTTTTGTTGTGTTTAGGTGGTAACTGCTGTTTCCGCTTAAGACTGTTGTATTTCTTTGCAAAAAAAGTTGGAGACACGACTTAGTACACAAGTCAACAAGTTGTTGTTTACTACCTGCTTGGCTTGCTGGAGGCATTCACCTATTTCAGTTGCATCAAGCGACACTTTCCACCAGTATGATTTTCTATCGGTAGGATTCCTGTTTTCCAAAAAAACAACATTTGCACATAAAGCAGACTTGCTGCTTTACCAAAATGTAAACAGCAATTATATTTCCTTGGCTGACTGCTGTCCTCTTGCAACTTCATTTTTACAAAAGTGTACACATGATTAATTTATTTTCAAATAAGTTCACATATATTTACCATAGTGAAAATCACAATTGTTTAAAAGTTGTCAAATAAAATTATTACAATTTTACAAGTATCTGCTATGTAAGTTACTCAAGACCTTATTGATTTCTTTATATTCATAGCCTATCTTACTGCTCTGGAATATTTTAAACTTTTGATATTCTTGGTTGCCAACTATTCAGTAACTTATTTATAGTACTACCACAACAAGCTAACGTTAGGTAATGCATTTGATCAGACTCCAGCAATGTTTGGACAAAATTATTGCTTTCAGAGTTTTCAATAAACAAATTTGAAAGTTGCACATACTAAAAACGTAAATTCTGTGCCACTCATGTTCTTATAAAATATCAATTCGGCAATAAAGCCAAAGATATACACAGTTTTCCTCTTTAAGTACTTGTCCCTTTCCTTTCCTCTGAAGTGTTTTCCATCATACTCAAAAACATAATTGCCACATCTTTTAAAGAATATAATCTTAACATTGCCATCAATGTTTGACAGTGATAGTTTTAAACATTTGGCTTTTTTATAAAACTTACTGTTGGTCCGATCCCAGCTGGAGTTGTCATGGCTCTGTTAGTTGTAATTTTCATGATTGAACAGCTCAACTTGTAAGATTGCTGACATGTAACCAGTGCATGATGTTTACAGTTTCCCAACTCCTTCAGCTCTTTAGTGAATTGAATCAAGTTTCTACACAAACTTTAAACGTTACAAGCTATTGGGTGATGCAGCCGAAAACTGCCATTGGCAGCTTTAAAAGAGAGTTTACCACATACTAAAATTTGAAACATTGTAGAGATTGTGTAACGCTAGCAGCTAAATTGAAGTAATAAACTTGATTATTAGGGCATGTAGAGCGCGCATAGCTGGTTAGCCTGTGGACCAATAAGGTAAGTGTGACAACTGTGCTAATACTAGGCAAGGGCAAAAAAATAGATTATGGGGTTTATCTCCCTTAGAAGATAATATTAAGCTATTTTGTGGCTGGTTGGTACACATCATTTACACACTGCGCACACTGTCTATTCATGATTGAGCAGCTGTGAACAAAAAATCTATCGCATTACAATATAGTAAAGTAACTGTTTTTACCAGACGGATTCAGTGAAGAAATTTTGAAGAAGAAATTACAAGCGGAACTATTTTGTATAATTCACTCATTTATACAGACAGGTATTGAACTTTCATTTTACAACAGTTAGAATTAACAATAGATGGTGAACTCCTCTGGGTTGCATAAGTGACTTACTTTCTGGCATATCCTTGTGATTTTAAGTTTTTGCCATGAAATGAGCTACGAGGGTAGCCGAATGAAATGCACCAATAAATTTTTTGTTGCTACCTTCATATATCGAACACACTGACTTAACGCATAGGACCAAAACTTTCTCACACATGTCAAGTGTAGCTTCTGTTTTGCTTGTGTAATTTTCTAATAACTGATCATCTTACGATCTTCCCAATGATTAGGTAAGTGCAAAAACTCCAGTTTATCTCTTACCCCTGGTGAGAATTTACATTTCATAACCAGAGTTCTGCAGCTTTTGTGCAGCCTCATTTATACAAAGAGTTTTTTGAATATAGTAAGATAGAAATAGTACGAGCTGCTATCATCTACAATTTTACCCTTTTAGACACAAATAACTGGAACTTTTTAGCAATTTAGAAAGCAATGAACGAGGTTTTTTAGTTTATAAGCAGAGTTTTGATATTTTGTGTTTCTGTCAAAACTTATATTCAACAGCCTGACAAGTAACACATATATGATGAAACAGTTGTTTAAATGACAAAAAATCGCAAATCGAGAACGTTGTAATTATCATTCGCCCACTTTACATCATTGGCTTTCTACAACCCTCTAAAGCTTGCAATATCACATCCAATGTGATTGATCTGTCGCACATCTCTACAGTTGAGCTCTGACTTTTGCTACAAATGAACTATTGCTGCATCTGAGCCACATAAGTGTTCCAACTACTATATGTAAAATCCATGTTGCAAGTTAAAAGATTGCGACACAATTTTATATCAGGATTACAGTAAATAACTTTTCATACACACTCAGATAATTAACTTTATTTTGTTTGCGGAGAATGTATAGTTTATTCATTTGTAACTACTTAGTCTACTGTAAATGAATGCTGCAGTAAAATAACTTGCTCCATCTCAAATGATGAGTTATTTTTTATTAGGCCCAACAACATAGTTGCATATTTGTGAACTCACCAGCGCAGATTAGTAAAAAACATGTAAACTCTCAATCTGAAAGTTTCACAAAACTCACAATTTCTTCTCTTAAGCTATTTCGCAATGAAAGAGAATACACTTCTACAATGGCATTGGTAATGCCTAGTAAAAGCGTATAGGGCATTTTAGCTTGAGATGAAGGGTTCAAGCAGAGTAGTTTTACAGTTAAAAACTGTTTTGTGATTTAATTTTTACGTCATAAATCCGTGAGTATATATTGAATGATTGATTGCTACACCCTTTGATATATTACACCTCGCGAGTCACTTGTAAATCACATAAATTCACATATTTTATTTGTCAATTCTTATTCCTTTTCACAGGTTCAGACAGAATGAGCCCCTTAAAAAGCTACTTATAACTGGTAGTCGCAGTTTAATTAAGTTATCACAAATGAGCCTAAACTACTTGTACTTGCGTGTACTTTTAACTAAACACTTCTTTTTGTATTTTATGTTGAACTTTTTAAAACATATACATGTATACCAACTTGACTCTATGAACATAATATATGTAAAAATGAAGCGAAAGATGAAAAACTATCAGAACTATTTTTTCATCTGACTACTTAGAGAGATATGAAACAGAAATAAACCAGTGAAAACAAGCTTTACACATATTGTACAGTTTAAATGATAGCTGCTGTTTCCACTTTGGAGTGATGCAGTTCTTTGCAAAGAAAAGAGCTGAAAGCATAGTTTAATACTGACAAGTCAAGTGATTCTTGTTTACTACTTGCTTGGCTCGCACCTCATCGATTTATAATGGAGTCACTCATCTATTTTAGTTGCATTCAGCGACACTTTCCACAAGTATGATTTTCTTTTGCCAAAACATTCTGTTTTCCAAAAAAACATTTGCACGTAAAGCAGCCATGTTTTTCTGAACCGGGACAAGCAGGGATAGGACCAAGTGCAATTGAACTTTTATTTGAATTTTGAAATGCTGTATTTTTTCAATGTTTACGTATTTGAATTTTTGTTTAATTTTTGATGTTTCAACACTGGGGCGTTTGCGTTTATATTTGAATTTAAATGATTTCAACTATAGTTATTTGAATTTTATTTAAATTTGAACGCTTTCAGCTACAGGTATTTGAGTTTGTATGTGAATGTTTTCAACTACTGGTAGTTGAATTTTCATTTGAATTTAGTAATTTAAATTTTAAGGCATTTGAATTTTAACTGAATTTGAAAAGATATGAATCAAAGTATTTGAAAATTTATTTGAATTTGATAGTATATATTATGGGTATTTAAATTTTAATTGAATCTGTTATTTGGATTTAGTCTTTTCCCTGGTGACAAGTGATTATAATTCGTTACCTGACTGCTGCTTTCTTGTCACCCCATTTCTACAAACCATAAACATGATTAGTTTATTTTCAGATAAGTTCATATATTTACCACAATAAATATCACAATTGTTTAAAAGTTGTCGAATAAACTTATTACTATTCTACAAAGGTTTGCAATGCAAGTTACTCCTGACCTTATTGGTTTCTCTACATTTATAGCTTAACTAATGCTCTGGTATATTTTAGACTTGTGATATTCTTGGTTGCCATATCATTCAATGGATTTTCTATAGTACTACCATTGCAAACCTACATTAGGTAATGCATTTGATCAGATGACAGCCATGTTTGGGCCAAGTTGGTGCCTTTAGAATTTTAGATAAACAAGTTTGGAACTTGCGCCTACTGGAAGTGTTACCTAAACTATGTGCCACTGATTGATTTATTTATTTTCTCTCTCAAAACATCAGTTTGTTATTTAAGCCAAAGACAGTTAAAGTTTCTTTTCTTCAAGATCTTGTAATAGAATGATATGCATTTCCTCTCCCTTTAGGCGCTTTCCATTGTACTCAAAAACATAATTGCCCCTTTTTTTAAACTAAATTTTAACATTGCCATCAATTTTTTACAGTAGTAGTTTTGAACCTTTGGTTTTCTATGAAACTTACTGTTGGTCTGACCCCAGCTGGGGTTGTCTTGGCTTCGCTAGTTGTTATTTTCAGATTTGAGTAGCCTCACCCGTTAGATTGCTGACATGTAACCATTACATAATGTTCAGAGTTTCCTAACTCCAGAGGCTCTTTAGTGAGACGAAATAAGTTCCAACAATAGCGGATTTAAAGGCCACTAAAGAACTACACAATTGTCGATCGTAATTCAGGTATATTATCAAAAAATAGGGTTTTGCAAGCCATTGACAGTAAAAGTGTCCACCAGCAACTTTTCACACATGGAGATTTTATTTGAATGAGTGTATGTAGTAGTTCAATAGCTGGGAGATTGAAATGAGGCAGGGGTACAAAATGTGGGTTCCTTAAAAACTTATGTATTTTGATTATCCATCTCAAGCTTGAGTGGTCCCAAGCTGATGACGGTCCAGGCTCATCTCTGTTGGTTCTATTTAGTTAATAGGACTTGGTCCGAATTTATTTTTAATAAACTAATTCTCGCGGACTTGATGTCTTGGCAGCTTTCCTGCTGGAGGAGTTACTTTCCATAATGCAATATATGGTTGTAATATCAGCAGCAAGTAGAAAACTACTTACTTCAGATAGTTGCAGTGAAAAACATACACCACTGAAATGAGAATCGATGCCTGCGGAGTACATTCCAGGTTCCTCTAGCAAAAGTTATGCATTAATTATTCATTAAAGCTTTATATAGATAAATTCATTCCAGTTATACATAAAAAATAATGATAACTGCGATAACTATATTCATCATTAGATTATTTACATTGATTTATGTTCTTTTTTAATTTATTACCTACAGGTGAGCAACGATACTTATTACTTAATCAGTTGCACTGAACTCGTTTTGTTGCGCTTTGTCCTTTAAGATTAAACATTATTGCTATGTACATTTTTTCAAACAGTTATAGTCAATTTCGCTTTCTTTTTACCATCGATTGGTTATATGGCGTTGAAACCTGTTTGAATTGGGAGTTGAAAACATCACCAACAAATTGTTTCTAGGTAGCTTATTAACTTTGTTTCTTCCGAGTGGTGAACCTGAATTGAAATTGCGCCAAATTCTTGCAAAGTGGAAACAAACATTCAATATACATACCATTATGTTTACCAGTAGCAAAATAATTTAGAATACATCTAATATCAGAAGTTTCATCTTTTACAAGAATTCAAATGCCAATATACTGTGTTGTCCAGAGGTTAAGAATAGGGCACATACTATCAAACATCGTTCATATCCAAGTTTTTATTTATGTTTAATGTTTGCATATATTCTACAATGCACTTTTCTCACAATCAATCACCCAATATTTGTCATCATGGCATTTTTTCAACCTAAATTGATAGACTAAAATCAATTTCTGTGATTCGACCCAATTGACAAAACTGATTTGTAATTTTACTAACAAAAACACTTCGAACCTTTTATTGCCAAATCTCTTTTGCCAGTTTAGCAGCAGTTTGTTTACGGAAAAGACATTGCATAAGTCAGTAATATGATATACCTCTAATGTATTCAGTTCCAGCAAATCAATGTATTTGCTGCGGATTGCATGCTGCACTCATCAGACAAGTGTGTGTTTTGTCTCAAGTTGGGGTATAAAAGCAAGAACGAAACTAACAGGCAATCACTATTCTTATAGGTTTCCGACAAGCTGAAAAGCCCCATCACATTCAAAAAGGTGAGTCTGGATATCATACCAATTTCTTTCTTCTAATATTCAGCAGGAGGCAATGAACAAGGCTGTGAAACTGCTTGTCATTTTAACTAGACTGGTATATGGAAACTTAAAAAATACTGAGAGGGTTTTTTTAGTTAGCTCAATTTTATTAAATGCTGGTTTTAGTTTTAAGATTCACAGTAGACTTGAAGAAGTTTATTGCTGTTTGGGTAATCGCTTTGATGACAAACGGTTACCAGTAATACTCTAAGACTCCAAGAATTTGAAAGTCTTTATAAAGTTTAAAAGCTGTTTGATATCTTACCACTGCATATTTATTATTTCTTATTTCAAAACTTGATACAACAATGTTATTGGAACTTTGGTTACTTTCTAAAGCACAGTATCAAAATCAAAGCATTAGATCTTTAAAATATGTGGGCAGCCATCTTGAATTTTATATGTTGCATTTTATTATGTGTTTTATATATTATATGTTATTTTATATATTTTTTCTAATTTACAGACTTAACTTCACTGGTGCGAAGCTGTTGACATGGGTATTGTAATTGGGATGAGAGTGTTTTGTGGCTTACTACTGATCCAGGCAACTATTGCAGGTAATAATTACAGAGTTTCTAGCTCTACCAGGATTTACGTTATAGTAAGTTACATTACAGAGCATAACCCTTTGTTGTAAATTCAGCGTTATAGTGTGTATGTAACTAGAGCAGCATGAAATAAGAGTTTGCTGACTCGTTTTATTCCAATTGACATGAAAAAAACAAAAATTTTCTGTGATACTGACAATTCACTATCAGAAGACTTGCCTATTTGTGTATCAGCAATTGTTATTCAGCTGTTGTCAATTATGAACTAAGGCATTCATGCTAGGTTAACTTTAGTACCAACTGTCTTTGCAACCAGGTGTTAGTTAGTGAAAACATATTCGCAAACCTTATATTTGACGGAATGTGTAGTTTGGTGTGTTTAAAGGGCCTATGACGCCTAATTTGAAGAGGATTTGATTTAATTTAAACTTTCTGAGGTTGAAATGTGTTCAGAAAAATTATCTGGAGTTGCCCTCTCACTAGTAAGACGATTCCTATAGACGCAGTCAGCACTTGCCAAGACGCCTTTTTTTCTCGAAGACGCACCAAGTTATATAGAGCTATAAAGCGAGTTTTCAAAAATTTGGCTTGTTCGCATAGAAATAGGGCGTCCTAGATATTAGTTTTGTGCAGAGACTCTTTTGACTGCAAAAAAATGATATTGCAACAAATTTTAATTTTTTTGGAGCTGTTTTTCTTAAGTCAGCAATTTGTTTTATCTTTGGTAAGCTCACTATTATGTATACACTGGCGTTCACGTGATAGTGTTTGTCATCAAAATGAAAAAAATAATGAAATTTTTTTATCAAAATAATAATTTTCATGTGAAAAATTAATCAAACAATAACATTAGTATACTTTCATGATAATACTAGGTGGAAAAAAACAGTGCCGAAATTGTATTTCCGGCGTTGTTTTTTTTTACAACAACGATAATAATTAAATCTGAAATACCGGCTATCTTTCCAAGAAAAAACTTCAAAAGCACTAAATAATAATAATTAAGATTTTTGAAAAGTAGTTTGGAACTGAAAGAGTAACAAAAAAGGTACAAACTACTTGCTGTAATATACTATATAATATCATAATGCAGATAGCCCCTACTGCAGAACGCATTGTCATAGACCTCCATAGACCTCTGCATGATACCTATTGGTGTTTTGTTGACGCGAGTGAGTTTTCTCAATAGTTTTACAATGCTTGATGAGAAAACAACTCTACACACAAAGTGCGTCTTAAAAAGCCCGTCCTAAGCCCTTTAATCCCTCAACAACTAAAGCCTTCATTGGGTCAAGGTATATTGTAATAGACTATTCAAAACTTGGTATAACTGAAATACCTGTAGTTTATGGTTTCAATTGGTTGCGAAGGTACACCTTTCAAACCACATGATAGCAACAAACTATCCTTCTAACTTTTGGCTGACGGTTTGATGGGAAATAGTTTGCAGTTGTTAAAGTTTTGATTTTCTGATATGGGTAATTACCTAGTTCATGATATTCTTATTCAAAATGTTTCTTGATGGTTTATGAAGCACTTTACCTACTACGATAAAATTCAAAACCATTAATAATACAGTCCACTACTAAGCTAATTGTTATATAGATGCATAATGTAGCTATTGGATTAGTGCAAGGTTAAGGGTAGCTAAAGGATTGTGGATAGCTCGAGGGGATTAGAAAGCTGGGGAGACACTTTTGGAGTGGCCACACTGGGTGGTGGTTGTGTTGTGCTGGAGCTTCTATATATACCTAGTGAGTGGTATAACACTAATCTTTTGTGAGTTTCTATTACAAAAATGCACCACCTGTCTCATTAACAAACAAAAAATGGGGTTGGGATAATATTTATTGGCCCTGAAGTTTTCTGACAAGTCTTGACGTTCAGAAGATTGATTTTTTAGGATTTCTGTTATTATTTACAGTATTAATTATAAGAAATTACGTTTATTTAACTATCAATTAACAATTTGGTGCCGGGATGACATTTATTGGTATTGAAGTCCTGAAAAACTTTTAAGAGTTTCTCAGGATAGATGTCGTACATTAACAAGAAACTGTAATCGAGTGCTTACAATTTTATTAGTGTAAAATCTACAACTGATTTTTTTCTCCCTGTACTTCTTGCAACCAGAAGGATGATGTTGGGATGGCATCCATTGGTCCTGAGATTTTCTGTGAAATCTTGAGGAGTTCCTGAAAAGTTATTTTTAGGAAATTAAGCTATTGCTTACCGCATTGATTTTAAAATTTTACAACAATTAAGTTTTTAGGTTCATTCAACTATTATTTGAAACGTTTTGTTATTATTAAACAAGTAAATTTGATGAAGTTTATATGAGATTAATTAAAAAACCATGAGAAAACTTTGAGAAAATTTTACGTTGGTCTATGGTGCTTAAACTTTGACGGAGGTTTTTATTTTGCAATGCCTTCAAATTTAATTGCTAAAAATTTTTGCCGAAAGCAACCATTCAACTGAATTTTTATTCTCTGGATTTTTAAAGTACTCCTTTCTTTCGTATTCTTTCACAAACAATAAATGTCTGAGAGCGCTCTCCATCACTGAAGCATCAATGAGTAGACTTATGACTAGTTTACTTACTTAAATCAAACTACTAGCTATATTGAAACAAATTGTTCTCCTAATTAGCATTTAGCCACATGAGTTTTCTAAATATTTCCCAGCTCCTTTTTATAGTCTTTTTTACTGTTATATCACATTCTCCCCAGCTTCCCTTAAACTACACTGGTCCTCCGACCCCAAGTTTGATATTGCTTTACTGTTCTTTTTTTAAATGCCCTGTTATCGACTATTTTTCTTCAATAGTGCAAAAAAAATTATCAATTAATCTGCTTTTTTTTGTAGTTGGAGTTAAATTCCAAAAATTTGCTATTTTTTAAACAAAAAGGTTAAAGTTGACATGTTTGTGTTATATTTATTTACTATTTATTGCATTTAAGCAACGCTCTTTTATAAATTGTTCACTAGAATTTCCAAACAAGAAACAGCACTTACACAGGGTCTAAATACCTAATTGTTGAAACCTATAGCTTCCAACCTCAAAAAAACATGCATGGAAGTTGAATGGCTTGGTTCTTTAGCAACAACTCGATTTTTAAACAACTAATTTCTGGTTCCTAAATACCTTCACCTTCTTTCCAAAGACCAATTTTTATTTTTAACTACTTTAAGCCTCCGAAAAAATAAAATGCTCCAAAACTTGAAATAGCTCAACAATATTCTATCATAGTGCAAAGCTGTATCACAATCTGATTTCTACTTTCTGTTTGTACTACACATAGAATGGATCCTTAAGCATTCCACCCTGCCGGAATATTCAGATGAGAAACCAGATACATTCAGAGTTGATCTGTCATTGGAAAATCAAGTTGATGATTTAAAGGATATTTCACTTTTACTAAAACAGAGCCAAGCTGTACCATTGAAACTTCCATTATATGGTGCTGGTGAAAATGGAGAATACATCCAGAAGGACTTGGTGCACCTAAAGGTAGAAATACAAAATCTTTGGAAACAAAATATTAAACATGAAAAAAACCAGTAACAGAAGATTGCTACAATGCAACCATAAATTGTCATCAGGCGTGACCCACTAAAATGACTAGCCAAGTCTTTGACCAACATTGGAGGCAATCTTTGCATATATCTTGCTTTTAATATGTTATGTTTTGTTAGTGCTTTATTGATTGGGAGTTGTGTGCTCATGTGTTAACAGCGAATTTAAATGTAGGCCTATTTCATTGGAGGGACAGTTTAACGAACAAGGTTCTTGTGTTGGTTTTGTTGGCTAAAGCTATAACGACAGCTTCAGCTATCAAATGGTCCCAATTGCAAAGGCTATAGTATCAACTACACTATTTGGCCCATAGCTTGTTACCATTTCGCTCCGATAGCATTAGTTTGGAGAACTTTTCTTACAATAGTGAAACTCGTCATTCATGAGCAGCCATATTGTTGCTGTTATTGCCTATTCTATCTGCATTCACATGAAATAAATGGGATTTTTGCCCTACAATTCAGCAGCGCTAATAACTGTACTGAAAATCATCAAACTTACGATTATTATCGCTGCAATAATTCATTTTTTCAATAATCCTCATATGTTTTATTATTAATTATACTGTAAAAAGTTGTAATTGTTTTATTAAAACTCAAACTACACATGACTTTCCGGTCAGTTCTTGTGGAAAATATTTAATCAGTTTATATTAATGATGGCAATCATTAGGATGATTAATGACGAGCATTGTCTAACCTAAACACATTTAATACTTTATATTACCAATACCATTGGCACGCCAGAGTTGTATCGAAAAAAATTACAGTGTTTGTTTAATGTTGTGGAGGAGATGCACGAGAGACAACTTCATTTGACAAATTTATTACAACTTTAACATTGACCTACATATTATGTAACAAGTAGCTAGTGAATACCATGAGTAGACAACTTCTTTGTTTCTACAATTATCCCTTTGTTTAACAGCTACTCACTTTGTTCTCATAACTACGAATTTGATTATCGTAAGAGAAGTTCTCTAAACTAATGCTATTAGTGGGAAATGGCATCAAGCCATAGGAAAAGAGGGTAGTTGCTACTACAATCTTTTCATGGAGGACCATTTGGTAGCCGAAGCTGTCCCTTTCGCTTATTCCACCGAGCCCAACACAAAACCTACATCCTCTAAATTATTCATCCAATGAAATCCATTCAAATTCTCTGCGGAAATAGCACATGAGCATACAACTCACAGTCAATCAGCCATTAACATAGCACAAGATGCTCAAAACACAAAAATGTACATATATTGCCTCAAATGTTGGCCTAAGACATAGTCTACCAAATGACTGATAACAGGAACTGAAAGTCTTACTTTTTCGGAAAAAAATTGTTACGGCAACTGTTTGACAATGAGCTGTTACATTTTTGTTACCAAGTCGAATGATATAACAATCAATCGACTAGGCTATTTTACTGATATAAATGATGCAAAAGAAATCAGTGGTGATGCCTTGAGGACAGCTGCAAAACATTTAAGTTAACTTTCTACAATTTAGGTTAATAAAGTAATTTAAAAAAATAGAAGAACTCTCTAGCTGTAGTTTTTGTCATGTTAGTGAGAGACAGGATGTTTGAGCAAAACTCAAAGCCACATGTTTTTAAAACACAAAACATTTTGTAGGACGTCACTTACTACAAGGATCTAAACAATCAAGCAGCCATCTCGTTAATAAATGTGGAAGGAGGAAAATACGCAATGGTAAGTGTTCACTATCAAACGCTTTGAGAGGTTTCACATTTTTTTTATAAAATCCAAGTTAAACGAGTGAAATAACCAACTGCAACAGATGCAAAACGTATTTTTAAGTTCACAGAATGACCAAATTGCAATATCGACTATCGGTTTGTTAGATAACTGTCTTAATGGTTTCGCGGTGTTGGGATGACATCTATCGGTCCTGACTTTTTGGGAAATCTTGAAAAAGTCCTGAGGATATCTGTTTTGGCGTTTGTGCTATTACTCACCATGTTCATTTTAAAATTGTAGAACAATTAACATTTTATGTTTGTCTAATTATTAATCAACATTTTTTGTTCTGAATAACCGATTTAGCTTAATTAAGTTCATGTGAAAACTAATTAAAGGTAAATAGGAAATCTTGATGATTTTTTAGAGCTTCAGAACCGGGGATGATATAACAGCACCGGTTTTTCATTTTCTCTATATGCATGCCATCGGAAAACATTACGCTTTCTACAAAAAAAATTATCTCACATGAAGATGTGATCATATGGTTTGTTAAATCCTATTACAATGAAAAATTGTGAAACAGGCCATAAGTTAAGTTTGTTGTAAGCCAGCATTTTATTTATGTAGGAAATATTTGTGGTGAAAAGTTGTATCTAATTTTTTTGCTTATGCCTGAAAGAGAAGCTAAGCTTTTGTAACCAAAAAAATAGAAAAGTTTTCACCGATCTAAGAATACATTCCAGTCTTTTTAATATGATTTAACAGAGTGTTATATTTTCAGAAAGGAAGTTTTGTGGCTAATAGCGAAATGTATGATGTGGAGCCTTACCATCCCACCATACACAAACGTAGCCTGGGAGCCAAGCATGGAGATCATATTATTAAGAAGCGAGAGGCACCAGAAGGTTCCGGTCACATGGATTATCTTGGTAAAAAGAAAAATAAAGCTTCATAAGTTTTTTTTAAGTCAAAATGTTCACCCATTTATTTTACATCCAGCTCCCAAAACATGAAATGCCTTCATCTCATCAATGTTTTTTTAGAACCAAAAGACAACGCTTTTGAAGAGTGGAAAACTCTCAAAAAGTTGGGGAAAGTGAAAGTGTCAAAAACCGATGTTGACGGACAGTCTGTTCCACATTATACAGTAACAGTTTTTGTGGCTATTGACTTTGATCTCTACCAACAGTGAGTATAATAAGTTTTTTGTTTAAAACTTTGAATAATAGAGAGAATAAAACATTTATGATCTTGAACTGTTTTTAGGCTAATAGCCTCATACAACAGACTGGGCGGTCCTGGAGCTAATGCCATGGAGTACATCTGCTATTTCATTGGTCAACAGATAAATGAAGTAGGTCAAACCCGTGTAGCTTAAGGTTTTTTTAGGTAGATTTCAGCTCATGAAAACTGTATACGATTGGACTTATTAATTTATGAAAAATTTCTAACAATATTGCGACTTTTGATGTTTGCTCAAAGCTCTAATAAAAATGTTTACAGTTGAACAGTTACAGTTTGCAGTTACCACTGTTATTGATGTAAGTGCCTTGCCAATTCTCAGTGCAAGCAATAACCGACATATATACACTGTGTGATATAGGTCAGCATTAGATATGAATGCATAGACACAACTACAGTATCAGGAGTCAATGACTGGACCATGAGTGTGTCATTTGTGGGACTTTATGTAGAACAGGTAAGTATTGATACAGAGTGATACATAGAATGTGTAGAACATGTTTTTGTTAGAACGACTTGGAAATATTTTTTTAATGTATTTTCTAAGTGTAGCTAACGGAACACTGTGTGTTACAATTATACATGCCTTGCACAGATCTGAAAATCTGACTGAGCGTGTGTGTGGGGTGCGCGTGTGTGTGCGCGCGCATCGCCAGCTTATATGCAACTTGGCAATAGTAAATGTGTTTCAGAGGTGATAAAAATAGCAAGCATATTGTGTTTTCATAGGCTATGAAACAACATGTTTTAACAATTGCGTGTGTTTATACATATACTTTTTGTCAGGTAGCCATGAAAATAAGTATGTGAACTTTTTGTAGTTTATTTATTGAAATAGATTTTTTGCTTTAGAAATACTCGCAAGAACACTCACATGAAAAATACATAAACCCGTGCTCTTTCTTTGATTGTGGTTATTTTATCAGCAGAGGTCTGTAGATTGCGCTGCTGTTTATCTGGTATGTTCGGTAAAAACCAAGTTACTTTAGCTGGAAAGTGTGCATATCAAAAAAGTCTCTAATATTTTAATCATTTCAGCCAGTTTGATGAAATAGATGATTGGGAGTTGTCTCCACCAGAACAAGCTTTACTATTTAGCAAATGTAAAACAGGGCTTTATTTTAGAAATGCTTGAGTCGCCGCATTAAAAGTATGCTTAAATAGTTTGCGAAGTTAAAATTTCCTGTGTTTTTCCCATTTCTGACTTTTCTTGAGAGAGAATATTTGTGAAATTTTCATAACTTCAGTGTACACTTTCATTGTGTTGACATTTTTTGCCGTGAAGTCCTCGTAGACTAATTGATAGCCAGGAATCACAATATGTAGGTAAAAAAATGCTGAACCTTCTTTTCTCGGTTTATGAATGTGCTGTGCAATAAAAATGACTAGATTGCTTTCACCCTACAATGGTTGCTAACCTTGATCTGAGTATATATTATGTAGCAGTGCAAACCATTTGTGCCATTCAATCGTCAACATAATAGCTAGTTATAATATTAAATGAACAGCAACATTTGATGATATTCTGTAACTGGACGAATCAGCAAACCATTATTTGTGTAAACATGTCACTCATTGCTACTATTTATCATTATTAATGCTCTTATAAGTATTTATTTATGCTTTTCAGTTTAAGAATAATCGATATACAAGATCATACTACATCATAATATTATTGCTGTCATAAATTATTAGCATCATTATTTATTATGATCTTCATTCAGCAATTACCAATTAATACTATTTTGAAATGCATTTTAAATTTAACATAATATTTTACACAAGAGCACTATCAAAATTCGATTATAAATGTCGAAAGTAATTATATTAAATTTTACAGAACATTATTCTGACTTAAAAAGTAAAATTAAAAGTGGACAAAGATAGTTACATTAGTTATCATTTGTTGAAGTAGTACATGCATTATCTTTATAACACCTAAATTAGAGCTGTAAGGTTATTCTCCTCATGCAAATTCGGTTTTCCAACAAGGAAAACCCAACAAATCGATTAAAACCGGTTGCAGTGACACGACACATTTACGGTGTTTTTCGGTGACCCTTCACCTCAGTTATATCGGTTAACCAGTAGTTTTTTGGAGTTGCCCACCCTTAATTCTAAAGCTCAATGAGAAGACAACTCCAACTACCTGACAGTGTTTTTCAAAAACAATCAAAAATTTATTTCCAATGGTCAATAGGCTACAGCGTAGTGTTTTGTATCGCAATGTAGTAACATAGTGTGGACAGCGGAACTCCCCCTCTAATGATTATATAAAACAAGATAATCTGGCTACGTTATTACGATCGTTGCTGGGTTCATTGCTGATTGACTGACTCTGAGCATCTACTTTTTATTAGGGCTGTCAAAGATTAAGAATTTTTAATCTTAATCTTATTCTTAATCTTTTTCATTAATCTTAAATTAATCTTATTTTTTAATCTTATGTATTCATGTGATGTAAATGCAATGATGCGGCAGTAAAGTCATCATCCATCTACCTGCAGGCTTGTAGAATGAGATTAGCAAACCTCAATTCAAACTCAATATGTATGTAGGTATTTATGTATGTAAGCAACTGTGCACGAAACTTTTATTGAATGCAGAACTGAAAAGGAAGGAAACAAACTAAAACATAGTTGCGATTTAAAACTTTGATATTTACAGTACATGTTCAGGCAGGTACAAAGTGTAGGCACACAAGATTGGAAGAAAATAAGATTGTCGGATACACAAGTTAACGGAAACTTGAGTATCGAATGTGAACAAAGAATATACTTTTATCTTTGGCTTATATTAATATAACATAGAAAACTATTATTTTTTATTTTTTCACAAAACCTGCTACTCTCCAAAACCTTTATGAGGAAAAAAGAGCAAACCCTTGGATATACCAGGATAAATAATAAAAACATCACAATTGAACTTTCTTTAGGTATTTTTGATAACCTGATTAATTGATCGTGAGATATTTTGGCGGTGTAGCTCAATAGTTTATAGACAAATAAATAGCGTTGATTAGAGTAATAAATAAATAAAACCGCAAAATCTAGTAACAAATAATTGTTTATTGTTGTTATTCAACATTATTGTTATAATTAATAGTTACTACACTAACAACAATGATATGCCCAGTAAGTTTCAATTTTTTAAATAATAATTATAATGTGTTATTAATTGTAGTTTGTGCTGAATAATAACAATAATAACAATAATAACAATAAAAACAACAGTTTAATAAAAAAAGTTAAATTGCTTATAATTAGAATGAATAAAGACAGTAATATGAAAATTGTTGTAGAGTATAAACCATATTACATCGTATTACATGTTATTATTGTAGAAGATATTATGTTAAATTTCTGAGCATAAAACTTCCCAATTGGATGGAGGATAATGAGATTGATCCTAGCAAAATGTGTACCAAAGGAATGATGTCAATCTGAATCCCTAAAATAAAACAGATCCCAAAGCTAATCTAGTTTAGAATCATGACAACATTCAGGGTATCTCCATTTCACTCCAATCGACAGAAAAATAATAGCCTGAGAACTAGTGATAGTTTCCTCATTTTGCAACAACACTTACCTACAAACGTCTTGATTGGACATTTTCATGATTTTTCTTCTGGATAACATGATTGAAATTTAGTGACATAGGTAAGATTATGTGACGAAACACTCAAAAATGCATTTCCCTCTTCATGTAGACAAACTGATAGATGTGTTCAACATAATAAACAGTATTATAGTGACGTAACTGGGGTTTCTTTTTATCAGATTAATTGAGTCATAAAAGGTTAATCTTTTTGATCTTAAAAATCAATTAATCTGGTTAATCTTTAAAATAACTCGATTAATTGACAGCCTTACTTTTTATGTGATTTGTTTCCATCTGTAGTTTATAATAAAACAAGCTTTGTTATTAATTACACTTTTTCTAACCATCTTTGAATTTGATGGTAATAGCTAGCAAAAATATGTTTATCTTTTGTAGTAAGTTAATTATCAATTATTATTATTTATTATTTATTAACTTAATTAATATTGTATAGTAATTATTAAGTATTATTATTATAAACAACATCATTGATTTATAGTCACAAAATTTTTCATTCATTTTCTTCTGGTCTTATCCCTGCATAATGTTAGTCAAAGAAATGTGAAACAAAAAACAGTGGCTAATAATCAAAGTTGACAGTCTGCATGCTTATTGTATTATTATTATAACTATTATTTGTGCAGTGGCCATGACAAAACCAGAAAACAACATAGCGACAAACTGTTTCCGGTTCTAGAACATTGGGGCCAGTTAACCGCCCTGTAACCGGCTTCCAGTAGCCAGTGCAGCATAATGAGAACATCGAACTGATGGTCCGATTATAATTGCAGGTGCACAACTCCAAATCGAACAGGGCACAGGCTGTGAATAATCGATCACACCGAAAACAACCGTACAACCGTGCAGCCTTAACCTATATTGACTAGAAAATAAATATAAGCATTTTCAGTTGACAACAAGGCATTGAAGATCAGAATTTGTCACCCTAGGATAGCAACCTTTGACAAAACTTCTTTTCACTTTTATTAATCACTTGGTTTCTTTGAAGATTTTTTTCTCAAAAGACTAAATGGTTTGACAGTTTCTTGCTTGAGGAATATTCTACGGAAGCTCAAACAGGGCTCTAGATAACGAGGTTGTCAAAGGCATTTCAATGCCTTTTATAGACTTACTAAATCATAGCAAATGACACTCTCTTGTTTTAAAATGCTTTGCACAAATACAGTTTAACTGAAGAAAACAAAAAATAAAAAAATATCAATTATTGGCTGTTTAATATAAATATGACAGCAAAGATCAAACAATCATGATTGATAAATAACAACGATCGTTATTGGTTATTACTGGCAATCACCAGGACAGTAATAAATAAATGTTTAATGCTATTAGTTAGGTAACTTGCTCGACTCAAGTGAATTAATCACATTTGCTATCAATAGTAACTATCAATGTGAGCATGTTGTTGAGTGAATAGTGAGCACTGTGTTTAATAGTCATTGATGACAATACTTAATAATTAAATAACAAAAAAGGGCAAATATTGTAAATAATACGGAATGATAGTTGTAAAAAGCTGTTTAAACGTAATTTGTACCAATATTTGTTATGTGGAGAACATGGTTAAAACTTTTATCGATCAGTGAGGTATTATTTCCGGTAAAAATTTATCAAATTATGAGCACATTTGAAAGCTGAAACAACGAGAAATGTGAAACCAGGAACACTACTTTGCTTTACTGGGTGCGTTAACTCAGAAAATAGTCTAAATAACTTTTCAGCCCTATCATTGCAATTGGATGCTACAAAGGTTGGGCCTTTGATGGAACCTTCTAAGCATGAGGCCAATGCAAAAAAAAACATTAGCAGCAGACTTTGTACTAAATTATAAAAAAATTGATGTTCTTTCCCTGAAGTTTTGCTCAATACGAAGGTCCTTCCAAGGATAGGAACAAACAACGTCAAAGTTTAGCGCACTGCTCACATGTTAGTAATAGTCAGAAGTAACAATTATTAATTAATATAATTATTACAATAATAACTATTATTTACTGGCAAAATAAAATACTAATTATTTATTCATAGAATGTGCCAGGACTTCATCTTTCTATAGTTTGATTAGAGCAACAGCATAGAACGTCGTGTATGTTAGAATATAAACTCCAGCAGACTTTTGTTGGCACCGAAAGTGAACTTTATATACAACACACTGGACACGAGTGGTCAGGCTCTATCTATTAGCTTGAGATACTAGTGATTTATCTCTGAGCGTTCGAGCACATCAAATTAGTCGCTTTCACCTCCAGCAGCCATCTAGCTCATCGGTTCAGCTTGCGAGTGTTTCTGGATTGGTGGGTTTTCTAGTAACCATAACTAGGCCTCTAATTAACCCGCAAAGATAAAAATAATTTGTTTTGCAGAAGGCAATAGTAGTCTTATAGGTCTCAAGCAGATCTCAAGTGGAAATCAGACCTGCCAACATACCCATGTTGTAGAAGGCACCTTATAGAAAATAGTTTAGTATAGATACATTGTGGGTTTATAAATTTAAGAAGTGTCGCAATTGACACTGACGATAAAAGATATTTCTCATAAGTGTAACAATTTATTTTCAGACAGCAGCAAACACATGGAACCAAGCAAGCCTAGACATGAATACTGTTCTGATTAATTTCAATAACTGGGTGAATGCACGACCACCAGGGCTTGTTGCACATTATATGCTTATCACAGGGTAAGAAATTTTTGTTAGTTGCGTGTGTGATGGATGAGTAACAGTTTTCGTCTAACAATTCTGCTTCACAACTTTTCAAATGTTATTGTCAATCCTACTTTTGATGGCGGAATAGCGGTCTTTTGTGTTTAACGTTTATATCTCATACTGAGCAAAAAAATGCAAACAAAAACTGATGCTAATGCTGTTGTAGACTTAATCTGGCTTATAACTCAAACTTTAATACCATCGGATTAGCGTGGCTTGATAGTGCTTGCCGAGGCTATCGAACTTCAGTGAATGAGTTTTACCTCAATACAGCTCTGTATGCCCACGAGTTAGGTCACAAGTAAGTTACTTGTCTATATTTACTTCAGGTTGTTATCTTAAGTATAAAAATTAACAGTCAATAGTAGATATATTTTAGAAAAGACATTTTGGAAACTTTCTGTAAATATTAATAATCCTTCGATAGGGTTAGGTGTAATGTACTTTTACGGCAACTTTCCACCATATCTGCAACGTTGCAGCTATGGGGCTGCATGAGTACTAAAAAAAGTCATCAGTATTTGGTAGCCATTGGCAATGAGACCAATATGGTACCTGTCAATTGGTGTCGGGATGATCATGTTTTTGTCTCCTAAACTGTGGTGTGATCAGTTACTCAAATCATGGAAATGACTGATTGGATCACACCAACTTATTATGCGAATAAGCATCCTGACAAAGATGGTTATTTTTTAACTTCACCGTCACTTTAATGTGGCTCAGCATCCTTTTTTACTTTAATAGTAGGCAGAATAATGGATGAGCTATATTTAGTATGTTTCCACATCACCATAAATTTATGCCAAAATTTCTGTGGTATGTTTTCATTAATAATTAGCGACAGCGACATGTAATTCCACAACTAAAAGTTCTATGGCTTTTAGTTAAACCATGCCAACACAGACAGTTTTAGTCAAGGTGCTTTTTAGTGCGGTTCAGCTGACTAGCATTTCTGGCCATTTTTATTATTATTTTCGTATATTGTGTGAGAAGAATAAATAAATAAATGAGGAGCTGATCACAGAGTAGATTGCAGGCAGGGAAAGCTGTGCGGTGGCAAGGAACTTCGTTCCTTGAATGATAAAGGTAGTGATAAGCAAATTACCAGCGGTAAAACATCATTAGTTTCAACTTAGTTGTATTGTACCATAAATAACAATGTAATGAACCACAAACGATCAACATTGGTGATATAGCTACACAAGCTGAGAGAGAGTGTCATGCAGTAACTAGTGGATAATTTGCAGCTTCCTGCTGTATTATACATGCCTAGTTTTATTGCCGATGGTAACATTAGCGCTTCCAATAGCAATAAACATCTGGCATTTGACTTAATGCCAGATTTTTGATTTTAATTACCCAAAAAATTCCTCCGTTTCCAGTTGTTTTCCCTTTGTCACCGTGACTATTGATGGTTTGTAATTATATGGAAACATAGTAATTATCCGTTGTTTTTGGTCGTTATACCTCAAATGGCCCCATTACACAAACCATCAGATGCTACAGTGTTTCATTATAATTTGCGTCATTCACACTCAGGCCTTTACATGCTTTTGACGCCTAAAAAGAAACTAACAACAGCGAGTGAATACTTTATACTTTGTAGTGTAATAGCAGCAGATATTTGTACAAAAAGCAGACCTGCTAACCTACTAGTTGAATATTGACTGGAGTGTTATGTGATGGTTGTATAAGTTGATTGTTTATATTAGTTAGTATGGGGTACTTACCTGGCAGAGGTATTTTTTTGTTTAACTACTAACATATCATGTCGGCAAAAGGCTGAGCATCACAAATTAGATTATATTGGTTTGTTAGCTTTAGCTGGGCCCAATGTTGCACACTCCAAAACTGACACAACAATATCTGCTTCATCTCCTATATATCCAAATGATTTAACTTGATCCTTAGTTAATACTAAAGACTCATTCGTTCATTTCTTTCTAGGGGATCAATGAAAATATTTTTTATCCTACACCGGTTTTTTGGATTGTTTGAAGTAGGCAGTAACACCCAAAATTTTTATTACCTCTAGAAAATGGTAGATTTCAACGCTGTTTGTTCCTCTAGTTTCTTAGCAATATGAACTCGAATCCAAATCGCTCACTTCTGTCGTATGTTGTGTAGCCCGGAACAACATAGTCTCATACTTACTAGCTGTAGCAGCCGCCTCAGAATGAACTAATTGTGTGTTATGCATCTTTGTTGCTTTTTTCTTTCGTTCATATTGAGCTGGAATAAAAACAATTCATGAGTAAACAACTACAATATGTTTCAAGGCTAAAGTTGAGAGTAGATGGCTACATATGATTGATAATAACAATAAATACTGTCTAGTCGACTGTTTAATGATATTCGCCAGCTGAATCGGTGAACAGATGCTCTTCTTTATATTTGGGAAACCACACCAATGGGCAGTGAAGGCATCAATCCAGGTTATGTTTTACTTACACATAAATATGAAATAGGATCTTTCGGTCTTTCTGTGCAAGTGAAATTATTCTCACATTTGTAAGCAGTTCACCAACGACACCCATCATGCTGTTGATTTCCTGTTGCTGGTAGAGTGGTATTGCGGGAAATACCGAGCCACAGCCCATCTGTGTTAATTTATTATTTTTCTTTTCAATGTGTAAGAACAGATATATCAACAACTTATCACACAATTTTTTGCTGGCAAGCAAAGTAGCACATTGCTTGTCACTCAATGAATGAAGAGCATACTAATAATCAATTTTCTTAATATAAAAAGACTTCAGGTTTTTGCTGAAATGTTATCATTTATTATTTTCCGTTACTTCAATGATTAGTTATCAGCAGCAAAAAATCATTTGTTTCAGTTCAGTTGTGTTCTACCTTAAATAGGTAATATTGTAATAAACCACAAAATATAATTGTGCGTCATGTCGTTACAAACCTGTGCCTGGCGTGTTACTAATGGGTAATTTGCAACTTCCTGTTTGATGATGCATGCCAACTTTTCTCCACCTTCGCAAAATTATCATTTTCAATAGCAATAAAAACTTGGCACTTGGCATGCTGTCAGAGTTGTGGCCACCAGCTAATGCCAACCGTTGATCAAAAAGTCTAACGGCAATTTTTTCGATAATGGAACTTTTCTTTGTCGCCATTATTATTGATAATTTTTCATAATATGGAAACTTAGTATTAGTTCCTTGTATGTACACAATTAGAGACTACAGGGGCACAATACCTGAATATGAATTGCTTTACAACAATAGTCATCCCACAATGCACATCAAGTGGATAAAACCTGTGCAAGAACCTTGAAAATCAAAGATTTTGAAAAGAAAAGTACTTATCTTTGATTTTTTTCGATAGCATTGAAGTAGCGAGTGTTTGGCGTTTTAGAAATGAAACAGAACTTTGCTAATAAAGTTTCAACCTAGCTCGCATCGTCAACTTTGGAGTGAAATGTGACATAGTCTGCCCTTGTGTGAAATTAGTGCTTTGATTGCAAATGCCAGTTTATTTTATCAGGTTATCAGCAACAGAAGTACTTTTAATATGTTCACAGCCTCGGAGCTAGGCATGATACTGTCAGTGTCAACCAACAATATGTCATGGAGTCCTATATTGCCATAACAAGTCTTTCTAACAGAGGAAACAGCTGGAGATTCAGTGATCAATCTGTTAACTATTTCGATGACTATATCGACTTTTTAAACAAGTGAGATGCCTTTAGTCCGCTTTTGCTAGGAGTAAATTGAACAAAAGCCGTAACCTAATGCATTAAAAACAAATTTTTTTGCAGATAGCTTCAACAATTGGTTATATCTATTCATTTCAGCTAAAAATGTGTATATTGGTTGTTAAGAGCAATTAAGAACAATAAATACTTTATTTAAAAACTAAGCTACTAAAAAACTTATTTACAAGATTTTTTTTTAGAACAAAGTAACCCTTTTCCTAAAAAATCTTCTTTACTAATGACATTTTACAATTTTGTTTTTACAGCAACAACATCAACTGTTACACTGCTCCTATAACTCCAAAATCATTTCCTGATTTACCATACGGTCAATCGATAACACTGGATGAACAATGTATTCTGGCATTTGGAGTTGGCTACACTTTTTATGTATGTATTACTTGAATTCCAGCTCAATTTCTTTGTAAACATGTTTGTTATGCTGATAAAAATTTGTTTCTCATGTAACAATTTTCAGCAACCGTATTTAAGTCGAGCTTGTTACGAAGTCTGGTGTACAAACAACGGGGGTGTTACAAGATTTAGGAGATGGCCAGCTGCATTATACAGTGAATGCAGACCTAATTATGTGAGTGTTTACTGTTTATCAACCGTATGAGTGGTAAAAGACTTGGTAGTAATAAACATTGCTGGTCTTTGTTTGTGGACTCGGAAAAATTTATGCTTTTTTGTGTCACATGTAAATGTTTTAATGGTTACCGTTAGACTGCCATGGCACTTTCATTACAAAAAAAACTTGTGAACTGCCACAAATATTATTGATGCAAGCGCTCAACTAATGGACGACCAAATTAAATGGAGTACTCAGATACACACGGCGCTATGCCCTGTATTTTTGAGCAAGGTGATGCTCAGCTCATAACTGTGAGCTTGCACAAGCAGCGCATCAGATATATGCACGCAGCTACGCCAATTACTATTGCATTGTGGCAGACTGAGTCTTTTCCACTAGTAACTCCATATGTGATACGTAGAATACAACAAAACTAGGGACCATTTCAATTTTTACATTCATATTGATGCCACCAGACAGCGCAGGCAATAAAAATTCAAATTTCCATCTGAAAGGTAGGCCTGAGATAAGCTGAAACCTAGATCCTTGGTAAACATTCAACATTCCAAACACCAAACCACATGTGCATGCAATTACTATTATCCGCGTGATAACATTTTTTTTCACTAGGACATTTTTGTACCATGTCTTCCTGGAAGTTTGCGCTAAAATTATAACGCATGAAAGATCTGAGGCATAATGTTTGCAACTTGCTACGTTGTATCAGCGCCTCCTCAATTTCCAGCCGCATCAACACTAGTGATAATGTAGACAAACCTGTAATGGCTCATTTAAATGTTTTTGATCCGTTTAGATAGCTTGTTATGCTTGGTGCTAGTTAGTTAAGTGTTGGTGCTAGTTAGTTAAGTGTTGGTGCTAGTTAGTTAAGTGTTGGTGCTAGTTAGTTAAGTGTTGGTGCTAGTTAGTTAAGTGTTGGTGCTAGTTAGTTAAGTGTTGGTGGCACATCCCTAATAATGTACTATATATCAGTGAAACTCTACATCAGCAATCACTCATACTTCAGTAACTCCTAAGTGTTAAGGTTAGGTTCGGTATAGTATTTTTGCAAATTGATAATATGCTGATAGTCTCATTTTCATTGATTGTTAATATGTGTTGGTACTAATTTAGGTAGGTTCGACTGGCCAGTTAGTAGCTCTAGGTCAAATGAATTGATAGAATTGCATATCAGATTGAAATTCATACTTTTGATAAGTCGGAGTTATCTACTCAGTATTATTTTATAAAAAAGGGCAACTTATGTTAAATTATTACAGATATTCAAACTAGACAAAATGATAAGATTTATTATCTCTCCAATATTTCCTGAAATGGAACAGTTTTTCAGAGCTCTAGGAAAGAATACATTGATGAACTTGATAAGAACCAAACCTCGCTAGTGTAGGAAGTTTAAGAAACTCAGATATACCTATCGTTATAAAATCTTGAATGTTAAAATTGAGAACCTCCTTTTTGAGTAAGAGAATTTTTCCTAGCAAAAAATGAAGTATTTCATACCAGTCAATAACATAACTAGGTATCTTTGAAATATAATTTTCAATGCTCCGCTCTTGTCTTTTTAGTGGTGCATTGAAAAAGAACAATGCGTAGTGAAACCATCATCTACGGCAACTACACCAACAACAACAACAACACCACCTATGACAACAACATCACTTACGACAACAACAACACCACCTATGACAACTACTCCTGGTAAATGATATGTTAGATTTAGTAATTGAATTTTTTGTTGTTGAAATCTAGACTCTTCTTCCTGTGAAATCTTTTGCTGTAATAGTCATGGGATGTCTCCCAAATGTAATTCTAAAACCAATATTCCGTAGTTGTAACACAAAAGCAACTTTGAGTATTTGAAAGCCTACAGTTTGTGCAGATTACTATGGGCAAATGGATCTCCAGTGAGTAAAGTTCTAAGTATCTGTAATTACATCAAAACCTGGAGATGAATCTAATTTCTGGCTTGATTGGGACAACCAGGCTCAAGTTGAACTTAGATAAATTATTCAAACTTTGCAAATTTTGTTTTCAATTTAAGGTTTATTAACGAGCTTAAGAGAGAGAAAAATTTCCACTTGGTAACTTCCAATTTTGTAAACTTAGCTTAAAATGGACTAAAGTCCTGCCATTTTCCTAAGAGGGTTTTCTGTTAATAAAGTGGACGAAAGCAGGTTGCTGGAAATAGGTTGAGAGATTGGGGATGAGATTGACGTGGTTCCTGAGCTAACATTTTTATGCATCAATCAGCTCTGTAGTGGTGGCAAGAATAATTCTTATTGGTGTAGCGCTGTGGATAGGAGCGAGGGGAGTATGAGGTAGGGAGGCGTGGTAAGACTTGAATGGAGGGGGTGAACAGTTAGTCATAGATACAAAAGCATGAGAAAACACATTCTCGAACTATTCCACTTCGGTGTCAGGATTTCCATTCAGCTGTTTCTGTTTTGGTTCATAATGTAAATAAATAATTTCATCTACTTCTGTTTTTAATTGCTGATAAAAGTGGACTTGATGTCGGAACTTATCTGTTCACTCATTGATAAGTTTGATTCGTTGAAATTTAGTGGTTTATTTGGAGCTAGCTTTTATCTTGCGCTGTAGGGTATGTCACTATTTCTGAGGACTGAATTATAGATGCAACACTTTCTCGATCAACCGTAAGGCAAAACAAACTTTGAAAAAGATTCTGTAAGATCTAGGTTATTCTGCATGTTTCATGCCTGTAAATCAATTTTGAAGCTTGCTCTATTCTCTGCCAGTTAGCCAGAGTTCACTATAATGCTGATCCAACTTGACCAATCAACTACCGCAGCTCTTACACAACTAACACTTTGCACAAAAAGTAAAATAACGAAAAGGCGAGACACAAAAATATATAACATGAGTGTTTGGAGTGCATCAACACTTATTTAATCATATATTGATGGTCAAGTCACAAAAACATGAGTGTGACATATATTGTACAGCCAATCACATTGCTCAGTAACAAGTGGTTACATGTTGTTTAAATCTGTGCAATGGGGACTGTTTTGTTATAATAAATTGCAATAGTTGTCATTGAAACATCTAAAAGAATAATTCAAAGTCAAGTTCAAAGCCTTATCTCAAAATTTCAACAGCAAACGTTATATTATGGTAAAAAAAATCATACTTTTACAACCTTTGACTCTCTTGGTATATATTAAGGATTTTGCCGGATATAGTTTTATAATATAATAATGACAGAAGGGAGTATTTTACAAGAGTTGTTTTTTCTATTAAAAGAACTCTGGTGTAAATTTGATGTTGTTTCTTCTTGGAGAAATAACTACCTTGCTCAAGTAATATGGTCCTCGGAAATACTGTAATGGATTCCGGTCTGTTACCACGGACATCCACTAATCTCGAGTATTCTACCTCTCTCCAGAGGGGACACTGTACTGACCGACAGTGACAACTGTGCAGGGTAACCGAATTACCCGGTAAAGCAAGAGCCCATGGCTCAAACAAACAGTACCGTGTAGTGTCTGTAATAATGGCTTTATTCTCTAAGCTGTCCTGAGGGTTATTATTCCTCTAGGGCTTAGCAATATAAGAGTATATGCCATGGCAACATTGTAATGAATGCAAGGAGTAACAGTGTGTGCTCTCCTTTTATAGGAGAGCTGATAAGCACAAAACATATAACAGTCAATGCACAGGAAGCAAATTAACCAATACAAACGATTATATAAATAACAAACCAATCAACAACGCAATGTGAATAATTAAGGGAGGTGCCAAGTGGCTAAGGGCGGAGTCCTTTCTCCTGATTGTCGAATGAGTAGCTCTGCAAGGCTCCCAGGCTGTACGTAGAGTTGGGTCCATGGAGTTGGTAGTTCAAGGGTAAGTACTTCCTGTTCTCGACTTTGACTAAGTTCCTATACACTTTTGAGGATCCTCCTCTATGGCGACCATCTTGTGCCGGCCCAGTACAGCTGTACCGGGTCGGTAGGGGTCACTACCGACCCTGCAGGGGTCACTACCGGCCCTGCTCACTATGCCACCGGCACAGTAGTACTTTCTACCCAACAGCTGTTAACCGAACGCTGTGGGTAAAAGTTTAGCGCATTGTCTCGCAAGGTTCTAGCGTAAACGACCTGTTCACTACTAGTGTGCATCAAAATCTACCACAATACTAGCAACTTCTGCCAATTGACTCATATCATCCCAGGCCTGTTAAAGTGTAGATCATTACTCAAATCTGTGTTTATTAAAGCAACCAACATAATGTCTATGTTCCTTCATAGCTCAACTGGCAAGAAAATGTCTGATGTATGAGCCCCAGATAGCACCATTGTCACTGAATGTCTTCCAATTTTGGCCCTAAAAACAACACTCCATAATTGCTATACAAAGGTGATTCTGAAAACTTTGGAAATTGCTCGCTGAGCAGGTTGTTGCTCATAGCTGCTTCAAAACAAGATTTGAAAGTGACAGAATATTTCCAATTGGTCATGGCCTGCCTGAAAGCCAACATTGCTATACCAGCTTGGTAGATGGGATACTTTTGTCTCCTACTGTATACAGCACTAACTGGTACTTCCTTTGTTGCTGTATTTGCTTTGGGAATTGGTGGGAGAAAACTGTAACAGAAAAAGTCACTGCTAGAGGTAATGAGCTTTCTGAAGGGCTGAGATGAAGTTGAATAGATTAGTGTAGGCATTTCCAGGAGTTCACAAGATTGTTTCTTTAATATTTCAGCATCACATTATGAATTTATTGCAATGATAAAACTATCTTGCAGAATGCCCAAATGATGATACCAGTCGGTGCAGACTAATAACCGATCTATGCGACCCAGTGACACCATTAAACAGGTTGAAGTGTAAAAGAAGGTGCAACCGGGCAAGAAGGGCTGGAGAGTGTATATGCACCTGTTGCAACCTCGGACTTCTTTTTAATAGTTACTGCTAAACTATTTCAAAATTGTCCCACAATTTTTCTCAAGTTTCCCATTTCAATAAAGTCTGAATATGTTTTCTTCTTAAGAAAATACTTTATCAGTGACCATTGAAGTTGAAGAATGGAATCATTGCCAGTATAACTATGAAGTAACGTTTTTTTAAACTGTCTTTTCTTCAATGTAATCAATAACTTTTGATGCACATCTTTTATGTTCTTATTTCTCATCTGTAACCTTTTCCACCTTCAGCAATAAATTCAGCTCTGCTGAGAAAAAAAATAGCTTGTTGTGAGGTTAGGTAGGAAAGCAACAAAGACAACAATGCAAACACACTTACCTTGCTTGAACTGATAGAAGGAGATTTGAATCTTATAAATGATGTAATTGTTGGTTGTACAAAAGTGCCTTCGGTGTATCAAAATGATCATCTGCAGAGACTGTTGCCATGCAAATGTACGAAGCATGTATTATGTTAACCAACTCACAATGGTTTAGACTTAGAGCAAGGACTCAAGCAAGTAACTAAATTGAAAACCATAATCACTGCTAGATTCATTTTGTACACTGTTTAAATGTTACCGTGGATTGGTTCGTTTAATTTGAGTAATAGCCAGAGCTAGTGAGTGAGAAGAGTGTATTACAAGCAGTGTAGATGCTCAGAGCTACATTGGTTGTAAATGTAACAGTCAAAAATTATTACATACTATTGAAAAACTGCAATCATTCCAGTTTTAGAGGCATAATCAGAAATTTGATGCCAATGGGCAATGTTAGTTGCAAAATAGTCTTGAACTTCCCTCTGTTTATTTTTGCCTACAATATTTTTCATATGAGTTTTATGAGCACAAAACAACATACAGTTAATATTATTGTTAAAGAATTGGTGAAGTTAGGTATTGTATTGGCTCACATGGAAAGCACATGCTCCGAGTTGCATACTGAAACAAGCAGTACAATGATTGGTTGATTATTGACCCTATAATCCTAAAAATAAAAAGTGGGCGTTTGCTCGTTTGCGATTCCATTATAAGAAACAGAAATGCTTGCGTAAAGGGGTGTGGAGCGCCATTTGCATGAAGTGTGAAAGGGAGGCGACGCACCAGCCAATAGCAGTGCGCTTAACAGGTGTTCATCAAAGTAACTTGTCGTAAGGGGCGATAGTGCCGAACTATGTTAACAGTCAATAGTTTTGATGCGATTCGAGTCTAGTAAATTTAGTTTCCGGTGTAAGAGTCAAAACAAACTTCTTGTAATCTAAGTTGCTATCATCGGTATTTCAGTTTTATTAAGTATACATTATTATATATGTTATTATGTCGTCGAGTGACAGTGAGACAGAGTCTGTAGCTTCCACTGTAGAACAACATTGTTCAACTAAGGGATGGGAAAAGCAGCCGAAACGTAAAAAGACTTTTGAAATTGATGATGTTGAAGCTGATGACATTTTTGGAAGACAGGTAAATAAGTAAAAAAAATACTACCACGCACAATATCGCATATATTTAACTAAAACCATTAACTTAATATATATTCTAGGTATTTTATTTGAACACCACTTCAAATATTCTTTGTTGCTGATAATATTTCCTCAAAATCAATAGTAGTGGGTCAACAGTAGACCTATTATCATTTATTATTATTATCAATCAATAATAACTAATAATAATAAATAAATCATATTTTCATCACACTGCTGTTGTCTGTTACTTTACTACAGACAACAGTGGGTCAACAATATCAATAATACATACATCAACAGTGCATACAAAACTGTTCATTGTGTTCTTCATAGTCTTCAGCTGTCTCATGTACACACTCATGGTAAATACTTATTATCTCTAGGCTTGTGGTGATGATGCTGCATATGTTCCAAGGCCTGTGCATGAGTGGTGTCGCTGTGAGAAATGTCATGCATGGCTACAACGGGACATGAATATCTGTTGCAAGGATCACAAAATCTGGGACGTGCCCCACCAAGATGAGGATATTTCCTGTATAACCTCATCTCAAAACATCATAGATCTTTTGAAGCCAGCACCTCTTCGTGTTATGTACCGTAACTTCTGCTGTCATCACGGTAAGTTACTCAACTGCTTACAGCTCCTAAATTGTTGAGAGGCATCTTAGTGCAGTGATGCCCAGCTCCTAATTCCAGTCAGCATAATTGTGTAATGGTTTAACATTATCAATACAACAAAATATTTTATGAAAATGCATCTGCTGAACACATGTTTTCATCTAGCCACCATTATGTAGACTAGAATTCAAATAATGCACTGTCAAGTGTTAGCAATGTTGATTTAATATAGAAGACAACCTAGCATGTATTGTTGTTGTAGCTCAACGATATCCTGATGCAGAAACACTTGTGCCATCAGCTCGCTGGACAGAAGAAGCCATAGCAGAGCTGAAGAACAAGCAGATGAGATTGGCAGCATATCGCATGCTTATCTTTCATACCTATCCAGACATACGGAGAAAGGAAAGGAGAGTACTGCCATCATGTGTATATTTAATGGTCAGAGCAGTTTTTATGCCAACAGCAAGTGATGAAGAATTTGCTGATTATGACTTTACAAAATATGTTCCAGAGTGTGATGAGGATGAATAATATTGATCGATATTGATTATAAAGTGTATGTAACTAATAATTTAATAATAAAGCAGCATAACAATATGCTGAAAGTCTAATCAATATTAAGATTTGTTGATACGGTGTGGTTTATGAGCCAATCCTCTGCGCCTCATCTGCATTTGCTCCTCTAGCTGGTCGAGGTCGGTGTATGGCTCTGCTGTTGATGCCATCGTTGGCGGCTGTGTATCACTGCAAGCAGATATGGCTCCCTCTGTCACGCACTTGTCCATGTGGTTGAATAATTGGTCAATATAATCTAAAATGATGTCAGCGGATTAGTCGGTCATATAGTTTAACAACTGGTCAATATAGTGTGCAATAACGTTGGCATTTATTAATCTGCTTGTCATGCTCAAAGATTACGTAGTATCCTGTAGCCAGAATTTCCGACTGTCGTTTCATTCTGCGATTATATCAACTCACATTTTACTGTCAGTCAAGGTTCCTTCCGATCTGAAGTGTGGAATATTTTTTCTCGGAAAGAGGTATTCCACTTGAGTACCTACATTTGCAATTAAAGGGATAAATACAATGCAATGCCACTACGTCAACACCAGCATTTCATATAGCAAGAAACACGGAACAACTAGTGTTCACTTGCGATAACTTTATGAAGAGCAACAACGCACTTTCTGTGACATATACATTGCTAAAATGGTTAATTAAACGAAAACGTGTATTTTCAAATTAACTTACTAGCATTGACCATTACAACTGGTCTTCCACAAGAAATGGAGATCCTGCTGGGCCGAGCTCTTGAAACATCACTCTCATCACTCTCAGACACATCAGCAACCATTAGAGGTTGAGATTCAGGTTCAGGTGTAGAAGTGAAAGTCGAGGGAATAGTAGCAGAAGGGGCTGCTCGGGGTCTTTTTGGAGTAGAACTATAACATTTATCATGTGAAGTTTGTCAACAAACAGAAGAATTGTTTTTGAAAAATTCTCATACATATAACATGATTAGAGTCTTCCATTCAACAAAATCATAACAACATAATTCCCGTAGAAAATTATAATTGTGAACAGCAGTTGGGCCGATGATCATTATTAATTTTGAACCATGTTTTCGACCAACCTTTCATCACACTGATTGACCAAATCACGAACAATCCTTTTTCGCTGACGCTTCGACGGGGTTGTAACGACGTTGGCCTTTCTTGGGGTTAGCTGATCTTGGGTAGCTCTTGCATTGGAAGGAATAGATCCTGGTATGAGTCTTAGTCTATAAAAAAATAAACATGTAGGCCTACTGTGCTATGGACTATGGTTGATTTGTGTACTGTGCTATGATAGATTTGTAGCACAGTATCAACATTAAACGCTTTATGTTCAATAAAAAAAATCAAACTAAAAATTGTTTGGTGTCTTGCTGAGTGATTGTTTTGTGTCTTTCAATAGACAAATTGATGGCGATATACTTTACTGATAAACTGTGATGTAGGCATATTATAGGAAGCACAAGCTAAGAGCCACTAGGAAAAAAAGCTGCAAAAATTCAGATGAAAGGGATCTGTTGTCAAAGCTATGATCAATCACATAGACAGTCATTATTAATCAGACAGTTCACTGAACAACACTGCCACCCAGTGAAAAATCAACATCTAGAAACTAGACTAGAGCTATATATAGTAGTAGTATGTAGTAGTTAGTGTTAGTAGAAAATTTTAATAATAACAAGTATTACTATTATCTCCGCCCATAATATATATATTTATTATAATAAATAAATAAAAAATTATTATAATATGTAGATAAATAAAATACTACTATGAACCGAACAATCCAAAAATCAGTTACTCATTTGTATGTATATGTAGAGATCATTATTTATCTCTGAACATGTAGAGGCCCCTACAGTTCTTTGTCAACGTTGCAACACAACAATGGTGGAGACCAGTATAAAAATAATATTTATTATATTAATAATAAATAAATAAATTAAATATAAAAAATAAAAATAATAAAGTAATTATTTGTAGATGTATATTATTTTTGGCACCATTTAGGTTAGGTAGTATTATATATTAGATGCAGAATAAGACTGCCCTACCTTATCTTTTCATCTTTCATCAATTGGTAATGACTGTAGTTGCTGAAGTCTGATGGCTGAAAATGCCTGAAACATAGGCGTGACTCAGATGTTATCTTTACTTCCTTCTGGTGGATCTTTAAAAACCTAATCCACTTATCTTTTAACGATGGGTCAGAGGGAAAACTTTGCAAATGTTCTGTCCCATCACAAAAAGCTGAGGCACAGAAACGTTGCCTTCTGCCTTTTTCGGACATTTTTGCGACTGAGCGCTGCAGTTGGAATTTCACAGTTATGCGATGCTATATGTAAGCGTCTCTCACACAATGATTTGATCACGGACTATCAACATTGGGTGTGTCATTGGTTTCCCTTTCACACGTCATAGAAATGGCGCCGTTACCGCAGCAACGCTGTAAGCAAGAATTACATCCGTTTGTCAACCGGAAATGGTCGTATGAGTACACACCCACTTTTTCCAGCCCTTCTAAAAGCTAAAGAATAATGTTTTTTGGCCTAATTCTTGGTGATTTCTAGTCAATAGGGTCATAACTTGCAGATGATTAAATAAAAATGATTAACTTCACCAATTCTTTAAACAAAAGGGTTTGCTGTCACAGCTTTGGTGACATGTAAAATGATCTGTTTTCTAAATTTGTATGCTGTACGACAAGGATTTTCTCTACAAGTATTAGATGTGCAATGGAACTTGGCTCACTCAAACTGCAAGGAGCCGAAAACTTGTTTGAGTTACAATAAATTAGGGTTAGCTGTCTGCAAAAATTACCTATGGTGGATTACAGGACACTAATATGGTATTGGTGTGGATTGACTGTATGCATCATTTTATTTTATTTCAATTTATTTGGACACAACTTCTACTCTGCTTGTTTAATTTTGTATCTGCAACTCCCTTTTCAGGGCAACAACAAGACTAGTCTTAAAGTGTGACTTTTATTGCTAAGAATAAAACTGAGCTCTCTGGCTCAGTCTCTCATTTTTGTACAAAAACACAACATATACAACATAATCTATAACCAATCACATTTTACTATAACAGTAGTATAATAGGAGCAGTTCAAGCCACCTATGTTTTATTGGGGGATGTAAACTGAGATATTCATTCTATATCAGTATTTATTGTATGTCTTATTAGTGTAAATGAATGAAGACAGCTGTGCTATTGTTGCTCTTGTCATTTTTTTTTATCTCTTTTCTACCTTTGGCACATGAACTTTTTGCTCTCCTGAATTTTTTAGTATAAGATGAGCAGATCAGGTCATTTCTGTTATTTGATGATTCAATTTAGAATTACCTCTGGAGCCAACCTCCAATTTACAGCCCCTGTTAAGATGCCGTTTTTTATGCATCTGTATGGCTCAGTTGCAAGTTTTGTTAAATTCATATGTAGTATAATGTAATACTTGAAATGTTTATAATAATTGCCACAAAATCCAAGCTTTGGTAACATATTACAAATAGTTATGAAAAAATTGTGTACATCCCCATGTCCACATCCATGTAAAAATCCATGTTTGTGTCCGTGTTCATATTAATGTCTGTCCATTAATGTACAAGTACATGTTTATGTCCATTACCATCTCCATATCAATTTATACTCATATCCATGTCCTTGTCTATTTATGTACATTTACATGTTGATTTTCATATCCACGTACATATCCATGTACATATCTATGTCCATTTACGCTCATGTTCATGTTCATGTACATGTAAATGTTCATCTCCATTCATGTACATGTACATGCCCATATATGTCTATGACCATATCCATGTTTATTTATGCCTATGTTCACTTATACCGATTTGATTATATAAAAATTTTTTTTGACTAACGATTATCATAATGAGTTAAAATATGTATTCAGTAAATAATGTAAAAACGAGTTCAAGATATGGAGTTGATTCCTTTTTTACTAAGCGCTGGTAATTTCTGTTGACACTCCGTTCAAACATAATCGTCTTTTAGCGTAAAAATATGTGAGTCCTCGTTTTATTTGTCTGTACATTAACATCTTTCCATCTTTTATTATGAAACCACAATTGTTTCATTTGAAAGACTTTCTTGTCCTCGACACATTTAGATAACTGTGTTTGTTCAAGCCGTTACTCTGCTTGTTTAAACCTTTGGAACTAAACTTGTTTATTGTTTCATCCCAACAGTAGTAGGAGTTAAAGTTGTGTGCAACAATTCCATCTCCCGTAAATTTCTCTTTGAACAACCCAGAGTTCTTTTTTCACGTTTTAACACTTTGTCACAGCAGTCACGTACGATCAATTCTGTACCTGTTGTTTTAACTTTCAAAACTCATCTTTATATGCACTGTTGGATGTTGTTGTTGTGTGTTACAGGAAATTCAATGTAATAGAATAAGTTCTATCGGTATTGGCTTAACCAAGGAATACGGGTACATACGCGGGTTATGGGAACTAAGGCTAATTGGAAAAGACCAGGACGACTGACATCATCCAGATAATAGCGCTCATCTTGAGCTAGAGTTTACTGGTGAGTGGACGAGTTTATTTGCTTTCCTTACGAATTCTTCATCTAACATGGCGCAGTCGGCATAGGACCTGGTGATATTGTTATTTCGTGTATTACTGGGATTATTTACTGGTGCAAGGGAAGTGTGTGTGTGTGAGGCTTTTGGTGCCGTGTGGGCACTGAAAGAGAGTAGGTGAAGAGGTGCTAAGGCCGCGTGGGTCCTCCGTGGTGTGTGTGGTGATAGCGGAGAGTGTCGAGGTGTTGGGTGTTTCAGAGCTGTAAGAGCTCTCAGTGTTCAATACGTATTGGAAAATCGGTGCAGTGTTAAGTTTTTGGTGAAGTGGTAATTTGGTTCGAGGGTACAGTGCTGATTATTTACCGGGATAATAAGGGTGCAGTGGAGTTGTTACTGGTTATTGTGAATTATTATTGCTTTTGTTGTGTTGTGTTTACTTGTACATTGGCTATTACGGTGGTGGAGAGGTGTTACTGTATTAATATAGTCACACACATATTGTTGGGGTGCTTCTTATGTTAAATAATTGTAACAGGGATGAGTAGGAGACTTGACTTATTGTCGTTTCCGAAACTAAGATTAGTTAGTGGGTAGTAATGTTTCTGAGGAATTCAACTATTGGTCGACTCAGTTTATGATGTCTGCTGAGGTAGCAGCTTTGACTTTGGGTACTGAGAAGGTGGAAATTGGAGGCGATGAGGTAATTGTGAGTGTGTTTAGAGGTAGGACTAAACTACTAGCCTTATTAAGTACTATAGGTAGTGATGGTATAGGTATACTGCAGCCACTCGGATTTGATTTAAATGACCAGACTGACGGTAGGTTTGAAAGAGCAGTGGATTTGTTAAAAGGTCACTACAACCGTGGTGACAGTGTACATGTTAAGACAATTAGGTTTGTTACAGTGTCACAGGCTTTTGGGGAAGATGAAAGGAAATATTTATTCAAAGTTGAGAAATTGAGCAGGGAAATGGAGTTTTGGCATGACAATGAGGAGTTGAGGTAGCATTTTCCGTTGATCTGGCTGTTAATGGTTTAAGCATTTCATCTGTGCGTAAACTCTTATGCAAGAGACTACGCTTAGTTGGAGGGAGTTAAGTTGGCAGCCAGGCAGTTGGCTAATGCTTCAGGAGAAAATCTGAATGCCTCTAAGACTGGCCTTTCGGTTGAAGGAAAAGGGGCGGTCGCAAGATTAAAGAAGGGGACTAGCAGAAATCGAAATGACTCAAAGAATGAGTCGTTGGTATATGAGGTAGCTAAGTACAAACAGGGAAATCCATGGGAGGCTGTGGATAGCAAGCTTACATACCATTCAAGGGGCAGTAGTAGGTCTAGAGATGGTAGTGTGGAAAAGGGCTGCTATTTCAGTGGCCATAGAAGCCGCAGCCCAGGGGATAGGCGTAGAGAGAACAAAGGGTATCATGACCGTAAGGGAGATAGGAATTATGGGAGTAGGTATGGTGAGGAGTCCTATCGACACCACAGCCTAGATAGCAGGTATTATTTTAGGTATGATGCGACGTCCCATGGATGCCGTAGCCCAGACAGTAGGTAATCTCCTCAATCACCTCGAGGTTCACCTACAACAGATAGAAGGTCTGGACAGTTTAGCTGCCAACTAGAGGGGACAGACAACTGTTTCTAGTGTGGTAGAAGGGGGCATCAAGTCCATCATTGTCCGGATGTAAAGTGCTTCCAGTGTAATGTGAGAGGCCATACCTCTAGGGATGGCAACAATAGGTGGAAAGGGGACAATAAAAGGTCACAGTACAGGCACAGGGATAGTAGTGATAGCAGAAGCCCTTCTCACAGCGTTAGGTTTGCTAGTTAGGATAAGGCTTGACTATATGGCAGTGAAAGTATCATATGTAATTTAAAGGTTAATGATAGGGAAGTCGAATTTGTATTTGACACAGGGGCAGAGGTATCCACACTCACTGAACAAACCAGTGATTGTTTGTGTTTAGAACAATGTGAACCCTCTAAATGTTTAACAGGGGCAGATGGTTCTAGGTTGAAGGTCAGTAGGAGTTATCTGTACATTACATGTTTTTACTATATCAGTAGGAGTTATCTGTACATTACAATTCGCACTATATCAGTAGGAGTTATCTGTACATTAAAAGTTTGTACTATATCAGTAGGAGTTATCTGTACATTACATGTTTTTACTATATCAGTAGGAGTTATCTGTACATTACAATTTGCACTATATCAGTAGGAGTTATCTGTACATTAAAAGTTTGTACTATATCAGTAGGAGTTATCTGTACATTACATGTTTTTACTATATCAGTAGGAGTTATCTGTACATTACAATTTGCACTATATCAGTAGGAGCTATCTGTACGTTACAAGTTTTCACTATATCAGTAGGAGTTATCTGTACATTACAAGTTTGTACTATATCAGTAGGAGTTATCTGTACATTAAAGTTAAATACTACCTTAGCAGTAATTTTTATGTATTTAAATATTGTAACACCAGTCACTCATTCTCGCCCCTCTCAACTCCCCGCATCTCCCATCATCACTTGACTTGACCTGCTCTACTTGTCACCCTCTGCCTTGCTCTACATTCTCCCACTCTCTCATCCCACTCTCTCATCCCACTCAGTATGAACGACAACTCAGGAGGTTATTGTACTTACTAGCACACGGCATTCATCGCTGACACAACAAACTTGCAAAAGCAATTAAATGTTACAAAATAATGTTGAGATCTATGGCTAATGGAAGGAAATGATATGAATCATGAACCAACAGAGTTACTTAATTGTCACTCTAACCATCGCTTATTAGTGAAATGTAACTATTTGTGAGTCATCTCCCTACCCTCCTCCTACATTTTTGCAAACAATAATAAATCTAAAAATATATCCAGTTTTACAACTGATGGCAAACTTCCATAATATTAGTCTAATGGAAAGTTTTGTTGCAACTTTTTATTTTTTCCAGCATAGCAGTTTAGTCGCTTATTTAAGTGGAATTACAGTCATACAGATAGGACAAACTCTTTTCAGGTTTATGGATATAAATCAGTAGGAGTTATCTACACTTTAAATATGTATACTATATCACTAGTAATTGTGCGCCCATTGCAAGTGTATGCTGTCAATAGGAGTTATCTTTTCACTGAAATCATGTTTGATATAATTAGGAGTGGTCTGTACATTACAGTTGTAATTGTATCATTTTCAGTGGCGGATTCGGATGCAATTTTTACATACGACCCTTTTTGTATGTAGGCATTTGATTTGCAATGACCTGATAGTAAATGTTTCCTCAGACGTAACCCAGTTTGATTGAACTTGGAATTTGAAACTTTTCAGCTACACCACTAGGCACACAAGTCACAAACCAATTAAGGGAGTTATCTTGGTGAGCATAAACCTGCTGGTTTTATAACTAAAAATAATTTAACTATGACCATGTAACAAACAATTTGTTATATTTGGTCGGTCTCACATTTTAGGCAAGATTTTTTTTTTTGATCGAATTTGTGCTTTGCAGTTGCTAAAGATTTTTGTCACAGGAAAGCCATATACTTTTGAATTGTGGTAGCGCTGAAAGCTATAATGTACAAACAGTGAAGGAGTTGATTATGCTGTTTAAGGTACGCTTAAGAGCCAAGGTAATGCTAAATTAACCATTAATCAACAACTGATGGTTTTTATTGCAGCAAAATTTTGGGTCTTTCACTATGAAAAAACAAATTATGTAGTGCATGGCTTGATATCTTCTGTGCGGAGGAGTCATTAGCTATTTATCAGCAGTACATGCAGTATTAACACGTTGCAGAACCTAATTCCAACATGTTAACTCATTTGTTTGTGTTGGACATAACATTATCTCTTCCTAATCACTGAACTCTTCAATGCCAGCGATGATGGAGAGGTAGTTGTGTGTGAGATGTTTTATTAGTCAGTTTACGTTAGCATCAATGAGTGACAAATGACCAATAAAGTCACACTGTAACTACATGTTTGTATATTTTTTCGGTAAAAGACTATTGCAGTACATTTGAAGGATAAATTACATACCGGACAGGAGTTGTTTATTCTTTATTGGACAACTCCCAAGAAGAACATACTACAATGCAGTTTGTAAGTATCATTGTCTCACCAATACCAACCAGGCCTAAAAGCAGGAACTGGTCTGTCTTGTAGCATTCCCATACCTTTATCCGATCAAGTGCTACTCATCATGGCTTCTATTTCGTCCATCTTTGCTAAAGACGAACTACTGATCGTAATATGGGTTTGCTTCATCCTGTCTATTTTGGGGCATTAAATGTTTGGGCATTGACACCAAAAGTTGTTTGCAAACAACATTGCTCAAGAATATCCAGTCACTACACAACTGTATCAAACACAGGATAGCGGGCTGCAATGGGTCGAGTTACACAGTTATGCAGAATATTACGTTTTCACAAGTATTGTAGTACGTTTCAACAAAGGGTTAGATATCACAGGCTTTGATGATACGCAACATAACACTTTTAAATTGCTGCTGATGACTTCAACTGTCATTGTCAATTGTAGATGGTGTTCTGGTTTACCAAATTTTAGACAATAAAATATTTCTTGATGAGCTAGCAGCAACCTTGAATTTAAATTCTAACTTGACGGGATATGGGAAGCACATATAGCTGGTTAGCCTGTGGGCCAATGAGGTGAGTACAACAACAACTTTTATCATAGGCAAGTGTGTGATATAGGGGATAGGAGTTAGCTACCTTACTAGGAGATGAACGAATTAGACTGTGGTTGGCTGATACGCATTGGTTAAATGCAGTGAGCATTATCTATTTAATTTTATGCTTTAAATATGATTGGTTTGTACAAATATCTATGTTTGGAGTTTAAATGTCTCTTACCAAGATATATTTTTACCTACTGGACTTTGAAATAATGCGTGACATCGCTGATAAACAATAGAAAAAACATGGCTATAGAGGAACAAACATCCCACTCAATCAATGCGCTTCCATGGCTCAAATTCATTCAGGTTGAACTCATGGGTCATTCATGGGGATCATGGGAATGACAACTCGTATGAGTTGGTTCAGGCTCATTTGTACCACTTCATGTCGGTTCCTCAACTCGAATTGACTTAGGTTGGGCATTCACTACAATCATGGGAATCATTCATGCTAATTAATGCGCATTTGCTTTAGCGGCTCTTTTGTGCAGGAGGTGTTAAACTAGTGTTTTGTCTGTATATCAGGCTTTTTTTCCTTACTGCTTTTACTATTTGTTTAGGAAGCTGACAAAGTTTAGAAGTTATGATTATTTTATTAAAATGCTTTATTATAAGTTAATATTATTTTTACAGTTACTATCATATAGTAATATTAATAATAATATTAATAATAATAATGATAATGATAACGATAACGGCAACGGCAACGATAACGGCAATGGCAACGGCAGCGGCAAACGGCAGTGGCAGCGGCAGCGGCAGCGGCAGCGGCAACGGCAACGGCAATGACAATGATAATAATCATTTAAAATAAATAAAAATAAATTTTCATCATTATTTCTCCACTAGTCGTATTAGTTTGTGCTGTAAACTTTCAACAATTTTTGCTGTATTGTTACATAATAATATGAGCATGGTTTGTTACATTACAATCTCACTAACAATAAAGTAACTATTGCTCTCACTACCTACAGGCAGGGAGAGACAACTCATGCATATGATTACAATTTTCATTACCATAGGAGTGCTTAGCAGTGCCAACCTGAATGAATGCATACCAATAATAATAAGCATTGAACCCAAACTAATTCAAGCTATGGGAACATAGTGTTTGTGACGTATACCTTGAACAGAGAAGATCGAGAAGTTTTATTAAACATTAATATGAAACTGAGTGGTTAGTGGCGGAGATGAGACTATAATCTGTGAGAGGGAGGTTAGATCAATACTGTGGAACAGCCAGAATTGCAGTGAGTAGTTAGAGGTATTGCAATAGGAGATTTTATTGTCCCATAAAGTGGTAGGAACCCATTGCAGTAGCACTCTCTTTGAGAGGTTCACTTAACATCTGCAGTGCTGAACCTGCTCAATTTATTATTTTGATCAAGTTTGAAGTGCACGTTGGATGCAAACTAGTCGTAAATCTCTCAGCTCCATTAATGACTGAAATCTGCTTTAAGTATGAAGCTATGCTAGTATTTACTAGCTTTGAATATCTGCACTTCAGAACTATAACTATTACTCCCATTTGCTCAAATAGTTTAGATTTTACTCTCACTAGGAAGTGTTGCAAACCACGCAAAGTGAGGTTGAAAAAGGATGAATAGTACATTTCCGTAATACTTTAATGCAATGCTGAGGGAGGTAGCAGACTGCCTTTTGAATATTAAAAAAAGGTTTTGATGAGGGGTACAAATAGATAGTAGCCACAGTGTTCTATTAAATACCTTAATAATCAACAAAAGTGTTTAAATTTAAAAAAAAACTGGTTATTTGAAAAGCTTTTTTGAATAATTCACAAAATGCGAAAAAGGAATCGCGTGAAAATGTAGAAAAAAAGTTGTTAGAATATGGATTCAGTAAGAGAATTATAAAAAGTGAAACAGAAAGCCTGACTCGTTTGTATGACTAACTTAATTATATATCTTAGTTGCATAGACAGCTGTTGGTATTCAACAAGCAAAAACCCTGATCAACATGGAGGCAGTATAGTCTACTAGCATGCTTGGGTAGCTCTTTTAACTGAGATTATACATTTCTTGTTACGAAAGAAGCTAGGAGTGTTGCTAAATAAATGCACCAATAAGTTTCTTGTTGCTACTCACTGACTTAACACATAGGACCAAAACTTTCTCAGAGACGTCAAGTGTAGCTTCTGTTTCGCTTGCGTAATTTTCTAAAGACCGATCATCTTACTTTCTATGAAAACACTTACGTAAAAGCAAAAACACAGCCTTTTCTCTCACCCCTGGACAGGATTTGATTTCATAATCACAAGGCTGCAGTCTCTGCAGCCGCATTTTTGAAAGTAACTTCTTAGAGACTAGCTCCTGTAAAACTTATTTAAACAATAGTGATATATACTAGATAGAATAGCTGCTGTCATGTACCATGTCAGAATGTTACACACAGTGGTGCATTGGTGCCGGAACGGTCCGGAACGGCGTACCAGTTGACAATTTTGACCAGTGGCAAACCGGTACGGCCGTACCTGTTGAAAAATTGGCAAATTCTGACAGTTTTGTCTGTTTTTTTCACCACTTTCCATCAGGAATTCCCAAACAAAATTTGTTTACTTAGGAAACGGATATGTCACAGCTTCCAACTCTGTGCAAAAACGGGCGGTGCGCGCAGCCCCCCACTTTCTTCTTCATCTTTATGGCTATAAAACGAACCCAATATTTCTCTTTCTTTGCATCCTTTAGATGAACTTTTTCTGCGTGATACATTCATTCAAGAATTCACTGCTATCACCCACCTCGAGTCTTTAACTTTCTAGTATGAGCCGGCAATTAAACCTAAAGGATATGTTTGTTTCCAAAAGGTACAGGTTTCAGGTGTCATTCATCACTACATACATACTACTGTAACTATTTATTATTTTATTATTAATAATAATAATTATTTTTTTATTAATCTTTTTCCCTTTATTATTACTTACTACTCAATTAATTAATATTTATTATTACTAAAGAGTGAGATATAATAAATAAATGATGATGAGCTACTAATAAATTAATAGAATACTACTACTATTCGATGAGAAAATAGTTGTTATTTATTATTCATTGTTATGAATAAAAATAATATAATAATTATTATATTATAATTATTAATTATTATTATAATTAATATATAATTATATTATTTTTATTCATAACAATAATAAATAACAACTGTTTTCTCATTGAATAGTAGTAGTATTCTATTAATTTATTAGTAGCTCATCATCATTTATTTATTATATTATTATTTATTAGTGGTAATAATAAATAATAATTTAATTAATTAAATTATTATTTATTATTACCACTAATAAATAATAATATAAAAAATTTTAATAAAAAATCAGTAGTAGTAGTATTAGTTTTTAATTTAACTACTTATTATTTACATTATTTTGTATAATGATTTTTTGTTGTTGTTGTTTTTGGATATAAAAAATAAAATATGGATACATGTATATATATTATTATTGGCCAAATAATAACAATAAAAATATTGTTATTTTATTTGTTATTAAAGTAAACTGAACAGTTTGTTCGGTTACTACTACTACTGCTGCTGCTGCTACTACTTACCATTTAGTAATAATCGTCGTACCATGTTCTAGCAAGTTTTTTCTACTGTGGCCTATTGTCAATTAATCAACTTACACCACTACTATCACCACTCTATTAATTAATAATTTGGCTATTGACATTACACTACAGTAACAATGCTTACTTGAATTTGTCCCCACCCCTTGCTGCTTCTACTATGAACTATCTCACCTTGATTACAGCTACCCACTGGTGTGTTTTTCACAATTATTAGAAATTTGTTTAAATGCTATTGACGTATCAGTGATTTGTCATAAATTTTACACAAGTATACAGTATGATAGCACAATAAAATGCATGTCATAGTCATAATAGCAAACATGCCAGAGGAGTATCATCTCTTGCAGGCCACGATTGGAGAATCAGGAAGCTAGTGATGTAGCTGATCCTGTGACTCAGTCATCCACTTTGAGGTTATTATCAATATTAATCTGAAATAAAATTGTTTAGTTTCAATATTTGTCACTGTTGGTAATCATGTTCGTAACTTGCAAAACCTATCAGATATGCCCTCACTGTTTAGCCTAATGTATCAATAAACTCATTGTGCTGTGTTTAGAATCAGAAGTATTAGCTTATCAAGCACAGAGTCTGAGGAACCTGGGACTTCCATGTCAAGGTTTGTGGAAACGGTCCTTATTACTAACTTACTATTTTTTTGGCAACATTGATTGGCAATTTTAATAGGGGTTAATGCAAAAGTTCTATGTTTATTTATTAGAGCCGAGTCTGATGAACAAAACCCATGTGTTCCACCTCCCTGCTGGTCTGCTGATAAGTGGGAGGAAAAGAAAGCTCAGTACGCATGGCTAAAGCTGAAGCAAGGAGGACGCCTGCTTTGTCAGGTATGCAGTGATGTAAAAAAAGTTGTTGCAAACTCCTCAAAAAGTAGTCGTATTCGTAAAGAGTGGACATCAACAGGAGTTTTTCCGAATGGCGACACTAAAGAGAAGCAGTTGATGTCTTTGCGAAAGAAAATATCTGAGCATCTGAAAAGTGTAGCTCACGTTGAAGCAGCAAAGTGTAGTAGTGAGGCGAAGGCTGATTTGTTGCCAAATATGTTTGTCAGCAAAAGCAAACTAAATCAGCAGTCGACGGCCAATATTTTCCGATGTGCCTACACCCTAGCTAAGTTGAATAGACCATATTCTGATATGGTTCACTCTGTACAATTATGCCAATTGAATGGTGCCGATATGGGAGGGTGCTTGCATTCCCGAGCTTCAGCAACTGAGATTATATCCACCATCAGTTCTGAAATGAAAAAGAAACTTACGACAAACATTACTGAAATGGAAAAGAAAATATGAATCGTTATTGACGAATCAACATCCCTTTCAAACAAGGCAGTCATGGCCCTTTATATTCGCACATCAGGTTTTACAGACCCAGAGAACTCTGACAATGCTTTTGCCTTTCCCCTCAGTCTTATACAGCTCGAATCTCTAGCTGCTGAGCACATAACCCATAAAGTATTGTCTGAATTACATAATTATGGATTCACAGATGAGTACCTCTCGCGTCACCTGATTGGTGCATGCGCTGATGGCGCTTCAACAATGCTTGGTAAAAAGTCGGGAGTATTGACCCGACTGAAGGAGAAGTATCCAAACATACTTTTATGGCATTGCATGTGCCATCGTATTGAGCTAGCAGTAGGTGATGCGGTAAAGAGTTCCAATCAGATTAACCATGTGCAGTCTTTCCTTGACAAACTATATTCTGTATACAATCAGCCCAAAGCTCAACGTGCTCTTGAGCAGTGTGCTGCGAAGCTTGACATTGAACTTAAGAAAATAGGTAGGGTGTTAGGGGTGCGATGGGCAGCTTCCAGCTTTCGTACGCTGAATGCCATCTGGGAGAGCTACCCAGCATTGGTAGAGCATGCTAGGGATGTTAGCAGCAGCTCTTCCACACACAGAGCCAGCTATCATGGGATGTTGAAAATTTTACAAAGCCCTCAGTTTGTCCATAGCATAGCCGTTATGCATGATAGTTTGAGAGAGATAGGTGTGTTGTCTGAATCTCTACAGTCAGATAACTGCAACCTGCCTACTGCATATGCTAGAGTTAACACGCTAATCCGGGCCCTGAAGCTGCAAAAAGGGGATGAAGGGACAGGCCAATGTTTCCAAGCCTACAGAGAAAGTGTTGAATCTGGCCAATTCAAAGGTGTTGTCATGGTTAGCAAGGGAGCGTATCTGGATAAAGATGCATTTTTGCAAGCTCTCATTGACAATATGGAGAGCAGATTGGAAGGAACTGTTGCGTCTGGATCTAGACTTGACAGTGATAGGGAATTGTTGAAAGCTTTACTTTCACAAATTGACTGCCTTGACCCAGTCAAATGGCCAAGTGGCACTCAGTCACCATGGGTAGATGGGGAGGGCAGACTACGTGGGCTTTGTGAAAGATTCAACATCCCATTTACAAACAAAATTCTCACTGACTATCGAGATTTTATTGACAACCCGAGTGTGGTACCTGCTTGCATCAAAGTTTTAAAAAGTGTAGTTTTTTCATTGCCTGTTAGCAGCAGCGATTGTGAGAGGGGCTTTAGCTCAATGAACAATATTTGTACTGATGCGAGAAACAAGCTAACTGTTACTCATATGTCTGAGCTAATGTTTATTTCTCTGGTTGGGCCACCATTGGATCAGTTTAACCCAGATGTCTATGTGAAGGTTTGGGTCAGAGGTCATCGTGCTGCTGATGATACTCGATCCAAGCGAGCCTCTGTGCCGATTCAGGATAGATATAGATATGTGTGGCCATTGCTTTCTAAGTAAACTGTAAGACTTGTGGCAATACTCCTTTGGTTCATAACTAGCCTTTATATTATCCCCCATGTACATAGTGTTGCAATTTTCTTTTTTAGGGCAAACCTTAAGTAAGTGCTCATTTGTGGTAATTTTTGTTTTCACCTGTCTAACCAATGCTGGCTAACAACTATGGTGCACTGTTTGCATGCTTTGCACTGTTCTTCTGCACACTGTATAACCTTATTTAACAACATTCTTCTTTACAATATAATCAATAACTTCTGTTTGTGTGATCCCTAACTCCTCACACACCGCTTGTGTGGCAGTTGTGATGTATATTCCAATCTGCTTATCTCTCGCTTTGGTGGTTGTTACGTGGGTATTTATTAACTGATTGTTAGCTTGGTGATTTAAACACTTTCCAGGCACACACTGTTAACTTCTCCTGAGACATCAAATCACTGTCTAGCTGCCTAAATTTTGCTCATATGTGTGGGCAATGGTGGAGACTTTGAAGAGAGGAATAAGTGGATAACATTAATATTGATCTTTTTGAAATGTCCCTATAAGGTAAGCTTTGCTAATATTTAAACAACAGAGCATTTTTCGGAGTTAGTTGTGCGATGTTGTAACTATTTCACAATAATTAGTACTCAAAAAAATTGTGATATTTTGACAATTCCCAATTTCCCAGAGAGAGTTCTGCAAAACTAAGAGTTTTTAACAGCTGTATATAGGTAAAATAATACCCAAAATAGCCTCAAGTTGCAGGAAAATGATGCTGATATTAAAAATTTTCCCGGGGGAGGCCCCCCGAACCCCCCCTGCGGGAGGGCGCTCCGGCGCCCCTCCCGCACCCACCCCGCCGGCGCGTTGCGCCGTGGCCGGGCCTGCGGCCCGGTTTCTCCGTCGCCGACGACCGCCACAGTACCTGTTGATAAAAATTTGCCAATGCACCACTGGTTACACACTAATCGCTAAAATCGTTTTTTTTTTTATAAATTGACACAAATTGCAAACAATTGTTAAATTTTAGGTTGCAAATCGTACTTTTAATTTTTTTCTTCTGAGTCTCTAGATACAATCACAAATCCCTAACAATCATATCATCTTAATACAGATCTTATACAAATGTAGTTTGAGCAATAAAAATCGCAAAGAGAACTATGAGAGATCTTACAATTATCTTGCATAGCCAACATAGGGAGCTTTCCACAACCTTCTAAGCTAATATTACCTCATTCAATATAATGTAGCTGCTACACACCTCAAGAGTCGAGTTCTGATCTCTGCTATATGTGACTAACTGATGCATTTGCTATGCCCGGAGATGTAGTTTGTGGATAATTTAGTATATAAAACGTAATAAACTACCAATCAGCACTGTGAGGAGAGTTTCTTCACTTCAACTTTTGTCCTTCACCAAATATCCGACCGTTCATTATTGTAATTTTCTTGAAGCTCCTAACTGTTAGTATTAAAGTTGATCTTGACAGTAGGGGTTCCCACTATCATCCTCTAATTTAGAACTGTCCACAGTGTGCAACTTGTGGCACAGCTTGTGACACAGCTTGTGGCACAGCTTGTGGCAGAGCTTGTGGCACAACTTGTGGCACAGCTTGTGACACAGCTTGTAGCACAGCTTGACCAAACCCTGTCCAAGAGATCAAGCAGGCCGGTAAGACCTGCAAGGTACAAAAGAGAACATGATGAGCCCTCGGCTCGGACTAGCTAATCGGAGTTAAAGTGTAGAAACAATTTTATTGTCTCAAGCCTGCTTTCATAGGTGGCAATCACTTAGATATATTTACAAAAACAGCAGCAGCAGCAGTAGTTAAGGGCACTAAGTCTACCATCTATATAGGTTGACAACAGGAAGCTAATGACATAAAAATGATAACCAATAATCAATACATGGAGTGATATAAGCCAATCAGATTCATAAGCATGATGATACATACAATAGCGCACGTGGTTAAACAAGTATGGAGCCTAGTAACAAAGGTAAGAGGATATGAACACAGTTCTCAGCCTTGAGTAGCCTCTGATTCATGGTTGGTGATACCTAACAGTAGTAAGGTCCTGGACTGGCTCCCTGCGAAAACTTAGGCTATTCCAGATCCATTTACAATTACGAAGATCTTGTCCCCAGCCCGGTATGCTACTGCAAGGGTCGGTAAAGGACTCGGTTCGGCTGGCAGCAGAATCGGTAAGGCATTTATCTATGGCGATATTGCTGTGAATTCTTGTAGCAGCAGTTTGGCAGGCTTATCTGGCTAAAACGATCAGCCAGAGGCACCAATGTGATAATAAGTATGTTTATGAAGCTTACCCCGGGCCGGTGTGATGCTAGAACTTACCAAATTAATGACTGTCAGCATCCACTTCCTGGATCATTGATAAATGATGATTGGGCAACACTGGGCAACACTCACCATTGTTAACAGAAACCGCCAGTCTGATTACAGAAAGTTCACTTCTCTGTAGGTGTACCACGCTTTTTAGCATGCATCGAGCTTTTCAAACAGAAATATTTCACAGGTAACGAATTATTATCAACAGATTTGTCTTCTTACATACGAAACTCAGGTTTCTTTGTGCAAATATACTCGCTTTTTGCGCAGATATAAGACAAGATCTCAAGGTAAGATCAGTGCCACTTTTTGTGACCACATAGTTATTTTATGACATATTGAGCTTTTATTGGGGGACAAAATGTTACACCTGCTGGTAACTTCTGTTATTTTAGTCATTTCTTAATCACAAAAAATGATGATCACACATACGGCTATCAATTTAATGCAAAAACAGTAGCTGAACGAGATGCGCTTCATTCATGTTTTGATATTTCACTTAAATGTAAAAAATTAAACAACAAAAAAAGTCATTTGAACCATGGAGTAGAAAAAAAAAGTGAAAGCAACTGTTGTTCAGCTCAAATAATGGCTGGCGTTCTTGTATGACGACATTGCATTTCTTTTGGAAAAAATATGGAATTGCCATTTAATACAAACACGTCAGCAGGCTTTTTGCTGACTATTAGTTTGGTTTTGTACCTCATCGATTTATAATGAATGCACTCACCTGCTTCAGTGGCATGAAGTGACACTTTCTATCGGTATGATTTTCTATGGAGAGAACATCGTGCTTTTTTTTATTAAAAAAGTTACTTACATAAACACAAAAAAAAACACATATTCCTTTTACGAGTGACCAGTGATTATTCTTCATTACTTCACTGCTGACTTTCTTGTAACACAATTTCTGTATGACTAACTCAGTTCTATAGACAACAGTTGATTTTCAACTTCGCAAAAGCCACGATCAACATGGAGGCAGTATAGTCTACTAGCTTGCTTGGGTAAGTCTTTTAACTGAGAGTATACATTTTTTGTTATGAAAGGAGCTGCAGGTGTTGCCAAATGAAACACACCAATGAACTTTTTGTTGCCACCTACATAGATCATAAGTCAGCAGTGGATAAATCACTGATTTAACACATAAGACCAAAGCTTTCTCACACTTGCCAAGTGTAGCTTCTGTTTTGATTGTGTAATTCTCTAAAGACCGATCATCTTACTTTCCATGAAAACACTCATGTAAGTGTGATAAAGTCAGCTTTTCTCTTCTCCGGAGCAGGATTTATTTTTATTTTCTCAGAGTTTCAGACTCTGAGGCCTCATTCGTGCAAATAAATTTTTAGAGATCAGCTCCTGTAAAACTGATTTAAACAATAATGATCTATACTAGATAGGATAGCTGCTATCATGTGCCATGTTACACCGCTGCACACTAATCGCTACAATTTATTATATATCAAAACAGAATGAAAAATAGTCGTTGAGTTCTTTACGTAACAAATCTTACTTTTGCTTTTGTTTTCTGAGTCGCTAGATACAATCACAAATCCTTAACAATAATATCGTTTTAATACAGATCCAATAAAAATGTAGTTTGAAAAATAAACAATCGCAAAAAGAATTACGAGAGATCTTACAATTATCATGCATAGCCAACGTAAGGAGCTTTCCACAACCTTCTAAGCTAATATTACCTCATTCAATATAATGTAGCTGCTACACACCCCAAGAGTTGAGTTCTGATCTCTGCTATAAATGACTAACTGATGCACTTGCTTTGCCAGGCGACTGCGTTTGTGTACCATTTAGAATATAAAACGTCATAAACTGCCAATCAGCACTGTGAGGAGAGTTTCTTCACTTCAACTTTTGTCCTTAAATCAAATGTCCATTTACAACTGTCTGATCTGATCTCATTACTTACTTGCAGGGAATTTGCTCATTTTAAATAAGTTCACTGTTGTTTGAAAGTTGTTTAACAAATTTATTACCATTCTGTAAGTAATTTACTGTGGAAGTTATTTTATACTTTTTCGACTACTTTGTTTAATCAACTTGGCTCAATCTGCTTAAACCCTCTATAAAACTTATAATTTTGGTCTGCATATCAGCAGATTAAGGCTGAGTTTCAAAATCTTGATGCCGTAGCAGTATTCTTGTTAGAACTGGTGTCATTCACACAAAAATTCATGGCTGTGATATCAGCAGCAAGTAGGAAAGGTTTACTACTGATATTTGTAATAAAAAATGCCACTGGAATAGAACAATCCTACCATTTAAGTTACAAACCATTTCCTCTTTCAAAGAATTATGTAATTTTTATTTTGTGATATTTATTAAAACTTCCTAAAACACAGATTTACAGATTTTACAGACTCACAACTACATTTTTGTATCTGTTACATTCATTCACTGTATTTCTTTTTGTGTTTTCATGGAGTTTTCATCTTCATAGAATGAGAATGTTAGAATAGTTTTTTGTTCTTGTTGTTGTTGATTGTTTACTATTGCTTTTTGAGTTTTATAACTTCTGTGTTGTTGTGTTTTATCCTTCCTTAGCTGAACATTATAATTAGTTAGAGTATTTCTTTTTCAAATGATTAATGCTTTTTATTATTTTTACCATCTTCCTGGGTATCTCGATGTGAAACTATAATTGAAGTGGAAAGTGAAGACAGCATTCACAGCATTGTTTCCCGGCTACTTATCATCTCTACTGCTGGGGACTGGAAATTAGTGATGTAGATTTAAACCTGGTGCTGCTTGTAGATAAAGAAAATTTGAGAGCACATGCAGACCGTTTCTTTACTGGAACCAAACTATGTTAAAATATGTCCAAAATCAAATGTTTTATGGTTAACTAAAAATCTGATGGCGAATAACTATTTATGCGCCATAGTTTACCAAAAACTTGTAGAATCAAGGTAGTAGTTAGAGTGTTTGAGTTTGGATCAGTCTTCTTGAATCTTAACTCTTTCAATCTAAAGTTAGGGCTAATATCTGCACGTAGTAGTATATATTCAGAATAAGCCAGCTCTGCCACACCTTTTGCCTACAGTTGGTTATTGGATGTTCATCTTAATTGTGTTGTTTGCTTTTTTTCTGCAGGTTTGATAGACAGAAATCAATTGGTAAAAGTGAGATGAGTACTATATAGTTATTTAAGTCATTGGACTTATAAAACAATTTGTATGCTAAACTGCCAACTCTGCCAGTTTATCAGCAGTTTGCTGTTGTAAGAAAAGTTGCGTAAGTGGTAATACAATAAAGCTGCAGCGTATTCAGTTACGGAACATCAGTTTCACGGTTGCCAACTGCATGCTGTACAGGGGCGTAACTTTGAGAGAAATGTTGGGGAGGCAAGGGGTGGGTGGGGGGTGGGTGCGGGAGGGGGGCGGGGCTCGGGAGCCCCCCTCCCGCTGAGCCCCGCGCTAGCGGAATTTTTTTGCAAAGTCAACTCTAAGAAGGGGTTAAGAGCACATTTGAGAGTGCAGGTAGAGCAATTAACAAATGAAAAAAACAAGAATGAACAACCCTTGTTGTTCTAGTTTTGCACACAGACAGCTGTTAGTTGTTGATGTATAGCAGTTTCATTTGCATGTTGTTTAATAACGTTATTAAACAACATGCAAATGAAACTGCTATACATCAACAACTAACAGCTGTCTGTGGTTTTGAACTGAGTCACTTTTATTTAGAGTCATAACAATCATTTTGATAGCGTTTATTTTTGTTTGAAACTGAATATGAGTATTGCTGTATATCCACTGCTACTTCTGAAAACACTGATTATTATTATTACTTGGTGATGTAAGAAATAATAATTAATATTTCTGCTAGTTATGCTTTTTTCAGTATGCTCTCTGATTATTATTATTAATTATTTATTGCAGTGAGTGATTGACAATTTTTTTCAATAAACTTCATTTGAATTGGTTTTGCAAGTAATGGTATTAATTACAGCATTGTGTTAATCATCATGATAATAATAATAATTCATCTCAACTTACTAGTATAAATTTTATAATAAATATTATTATTATTATTATTATTATTATTATTATTATTATTATTATTATTATTATTATTATTATTATTATTATTATTATTATTATTATTATTATTATTATTATTATTATTATTATTATTATTATTATTATTATTATTATTATTATTATTATTATTATTATTATTATTATTATTATTATTATTATTATTATTATTATTATTATTATTATTATTATTATTATTATTATTATTATTATTATTATTATTATTATTATTATTATTATTATTATTATTATTATTATTATTATTATTATTATTATTATTATTATTATTATTATTATTATTATTATTATTATTATTATTATTATTATTATTATTATTATTATTATTATTATTATTATTATTATTATTATTATTATTATTATTATTATTATTATTATTATTATTATTATTATTATTATTATTATTATTATTATTATTATTATTATTATTATTATTATTATTATTATTATTATTATTATTATTATTATTATTATTATTATTATTATTATTATTATTATTATTATTATTATTATTATTATTATTATTATTATTATTATTATTATTATTATTATTATTATTATTATTATTATTATTATTATTATTATTATTATTATTATTATTATTATTATTATTATTATTATTATTATTATTATTATTATTATGATAATAATAATAATGATAACTAAAAAGTTATCAATCATTAATTAATAATAATAATTATTATGTAATTGTTATTAGTTTTTTTTAAATGATATTACTGATCAATGCTACAAAAATGATTGAGGCAAAAGCTGCATATATGCTGAAGTGGATCAGCCCAGTCACTCAACTGCTTAGTGAAAAATATTTTGTAATACCGTCTGCTGAAAACTCGTGTTGATTGATTTTCTGAAATACCGGTGTGGCCAGTATGAGAGGTGATGATTGCCATTGGTTGATTTCAAGTTCAGTGATTCCATTTAGTATTTTTCCATGTTGCAAATTCCAAAAATCAATTGATGACTAAAAGTGTTGTTATCATACACGCAGATTAGCAGTAAATGTATGTGTAAATACTAAAAAAAAAATTTTCTTTATAAGAGCTATTGGGGCGGCAATGCCGTCCTGCCGTCCCTAAAGTTACACCCTTGCTGTATGCATCAAATGTTGCTGTTTTTGCATCGATTTGGAGGATAAAAGTTAGAGCTGAAGAAGGCAGCAGTCATTTCTCTTGTGGAGTTCTGACAAGCAGACGTGAGCTGTCACAAGCTAGAAGGTGAGTTTGACTACTAACAATATGTTTTCCTACTATTCTTCAGCATGAAGCAACAAGCTATGCTGCGAGATTGATCGAACACTTGGATTGATTGGTAAAAGATTAACAATCAATGGCAATGTTTTTTAAAAACCCATTATGATAAAAAGTTATTGAAATACCAAGTGAGTTTGAAAGAGTTGATAGTTGTTTGCGTGTTGCGCTATGGATAATTTTTAATCATTACTCCTCTTACAATCTACAGATTTCGACTGGTTTTCAAACTTGACACGCTATTTGCTAGCTTATTACTGATCATTTTCTATTTCGGATATTGACACAACAGGGGTAACGGAGCATTTTTTTACCAAAAGACTGAGTTTTTAATTTAAACCATTAGATTTTTGAAGTCTATGGGCTGCAATCTCAGCCATTTCAAGTGTTTTTAATCTTATAATTTACAGACAACTTTACTGCTGAGAAGCAGATGACATGGGTTCCGGAACTGGGCTTAAGGTTTTCTGTGGCTTGCTGCTGATCCATGCTTCTATCGCAGGTAACTCGTACACCTGGTAGTTCTTATGTTAGAGCTCTATGTTTGATTACATAACATAAATTTCTGTAGTAAAGTCAGTGTTATAATATGCATTTAAAGAATAGTTGAAAGATATAAAATTTTACTTACTCGTCTTAGTCTTTTGAGAATAAAAAAACAGGTTATCCATTTTTGGTTAAACTTACTGTTTGCTGTAAGTAAGATTACAGTTTGTGCATTAGCCATTGCTAGTCTGTTGATGTCAGCAATAAGTTGAACCATCCACGCTATGTTAGCTTTAGTAACAACAGTCTTTGCAACCGGCGAATACTGTAATTATCAAAAACATAATCATAAAATAGTAATAAAAAGTCTGTAAGCAGAAATTTTTATAACCTTTCATCATCATAGATGTGAAATTTATTTATTTTTTATAATCATAAATAATAAAAAAATAATTATTCTCATCGTTATCATTAATTCAATGACAGCCAGTGTACTGCAAAATTCACTTGTCATCACAGAAATTTCTGTGCCAGCCGCCAACTTTGTTATGAGTCTTTTGTTTATTTAACTGTATACACCGCTGTTTTAAAGAAATATAATCATGAATCATTCATGGAATTGATAACTTAAAATAAAAAAAAAATGACAGCTAACAATGTTAATTGGACTGCGCTAAAAAACAACAGCTGTTTCATGACATCTTCTTGACTGAAGTTACAAGTGCCAATAAAAATTTTAACTTGCTATGGCAACATGGTATTTTTGCAAAGTTGTAGCAATTTGTGTACTACTTTTGATTAATTGTACTCATAGAATGGGTCCTCAAGCATTCTAACCTACCAGAATACTCGGAGGAAAATCCGCAAAAATTCAGAGTTGATCTGTCATTGGAGGATGAAATTGATGGTTTAAAAGATGTTTCACTTTCACTAAAGAAAAGCGAAGCTGTTCCACCGAGGCTCCCATTATATGGAGCTGATGAAAATGGAGAGTACAGCCAGAAAGACTTAGTGCACTTAAAGGTAGGAATCCAAAATTGTGACAAACAGCATATTAGATAAATAAAATAAATAAAAACACCAGCCAACAAAATGCTACAACATGTCAATTGACATCCTGGACTGGCATCAGAAGTATCTCACCCAACTGGCTGGTAATAGAACCTAATAATCGTTAGTTTTCTGATAAAATACTTTCCAGTAATCAGTTTTTTAATGAGCTTTCATAGATTTTTTAATGTTGAAATATTGTAGCAGTTTTTTCTCCATTACCGAACACAACTTGTATCTCTTGCTGGCGTAAGGACTTATTCCCTCTCCTACCCTGCCTCTGTTACTAACCTGGTGACCAAACGGCTGACCAACCCAGTCGTCCTGAGGATTTATACCTACCCTACCCTGCTCCGACTTCCTGCCTTTTAGACAACTACCAGTTAACCCAGTCACTTAATACTGAGTTGACGGTATCAGACACTGAACAAGTCAGTGACAACTACAACAATCCTACAAACCTAGGACTCCATGATAAGAGAGGTGTTTCTGTTTAGAGAATATATAATGACTCATGTTCAACTTCTTATATCATACAACAAAATAACGTACAGTGTGTAACCAATGGGGTCCCGGCAGATTTTTCTGCGGAGCTATTATCAAAAGAACCGGAAGCATGCTATCCATCGATAGCACTGTTAAAACGAAAGTCGCTTCATTTTATCCGATACTGAAGGAATTTTTTTTCTATTCACGGCAGCTGATGGGTTTGGAAGTGTATAGAACTGACGATGCGCCGCTAACATAAGTCATCTTATAATTTATTATTATTAAATAATAATTTATTATTATTATTATAAAATAAAAATAATATATAAAATAATAATATACATCAATAATATTAATTAATTAAATAACAACAACCGCAACAGTTGAAATTAAAAGATAATAAAACTATAACTATATGCCATTAATTATTATTATTGTTATTATAATAATAATTATTATTATAATTATTGTTCTTGTTGTTCGTAGTTCGTTGTTCCAACAACAATAATTAATAACGAATCGTTATTATTACTATACTAATAATAATTATAACCTGTCAATCAGCTCCTTCTTGCGTTCAGTTGTCCGTACATTTTTGTTTTTTTTTAGCAATTCCTTCAAACAAGATAGGGTGAGGCTTTCATAATCACACTTGATGATGATTCCAACTAATGCAATGGCGGCCAATGATTTGAAATTAAGACAGTCCTATAATAACAAGTGAACACGGCCACAGAATGTTTTCGGCCCGTGCTCGACAGACCACCAAAATATTCTGCCAAGACCTGGCTCATAACAAGGGCGTTAATTTATGTTGGCAAGCTGAATGAGCCGCGAAATACAAAGCTATAGCTCTACACACGAGCATAATATTTAATTAATTTATACCAAGTGAATGAAACAAAATATTAAAAAAAAAAATAGTTCAAAGGCTACATTGATTCCTTGAGCTTCCTAAACTGCATAAATTTTGTTATATCAATGGCTTAAACTGTCTAAAATCTAAATAATAGTCAAGCAAGTCGTGATTTCTAATGATAAGTTATACGATCGACCATGCTACTTCCGGTTGCATCGCTAAAGCGAAACTACTCTGCCGGGACCCCATTAATATATCCTAATCACTCAAGCGTAATATATATTAACCAATGGTAAGCAATATAGTAGTTATTGTCCAATCCCATGCCAGTTATGCTCTACTGCCTGTAACCTGTGGGCTGTGGTTGGCCTTCTCCTAGCAGTGGTCTCTGCTAGTCTATCCTTGTCTGGACTTGTCTATATTGTCAGTACACTTGTGCATGTGTGATTGTCTACTCGTCTCAATTATCAACAAATTCCCCATTATATAAAACAATCACTTGAATAGTCCATTTTACCAATAGGTATGATCCGAGATAACTCAGTGCTGATGTCTTCGAGACAGCTGCAGGCTATGTTTAGGCTTTTATAATTATTTATGAAATGAAAAACCGTCTTTGGTTGTAGCTTTTATCGCTGTTTGTGGTACATTCAATGCTACATGTATGATAAACACAGAACATTATTTTAGGATGTCACATACTACAAGGACTTGGACAATCAAGCAGCCATGTCTTTAATCAATGCTGAAGGCGGAAAAACTGCTATGGTAAGTTTCCTCAATCAATGACTTTGAAAAATTCTGTCGTTTTGTTGTAAAACTGAACTTGAGCGAATCTAATAACCCGCTGTGACAAATGCAATGCATGGCATGCCATATATGGTCATACTTTTGAAGTTTAAGGAATGATCAACATCAAAATCGATGGATAACTGTCTTAGTAACTTTGCTTTTTAATTCGTTGGAAACAAAGAGCATGTTCATTTTTATAAAACTATTTGTTGAAGTTGTACTTTCCCAGAAAGGAAGTTTTATGGCAAACGGTGAAATGTATGAGGTAGAGCCTTACCACCCCAGCGTACACAAACGTAGCCTGGGAGCCAAGCATGGAGATCATATTATTAAGAAACGAGAAGCACCAGAAGATTCCGGTCACATGGATTATCTTGGTAAAAATACAAACATGATTTCACAAGATTTTTAAAGACTGCAAATTTCACTCAGTTACTTTGCGTTCAACTCTTAAAACATGGTATCCTTCCATCTCATCAATGATTTTTCAGAAGCAAAAGACGATGCTTTTGATGAATGGTTAAATCTCCAAAAGTTAGGGAAAGTGAAAGTGTCAAAGAGCGATGTTGACGGACAGTCTGTTCCACATTATACAGTGACAGTTTTTGTGGCTATTGACTTTAGTCTCTACCAACAGTAAGTACCAGAAGGTTTTATTTATAAAGTTGGCAATTAGAGTAAATAAAATATAAATTAACTTGAACCTTTTCTTTTAGGTTAATCGCCTCATACGGCAGACTGGGAGGTCCTGGAGCTAACGTGATGGAGTACATCTGCTATTTCATTGGTCAACAGATAAATGAAGTAGGTCAAACTGTCTAGCTCAAGCTTGCTTTTACATTAGTTCCAACTCATAAAAAACTTATTAACTTATGGAGTGATTCCGTTTGTAATACAACTTTCAGAGGTTGCTTAAAGATGCAATGAAGTCCGCATTTGGTTTTTCATTTTCCGAACTCACTGGAGCCAGTATCCTTGAAGGAGAACTGCAACGTATTACATGCGCAATTCACTTGCCTTTTCCTTATTGTCAAAGAGTGCTAATTAGTCTTAACGAAACTACCAACAATACTAAGTTTCTAACTCATATTTAATTTCTATTGTTTTTGAAAATGATTATCTGTTTTATATTGCCAATATGTATACCGATGCTAAAACTGCAAAACTGGCAATTCTCTCTTCAAAATGAAGTTCTGAATCATGTTAGCTTTATATTTTATACAGCTTTTAAACCAACAAACAAAGCTATCTGTAATCTTTCTATAATTTTTGAGATGCAGATCATGCAACATATCATGTGGACTCCAATGTAGGCATGATAGTAGATTGAGGAAAAATTAATTAAAATTCCAACTCAACTAAAGCATGCTCAAAAGGTCTAAACTTGCAAACTTACTTTTCATGTTCCCAAAGTTCTCTTTGTAAACGAGCAATATTATTTCATCTCTACTTTATGGCCTGTTTGGGTATAAAAAAATAAGGTCCAGTTCAACATCTGCTGCATTTTTACTATAAAACGAATTTGTGAGAAAACATCTGTGAAAAAGTTTGCCGGCAAAAAGTCAGATGAAATAGAAAAACGAACTAAGATTCAGTAGAAAATCTGTGACACAGCACCTTTAATGTAGATACCTTACCAATCTCAGTGCAAGCAATAACCTACATATTTACACTGTGTGATATAGGTCAGCATTAGATATGAATGCATAGACACAACTACAGTATCAGGAGTCAATGACTGGACAATGAGTGTGTCATTTGTGGGACTTTATGTAGAACAGGTAAGTATTCTTACACAGTAATGTATAGGGTTTGTAGAACTTGTTTTTGTGCGCCATTCTAGGAATACCTTTGCCATATTTTAAAGTGCTATTCAAAGAATAATTTGTGGTAGATTTACATTTTCATTACAGAGATCTAAACACCTGTCTGTGCGTAAATGTGTGCAAGGGCATTACCAGCTCAAACAAATTATTCTCGCTGTTTTGACAGAGAATTATTGGGCTATAGTAGTCAAAGAAGGATGACAAATAGAATTTGTGGTTTCACAGGCTATGAAACATCAGACTTGAGCAGTATTTTGCAGCTTTACACAAACGTTCTTTGCCAAACAACCGTGAAAAAAACTTTATGGTGTATTGGTTGCTGCTCTATTGCAATCTAACTCCCCATTCATTTGTTATTAACGAAACTGGAAAGTGGACTAGTTTGTGATTGAAATATGATTTGCCAGAATATATGATCTGTGTTTTCAAACTTTTGTCTCATCAGACAATCAAATTAAAATAAGCAATCTTTGAAATGGAAAACCACAAACTTTTTAATCTGTTTTCGAGCTGCTCCATTATCAGTTTAACTACGTCAAATGTAAAAGGTCTTGTCAACTAGTTTTGAGTAGTGCGTAATTATTACACCCAAAATGACCAATTAAAGTTAACAAAACACCAGGTAGGTTTTATGCAAAACATTTTTTTATTATGAGAAAATTTCAGTAGGAAAGATTTAAATGGCTCTCTACAGCGAAGTTTTAACGAAACTGTAAACAGAACTATACTTCAGGCCCAGCAAACTCGTTGCTCAGCAAACCAAGCGAATATTTCAGTTTCGCGGTGATCAAGCGATGCTATGTTTGGGAAAATCGTCAATTGCGATGTTTGCACATGATTGGACAATTGGACCATGTAAGCTCATTAATAGGTTTATGTTCTATGTGCGTTATTGGCTGGTTTTCAATTTCAGGATCATTTACAATGAACACACGGGTTCCACAGTAGCGCATTTGTTATTTGAAAAAATAAATATTTATCTTATTATAGTCATAATGAGTTTTAAATCAATGAGAGATAATATTAATCAAACAATTCGAACAGTAATGGCTGGTCAAACTTAGCTATTTGCTTCTATTAATTTCCATGCTTTTGCATCATGCAGTAAAGTATGAGTAGGCCCGCGCACAAAACACAATGCGCTGTCATTGGATAAAACTAGTGCTAGTTAGGCGTAACAAATCAGTTATAGTTGTCGAGTGACTTTCTAACAACATTTTATTCGCCGTGCTCCAGCGACCACCTACTAAAGTTTCGTTATAGTTTCGTTATCATCCTCATGTGACCGGGACATAAATTTATATAAAAAGCAACAATAAGTTAAATGAACAGTCAAATTTTTAATAAGTATTCTTGGTCTCACATATAAATACTGCTCTGTTTCTTGTAAAGTTTATACCAATAACTAAAAGTTTAAAAATGAGAGGAGCTATTTTTAATCAAAAATTACTCAGATGCACATTTATCTTCAACGTTTCACCAACCAACAGAACTCCATTTTAGTTTATGTAGGGTTGCGCTCTCATGAATATAGCGGATAGAAACTGCCGCTTTCGAATGACTTACAATAACAGATCCTTGTTAAAAATTGACAATTGACAATATGTTGATCATGTACATATAAATGTACTTTCAGACAGCAGCAAACACATGGAACACAGCAAGCGGAGACATGGGTGTTGTTCTGGATGAATTTAATGACTGGGTGAATGCACGGCCACCAGGGCTTACAGCACATTATATGCTTATCACAGGGTGAGAACTTCAGTTAGTTGCAATTGATTGTCACTGGTAGATGAAAAGTTTTGTTACATATTCTGTTTCGGAAGTTTTTAAATAGTACGGTGAGCAATACCTCTGGTAAAAGTGGATGGACTTTTTCAGCACTCATGTCCCTAGCCTAAGTTTTAGGCCAACATTTGAGGCATATGTGTAATTTGCTTGGAATATGCTGTACGTTATTTTATTGGTAGTCGCATGCCCCATTGTTATCTTGGCAACTTTTAAATGGATTTCATTGGATGATTGGTTTAGTGACGGGGTTTGTTCCGCTGGTTTGTTGACTTAAGCTTAAGGGACAGCTTCGGCGACCAAATTGTTGCCGGTGCAAAGATTGTAGTATACATTAATTACCCTCTTCGGCCCATAGCCTGATCAGCAATGTTTTGCTTTGAACTTTTTTATCAGATTTCAGTTTATTTTCGGCTTTCTTATTATTGATATTTATTTTCAGTTATTAATTGTTTTGAAGTTAGCACTAACAAAGACAGGTTTGAAAAATTACAAACATAATTATTATCTGTTGTGTAATATTATTTAATAGATTATTTTTATTATTATTATTATTATTATTATTATTATTATTGTTATTGTTATTGTTATTGTTATTGTTATTGTTATTGTTATTGTTATTGTTATTGTTATTGTTATTGTTATTGTTATTGTTATTGTTATTGTTATTGTTATTGTTATTGTTATTGTTATTGTTATTGTTATTGTTATTGTTATTGTTATTGTTATTGTTATTGTTATTGTTATTGTTATTGTTATTGTTATTGTTATTGTTATTGTTATTGTTATTGTTATTGTTATTTTTATTGTTATTGTTATTGTTATTGTTATTGTTATTGTTATTGTTATTGTTATTGTTATTATTATTATTATTATTATTGTACAGGAATTTACCGTCAGGAGTGGTAGCGACCACCTGTACAACGGCCCGCAGTAATGAGTAAACACAACAGTGCAGTGTACGCCTATCTATCTCGAACTCCACCTATCCCGAGGAGTAGGTGTAGTAGGTCGACCTAGCCGTTCGAATAACCGTTCCAGTATCACTTGCCCGTAGGTCAAGTGCAGTGTGAGTCGAGATCGACTGACCACTTTCTACTGACTGTTTATCCTAGTTGCTAGTCGACTGATTCAGTGCAATGCTCCTGTCCACTTTGTTTGTGCAAATGCTGAACTTCTCAAGTTCTTTTACCAGCGCAATCAGTGCAAGCTTACTTGTATTGTTTCTGCTAAGCTACCTGTGCTTTAGCATAAGTGCGCTTATGCTATCAGACCAAACAAGCAAGTGAGAGTGTAGGCAGTAACTCTGATTTATTCCATACATGACACGACTATTTAAGCACAAAAAGTTATATAATATTGATTGACATAAATAAGACAAAGCAGGCCACGCCTGGTACAAGTAATTGGTTATTTAGTAGCCAATAGAACAACGGGACATAGAACAAGGTGGTGCTTGACAGTATGGTTGGCTGCACAAGCACATGTGTGAAAAAGTGATGGCTCGTGCAAATGGTATAAACATATAAGAATAAAATAGATATAAGTATAATTCGGCAAGTTAGAATAGCAAGCATAGACAGTTCGGTAATGAGATAATAGCAGCATAGACAGTTCGGCAGTTCACATATTGTTAATGAGGTCGACCGATCGTTGGGTCGAGGCATATTTCCTCCACACACGCCCCCCCATTGGCGCTCGTAGGGCCAATACAAAATACGTTGAGGAAATGTTGCGGTCGACTTATGATAGGTTTCTGTCCTTCTGAATCGCAATCTTTAGCTCCTCTACACGTTGGAGCTGCTTAAATGCTTCTCTGGTCGCTACATAGAGTTCGGTTTCGTTCCTTTTAATCCTACGGTATCGCTCTTTTCTTCGCTCATCATCGACTTGTCGTTCCCAACTACTCCTTTCCTGTCGATAGGGCCTGCTCTGCTCTCTTCCCCTACTCGCCTCTCTTTCTCGTCCTCTCTCTCTCTCTCTCTCTCTGTCTATCGGTGCAAGTTCTAGCTTCATCGCTTTCTGCGACGTGTTACCCAATTTTTCTCCTAGCCGTTTTCGTATAGGCTTAACATCCATTGGGCTGTCTGCTCGGTCTTTAATAGGTGCAGGTATGCCGAATGGCGGTGGGTTTTGCCAATGTACGGCCCTACAGAATTCTCCATATGACATGTTGTCGACCTCGTATAGTGGTCGATCAGGCCCTCCATGTTCGGCGGCTCCATTCTGTTGCCTGAGGTGCTTTAGTAGGGTGTCTCGCGAGGCACTCTTGTATTGGCACTGGCAGAAAAAGAACACGAAGTGCTGCCTCACATGGTATTGCATTCTCCTCTTGCTCAGCTGTAAGCTGCAGATTTCGCACTTCCAGGTGCTGCTGTCAGTGGTGGGTTGTCCGGTTGCTCTTATTTGTTCCAGTGTGTCGGTGGATAGCCATACTTCCTTCGGCTGGTAGTTGTGTGTGGGAGCTGGTGGAGTCGGTGGTTGTGGTGTCCTAACTCTACACCGAGCGGCTCCTTCTTTAGTAGTTACCCTTCCGACACGAATGGGAGAGGAATGCATTTCTTTGTGAGCGATTATTCTCGACCTCTTCTTACTCCTCACTGGTTCGGTTATTTCGGCTACCACTGCTGGGTCCTCCTCTGTCGATAATATGCCGCTGCCTTTCTCTGCCATTCTACTGGTTGTTGCTGTTGTTCTGCGATCTGTACCTCCTCCTAGTAGGTTGCTGACTGTACAAATAGAAGTGACAACGGCCTGCTTTGTATTGCCGCTGTTTTTTCTATTCCTTTGTTGGAGATAACACGTGGTCTCACGTGTTGTTCTTAGGCCACTCCTTTTGTCGATCGCTGACAATTGCATTATTTTGATGGCCGTTTCCGTGGGCGTCATCTCCTCCAAGAATGGGTTTTCCCTTCGAGATTTCCACCGGGGAGTTGTCTCCTCATACCCCTCGTCCTCCGTCGTAGTCCCGCTGGAGGGAGTTATCCGCTCCGCACCGTACTTGGGAGTTGCTTGTCCCACGTTTCTTCTTTCTAGCATCTCTCTTTGTCTATTTCCATCGCACGTTTCTGTGGTTTCTTGTTTATTTAGGCCCAATTTTCGCCGGGTCTCTGCTATGTTTGTCCAAGGAATATACACCATATTCTCCACCCTTCCACGTGACTCAGGTGGTCTGTCGTTTACCTGCAGGCTTGGATCTGTGGTCCCCTCTTTATCTTCAGTGCGGTAGCATTTGTAATCTGTAAAGCGTACAGGTGGCTTTCGGGTCCTGGTGGGCCGTCCCTCGGTGTTGGCCTGGAGTGGTGGCCATTCTGGGTCTTCCAGAGGGGGGGTCTCGGCTACTGGTACTTCTGCTGGCACTGTGGGTGGTGCAACTACTGGTTCAGGTGGGTCGATGGCTGGTTCGGCGAGTAGTGGTATAGGAGGCGCATCCTCTGGGGGTGCCTCAGGCTCAGGAGGCTCTCTTGGTACCCTTTCCCTTGGCTCCATCGGAGGTGGTTCTAAAGGCTCTATTGGTGGGCGGGGTGCTCTCCTTCGATAGGCTCCTCGCATATTTGGCCGGACTGCCTGCTCTCGGCTGGGTGGTGCCCTTCCCACGGTCTCCCTACACGTCCGGTATGCCTTTAGTCGTATTCAGTTCTGAGTGAACCCTTGTCCATTCCTTTCTAAGCGGTAGGTGTGGTTTGGATAGGTCTCAGTGACTGTATATGGCCCGACATAGCTTGGCTGGAGTTTGGGATTACTCCCCTTTGTTCGTCGCTTGTTTTCCATTACTACCAGCTCGTCTTTGCTGAACTGGGGGGGTTCTCCCGTCTCCTCTTGGCGGAGCTTAGCTTGCTGACTACGCACATAGTCGTGGGCTATGGCGAGGTTCTCTTGGACATGCAGGGTGTGTTCGGTGATGCTGTGGGGTTCTAGCGAGGGCGGGGATCCGGTCAGCTGATCGGGCAGTCGTAGCTCTCGGCCCAACATCATAAGGTTGGGTGTCTCTCCAGTAGTGGTATTGGGGGTGGCTCTACAAGCTCGCATGATCTGGGGTAATAAACCATCCCATTCATCCTGTCCTTTGCTCAATATTAGCGTTTGTAGGGCGTCCCCTAGCGTCCTATTCTGTCTCTCCACCATGCCATTGCCTTGGGGGTGGTACGGAGTGGTGCGCGTCTTACGTACACCCCACAGCGAGCATAGTTCTTCCAGTATGGTTGACTCGAACTGTGCTCCTTGGTCGGAGTGCAGTTGTTCTGGGAGCCCCCAATAACTGAACACTCTCTCGTCCAGTGTTGCTGCTACAGTGGGTGCGGTAGCATCTGGCAGGGCTATCGCGTCTTGCCAACGGGTGAAGTGGTCGCTGAGAACCAATATCCACTTATTCTTTCGTCGGGTGACGGGTAGTGGACCTACCAGATCTACGGCCAGCTTCTGAAATGGTCGTCCAGCGAAGAGCCGTTGGCCTTCAGGGGCGGTGGGTCGATTGCTGCGTTTCGCCACCTGGCACACTTCACAGCTCTTGACGAGTCTGCGTGTTAACCCCGTTAAGCCTGGCCAGTACCAATCTAGCTGTAGTCGGTGGCGCGTCCGATTAATCCCTGCATGGGCTAGTAGGTGCGTGTCCCACACGACTTTGTGGCGCCATGCTGGCGGGCATACAGCACAGGTTCGGGTCCGTCCCTGGTGCTCAGAGGTAATGACCAGTGTTCCGTCTGGTCGGAGGCTCATAGCGTCGATCCTATCGTGCAGGATGCGGAGCTCCGTCTCTCCCTCTTCCAACTCTCTGTTGGACAAGTGTCTTCTGGCTTTGACGGCAGCATACACCTTCGCTACAGGGTGTCGTCCTTCCTGCTGTGCCCGTACCAGCTCCTGCGCACTCCTTGCTGGGTCGGTGATCGTCACGTTCACCTGTCCCTTTTGCTCTCTTGACCCCCTTGAGGGGTGCTCAGCACGGGTGGGTCCCCCGTCAGTCCATTCCCTTTGCTCCGCTGGTCCCCTTGGGGAGAGCTCGGCACGGGTGGGTCCCCCGTCAGTCCATTCCCTTCGCTCCGCTGGTCCCCTCGGGGAGAGCTCGGCACGGGTGGGTCCCCCGTCAGTCCGTTCCCTTCGCTCCGCTGGTCCCCTCGGGGAGAGCTCGGCACGGGTGGGTCCCCCGTCAGTCCATTCCCTTCGCTCCGCTGGTCCCCTCGGGGAGAGCTCGGCCCGGGTGGGTCCCCCGTCTATCCATTCCCTTTGCCCTCCTAGTTCTCCTAGGCTGAGTTCGGCATGGGTGGGTCCCCCATCTCTTTGCTCAATTGAGCGGCATTGCCTACAGTCGAGACAGGGCTCCTGTCGACTGAGTCCGTCGGCGTTGCCGTGCTGTGGCCCTGGTCGGTGCTCGAGTTTGAACCGGAACTCGGCTAGGATCTCCAGCCATCTAGCGATTTGGTTGGAAGGTTCCTTTCTCCTGCACAGCCACCTGAGGGAGGCGTGGTCCGACCGCAGCTTGAACTCCTTGCCATATAGGTAGGGTCGAAAGTGCTTGGCCGCCTTGATCACTGCCAGCAGTTCTCTTCTCGTCACACAGTAGTTCCTTTCTGCCGGCGACAGGGTCTTACTGTAATACGCGATCACTCTTTCGCGTCCTTCCTGCATCTGTGACAGTACTCCGCCTACTCCGACTGCGCTGGCGTCCGTGTCCAGGATGTAGGGAAGCGTTGGGTCGGGATATCCTAGTACGGGTGCTTGACTCAATCCTATCTTCAATTGCTCGAAGGCTTGTTGCTCGTTCGTACCCCACTCCCAGGGGACGTCCTTTCCAGTGAGCACCGTGAGCGGCTTAGCTGTAGTAGCATAGTCGGGTAAGTACTGCCTATAGTAGCCAGCCGTCCCCAAAAATGCTTGCAGCGCCTTCATATCCTGGGGTGTCTGCCACTTCCTTACTGCCTCGACCTTGACGGGGTCCGTGGCTACGCCTTTAGCACTTACTATGTGTCCCAAGTACCGCACCTGTGGGCTCAGTAGCTCACACTTCGAGGGTTTAATCTTTAGGTGTGCACTCTGGAGTTGTTGCAGGACCTCTTCTAACCTCTGCAGATGGGACGGAAAGTCCGGAGCTATGACGATCACGTCATCAAGATATAGCAGCAGCGTCTTCCAGTGAAGACCTTTGAGTACGCGCTCCATGAGCCGCTGGAACGTGGCTGGGGCGGAGGTGAGCCCGAAGGGCAGTACCTTCCAGCGCCACAGACCACTACGCGTGATGAATGCTGACTTATCTCTTGCGTCCTCATCTAGTGGGACCTGCCAGTATCCACTGGTCAAGTCTAGAGTACTGAAATACTTGCTGCCGGCAAGGGCGTCCAGGGAGTCATCGATCCTGGGGATGGGATAGGCATCCTGTTGTGTGACGTCGTTTAGTTTTCGGTAGTCCACACAGAACCGCCAGGAATCGTCTTTCTTCCGTACCAGGACGACTGGGGAGCTCCAAGCTCCGTCGGCTGGCTCGATAAGGTCCTTCGCCAACAGCTCTTTGACCTGTCTCTCTGCCTCGGCCTCTTTCTCGGCTCCTAGCCGGTGTGGGGGTAGTCGTATGGGTCGGGTACCAGGTATCACAGGGATGGAGTGTTCGACTAGTGGGGTGCGGCCGATATCTCCATCGTCTTTACTGAAAACGTCCTGGTAGCGGCTGAGGAGGTTCCTCAGTTGGTATTCCTCCCGTGTATTTTGACATCCCTTCTTTGCCTGGTCGAACAGCGGTCCTAGGTGTGGGGGCAGCTCCCTACCCTGTCTGTGGGGTTCCTGCTGGGAACCCTGTAGTGCCCGTACCTCACTGTGTTCCACTCCGGTAAAGGTCCCTATGACCTCTCCTGCTGGAACCTTTATGCTATCTTGTGAGGGGTTTAGACATCGAACTAGCACTCTTCCATGCTCGTCTGGAGCATTAATACTAGTGGCCACTAGTAGTCCTCCTTCCCTACTCTCTATTATTCCCTGTGTACAGGGGGTCCGGCTGGTTAGGTGGCAAGGCACCGTTGCTTCTGCTTGGGGTGGAATATGGGTGTCCCTCTGGACTTGCACTTTCGACACCAGATCTCTGCCATGTCGGTCCGTACAGGTCAGCTCCTTTCCTTGTACGCACAAGGTAGGTCGGTTGAACCCCATCTGGCAGTTCTGCTTTGTTAAGAAAGGCATGCCCAGGATTACATCCTCATTGATTTGGCTCACGACAAACGTTTCTTTGTATTTCACGTGTCGTATCCTCCCAGTCAGCGTAATCAATCCGTAAAATGGCAGTCGAGTGCCATCTGCCATCAAGCCATGCGAGTCATAGTCTTGCAGGTGATGTTGTTGCTGAGGTGTGAGTAGGTCGAACACCCTTTTCGACAGTAGGTTCGTGTTACACCCCGTGTCTATTAAGTAAGAGACTGAGCGTCCTTCTACCTTGCCTGGTAGGTAATAGCTCGATTGGTAGGGTCTCTCTACCTGGTTGAGGTGAACAGTGAGGGGCTTTCGGGTGGTCTCTGGGGTCGGTTTTGGCCTCTGGCTCCTTCTTCGTTTTGAGGGGGGTTCTTTCGGATGACTTATCCTAGTCTCCTCCTCCTCCTCTTCCTCTTCATCGTCCTCCGATGTCTCATCGGTCAGCGGGCTGAACCTGTTGTTCAGCTGAATTGGCAGGGGTCCGTGTTGGATGAACCTGTCTCCTTCTTCTCGAGGTCGACGGGGGTGGGGGGCCCTGTTGCAGCCAGTAGGAGTTCCTACTGCTGCGGGCCGTACCCGTTTCCCTGACGTGGGTGCCATGGTGTAGTTGGGCATCGGCTCCTTATGTGTCCAGTACGCTGACATCCCCAGCAACGCGTTGGTGGGGGCTTGTCAGTTCCTTCTTTGATGCGGGCCACCTCCTGACTCAACTGTTCCACCGCCTTGAGGAGCTTGGCTAGGGGGTCTCCTACCTCCTGACACTTGAGGGTGGTTTCAGGAGGGGTTGGGGTATCTTCTAGCTCTCCTTCTTGTACGATTCGTACGTTGGGCTGCATGGGGTTTTGGTGCTGAACCTGCAAGAACTCATTTCCTGCTTGGACGGCCTCCTCCAAGGTCGTTGGCCGAATGGCCAACAAATGCCGTTGAAGATACACATGTCCCAGTGTATTCTGGAAGGTCTGCAAGGTGAGGTCATCTCTGTTCTGGAGCGGTAGGTCTCCGTAGGCTGCTTCCACCAGCCGTTCGATTTGGAGTGCATGCTCCCTCAGTGTTTCCTTGTGGGCTTTTCGGTAAGTGGTCAGCCTGGTCTGTGCCTCCGTGCGAGTCAAGCCAAAGCTTGCCCTCAACGCTCGTGTGATGGCCGCGGTATCGACCCCTCTTCCACACTGTTCGGCCTTTCCTGTGAGCGCCTGTCGAAGGTGGATGGTCGCTTCCTCCGGTAACCATCTATTGGCTCTGGCGACTTCCTCAAATCGTTGGATGAAGTATCCAACATCTCCTTCTCCGCTGAACTGGGGCACTCTGAAGCGATCCCTTCCATTGCTTGTCGACATTCGATCCAGAATGTCTGCTAACGTGCCCATTATCTGTAATGGTGACCCATCACGATCTGAGCTGAGCGCTCGTCGCCTGCTGGCCATCTCCGCGCCTGCTGCCTCCTGTTTGTGCTCACCGTTCCTGTGGGTCGTTCGCTTGGATTCCTCTCAATCCCACTGCTGCCACCAATGTACAGGAATTTACCGTCAGGAGTGGTAGCGACCACCTGTACAACGGCCCGCAGTAATGAGTAAACACAACAGTGCAGTGTACGCCTATCTATCTTGCCCTCCACCTATCCCGAGGAGTAGGTGTAGTAGGTCGACCTAGCCGTTCGAATAACCGTTCCAGTATCACTTGCTCGTAGGTCAAGTGCAGTGTGAGTCGAGATCGGCTGACCACTTTCTACTGACTGTTTATCCTAGTTGCTAGTCGACTGATTCAGTGCAATGCTCCTGTCCACTTTGTTTGTGCAAATGCTGAACTTCTCAAGTTCTTTTACCAGCGCAATCAGTGCAAGCTTACTTGTATTGTTTCTGCTAAGCTACCTGTGCTTTAGCATAAGTGCGCTTATGCTATCAGACCAAACAAGCAAGTGAGAGTGTAGGCAGTAACTCTGATTTATTCCATACATGACACGACTATTTAAGCACAAAAAGTTATATAATATTGATTGACATAAATAAGACAAAGCAGGCCACGCCTGGTACAAGTAATTGGTTATTTAGTAGCCAATAGAACAACGGGACATAGAACAAGGTGGTGCTTGACAGTATGGTTGGCTGCACAAGCACATGTGTGAAAAAGTGATGGCTCGTGCAAATGGTATAAACATATAAGAATAAAATAGATATAAGTATAATTCGGCAAGTTAGAATAGCAAGCATAGACAGTTCGGTAATGAGATAATAGCAGCATAGACAGTTCGGCAGTTCACATATTGTTAATGAGGTCGACCGATCGTTGGGTCGAGGCATATTTCCTCCACATTATTATTATTATTATTTGTATAATATTATTTAATAGATTATTGCGATTTTTTGTATAATAATATCTATCATATTGTGAGGGACGCCAGTACTTGCGAACGCTTATTATTATTTACTCCTACTTAGTCTGAGCCCTTGACTCAATATTATCTCGCCCTTTGTTCTCTTTGTCTACGCAACTGTCTGAGATATGAACTCACTGTCTAATTACGATCTCAATTTGTACTCACTTATGTTTGTCTATGCTTGTCTCAATTCTATTGCTACGGTGTCTATCTAGAGCAGTTCTATGATGTACCCAAATAATAATTATTTACTATTTTCTGTTACGCTTTTTCCACGAAATAATTATATAAATGCATTTTGGTACTAATGTAAGGGCAAGGCGTGGCTTGCACCAATATTTTCGCTAGGTGTGGTTAAGTAACTTGTACCCGCCTTCCCTGTATAAATATCTGTGTTGAGATAATAAAAATCAGAGTTAGCCTGACTCTCAGAAGAATTTCTCTCTCTTGAAGCAAGCACTACTAGGAGCAACAAAACTACCAGCGCTGGACAAGTCGACTATTAGCAAGCACGACGCTAAGGTGGAAAGTGAGAACGGTACGCCCTATCACTGTGTATACCCTTGCCTGAGGCAAGGATTACAACACAAGGCCTAGTGCACTAATAGTTCGGCATATCAAATTCGGATTCGGGGAATCCAACAAGCTAGTCAAACAATAATTGCAAGAAGTTATTGTCGATCTCGGCTGAGCCCAGATTCGGCTACAAACTTCAGCATAATTATTGTCAGAGCACAGTTCGGAACAAACTATAAACTAGACAATAATTTACGATTATTGTCGGACCTTGTAAGGGTTCGGACACAGCCAATAATTACCAGATAATTATTGCACTCACTCTACACCAGATTCGGCCGCAACCGAAACTGCACCAGCCAATGTACGCACTGTAAACAATAATAGCACATTATTGAGCGCTGACTTAGGGTCGAGCAGAGCATATCGGGAGAGTGTACAGGTGGCTACCACCCAGACACGAAATCCTGTACAATATTATTGTTATTCACACCATAATAAATATATTTTCAGGAGTTATTGTTGGTAATGGATATGAAGAATCACAAACCAAAAAAAATTCTGTGTTTGTATTGTATGGGGAATACAAAACATAACATACACTAATAATGGGATAAGGATAATCTGATCAACAGTAATTCCTGAGAACAATTAATAATTATGGTGAAAATAATATTACACAAATAGTAATAATAATTTATGTAATTTTTTAAACCTGTCTTTATTGGTGATAGCTTCAAAATAATTAATAAATGATAATAATAATAATGATAAATATCAATGATAAGAAAAGCCGAAAATAAACTGAGGTCTAATAAAAAGTTCAAAGCAAAACATAGCTGATCAAGCTATGGGTCAAAGACGGTAGTTAATGTATTCTACTATCTTTGTACCGGTGACCATTTTGTCGCCAAAGCTGTTCCATTAAGTTAGGCCAACAAACCAGCACAAAAAAACACCCACTAAACCAATCATCCGATGAAATCCATTTGAAAGTTGCTTAGATAACAATGGGGCATGCAACTCTCAATAAAGCAACGCACAGCATATTCCGAGCAAAATACACAAATGCCTCAAATTTTGGCCTAAAATTTAGGCTATAATGTTCCATAGTGTGCACAAAGATGCAAATAAACACCCAGTTTTCTTTTTGTAGACTCGATCTCTCCTATGATGGAAGCTCTAGTATCATTGGATTAGCTTGGGTTGGAGGCGCCTGTCGAAGCTTTCGAACTTCAGTGAACGAGTTTTATCTCAACTCAGCCTTGTATGCCCACGAGCTTGGTCACAAGTAAGTTAGTTGTCTACGCTAACATTACGTTATTATGTTGAATACTAGAAAGCAATCGATTATCCCTGACATAAATATTTTCAGCTTTCCAAAGTGTAAAATTGGAAAGCTCGTGTTAACTCTTATAGAATTTTGGTAAAAAAAGTGGTCTTAGCTCACTTTAACTACATGTTATAACAAACTTTTGACAACTTATCTAATTTAACCGCAATGGGATTGCCTCCAAAACCAAAATTATTATCATTAGCTGTAGGGTAATAAGAACAATATGGTACTGGCTAACTGGTGTGGGTATTGACAGTTATTTTTCTGATGAAGTAAGACGTTATTGTTCTTTGCTCGAGTTGTTACAAGAATAGTGGAGGATAACTCCAATAAGCTGATACTAATTGGCTCACCAATAAGAAGAGTTATTTCTGCACATGGCAGTTGGCCTCCTCAGCACCTTTGATTGGCCTCTCCTTAGTAATCGCAAAAGAAAAGCTGATCTCCTTTGACAATTGTTTTAGATATTATACTTGAAACAGCCCCACTACATAAACCATCAGGTGCTACACTGCAGTATTATATTATGATTGGTTTAAGCTCTGTTCTTCACGTTATTTGAGCCAAGAAAGAACGTTACCTGTTGGAGTGAACGAATTAAATATTACTTTCAAGTGTGTATCTAATGACAGATTAAAGTAAAACAATACTCAAATATCAGTTCTTGTAAATCGTTAGCCACCTTGTGATGCCCAGCGAATAAGCAAAAACTTACTCCAAAAACCCTGTAAATCCAAATTATTTGAAAAACAAATTGTGCCTATAGTTGACAATATCTAGTTTGCATTGGATTATTGATTGTATGGCGTTGTATAAACAATATGGAACTTTGGTGCTTGCGCTTTAACCTTGCTAACAAATGCAAACTTTGGGTGAAATGTGACATATATCATCGAACAATCATTGGTTTGATCAAATATGCCAGTTTTCTTTTTATCCATTATCAGTAGTAATATATGAGCAGATCTCCCTACCAAGTGTTTTTTTGTGGATTAGACCTTGGGGTTGAGACAATGGGTTACGGCGTTGGATGAATTCGCCGAGTTTATATTGTATTTTACTTGAGGGGTACTTGAGTGGCATTTGAATGGCATTTAAGTGGCATTTGAGTTTTGATTAGTTTTTTACTTAATTTGAACTTATATGGCATATAGATTTTGAATGTATGGCATTCAAGTTTTGATAACTTTTTTACATAACTCGAACTCATATGGTATCTTGAGAGAGAGGGGAGAGGAGAGAGGAGAGAGGAGAGATGGGAGATGAGAGAGGAGAGAGAGAGAGGAGAGAGATTTTTTAGTTTTCTATACATTCATGTATATATGGTTAGTTATGTACATATTTATGGCTATATTTATATCTACATAGAGAGAGTAGAGTCAGTAAATACGCATATGTCCATATTCATGTACATGTGCATAAATGGACATGAATAGGTACATGTCCATATTCATGTCCATATTCATGTCCATATTCATGTCCATATTCATGTCCATATTCATGTCCATATTCATGTCCATATTCATGTCCATATTCATGTCCATATTCATGTCCATATTCATGTCCATATTCATGTCCATATTCATGTCCATATTCATGTCCATATTCATGTCCATTTATGTACATGTCCATATTCATGTCCATTTATGTACATACCTATGTTCATATTTATGTACATGCGCATGTCCAAATTCATGTCCATATTAACATTTTATAGCTATGTACAGAGGAGAGAGAAGAGAGGAGAGAGAGATTTTTTAGTTTTTTATACAACCATGTATATAAGGATAATTATGTACATATTTATGGATATATTTATATCTAGATTGAATAATATACATTTATGACATAATAACTATATTGAATGCTATAAAATATGTTGGAAAATCACCAAATTAGTCCTCTAGATGGTTAAAATTTACAGTATTTGGGAAATAACTGCAAGAGAGGAGAGAGGAGTATTTGGTAGAGGAGAGAGGAGGCTTCAAAAAGAGCTACAAATAACTAATCAGTACACAACTCAGTTTATTAGGTAGTAGCGCTTCAAGGAGGTACAAACACTGATTGCTGACAAACAACAAATTTTAATGCAGATTGGGAGAGGTAGCTTTTTTTAGACCCTATAATCATCCTGATTGCACAGGTTTTAATATCAATACAAAATGAATCTTCCGCCTTTAAAATATGATAAACGTTATTTTGCTATACCAGAAGAGGAGTATCATAGTTTGATGGAAAAGATCAGTGGGGCTAAATCAACCGACCAAGACAAGTTTGCGTCATCATTGTATGACAACCCGACAAAAGACAAAATGGTGAGAGATATCGAGAAAATCCAAAATATTTTGGTTGAAACGAATGAAATAGTAATGGGAATCAAAAACGAGTTGCTTGAGCGCAAAAAGACAAATGAAAATGTTCAAAGCACAAAAACCTATCGGAGTGATGTTGGAAAGATTAGGGGAGAGTACAAGCAACCAAAGAGCTGGAGCTCTGCTAAAACACCAAAGCTCTCACCATCATCGTTTGATAGAAACACAATTGACGATGATAGCAATAGAGATTCGGAGAGAATGATGCAACAATTAGAAGAGTTTAAAAAGAAAGTATCCGACATGACAGCTAGTAAAGACAATCAAGCGTTAGGTGTAAAAATATTGTATCAATTGAGAGATTCTGGAAAATACGATCTGGATACTGACAGGATAAAACTCAAGGGAAGATGGCTTAGCGCTAAGCTATCAAAGAATTTGTTGCATGATGTACTAACTGATAAAGACTCAATAAGATCAACAAAAGATAACTACAGTAGATTTAAAAGTCTGCTCACCACTCAAGGAATCACAACTGTCAGGAGATCCTCATGAAAAACTTATTTTAGCTACCTAGTTGTTAATTCAAACATCTTAGCAACAACTTATTAGCTCAAACATGACTTTGTTATACTATTTTTTTTGGTTAATGTCATTGTTGAAAAGTCTATGTTTATTGCTAATGCTTGCTAATACATTACTGCTTAATCCTTTATCCAACACCTACAATAATTCTTAGTAATAGTAGTGTAATGAGACTGAGTAATAATCTACACACACCTTGTTCACTCTGTATGCTGTAGTACATGTTATTCCTTTAGTTATCTGCAATTACTTCAATTGGATCTGATCCAGATGTTTTATAGTCTTTACTGCTGCTGCGTTTTGTCTCAAGCAAGAGTCCAAAGTAGGCATCGTGTCTACAAAATACAAAAATTGCCATCTTAACTATCCAATCTAAAAAGACAAAAAATAAGAAATATTTTAAAAAATGTGAGCTATTTATTATTATTTAATCATAATACAAAGAAGATAACATTTTTATCAATATCCAAAGACAGGGTTTGTAACACAAGCGGATTTGGTTGTAGGAGGCTATTTTCTCCATAGTGCAAGTAGGTAAGTTTTTCAACTAGTGGTAAATAAATATTTATCATTCTTTTATTATTTAGATCACAAGACTTGAACAAAATTCAATAAAGTAACAATGAAAACCAAATGAAATCACAATAATATTAACAATAGTAATAATAATAAGAATAATAATCATTATCAGTAAAAATTATTTTTCATATTAAATACAATGAATAATAACTGTTATATGTTGATAATAAAGTAAAACAATACAATAATGAAAGTTGTAATCATTTTTTGGCTGTAAAGTTCTAAATCAACCTGTCGTTCAAGATGTCATTTAAGGCTAACCTATTTTTTCTCTCGGACCTACGACAATTCTGTCAATCAATGCCAAAAGACTGCAATCTTGAGCGCAAACAGGATAGGTTCTATGAGCATAAAATTATCTAGGAGAGATACTTCTATGGTCAAGAGAACGACTCCATATCGTAATATGAGGATAACTCCATAGTGCAACTAGTTGAGTTCTTCAACTAGTGTTAAATAGTTATTTATTATTCCTTACCTTAATACAGAAAGTCTCCTAGTAGTTGTAGTAGATGTTGATCCTTCAGTCACTGTTGTTGAAGTGGATGCTTTCCGTGTAAAAGCGGTGCTTCTTATATAGCTAGGTTGTACTAGGTACCGATTGACACGAGTTGATTCCAATGAAAAGCCTTTATAATATATAAGCAGGTCTTTACGCGGAAAACTCACGCGAAAACCGAAACTGAAAAAAAAATTCTTCGCGGGAGTTTTCCTTCTTATAAGTCATAAAGGTTTTACGCGGAAAACTCACGCGAAAAGTTGAACAGTAAAAAAATTCTCTTCGCGGGAGTTTTCCTTCTATGTACTATAAAGGCTTTACACGGAAAACTCACGCGAAAACGGGAAATACAAAACAATTCTTTCGCGGGAGTTTTCCTTCTTTTATGTTATAGAGGCTTTATGCAGAAAACTCACGGAATTTTTTTTACCGTTAGTTTTCCGCGCAAGGCCTTTATAGTACATAGAAGGAAAACTCCCGCGAAGAAGTTTTTTTTTATTTTCCCGTTTTCGCGTGAGTTTTTTACATAAAGCTGTCATAACGCATAAGAAGGAAAACTCCCGCGAAGAAGTTTTGGTTTTCGCGTGAGTTTTTTGCGTAAAGCCTTTATAACATATAAGACAGAAAACTCCCGCGAAGAATGTTTTTTTTAGTTTTCGCGTGAGTTTTCTACGTAAAGACCTTATATATTATAAAGGCTTTTCATTGGAATCAGCTCGTGTCAATCGGTACCTAGTACAACCTAGCTATATAAGAAGCATCGCTTTTACACAGAAAGCATCCACTCCAACAACAGTGACTGAAGTATCAACATCTACTACAACTACTAGGAGACTTTCTGTATAAAGGTAAGTGATTAAAATTATTATTTAACACTAGTTGAAGAACTCAACTAGTTGCACTGTGGAGTTATCCTCCTATTACGATATGGAGTCGTTCTCTTGACCAACGACATTTACGGTAAATGTCGTTGTCTTGACCAAGTTATGATAATTTTGTACTCGCTCTAAAGGTAAAGGTTTTCAGTCCGTTTTTGGTCAGACCAAAATTTATGCGAGACGTTTTAGGCATTATTTCAGTCGACGTAATGTTACCAGTTCATTTTCACAAGTTTTTAATATTTATTTTAAAAATAAATAATTAGAGCTTTCTACTAGTGTTAAATGATTATTGATTATTCTTTACCTTATCACCACTTAGAGCCAGATGATTTAATTAACTAAAGACAAATAATTATTTTAGCGTTTCTTACCTTGATGCTCTCCTAGTAGCTGTAGTAGATGATGCTTCTCCGCTTGCTGTTGAAGAACTGGATGCTTTCTAAGTGAAAACAGTGGCTCTTAAATAGCTAAAGTTGCACTGAGTAAACCCTATGAATCAGCATTTTTTCCAATGCTTTCGCGGGAATAAAAACTGTTTATTCCCGCGAAAGCAACGGTTTCCATTCGCGTGAAAATAAATTTTTTATTCCCGCGAAAGCAACGGTTTCTATTCGCGTGAAAATAAACTATTTATTCCCGCGAAAGCAACAGTTTCTATTCGCGTGAAAATAAACTATTTATTCCCGCGAAAGCAACTGTTTCTATTCGTGTGAAAATAAATTATTTATTCCCGCGAAAGCAACGGTTTCTATTCGCGTGAAAATAAACTATTTATTCCCGCGAAAGCAACAGTTTCTATTCGTGTGAAAATAAACTATTTGTTCCCGCGAAAGCAACTGTTTCTATTCGCGTGAAAATAAAGTATTTATTCCCGCGAAAGCAACGGTTTCTATTCGCGTGAAAATAAACTATTTATTCCCGCGAAAGCAACTGTTTCTATTCGCGTGAAAATAAATTATTTATTCCCGCGAAAGCAACGGTTTCTATTCGCGTGAAAATAAACTATTTATTCCCGCGAAAGCAACTGTTTCTATCCGTGTGAAAATAAATTATTTATTCCCGCGAAAGCAACGGTTTCTATTCGCGTGAAAATAAACTATTTATTCCCGCGAAAGCAACAGTTTCTATTCGCGTGAAAATAAACTATTTATTCCCGCGAAAGCAACGGTTTCTATTCGCGTGAAAATAAACTATTTATTCCCGCGAAAGCAACTGTTTCTATTCGCGTGAAAATAAATTATTTATTCCCGCGAAAGCAACGGTTTCTATTCGCGTGAAAATAAACTATTTATTCCCGCGAAAGCAACAGTTTCTATTCGTGTGAAAATAAACTATTTGTTCCCGCGAAAGCAACTGTTTCTATTCGCGTGAAAATAAATTATTTATTCCCGCGAAAGCAACGGTTTCTATTCGCGTGAAAATAAACTATTTATTCCCGCGAAAGCAACGGTTTCTATTCGCGTGAAAATAAACTATTTATTCCCGCGAAAGCAACTGTTTCTATTCGCGTGAAAATAAATTATTTATTCCCGCGAAAGCAACGGTTTCTATTCGCGTGAAAATAAACTATTTATTCCCGCGAAAGCATTGGAAAAAAATGCTGATTCATAGGGTTTAATCAGTGCAACTTTAGCTATTTAAGAGCCACTGTTTTCACACAGAAAGCATCCAGTTCTTCAACAGCAAGCGGAGAACCATCATCTACTACAGCTACTAGGAGAACATCCAGCATCAAGGTAAGAATTGCTAAAATAATTATTTGTCTTTAGTTAATTAAATCATCTGGCTCTAAGTGGTGATAAGGTAAATTATTATCATTAATTATTTAACACTAGTAGAAAGCTCTAATTATTCATTTTTAAAATAAGTGTTTGTCCAAGTTCTAGTAAAGTAGCCGACTCTACTTATTTATTATTAACAAAATAATAATAATTATTCAATGCTAGTTGAACCTAGATATAAATTTATCTCTACTAGATAGTTTTATACTCACACAAACTTTTTCTTCGCTACTCTATGTAGATAAAGCCAATGAAAATAAATGAATCAATTGTAACTAACAATTTTTTGTATTTTGTAGTTATGATGTCTACTTTGGACTCTTGTTTGAGACGAAATGCAGCAGTAGCAAAGACTATAAACATGTGGTCAAGATCTTCCAACACCAACGATAGATGTAAAACAACATGACTTTCTCTCCTACTTATGTGACACAGCAAGAATTCCTTTCAAGATCCACCTACTTAGATGATGCCAAACCAATGAAGACTCAAACTACATCAATTTTCAAGACAGCACACTTCTCCAACACAGCAAGAATTCCTTTCAAGATCTACCACCTACTTAGATGATACCAAACCAATGAAGACTCAAACTACATAGATTTTGAAGACAGCATACTTCCCCAACACAGCAAAAATTCATTTCAAGATCTACCACCTACTTAGATGATACCAAGCTAATGAAGATGAAGACAGCACACTTCTCCAACACAGCAAGAATTTCTTTCAAGATCTACCACCTACTTAGATGATACCAAACCAATGAAGACTCAAACTACATCAATTTTGAAGACAGCACACTTCTCCAACACAGCAAGAATTCATTTCAAGATCTACCACCTACTTAGATGATACCAAACCAATGAAGACTCAAACTACATGAATTTTGAAGACAGTCGACTTCTCCAACACAGCAAGAACTCCTTTCAAGATCTACCACCTACTTAGATGATACCAAACCAATGAAGACTCAAACTACATGAATTTTGAAGACAGCATACTTCTCCAACACAGCAAAAATTCATTTCAAGATCTACCACCTACTTAAATGATACCAAACCAATGAAGACTCAAACTACATGAATTTTGAAGACAGCATACTTCTCCAACACAGCAAGAATTCCTTTCAAGATCTACGACTTAATTAGATGATACCAAATCAATGAAGACTCAAACTACATCGATTTTGAAGACAGCGCACTTCTCCAACACAGCAAGAATTCATTTCAAGATCTACCACCTACTTAGATGATACCAAACCAATGAAGACTCAAACTACATCAATTTTGAAGACAGCACACTTCTCCAACACAGCAAGAATTCATTTCAAGATCTACCACCTACTTAGATGATACCAAGCTAATGAAGATGAAGACAGCACACTTCTCCAACACAGCAAAAATTTCTTTCAAGATCTACCACCTACTTAGATGATACCAAACCAATGAAGACTCAAACTACATCAATTTTGAAGACAGCACACTTCTCCAACACAGCAAGAATTCATTTCAAGATCTACCACCTACTTAGATGATACCAAACCAATGAAGACTCAAACTACATGAATTTTGAAGACAGTCGACTTCTCCAACACAGCAAGAACTCCTTTCAAGATCTACCACCTACTTAGATGATACCAAACCAATGAAGGCTCAAACTACATGAATTTTGAAGACAGCATACTTCTCCAACACAGCAAAAATTCATTTCAAGATCTACCACCTACTTAAATGATACCAAACCAATGAAGACTCAAACTACATGAATTTTGAAGACAGCATACTTCTCCAACACAGCAAGAATTCCTTTCAAGATTTACGACTTAATTAGATGATACCAAATCAATGAAGACTCAAACTACATCGATTTTGAACCAAACCAATGAAGACTCAAACTACATGGATTTTGAAGACAGCATACTTCTCCAACACAGCAAGAATTCATTTCAAAATCTATCACCTACTTAGATGATTCCAAACCAATGAAGACTCAAACTACATGGATTTTGAAGACAGCATACCTCTTCAACACAGCAAGAATTCCTTTCAAGATCTACCACCTACTTAGATGATACCAAATCAATGAAGACTCAAAGTACATGGATTTTGAAGACAGCACACTTCTCCAACACAGCAAGAATTCCTTTCAAGATCTACCGCCTACTTAGATGATAACAAACCAATGAAGACTCAAACTACATGGATTTTTAAAGACAGCACACTTCTCCAACACAGCAAGAATTCCTTTTAAGATCTACCACCTACTTAGATGATACCAAACCAATGAAGACTCAAACTACATGGATTATGAAGACAGCATACTTCTCCAACACAGCAAGAATTCCTTTCAAGATCTACCTCCTACTTAGATGATACCAAATCAATGAAGACTCAAACTACATGGATTTTGAAAACAGCGCACTTCTCCAGCACAGCAAGAATTCCTTTCAAGATCTACCACCTACTTAGATGATACCAAACCAATGAAGGCTCAAACTACATGGATTTTTGAAGACAGCACACTTCTCCAACACAGCAAGAATTCCTTTCAAGATCTACCACCTACTTGTATGATGCCAAACCAATGAACACTCAAACTATATGGATTTTGAAGACAGCACACTTCTCCAACACAGCAAGAATTCCTTTCAAGATCTACCACCTACTTAGATGATACCAAACCAATGAAGACTCAAACTACATGGATTTTGAAGACAGCATATTTCTCCAACACCGCAGGAATTCCTTTCAAGATCTACCACCTGCTTAGATGATGACAAAGCAATGAAGACTCAAACTACATCGATTTTGAAGACAAGATGATACCAAACCAATGAAGAGTCAATGTTACACAACATTACTTCCTCTCCTGCTTAGATGATACCAAACCAATGAAGACTCAACTACATGGATTATACTTCGATGATGCTGAAAAAAACTGTCCAGAACAAGAGCTCAAGAAGCTAATCTATAACTCAAGGCAATCATATCACTATAGGTGAGTTTTACTAATTTTTATCATAAATTAAACAAAATGCTGAATATATACATTTTCCAAGTGAAAAAAAGACTTTTTTTTAAATTAGTGTATTTTTACAACAAAATGCTGAATATCTACATTTTTCAGGCGAAAAAAGGACTGTTTTGGTGTAAATAATGTATTTTTTACAACAAAATGCTGAATATATACATTTTCCAGGTAAAAAAAGGACTGTTTTAGTGTAAATAATGTATTTTTTTACAACAAAATGCTGAATATATACACTTTCCAGGTGAAAAAAGGACTTTTTTGGTGTAATTAGTGTATTTTTTACAACAAAATGCTGAATATATACATGTTAAAGGTGAAAAAAAGGACTTTTTGGTGTAATTAGTGTAGTTTTTACAACAAAATGTTGTATATATACGTTTTTCCATGTTAAAAAAGCACTTTTTTGGTGTAATTAGTGTATTTATTACAGCATACTTATAAAGCAAGTATTTTTTGTTTGCTTTTAGATAGATAAAAGAGAATCAAAAGCACTTGGTGAAAATAATGCTAAAGAAAGAACAAGCTGAACAATGTAACTTGGTGAGTTATTTCCCTTTTCTAATAATGTAAGCTATCCAATGTAACTAGAACTATAATTCAAATTCATGTAATTATTTTACATTTTTGCTTAATCATTCTATACTAATACATAACTTTTTTTATTTTAGTTCATTACGAAATTAAAAGCACATAGAACAGAAGTCTTCCTTCCTAAGATATAACATCAGTACATCAAAGACATCATTGTAAAGGAACAAACTATGCATTAACTGTTATTACTTTGTCTTTATTACAAGTTGTAGTGCTTTGTATTACTTAGTATTTACTGACTCTAGCTATATTATATGGGGAGATTTTCCTTACTTATTATGTAATAAATGTATATAATCATACAATGATTCATTTTTAATCAATGTATTTATTCAATTTAGATATATCTCCTCTCTCCTCTCTCTCTATGTAAATATAAATATAGCCATAAATATGTACATAACTAACCATATATACATGAATGTATAGAAAACTAAAAAATCTCTCTCCTCTCTCTCTCTCTCTCTCCTCTCTCATCTCCCATCTCTCCTCTCTCCTCTCTCCTCTCCCCTCTCTCTCAAGATACCATATGAGTTCGAGTTATGTAAAAAAGTTATCAAAACTTGAATGCCATACATTCAAAATCTATATGCCATATAAGTTCAAATTAAGTAAAAAACTAATCAAAACTCAAATGCCACTTAAATGCCATTCAAATGCCACTCAAGTACCCCTCAAGTAAAATACAATATAAACTCGGCGAATTCATCCAACGCCGTAACCCATTGTCTCAACTCCAAGATCAAATCCACAAAAAAACACTTGGTAGGGAGATCTGCTCATATATTACTACTATTATCAGCAACAAAAATATGTTTAAATTGTTCCACAGCCTTGCAGCTAGGCATGACACTGTCACTGCCGGCCAGCAGTATGTCATGGAGTCATCTCTTGGCCTCACAAACGTTGCTAACAGAGGAAACAACTGGAGATTCAGTGATGAATCTGTTAACTATTTTGATGATTATATCAGCTTTTTAAACAGGTGAGAAGCCTTCAGTCAGCTTTTGCTAGGACTACATAAGGCAACAACTGTAACATGAGGCAATGACTGTAACATGACCAATGTAAACAAAGTTTTATGAACTGTTTTTTATCTTTCATGAGATAAAAGTGGCGTTTGTTATAAAATGATCACAACTGAATTTATTTGATTTTTATTGGATAATCATAGCATTGACTTTACTTAAGTAGGTGGCATCAAACACTAGTTATAGCTATGCCATTCAATCCTACAATTGCATAATGATTCTTAAAAGCAAATGATTGTTAATTATAAAAACTGAAATCTGAATACCATTTAAACAAAAAACGCCTTGACTTAGGGAAAGTTTACTTTTCCTTGTTTTTGATCATAAAATGTTGAGAACTTTTATATTTACAGCAACGGTATCAACTGTTACACTGTTCCTGTAACTCCAAAATCATTTCCTGATTTACCATACGGTCAATCGATACCACTGGATGAACAATGTATTCTGGCATTTGGAGTTGGCTACACTTTCTATGTATGTATTACTTGAACCTCAACTAATTTCTGTGAATACATAGTCGTTATATAACATGCTCATCGCTACTTGCATGTAAATTCCAACTTTTAGCTACCCAGAATAGGTCAAGCTTGTTACATAGTGTGGTGTTTAAACCCTGCACGTGATAGAATCTTTGCCAGATGGCCAGCTGCATTATACAGTGACTGCGGACCCAATCATGTGAGTGTTTACTGCTTATCAACCGCATGCGTGGTGAAAGACTTAGTGGTCATAATACATGGCTGGTTTTTGTTTGTGGACTCGGTAAAATTTATGCTTATTTGTTCAATACACAAATATTTTAATAAGGAAACAAGAAGCTGCCATTTTATTTTCAGTATAAACAAAATCAGACAGTTATTGTACAAATTGTTCTTGCAAGATTTCAGCCAAGCAGCACTTGAATGAAACCGTTTTCTGGGATATACATAATGCTGCTTGTACGCTTTATATGTTTTGTTTCTTTGTCCTTCACCTTTGGACAAGGGAAAGATGGTTTTATAAGCTTTTTGCATGCATAAGTGGTTCACGAAATCTAGACATGAAGTTTAGCTACGTTTGAGTTTAAATTCAATCGGCACATTCCAACAGAAACAAAGCACAACACAAAAGCATACACATATCGCCATGTAGTGTATTTTTCAAGTGTTACGATGAATATAAAAAATACATTCTCTACTGACTGTTTGACATCTGCATTTTTTTCGCAAGGCTCCCAAATGCCATTTGAGTTTCCTGTTGCATTTGGTGTCAAACTTCAATATGAAACGCGTCACTATTGGCATCGGTCATGATAAATAATAGACAGTGGTAATTAGTAGTACAAATAACCATTTTTTCAATGCTCGATATTGTCTAATTGACTTCAAATGGAGTCAAAACACAATTAAATATGGCACTCGTTATGCATTCCATCACCAGAACCAAATAGAAAAAGAAACAAGAACCGAGTACATGCATAAAGCTATTATGAATCATGCTTAAATACTGCCATAGTTAGTAAGTAGTAATGTATTTACTATAATTTCTGCCACTCGTATTAAGCAAGAGCGAATAAATTTTAGTCAAAGTAAGATGATTTATTAAACATTAAAGGTGAGGTAATAAATAATCAACTATATATGCTTTTTGAGTTTTCTTTATGGGCATTGCGATGCTATAAAATGTAGTGTAGTATAACAGGATAAACGTGAGGGGTCACAAAATTTGCCAAAGAAAAATTTGAGTCAACAAAAAAGAATTACCTTTCATCATTTTTAAATAAATTTGTTTCAGTTGTGAACTATCGTTCTCTTTTAGTGACAAATATTTTAGTAGGATCAAAATTGAAAGTTTTATGTCAGATCTTCTACCGTAACTACAAGGTGACTTTGAACTGTATTTCTCAATCTGCTACTCTTACTTTCTTTAGTGGTGCATAGAAAAGGAACAATGCGTGGAGAAAGCATCAACTACCGCCTCATCTATGACTACAACTGAAGGTAAACACCATATCAAGTTGAGGTTCTACAGTTTACCTTTGGAAGTTAAATCATTCAGAAACTTCAAAGTTGTTTTCATTTTTTTTGCTGCAACAAAAAACTAGTTTCTTTAAAATGATTTTCGTAAATAAAGCTGTGCACAGGAATCAAAATTTAGTTACATGGGTGCGAGCAGCCCAAACAATCTTTCTAGAGAGCTTATTTTGAGATCGTCTGGAGCGATGTTATTTATTACTTTCTGGAATTATAAGTAATGCTATAAACTTGCTACAGCTCCTTACTCAGAATTCTGACCAAGTTTTACCCAGCTTTTCATGGGCTGCACACTAACTCTATTTATTCTGAGAGTCTCGTTACTGACTATTCACTTCTGTCTATCCTTGTATGACATCATTCCCTTACCTTATGTTAGAAACATAACTCATCAATGGCTAATGGCCAGAGAGACAGCTTGGGTATGTCAGGGAGTTTATATCTTTGAATTAGGTATAATGGAAATGAAAGCTCTCAAACACTTTCTTTACAAAGCTCAAGTTACTGGGACTGTGAATAATATTGCACATCAATGGCCCAAGCACAAGTTAGTGATTATGTCAGGAAACTAACCTTGCCTATTGGTGTTCATTTTCCTTCCAGATGATCCGCTTCCCAAATGTATTTTTCCTGCTCTCTGGGTTTTCCTTATATGGCTCTGTTATTTTTGGGAAGTATCTTCTGCATTTTGTAGTCTGTAGTTCTCTCCAGACTTGGGTTTCGATCCAATATATGCTTTGATTGAGGTAAATTGTACTGAGGCTAGACTTAAACAAATAATTCTAGCCTTTTTTATTTGCTTCGGAGTGTAAGGTTTATTAACAAGGTTTCAAGGGAGAGCACAACTCCCAGTTTGCAGATTCAATTTCTGAAAATTTGCTTCACAGGGAACTTGGGTCCTGCTAGAGTACTCAAAGGGGTTTTCAATTTACAGAGTTGGCAGAATGGGTTCTTGGAAACAGGTTAACGGGTGGGGGTGTGTGGGGTGTGTGGGATGTGTGAGGGTGTGTGGGGGTGTGTGGGGGTGTGTGGGGGTGTTTAGGGTGAGGTGGGGTCAGGTGGGGTTTAGTAGGGTGTGAGGAGTCGTACAGTCTTATACATCAAACAGTTCTGTCGTGGCCTACGGATATATACGCTGAATGTAGTGGAGAGTCTTTTTAGTTTTTGAAATAGTTAGGTGGGAATATAGGGAGGGAGTAGTAGGAATTGAAGGGACAGAGTAAACAGGAAACAAGAACGCAGGTAACCAGTGTTTTATGAAACTTCACTACCAGATTAAGTGTTTCTTTCAGCACCACCTATTCGTTGTTTAATTCTATGCTGACTCACTGCAATACTTTATCTATCAGCTGTAAAACAAAACCAACTTTGAGAAAGTGAAAAGTGAGAAAGGGGCGCTTTCAAAATTTAAAAGTTTATTTCGTTCAACTTTCAAAAAAAATCTTTGAACTTATTACAATGACAATTTTATCCCGTAGATTGCTCAGATGGTGATGCCAGTCAGTGTAGAAAAATATACAGAAAATGTGACCCAGTCCCGACATCTTCAGCAGAACTAAAAAGGTGCAGAGGCAGGTGCAACCGAGCAAGGAAGGAGGGAAACTGTATATGCACTTGTTGCAGGCTTGGACTTCTCAGAAATAAATTCTGCTAAATTATTTTACAACTATCACCCAATTTGTCTCAAGTTTCCTCATTTCTATAAAACCTAAACATGTTTTCCTCTTAAAAAAAAAGACTTTATTCTGCACCATTTAAATTAAAAGATAATCAAACTCTTAAAAGGCTTCAAAGAAAAATTTCTCAAGTGATATTTTTTTCGGGTTGCCTTTTTAAATGTGGTCAATACCTTCTGTTTTACTTCTATTTTCTTTTTATTTTTGTTCTGTTCATTCTCTCAATCTTCAGCAATAAACTCAGTTATGCTGAGAAAACAGTTGTTTGTTATAAAGTCCTAAGTGCATGACAGAGCAACACTGCAAACACACTATCGTAGAACTCATAGAGGCAGACTCCATACTTACAGATAATGTATTTGTGAGATTAATGCAGGTGCACTTTTATGTGTCATAATCGATGTCTACAGAGACCGTTGTTATGAAAACATAAAAAGCAATAGCCACACATCGCAAGGTAATAGCAAGACTCTGCAAGGTCATAGCCAGACTCTGCAAGGGAAACAAGTATCAGAATCAGTGCAAACATTAAAAATTGCATTTTTTACAATAAAACAGTCAGAAAAACATTGCTTATAATATAAAAAATGCCAATCACTTCAATTTTAAAAAAAATTGAAAAAAAAATTGAGGCCAATGGACAATGTTATTTGCATATAAAGTGTGGAGACTCTCCACTATTGGTCTTTGCTTGCCCGATTTTTTATGATCTATATGTGTGCAAAGTAATGTACATTTGAGCTTTCTGTAAAACTAAAATTCCCACAGTAACAGCATTGATGACACAAAATCTATCTACTATCTGAATGTATAAACTAGAAGTATTCACTACATATGTTAGCCCAAGAGATCGCAATAAAAACGGTTATTTCCGCAGTATATGTGAGCAACAGATAATTACTTAGTTTGAAATTCAGGATCAAAAAATTAGCTCACAGAATAAAAATAATAATCGGCGAACATTGTTTTTACATTGTTTATAGGTCAAGAATGAAACTGATCACTAAATAAGTTATAACCAGTGAGTCTAGTTAGTCAATTCTTATAGATCAGTTTTACATCCTAATAAAATGTTGCAAATAGTTGATATTGTCCAAAATCTGCTAAATGAAAACGACAACGTTACAAACTATTTCAGCTTATAGCAAAGTAAATTTTAATTTTTTTCTTGGTCACTACCAAAATGGGAGTTATCTTCTTTCGGATTTGTTCCGTATGCTGTATCAAGTTATTGAATAATTGTGGTGTTCCAAAACTAACTTTCCATTCCATTCGTTACACCTGGAATTACCAACACCTACTACTTTTTTTGTCCTTCGTTTGATGAACAGGTTGTGAATACTCTTACTATGCCATGAGAGTGTTATCTATGAAAGTACTATATCTGGATACTTTACTTGTTGTATAACTTTACTCTGAGTAGCTATCGCTACAATATAAGTATGTACCACATCACTCGGAGTTATCGGTACAACATAAGTATGTACCACATCACTCGGAGTTATCGGTACAACATAAGTACGTACCACATCACTCGGAGTTATCGGTACAATATAATTATGTACCACATCACTTGGAGTTATCGGTACAACATAAGTGTGTATCACATCACTCGGAGTTATCAGTACAACATAAGTATGTACCACATCACTCGGAGTTATCGGTACAACATAAGTATGTACCACATCACTCGGAGTTATCGGCACAACATAAGTACGTACCACATCAATCGGAGTTATCGATACAACACAAACATACTATATCACTAAGAGTTGTTTGTACATTACAAGTATACATTATATCGCTCAGAATTATCTGTGCATTAAACTCATGTAGTATAATTCTAGTGGTCAAAGAGCGTGTGAGTTAGTGAGGCTTGGCTTGGCGCATCATAATACAAGCTCTGTTCTCCAGAGAGTGATTTGTTTCAAATCAAAGCCATTCATTATTAAATGGCAAAATATCATTGCCTACACTGGAGCTAATATACTTGTTACCATCTAACTTTCTTAGAGCAAGTTCTGCTAGCTCAAGTCACAGCTTTAGCTACCAATACATGTGTGCGGTCTCAAGCAGACTTGAAACCAATCTACTCCACTTCAGAGTAGCCGGCAATAATCTACTGTTACCATTATCACCCCAAGTACAATATTAACTCAGAGAGTGGCTAAACCTAAACAGTATCTACCTACTTGATGAGCACTGAATGCTCTTAAGCAAATGCTTATCAGCTAGGGTAATATAAATATTGACTTTCAAAATAGTAGTGAGAATCAACAATGGTTTCAACAATCATTGGTGTGATAAGAATTATTACCGAAAGCGTAATAGGTAGGGACAGGTGCACACTTGGTTTACATTTAATTGTTACTAGACTGAGATAGATTTGTTTTTAAGAACAATACGTATATGTGAAAGATCGCAATCAGCTTTTTTGCTTAACTACATTCAGTTTTTAAACTCATTGACACTGCGCGTTAGAGTTCTTGCTTGTGCCTATTCACAGTTCTAGCAAATTTATTCTACTAAAGGTTTTGTGCAAACAACATTTCTATATTCTATTCTTTTGCCGTTCTCATCTGTAGGTGTGATTGAAAAGTTTTGCCACATGGTAAGTATGGCAATAATTGAACACAACTTTCTTCCCATTTGGTATAACAAGTTTAACATAAAAAAATGTGAACCCTGTAAGAATTTTATCAAACGCAAGCTTATCAAATGGACTCACTAGTTTGCAATTTTTATGACAGTTGTATGATGAAGCACTGGCTGGTTTGGATATCTAACTCTATCAAAATACTTCTTTTGAAACGATTTGTTTGTAATAAAGTGGATTAAAGGCTGCTTCAAGTTTTGGGACAAATAGGAACTCAAGGCAACAGCTTGTTTGATCTGCTAAATGACTCATTTAAAGGTTTGGTAAACTCATGTAACAGGTAAAGCCAGTAATTTAGGGGAAACAACTCCAGTCATTTCATTTAACTCGCCATACGACGGATATTGATCCCCTTTGTTGCACTGAGTCCTGATGAAGTGAAATAAGCCTCCATTTGTATTGGCAGTTTTTCATTCGATATATCCAGGAGATTATTCTACTCGCTGAGATGTTTTTTGAGTTTTCCAATTGGCTGCCTCGATCATTATAGATATGCTATAAGTTTGAAGAATGCTAGAATGGTGAGTCTCCTTTGACAGATCATAATCACATTTATTTTATAAGAAAAGAAGAAAGCAGCTCTGACTATTGAGCTAACTAATTCAACAAAAACCAGTTTATAATGAGTACATCTACTTTGGAATGTATCAAACCGTTTCATACGCCTTGGTCCAGCCATCAGCGTTACAGCATACCTGCTTTCTTGGTATAACATTTGGCGCATGGGGCATTTTTTTGGTTTGCTGAGTTGGAGAATATTCCAAAGTTGAAACTTTCATATTCCGCTCCTGCCAACAAAAAATTAAACAAGGTTGCGAGAACTTTTTTGTATCGAATGGGTAAATGGGAAGTTGGGAGTGTACAGGATAATACGGGAGGGGGGGGGGGGATAGGGTTGCGGGGTAGGGAACGGGAGTGTGAAGCATAGAGAGATTGTGAAAATAGGAGGTTAGCGCATGTTTACACTAATCCACCACAAAAGAGCTTGTTCGTGAAGCCTAGCTACTTAATGCATTGCAACAAACCTGATGGTTCAATGACACAGAAATATGGAAGTAGTTTCTTGTGAAGTCGTTTGTTCGGATTGTTTAAGATTATCATCAACGGGTGATAGAGGACTACTTCAGTCTGAGTGTATGAGTTTTGGATATACACAGCAGTAAAGGACTGCAACAGTGTACTTCAGTTACAACTGTAATGGATTTCACCGTCCACTACTGGACACAACTATTGCCGGCTGTGCAAGGACTTAACTCCTGCCCAGTACAATTCCCTAGCTACCCAGTCAACACTGGCATAACAGGGTAAGATCTGCTCCGAATGTCCTGACACGTATACAAGCCTGCCAGAGACTACTGCAACTCCAAGTATTCTAAGTCAAGAGAGAGATGTTCGCAAGTGTAAGGGGTATTTATTTCTGAGCTCTCTGGTTCCAACATCACAATTTATGAGATAATGTTAACATATATTAACAACAAGCTCACTGAAGCATACATGAATTTAGCCAATGACATTAGTAAGATTGTTTATTGTCCAATCAGTTAAATTAGTAGGCTGAGCCTTTGCCTTCTCTAGCAGTGGTCTCTGCTAGCTATAGTCCATGCTTGTCTGAGCTTGTTTATCATCAGGTAAGGGTACACAACTGCTACAACTTGTTGTCAGGGAGTAGCAACTACCAAATTCCCCCACAATACCAGGGGAAGCGTCTTTTATCTTATTCTACTATCACTAAGGAGCAGACTATAACACAGTCAGTCAGAGATGAGCTACAATATGGCTGTCAGATGGATGCAGATTAGAGTGAATGCAGCAGAACTCATTGAAGCCATCAATTGTCTGGCCAATACCAGAGCCTGGAAATACACACTTCTGCATCCTGAAGCTTTTTGATATTTCTATTCCTTCAGGTGCTGTCCATTGTTCGTGAAGCATATACTTTTGTTGAAGACCAACTACTGCTTGTTATATCATTGCGCTTCACCCTGTCATTTTTGTGATACTACGTGGATGAGCGATGACTTAGAAAGTTGCTCGCAAACAGCATAGTCAAGAATATCCAGTCACTGCGTAACTGAAGTATACCTGGAATAGCAGACTATACTGGGTTGCATTCACATGGTTATGCAATGCTTTTTTACCGGTATTGCTGTAATTTTCAACAAAAAATTAAATACTGCAAGCCATTGAAATACACCGCATCAAACTGTCATGCATTTGATCAGACTCCAGCAACGTTTGAACCGAATTATTGCTTTTAAAGTTGTCAATAAACAAATTTGAAAGTTGCATAGACTGAAAATGTTACATGAAATCTGTGCCACACATACGCTCATGAAATATTGAATAGGCAATATACCCTAAGATATACACAGTTTTCCTCTTCATGTACATGTCCCTTTCCTATCCCCTGAAGTGTTTACCATCGTACTCAGAAACATATTGGCCACATTTTTTAAACTAAATCTTAACATTGCCATCAATATTTTACAGTGATAGTCTTGAACAATTGGTTTTCTTACTGTTGGTCCGATCCCAGCTGGAGTTGTCTTGGCTCCGCTAGTTATAATTGTCATATTTGAGCAGCCTCAACCGGTTAGAGTGCTGACATGTAACCATTACATAATGTTCTCAGTTTCCCAACTCCATCAGCTCTTTAGTGAATTGAATGAAGTTTCTACACAAACTTTAAATGTTACCAGCTACTGGGTCAAGTAGCATAAAACTGTCGTTGTCGACTTTAGGAGAGAGTCTATCACGTACTAGTCTAAGTGCTCAGACTCCAAAACGGATGGAGTTAGTGGCGCTTACTATCAAACTCCTCTCCTAGGAGAGGAGTTTGATAGTGAGCGCCACTAACTCCATCCGTTTTTGAGTCTGAGCACTTAGACTAATCACGTACTAAAGTTTGCACCATTGTAGAGTTTGGGTAACGCTAGCAGCTAAATTGAAGTAACAAACTTGATTTTTAGGGCATGTAGAGCACGCATAGCTGGTTAGCCTGTGGACCAATAAAGTAAGTGTGACAACTGTTCTAATACTAGGAAAGGGCAGAAAATATAGAGTATGGGTTTATCTACCTTAGAAAATAGTATTAGGCTATACTGTGATTGGTTGGTACACATCCCTTACACACTGTGCACACTGTGTATTCATGATTGAACAGCTGTGGAAAAATAAGGATCGCATTGAAATGTAGCAAATTTCTTGTTTAGTTTGCAAACGGGGTCAGTGAAGAACTTTTGAAAAAAAAATTAAAAGCCAAACTAGTTTGTATGATTCGCTCAATTATTCAGACAGCTATCAAACTTTCATTTTGCAACAGCTACAATTAGCAATAGGTGGTGGAATGGTCTGGGTTGCATACGTCACTTAATGCTTTCGTATTCTTGTGGTTTTAAGGTTTTTGCCATGAAAGGAGCAACAACTGTTGCGGAATGAAACGCACCAATGAGTCTTTTGTTGCTACCTACGTAGATCATACGTCAGCAATGGATAACTCACTGATTTAACACATAAGACCAAAGCTTTCTCACACTTGCCAGTGTAGCTTCTGTTTTGCTTGTGTAATTCTCTAAAGACCGATCATCTTACTTTCCACGAAAACACTTATGTAAGTGTGATACGGTCAGCTTTTCTCTTATCCCTGGGGAGGATTTGATTTTTATTTTCGCAGAGCTGCAAACTCTGAAACCTCAGCAATTATCATCAACATATGTGAAAGTTGAGGAGGCGTCAATACAGCGTAGTAACTTGCAAGAAGTACTATGCATTCGTTTTGTATGCATTATAGTTTTAGAGTATTTGTCCAGGAGGACATGATACAAGAAAATCAGAGAGAAAAAAAATGTAACTTCATGTGAGCGACTAAAACTGTGGTACACTTTGTCATGATTCAATTTAGCTCAGCTTAAATTAATTGGTTCTGTTTTCCTAATTCTAATCGAATTTGTCATTAAAAGTTGGTCCTATCACTGATTATGCAGTAAACTAACATCTAATGGGTGAAAACATCTATACCTAAGGAAAATCAAATCATAAACACATTTGTTGTAAAATTTTAAACTTAAATTTAAAACTTTAAAATTTTATTATCCATAGCTGGTAGCAATCAAATTAAAATACAAATTAAAATAACTATAGCTGAAAATGTTTGATTTGGAATATACATTCCAATGCCTCAGTTTTGAAACTCTAAAACTCAAATACAAAATCGAATGCTTGAAAACTGAGAAAATAACACACTTTAAAATTCCAATAAAGATTCAATTGCACTTGGTTCTAACCTTGTGCTTGACATTGCTGATAAACAGAAGTCATTTGGCTATAGAGACACATGTGGAGGCATATCTCATCCCACTCACTGTGACCTTTACCTTTGTGTATCCAGCGTTAAGAGACTTCATTAGCCATTATGTAGACAGCATAAGTGCATAGAGTAGGAGAGAGTTTTGTTAACTGTGAGAGAAAGGCTAGCTAGTTGGTAAAGGGTGTAATCAGATAATTGCTGCAGCGTTTCATTAGGTACAATAATGATCAACTAGAGGGTTTAATTTTTTTAAAGCTGTTTGATCGAAAAAATTTTCTGAATGAAACAAAAACTGTGAAGAAGCCCCCGTTTGCATATGGATTCAGTAAGAAAATATAAAAAACTGAAACAGAAAGCCTGACTTGTTTGTATGACTAACTTAGTTCTATAGACAGCTGTTCATTTTCAACACTGCAAAAGCCCTGATCAACATGGAGGCAGTATAGTCTACTAGCGTGCTTGGGTAAGTCTTTTAATTGAGAGTATATATTTTTTGTTATGGAAGAAGCTGACAGCACTACCAAAGGAGACGCACCAATGAGTCTTTTGTTTGATGACAAGACCAAAGCTTTCTCACACTTGCCAAGTGTAGCTTCTGTTTTGCTTGTGTAATTCACTAAAGACCGATCATCTTACTTTCCACGAAAACACTCATGTAAGTGTGAAAAAGTCAGCTTTTCTCGTCTCCGGAGCAGGATTTTGATTTTGATTTTCTCAGAGCTGCAGACTCTGAAGCCTCGTTTGTGCAAGTAACTTCATAGAGATCAGTTCCTGTAAAACTTATTTAAAAATAATGATATACACTGGATAGGATAGCTGCTATCATGTACCATGTTACACCGTTACACACTAATTGTTACAATTTATTATATATAAAAACAGAATGAAAGATAGTTGTGGAATTTTTTACGTAACAAATCATATTTTTGCTTATATTTTCTGAGTCGCTAGATACAACAACAAATGTCTAAAGATTATATCATCTTAATACAGATATAATGAAAGTCTAGTTTGAGCAATAACAAATCGCAAAAAGAATTATGAGAGATCTTACAATTATCTTGCATAGCCAACGTAAGGAGCTTTCGACAACCCTCTAACGCTAATATTACTGCATCCAATATAATGTAGCTGCTACACATCTCAAGAGTCGAGTTCTGATCTCTGCTATATGTGACTAACTGATGCACTTGCTTTGCCCAGAGATGTAGTTTGTGGATAATTTAGTATATAAAACGTAATAAACTGCCAATCAGCACTGTGAGGAGACTTTCTTCACTTCAACTTTTGTCCTTCACCAAATACCAGACTGTTACTCAATGTAGTTTTCTTGAAGCTTCTAACTGTTGCAGCGGAACTTAATAACACCTCTCTCCAATGGGTAATGTAGGATCTATAAGACCTGTAGCGTACAACAAGACGAGCGCTCGGCTCAGACTAGCTAATTGGACTCAAAATGTAGGCACAAAACCACTTTCTTAAGAAGTAATCCCCTAGTAATGTACACAACAGCACCAGCAGTAGTAGCTAAGAGCACCAAGTATACATGGAACCAACTTCCATCTAACTTGGCAACAGGAAATTAATGACAGATAAGCGCAATAACCAATAATCGATATAAAAAGTACTATAGGCCAGTCAGATGACACAAATACGATGATACATACAATAGTGCACAAGGTTAAACAGTTACGGTGCCTAGTGGCAAAGGTAAGAAAATATAACTAAAGTAGATATTAGTTCTGGCCCTATTAAGGTCCTTGACTCGTCTTTCTAAGGTGACTTAGGCTATACTAGATCCTCTTACAATGACGAACCTCTTGTCTCCAGCCCGGTATGCTACTGCAAGGGTCGGTAAAGGACTCGGTATGGCTGGCAGCAGAATCGTTAAGGTATTTATATATAGCATTATTGCTGTGAAAGTTCGTACCAGGACATTGGCAAGCCTACCTTGCTAAAACCATCAGCCAGAGGCACCTCAATGATAATATATATGTTTATAGAGCTCATCACATGGTAGGTGGGAGGCTAAAACTCACCAAACTATTAACATCTTTCAGTCTCAACCACATATATCATTAATCAAAAGTGATTTGACAAAGCTGACCTGTTTTTAACTGAAACTGCTACTTGAATGAAAGATAACAAGTTTCTTTATATGTGTATAGGGCTCTTTAACATGCATTGAATGTTGCAAGTAAAGTTGCTTTTACTGGCAACAACAATTATTATCAACAGATTTGTTTTCTCAAGCGCAAAAACCATTATATTTATGTGTAAGTGTATTCGCTTGGTGAATAGACACAGCGGAAATTAAGTGCCTCATTTTCGTGGTGCAATATTTTTTTTACATTTTATTGAGATTTTATTGAAAGATGAAAAGTTAGACCTTCTGGTAACTTCTTTTATGTCAGTCATATCTCAATCATCGAGATGGTGAACATATAAAAGTATCAATTTGATGCAAAAACAGTAGCTATTGTGCAAACTGAACAAGATGTGCTTCATTCATGTTTTGATACTTCACTTGAAGATAAAAACATTACACAAAAAAACCAACTGAACCATGGAGTAAAACAGAAAAAGCGAAAAACTTTAACAAGTCTTGTTCAGCTTAAATAATGGCTTGCGTTCTTGTATGACAATACTGCATTTCTTTGGCAAAAAACATGGACCTGACGTTCCATACAAATACATCAACAGGCTTCTTACTGGCCATAGGTTTGGCTATGCACCTCATCGAGTTCTAATGAAGGCACCCACCTATTTCAGTGGCATGAAGTGAAACCTTCCATCAGTGTGACTTTCTATGGGTAGAACATCCTGTTTTTTCTTAGAAATAAAATTGCCTACGTGGACATATTCAATTTACAATTGACTAGTGATTATTTTTCATTACTTGACAGCTGACTTTCTTGTAACCCAATTTTTGCTAAACTTTCTCGGAGTTTTTGCGTTTTAAATAAGTTCACTGTTGTTTAAAAGTTGTTTAACAAATTTATTACCGTTCTGTAAGTAATTTACTGTGGAAGTTATTTTATACTTTTTCGACTTCTTCGTTTAGTCAACTTGCTCAATCTGCTAAACCCTCTATAAAAATTTTATTTTTCGTCAGCATATCAACAGACTAAGACTGAGTTTCAAAGTCTCAACGCAGTAGCAGTATTATTGTTAGAATTGGTGTCATCCATACAACAATTCAAGGCTGTGATAGCAGCACCAAGTACAAAAGGTTTACTTCTGATATTCGTAATAACAAAAGAGGCTACTGGAATAGAACAATCCTACCATTTAAGTTACAAACCATTTCCTCTTTCAAAGAATTATGTGATTTTTTCTTTGTCATATTCCTTAAAACTTCCTAAAACACAGATTTACAGATTTTACAGACTCATAACTACATCTTTATATCTGTTACATTTGTTCCCTGTATTTCTTTTTTGCATTTTTATGAAATTATCATGTTCTTAGCGTGTCATATTTATATTAGTTTTTTGTATTTGCTATTGTTGGCTGCTTACTATTGCTCGTTGCTTTTTGAGTTTTACAACTTCTGTGTCGTTGTGTCTCATCCTTACTTAGCTGAACATTATAATTAGTTAAAGTATTTCTTTTTCAAAAAATCGATGCTTTTTATTATTTTTACCATCTTCCTGGGTATCTCGGTGTGAAACTATAATTGAAGTGGAAAGTGAAGGCAGCGCTCACAGAATTGTTTCCCGGCTACTTATCATCTCTACAGCTGGGGGACTGGAAATTAGTAATGTAGATTTAAACCTGGTGCTGCTTGTGGATAAAGAAAGTTTGAGAGCGCATGCAGACCGTTTCCTTTACTGGAACCAAACTATGTTAAAATATGTCCAAAATCAAACTTCTCATCGTTAACCTAAGATCTGATGTCAAATAACTACGTCTGCTCAATAGTTTACAAAAAACTTGTAGAATCAAAGTAGTAGTTAGTGTGTTCGACTACACAACCACTAGTTTGTCAGTCTTCTTGAATCTTAGCTCTCTCAATCTAAAGTTATCGTTAATAATCGCACCGAGTTGTGGTATATATTCAGAATAAGCCAGCTCTGCCACACCTTTTATCTACAGTTGGTTATTGGATTTCGTCTTCATTGTGTTGTTTGCTTTTTTTCTGCAGGTTTGATAGACAGAAATTAATTGGTAAAAGTGATATGAGTACTATATAGTCAATTAAGCCATTTGATGAAACTGGTTTTGACTTATAGAGCAATTTGTATGCTAAACTGCCAACTCTGCCAGTTTATCAGCAGTTTGCTGTTGTAAGAAAGCTGCATAAGTGGTAATACAATAAAGCTCCAGCGTATTCAGTTCCAGAAGACCAATTTCTTTGTTGCCAACTGCATGCTGTGTGCATCAAATGCTGCTGTTTTTTGCACCGAGGTGGCGGATAAAAGGGAGCGCTGAAGAAGGCAGCAGTCACTTCTCTTGCGGAGTTCTGACGAGCAGACGTGAGCTGCCACAAGCTAGAAGGTGAGTTTGACTACTAACAATATGTTTTCCTACTGTTCTTCAGCATGAAGCAACAAGCTATGCTGTAAGATTGATTGAACATTGAATTGAATGTTAAACAGTCGAACAAATAATGACAACTTTTTCTAGAGTATTCAGTTTTAATGAAGTATTCAGACATAGAGTCTACTGAAAGAAGTTGATAGTTGTTTGTGAATTTTTCTACAGGGAAGTTTTAATCAGAACTCCTCATACACTCTATAAATATCAACTGATTCGCAAACTTGACACACTGTTTGCTAATTTATCACCGCTTCTTTGCTATTTGAAACTTTGATAATTGTAACAAAGTTTTCTGTTATTTACATATTGATTTTTAAACTTATTGCATTTTATATTTGGAATAGATTAGCCGCAATCTCAGACATTTGCAGTGTCTGTTTTGTATTATTTATAGATATAAATTTACTGCTGAGAAACAGAAGACATGGGTTCTGGAACTGGGCTTAAGGTTTTCTGTGGCTTGCTGCTGATCCAGGCATCTATCGCAGGTAACTGTAACACCTGGTAGATATAACTGTCTATGTTTGAGTAAAGTACATTACTAAACATAACGCTTTATAGTAAAACCAGTTTTATAGTACCAAAATGTGAAATAGAGCTGCACGGATTGGCATTTAACTTAATTGTTTTAGCCTCGCTGACTTTAAAAAGCAAATTTTCAACTTCTTGTTAAACTTAGGATTTGTTATGAATAAATATACCTGTTCTGTTTGTTGATTTGCGATTGATATTCATCTATCGCCAATAATGAGTTAAACCAATTGTGCTATGTTAACATTAGTAACAATAGTCTTTATAACAAAGTAATGTTGAATCACTTATGACTCTGGTTTGCAAGTTTGATGGGACGTGGTTAACAGTTGCTAAACTTTCAGTTACTCTGTAATGGGTAGTTGTCTCAGTCATGCGACTCTTGTTCAAAAAATGACCAACAGTTTGTGAAAGATTTTAACCACAGTTGATTCCGGTGGGCCTCAGACTACAGGAGAAAACAGATTGTTAGCTAATTTTTGTATAAGTTTATATTTAAATATCAGAACAACCTGTGTTAGCTGTGAAAAGTTTGGTATATTGTTTAAAATTTAAACAGTCTAAAATCTAAAGCTTTACATGTTTTCTCTGTATCATCAGTCACAAAAATATAAATTTTCAGCTTTATTGGTGCAATATGTGAGAGAAACTTCAGTCTCTAAACTGGTTGTTTCAATAGTTCCTATAATGCGTTTTATCAAACAAAACAAAGATCGACTCTCATTTCGTTCTATAGTTGACAAACGTTGACTGAAGTTTTTATTTTGTCTTCGAACTCTTTTACTGAAAGCTTAAGCCAAGGGTAGCTGATCAATTGAAAACTATTTTTGATGAGTTTTTGAAGTTTTTTCCTGCTACATTGTCCCACAGAATAAATACTTGTAATGTTTTTACACAACTGAAGTGCCATTTTGTAGACTTCTGACTCATTTGATCACCTCAATTAAAAAGCTACTCGCTAAATCAAATCTAGTTTTCGCCTCCTTGAGAACTTGGCAACCTGTAATTATTTGAACCTTCTTAGTTTCTAATTTAAACTCTTTCTCCGCCTTCATTTCCACATCGTCTATTCCTTAGCTTTTAATAACTTACACTGGTGCTGCAATTTCAAAGTTTTATTTGCTTCATTACAGTTTTGTTTTAAAAACAGTATTATTTGAATAGTTTTCTTTCTTTGTGCAAAGGATTCACAAGTAACCAAAAAAATCAAGTTTATACAATGGTGCGGCATTAATTTAAATTCTGCCATTCTTAAAAGAGGCTGTATTTAAAAATCAATTAGTTACCAGCAGTTGAACAGAGAGTTCAATTCCAAACTATTATAAACAACAATTTTTGACGGAAAAGTATAAGTTTAATATTGATAGTAATGTTTTCTGTTTTTTGTTCCATGGTTATACTATTGTAGTACAGCAATATATTGTATTAAAGCTTTTTCTATTTTTTTTGATTGACATTCTATTGTAGTGTTTTTCTATTTACACCACCGACACAACGGCATCCATGTACTACTGACTTTAGCAACTGGTGCAAAGACCACGTCCAGACAAACGATACAAGTGTTTCTCTTAATAATTATATATTAGACACATTCTATTTAGCAATATCTAAGTACTTTAAGCAATCCACAAGTACTCTAAGCAATCCACAAAACTTCTGCCTCCCTGATCTTCAGCAATTCCTTTTATAGGAAGAGATCAGGAAGGCGCACTCCCTTAATAGGGTGAGCAAATCTCACAAGGTATTACCATACAATAGCCAATTGTTTCCAACAATACAAAAATATACACAAAGTTAATCAATAAGAGTAGTGCACACATGGCACATAATTTAATAAGTCCAAGGCTCCTCCTTCTTTAGCCTGTGTTCTGCTCCAGTGCTCTCATCTCCATGCGTGGCTTTAGCAGGCTCCTATATTTGTCATCAGCTCATGATTCTCTAGGCGGCCATTTATCCCCATATACTCATACAGGCGGCCATTTATCACAGGCTCACTCGGTATAGGCAGCCATTTATCACAGGCTCGCTCGGTATAGCCTGTATACTGAGCATACATGATGGATAGATGATTTGCTTTAACTTCTGACACTTCGGGGTACCTTTAGTCAAGGGGAAGGGGTTCTATCACACTCTTTCAGGGGTGACAAGGGGTGTAGGATAGGGGGAAAAGGCTGGGGGTCACTGGATCTACACAAATCTCCCACACTATCAGTTTTAACTTCTTTTACTTTTGAAAAAAAAATGAAAGTTCCCGAACCTGAAAAAAATCCAAACAAAAAGCTTTCATAGTGCAATCATAGCAACCTGTATCCTACTTTTGGTTAATGCTATTTATAGAATGGGTCCTCAAGCATTCCAACCTACCAGAATTTTCCACGGAAAGTCCAGAGACATTCAGAGTTGATCTGTCATTGGAGGATGAAATTGATGGTTTAAAAGATGTTTCACTTTCACTAAAAAAAAGCGAAGCTGTTCCACCGAGGCTCCCATTATATGGAGCTGATGAAAATGGAGAGTACAGCCAGAAAGACTTGGTGCACTTAAAGGTAGGAGTCCAAAATTGTGACAAAAAACATATTAAATAAATAAAAACACCAGCCAACAAAATGATACAACATGCCAATTGACACCCTGAACTGGCATCAGAAGTATTTCATCCAACTTGCTGGTAACAAAACCGAAAAATATTTCTTTTTGAAAAAGGATTTTACAGCCATAGTTTTTCCATCAGCTCTTACAGTTTTTGATGACAGCATATACAATAATTGCTTGAATATTCTGATTTACCAATAAATGAGATACAACTTAACTCAATGGGGGTGTCTCAAAGTTTTCTGCAGGACAATTACAATATGGTTTGCTACGTTTATGCTTCTAAAATTACTTATGAACCCAAAAAGCTTCTTTGGTGATAGCTTTTATCATCATTTGTAAAGAAATAAGCAGTTTGTTAAACATCCAATGCCACTGCCACACGCATGATAAACGCAGAACATTATTTTAGGATGTCACATACTACAAGGATTTGGACAATCAAGCGGCCATCTCTTTGATACACGTCGAAGGAGGAAAAACTGCAATGGTAAGTGTCTGCTATAAAACATCTTGTTTTCTATACCCTAAAGTTGAGCAAGTCTAATAACCAACTGGAAGGAATGCAGTTCATAGTAGGCCTTATATGCAATTATTTTGAAGATTACAGTATGACAAGTTTGATATATAAACCATTGATTTGTTGGATAGGTCTTTTTGATTTTGCTTTCTACATGTTACATATGTACACATGCCTATCATTGGAAGGCAATATGTTTTTCTGAAGCGTCCAATGTTGGGATTTAATCACCAATGTCTTTTTCAGCCAACAGATTATTGACCCGCTGATATTGAGTCATCTTAAAGTGCATCAATACCCATTGTCAGCTTTGCGAATTGACTAGTGAACACAAATAAAAATCAACCCAATGTTTTTTTTAGAAAGTGTATCATAAAATCAACCCAAATCATGGCATTGTTTGCGGCATAGACCATCACGGTAAACCACCATTTTGTATGAGTGTGAAAATAAAAGAAATATAAATATCAAGTTCATAATTTACTAAAATACCATCAAAATCAACGCATTAACACTAGTCACTAATGGCAGTTTTACCTGGACGATGCATCAGTATGAAATGGGCAGACAACTTTTTTCATTAAATCTCACCATCATATCATATCACAAGATGGCTGTTGACCTACCATAGCATTAGAAGTTACATAAAATTAATTTCATTTCATATCTAGTGCAACCAGTCTTTCATAACATCACTTCTAGAGAAGTTTCAATTTTACATTAGGGTGCCAGCACATGTGCATTACAAAATTACTGCTATACAAATGTAAATATCTGGCTTGTAGTGTCACGTTGCCGGAACCGCACTGAATTGGGCCTTAAAATGCCTGCTGGTATTATTGCCAACCAACCTTATACATAGGATGTAGTAAAATACTCTATGGTAAACGTGAAATCCCGATTCAATATAATGTTAAATCAGGAAACAAATCTTTCTTTTTTATTGATATTTTTTCTAATCAATAGAAAACACATTTTTTCTGAGCAACAGCATACCGGGATGAGACAATTCTTGATGCATCAGGTAGCTGAAAACACATTTAATATACCAAAACTAAAGAATAATAATGAATATATACGCCTCAACTATTGGTTTTCAGAATGAAATAGTGTAATGAAGAACGAACACATTAAAATATCTTTGTCATACTTAGCGAGTTTGAGTCTGAAATTTTCCAAAGTACAATCTACATCAGTTTACCGTGTCAAATGAACCGTCTGATATTGGATTGATAAATAATTTATGAACAAAAATGCTGTATGACTTTTTGCACAGAAACCACTGCTTTTGATGCACTTTCAATTGCTTGACTGCCACTTGGAATATGAATCAATCACAAGGAAATAATCAATGTAAAAAGATTGCAGACTTGTAACAACTGTTTTCAACTATCTGTTATAAACGATTTATTTTTCAACAGTTATGCCCTTTTGAAAACTAAGCGTAATAGCAATGGATGTAACCTCAAAAGCTCATCGTATGTTTTCGTTTTTTTCTGAAAGAGGAGTTTAGTTTATCTACAAAGTATGGCTATATGGTTTGTCAACTTTTATTAAGTGATAAACTAGGAGACATAGAAAAAACTTACCAGTAAACTACTATTAGCTTTATATGGGAAAGATCTCTAGTTTTTTGTATATCATGACTGCAGAAAAAACTCAGCTTTTGCTACCAAAAAAAACTGACAACAATGACAGTTGTAAAATATGTTCCTTTTTATAATACAATTCTTTGAAGTTGTACTTTTCCAGAAAGGAAGTTTGGTAGTCAACAATGAAATGTATGAAGTGGAGCCTTACCACCCCAGCCTACACAAACGTAGCCTGAGAGCCAAGCATGGAGATCATATTATTAAAAAGCGAGAGATACCAGAAGGTTCTGGTCTCATGGATTATAAAAGTATGAACAAATACAACAGTCTCAAAAGTTTTTTAAAAATCTAAAACTTCACCCGTTTGCTTTAAAGTCAACTGTTACAAATGAGATGCTTTCACACCATCTGTGTTGTTTAGAAGCTAAAGATAATGATTTTGATGAATGGATAAACCTCCAAAAGTTAGGGAAAGTGAAAGTGTCAAAGAGCAATGTTGACGGACAGTCTGTTCCACATTATACAGTGACAGTTTTTGTGGCTATTGACTTTAGTCTCTACCAACGGTGAGTACAAGAAGTTTTGTGTTTATAAAGTTGGCAATTACAGTGAATAAAATATAAATCAACTTGAAATTTTTTTTTAGGTTAATAGCCTCATACAACAGACTGGGAGGTCCTGGAGCTAACGTGATGGAGTACATCTGCTATTTCATTGGTCAACAGATAAATGAAGTAGGTCAAACTCGTCTAGCTCAAGCTTGCCTTTTGATTAGTTCCAACTCATAAAAACTTATTAATTCATGGAGCGATTCCGTTTGTAATACAACTTCCAGTGAATGCTTAAAGATTTAATGAAGTCCGCATTTGGCTTTTCATTTTATGAACTCACTGGAGCCAGTATCCTTGAATGAGAACTGCAACGTATTACATGGGCAATTCACTTGCCTTTTCCTTATAGTCAAAGAGTGCCGTTTAGTCCTAACAAAGCTACCAATAATACTAAGAGTCTAGTTCATATTTATTTTTTTTTGTCTTTGAAAACGATTATTTGTTTTATATTGCCAATATGTATATCGATGCTAAAACTGCAAAACTGGCAATTCTTTCTTCAGAATGAAGTCCTGAATCATGTTAGTTTTATATTTTATACAGTTTTTAAATCAACAAACAAAGTTGACTGTAATATTTCTATAATTTTTGAGGTGTTGATCATGCAACATATTACATGGACTCCAGTGTATGCATAATAATAGAGTTAGGAAAAATTAACCAAAACTTCGACTCAACTAAAGCACGCTCAAAAGGTCTACACTTGCAAACTTACTTTTTATGTTCCCAAAGTTCTCTTTGTAAACAAGCAAAATTATTTTATCTCTACTTTATGGCCTTCTTTGAGTTGCTGAGCATGAAAAAAATCCAGTATAATTCAGCATCCACTGCACTTGTACTATAAATTGATTTGATGAGAAAACAACTGTAAAAAATTTTGCTGGCAAAAAGTCAGATGAAATAGAAAAACGACCTAAGATTCAGTCAAAAATTTGTGACACAGCACCTTTAATGTAAGTACCTTACCAATCTCAGTGCAAGCAATAACCTACATATATACACTGTGTGATGTAGGTCAGCATTAGATATGAATGCATAGACACAACTACAGTATCAGGAGTCAATGATTGGACAATGAGTGTGTCATTTGTGGGACTTTATGTAGAACAGGTAAGTATTCTTACACAGTAATGTATAGGGTTTGTAGAACTTGTTTTTGTGTACCATTCTAGGAATACTTTTGCCATATTTTAAAGTGCTATTCAAAGAATAATTTGTGGTAGATTTATACTTTCATTACAGAGATCTAAACACCTGTCTGTGCCTAAATGTGTGCAAGGGCATTACCAGCTCAAACAAATTATTCTCGCTGTTTTGACAGAGAAGTATTTGGCTATAGTAGTCAAAGAAGGATGACGAATAGCATTTGTGGTTTCACAGGCTATGAAACATAAGAGTTTAGCAATATTATGTAGCTTAACAGAAACCTTTTTTGCCAAACAAACGTGAAAAAACTTAATGGTGTTTTGGTTGCTGCTCTATTGCGATCTAACCCCCCATTCATTTGTTATTACCGAAACTGGAAAATGGACCAGTAAGTGACTGAAATATGATTTGCCAGAATAAAGGTTTTGTGTTTTTAAACTTTTGTCTTATCAGACAATGAATTTAATACGAGCAATCTCTGAAATAGAAAACCACCAAATTTTTAATTTGTTTTTGAGCTGTTTAATTGTTTGTTTAATCAAGTCAAATGTAAAAGCTCTTGTCAACTAGTTTTGACTAATGCATAATTATTACACCCAAAACGACCAAATAAAGTTCACAAAACACCACGTAGGTTTTATGCAAAAAATGTTGTAATTTTATAAAAAAAATTCAGTTGGAAAAGGTTAAATGACTCTCTACATCTATTGAAAAAACACAATAAATAATCTTGGTTTCACAAATAAATACTGCTCTGTTTTTTATAAAGTTTATACCAATGACTAAAAGTTTAAAAAAGAAAGGAGCTATTTTTAATCAAAAATTACTCAGATGCACATTTATCTTCAACATTTCACCAACAGAAGACCATTTTAGTTTATGTAGGGTTGTGCTCTCACGAATATAGCGGGTAGAAACTGCTGCTTTAGAATAACTTACAATTACAGACCCTTGGTAAAAACTTACAACTGACGTTGGTGATAAATATGTTTCTCATGTGCATATAAATATATTTTCAGACAGCAGCAAACACATGGAACACGGCAAGCGGAGACATGGGTGTTGTTCTAAATGTATTTACTAACTGGGTGGGTGCACGGCCACCAGGGCTTATAGCACATTATATGCTTATCACAGGGTGAGAAGTTTAGTTAGTTGTGATAGTTACTGGTAGGTGAAAGTTTTTGTAAGTGAGTTTGTTTCAGAAGTTTTTAAATAATACAGTCAGAAATGCCTCTGGTAAACGTGTATGGACCTTTTCTACACTCATTTCCCATAGTGTGCACAAAACTGCATATAAACACCCAGCTATCTTTTTGTAGACTTGATCTTTCCTATCAAGGAAGCTCTGGTATCATCGGATTAGCTTGGCTTGATAATGCTTGTCGAGACCTGCGAACTTCAGTGAACGAGTTTTATATCAACTCAGCCCTGTATGCCCACGAGCTTGGTCACAAGTAAGTTATTTGTCTATGCTGACATTCGGTTATTACGTTGAATACTAGAAAGCAATCAATTATCTCTGACATAAATATTTTCAGCTCTCCAAAGTGTGAAATTAGAAAGCTCGTGTTAACTCTTATAGAATTTTGGTAAAAAAAGTGGTCTTAGCTCACTTTAGCTCCATGTTATAACAAACATGTGACAATTTCTCCAATTTAATCGCGACGGGATTGCCTCAAAAACCAAAATTATTATCATTAGTAGTAGGGCAATAAGGACAATTTGGTACTGGCTAACTGGTGTGGGTATTGACAGTTTGTGTCTCCTGAAGTAAGCTGTAATTATTCGTTGCTCAAGTTGTTACAAGAATAGTAGAAGAAAACTCCAATAATCTGATACTAATTGGCTCACCAATAAGAAGGGTTATTTCTGCACACGGTACTTGGCCTCCTCAGAACCTTTGATTGGACCCTCCTTATTAATCAAAAAAGAAAAGCTGAGCTGCCTTATCGATTGTTCTAGATATTATACCTGAAACGGCCCCACTACATGAACCATCAGGTTCTACACTGCAGTATTATGTTATGATTGGTTTAAGCTCCGTTCTTCACGTTATTTGAGCCAAAAAAAACATTACCTGTTGGAGTGAATGAATTAAATATTACTTTCAAGCATGTATCTAATGACAGATTAAAATGAAACATTACTCAAGTATGAGTTCTTGCGCATCACTAGCCATCTTGTGATGCCCAGAGAATAAACAAAACTTACTCAAAAAATCCTGTAAATCCAAAATTTTTGAAAAAAAAATGTGCCTAAAGTTGACAATATCTAGTTTGCATTGGATTATTGATTGTATGGCGTTGTATAAACAATATGGAGCTTTGGTGCCAGCTCTTTAGCCTTGTTAACAAATGTAAACTTTGGGTGAAAGGTGACATACATCATCAAACAATCATTGGTTTGATCAGAGTGCTAGTCTTATCAGCAACAAAAATATGTTTAAAATTTTCACAGCCTGGGATCTAGGCATGACACTGTCACTGCCGGCCAGCAGTATGTCATGGAGTCATCTCTTGGCCTCACAAGTCTTGCTAACAGAGGAAACAACTGGAGATTCAGTGATGAATCTGTTAACTATTTTGATGATTATATCAACTTTTTAAACAGGTGAGATGCCGTTAGTCAGCTTTTGATAGGACTACATAAGGCAACAACTGTAACATGACGCAATGTAAACAATATTTTATGAACTGTTTTTTATTTTTCATGAGATAAAGTGGTGTTTGTTATAAAATGGTCAAAACTGAATTTATTTGATTTTTATTGGATAATCATAGCATTGACTTTACTTAAGTAGATGGCATCAAACACTAGTTATAGCTATGCCATTTAATCCTACAAGTGCATAATGATTCTTAAGAGCAAATGTTTCTTCAATTCTAAAAACTGAAATCTGAATACCATTTAAATAAAAAACACTTTGACTTAGGGAAAGTTTACTTTTCTTTAAATAACATGTTTTTTGATTATAAAATGTTGAGATCTTTTATACTTACAGCAACGGTATCAACTGTTACACTGTTCCTATAACTCCGAAATCATTTCCTGATTTACCGTATGGTCAATCGATACCACTGGATGAACAATGTATTCTGGCATTTGGAGTTGGCTACACTTTCTATGTATGTATTACTTGAACCTCAACTAATTTCTATGTAAAAATAGTCGTTATATAACATGCTCATCGCTACTTGCATGTACATTTCAACTTTTAGCTACCCAGACTAGGTCAAGCTTGTTACATAGTTTGGTGTTTAAACCCTGCACGTGATAGAATCTTTGCCAGATGGCCAGCTGCATTATACAGTGACTGCGGACCCAATCATGTGAGTGTTTAATGTTTATCAACCGTATGCGTGGTAAAAGGCTTGGTAGTCATAACACATTGCTGGTCTTTGTTTGTGGACTCGGCAAGATTTATGCTTTTTTGTTCAATACACAAATATTTTAATAAGAAAACAAGAGGCTGCCATTTTCTTTTCAGTATAAGCAAAATCAGACAGTTATTGTACAAATTGTTTCTGCAAGAGTTCAGCTAAGCAGCAGTTGAATGAAACTAACTTCTCGGATATACATAATGCTGCGTGTATGCTTTATATGTTTTGTTTCTTTGTCCTTCACCTTTGCACAGGGGAAAAGTGGAGACAAAGCACAACACAAAAGCATACATATATTGCCATGTAGTGTATTTCTAAAGTGTTACGATGAATACAAATAATACATTCTCTACTAAGTTTTCGACATCTGCATTTTTTTCGCAAGACATTCCCAAATGCCATTTGAGTTTCCTGTTGCATTTGCTGTCAAACTTCAATATGAAACGCGTCACTATTGGCATCGGTCATGATAAATAATAGATAATGGTAATTAGTAGTACAAATAACCATTTTTTCAATGCTCGATATTGTATAATTGGCTTCAAATGGAGTCAAAACAGAATTAAATATGATAATCGTTATGCATTTCATCATCAGAAACGAAAGCAACAAAAAAAAACAAGTACCTGCATATAGTCATTATGAATTATGCTTAAATATTGTCATAGATAATAAAAATGTGTTTACTATATTTTTTTTGACTCGTATTAAGCAAGAACGAATAAGCTTTATTCAAAATATGATGATTTATTTAACACTAAATATGAAGTAATAAATAATTAATTTTGTATGTTGTTTGATTTTCGTTAATGGACATTGCGATGCTATAAAAAGTGGTGTAGTAAAGCATGATAATGTGAGTGGTCACAAAAGTTGCCGAAGAAAAACACATGATCCTCGAGACGAACAAAATTAAATAGAAACTGTTCCATCAGTTTTAGAAAATATTGTTCCAATTGCAACTATCGCTCTTTTCTGAGACAACTATTTTACTTTTTGACATCAAAATAGAAAGTTTTATGTCAGCTCTTCCACCATAACTACAGTATGACGAACTGTATTTATCAATCTGTTACTCTTCCTTCTTTTAGTGGTGCATTGAAAAGGAACAATGTGTGGAGAAACCATCAACTACGTCAACTACACCAACTACAACAACAACTCCAACTACGACAACAACACCAACTACAACAACAACTCCAACTACGACAACAACACCAACTACAACAACAACTCCAACTACGACAACAACACCAACTACAACAACAACTCCAACTACAACAACAACACCAGCTATGACAACGACTCCTGGTAAATGATTTACTAGATTTAGTAACTGAATTTTTTTGTTGAAGTACAGGCTCTTTCTCTCGTAAACGTTTTTGCTGTAATAGTCATGGGATGCCTCTCAAATGTGATTCTAAAGTCAATCTTCCACAGCTGTAACAAAAAAGCCATTCTGAGTTGTTGAAAACCTACAGTTTGGGCGAATTGCTACATGCAAAGAGAGCTCCAGTAATTATATCAAAACCCGGAGAGGAATCTAATTTCTCGTTTGATTGGGGACAATCAGGCTCAAGCTGAAATTAAGTAAATTATTCCAAATTTGCAATTTCGTTCCGAATCTAAGGTATATTAAGAAGCTTAAAAGAGAGAGCAAAACTTCCACCTTTGTAAACTTAGCTTAAAATGGACTAAAGTCTTGCAATTTTACTAAGAGGGTTTTCTGTTAACAAGGTGGACGAACGCAGGTTGTTGGAAATAGGTTGAGAGGTTGAGAGGTTGGGGATGTGGTTGGGGTGGTTCCTGAGGTAAACGTCTTTATGCATCAATCAGCTCTGTAGTGGTGGGGAGACTAATCCTTATTGGTGTAGTGCTGTGGATGGGAGAGAGGGGAGTCTAGAGCAGGGGGCGGTGGTAAGACTAGAATGGAGGGGGTGAACAGTTAGTGGTAGATACAAAAACATAACATAACACTTCCTCGTACTATTCCACTTCGGTGTCAGGTTTTCCATTCAGTTTTATCTGTTTTGGTTCATAATGTAATTGAATAAGTTAATTTACTTTTGTTTTTCATACTTGGTAGAAGTGGACTTGGTGTTGGAACTTATCTGCTCATTCGTTGATGAGTTTAATTTGTTGAAAGTTGCTAGTTTATTTGGAGCTGGCTTTCATCTTACGCTGTAGGGCATGTCACTATTTCTGAGGACTGAAGTACGGATGCAATACTTCCTCCATCAACCGTAAAGCAAAACAAACTTTGAAAATCTTCTGTAAGATATTGGTTATTCTGCATGCTTCAAGCCTTTCAATCCATTTTGAAGCTTGCTCTATTCTCTGCCAGTCAGAATTTATTATAATGCTAATTCAATTCAACCAATCAACTACCGCAGCTCTTACTCAGCTTATACTTTGCACAAAAAGTAAAATAACGAAAAGGCGAGACACAAAAATATATAACATGAGTGTTCGGAGTGAATCAACACTTATTTAATCATATATTGATGGTTAAGTCACAAAAACATGCGTGTGACATATTGTACAGCCAATCACATTGCACAGTAACAAGTGGTTACTGTGCAATGGGGACTGTTTTGTTATAATAAATTGCAATAGTTGTGATTGAAACATCTAAAGGAATAATTCAAAGTTAAGTTCAAAGTCTTCTCTCAAAATTTCAACAGCAAACGTTATATTATCGAAAAAATAATTTACTTTTATAACCTTAGACTCTCTTGGTATTTTTCAATTATTTTACCGGATACAGTTTTGTAATACAAAAATGACAGACGGAACTATTTTACAAGAGTATTTTTTTTTCTATTTAAAAAACATCTGGTGTAAGTTTGATGTTGTCTCTTCTTGGAGAAATGAACACGTTGCTGAAATAATTTGGTCCTCGGATACACTAGCAACTGCTGCCGATTGACTCCTATCAGCCCACGCCTGCTAGAGTGTAGGTATTACTCAAATCTGTGTTCATTAAAACAACCAACATAATGTCTATGTTCCTTCATAGCTCAACTGGCAAGAAAAGTTCAGATGTATAAGCCCTCGATAGCACCATTGTCACTGAATGTCTCCCAGTTTTGGTCCTGAAAACAACGCTCCATAATTACTATGCAAAGATAATTCTGAAAAGTTTTGAAAATGCTTACCGAACAGGTTGCTGGTCATAGTTGCTGCAAAAGTAGATTTTAAAGTGACAGAATACTTCCAATAGGTCGTGGACTGCCTAAAGGCCAACACTATTCCAGCTTGGTAGATGGGATACTTTTGTCTCCTACTGTATGCAGCTCTAACTGGTACTTCCTTAGTTGCTGTATTTGCTTTGGGAATTGGTTGGGGAAAACTGTAAAGGAAAAGGTCATTGCTAGAGACATGAGCCTTCTGAAGGGATAGGTTAGAGTGAGCATTTCCAGGAACTAACTAGTTTGTTCCATTAATATTTCAGCAGCACATTATGAGTTTATCGCAATGATTAAACTATCTTGCAGAATGCCCAAATGATGATATCAGTCGGTGCAGACGAATAACTGATCGATGTGACCCAGTGACACCATTAAACCGGTTGAGGTGTAGAAGAAGGTGCAACCGGGCAAGAAGGGCTGGAGAATGTATATGCACCTGTTGCAACCTCGGACTTCTCTTTATTGGACACTGCTAAACTATTTCAAAATTATGACACAATCTTTCTGAAATTTCCGCATTTCAATAAAGTCTGAATACGTTCGCTTCTTAAGAAAAGTCTTTATCAGTGACCATCCAAGTTGAAGAATGGAATCATTGCCATTATAACTATGAAGTAATGTTTTTTCAACTTGCCTTTTCTTCAATGTAATCAATAACTTTCGATGCACATCTTTTATGTTCATATTTCTAATCTGTAACTTTTTTCAACCTTCAGCAATAAATTCAGTTCTACTGAGAAAGGAGTAGTTTGTTGTGAAGTTCGGGATAGGTAGAAAAGCAGCAAAGACAACAATGCAAACACAATTACCTTGGTAGAACTGATAGAAAGAAATTTGAATCTTATAGATGATGTAATTGTTGGTTGCACAAAAGTGCCTTTGATGTATTAATATCATCACTTGCAGAGACCTTTGCCACACAAATGTACGAAGCATGTATTATGTTAACCAACTCACAATGGTTTAGTCTTAGAGCAAGGACTCTAGCAAGTAACTGAATTGAAAACCATAGTCACTGCTAGATTCGTTTTGCTACACTGTTTAAAATGTTAGCTTGAATTGGTTCGTTTAACTTGAAGTTAGTGAGTGAGAAGAATGTACCACAGTCAGTTCAAATGCTCAGAGCTACATTGATTTTAAACTTGATAAACAAAAAAGAAATGTTACATACTATTGAAAAACTTTAATCATTCCAATTTTAGAGGCATCATAAAATATTTGGGCTGGGCTGGCTGGGCTGGGCTGGACTTGGCTGGCTGGCTGGCTGGCTGGCTGTTTGTCCCATCTGAATTATAGCTGCAAGAGAGTCTGGATTGTAGGCAGCCTTTTTAACTTCTTGCATTTACAACATAAACAAAAGTAACAGCAACAACAACATCAATAGCAATAGTAAATATAAAAAAACTTATATATAAATTATTTGACTGAAAAAAATTTGAAATCATACACTAAATTTCCATGTGTCAAAATTTTGACGTACTTATGGATTATTCAAATCTACAAAGGATGGATCTCTACTGAAAGTTTGAAATTTTCAATACCTTGACCTTTTGAGTGCGCCGATGGCTCAGAGTGAAATTCTTCAACTCTTCGAAGATTTGCATCTACAAATTTTTTATGCTAGAGTAATGGAAATTGAAAAATTAGTGGTTTCACAAGAAATTAATTATCATTGATTTTAAACTTGAGCGTAATCCATCAGAAGTGCTTTGAAAAGAAATGCAAATAACAAATAATGATAATCAGTATCTCTGTAATAGTAATAATTATTATATTATTTATACCGTCATCAGGGTCTGATAAAAAACTACTACTTATTATAAGATTTAGTGGGCTATGAAAAACCGTACCTACACTGGCGGCATTTTATATGAAGTGGAAAAATTCTGGTGACCACACACCCCTGTTAAAAACAATATTTTCCTCCTATTGGTGTCGTTTTGATGGAAACTGCTTATGAGTTGCCCCAACAATACCATGGAGTAATAAGCTGCCAAATCACTAAAAAGGCGTAGTTATCCTCTTTTTCGTGTAGACAACTCTGCGTGTTCATTCAAAGGTTGTGTAATCAAAGTTTGCCAAATCGAAACTTCAAAGTTTTTAACAAACGGTTTTCAAAAGTCCATAAAAACTTTTACGCATAGAAATCTAGTGGTAAAATAAAAATGCGTTATAGCTTGTAAAATGAATATGAACAAATTTGTTGCCTCTGAGGATCTTTTGGTTTGAACTATATTGTGCAATTTTGTGAATAATCTACTCAAAGAAGAGCAACTTCATTGCATAACAAATCAGCAACTTATCTTCTTTCAAACAATGTCCCTAAACAATAAGAGTATTCGCGACCTCCGTTCGCCGAACACATTGCAATAAAGATAATCAGACCGGCAATAAATTTAATCAATAAATAATCATTTTGTTTAGAACTCGTGGGTCAACAAAAAGTAGCTCACTGAATAAAAAAAACAATCAGCAAGTATTTATTTGTATTGTTCGTAGGTCGCGAGTGAAACTGAACACTAAATAAATAATAATGAGCGAGTTGATTTTTTTCATTTTCATAGACCGGTTTTATATCCTTCAAAAATAATTCAAAATAATGCAAGTGTTCAAGATTTACTAAATTAAAGGGCAGCTTGACAAACTATTCCAGTTCGTAGCAGTTCAAATTTTATTATTTTCATGATTATTTTGAAAATTGGGAGTTATCTTCCTTATGATTTGTTCGGTAAACTATAACTTTTCATTGAATATTATGTTGTTCTAAAGTGATGTTCCGTTGCTTACGCGACATATTGAACTACGGACACCTATCATTTTTTGTATTTTGTTCGACAAACAGGTCGCGAATACTCTTATTTTCTAGCCAAATTTGCTGTCGATTTTTGTAATTCGAGTTCGCAGCTACAATAATAAGTGTTGATCACGCAATCCTTCATTTCCCCACAAAAAAAAACGTTGAAGTTTATGTTTAAAATTATATAGATAGAAGCACCAGAGTGCAATTTTTTGGTAAGAACTCTTTTTGATGCTATTTAAAACATACCTTTAGCCTGAACTAAAAAACTACCGATGTGAGATGTTTTTTTTAAGTGGAGATGTGTCAGTTGGTAAGAAACCGGTTGAAGTGCATACTCCTCTACCAGTCAAACAGGATATTTCGGTGCAATATAAGGAGCCTTTTGTGATGAATACATCAATTTTGTTGTTAAAAATTCATCTTCTCAGAACAGTTTTTTGTAGTCACTTTTCGAAATTGTCTGCCCTTTAGTAACAATGAGTCGCCGACAGAAATCTACGTTCATATGTAGATTTTTATGAGTTTTCTGCTCTCTCACAAAGATCAGACAAATGTCTGGCAAAATATTGCAAATGTTATTTTTTTTGTCATTTTCTGTGTTGTAAGACGATAACAACATAATTCCGATCCAGTAAAGCATTCAAAATTCATTTGGTGATAATCTTTGTATAAAATATGAACTGTTTTTTCATAAAAGACTGATTGCTGCTTTGCCTTTTGCAAGTTCATTCCCAAATGATATGGTTTGGATTCCGCAAAACACAGGCGATATTCAATTTTAGCAGAAAACAAGTTCAGTAAATCTCTCTGCCAGTGGCTGGACCTTCTTACTTGCAATTTGTCTTTTTCCTTTCGACTCTCATATATAGCTTCCACTCTGCTGTTTTACAATATTTCTATATTTTGACAGTTTATAGTCAGTCTTTTTCACGATGTGTGGTTAACTAATCTTTTTATTTTTGTTTATTTGTTGTTTTACAGCCTTCAACACAATCTATAACAATTCATGGTGTAGTTGTGTATTCAAACTCTATTCTATGTAGTTTCCATCATAGCAAAGTAGCTGCTAAAAATGATTAGCAGCTACTGAATTAAAATGTTGACTTCTTCTAAAGATTGATGGCTCACTATCACTGGTGTATTCTTTAATTGCCTGTCTAATGTGGCTCTGTTCACTTAATATATTATTTGCACTTACTAAATTGTTGTTAGGTAGTCTTTCATGTGTGGCAAAACCTGGAATAAGAAGGAATGATGACTCCTATTTTGCTAAGAAGTTGTGCATTCATGCGCATAGAGTAGACAACTCTATACTGTTTGATAACAAACTAAATGGACAGCTAACGAAATGAGCAGCAATACAGTGAAAGTCCATGACAGTATTATGTCTCTTCATTTGTTTAAAAGAACTTTAGATGTAGACTAACAATACAAGGATTTGGCAGTTTTAGGGAAAACTAAAATATGTAGCTTCATTATTGGTTTTTCACGAGGAGTTGTGCTTACAAAAAGAATACAACTACAAAGCATTGTCCAGACAAAGGGAGTAACGAGAAGAGAATGATTAGAAACACACAGGACCAAATAGGTCTACATTTTATCCACTAAGTATGACAGAAGTGGTTGATGCGCTATGAGAGATAATCATGTACTAGTGTACAAGAACCCTGGTGGTCCTGTTAATCAGCACAGCTTAGCACACCCAATAGTAGTAATATATGAGCAGATCTCCCCACCAAGTGTTTTTTTGTGGATTAGACCTCGGGGGTTATGCAATGGGTTACGTCATTGGATGGATTCGCCGAGTTAATATTGTATTTCATTTGAGGGGCATTTGAGTGGCATTTGAGTGGCATTTAAGTGGCATTTGAGTTTTGATTATTTTTTTACTTAATTTGAACTTATATGGCATATAGATTTTGAATGTATGGCATTTAAGTTTTGATAACTTTTTTACATAATTATATACATAATTCTAACTCATAGAGCATCTAGATTTTGAATGTATGGCATTTAAGTTTTGATAATTTTTGTAATTCCGACTCATATGATATCTTGAGAGAGAGGAGAGAGGAGAAAGGGGAGCATTAGCCCTCTAGATGATTAAAATTTACAGTAAATTTTGTGTAATACAAAGTACTTTAACTTCATTTATTCACTTGAGACTACATATCATCAGCATTCGAGATCGAGTTTACATATAAGAATAGTTGTATTTGTATACATCTAGAGAGGGGAGAGAGGAGAGAGGAGAGAGGTTAGAGGAGAGAGGTTAGAGAAGAGAGAGGAGCTATCTTGAGAGAGAGGAGAGAGGGAAAGATGAGAGAGGAGAGAGGATACCATTAGTCCTCTAGATGATTAAAATTTACAGTAAATTTTGTGTAATACAAAGTACTTTAACTTCATTTATTCACTTGAGACTACATATCATCAGCATTCGAGATCGAGTCTACATATAAAAATAGGTGTATTTGTATATATCTAGAGAGAGTTTAGAGGAGAGAGGTTAGAGGAGAGAGAGAGAGAGGAGACTTGAGCATAAATATTTCTTTTAGTTATATATATATATATATATATTCACAGTTATTATGTTTACCATACATGTAATCAGCGTTAATTTTTGATTTTGTTTAAAAATTATTATTGTTTCTGGTAAAAAACTACATTAGTTAAGTTTTAAAATCATATGAATGAAATTTGTGTCAATTTAGTATCTACTGCATTATATATTTACAATATTACTTTGTAATTATTAGTGAAAGAAATTATGAAATACCAGCGAGTAATTAAGTAATTCAGTAAGGAAATTGGTTGGAATCGTAGTAATATTTTTTAAATACAATATTGCTTTGCAACGACTATTAATGAAAGCAATTATGAAATGTTGATGAGTAACTAAGTAATCTAGTAAGGAAAACTGATTGGAATCACGATAATATTTGTTAAAAGATACTTGCGACATGTTTTATCAACGAAAAAATCAAGCAATTTTCAAATGTTTATGAGTAACTAAGCGATTCAGTAGGAAAAACCAACTGGAATCACGTGATATCCGTTTTTGAAATATTTACGATGAACACAATTGCTACATTGCTGTTATCAACAAAAAAATCAAGCGAGTATCAAATGTTTACGAGTAACTAAGTGATTCAGTTGGCAAAAACCAATTGAGATCATATGACATCCGTTACAAATATTTACGTTAATTGTTAGCAACGAGAAAATAAGTATTTCTTAGAATATCCGCTATAGCGAGTTACAATAATTTTGTACTCGCCCTAAAAGTTTTCAGTCCATTTTTAGTCAGACCAAAATTTATGCGAGACGTTTTAGGCATTATTTCAGTCGACGTAATGTTACCAGTTCATTTTCACAAGTTTTTAAAAAGTAATTAATTATAATATAACGCAAGTGTCACTTCACTAATAAACTCACTCCAGAAAAGTCATTAATCACCATCTCTCGGCTAATCCTATATGTTATGATTTATAAAGTCACTCAAGAAAAGTCATTAATTACGCCTAAGCCCTATTTATTATCATGCTATTTCTATTAATAACAAACAACAAACATCCATAGACTTTGGAATTATAGGTTTATCAATTCAACCTAAAAAGGAAGAGAACTTGATTACGTTTATCTCCTGTTTTTATTGTGTTCGATTACATATTAGTAGTAATATATGAGCAGATCTCCCTACCAAGTGTTTTTTTGTGGATTAGACCTTGGGGTGAAAACAATGGGTTACGGCGTTGGATGGATTCGCCGAGTTTATATTGTATTTCATTTGAGGGGTACTTGAGTGGCATTTGAGTGGCATTTAAGTGGCATTTGAGTTTTGATTATTTTTTTTACTTGATTTGAACTTATATGACATATAGATTTTGAATGTATGGCATTCAAGTTTTGATAATTTGTTTACATAATTATATACATACTTGAGAGAAAGAAAGAGATAGAGGAGAGAGAGGGAGGAGAGAGGGAGAGAGAGAGGAGACAGAGATTTTTTAGTTTTCTATACATTCATGTATATATGGTTTATTATGGATGTATTTATGGGTATATTTATATCTACATAGAGAGAGGAGATATATCTACATTGAACAAATATATTGATCAAAAATGAAAACTATATGATTATATACCTGATTACATAATAAGTAGGGAAAATCTTCCTATATAATATAGCTATCCTATATAATATAGCTAGAGTCAGTAAATACTAAGTAATACAAAGCACTACAACCTGTAACGAAAATCAATACATACATACATACATATGGTATCTTGAGAGAAAGAAAGAGATAGAGGAGAGAGGGAGAGAGAGGAGAGAGAGGAGAGGGAGATTCTTTAGTTTTCTGTACATTCCTATATATATATATATATATATATGGTTAATTATGTACATATTTATGGATATATTTATATCTACATAGAGAGAGAGGAGATATATCTACATTGAATAAATATATTGATCAAAAATGAAACATTATCTGATTATATACCTGATTACATAATAAGTAGGGAAAATCTTCCTATATAACATAGCTAGAGTCAGTAAATACTAAGTAATACAAAGCACCACAACTCGTAATGACAATCAATGCATACATACATACATATGGTATCATGAGAGAAAGAAAGAGAGAGAGGAGAGAGAGAGGAGAGAGATTTTTTAGTTTTCTATACATTCATGTATATATGGTTGATTATGTACATATTTATGAGTATATTTATATCTACATAGAGAGATGAGAGAGGAGATATATCTAAATTGAATAAATATATTGATCGAAAATGAATCATTGTATGATTATATACATTTATTACATAATAAGTAGGGAAAATCTTCCTATATAATATAGCTAGAGTCAGTAAATACGCACATGTCCATATTCATGTACATGTGCATAAATGGACATGAATAGGTACATGTCCATATTCATGTCCATATTCATGTCCATATTCATGTCCATATTCATGTCCATATTCATGTCCATATTCATGTCCATATTCATGTCCATTTATGTACATGTCCATATTCATGTCCATTTATGTACATACCTATGTCCATATTCATGTCCATATTCATGTCCATATTCATGTCCATTTATGTACATGTCCATATTCATGTCCATTTATGTACATACCTATGTCCATATTTATGTACATGCGCATGTCCAAATTCATGTCCATATTAACATTTTATAGCTATGTACAGAGGAGAGAGAAGAGAGGAGAGAGAGAGAGATTTTTTAGTTTTTTATACAACCATGTATATATGGATAATTATGTACATATTTACGGATATATTTATATCTAGAATGAATAATATACATCTATGACATAATAACTATATCGGATATATTTATATCTAGATTGAATAATATACATCTATGACATAATAACTATATTGAATGCTATAAAATATGTTGGAAAATCACCAAATTAGTCCTCTAGATGGTTAAAATTTACAGTATTTGGGAAATAACTGCAAGAGAGGAGAGAGGAGTATTTGGTAGAGGAGAGAGGAGGCTTCAAAAAAGAGCTACAAAAAACTAATCAGTACACAACTCAGTTTATTAGGTAGTAGCGCTTCAAGGAGGTACAAACACTGATTGCTGACAAACAACAAATTTTAATGCAGATTGGGAGAGGTAGCTTTTTTTAGACCCTATAATCATCCTGATTGCACAGGTTTTAATATCAATACAAAATGAATCTTCCTCCTTTAAAATATGGTGAATGTTATTTTGTTATACCAGAAGAGGAGTATCATAGTTTGATGGAAAAGAACAGTGGGGCTAAATCAACAGACCAAGACAAGTTTGCGTCATCATTGTATGACAACTCGACAAAAGACAAAATGGTGAGAGATATCACTTGAGTGGCATTTGAGTGGCATTTAAGTGGCATTTGAGTTTTGATTATTTTTTTTACTTAATTTGAACTTATATGGCATATAGATTTTGAATGTATGGCATTCAAGTTTTGATAATTTTTTTACATAACTCGAACTCATATGGTATCTTGAGAGAGAGGGGAGAGGAGAGAGGAGAGATGGGAGATGAGAGAGGAGAGAGAGAGAGGAGAGAAAGGAGAGAGAGGAGAGAGATTTTTTAGTTTTCTATACATTCATGTATATATGGTTAATTATGTACATATTTATGGCTATATTTATATCTACATAGAGAGAGAGGATATATAACTACATTGAATAAATATATTGATCAAAAATGAAACAATTTATGGTTATATAGCTGATTACATAATAAGTAGGGAAAATCTTCCCATATAATATAGCTAGAGTCAGTAAATACTAAATAATACAAAGCACTACAACTTGTAATGACAATCAATGCATTCATACACACATACATATGGTATCTTGAAAGAGAGAAAGAGAGAGAGGAGAGAGAGATCTTTTAGTTCTCTATACATTAATGTATATATGGTCAATTATGTACATAGTTATGGGTATATTTATATCTACATAGAGAGAGGAGAGAGGAGATATATCTAAATTGAATAATAACATTGATTAAAAATGAATCATTGTATGATTATATACATTTATTACATAATGAGTAAGGAAAATCTCCCCATATAATATAGCTAGAGTCAGTAAATACTAAGTAATACAAAGCACTACAACTTGTAATAAATACAAAGTAATAACAGTTAATGCATAGTTTGTTCCTTTACAATGTTGTCTTTGATGTACTGATGCTATATCTTAGGAAGGAAGACTTCTGTTCTATGTGCTTTTAATTTCGTAATGAACTAAAATAAAAAAGTTATGTATTAGTATAGAATGATTAAGCAAAAATTTAAAATAATTACATGAATTTGAATTATAGTTCTAGTCACATTGGATAGTTTACATTATTAGAAAAGGGAAATAACTCACCAAGTTACATTGTTCAACTTGTTTTTTCTTGAGCATTATTTTCACCAAGTGCTTTTGATTCTCTTTCATCTATCTAAAACAAAACAAAAAATACTTGTTTTATAAATATGTTGTAAAAAATACACTAATTAACCAAAAAAGTGCTTTTTTTTACCTGGAAAAATGTATATATTCAACATTTTGTTGTAAAAAATACATTATTTACACCAAAAAAGTCCTTTTTTTCACCTGGAAAATGTATATATTCAGCATTTTGTTGTAAAAAAATACACTAATTACATCAAAAAAGTCCTATTTTCACCTTAAAAATGTATATATTCAGCGTTTTGTTGTAAATAATACACTAATTACATCAAAAAAAGTCCTTTTTTCACCTGGAAAAGGTATATATTCAGCATTTTGTTGTAAAAAAATACATTATTTACACCAAAACAGTCCTTTTTTCACCTGGAAAATGTATATATTCAGCATTTTGTTGTAAAAAAATACACTAATTACATCAAAAAAGTCCTTTTTTCACCTAGAAAATGCATATATTAAGCATTTTGTTGTAAAAAAATACATTATTTACACCAAAAAAGTCCTTTTTTCACCTGGAAAAATGTATATATTCAGCATTTTGTTGTAAAAAATACACTAATTACATCAAAAAAGTCCCTTTTTCACCTGGAAAATGTATATATTCAGCATTTTGTTGTAAAAAAACACACTAATTACATCAAAAAAGTCCTTTTTTCACCTGGAAAATGTATGTATTCAGCATTTTGTTGTAAAAAATGACATTATTTACACCAAAACCATCCTTTTTTCACATGGAAAATGTATATATTCAGCATTTTGTTGTAAAAAATACACTAATTTCACCAAAAAAGTCTGTTTTTCACTTGGAAAATGTATAGATTCAGCATTTTGTTTAATTTATTATAAAAATTAGTAAAACTCACCTATAGTGATATGATTGTCTTGAGTTATAGATTAGCTTCTTGAGCTCTTGTTCTGGACAGTTTTTTCAGCATCATCGAAGTATAATCCATGTAGTTTGAGTCTTCATTGGTTTGGTATCATCTAAGTCGGAGAGAAAGTAATGTTGTGTAACATTGACTCTTCATTGGTTTGGTATCATCTTGTCTTCAAAATCCATGTAGTTTGAGTCTTCATTGGTTTGGAATCATCTAAGTAGGTGGTAGATCTTGAAAGGAATTCTTGCAGTGCTGGAGAAATATGCTGTCTTCAAAATCCATGTAGTTTGAGTCTTCATTGGTTTGGTATCATCTAAGTAGGTGGTAGATCTTGAAATGAATTCTTGCTGTGTTGGAGAAGTGTGCTGTCTTCAAAATTCATGTAGTTTGAGTATTCATTGGTTTGGCATCATCTAAGTAGGTGGTAGATCTTGAAAGGAATTCTTCAAAATCCATGTGGTTTGAGTCTTTATTGGTTTGGTATCATCTAAGTAGGAGGTAGATCTTGAAAGGAATTCTTGCTGTGTTGGAGAAGTGTGATGTCTTCAAAATTCATGTAGTTTGAGTCTTCATTGGTTTGGTATTATCTAAGTATGTGGTAGATCTTGAAATGAATTCTTGCTGTGTTGGAGAAGTATGCTGTCTTCAAAATCCATGTAGTTTGAGTCTTCATTGGTTTGGTATTGTCTAAGTAGGTGGTAGATCTTGAAAGGAATTCTTGCTGCGTTGGGAAAGGAGTTCTTGCTGTGTTGAAGAAGTGTGCTGTCTTCAAAATCTATGTAGTTTGAGTCTTCATTGAGTTGGTATCATCTAAGTAGGTGGTAGATCTTGAAAGGAATTCTTTCTGTGTTGGAGAAGTGTGTTGTCTTCAAAATCCATGTGAAGTATGTTGTCTTCAAAATCCATGTAGTTTGAGTCTTCATTTGTTTGGTATCATCTAAGTAGGTGGTAGATCTTGAAAGGAATTCTTGCTATGTTGGAGAAGTGTGCTGTCTTCAGAATCCATGTAGTTTGAGTCTTCATTGGTTTGGTATCATCTAAGTAGGTGGTAGATCTTGAAAGGAATTCTTGCTATGTTGGAGAAGTGTGCTGTCTTCAGAATCCATGTAGTTTGAGTCTTCATTGGTTTGGTATCATCTAAGTAGGTGGTAGATCTTGAAAGGAATTCTTGCTATGTTGGAGAAGTGTGCTGTCTTCAGAATCCATGTAGTTTGAGTCTTCATTGGTTTGGTATCATCTAAGTAGGTGGTAGATCTTGAAATGAATTTTGCTGTGTTGGAGAAGTATGCTGTCTTCAAAATTCATGTAGTTTGAGTCTTCATTGGTTTGGTATCATCTAAGTAAGTGGTAGATCTTGAAAGGAATTCTTGCTGTGTTGGAGAAGTGTGCTGTCTTCAAAATCCATGTAGTTTGAGTCTTCATTGGTTTGGTATCATCTAAGCAGGTGGTAGATCTTGAAAGAAATTCTTACTGTGTTGGAGAAGTGTGCTGTCTTCAAAATCCATGTAGTTTGAGTCTTCATTGATTTGGTATCATCTAAGTAGGTGGTAGATCTTGAAAGGAATTCTTCAAAATCCATGTGGTTTGAGTCTTTATTGGTTTGGTATCATCTAAGTAGGAGGTAGATCTTGAAAGGAATTCTTGCTGTGTTGGAGAAGTGTGCTGTCTTCAAAATCCATGTAGTTTGAGTCTTCATTGGTTTGGTATCATATAAGTAGGAGAAAAGGTCATGTTGTGTTAGATCTATCATTGGTGTTGGTAGATCTTGACCAGATGTTTTATAGTCTTTGCTGCTACTGCGTTTTGTCTCAAACAAGAGTCCAAAGTAGGCATTGTGTCTACAAAATACAAAAGATTGATTGTTACAATTGATTCATTTATTTTCATCGGCTTTATCTACATAAAGTAGCGAAGAAAAAGTTTGTGTGAGTATGAAGCTATCTAGTAGAGATAACTTTATATCTAGGTTCAACTAGCATTAAATAATTATTTTGGTAATAACAAATAATTAGAGTCGGTTACTTTACTAGTGCTCGGGCAAACACACAATTTTGGTAATGTCAAAGTCTGTGATGTTACAAAGAAATAGCTTAGATGTTATTAGCATAAAATTTAAAAATAAATAATTAGAGTTTTCTACTAGTGTTAAATAATTATTGATATTGATTATTTTTTACCTTATCACCACTTAGAGCCAGATGATTTAATTAACTAAAGACAAATAATTATTTTAGCATTTCTTACCTTGATGATCTCCTAGTAGCTGTAGTAGATGATGCTTCTCCGCTTGCTGTTGAAGAACTGGATGCTTTCTGTGTGAAAACAGTGGCTCTTAAATAGCTAAAGTTGCACTGATAAAACCCTATGAATCAGCATTTTTTCCAATGCTTTCGCGGGAACAAATAATTTTTTTTCAGGCGAATAGAAACTGTTGCTTTCGCGGGAATAAATAATTTATTTTCAGGCGAGTAAAAACTGTTTCTTTCGCGGGAATAAATAATTTTCTTTTCACGCGAATAGAAACTGTTGCTTTCGCGGGAATAAATATTTTATTTTCAGGCGAATAGAAACTGTTGCTTTCGCGGGAATAAATAATTTATTTTCATGCGAATAGAAACTGTTGCTTTCGCGGGAATAAGCAATTTATTTTCCCGCGAATGGAACCTGTTGCTTTCGCAGGAATAAAAATTTTATTTTCCCGCGAATACAAACCAATGTTTTCGCAGGAATAAAAATTTTATTTTCCCGCGAATACAAACCAATGCTTTCGCGGGAATAAATAATTTATTTTCCCGCGAATGGAACTTGTTGCTTTCGCGGGAATAAAAATTTTATTTTCCTGCGAATACAAACCAATGCTTTCGCGGGAATAAATAATTTATTTTCCCGCGAATGGAACTTGTTGCTTTCGCGGGAAAAAAAATTTTATTTTCCCGCGAATACAAACCAATGTTTTTGCAGGAATAAAAATTTTATTTTTCTGCGAATACAAACCAATGCTTTCGCGGGAATAAATAATTTATTTTCCCGCGAATGGAACTTGTTGCTTTCGCGGGAATAAAAATTTTATTTTCCTGCGAATACAAACCAATGCTTTCGCGGGAATAAATAATTTATTTTCCCACGAATGGAACTTGTTGCTTTCGCGGGAATAAAAATTTTATTTTCCTGCGAATACAAACCAATGCTTTCGCGGGAATAAATAATTTATTTTCCTGCGAATGGAACCTGTTGCTTTCGCAGGAATAAAAATTTTATTTTCCCGCGAATACAAACCAATGTTTTCGCAGGAATAAAAAATTTATTTTCCCGCGAATACAAACCAATGCTTTCGCGGGAATAAATAATTTATTTTCCCGCGAATGGAACTTGTTGCTTTCGCGGGAATAAAAATTTTATTTTCCTGCGAATACAAACCAATGCTTTCGCGGGAATAAATAATTTATTTTCCCGCGAATGGAACCTGTTGCTTTCGCAGGAATAAAAATTTTATTTTCCCGCGAATACAAACCAATGTTTTCGCAGGAATAAAAAGTTTATTTTCCCGCGAATACAAACCAATGCTTTCGCGGGAATAAATAATTTATTTTCCCGCGAATGGAACTTGTTGCTTTCGCGGGAATAAAAATTTTATTTTCCTGCGAATACAAACCAATGCTTTCGCGGGAATAAATAATTTATTTTCCCGCGAATGGAACCTGTTGCTTTCGCGGGAATAAACAGTTTTTATTCCCGCGAAAGCATTGGAAAAAATGCTGATTCATAGGGTTTAATCAGTGCAACTTTAGCTATTTAAGAGCCACTGTTTTCACATAGAAAGCATCCAGTTCTTCAACAGCAAGCGGAGAAGCATCATCTACTACAGCTACTAGGAGAGCATCAAGGTAAGAAACGCTAAAATAATTATTTGTCTTTAGTTAATTAAATCATCTGGCTCTAAGTGGTGATAAGGTAAAAAATAATCAATAATCATTTAACACTAGTAGAAAGCTCTAATTATTTATTTTTATGACTATTTTCCAAGATATTTTATAGTATTCAATATACTTATTATGTAAATAACTAAAAGAAATATTTACGCTCAAGCCTCCTCTCTCCTCTCTCCTCTCTCCTCTACCAAATACTCCTCTCTTGCAGTTATTTCCCAAATACTGTAAATTTTAACCATCTAGACGACTAATTTGGTGATTTTCCAACATATTTTGTAGCATTCAATATAGTTATTATGTCATAAATGTATATTATTCAATCTAGATATAAATATAACCATAAATATGTACATAATTATCCATATATACATGGTTGTATAAAAAAACTGTTCTATTTTATCACATTCTCCTTTTTTGTAAATTTGTACAATTAGATAAAATTTAACCATTTAGAGAATGATTTCTTTTTGCAAAAAATTAATGAAAATTGAATGAAATGAAAAAATATTTCACCAAATACCTCTTTTTTGTCAAAATGTAACTATTTTACAACACTGTTTGATCATCCTATACTAACACATAACTTTTTAACTGTTTACATGTAATCATTCTATACTAATACATAATATTTTATTTTAGTTCATTATGAGTTCAAAAAGATATACAATAAAAGACTACCTCCCGAAGATATACCATAGATATATTAAAGAAAATGTTGAAGTACAGGAAAAGGCGAAATATTCATTGACAATACAAGCTGTGGCATTCTGTATAACACAGCATTTACTAACTTTAGCATCATTATATGGAGAGCTATCGCCAATACAATACCGACCACGTACATTACACCAGAATGATGTCAATCAAGAAACATTATTACGTCTAACAATTCAAAACAATTTTGAGACAGTTTTGAAAATGTCTAAAATCGTGAAAATAAACAATTTTTTAAAAAAAATTAAAAAAAAAGCATGGGATCAAGATCTCACACAAAGTTTAATTAAAGCTGAATGGACTCAAGAACTACTATGTGAGTTTAAGACCAATATTTTACGTTATATTCAAACAGATGAATGTATCACTTCATCCATTTTTTCATTTGAGTCTATGTTAGAGCTTTATCAAGTATATAATCTTTAATATACACTCCTTATATAATAAATATACACAATCATACAATGTTTCAATTCTATTCAATGTAGACATGAATGTATTCATAAGTATATATATTTATATATAGCTATCAAAAAATTATCAAAACTTAAATGCCATACATTCAAAATCTATAAGTTCAAATTAAGTAAAAAATAATCAAAACTCAAATGCCACTTAAATGCCACTCAAATGCCACTCAAGTACCCCTCAAATGAAATACCATATAAACTCGGCGAATTCATCCAACGTCGTAACCCATTGCCTAAACTCCAAGATCTAATCCACAAAAAAACACTTGGTAGGGAGATCTGCTCATATATTACTACTCATATTAGTTAATACGGGTACAACCTTTCACCAAAAACTTACTGAGAAATTCACTCACTTCCAACAAAACTTAATTTTAAAACGGATTGTGGTTATCTCTCTAACTCTAGTTATCTCCGGTATCATCTAAAAAAACATGAACAAAGTATGACTTTACCCACTTGTTTTGTTAGTTAGACTTACAAGCTTGAAAATCCAAGACTGTTACTTTTCTTAAAATATCTCATAAATTCAGTTTTAGGAGGTGTTTTTTGTGTGAAATACAAACAATGTATCGACATACATAGTGTATTTTCTATTTTTAGGAAGCTGTTTTGTCTAATAAATCAAGAGTTATATGTTACATATACATATTTAAATGTTATCAGATACCTGTAAAGTATTTATTACATTCCTAACTCATACTTAATGTTGTAAACTATAATTGAAGTTCTCACATTTTAATTTACTGTCTGATAATATAAAGATGGAACTACACTGCATCGATGTTTTGCTGTTGATGTGTCTATATGATTGTTTGTGGATATGGTCAGTTGACTACATAGTTCGAAGTAGTGTGTGTTGTAGTAGAGCATATCAATGAACTGCAATTGAACTAGTTAATCATACTACACGTTTTTGCTATAAAATATGTTTAAAGGATGTGAGTTGACATTCGAATGAATTGTAAGTTTTGTCCTAGCTAGCTATATTTAAAGGAGTATCAATCTAGGACTTGTAAAATTTTTTTATTCAATGCTCTACATCCGAAAATTTTAGCTAGGTAGAAAGAAAGTTTACAGGAGTGTATGTACCAAAAATTTTAGCTAGGTAGAAAGAAAGTTTACAGGAGTGTATGTAGAGCTTAAGCTTATTCTTATTAACAATTAGTCCTACGTCTATCTAATCTCTATCTTCCTATTTTTTAACCAACTTCCCATTCAACTTCCACTTTTTCTAAAAACAATATCATTTATCATAGTAATGATCAGAAAATCAGTCTACGAATTAATATTTGATAAATGACTTCAATGTTTTGTATATAAGAGAAAGTATTTTTTCTAAGCAGTATCAGTTTCATTTTTACTTCATTTCAAGCATTAGTCTGCAAAACAACAACAAAAAATGGCTAGCAATATTTCTACAACAAATGAGTAAGTTATTTTATACTATCTTCTACAATTTTGTTGCAGTTACTTTTATAAATTTATACAAACGTATATATATATATATATATATATATATATATATATATATATATATATATATATATATATATATATATATATATATATATATATATATATATATATATATATATATATATATATATATATATATATATATATATATATATATATATATATATTACTTGTAGGTCTACAACTTCAAATGAGAGAGTATTTAAACAACTGAATATAGATGAAATAGATTTCAGCACTATGTAAGTATATTATTGAGACTTTATTATTCAACTGTATTATATAGAGTTTTTAATTAATCACAATCTTGATTTATTGTTTTATTAAGCTCTACGGATGATGAAACGTTGAGATGGATTGAAGAATGCTTTGGTGAAGAAGAGAAGGTAAAAAAGACCAGTGCTACCACGCATATTGCTATGAGTAAGTATTTTTTTCTGTTTTATGAAAAATGTAAATTTGTCTGTAGGTAAAATAATAATGACTCCACATTTACTACGTTATTTTTGTAGAAAAAACATCTTCACGATTTGTCGGAAGTAAGCAATGCATTGGGAAGGATGAAGCCTTTCTGTACTATGACTGCCACACATTTGAATGTGAGTATGATGAAAATATTATTTACTACATACTCATTCAATTTAATAAAAAATTTTCAAAATAACATAACTACACTCGTATTTTCTATTTTAGTTCAAGCAGAGAACCTGCAACTGAATAAATACAGACAAGTGAGTCTTTTAGATGGAGATATAAAAGAAGATAGAGAGTGTTTCAAGTGTAAGTGATATGCACTATCTTTATATACATTTACCATAGTCAAGAAGGTTATCTATATATAATGAGAATTTGTTTATTTTGCTTGTAGATATTGATAACAAAAGACCGAAATATTTCCTTTCAGTGCTTTCGATGTTGTTGATAGCATATTGTTCAAAGTCGCTGAGCAAAGCACTGGAAGGAAAAGAAAACAGCATTTCATGCATATTTTGTGGTAAGAAGTTTAAATTAGGAGAGTTGCATGAGCCTGGCCGAGTTCTTTCAAGACATTTTTTTGCTCACTTGTTCATTTTTTATTGTTTATGCGGAAAATCCCATACAACTTTGAGAGATCTCCAGCAACATAGTTGTATTTTGAAAACTAAAGCGTTTTTTATTGTTGATATCGCTAGTTATAATAATTTTGTTTTATTTATTAATAAAAAATATTCTAAATTAGTTATGAATGTTCCTTTTCCAAAAAATTTTGCGTTAGTATATCTCTATCCAATAGAAGGTCATTTTTCTGAAAACATTGATTTAAATTTTGAATTAGGGAGTAAATGGTTGGCAATAGCTAAAAAACCGGCTGTTGGAGATCTAAAGCTTTTGCTTAAAAACTAGTTTAAAAAATTAAAAAAAATAAGAGCTCTTATATCTTCAGATTCTGATCTTTCAGAAACTGAAGAAAGTAATAATGAATTAATTTCTGTTGGTAGTTCACAGTGCAGTCCAAAAACCAGTGTTTTAGAATCTAATACTGTAACAGATAATCCTCAAACTCAAGTAGATTTACAAGAAAGCCAAAAGATTGATACTAAGAAAATTGATTTAAGCTCAGTTAAATTAATTTTGCATATAAAAGATGGACTGAAAAAAAAGGTTTTAATGACTGTGGTAAATTGAAATTAGCGTCTATTAGACAGAAAATGCAAAAAAATTCAGATTTTTCTCAAGAAGAAACTCTTGTATTAACTGCACTGTTAGGAGAATTTTAAATTTTTTATTTCAATATATTTTTTAGTATTATCATGGCTCTGGAATAGGCTTTATGCAGCTGTCCTATTTTATAATCTCTTACCACAAAATATATAGTTAATAGGTTGTTTTTTTATAAATACTCTATATATATATATATATTATATATACAGCCAATAGACTGTGTTTTTATGAATACTTTATTCATTTGTATTATCACATGTTTGTATACATTTCATGTAAAAAATGTTCTGTCATTAGTTTACCTAATGCATTATTTCATTTGTTTTGTTGTTGAGAACTCCATACGCTTCATTCTTACTGTATTACTTTGCATAATATTACAAAATAAATATTGCATTATCCACCTTCATAACGCATCCAAGTTATGAAACAGAGCAAGTTTCACATCTGTATTACTGAATCTATAACATTGTTATGAAAAAGACTATAATTACTTAATTATCGTGTCCTATCATGACAAACTATCAGCACCCAATTCACAAAACTGTAAATCCTAAAGTATAATGCTTGCGGTTGTAAAAAAGTCTTCTACTGTCTTGGTTTTCAAACAAATTATAAAACATTTTCACAATTTTTTGTGCAAAAGCGGAGTTGTCTTACCATTTTGACAAAATGTGCCGACCACTTTTAAATATTTTTCAAAACGAAGGCTAGAAATTATAAATGGGAGTTGTCTTAACAATTTTTGAAAAATGTGACGATAACTTTAAATATTTATTTTTGTGTCGGAACATTGAAATTTTGTAATATTTTTAGAGTTGTAAGCCCAAAAACTTTACAAATTGACTTAATTTATCAATGTTAAATATAAATAAAAATACTTTATTACGCTAAATATATACAAATTATTGCACAATACAAATAATATATAATTTATTGTTCATGAGTTGTTGCCGATAGTTTGGCGAGTCATCAGTCACTCACTTGTACACGTATTCTATCTAAAAGCATACATAGACGTCGTTATAACAACTACATCGTACTATGGTGAAAAATACGGTTATTAGTAGTTACTTATTACTAGTGAAGATTTACATACCTTAATTAAATTTCTGATATCAAAATCCTGTTAGCTTCGCTTGAAATGTGATTGTTATCTTCATCGCTTTTCTCACTATCATTGTTGACAACTTCATCTTTTTCCTCAAAGTTTTTGTTTTCAGAGTCATCATCTGTCATATTATCATCTTCTTCGTCATCAGTATAAGCATCAATGTTATCATCATCATCATCATGACTTTTCATCCGCTCAGCATCATCAAATAGGGAAAATCTGAAAGCTATTCCTTCTTTTTCACTTGAAGTAGATAGGAGCATTAAAGCTTCTTCAACACCCAGAATCGTGAGAATGTGTTTCTTTGTACCACGTTGAGTCGACATCGTACTATTATAATGAATCATACCACATTCATGATTTTTGATCTTCAAAACGTTCTCAGGAGGGACAACAATCTTCCCAGTCATCAAAGATCCATCATTCGTCATGTATCTGTAAGTGACAGTGTGAGTGATACGTAGAGGTGATGTGTCTTGTTTTCGTTTTTGCTGCTTCAACTTCAAATTTTTCCAAACTGAGAGTCTAGTGAATGTCAGAAGAGTGTTGGCAAGAATATTATCGAAAGTGATGATATCAAAGTACGCATACAATTGTTTCAATGATTTGTTTCTCAAGATTTTGGCTATAACTCGCTGTTCTAGCCCTTGGTGATGATTACCTCCTACAATACGAAGATCGGGTTGATTTTCTTCTAGCTTTCCCATGTACACTAGGGTATGTGAAGAGCGGTGATTGAGTTCCTGTAGCTCCACCATAAGTTCTTTGTCAATCAGCGACTTGACTCGAATTCGATGATCGTTTGTTAAAACGTATTCATAATCCAAGATACCATAATCTTCAACGTAATTGACATCGAAAACCTCCAATATCGTAGGAATTGGTAAATCCGTCAAACTCACAAAATTTCCGATTTCCAACATCCCTTTCTGCATAGCTCCTGTCATTATTCCCGCCGTCTCGAGCAATTCGAATTCTCTAAGTTTGTTTATGGTATTATTCTTGGTATTGCTGAATAAAAAGGAAATTGAAGCTCGAGATAATGTTGCTGTTGGTTTTTTGTTATCCTCTGTTCGTTTGACTTCACTGTTTTCATGCAGATATGTGTAGTCCAGTGTGGGACTCAAAGGAGAGTCAGTTGAAACTACATGACGTTTCATTGCTATAGCGGCAGGAGTGTTGATGTTTGAGCAGGAAGATGTATCATTAAAGGTGTTAGGATTGGGTCTTCTATCATCAATGTGAATGGCGTTGGTGGTGGAATTGGTGGTTGTAGTGGAGATAGTGTCGGTGTTGTTGGTAGTTGTAGTTGGTCCAATATGGAGCTTAGGAAGTTCTTTGGAGTGTGACGTCATCATACCTGCAAAAAGCAAAAGAATTTAGTTTAATGATGTAAATAAACTGAAATTATTATTGTTTTATTAAAAGATTGTTTTTTTAAAAACTAAAGTTAAAAAAACCTAGATGATTCAATTAACTAAAGACAAATAATTATTTTAGCACTTCTTACCTTGATGCTCTCCTAGTAGCTGTAGCAGATGTTGCTTCTCGGTTAGCTGTTGTAGAACTGGATGCTTTCTGTGTGAAAAGTTGCACTGATTAAACCCTATGAACACCATCTCGTGTCAATCTCTATGAATCAGCATTTTTTCACGCTAAGGAAATTCAATGCTTTCGCGGGAATAAATAAATTATTTTCACGCGAATACAAACCAATGCTTTCGCGGGAATAAATAATTTATTTTCACGCGAATGAAAACCGTTGCTTTCGCGGGAATAAATAATTTATTTTTTTATTTTCACGCGAATGGAAACCGTTGCTTTCGCGGGAATAAATAATTTATCTTCACGCAAATAGAAACTGTTGATTTCGCGGGAATAAATAATTTATTTTCACGCGAATAGAGACCGTTGCTTTCGCGGGAATAAAAATTTTATTTTCACGCGAATGAAAACCGTTGTTTTCGCTGGAATAAATGATTTATTTTCACGCGAATAGAAACTGTTGCTTTCGCGGGAATAAAAATTTTATTTTCACGCGAATACAAACCAATGCTTTCGCGGGAATAAATAATTTATTTTCACACGAATGGAAACCGTTGCTTTCGCGGGAATAAATAGTTTATTTTCATGCGAATAGAAACCAATGCTTTCGCGGGAATAAAACAACTATTTTCACGCGAAGGAAAACCAAAGCTTTCGCGGGAATCAAAAAATTATTTTCACGCGAAGGAAAACCGTTGCTTTCGCGGGAATAAAAATTTAATTTTCACCCGAATAAAAACCAATGCTTTCGCGGGAATAAAACAGTTATTTTCACGCGAATAGAAACCGTTGCTTTCGCGGGAATAACAATTTTATTTTCACGCAAATAGAAACCAATGCTTTCGCAAGAATAAAAAAATAATTTTCATGCGAATGAAAACCAATGTTTCCGTGGGAATGAAGCAATTATTTTCACGCGAAGGAAAACCAATGCTATCGCGTGAAAAAATGCTGATTCATAGAGATTGAAACGAGATGGTGTTCATAGGGTTTAATCAGTGCAACTTTAGCTATATAAGAGCCAACGTTTTCACACAGAAAGCATCCAGTTCTACAACAGCTAATGGAGAAGCAACATCTACTACAGCTACTAGGAGAGCATCAAGGTAAAATCTTGATAAATTACAGTTTTTACTCATACATTATTTATTATACTAAAACAAGTGAAAAAAATCAATCATCTGTATTTTTTTTTAGATTCAGCCACAAAAAATGGAAATAGTTAACAACACAGAATCAGAAACTCAGCCTAAACCTTTGACTCAAGAGGACTTGATGCTTCTACAAAGCATATGCAATAAAAAAATTGAAGAGAGAGTGCGAATTATCTCAAACAATTGTAAATTCGTACAGAAAGACTTGATAGAACAGCTAAATAGTTTTCGAACTGAAGCTTTTCTAACATTAAAGCTCTTAGGGAATGATGTTACATCAGACATTCAGAGGTTACATTATCTATTACAACAACGACAACATCAACTAGATCAGGTAAACACACCAATTTCTATCGAGCATGCTCGTAAAGAGCTTGCTCTAAAAAGAGAGCATGCTCGTAAAGACCTTGCTCTAAAAAGAAGAAACATACAGCGACAGTCCGCTCAAAGACAAGCTAGAAGAGTAAGGACTCAACAACGTAAGGCACGACGAGCTACAAAAACATCCGATTAACAGTCAATTTTTGATGATAAGGTAATAATTAATAAAAAAATACTATTTAGTAAGAGTTTGTAGTTGTTTTACATTTCTGTTTAATCATTCTATACTAATACATAACTTTTTATTGTGAAGGTGAAGATAATGTATTGGTTGACATTACAAGTTGTAGTAATTTGTATTACTTATTCATGTACAATAAAGAGTAGACACCACTCATTGAGATATTGACAATTGTAGATATATACAAATATATCTGTTTTTATATATATATATAGACTTGATCTCGAATGCTGATGATATGTAGTCTCAAGTGAATAAATGAAGGTTATAGTACTTTGTACTACATAAAATTTACAGTAAATTTTAATAGATATAATTTTTTCTATTACAATTATTTCCCAAATACTGTAAATTTTAACCATTATAGAAGACTAATTTGATGATTTTTTAAGATGCAATGTAAAGGAAAAGACTTTGCATTGATTATCATTACAAGACCTAGTGCTTTGTATTACTTAGTCTTTACTGACTCTAGCTATATTATATGGGAAGATTTACGCCTACTTATTATGTAATACATGTATATAATTATATATTGATTCATTTTTAATCAATGTATTTATTCAAGCTAGATATAACTCCTCTCTCCTCTCTCTCAAGATGCTATATGAGTTTGAGCTATGTAAAAAAAATTATCAAAACTTAAATGCCATACATTCAAAATCTATATGCCATATAAGTTCAAATTAAGTAAAAAAATAATCAAAACTCAAATGCCACTTAAATGCCACTCAAATGCCACTCAAATACCCCTCAAATGAAATACAATATAAACTCGGCGAATTCATTCAACGCCGTAACCCATTGCATAACCCCCGAGCACTCATCCACAAAAAAACACTTGGTAGGGAGATCTGCTCATTTATTACTACTCCCAATAGCAGTCCTGCTCAAAGGACCATTCACCTGAACACACCGGAGTCCAACTAAGCATTGTGCAGTCAATACAAAATGGTCTTGCTAACAGCAGGATGGGCTGGTCATTTTATCTTACAGGTTTTGCATCTTTTGATGATTTAATGTTTTCCTAGTTCACTTTTTTATACGAGTGTTGTTGATATGAACAGGAATATTTAGCAGATTTTGTTGTTGCTGTTGTTGTAATCGAGCTCAGGCTTTCTGAATTTCTGTTGAGTATCATTCTTTAAGAGTTTTAGTGTTAGAAGAGTTTCATGTTGAAAACTCCTTAGCTGTTGTGACCAGTTTTTGTTTATGATACTAACACTGGTTGTGAGAATTTGTAATGCGTCTACAATAAGAGTATTCGCGACCTCTGTTTGCCGCAATAAAAATAATCAAACCGGCAATAAATTCAATCAATAAATAATCATTTAGTTCGGAAATTGTGGGTCATCAAAAATTAGCTCACTGAATAAAAAAAATAATCAACGAGTATTTATTTATATTGTCCGCAGGCCGCGAATAAAACTGAACACTAAATAAATAATAACAAGCGAATTGATTTTTTTCATTTTTATAGACCGGCTTTTCAATCTTGAAAAATAATTCAAAATAATTGCAAGTGTTCAAAATTTACTAAATTGAAGGGCAGCTTGGAAAACTATCCCAGTTTATAGCCGTTCAAGTTTTATTACTTTCTTGATTATTTCAAAAATTGGGAGTTATCTTCTTTATGATTTGTTCTGTAAACTATAACATTTCATTGAATATTTATGTTGTTCTAAACTGATGTTCCGTTGCATGCGCGACGTATTGAATTACGAACACCTATTACTTTTTGTATTTTGTTCGATGAACAGGTCGCGAATACTCTTAATGTTTTCATTACACAAGGTTTGTATAAGTACTAAGTCTTCTTCAAGTAGAGGTTTAGGATTGTTTTCTACTGTCTTGTCATCGCCTGTTGTCATTTTTATGAATAGTTCTAGAAAAAAACAAAAAGTTTTATTAGTGACTAATAATATACAGCGTAAAGTATCAGTTTGAGATGTGACTAAATCTTTTATCAGCAAATTTTATCTGAGATTTGAAAGAGAGAATTGAATAGGAATAATAATGATGAGTAAATATAATAAGTTATAGACTTAGAATAGTGAAAAATGGTTAGTTTACAAGTTATAAGTTAGCAATTGAGTAGTTTTGAGCAACGGATGGGGTCTTTGTGAGTTATTAGTTAACTAACTACAAACAAACACTTCAAAATTGGTAAATTTGTAAGTTTGCATTTTTTTCACTCTGAAGTAACGTTTACCAACTTATGAGTTTCATGATTACAATGTGAAAGTTCCAAGTTCTGATTTTAGATTTATTATGAGTTTGAAACTTACATTCTACTTCATTTGTGCAATCAGCATGCTCAGAACATTTTTCCGTTTTCATTTCCATTTGATCAACACAAATCAGTTGCAATTGAGTTTAGTTCTTCAAGTTCAAGTATCATTTATTATTTTTCCTTTTAGTATCAGTCTTTTGTTGACAACGCCAAAGCATTCGTAGACTTGAGAGTGAACTATAAAAAAAAAACATCAGTAAATGATAATGCTGATGAATATGGACTGAAGAAGATGCATGTAGATCGTTATCCACTCTCATTACACTACTGACACTATGAATATTTGTAGCGGTAACAACAAATAACTATCATAAAATATCAACGCTTTTTTATGGTAACACCTTACTTTTACTTTACCGGCATTAATAATAAATTTGATATTATTATCATTGTTATTATTGTTATTATTCAGCACTTACTCAGTAAGACTCAAAATAAGTATCAGTATATAAGTGATGTTATATTAACGAGCACTAGCACTTAACATAGCCTTCTCAACATTGACACAAAACAGAAAAACTCAGTAAATTGTGCATAGTATAAGAAAGACATACGTTTGGGCTAACAAGTTGGTGGCTAAGAAAAAGCTTGGATCGTTAATTGTTGCAAGCACTAAGTGTAACTAGTATACAAATAAATCCAGCAAGCACTAGCAAAAAATGTAAGCTTTCCAACGTGAGTAGCAAATAAATACCTCACTCAATCTTTGTTGAATGGCACAGTTAAATCATAAAATTGCAATGTACTGTCTTGTTTTCCATATCTACAAAATCAAAACCATGTGTGACAAAAAGATTCTTATAATAAACTATATTATTTTGTTTATATACGCATAAAAGAGTATGTTTCAAGCGATTGTAATACAGCTCTTTCAATTTTCTTGTCACTGATTATTTTGTTCCGGGAGATATGTAAGGGCTGTGCGTTTTTTTCGTGGGGATCTCCTGACAGCTGTGATTTTTTGAGTGGGGAGCAGGCTTTAAACTGTTTTAGCTATCTTTTGTTGATCTTATCAAGTCTTTATTGGTTAGTGCATCTCAAAACAAATTTTTTGAAAGCTCAGTGCTAAGCCATCTGCCATTGAGTTTTATCTTGTCTGCATCCAGGTTGTATTTTCCAGAATCTCTCAATTGATACAGCATTTTTACATCTACCGCTTGATTGCCTTTGCTAGATGTCATGTCGGACACTTTCTTTTCAAACTCTTCCAATTGATGCGTCATTCTCTCCGAATCTATATCACTATCATCGTCAATATTTTTGATATCTTTCTGTTCCCAGTTTTTGGTGTCAAACAACCTCCTTTTCACAGGCATATTAGTCTTTTTTATTCAATTTCCTACTAGGATTTTCCACATATTCTGGCAAAAGAGTCACACCCTCATTATTGGTAACTGTGTTTTTAGCAAATGGTAATGATGTTGAGAGTTTAGGTTTTGAACAGAGCTCCAGCTCTCTGGTTGCTTGTACTCTCTCCTAATCTTTCCCACATCGCCTCAATAGTTTCTGTGCTTTGAACATTTTCATGTAACTTTTCGTACTCGGACAAATCGATCTCCATTGCCATTCCCAACAAAGCATTCCAGATTCTCTTCATAACTCTCACCATTTGGTCTTCTGTCGGATTGTCATGCAACGATGGTGCAAGTTTGTCTTCGACTGTTGGTTTAGAGTCGCTTATCTCTCCCATCAATATAGGATAATCCTCTTCTGATACAAGAAGGTGACAACTAGAAAATTTTAAAGGCTGAAGAGTCATTTTGTATTGACATGAAAACCGCTGCAATCGGAGTGATTATAGCATGTAAAAACTACATCTACACATTCTGCATTAAGATCCTTTGTTAGTAGTAATTGTTTGTTGTGCGCCGATCAATTTTTTGTACCTCCTTTTTAATGCGCCGCTACTCGATAATCTGTTTCATATCTAAAAGAATTTTTTTAAGATAATGTTTTTGTCACACAGCAACCCTATATATATGATTGAGTATAAATGAATATGGATATAAATGAACATATACAATTGTACATACATTTACAAAATGTACAACATGTAGATGAACATAATTGGATATAGATATGGACATTGTCATGGATATGCACATGTACGTAAATGAACATGAATATGGATATGGACATGTACATGAACATGGGCATAAATTGACATGGATATGTACATGGACTTGTAGATGAATGGACATGGATATGGACATAGATATGGACATGGATATGAACACAATGGACATTCACATGTACATGAATCAATATGAATATGGACAAGGATATGATCATGTACATGGATATATACATGAACATGGACACCTATGAAAATGAATATATACATGGACATGTACATAAATGGATATGAACATGGACTTGTCCACTCCCACGCCATTTCAATGCTCATATCTATTCCTTATCAGTAGTAATAAGGGAGCACATCTCTGCCATGGAGTCTAAGGAAGAGAAGGTTCTCCTGCAAAAAAAGGTTTATTCGCGCAAAAATCCTGTTTGTATATATATTATAAAGTTTTTCTCGAAAGCAACATTTTTTCAGTCAAATATAACGTCAATTCTTTTGTAAAAACACAAATATTCGCACGAAAATCCCATTATAATATATATATACATACAAGTTTTTCACTGAAATAAATTTTTTTGTCACTTGAGAAAACCTGTTTATTGTAAAGGATTTTATCACACCTTCACTGAACAGCTACTAGGGAAGTGTACCTGGTTAGCAATGCAACAATAATTGCTATAGAGCGCTACTGGTTTAGTAGTGATGGCTCTGTTTACTAGTTAGCTATGTATTAAAATAGCTCTGTGTTCTGCCGTGTGAGGATATACCAACAATACTTGGCTACCTGCCAAACTAAATACACCGGGTTATAGCAATGAATACTTTATTCACTCAAGAAACAAAAGCTTACTCAGAGGTGTTCTCTCAGCAAGCGCACAATCAACTCTGCCCAATGGGCCACATGTCACCACATTTATGCAATAGGATATGTAAATAGGGTGGTTGAAAATACTACAATATGATTGGTATAAAACCATCAGGCCATACAAGCGTAAATACAAATCAAACAGGCGCAATAAAAACATATAGAGTGCTTTCGGTTAGTAATCGCATCTAGTGATGCGTGGTCAGGCATGACCGTACGCGACGACACCTTCGGCAAGGCGTCGTATAATCCCCCTGCTAATCCATCACATCCGATATTCGACGAAGCGACAGGCTGTCGTATTTGGGCAGGAATGTTTAGAATACGATGGCAGTATGCGTCGCTGTTCGGTGATATGCCCATAGACGTAGGAGTCTATGGCATAGGTGAGCGTAGTCCAAAAGTTGCTTGTGCAGACATGGGTAACTGTGAAGAATTAGGCGATTCCAACTGAACATTTTTAACAATAGAGTTGACATCAGGTGTGTTATAAAGTGACGATGAATGCGATTTAAAGGGATAGTCAACAGAGAAAGCCAAAAATGACATTTTTTGATGCCAGTTTATTTGATATTGGAATGGTTAGGTAGCACTAATTTAATACATAAGCTACCAAAAGACAGTGATTTTCCCAATAGGGGACCAAATTTTATTGTAAAACTTTCCAAAAGTATAAAAATAGCAGTATAAAACTGTCAAGTTTGCACAAATCTACTTTGAATTTCGCGCTGTTAGAAATATCGCCAAAGACTCGTTACATTGTTGTCTATAACGAGGGTACACCCCGCACAGACATAGCGTGCATTCAACTTGTGCGACATTAGTAAACCACCACTGCTGGAGCGCGACTGTGAGTGACCCCCTAATATGACGGGACCGGCTTGCACGCCTCGTCATTATTACACAGATACTTATCAGCATTGTGGCTATTTCACATTAGGCTATATCAGTGATCAGTGATGACAATAATTATCACGGACAACTTCTCCTATCATCGATCATTATTAATAATAATAAGCGCTATTATTGCATATCTATTGGTATTATGTATGATGTTGTTATGATTATGAAATGCAAATATCAAAAATATTATTAGCATTTTTTTATTCAGTAATATTATTATAAGAATAATACTACTAAAATACTAAATATTATTATTATTAATTATAATTTTATAAAAGTAACTGGCAAAAAAATTAATTATTACGGTTTCAGCACTGAATGGCCCCTAATAACTAAAAATATTTAATATTTCAATGTTTTTTTAGTAGTCCACAGAGCAAAAATACGTGAATTGGGGAAACTAAGGGTGTAACAACACTGGAAAATGATAGCTTGACAATTATGACAATTCAATCATATAAGGATATGAATGCGTTTGGGGTGTACGCCAATCCCGGTGACGAACCAAAGAATGTATTGCCGATATCCAAAATGCGATTTCGCATTTTCCCTTAAATCTCACAAACTAAAATGTTAAAAACAACAAAGATACTCCCATATTTATTGTTACTGCTATTCAAAGTTTGTATCAAAATTTAGTTTTCTCTGTTGACTATCCCTTTAAAACGCGTTGAGGAGACAACTCATAAAAATTACCTGTGGCAACCGGACGGCGCCTCGCATCAATGGCCCGTATCCAAAGCACTAACCCATTTGGATGCGAGATAAGCCCAATCACGCATCTAATACAGTTGCGTCGCATACTAACCGAAAGCACTCATATTTAGTAATAGCAATGAGTCAAAACGCGCACAGTTAATTTATCCAGTAAAGGCTGGTTCACACGACGCGTGAAATCACTGTACAGTGACCGTTTCAGCGGTCGCCACAAAACAAACTGCGATGACTCACTCCTAAAACCGCGCTCGTTGGCGTGAAATGTGCGGGCGTTGGATGTCTAACATGTTGAACTTTGTCACCGCAATATTAGCAAAAGGTCACCGTCGCGATAGATGATTGGACAATCAAACATCGTTAATAGCAAAGGGCGCGCTCTGTGCATACAGTCGACTGATAATTGGATTAGTGATGAATTGATGAAGAAAGCCGCAAACATTGGTTTGATGTATTTATTGTATACTACAATATCTCCCAGATATTTCCCAGCTAAATGAAAGTGCTGATGGTGATAGTTAGTTATGGTATAAAAAATTAATAATTGATGGTTTTGAATTAATTAAAAAAAAGTTATTTATTATTATTATTAATTAATCAATGACAACATGAAATAAATTATGTATTTATTATAATTATTATGGCTATTATAAGTAACAATCCATATCATTTGACAGCACTGTTTATTTTTATAACGTAACGATAATCATTTAATTATCCCACTAGTAATTATTATTAACATCTACTATCTATGTATGTCACTGTGTGTCAGACATTTATTTATTGATTATTCTTGTGTATTAACTTTAAATATTATGCAATAATAATTTATGATTTCACTGAAATTTTACTCCATCTTAATACATGATGATGTTCTGATTGCTTTTGATGCCCGTATTTCTTTTGTACTGCTCATAACTTAATTAATTATAATTCATTCAGCTCAGCTTGTTCAATCATTTTTGCGTACTAGTACTACTAGTAGTACAATGATCCCGCGTATTGCGTACACTGCAATTCTATTGGTTGAGAGCAAGGACGCTATCGCACGGAGACGTTGTGTGTGAACAATCACCAGTTTTTAACGCGCAAGTGCTTTCCACGTTTTGGAAATAGCAATCACTGCACCGCATTAATCACGCGTCGTGTGAACCAGCCTTAAGGCGGGAATTCCTAGCTCGAGGTCCTAGAGCGTCTTCTTAGGCAGGCACTGCGGTATGCATATGCATCTGTGCTGGTTCAGCTGAGGGCAGTCATGCGTAGCTAGATCCATACTAACTATGCTCTTCGCTTGATAGCTTAGCCGTACTCATACATTGGCTAGTAATTCAGATCGTACTAGGCCATAGCGTTAATCAATGAGTGGCCACCAGTAGTAATACATGAGCAGATCTCCCTACCAAGTGTTTTTTTGTGGATGAGTGCTCGGGGGTTATACAATGGGTTACGGCGTTGAATGAATTCGCCGAGTTTATATTGTATTTCATTTGAGGGGCATTTGAGTGGCATTTGAGTGGCATTTAAGTGGCATTTGAGTTTTGATTATTTTTTTTACTTAATTTGAACTTATAAGGTATTTAGATTTTAAACGTATGGCATCTAAATTTTGAATGTATGGCATTTAAGTTTTGATCATTTTACATCATTCAAACTCATATGACGACATTTTGATGGAGTTGTAATTGTCACTGAATTGTTTTTGTATATGATATAACCATCTACAACGCTATAGTTATTGTTATAGTTATATTATTACATAATAAGTATTACATTATTTGCTTACTGAAGAATGTAATAAAATAGATATCATAATAAAGTATAATAGGTTGAATATATAGTGTTAAAGTCTATAAAAACTTTTTAATTTGTAAAGTATTTGATGACTTTACAAGAAATATCATCACATTCAAGTTCAATGACGATGAGAAGATTTTCTTCAAGTTTAAGTTTACTATCTTCCGATACAGACAGAGAAAGTTTTGAAAAATCCTCCAAATCATTATAAATAAAAACTCTATAAATCGACGGTGTTGAATTTGTAATTGCTACTGAATTGTTTTCGCATATGATGTATCTATCACACACACAATCAGTGGTAGTTTTGGTTTCTTCATAATTGTATATAGTAGAGTTTGTAGGGCTTGGGTGTTCCAAAATTAAATCGACTAAACCCAGAGCTTGTGGAAGAGATGGAATTGATGGTGATAAAGCTGGAACTACTGACTTGTTTGTAGTTTTTGTCGTCATTGTCTGTGGAGTGGTGGTGGTTGTTGTAGTCGGGGTTGTTGTCTGCGGAGTTGTGGTGATTGTTGTTGTTGTATGTGGAGTTGCAGTGGTTGTTGTTGGAGTTGTTCTTCGAGTCGTAGTTAGTAATCCTTAATCGTATAAACGGATGTAATTTAAAGCTTCATCGGTTTTGCAAACAAAGTAGTGTTGAGGCCACATATCACGATTGTCACAGCTTCTACAAAGGTGAGTAGGTTCCATGAAACATGTGAGTCCATATATACGATATTTTAAGTTTTTTCTTAAAATACGAGTTACTGAATTAACCGCTTCCATATTAAGAACTCCCCAAAAACATCCGGATGTTGTATGAGATAAAGTGAATGGTTGAATCTCTGTTGCAAGACAATAACTGCTTAGGATTGGGAATAATAGAAGATAGATTCGATATTTCATTTTTATTCAGAGAGAGAGACTTTTAACCTAGTTTATGCTTTCATCATCTAGAGTTAACTGTCTTGCATTTCGGTGGACTTTGGTTAATATGCTCCAACTAAAGTTCTATATATATATAACCTTGGGATCGCATTTGTCTTTGTTATCTCCTTGACATGTGATACTGATGATAATCTTGTTTTGAATAGACTTCAAACTTTCAAAACTCGAAAATGACAAATTTACACCTTCAATACCATTGATGTTAGTGATGATAGTAGCTATTTTCGGCTTCTCGTTGGTCAAATGATTGCATTCCACGCATGCAAAGTTGGTTGTCTCAAACTCTTCTGTTAGTGGACAGATCAAACGTGAGGTGTTGTATTCAAATACACATAATTCCCCATTCCAAAATAGTTTTGTATTTTGAGTAAGTCCTTCCGTATTATTTTTAACCCCTAATGCACATTCCTTCTGATTCAGAGTGTATTTTTTTGGCGTATTACAGGTCAGGCTATCTGTAGAAGTTTTGCTTTTGCAGATCCAAGAAGCGTTTTGAGGGATAATAAAACTGCAATGTAAATAGTTGGAAGGATAGAGTCTCACACAGTTTGTTCCATTTTCATCTTTATATCGAATACTCCTTTCAAAAGGTGAAAAAAATAAGACATCATTTTTTTCCATAACTCCATCTATACATTCATCGATTTCGTCGACATAAAAAACTTCGCTGACATTGAAACTGTCGAAACTCGAAAATGATGAATTCACACCTTTGATGTCATTGATGTTAGTGATGTTAGCTGGATTTGATTCCTCATTTACACCTTCGATATCATTGATGATAGTGAGGTTAGCTGGAATTGATTCTTCGTTGATCGAATGATTGCATTGCAAGCATGCAAATTTAAATGTCTCAAACTCTTTTCTTAGTGGACAGATCACACGTGTGGTGATGTATTGAAATGCACATAAATTCCCATTTCGATATAGCTTTGTATTTTGAGTAAGTCCTTCCGTATTATTTGTAATACCTATTTCACATTCCTCTTGATCCAAAACGTATTTTGCTGGAGTATTAAAAGACACAGTATCTGTAGAATCTTTACTCTTACAGATCCAAGAAGCGTTTCGAGGGATGAAAAAACCGCAATATATATAGTCGGAAGGGTAGAGTCTCACACAGTTTTTTCCATTTTCATCTTTATATCGTATAGTCCTTTCAAAAGGTGAAAAAACCAAGACATCATTTTTTTCCATAGCTCCAGTTAGACATTTATCAATTTTGTTGCTATAAAACACTCCACTAGTTTTGAAACTGTCAAAACTCGAAAGTGATGAATCTTTGATGTTAGTGATGTTAGCTGGTTTTGGTTCCTTGTTGATTGAACGATTGCATCGCACGCATGCAAATTTGAATGTCTCAAACTCTTCTGTTATTGGGCAGAACAAACGTGAGGTGTTGTATTCAAATGCACATAATTCCCCATTCCGAAATAATTTTGTATTTTGAGTAAGTCCTTTTGTATCATTTTTAACTCCTATTACACAATCCTCCTGATTCAGAGTGTATTTTGTTGGAGTATTACAAGGCACAGCATCTGTAGAAGTTGTGCTCTTGCAGATCCAAGAAGCGCTTCGAGGGATGAAAAAACCACAATATAATAAGTCAGGAGGGTAGAGTCGCACACAGTTTTTTCCATTTTCATCTTTATATCGTATAGTCCTTTCGAAAGGTGAAAAAACCAAGACATCGCTCTTATCCATAGCTCCGGCAATACATTCATCAATTTTGTTGGTATAGAATACTCCACTAACATTGGAAAATGTTAGTGTGAGTAGCAAGATAAATACGCAGCTCATTTTTTGAAATGTTTTTGCTTTCAGTGTTGAAAGTTGAATACTTTCTTTTTTGATGTTCTTTCTATTTATACGTAAGTGGCTAGTGGCTTATTCAGCTCTCTCAGCTGATTTTTAAGATGTGAAACAATCTCATCAAAGTGGTTACCAAAATGTAAGTATGGTTCAATCGAGATTGAGACAAAAGAACATGTGTTCCTGTCCAGCGAAATGAAGTCAAACCTCTTAAAATAGAAATATCTATCAAATCACCTAGTTCAGCATCTTTCAAACATTGCTTTATATCAATCAGTTCGATCGCTCTTTTGAGATCTTCAAAATCTATCAACTTGTCTTGCGGACAGCATACTTTTGGATCAAAACTCCTAGAACTGTTTAAGCATTCAAGAGGATTTGCTCTTGAAATACAATTACAGCTCAAAAGCATGCTTTGTATTGATTTACGAACTAGATTGAATGCTAACACAAAATAAAATACTTCTTCGGTGATGAGTTGAGCAAAAAGAGGATTCGAACGCTCTAAAGGAATGTGTTCAAAATGAGTCCTTATGAACTTAGGAACAAAATCAGCCAATGTAGCAATTGACTTGAATCCTTGAGTTTTTCCACTCATGTTTCTTCTGTAGTTCAGAGATAAATGAAGCAACATTTTTTGTAGCAGTTCTTTTATGAGTCCTCAGATATATTTGTCGAATCAATAGTTATTATCGCGTTGACTGAGTCTTCTTTTTCATCAGGAGTAGGAGCATATGGATATCCTTCCGCTATCGCAAGCAATTTATCCTTTAGACGTTGATAAGCCAGTTTGCTCTGACTCGCAGGTAATAGGTAGGGATTTAATCGGGCTCTCAAATTTGTTAACATAAAGAGAGACTTCAAATGATCGGAGGAAAGATCCAAAAAAGCATTAATCCATTCATCATGCACCAAAAAACCCATTTTAGCGTTTTTCAAAACTTGTCTTCTATCAATCCAGTCGATAGCATCACCCAATTCTTTTTTGGTAGGTGTAGCACCTTCAACCATTTCAGCATATCTTTTACAAGTGATACATTGGTCATCAACGTGTGAACAGTAACAGTTTAGTAGTGATAGATTGGTTGCTTGCTTGTAAAAACTTCCTCCTAGTACACAGTATACACATTCTTCCGTAAAATAAATCCTCAACATTTCATCAGAAACCTCAGCCAAAAAAGTCTTAGGTCCTATAGCATCGGAAGCTTCTTGGTGAGCAAAGTCTTCAACACGTAACATATTTGTTGTTATTCCGTTGAATTACAAAACGAGAATGATTCGTTTTCAAATTGAAATACCTATTTAATCATTCGTTACTTTTTTCTTTTTTTTGAGGTTAATTGTTATGCTAGCTCATGTAGATCTTCATAAATGCTTTAATTTCAACCTGACAACCATCGATTGGACAAGGTTTTACTTCTGATGAGCATTCAGTAAGTGCTTTTTCCTTACACTCACTACAGTAAATGAGATGACCGCATGGAAGAGAGATATGATTTGCGATTACTTTTTTTTCATGTGACTCAGACACACATTGAGCGAGTTTGCTTTGCTTAGTCTGATCTTTATCTTTTTTTAACGATTCAATTGATTTAGCATCATTTTTTAACAGTGTTGACGAATTCTCAACAGATGTAAAATCATTTTCAAAAGCATGTAAGGCTTCAATCATAAAACCTATTCTCTCAAAAGGTTTTCCATTTAACACTAAAACTTGTTCGATATCGTTTTGACTGTATCCTAGTTTTTTGCAGATAAGTTTCATTTCTTCGGTGTCATTGTTTTGTGTTATTCGTTTCACTTTTTCTCAATATTTTTCAACCTGTCGCTCACACCTTTTGCCTTTTTCCGTTCGCGCGTAAACATCCTCAACATACTTTTCGCCTTTACTTCCGAGTAAAAAAGAACAGTCTGGAAACCATCGACAGTGTTCCTCCCACGGTAGATCTCTCTCTTTCCATTCTTTAAGTTCACCCGAGCAAAAGAAGCATTTTACACTATCTCCGAACTTAGTATAGTAAAAACCTGCATTGAAAAGGAGTTTCATGGAAACTTTACCCTTCCATTGTTTGAAACTGTCTTCTCTAGAGTTTTCAGTAGCAAAACGAAGTGTACCAGCACGATCAATCGATATACCTAAAGGTAATACTTCTGCGGTTAAATCTCCTCTTCTAGTTTTTTGTTCTTCCATCGTATAACTTTTGACAATTGAGATGTTTTTCATTTCATCTGCAAGTAGTTTCCTAGGTCTATACACACAATTGTGAGTGTTAAATCCTCTAACAAATCGACAAAACGGAAAACTTTTAGCATGTTCTTTCATTGGATGTTCATCTCCATCCTTCCAGTTTAGTAATACCCCTTGGCAAAAAACACATCGAGCAGCGTTGTCTTTTTCAAGGTTATAGAAACCAGCTCCAGCCATGTTTTCACCACAATGTTTACCTACTCGTCTCCAGTTTGTAAGGAATGATTTTCTTCAATAACTTTCATCAAGCATTAAAGTCTCTCTTTCATAAAAAGAGAGTTCATTGTAAATGAACTTGAAAAAGTCCGTTGGGGAAAGTTCCGCAATAGTTTTTTGTAATTTTAATGACAAAAGACTACAGCGGTTATCCGGATAAGTTGCGACGACATAAGTTATTGTAGTGGTATAAGGAAAAGTTCGTTGTAAAAACAATGAGGAAGTAACGAGTAAACTATCATCTATCCATCTGATGGAGTCTTTAGTATTTTCAAAGCAATTCCGATTATTTTTCATTTCTTTTTTTTCATTATAAATAGTGTTTGTTACATATCTGTTGTTTGTTACTCGACACATTATTTACATACAATATAAGTAGTGGCTTCAGTTATTACTCAAGTTGAAGTTTTGTTGGAAAGTTCTTTCCCTCTGACTTAGTTCGTTGTTATTCTAAAAAGAAATGATAATGCTTTGTAGCAAAAAATAAAAAAAGACTAGGGTTTTCAATTTTTTTCAATATACATCTGCACTTGAATTGATTACTATTGTAATAGAATGTGAATACTTACATCAGAAATGAAGACTTGTCTTTCTCTGAATTAGATGAATGATATTCATAGTTGTTTGAACTTGAGCTGCTCTCTATAAAATTCGGATGAAGAAGGAGTACATTTTTCATTTTGAAGTCCTGAAATAATAATAATAAATCATAATTAAAACTTACATACAACATTTTTGATGGGTTAAATAGTGAATAATCATGTTTTTTTTCAGAAAATGTTTTCACGTTTAAATTGATTACAATTAAAACAAAATATAAATACTTACATCACAAATGAAGGCTTGTTTTTCTTTGAATTAGATGAATTATACGCATAGTTGTTTGAACTTCAGCTGTTTCCTATGTAATTCAGATGATGAAGAAGGAGTACTGTAGTAGATGATGATGTAGTAGATCTTGTTCCTTCAGTTACTAACGATGAAGTGAATGCTTTCTGTATGAAAACAGTGCTTCTTATATAGCTCAAGTTGCACTGATTAAACACTATGAATGCCATCACGAGCCAACCTTTATTATAATATATCTATGAATCAGCATTTTTTCACGCGAATGGAAACCGTTGCTTTCGCGGGAATAAATAATTTATTTTCATGCGAATACAAACCAATGCTTTCACGGGAATAAATAATTTATTTTCACACGAATGGAAACTGTTGCTTTCGCGGGAATAAAAAGTTTATTTTCACGCGAATATAAACCAATGCTTTCGCGGGAATAAATAATTTATTTTCACGCGAATGGAAACTGTTGCTTTCGTGGGAATAAAAAATTTATTTTCACGGGAATACAAACCAATGCTTTCGCGGGAATAAATAATTTATTTTCACGCGAATGGAAACCGTTGCTTTCGCGGGAATAATAATTTTATTTTCACGCGAATACAAACCAATGCTTTTGCGGGAATAAATAATTTATTTTCACGCGAATGGAAACCGTTGCTTTCGCGGGAATAAATAATTTATTTTCACGCGAATAGAAACCAATGTTTTTGCGGGAATAAGTAATTTATTTTCATGCAAATAGAAACCGTTGCTTTCGCGAGAATACAAATTTTATTTTCACGCGAGTACAAACCAATGTTTTCGCGGGAATAAATAATTTATTTTCACGCGAATGGAAACCGTTGCTTTCGCGAGAATAAAAATTTCATTTTCACGCGAATACAAACCAATGTTTTCGCGGGAATAAATAATTTATTTTCACGCGAATGGAAACCGTTGCTTTCGCGGGAATAATAATTTTATTTTCGCGCGAATACAAACCAATGCTTTTGCGGGAATAAATAATTTATTTTCACGCGAATGGAAACTGTTGCTTTCGCGGGAATAAAAAGTTTATTTTCACGCGAATATAAACCAATGCTTTCGCGGGAATAAATAATTTATTTTCACGCGAATGGAAACTGTTGCTTTCGTGGGAATAAAAAATTTATTTTCACGCGAATACAAACCAATGCTTTCGCGGGAATAAATAATTTATTTTCACGCGAATGGAAACCGTTGCTTTTGCGGGAATAATAATTTTATTTTCACGCGAATACAAACCAATGCTTTTGCGGGAATAAATAATTTATTTTCACGCGAATGGAAACCGTTGCTTTCGCGGGAATAAATAATTTATTTTCACGCGAATAGAAACCAATGTTTTTGCGGGAATAAGTAATTTATTTTCATGCAAATAGAAACCGTTGCTTTCGCGAGAATACAAATTTTATTTTCACGCGAATAGAAATCAATGCTTTCGCGGGAATAAAACAATTATTTCCATGGGAATAAAAACCGTTGCTTTCGCGGGAGTAAAAAAATAATTTTCACGCGAATAAAAACCAATGCTTTCGCGGGAATATTGCATGAAAAACTGCTGAATCATAGATATATTATAAAGAAGGTGTCACGAGATGGTTTTCATAGGGTTAATCAGTGCAACTTCAGCTATTTAAGAACCAGTGTTTTCACACAGAAAGCATCCAGTTCTACAATAGCTAGCGAAGAAGCAACATCTACACAGCAACTACTACATTTACTTGAAACGATAAAAATACTTTCAGTCAATAAGGTGAGAATCACTAAATAATTCTTTAACATATATTGATAGAAAAGTTCAACTAGATTTGCTATAATGCTTCAGAAAGTTAATTTTATGTTTTAATAATTTTTTCTTATTAATAAAAGATCAAATAGTTTCACCATAACACATCAGAAAAATTATTTAGATTTTGATTATGTGTTTATTTTATAAATATCTAGTTAGTTTATTCTTTTCAAATATTTTTCAAAATTCCAACCATCTGTTACATCGTTTTTACTCTCTTTTCAGTTCAACTTCTCACTGATCGCTCTGAATATGAATGAAGATCGCAATACCTCATTTCTCTCAACATTCGAACCATACTCTGATGATAAAGAAAATATCCCTCCTGATTCACATATAATAAGGAGGAAACTGAAAACAGTTCGACCAAAGCCATGGAAATCGGATAGAAATAAAACGATTGACTATGCTTGGACTTTGAAAGCGTCATCTATTTCTCATCTTTCCTGCTTGTCGAAAAACGCTGCTAGTTTACTCAATTCTTGCGATACCAATGAAAGAGTAATGATTGGAAGGTTTCAACCACTTCACTTAAATCAAACACCATCGCTTCTCGAGATAATCTCCATCGAAAGACCCTCTGAGGATGTATATAAAAACTTATGTATTATCCGCTACAATGTCGAAACATTTCGCAACAGACGACAAGTGAGGTCCATGGTGAGAAATGAGGATTACAACAAATTAGCTCCAACACAACCGGATGTTCCAAAACTGGTGGTTTTTATGGGATTCGATTCAGACAAGCATCCAATCTTTCACCCAATCAACTTCCCATCCAATATTTCCCTTGAGGAAGCTAAACAGCTAAGTAGATTAATAAAAAAAAAAACACCTAGCCAGTTGATCAGCATGGTTCGTATCGCAACACTCTCTCAATTCGCTGTTGGAAGTGTAATCAGTTTTGAATCTCCTCAAATATCAACTCAGTTAACATTACCTAATGGAGAAGTTGTGATGGATGCGCTACTGGTAAACTACAGATGTTTGCAATACGATGGTTTGATGATGGGAGTTCTATATATACCTGAAAAACATGCTAGCGAGATCAAACAGATTGGAACAGGAGTCATACTTGTAAGAAATTGTGAAGTTAGTAGATTTGGTTATCATCGACATGATATAATCACGTTCACAGCATTACAAGCGATAGAAACAGCTCAAAACCTATTCAACAAACTTGATGATTCCAACCAGATGAAGAAACATGTTGATCTTCATCAAAGCATAATGCGTAATATTTTATTGCAACTTAGACTTTTCATTTTTTCTCATGAACCAACTACAAAAAATAGCTGGGATCTGGAAGTTCAATGCCAAATTATTTTGTCTTAGCGCCACCAAGTAAACCACAATTTCAGGTTCACAAATTTTGAACCTCGGTAATACCCATAATCAAACATGAAATGCTGATTTTTAAACAATCTTGACTAGCAATATAATGTATTTATTATTATTTTTGAAGGTTGTGCGAATGATGATGCCAGTATATGTAAAGTGTTCAGCATTTGCGAGTCGGTGACAGGATGGAATAAATGGCCGTGCAGAAAGTTCTGCAGATTGTTGAATAAAAATTGTGGGTGCACTTGCCGTGGATTAGGGCTTCTATGACTGAAATGCTACAGGCATGTTTGTTTAACCGTTATCAATATCGATGACACTTCATATAAATTTCTTCCAGAGTAGCTTGTGTAATACTGGACTTAGTTGGTTCCAAAGTCACTTATGCTAGGAATTTTCGCTTTTGAAACCTAAACTATTAATAACTACGCTGTTCTAAACTGGTTTGTGATGTATTAGATTCTTGCTTATTATTGACTTCCTTCTACCTATCCATATTTTCTAATGAATATTGTTTGTGAATGTGTTTCTATGTTTATGCTTTGTGTTCAAAACATTAAACAAGTGATAATAAACTAAAAAAGACGATTGTAATGGAGAGATAAATGTTTGTCTCAAACCAATCGCAGTTATGTCTTGTCATTGCTGCTAACTTTATATACAAACATGAGAAAGTCCTGTACGTATATATTTGTCTCTGTGACCACGAAAATTGACACCTCAACTGGTATGTGGAGAGAAATAAAAACTGTTGCTTGAAAAATGTATAGGACCATTCTGATGTCTGGCAGGAGTTTGAATTTGCCAGTTGTTCCCAAACCAAAGATATTTTTTAGATTAAATATTCTTTTCAATAGTATTTAGTGGACACAAATCACATGAAGTAACATTTCCCTGATACCAGATGCTTCCAGTAAACAAACAATTAAGCAGTTTCCTGTTGATTTATAAAGCACCATTTTTTTTTAGTACGCGTAGACTGCAACATTTTTTCATAACACTGCGTTTGCATGTTAGATGTCTCCATAGTGCCTATAGTGTGCCAGTCCATTGTATTGCAGTGTCAATTTTATCAATGCAGCTTCGTATCCTACTTACCATAATCAGTGGCTAATTTTACCACAATTACTCTGTTAAAACCTAATCATAAAAGATTTTAAACATTAAATACAGTTTTACACACCAAATTTGAGTTTGCAGATATTGTCTAGTAAACCACACAAATCAGCGCATTGTGTGACCAGAGAAAGGGTATGAGGGAGTGATAATAAGAGTATTCGCGACTTGTTCGTAGAACAAAATACCAAAAATAATAGGTGTTTGTAGTTCAATATGTCGCGTAAGCAACGGAACACTAGTTTGGAACAACAGAATATTCAATGAAATGTTTTAGTTTACCGAACAAATCATATTGAAGATAACTCCCAATTTTCAAAATAACTACGAAAATAATAGAATTTGAACTGCTACAAACAAGAATAGTTTGTCAAGCTGCCCTTCAATTTAGTAAATTATCGATGCTTGCAATTATTTTGAATTGTTTTTCGAGATATGAAACTGGTCTATGAAAATGAAAAAAATCAACTCGCTCATTATTATTTATTTAGTGTTCAGTTTCATTCGCGACCTACGAACAATATAAATAAATACTGGTTGCTTATTTTTTTATTCAGTGAGCTACTTTTTGTTGACCCACGAGTTCCGAACCAAATGATTATTTATTGATTAAATTTATTGCCGGTCTGATTATTTTTATTCCAATGTGTTCGGCAAACAGAGGTCGCAAATACTCTTATTAACTGATACCGGGGCAGGCTCTGGCACAGTGTCTGTGCCGGACACCCTCGACTCGGGGTAGCAACCGAGTTGGTAACCCAGGCCAATTATTGATGATGCAATAACTTCACCATATTGGAGTTAGTCTGAGAAGCCTTTGTGGCTGCGACTTACAACTTATGAGCCATACAATTAAAAATTAAAGGTACTGAGGCTCTGCATGATGTAATTCATATGGAGAAGCTAATAAAGAAGCTTCTTGGATATCCACATCAGATCACTCTCCTAGGAAGCCATGCGCTTATGTTGACAAACATTTATACAGCTTGATTTCCCCAGCCATCACATCTTTAATGGCTTCAAGACAATCTCTTTATTTTCTGTAAATTTTTGCAAGAAAATTGTCATGCAGTTGGGCTTTCGTTAATTCTATATCCATGGTGTAAGTGCAATAGTCACACTGACTTGTCGGCGATTTCTTTACGATATGCAGTGACCTGCATAAAGCCATAAAACTGTGTTGGAAAACTTGGCTTGGTTGTAAACAAGAAATTTTTCTCAAGAAAAGCTATTGCGCAGAGACTTCCAAGAGCATGAAAAAATAGTTTGAAACTAGTTTTAGATTTTTCAATGCGATTTAGTTGAGTTTGGTTGCTAGTTTTTATACACTGACGACGTCTCAAAAACTAAAGGAAACTTACAGTTATTTTAAAATCTGTTATTATTAAGTGACTGAGGTTATCGTAATTTATTGTTTACTTTTGAATGAAAACAATAAACCAGATTGGCATTGGTGACATTGTTGTTGGAATCATTAACAGCTATTCTCAAATCTAAACTACAAGTTTATCGACTGAAAACAATGAAGCAACATAACATAATAATGAACGATTGTCTCCAAGTAAAGTGAAAAATAAATATGAGCTGAATTTGGATTATTCTTAGTGATTCTTGCGTTGAAATACGTGGCATCATTTGACAATAATAAAATGGTGACATCAAAAGTGAGTGTTCTAAGGAATCGATCAAGTTTTTTGTTTAAGTTTCAGCTATCTTTAAACGCTATCGATATAAGGGAATTCAGTCAACTTTCTCATTTAACTGCTCTGGCTACAAATAGCTTTAACTTTAACTTTTCAGTCAGCAAGATGAGCTCAGTTTTTTATTAGCAGTGTCAAACTGTGTAATTATTTTACATTCAATTAAAGTGCAAACCAAATATTTTTTGAACATCAGTTACCGTTCATCTGGCCACTTGGCCATATGTTTGTAGGCGTGGAAGGACTCAAGCATCCAGATAAGTTTGCATACAGCCACCACAACAAGTTAGCTGGGCAATTAGAAGTTAAAAGATTCATTGTACATCCACAACACCAATGCAACTTGCTAGTTATTACTTCAACACAACTGATCAAGATCAACCAAGATGACGCTGCACCACCATAGCTGGGGCAGCTGTACTGAATAATTCCTGTCTCTACCAACAAAATAATGTGACATTCATTCAACTCACTAGTATAACCCATGCAAACTTTAGTATAACTGCAAACTGGTCACAACCTTTCGGTTCTGAGTATACCGTACTTGTTGGTGACTCTGGACAGCAATGTTTGGTAGCTCTAGAGTTGGACAATATTAACAGAACCGCATCTTGTCCATCGTCTAGGCTTCATAATTCTGGCATGGAAGACCAATCTGGTGTTTACTCAAGCGGGTTTCCAACTATTGGCATTCATGTATTTATGTCTGAACCATCACCAAATATTATTTATTTTGAGGAACATTTGATTTTATTTCTAACAAAACGCAAAGACAATTATTATGGATTGACGTTCACCTTATTTTCTGATGGATATTCTAGCAAGAAGTACCAGCATAGAATTGAACCATTTGAAATAGTTTACAATTTAACAGCCCAAAAGGATCCATTCTGGGAATAAAAATTTTCGATGAGAAAACTTGCTCTATGTCTAAAGTCAGTTCGGCCACAAACGCTGTTACTTTGACATTGCAGTACGACTGCACTAGCAGCTATGCTGGAATACCTTTAATCTTTAGGGAAGAGACCTATGTATTAGAAAATGATCAACTGATGCATGTCAACTGGAGTTCTAGTTTAATGAATGATGTTACCAAGCAACTCGTGTCCATATCTTCGTTGCTAGAACAAGTTGAGATATCTTTAGCTAGTTCTACAGATGATGGCTTGTGGTTATGGGATGCACAACAAAAGACTTTCTTTTACATAAAACTTTTAGAGCTCATTGATACAAAACCCTCTTCAGTGAATCATTTCAAGTTTCATAAAGTTGGTCCCAGATTCTGCAGTGCAAACCTTCTAGAAACCATAGTAGCCAAATCCTTAGAATTTTGTGCTTACAAGTGTTTAAAGCACCCATTGTGTTATTTCATTACAAGTGTGCATGAGTCCTAAGGACAGCTTATTATGTGTCATTTGCAAAACATTTCCAATGGAACACATCATTCCAGTAGTATGATACATGAATGCCATGCTTTGTCATAATGTAGCTAATTCTTGTTAATAATTATACTTATTGAGTTTTCAACTGTAAACGTTTAATTCTATTGTGCTATTTTTGTTAGTAAGAGATAATAAACTTAGCTTCCATTAGTTGGCCTGGATTGTTTTTCTTCAATACAGATAATTTTTTGCTTGCCTTTGTGAGTAGTAATGTATGTGATCACTTTGTCATTCACCCTATTGCTTGTGTAAAAAATATGTGCAGTTGTCTTGATACCCAATCACGGAATTATTGCAATCAGATTTAATGTAAATCATCTTTGTAATACCTCAAAAAAATCTTTGCTTCCACAAGCTAAAGCTAATCCGCTAAAGTTGTATTGGAAATAGCAAAAAAAGCTACCAATATCTTTTCTTGCTTTGGAAAGCTTCCTAAGCTACGTTCATTCACACTATGCGATTCTCGGCCGAGTGGGCGGAGCCAAAAATCCGCTCGCAAGTGTGAACGGTGAAATCTTACTAATTTCACAATCGGTGGCAGATTTTTTTTCATCGGGCAGTGATGGAGCTCTATGATTATCGGCCTGTCTAGCCAATCAGCATCCACATTACAACTTTTCCATTTAATACTTTTCAAGAAACTTGCAGTTGCTTGATAAGTGTTATTTAACCAATTTTAGAATATTTTTTAATATTTCCGTCATCAATTGCAAGCCTTGTTAACAAGTGAAATATTAATGTGGGTATACTATTTTTTATCAATATAATAAAAAACAACTACCAGCTCCGTGATTATAATAAATAATTGCATTAAAAAAAGTTGTTATCATTTATTTATTATTATTTATAATTAAATATACTTACAATTAATTATTATTATTTGCAATTTGTTTCTTATTATTGATGAGTGAAGAAATGGTATAATTTATTGAAATTGCTGGTAATATAAGCTGTATTATGTTATTATTAATAATAATTTGATGTCCTGGTAATTATTAATGAAATGCGGTGTCTTGACAACTGTCAAAGCCATGCGATATCGGAGACCAAAAAATCGCAAGTGTAAACTCTGCAAATAATCGGGAGAGCAACTCCCGATTCCTCCCGATAATCGCATTGCCGAGAATCGTATAATTTTGAATGTAGTTTACGTTAGCCATACTTTGCTTATTAGGTTTTCTGAGTATTAAATCATAGTTTTTGTGGCATATATTGTGGTGGAACTTGGTGTCCACCTATATCTGGTGTTCAAATTTGTTGGGTAAAAAACTTCAAAGTTTATTTCCAGTACAGTAAAATTTACAGTTTCCAGTAAGATCACATAACAGATGGTTGCCTGAATCTCCAGCATCATGTTCCGCACAAGTCATGCAGGAAGACACTACCTTTTAATTGCTGTTACCAATCAGATTGTTCAAAAGCTACATTAATAATATATGAAAAACCTACAAGCGAAAATATCAACTATTTTATGTATGGACTGTGAGCTTTCAAGCACCATCCCTCTTCACTGTTTAATCCAGTGAGAGGCCATCTTAGCTCCAGAAAGCAATACCCTAGCCTCTGATCTGTAGGTTTGTTAGTACTGATTTTATTCATGCTTTTCTGTTAGGGAGTTTTCCTTCCCACTATGACAGGAGCTTTGACCTTGAAGCAGAGGAAATCCCCTGGCTCATCATAAAACCATTCACTGCACTCATTAAACTTTGCAAACACATGTTTGAGCTTTCACAACCATGGAACTTCAATTTTATGAATACTAAAACGCAAAGCGCGAGAAATCTCTATTTTCAGAGAGTTTCAAATCACTAATGAATTATATTCAGCAAAGTTTTTTTCCCAAACAAGCAAAAGAAATGCTTGGTTATAAAAGATGACAAGAAAAAAGTTCATCTGAGCTCACAAGAACTGCTAGCAGCTGATTGCAGCGTAGCATAAACTATTTTAGTTATGATGGAAACATGAAAGAATGTTGGTTCCTTTTGTAAGGTTCTATGAGTTTTGCCATTGCTAGTAGTAAAATATCAGCAGATCTGCTCCTATTCTACTACTCTAGATTTTTCACTCATTTTTGTAAAACTATGAAAGCACTTAGAAGTTTTTACATGATCCTTATTGGCATCATTTGAAATCACTTTGACAAAGTTTGTGATATCAAGTTAATTCAGTCAAGATAAATACTTTTTAGATAAACTTACAAACTCTGAACTCAGAAAAAAACACCAGCCATACCAATATGTAGTAAGAAATTAATAAATTTTTTAATTCAAAATCTGAAAGCATTTGAAAGTTGAATAGGCCATTTCTTCAAGGTGTATGGTAGGTTTTCTCTTAACCCAGTCAGGCACAATCTCGTTGCAAAAAGCTAGTGCCTGCTTAAATAATTAAAATTAATCCAGCAAAGAAACAATATATATACAAAAAGTGACAGAGAAAAATTACAAAATTTTTTACATGGATATTTTTTCTCGCGTCTCAGCTAAAAAAAAATGAACGTGTTCATAAACGATGTGCTGTATTTGTGTTTTTAGATAAAAGAAATTGTACCAGGTTATTTCTAGTACAGGTTCCGAAAAATTCAAAGTCGCTATGTTATTGAAAGATGAATCTGACGATTAAAACAATATTTTATTTTCACTAACATGACACTAAGCTTTTCCAGGCAGACTTAGACTTTTGGAACATACGAGAGCGAAGAGTATCCCCAAAATGCAAATTACTGTACTGTACTTGTTGATAAAATGGTGAATAAACACTTTATAAAATTAGTCTAGCATTACAACATTGGAACTGGAGCTCATTAGACAAGAAAGATGCAAGCAGTAGCGGTAATTGATTTTATAAAAAACTCTTATCCAGAGAAAAATAAAGCATTGGAGAGCAATCCTTGCAGGGTTTAGAGGATGATGAAACCATAGGCTGTGGGAGCCACAATAATCTCTCACACCACAAATACGACATAAGATGTTTGATTCTGATATATGTGTATAAAACCTTTCATAAAACTGTCAGTTAAAATGCTGTTACAATGAATCCATACATGCTATAGTTTCTGTTAGAAAAGTCATAATGTTTTGCATTTTATGGATTATGTAAGTATTATATAAACTATAACTCTTTTAGTTAAGCTGACTAAACGGCGGTTGATTTCTTGGTATCTGGCAATAAAATATTTTCAGACTATGCTGATCCTCAATATCTCCACAGTTTTGAGTAGCCTGCAATGTTTACAGTTTCGGTTATCAGCCAGAGAGAAATTGGGATAAATCTACAGTTTTAAAACTAAATTTATATTTTTTCAACATTTTCATCTCGTTTAGAAACTTGAGCATTCATGCTCAACATACTGCACACTGCACAGCTGATTAAGTATTGCATAATATAGGTACGTACTGCCCCATTGTAGTTTCCATCCAGCACCTGTACCATTGTTGTCTGTAGTAAATAACACTCTGGCCTGGTTTGAATAACCAATAATAAACCTGCTACCTTGTCCGCATATTCTAACTATCAGTCTTTCCCTGGTAGCTTGAATTTCATAAAACTGAAAGGAGTATAAAAAAGGCTATTTAAAATCCTCCCAACTGCATTTCTTGTTACATTATGAACATAACGTGTGGAGAGAATATTAATAATGATACGTTTGCCATGCGAATGTTATTATTATTTTCCCACTAGCATCAACCCAAGGCAAGATTTAATGCATTTCTAATAAAAAGTTTTTTTTTAAAAAAATCAACTTTTTCTCACCGTAGCCGTGGCATTTTTATATGAACTCTCATTCAAGCAAAGAGTAAAACTTAACAAGTTGTACTTCAGACCAAAAAAATAAATTGGCTAGTTTAGTAGTCTGTGAACACACTTAAGCTCTTCTCTCTCACCTGCTTCTGCGCTGGTTACACTAATCAGTGTAGATAATCTGCTAGTGGTGTGCTCAGAGTGAGCAGTCCCTTTTGTTACATCTAAAATTATTGAATAGGAAAAACTGGTACTGGATTGAACTTATTATTACACTAGGACCAATAAGGTTCTACAAGTTTTTCTAATTTCACTGGGATTTCAATTTTTTACTTCCTGAGATGAAAAGAAACACAAAATAAACTGCAAAAGAAATAAAGCTTTGGGTGTTTTTCAAAAATTTTTCAAAACATGGAAACCTTGACTTTCGGTGAAAGCAAAGTGTCATAATCATCACTTTTTGTATCAACATCAAACTTACATCAATTCAGAAGCTGTGTTTTGGGAGGGGAAAGCGCACTGTGGATTGAAAAGATGTGAAAGATTGTGGAGCAAACAGATAAACAATAGTAGTAATATATGAGCAGATCTCCCTACCAAGTGTTTTTTTGTGGATTTGATCTTGGGGGTTATGCAATGAGTTACGTCGTTGGGTGAATTCGCCGAGTTTATATTGTATTTCATTTGACAGGTATTTGAGTGGCATTTGAGTGGCATTTAAGTGGCATTTGAGTTTTGATTATTTTTTTACTTGATTTGAACTTATATGGCGTATAGATTTTGAATGTATGGCACTCATATGACAACATTTTTGATGGAGTTGTAATTGCCACTGAATTGTTTTTGTATATGATATAACCATCTACAACGCTATAGTTATTGTTATAGTTTTATTATTACATAATAAGTATTACATTATTTGCTTACTGGAGAATGTAATAAAATATATATATCATAATAAAGTGTAATAGGATGAATATATAGTGTTAAAGTCTTTAAAAACTTTTTAATTTGTAAAGTATTTGATGACTTTACAAGAAATATCATCACATTCAGGTTCAATCACGATGACAAGATTTTCTTCAAGTTTAAGTTTACTATCTTCCAATATAGATAGAGAAAGTTTTGAAAAATCCTCCAAGTCATTATAAATAAAAACTCTATAAATCGATGGTGTTGAATTTGTAATTGCTGCTGAATTGTTTTCGCATATGATGTATCTATCACACACACAATCAGTAGTTGTTTCGATTTCTTCATAATTGTATATAGTAGAGTTTGTAGGGCTTGGGTGTTCCAAAATTAAATCGACTAAACCCAGAGCTTGTGGAAGAGATGAAATTGATGGTGATAAAGCTGGAACTAGTGACTCGTTTGTAATTTTTGTTGTCGTCGTTGTCTGCGGAGTTGTGGTGATTGTTGAAGTTGTTCTTCGAATCGTAGGTAGTAATGCCTTGTCATATAAACGAATGTAATTTAAAGCTTCATCGGTTTTGCAAACAAAGTATTCTTGAGGCCACATATCATAAGTGTCACAGGTTCTACGTTGGAGAGAAAACTGCATGAAACATGTGAGTTTAAGCATACGATATTTTAAGTTTTTTCCTAAAATATGAGTTGCTGAATTAACCGCTTCCATATTAAGAATTCCCGAAAAACATCCGGAAGCTGTTTGAGATAAAGTGAATGGTTGAATCTCTGTTGCAAGACAATAACCGCTTAGGATTGGGAATAATAGAAGATAGATTCGATATTTCATTTTTATTCAGAGAGAGAGAGACTTTTAACCTAGTTTATGCTTTCATCGTCTAGAGTTAACTGTCTTGCATTTCGGTGGACTTTGGTTAATATGCTCCAACTAAAGTTCTATATATATAACTTTGGGATCGCATTTGTCTTTGTTATCTCCTTGACATGTGATGCTGATGATAATCTTGTTTTGAATAGATTTCAAACTTTCAAAACTCGAAAATGACAAATTTACACCTTCAATACCATTGATGTTAGTGATGATAGTAGCTATTTTCGGCCTCTCGTTGGTCAAATGATTGCATTCCACACATGCAAAGTTGGTTGTCTCAAACTCTTCTGTTGGTGGGCAAATCAAACGTGAGGTGTTGGATTCAAATACACATAATTCATCATTCCAAAATAGTTTTGTATTTTGAGTAAGACCTTCCGTATTATTTTTAACCCCTATTGCACATTCCTCCTGATTCAGAGTGTATTTTGTTGGCGTATTGCAGGTCAGGGTATCTGTAGAAGTTCTGCTTTTGCAGATCCAAGAAGCGTTTTGAGCGATAATAAAACCGCAATGTAAATAGTTGGAAGGATAAAGTCTCACACAGTTTGTTCCATTTTCATCTTTATATCGAATACTCTTTTCAAAAGGTGAAAAAAATAAGACATCATTTTTTTCCATAACTCCATCTATACATTCATCGATTTCGTCGGCATAAAATACTTCGCTGACATTGAAACTGTCGAAACTCGAAAATGTTGAATTCACACCTTTGATTTTACTGATTTTAGTGATGTTAGCTGGATTTGATTCCTCATTTACACCTTCGATATCATTGATGGTAGTGATGTTAGCTGGAATTGATTCCTTGATATCTGTAGAATCTTTACGCTTACAGATCCAAGAAGCGTTTCGAGGGATGAAAAAACCGCAATATATATAGTCAGAAGGATAGAGTCTCACACAGTTTTCCCCATTTTCATCTTTATATCGTATAGTTCTTTCAAAAGGTGAAAAAACCAAGACATCGTTTTTTTCCATAGCTCCAGCTAGACATTTATCAATTTTGTTGCTATAAAACACTCCGCTAGTTTTGAAACTGTCAAAAGTCGAAAGTGATGAATCTTTGATGTTAGTGATGTTAACTGGTTTTGGTTCCTTGTTGATCGAATGATCGGAATGAACACATGGCATGCATGCAAATTTGTATGTCATAAATCGTCTTCTCATTGGACAGATCACACGTCCGCCAATGTATTGAAATGCACATAAATTCCCATTTCGATATACTTTTGTATTTTGAGTAAGTCCTTCCGTATTATTTGTAATACCTAGTTCACATTCCTCTTGATTCAAAACGTATTTTGTTGAAGTATCACAAGTTGTGCTCTTGCAGATCCAAGAAGCGCTTTGAGGGATGAAAAAACCACAATATAATAAGTCAGGAGGGTAGAGTCGCACACAGTTTGTTCCATTTTCATCTTTATATCGTATAGTCCTTTCGAAAGGTGAAAAAACCAAGACATCATTTTTATCCATAGCTCCGGCTATACATTCATCAATTTCATTGGTATAGAATACTCCACTAACATTGGGAAATGTTAGTGCCAGTAGCAAGATGAATACGCAGCTCATTTTTTAAAATGTTTTTGCTTTCAGTGTTGAAAGTTGAATACTTTCTTTCTTGATGTTCTTTCTATTTATACGTAAGCGGCTAGTGGCTTGTTCAGCTCTCTCAGCTGATTTTGAAGATGTAAAACAATCTCATCAAAGTGGTTACCAAAATGTAAGTATGGTTCCAATCGAGATTGAGACAAAAGAACATGTGTTCCTGTCCAGCGAAATGAAGTCAAACCTCTTAAAATCGAAATATCTATCAAATCACCCAGATCAGCATCTTTCAAACATTGCTTTATATCAATCAGTTCGATTGCTCTTTTGAGATCTTCAAAATTTATCAACTTGTCTTGCGGACAGCATACTTTTGGATCAAAGCTCCTAGAACAGTTTAAGCATTCGAGAGGATTTGCCCTTGAAATACAATTACAGCTCAAAAGCATGCTTTGTATTGTTTTACGAACTAGATTGAATCCTAACACAAAATAAAATACTTCTTCGGTGATGAGTTGAACAAAAAGAGGATTCGAACGCTCTAAAGGAATGTGTTCAAAATGAGTCCTTATGAACTTAGGAACAAAATCAGCCAATGTAGCAATTGACTTGAATCCTTGAGTTTTTCCACTCATGTTTCTTCTGTAGTTCAGAGATAAATGAAGCAACATTTTTTGTAGCAGTTCTTTTATGAGTCCTCAGATATACTTGTCGAATCAATAGGTATTATCGGGTTGACTGAGTCTTCTTTTTCATCAGGAGTATAAGCATATGGATATCTTTCTGCTATCGCAAGTAATTTATCCTTTAGACGTTGATAAGTCAGCTTGCTCTGACTAGTAGGTAAAAGGTAGGGATTTAATCGTGCTCTCAAATTTGTTAACATAAAGGGAGACTTCAAATCATCAGAGGAAAGATCCAAAAAAGCATTAATCCATTCATCATGCACCAAAAAACCCATTTTAGCGTTTTTCAAAACTTGTTTTCTGTCAATCCAGTCGATAGCATCACCCAATTCTTTTTTGGTGGGTGTAGCACCTTCAACCATTTCAGCATATCTTTTACAAGTGATACATTTATCATCAACGTGTGAACAGTAACAGTTTAGTAGTGATAGATTGGTTGCTTGCTTGTAAAAGCTTCCTCCTAGTACACAGTATACACATTCTTCCGTAAAATAAATCCTCAACATTTCATCAGAAACCTCAGCCAAAAAAGTCTTAGGTCCTATAGCATCGGAAGCTTCTTGGTGAGCAAAGTCTTCAACGCGTAACATATTTGTTGTTAGCCCGTTAAATTACAAAACGCGAATGATTCGTTTTCAAATTGGAATACCTATTTAATCATTCATTACTTTTTCTTTTTTTTGAGGTTAATTGTTATGCTAGCTCATGTAGATCTTCATAAATGCTTTAATTTCAACCTGACAGCCATCGATTGGGCAAGGTTTTACTTCTGATGAGCATTCAGTAAGTGCTTTTTCCTTACACTCACTACAGTAAATGAGATGACCACATGGAAGAGAGATATGATTTGCAATTACTTTTTTTTCATGTGACTCAGACACACATTGAGCGAGTTTGCTTTGCTTAGGCTGATCTTTATCTTTTTTTAACGATTCAATTGATTTAGCATCATTTTTTAACAGTGTTGACGAATTCTCAACAGATGTAAAATCATTTTCAAAAGTATGTAAGGCTTCAATCATAAAACCTATTCGCTCAAAAGGTTTTCCATTTAACACTAAAACTTGTTCGATATCGTTTTGACTGTATCCTAGTTTTTTGCAAATAAGTTTCATTTCTTTGGTGTCATTGTTGTGCGTTATTTGTTTTACTTTTTCTCGATATTTTTCAACCCGTAGCTTACACCTTTTGCCTTTTTCCGTTCGCATGTAAACATCTTCAACATACTCTTCACCTTTACTGCTGAGTAAAAAATTACAGTCTGGGAACCATCGACAGTGTTCCTCCCACGGTAGATCACTCTCTTCCCATTCTTTAAGTTCACCTGAGCAAAAGAAGCATTTTACACTATCTCCGAACTTAGTATAGTAGAAACCTGCATTGGAAAGGAGTTTCATGGAGACTTTACCCTTCCATTGTTTGAAACTGTCTTCTCTAGATGTTTCAGTAGCAAAACGTGGTGTACCAGCACGATCAATTGATATACCTAGAGGTAATACTTCTGCAGTTAAATCTCCTCTTCTAGTTTTTTGTTCTTCCATCGTATAACTTTTGACAATTGAGATGTTTTTCATTTCATCTGCAAGTAGTTTCCTAGGTCTATACACACGATTGTGAGTGTTAAATCCTCTAACAAATCGAAAAAACGGAAAACTTTTAGCATGTTCTTTCATCGAATGTTCATCTTCATCCTTCCAGTTTAGTAATACCCCTTGGCAAAAAGCACATCGAACAGCGTTGTCTTTTTCAAGGTTATAGAAACCAGCTCCAGCCATGTTTTCACCACAATGTTTACCTACACGTCTCCAATTTGTAAGAAATGATTTTCTTCGATAACTTTCATCAAGCATTAAAGTCTCTCTTTCATAAAAAGAGAGTTCATTGTAAATGAACTTGAAAAAGTCCGTTGGGGAAAGTTGTGCAATAGTTTTTTGTAATTTTAATGACAAAAGACTACAGTGATTATCCGGATAAGTTGCGACGACATAAGTTACTGCAGTGGTATCAGGAAAAGTTCGTTGTAAAAACAACGACGAAGTAACGAGTAAACTATCATCTATCCATTCAGCGCAGTCTTTAGTATTTTCAAAGCAATTCCGAGTTTTTTGCATTTCTCTTTTTTCATTATAAATAGTGTTTGCTACATATCTGTTGTTTGTTACTCGACACATTATTTATATATAATATAAGTAGTAGCTTCAGTTATTACTCAAGTTGAAGTTTTGTTGGAAAGTTCTTTTCCTTTGATCTAGTTCGTTGTTATTCTAAAAAAAAAATGATAATGCTTTATAGCAAAAAATAAAAAAAAGACTAAGGTTTCAATTTTTTTTCAATATACTTGAATTGATTACTATTGTAATAGAATGTAAACACTTACATCAGAAATGAAGACTTGTCTTTCTTTGAATTAAATGAATGATATTCCTAGTTGGTTGAACTTGAGCTGCTTTCTATAAAATTCGGATGAAGGAGTACTTTTTTCATTTTGAAGTCCTGAAATAATAATAATAAAACATAATTAAAACTTACAAAATTTTTTGATATCTTAAATAGTGAATAATCTTGTTTTTTTCAGAAAATGTCTTCACGTTTAAATTGATTACAATTAAAACAAAATATAGATACTTACATCACAAATGAAGACTTGTTTTCTTTGAATTAGATGAATTATACACATAGTTGTTTGAACTTCAGCTGTTTCCTATGTAATTCAAATGATAAAGAAGGAGTGCTGTAGTAGATGATGATGTAGTAGATCTTGTTCCTTCAGTTACTAACAATGAAGTGAATGCTTTCTGTATGAAAACAGTGCTTCTTATATAGCTTAAGTTGCACCGCTATGAATCAGCATTATTTTCACGTGAATGGAAACCGTTGCTTTCGCGGGAATAAATATTTCATTTTCACGCGAATGGAACCTGTTGCTTTCGCGGGAATAAATATTTTATTTTCACGCGAATACAAACCAATGTTTTCGCAGGAATAAAAATTTTATTTTCCCGCGAATACAAACCAATGCTTTCGCGGGAATAAATAATTTATTTTCCCGCGAATGGAACCTGTTGCTTTCGCGGGAATAAAGATTTCATTTTCCCGCGAATACAAACCAATGCTTTCGCGGGAATAAATATTTTATTTTCCCGCGAATGGAACCTGTTGCTTTCGCGGGAATAAGAATTTTATTTTCCCACGAATACAAACCAATGCTTTCGCGGGAATAAATAATTTATTTTCCCGCGAATGGAACCTGTTGCTTTCGCGGGAATGAACATTTTATTTTCCCGCGAATACAAACCAATGCTTTCGCGGGAATAAATAATTTATTTTCACGCGAATGGAAACTGTTGCTTTCGCAGGAATAAATATTTTATTTTCCCGCGAATACAAACCAATGTTTTCGCGGGAATAAATAATTTATTTTCCCGCGAATGGAACCTGTTGCTTTCGCGGGAATAAGAATTTTATTTTCCCGCGAATACAAACCAATGCTTTCGCGGGAATAAATAATTTATTTTCCCGCGAATGGAACCTGTTGCTTTCGCGGGAATGAACATTTTATTTTCCCGCGAATACAAACCAATGCTTTCGCGGGAATAAATAATTTATTTTCACGCGAATGGAAACTGTTGCTTTCGCGGGAATAAATATTTTATTTTCACGCGAATACAAACCAATGTTTTCGCGGGAATAAAAATGTTATTTTCCCGCGAATACAAACCAATGTTTTCGCGGGAATAAATAACTTATTTTCACGCAAATGGAAACCGTTGCTTTCGCGGGAATAAAGATTTTATTTTCCCGCGAATACAAACCAATGCTTTCGCGGGAATAAATACTTTATTTTCACGCGAATGGAAACCGTTGCTTTCGCGGGAGTGAAAATTTTATTTTCACGCGAATAAAAACCAATGCTTTCGCGGGAATATCGCGTGAAAAACTGCTGAGTCATAGATATATTATAAAGAAGGTTTCACGAGATGTTTTTTCATAGGGTTAATTAGTACAGCTTTAGCTATTTAAGAACCACTGTTTTCACACAGAAAGCATCCAGTTCTACAATAGCTAGCAAAGAAGCAACATCTACACAGCAACTACTACATTTACTTGAAACTATAGAAAGACTTTCATTCAATAAGGTGAGAATCACTAAATAATTCTTTAACATATATTGATAAAAAACTTCAACTAGATTTGCTATAATACTTCAGAAAGTTAATTTTATGTTTTAATATTTTGTTCTTATTAATAAAAGATCAAATAGTTTCACCATAATGCATCAGAAAAATTATTATGGTTTTGATTATGTGTTTATTTTATAAATATCTAGTTAGTTTATTCTTTTCAAAATATTTTTCAAATTCCAGTCATCTGTTACATAATTTTTACTCTCTTTTCAGTTCCAACTTCTGACTGAACGCTCTGAATATGAATGAAGACCGTAATACCTCATTTCTCTCAACATTCGAACCATACTCTGATGATAAAGAAAATATCCCTCCTGATTCACATATAATAAGAAGGAAACTGAACACAATTCGACCAAAGCCATGGGATTCGGATAGAAATAAAACGATTGACTATACTTGGACTTTGAAAGCACCATCTCCTTCTCATCTTTCCTGCTTGTCAAAAAATGCTGCTAGTTTGCTCAATTCTTGCGTTACCAATGACAGAGTAATGATTGGAAGATTTCAACCACTTCACTTAAATCAAACGCCATCACTTCTCGAGATAATCTCCATCGAAAGACCAACTGAGGATGTATATAAAAACTTATGCATTATCCGCTACAATGTCGAAACATTTGGCAACAGACGACAAGTGAGGTCTATGGTGAGAAATGAGGATTACAACAAATTAGCTCCAACACAACCAGATGTTCCAAAACTGGCGGTTTTTATGGGATTCGATTCAGACAAGCATCCAATCTTTCACCCTATCAACTTCCCATCCAATATTTCCCTTGAGGAAGCTAAACAGCTAAGTAGATTAATAAAAAAAAAAACACCTACTCAGTTGATCAGTATGGTTCGTATCGCAACACTCTCTCAATTTGCTGTTGGAAGTGTAATCAGTTTTGAATCTCCTCAAATATCAACTCAGTTAACATTACCTAATGGAGAAGTGGTGATGGATGCGCTACTGGTAAACTACAGATGTTTGCAATATGATGGTTTGATGATGGGAGTTCTATATATACCTGAAAAACATGCTAGCAACGTCAAACGAATTGGAACAGGAGTCATACTTGTAAGAAATCGTGAAGTTAGTAGATTTGGTTATCATCGACATGATATAATCACATTCACAGCATTACAAGCGATAGAAACGGCTCAAAACCTATCCAACAAACTTGATGATTCCAACCAGATGAAGTACTTTACTACAGATGAGGTTGTTGAGAACAAGGTCTTAGTGCTTTCAATGGGAGTGGGAAATACATCTTCTACATCTTTGAGAGAACCAACACCCCCTGGTGAAAACTATATTCAAAAAGAGCATGTCAGACAAGACAACATAGTGAGTATTTTTTATTTAATGTAAACTAACTGATATAAGTAATACTTCCAATTAGATAATATTTATTTATAAAGCAATTATTTTTTGTTTTGCTTTAGATAGAAGAGAGAGAATCAAAAACACTTGATGAAAATTATACTCAAGAAAAAACAAACCAAACAATATAACTTGGTGAGTTACTTCCCTTTACTATATAATGTTAACTAACCAATGTAAAAAGAACTATAATTCAAATTCATGTAATTATTTTACATTTTTGTTTAATCATTCTATACTAATACATAACTTTTTATTTTAGTTCATTATGGAATCAAAAGTACATAGAACAGAAGTCTTCCTTCCTAAGTTATAACATCAGTACAACAATGACGACATTGTAAAGAAAAAGACTATCATCAATTGATTGTCATTACAAGTTGTAGTGCTTTGTATTACTTAGTATTTACTAACTCTAGCTATATTATACAAGAATATTTTGCTACTTATTATGTAATAAATGTATATAATCATATATTGATTCAATGTAGTTATATCTCCTCATTCTTCTCTCCTCTCTCTCAAAATATCATATGAGTTCGAGTTATGTAAAAAAATTATCAAAACTTGAATGTCATGCCTTCGAAATCTATATGCTATAAGTTCAAATTAAGTAAAAAAATAATCAAAACTCAAATGCCACTTAATTGCCACTCAAATGCCACTCAAGTACCCCTCAAATAAAATACAATATAAACTCGGCGAATTCATCCAACGTCGTAACCCATTGCCTAAACTCCAAGATCAAATCCACAAAAAAACACTTGGTAGGGAGATCTGCTCATATATTACTACTAACAATGACTAGTAATTTGTCTTTGCAGGTAAGACTGACAGTGGGCTCATATGTTTTTTTATGGAATGTGTTAAACGACGATTGCTTTACACTAGATTGTCGGTCCTCAGTGAACCACTGGCAAACTTCTTAGTCTGATGATTTATCATACTTGAGTCTATTTAGCCATAAAATAAACTGTGCAATTCATTGCAAGTTTTGCTCATTTTAATAAAAAAGACCATTCACCACTCCCACAAAAGATAGTATTCATGCTAGAGCATCGTTATTTATTAATCAGTATACTCACAATCGAAATCAAACTAAAGTTCATCAATTGCTTTTGTAGCAGATACTTAGAACTTTGAATTTGTTTTACTATCTAATTGAGCAGAGGTTTGTTTTATTCTGCAGTTGCAGGATAGGCACCCGGTTATACTCTTTAAGACTGACAGACGAAAAATGGATAATAGTGGCATATATTTTCAAGCAAATTTTGTAAACACAGGTTTTTTGTATCTTTAGGATTTCTTTGAAGTTTTCATGAATGACATAAACTAAAAGCAAAGCTTTAAAAGATTTAATGATCACGATTAAACAAAAACTCTCTGTGAATGAGGTCTTGTGACAAAGTGAGTATAGCTCTGATTTACTTGATGTTGATGAATGCCAGCTTTGAGTTGATGCCGCTTCACCATCCGTTGTGAGTTGCTCAGGATATGCCAAAGTCTCTTCAACTTCAGAAGTGGAGAGCTTTCTAGTTTTCGGTGATTTCAAATCATTCTCTGATGTTGTGTGCTTTTCAGAGAATTGTATTGTCACTTTGTTTTCTGTGGTTGTGAGTTGGTCAAGAAGTAGTGTTGTCATTTCCTCTTCTGTTGTTTTAAGTTCTGCAGAAAAATGTGGTGTCACACCCATATTTTTTCCGTTTGACTTTCCCAGGATGTGACGATGACAGATTACTTTCTGTAGTTGTGAGCTTTTCAGTTGTTGGTGACGTCACTTCACTTTCCACTGTGGTGAGTTCGTCAATATGTAAGGATGTCACTTCCTCTTTTGTTGTTGTGAGCTCTTTATACAATGTTGATGTCCCCCTTTCAGTGGTGGTTGTGAGTGTTTCAGTTGTTGGTGCTGTCACTTCTCTCTCTATTGTTGTGAGCTCCCCAATAAGCAGAGATGTCACTGCCGTATCTGTTGTTGTTAGCTTCCCAGGAGTTTGTGAGGTCACTTCACTTTCTGTTGTCTTGAAATCCTTCGGAAGTGGATCAGTTACTTTCTTTTCAGTTGTTGTGAGTTTTTCGAGCAGGAGTGATATCATCTCAACATCAGTAGTTTTAAATTTTTCAATTATTGGTGCTGTCGCTTCAGTCTCTGTTATTGCTAGCTCCTCTGCTGTGGTCTTTGCTTCAGAAAACAATGGTGTCAACTCAGCAGAATCACCATTGTAAATTTCAGTAGTTGAATCCCTAAAGCCTGAAATGCTAATTTTCTCGTCAAAATATCTGACTTCTTCAGTTGGTAGACTGGACATTGAATCAGAAGTAGTGATTTCTTGGTTTAGAGAAAACTTCAGTCCTTCAGAAGAGATCCTTGTTGTATCTTCGGTTGTTGAGGCTGATGTACTTTTGTCCACTGTCCAACTACTGACTCCCATCGTTGGAGTAAACAAAGCAGACAAAGAAGAGTGTTGTAAAAAGGTGCTGTCATCAGTTGTGCTGTCTGAGACGGATTTAGTTGTTGGGTATTGCTTGGAACCTAGGAAAGGAAAAACATACTTCCAATGATGAAATAGTGGAAATTAGATCAAGAAAGATGCTTCATGACCAAGAAGATATTGGTGAAACAATGGCTTGGCTCATTATTTTACAGACAAGCTCAAGTATAAATGAGTTCTGCCTGTACAAAAACCATATACGTCTACTTCCCAAAAATTAAGATCGTTCATTAAGAAAAACAATAACCATCATTGAAACACTGAAAAACAGAACTTCTCTCGCCATAGTTATTGGCATATTGAAGTCACTTTATTATGGACAGTATTGCCACTGGGTGCAAAGTTATAATCAAGCTGTGGTTCAAAAATTACAGCTACGTAGGAGAAAACATATCATGTAGGCACAACTGAACAACTGAAACTCATTATAAACTGAGTACGTGCAAACTAGCCCAAGAATTAACCACTCAGCGTTTAGTAACTCGCCATGTTGTGGTATTGAGATTAGAAAACTGATAATATGGTAAGTTTTGGCTGTATTATTAATACAGGGGTCTTTTGGCACTTGTGAATACTAAATACATGTGTACATTTACCTAATATTTGCATCAGCTTCAAAATTTTTAAAGGATGTCATTTATCTTACCAGACACAGTCGAAGAGGTTGTGTAAAGACTTGTATTTTCTAGATCATGTAACAGCTCATCTGTAACAACAGCAAATAGGTTTTCAGCAGACTCACAACTCCGCAAAAATAATATTCACTCAGTAAATTGTGCCAACAACATAGATTTCTTCAGTTTTAAAGAAAAATGATTGTTCTTAGTCATGGTAAAATTAGTTCTTACTGATTTATTTTACACTATTTGCTTTGATTGTTATTTGGTTAGCGCTTGCTTTTCATAGTAAAAAGCACATACTAGAATGCTTGAAACAAACTGAAAATGCACACACAGATATGGAAAAATTTGTTTAAAACCAAGATTAAACTATTCTAAGAAAAACCAAAATCAAACACAAAAAAGCAGAGAAATTTTACAGCAAGAAACAAAAACACATAAGCAAGAAAATGGAAAGCGAAGGGTAAAAATGAAAATTTTATAAACTTTAATAATATAAAAGTCGAGAGCAAAAACTTTGAAAGTGTCTAGTCGATTCATAGAGGCTGTTGTTGTGCCATTCTACTTACGGCTACTTGGAAGTTAATTTTGTATCAATAGATAAAAAATACATTGGTGGAAGGTTTTAAATAGTAGATTAGGGCATAATTTTATGTGGCAACTGTTTAAGGTTTTCAGGTTAAACTCTGCTTTTACAAAACTGCTCTCTCATCAGTTACACATTTCCTAAAGACACAATTAGAGTTGACCCAAACACAACTTGTCCCAAATAAAGCAAACAGTTACATGGAGCAACTATTTCAGCATTTTAAAAAGCGAATTTTTTTGCATAGAAACGGTTTCTCTCAAATATTGCCGTTGTACGAAAACTTGTGATTGCAAAACAAATGAGGGTGCAATCGCTTTTTTTTATTTTTTGGATCAGTTGTTTTTCTATCATTTTCAAGTCTGCCATAATGTACACACTGGCCTTTGAGTTATGATTTTTCACATCTCAAATCTTCAAAACCAATATTACCCTTGAACTTGAAAGTTAAGCTTAATTAAAAGGAGTAACAAAGTAAGATTAGAGTTCTTTACAATGATTTGGGACTAAATGTACAAACTTTGATTACTGCATTGTTCTCTGGACAACAAAGGCAATAGCTAAATTCAAAGGACTCGCTATTTCTTTAAAACTTATTAAAGTGACGTCATGGAATACGAATTTAAATTTTAACTTTTTAATATAAAGCTAAAAGTTGTGTAAAAGCATTGCTATGACTTTTTAATAGTATCACTTAGTATTCAATTACAGTGGAATACATTGTGACAGAGTTGTTGTATGTGTCGTCTACAGACCTTAGCACTACAATACGCTTATTATATTTTAGTCCTTGTTTGCAGATTGTTGTCATATATTTTTGTTGTAAAAAGCAGGAAAGCTCTAGCTGTAATATAAAATTCTTTTGCACTTTAAGCAAATCCAAACTTGCATTGTCAAACAATTTAGAAAGCACACAACTCTAGAACGAAAATCTTACTAAGGAAGAAGAGCAGGAAGCCCTTTCTGCTGTTTTTGCCATCAGATACAAACTGAATAGCAACTGTGTGGCCGGGTGTGCTTATGTTTAGTCTCCCTTCACCACAGACTGATGATAGAGGCATTCCAGAAACTTTATCTTCTATCTAGGAAACACAACATGGATGTAAGCGAGGCAAAAGACTTGTTATGTAAGAATAATAGCTCTATGCATTTTCCCTGGCTTCAACCCTTATTACAGTTAAGTTGTAGTACAGCAGCATTCTTTGCCCAGCTTTTAAGGAATAGAAAATCTTGTTGAGCTCCTGATCCGCATTATCGGTTTTTCAGGGTAAAAGCATATAAATAAGGTTACACGCAAACAAGTGAACTAAACAGACCAATGAAACAAATTGGCTCTTTATTCAAAATGGCAGCATAATTTTTTAATGTTAAAGTTTCTAAAGAGATCTCAAGGTTGAAATCCTTTTGTTGAATCTCACTTACAAGAAGGTAGTCTGGACAGGAAGTCTCTCCCTGTTCTATATCAAAGCTCACATATATTCTAAGTATATAACTTCTGTTAGAAGTTATCTCCCATGTGCAGTTCAGGTTATTTGGATAATCATCCGGGTAATCTTGTGAAGACAGGTTACCGAGCAGAGCTGTAATCTGTCCACCGCATGCGCTATCCCTCTCTAGAAGGAATACTTAGTGAGTGTCAGTTTAATAAGGTGTGTACACATTTTGATAACTCTATTAGAGCGACATTGCATACATTAGTGATATCTAAACATGATGTAACGAGAAAAAATTAAATAACTCACTACTACGAATGTTAAATGGTTAGTAAGTCTATGACCCTAGGAAGGTAACTTACAAACAGTTGCTCTAATCTTGCATGTTTTTGTAAATGCCAAACGCAAGAGATTCTTCAACTCATAAAGCAAATAGTTCTGTATTAAAAGTTATCAAAATGGTGAAATAGCACCTAGCAAACACATTTGCTTTTTCAAACAAATGATTGCAGTTGAGGAAAGATCAATTTTGGAACTTTTTTTGTTGAACAGCCGATTTATTGGGCTCAGTTTAACTGGTCTGGTTTTTGAAGTAAAAATTCCGTACAGTATCTAAAGAACTTAAAGGCATTTGTATATCTCTAGTTGTAGTCCATTTAAAAAGCAGGTTTCAACAACTATTGTATTTTTTTAAATGTGTAAAAATACTTCGCAATTTTTTTTAGCTAGGTTTTTTGTTTACGGCGAGGTAAAAATCAAAGCAAGTCAAATGATAGTAAAAGCGAAAACTTTCGGATTCTGGCGTATTCTGTACAATTTGTATCAGAATGCAACAAAACAAGCACCGAGCTACCACCGAAAGTCTTGGCCAGTTTAAAAAATTTTATTTAGCGTTTCCCAAAATATGTTCATTAGATGTAATATTAATAAGTTTTTCAAAACTGGTTGTTTTAAAACACTCGTGTCATGAAACACAGTCACTTCAGCGCTGTTGTTTCAGAAAATTCCTTTTCACTTAATGTGGATTATAAAGTGTTTACTGTGCTCAATAAACTTACCACCCTTACCATATTTAGCGAAGGAAAGGCATGTGTAAAAGTTAGAAAGTTTTTAATAGATGTTTTAACAGAACTTGTTGTATACAAGTACAGAGTAGTAAAACTGTATAGTAACATGCACTGTAAGGTTTTACTATTATGAACAAGATGCAACTCAAATGAGCAATTTCATCTCATAGAATCTACCAGAAAATTGCTTTAAAATATCGTAAAAAACAACCAACCTCTGGTGTATTACATAAAATGCCAGGGTGAATGCTAAAATACACTGTATAAAAAGCTGTCTCCTCACTTGATTCAGTCACAATTATGAGCAAACCATAAAATTTTTAAAATAACCTTAATAGAACTCACCTGCAACTACTAAACACACCAAACCGACTAAAACGAAAAGAATAAAACATCGTTTCTCCATAGAAGACATGTTGGCACAGCGCTGGTGTGAGGTGATTTGTGTTACATCAAACGGTAAACTGCAAGCTTGCCAAGCTTATTATAGCATTAATATGACAAGCGCACAAGTTGAAAGCCAAGTAGCATCATCAAGCTCTGTCAGGAATAATTCATTGTTTACAAGCTAGATGTATTTAGGCTTTATACAAAGGAGATGTCTTAGTAGTTACTTTTAAATAATGTGCACATTTCCAAGGTAGCGTGTACATTTGTCATATTCTATCAACCAGATTTTGTAACAAATTCATACTGAACATTTTTGTCCTAGAATTTTTGAGATTAGATAATCATTTCACCAATCAAACATGCAGTTCTATAGCTGTTATGGGTTGATAACTTTGTTTTCCCTCATGCGGTATTTTCATAACATGACCTGAAAAATGAACATAGCAATATTTCTTAACCACCTTTTTTCTAGATCCTCCATGTTTTTTTGAAATATGTTAAACCACGTCAAGGGTCAGAACTACTTGTTGTTCTGTTTAGTTATATCAGTTGAAGATAATGAATGTTGCATTTCATTCAGAAAAGTTGGCACAAAACAACTTGTTATCTTGCTTAAACAAAACCACAGCCTTGTTAAAGTTAAATGACGCCAAACAATATTTATGTTGAACAGCTGTATGCATGGTGTACAACAGGCGGGTGTTGAGAAGACAGCTCCCTAATCAAGAGTTAAATAACCGATAACTACTAATCAAAAGCTCAACAACATCAAAGTTTGCCCGGAGGCTACAAGGATTTTGTTGTTGATAAGAGCAATTTTATCAGAGAGACAACTAGATTATACTTATTATTAACAATTCTACTCAGTTATCGCACAAGGGAGAGAAAGTTTCTCCTAGCATCTAACAATTTTTCTCTTACCTTTAGTGTATGTAGATTGAACAGTACAGCTTCCTTGAGTTATTCATATTACTATTAAACCCTTTTTTCTACTTTCACGTTAAGCATCAGGATCTGAAGGAAAAATATCTACTGAAACTAATAGGACTCTTCAGCAGTAAGGTATGTCTTAATAAAGAGTTATATCACACCAGTTGAAGAACGCCGTTAGTTGAGCTGGAGAAAGACTGTTCCTCTCAAGTCTATTAAGTCTTTGGATGTTGATAAAATCAATCACTTATCAAGTTGATTATAGATGTAAAACAAATGCTTGAAGAACCTGTGACTGATGAATTGGCAACCAATGTGGAAAAAGCTGTCAAAATTTTCAAATCTGTTGGACAATGGAAATCGAGCGAGTTGCAGAAGATAGGAACTTTTCGTTTTTTAAGAAGTCTCACTGTGCCTGTTGCTATGGAAGTTGTAGGTGTTTGGTGATTGGTTTGTTCTCTGCTACTACTGTGAAGAAGGCGCTGTGAGAGACCAGTTCAGAGAGTAGTTTGCTCAGCCAGAACAGTTGAGAGTCTCAATCTTTCCAAGTACCAATCGCCTTGTGTTGTCGTTTATTAGACTGGACTTCAAAATAGTGAAAGAGAAAATAGCACATCCCACAATATCAAACTAGCGACAATGGAAAAATTATCCTTGGGAGAAGTTGCTGCTCCGGCAGAGGAAATGAGACCAGCATTAAAAGATTAGTTCAATCTCAGCTACAAAGTAAATTATTTAGCAAATTTCAATAACCGCGCTGTGTTCCTTTACATTGAGGTTGTAACTAAAGTCATCCCAACCTGATTCAAAGGAAAATAATCTGTAGCTCATTACATCATACATGCGTTAGAAAAAAAGTGGAAAGAAAGAGGTGAGAATGCTTCTCATTCCAGACAGATTCGTCGAAGACGCTGAAAAATGCTCTCAGGATGTGATAGACATAGGGGAAAAAAAGGATCCAATGGAAATGCTTATCACAATATAGTCTTCCTATCCGCATCCAGCTGTGATGAATGGCAGCAAACTCATTACGGTGAGAAATCGACAGAATTAAATGAAAAACAAGAAGTTTGTAATTTTACGAATGGTGAACTGGCTGAGTTTGAAAAAAATGATTGCTGTTGAAGATGTCCATTAGATCGTTTCTACTATTGGCTGTTATCTATTAGCTTATTTATATTGGTTAATGTTGAAACATTGTTTTTTTTTACTAACAGTATTATAAATGTTTCTATCAACTATTATAATGGTTGTTAATAGTATAATGATAGCATAGTATAATAGCTAAGATGAACACCTTGTCAAAAATATCGACAACTATTATGAACATTTTACTCCCTACTGTATTTTACTTATTATAAATAAACTACGTCTAATGAATGTAGAAAATACAAAACTGTCAGCGCTGCATTCAAACCAAAATTCAAATTGATATAACAGCCAGGGTTTTGGGGCATTGTTTTCAATAATAATCAAAATCATGATACAAACTGAGGCTTCAAATCTTACAGTTGATTTTCTGCACAAAAAAATCTTTTTGAGTTCCATATCGCGCTTAACTAAATAGTTAATGCACCAATAGCAATCCATTTCTTTTTAATCAAAGAAACTGAATATTTAAACAATCAACTGCGCAATAATTCCATAATGCATACTGATCTATAAAGCGGAATTCTATACCTGGTGCACAAAAAAGGTACTTGACAGGATCTCCTGGTATCCGCTGCACAAAAAAGGCTCTTTGGTAACCAGGAGAACCCGATTGTCTGGTTTAACTCTTCGAAGATTTGCTCCTATGATACTACTGCTGACCAATTCACAAGAGAAAAACAAGTAAAACTTTACACCTGCTGGTCAATTAGTTGACTACAGGAAGTTGAGGAGCCTTTAGCAGGTCTTTTGTCCAACTGCTACTGTAGTCATTGGTGGAAGACAGAAAGAAAAGTGTGTGCGCAAGATGCATCTGATTGATTTCTGTGCTTTCCTAACAGTACACACTTGATCTCATGCTATTTGTAGCTCGTTTAATGAATGATGAACAACAAGATGGTTACTTTTGGTAGTTGTATTATCATTTCAAAAACTCTGCTCGCTTTATAAGACCTACGTAACATTTTTAACACTTTTAAACATCAGCTGCTATTTTGTTGAGCACCATTCTTGTAGGTCAAAGGTCGAAATACCAAGGCCCAAACTTGTCTTGTCTCATTGAAGGTAATATTATGTACAATACACCGTTGTGTAACCGACAACCTGTACATATCAGACCTGCCGGCAGACTTTATGTCTTGTTAAACTTTTCCGTAAAATAGGGAGATAATCCCAAAAATCAATGATTTGCTGTTTTAACCCGCTATAGCATAGACAACTATTACTTTAAATATAATAAAATGATTTCTCAAATAACTTGCATACACAATTGTTCACATGTGCAAACTTTAAACTGATCAGGTACGAAGACTTGCCTTGTACTAGAAATTAGGTCAAAAATTGCCTATTGTAACATTTTGCAGAACGAATTTTTTTTTTCAAAGAAGGCGATATGCAGTTTTTGCCAAATGATATGAGAGATAGTGGTCCTAAGAACATGCTTACTAACTTTCATGACGCTAAACTAAAAGTTAATGGGGATACAAGTAATTTTTTGTTGTTTTCTCAAATGGGAGTTGTCGCCCTAATTTCAAATCTTCACTTAGTGCACATTTTGTGATGAAGTGTGTAGAGCTAAATGGACTCTTGGCTATAATGATCACAAAATACATTGCTATCAATAGCACAACATCATCTTTATAATTTTTTTAATCTGTGTAAAAGTGTACAATTCTGATTAATCATAGGAAGTAATTTTCTTGGGATTGATAAGGCTGTGAAGTGTTCACTGAACATTTTATCTGATTATCATCGTCTGCACTCTTAAATTATGTTACCATTTTAAGTCTATGCAATCATCAATGTCTATGAAATCATTGAATAATATGTAGCAGCAGACATGATTCACCAAAATATCTGACAATGAATTCATGTGGGAGTTGTTGTCTCATGTACCTGTTAGCAGGTGATAGAAAGTGCAAATTGACTGAGAAACATTGAATAAAATTGAACTGTTCTTACAGGATAAAGCTTGAGTGAAATATGAAATACATTTACTCATGGGATTAAATGTATATATGTTATATATAAATGACCATGTTGTGGTTATATTCGGCACTCTTCCATTTGGTGCATTCACGTGAAACATAAAATGCTATAGTTGCTTCACAAGACTACCAATCAAGGTAACTGTTACTGCTAATTCCCTGCAAAGTCATTTATCTTACTTGATTTTTTTAAATTTTAAAATGCTTAATTGTAAAACTCGAGATTGACTGATTCATATATACACATATTGATTTTCTTCTATTGCTCCATCAACAGCAACCTAAGAAGCAAGGGTTTCAGTGTTTCAATATGCTCACTGCATAAAAACGTTCTATATTGTGCATTGGAATGCCAATTTAATCAAGCATTTTCTAGCAATAAAATATTTATTTATAATGGGAACTATGCTAGTTTTTGCCTCTAGTCTTCAACCATGTTACTTGTTTCAAAATCTCCATCTTCAATATATTTTTCCAGTAGTTTGTTATGACAACCTGCACACTTACATTTATATCTACATTGGAAATTGAGTTTTTGAAATTTACATGATTTTTTTGAGCCTCCAGCCTTACAATCATATGATGTCATTAAACCATCTTTGATAGTTGATTTTTCACCAAGAATAGGATTCGTATCCTTGTCCTAACCATAGTTGGACAGGTAGTTGATTTCAACCATAGGAGATAATGCTAGCTGCATTAAGATAACTGGCATGACAACCTCTTGATGTGATAACTCAGAGCATTATCAATGTCCGATTATTAGTAGACAACTTACCACATAAGTATTCACTCAAAATAGCGCTGTCACCTGCTGACAGTTTTCAATCGTATAAATCTTCATGCCAACATTTTTTAATAATAAACAACAGATAGATCTTCTCAGATTAAACAATGTTTATGAGCAACACATTTCGCAGTTTTGCATACATTTAACTTTGATGATCACTTTTACTTTGAAAATACGGGCTTTCATTTCAGAATGGCTCCGGTCATTTCTATATTTATCTGATATGTCTTTGATATGTCTTTATGAAGTGCTCCAAATACCAACACCGTCGAAATTCAATTGATTTCTATATTTTCTTAACAATAAGCATGTGATGAGTGTTGTCTCTCTTTCGAAATATTCTGGAAAAACCTATGACGGACTGAACGCAAGTGTTTTAGCGAACGCTAAACTTTTGTTTACTACTACTGCTAAACTACCAACCACATGTGCCGCTATTACTAGTTCCTAGTTATATCAATCAATGACCTAGGTCACTGTACTGTTATTTGTTATGCTTCAGTGATTTCAAGATCCAAAAATTGTCCAATCAAAATATAAAACAAAAGTTTAGCACACTTGCGTTCAGTCTGTCATAGGTTTTTCTAAAATATTTCGAAGATGTTGGAATGGGGAGACAACACTCATAACATGCCTATTATTAATTGTGTTAAGAAAATATAGAAATCAATTGAATTTTGACGGCGTTGGTATTTAAAGCACTTCATAAAGACATATCAATGACATATCAGATAAATGTAGAAATGACCGGACTGGAACCATTCTTTAACTAAATGTTGTTGTGCTGTGAGTGTACGTGAGCATAATTTTTCAAATAGAGTAAGCTGCACATAAAATCAGTGAGTGATTTGCATGCTGTGCGAAGTTACCAGATCTGTCTCCACATATCCACGTATTATGCATTGTGTGCGGTGAGCATTCACTTTAATTGCATTTGCAAAACAGGTTCACAGCACATAAATTACCCATAGTGTAAACAGCCTACAGTTAGTAAAAGCAAACTCAAATAACACTTACCGTCCACACCTAAAGCAACTATTGGAGTTTTCACGCCAAGGATATACATTTCTGACTATTAGCTAGAGCTGAAGGAGTTATCCTTTTCAAGTGTCTTAACTTCGTGTTTGCAAAATTATTACAATTTTTTTACAGAGAAATTGAGTAAATTGACGACATGGGTTCCAAAACAAAATAGTTTTCAGCTTTACTCTCAAAACTATACTGGTAACAAATAAAAGTGCTAAATAATGTGATATATTTGGAATTAGAATAAAACGATTCATCTACCCAAGTTATTTATTTTTACAACTGGAAAAACTGATTGTTTTTTTTTAATATTACTATTGGTATGATGAACATTTCATGAGAAACGTATACACCAGTTTGAAAATTGTAAAACAACGAAACTCATCAAATCTGAAACATAAAAAAATTTTTGCTTTTGTACATAGCTTTAGCATAGCGCCGCAATAAAAGAGAAAAGGGAAGACTAATGTTTTGTTGGAGTTGTCTCCTCTTGCTCCAACAAACTTTCACTGTTGCAGTTTGTCCACAGCACCTAGCAGAAGTAGGCTGCAGCAGTGCTGGGAAAGCTAGGCAAGTTTTGTGTGGTGCTGTTTATCTACATTAGTATAGCAGTGGTGCTAGCAAATTAGAGGCAGTATGATGCATTTTTGACATTGAAAGATAACGAAGAAACGGGGAAGTGATACCCTGTGATGTAACAGCTCTGACATCACAGACAGCATATTAAAGTCATCATCGAGCATGTACCTTGAGAATGGAGTAATATAGTAGTCACCATGTTACATTATTTTTTGTCATATATTTCATTACTTTGCTACTCTATACCATACTGTGATATCCTATTACATGTGTGTGGTATGTAGAATTTTAGTATCGAAGGCCAGGCTCCAAAAGTCGTTTTCGAGTATGGCAAAAGCAGACAACTCCATTTTTAAACTTATTTTAACGTGTTTTTAAAACTCAAAATTTGTATTATTTTTCTGAGCGTAAACAACAATTTCAGGTCAGTAGATATAGACAACATCTTTAACTAACACACTAATCAAAAATTTTTTTATCTATAAAATGCTGAAAATCAGTTCCAAAAACCACCTAATAATCAAAAATTTCTGATACTCCCCTCAAGTATTGCAGAATTCAGTGGATCGGGATACTCTCAATATTTTGTTTGTATTTTGCTCAGATTATCTATTAAACATCAAAGTAAATGAAAAGTTTTCATTGCGGACTCGTCGTGTCTATAAAGGTTTGGCTGCAGCTGTAGTTCAGTGGTCACTAGCAATTACCAAGAGAGGTCTAAAAACCGACTGCTGCTTGAGCTTGTTTTAGTTGGAAGAAATAGTGATGCCTACCCAGTCAATTTTGCAACAACATTAAATATCAACTGTTATATATTTACTTTATTAATATACAACTCGTTTGTAACCTCACATTTGAACCAGTGCTTATTAAACAAATGCTACGAAGTGCTACACCAAATAACTAACACCACACGTAGCAACAACAACAGCCATTTGTTAAACGATGACCGATAAACATGGCTGCCTCTGATAGAACTTCAAATGCAGACCCGATGCAGAAAAATATTACATCAGCAAACAAATTTTTGCATGGAAGCTACCACACAGTACAAGCGCAGCTTCAATGCAAACACTTCAGTTTTGCTCTCAATTTGGATAAACGCCAATTTGTGTTAAGTAGAGACACAATACTTGATCAAAACTTATCAATATCCGTCATTTATTTCTCATTCTAAATCAAACCCACCGATTATCAAAACCAACAAAAAACGAGTTGACAATGTCAAACATGTATTAAAGAAGTAAATAAAAATTGTTTATTATTGGGAGGTCCAGCATTAACATTGGGAAGGAACAGCCGGCCAACCAGACAAAGAATTAAAAAATCTATTATTGACGGGATGGCTCTATCTACAAGACCAAGTTAAATATTTCCCATTGACTGAATCAATCGCAACTGCCCAATCAAGTGTTATGTTTAGCCGCCAGAGCCCCAAGTTGTGCCTCATTTTGATGGACTTGATGTTCAGCAAACCTCTGAGAGATTCTTTGGGTCATTTTTAGGTACTTGTCCATGCAAAAGTTCGTGCAGCCAATCTGAAACACATCAAGGCCATGACTGATTAGGATCGGAAGGTATTTAAAGCAGAACTTGTTGTCGACCAAACCACAATTCTCAAACTTAACAAATGAACAACAATCTTACCTCTTTATCATTTATTTTTCTTGTCTTGAAATCATGAATGCAAGCTTCAAAACACATTTCTGACACTTTATTATACGTGAGTAGAAACTCCCTGAACTAAAAATACACATGAAGTCACATGCGTGTTGGCCGTAGAAAATAAAAACCATACAAGGATAAGGAAATGGCAGAGCATAGTAGTAACGTATGACAACAGGTCAGTAATCAATACAGTGAAATCGATCCCAGAGAAATCAGTAAACCGGGTTATTCAATGCCACGGTCAAGGTCCAAACTTTTAGCCATTGAAAATGGCTTCACAAAAGTCGATATTGTCATCTCTAGTTCGATCGAGAAACTTTTTTTTAATTTTCATAACTAGTATTCAAGCCAGATCCGTGAAAAGCTTTAGATAAAGCATCATGTTTGCAAACAGAAGTTGTTCTCGTGCATTGAATAGCAGAAATTTTCTCAGCCACTGATCGCAAGCTATTAAAATCACTTTTTCAAAGAATTATCTTTTCTTGTGTCTGACTGAAAGTTTTAAAATGCATCCACTACAATGCCTGAGCAACTTCAACCTATGCTTTTTATTACTGAAATGAGGTCAATTTTGGAATGTAACAAAGACCCAAGGCTATCTATCAACTATCAACCATGAATGATAACAAGTCAAGGCTGTCTAAACACATTGGCTCACTTTCAGCTAATAAAAAGAAATTGCAGCTGATATCGGTAAATTAGTGATATTGTTGGTTCCTTTCTTCATGATCATTGCTTTCAATTGATGAAACGTTTCATCATATGACAACGGGTGTAAAAATTGAAGGAAGCAAACTTACTAATTAATTTTTGTTTATCATTGTTATGTTTACCATCAAAATAATAAATGATGAAGATAATAAAAATTAATAATTAATAATAAAAGTTCAAGTTGTCATTATCATTAAAATTTATTCACTATACATGTTGACTAAAAGAATTGTCTGGAATCTATATTATTATCATATTATTAGCTGCGATACCATTTATTATTATTATTCTACCTATATTTATAGTCTCTTAAGGTATATTTGTGCAATTCAATACCATCCTTATTCAGATGGGTTTTTTCTTGGCCCTTCAACATCGATTTATGCAGGTTTCACTGTACGTACCACAATACCTGAGAAATCTATATCACTCGACCGACTAAACATGACACTATAACCAACCAACCTGTTTGACCATATCTTCTGGAGGTGAGCCAGCTGCAGGATTAGGCAGAGCCATGTTGATATATCAGATTCTTCTACAAAAAACGCAAAGAATAAACAAATTTTATTGTGAGGAAGCACACGTAAAGGTCAATTACACCTCAACCATAGAAACGTGAATCAACATCAGGTGCGTGGAGCGGTATTCGAGGCCATTGCAAAACAAAGTAACTGTCTATGCTTTACTGTTCATGAGATTTAGATTGATGATAGTAGATACGCATTCTTATATACATAAGACAAAGGATTGCCCCCCCCCCCCCCCCCCTCCACCAATCATTTATATTTATATAGCTGATCGAGAAACCTCACTAACATAATGCAAGAGTGGCAAATATCTTCCTATAAAATAAAATTTTTGAGTTTTTTTCACTTTTTGAATATAATACTTCAAAAAAAAAAACTTTCACCAAATTATTGATGTATCAGATAATTAACTTGGCAGAACTTTTATAGCAAAAAAATTTAGTTTTTTTTATAGTTTACAAATAATTTGATTTAACAGAATATATTCCTGGCTGGGTCAGACCCACTTGTTTGTTGCCAAGTACCCAACACTTCAGCTTATTATGCTAACAGCAATCTTTTTAAATTTCAAGTGCTGTAAATACTACTCAAAACCAATGAGAAACCAAAACAATTTTAATTGGAAGAAAAGAGCTTAAGCTACTACAAGTAAAAAAAATATATGAAGTTTATTCACCGGGTGAATGATAATCAGCAAATAAATCAATAAATGAGTTATAGGCAATTTTAAATAATTCGAACAACCTGCTACCGGCTTGAGCTTTATTTGAACATCATAAAATTGGCATGAGCACTGAGGGGAATGGTAATAATAAGTTGACAAATCCTTTGTTTAACAGGAAGACAGAGAATAAATCGATGGTAAAGGTCAACTGCCAATTGGTAATGATACAGAGAACTTTATAAAATCTTATGTATTGCGTCAATCTAGTTATTAGCAATAAAGCAAACTTTTCTCTCAATCAAAGAATTTCTAACCATCTTTGAACTATGATAACAATTAATGATAGTAGTTCGCAAATATACTTCATTATTTGATTGTTCACTTAATAATTAATTATCACCTAATTAAATTAATGATAAAACTTTCATATCAAAACATTTTCCATCAGCTACCAGCAGCTAATAATGGTTGTGGGCAGTCTGCTTATATATGACTATTACTTGCACATTAGACTTGCTCCATAAGTGCCCACAACATATGATACATTGGGATACAATGGACTATGCACTCCTAAATTGGTGCCGTTCCACATGTTTGAACATTTTGTGGCTTGCGGTTGGACAGGATGAATGTATTATATATTCTAGCCATTGTAATCAGCCGCAATATTGTACCACGTGATATTCAAAGACAGTAGTATAAGATCTTCTCGTACCGGACACACCATAACCCATTGTTAGAAAAATTTGAACATCTTTGGAGCACAGTCTTTTATGATAAAAATTTAAATGTCAGCAAACAGCCAATTATTTAACGGATCTAATTCTCCTATCTTCTCAGGCCCGTCTCAATAGTAACATGTGTTCAATGTTTTTATAATTCAGTTCAAAGTTGCCACGACCCATAGTGGTATTTGGATAATTTGTTAGGTTTTATTTGTGTGTATACATGTTATCTACCTACTGGTTTATTATATTGAATAAATGTTGGAACTTACTTGGTAAAAATAATTATTTTCTGAAAAACTATCCAAAAAATCTTTTGCAACCATTGCTACAGTAGCTTGAGTTTTAACGGGACCATGATACTCAAATATTGTATGAGGAGCTAAACACTATAATGGCGTAATGTAAAATAAAATTTTATCTTTCGGCTATTAACAGAGACCGATTTACAAACTAAAGCAATAGTACAGCTAGCAAAATACACTTTTTGTTTCTGAAAATTACAATTTCGCTAGTAGTTTGCCCTTATTAGTAAAATACTTATTTTTGTGGCCTATCAATAAGTAAAAATAAAAGCCGTATTTTCCATGATAGTAATAAGTGAATTATAACAACACATTATTAACCAATTGAGAGTTTTTCTAGCCGCGTATTTCATTTGTTATTATTATGTTATTATTTTTATTTACTCTAATATTATCATTTGCTTGATTAATGTCATTAAATATAAAAGCCTACTCACCACAGGCCTGCTGCGGAAATTTGGTGAGTTTTTAGCCGATTTTGGGAAACTATGTTGCTTTCTGTTGTTGGTGTTTGAAAGGGAAGTTATGGTCTGACAAGTCTGTCTTCACAAGCTCGCCTGCTGGCTCAAAAATAATTTGGGCAGCACTTCAATAAGAAATTACCAAAAAGTAAACACTCTGGGCTGTCGATACCGACCTTTTTTATTCCAACAGTTGGCTTCCTGAGAAGCAGCAACAGCATGTTTCCAAAACTTGTGCTTACAAATGGCGGGGCGCGTCAAGCAAAATTCCTTGTGATCACCTGAGTCTCCTAATTAGCAAATCCTAGTTTACGAGGATGACAAAAGGTACTCATATAAGCTTTGACATTGCGGGTAACTTGTAACAGCCAGTGATAAATGTTGTGAGGCTCCACGATAGGGACTTCCAGAGTTTGCCGAAAAAAGTAAAGACGGCGCAGCCTGTAGTAAATTATTGTACTAACCGTGTGTTCTCATCAAACAGTTCAAAAGTGTAGAACAATTAATTATTACAGTGCACATCATCTCAACCTTCTCCGGCAAGAATGTGTTGCCGATCCTCAAAACACTAATACTGGGATGAGATGCTGAGATGAGGACTCTCCCTCACCCCCGTGAGTTAAGACTTGCTAGTTAGGAGACTCACGTGATCAGAAGAAATTTAGTGTGACGCCATTTGCAAGCAAAAATTTTGGAAACACATGCTGTCCCTGCTTCTCAGAGTCATCTGTTTGAAATATGAAAGATCAGCATCAACAGCCCAGAGCGTTTACTTTTCGATAATTTCTTGGTGGATTGCTGCCCAAATTATTTTTGAGCCAGCAGGTCAGCACGTGAAGACAGATTTGTCAGACCATGACTTACCTTCCAAGCACCAACAACAAAACAGAACATAAATTTCCTAAAAGCGGCCCAAAACCTATTACATTTTCCGCAAGAAGACTGATATTTACAGGTATCAGGATAACAGTTATCTGCTGATGATGATGCACAGATACAGATACACAGTATATAAGCGCATATGTTATGTTAGTCCGGATCTCCTAGACCCCATGGGGGAGAGGGAGGCGTCATGTTAGTAGTAAAAGTTGAAAAATAAATTAGACATTAAACCAAAACTAAAATACTAAAAGAATAAAGGTTCAATAGCTAATACCAGTAATACATTTTTTGGACTGGGCTCTCAACTCTTTGGAAGCACGACAAAAAAAGCCTTGGTTGATTGGTGTACGAAACTTGTAATGATGTTATAATTAGCAGTTACGCTTGATTGATCAACTCTCTATACAGGACTATTGCAAAAAACAATATAACTTTTAGGGCAGTGAGTTTTTTTAAACTTTTTTTTTCGGGTGGCGATCAAATGTAAGCCGTTTTTTCTTGCATCAACTTTACTTTGAAAGTTTTTTTGCAATATCTAAATTTGAAAATCATAATAAGAATACAACACTGATGCATGTTTTTTTGAGCAAACTGGAATTAAAAAAAAAACAGTGACTGGATGAGATTGTCCTAGAGTAGGCAGTGATTGATCGTAAACACTGAATAATTTGGCATATGCAATAATTCTTGTGTTTGTTTCACAAATAAAAAGCACAAGTTTACTGCAGAAAATTTGGTGGATTTTGGACCATTTTTCGGAATTTTATGTTGTGATTTGTTGTTGAAGTTTGGAAGCTAAGTTATAATTTGACACACTTGTCTTCACGCGCTGGCCTGCTGGCTCAAAAATAATTTCGGCAGCACCCCACCAAGAAATTACCGAAAATTAAATTATCTGGCCTGTCGATACTGACTTGTTTTATTCCAATCAGATGACTAACCAAGAAGCAGCAACACCATATTTTCATAATTTTTGCTTGCAACTGGCGCGTCACACAAAAATTTTTCTGATCACTTGAGTCTCCTAAACTAGCAATTCCTAACCCACGGGGCAACGGAAAGTCCTCATCCCAGGTTTGAAACTGCGGCACTCGTATTAACCCGTATTATACCCCATGTACATCTACCGATTAGCTCCCGATTTGCCTTACCGATTGAGGATTTCCTTGCATCCGTTTCCTGTGTGACGTAATGAAATAATCGGTAGCATTTTATTTGAGTCAAAAAATCGGTAGATATTTTGTGATTGGACCAATCATATCACCGTTCGTGGTTTTAATGTTTCCAACAAAACTGTTTCTCAAGTGCAATTATTTTTAGGTGAAGAATCGTTTTTTAGCGTCCCGTCTTTGTTGTTTTAAATCACTTTATGGCTAACTATAGAAAAAATGTAGCGAGTTTCACCGGTATTGCGAGAGAATGGCAATTGGAGAAAAAAATAGGGGAAACTCCTTGACGTCATCTCCAATCGGTAAGGACAAATCGGTAGGTAATCGGTAGATGTACATGTAGCATTAGTGTTGTGAGGTTCCATTACATTACTGCCGAAGAAAATAGAGACGATGCGGCAGGTAATAATTAATTGTTTTACCACTTTCCAACTACTGTTCGACGAGAGCGCTTGGTCAGTACAACAATGATAATCAGTAGCTAAAGGCTGCATCGTCTTTAATTATTTCGGCAAACTCTCAAAGCCCCTCTTGTGTATCCCATGGACCTAGTATACTAGGTCCATGGTGTATATTCACAAAAATTTTCACGGGCTGTTACGAGTGGTTACTCACAATGTTAATGATGATGAGACGAGAACCCTTTTTTTTGGGTAATATCTTGGCGGGGTGCTGCCGAAATTATATTTGAGCCAGCACGTGAAGACAAGTGTGTCAAATCATGACTTACCTTCCAAACACCAACAACAAAACACAACATAGAATTTCGAAAAATAGTCCAAAATTCACCAACTTTTCTGCAGTAGACCTGTGATAAAAAGAAACAGAAAGTATTGTAAGCATTTCGACCTTCACCGCCGGTTCTCCACCCTTGACATCGCACAAATCCAGAAACTGTTAGGTCGAATTGTTCACTCGCTCTCGGGAGATGTATGCAATTCATGGATGAAATATGTGTATTTCATCCATGATGCAATTGGTTTCGCTCTAGCAATCAGAGCGTAGTCTATCGTTATGGGCGCGGCTTGGTATATTTCTGTTTCCGTTTAACTCGGGCGTCTCCCGTTGTAAAATAATAATAATCTTGTAACATACATTCAACCTCTCTTTTCTCTCGGGTTAGGTATTTAAATATACATTTTGAGATGGTGAGTCAGTGCTTTGCTTCAGTGCTTTGCTGGTGCAATGTTGATTGTTATTATTATTGTTAATAATAACAAATAATTTTTATAATAATAATTATTATTATTATTATTTGTAAAAAAAATTGAAAGAAATAATAACTAATAAATAAATAATAATAATAATAAATAAAGAATAATTAGTATTAATAATATAATTGTTGCTAATTTAGTTGTTTTTGGTATTTATTATTGTTATTGTATTTCTATCTAGTGTTGATAATGGTAGTTACTCACAATTTATTATCTTTTTTGTGCGCAATCATCCTATTTTAAATGAATGAATGAATGTTATTATTATTATTATTTGTGTTGTTGTTGTACAATAAAACTAATAATAATAATATAATGATTGATAACAGTCAGCTAGTAGTAGTATTATTTATAATAATTATTATTATTTTTGTAATTGTTATTACTGTTTCTGTTGCAGTCACTCATTACTAATACTACTGTTGCTACTGCTACTGCTGTCGCTACTGTTACTACTGTCGCTAATGCTACTACTGTCACCACTGCTACTACTGTCGCTACTGCTGCTACTATCACTACCACTGGTCTACTGCAATATTTGGTGGGTATTGGACAATTTTTTGGAAATTTGTTTTATTGTTGGTGTTTGAAAGGTAAGTCATAATTTGACACATCTGTCTTACGTGCTGGCCTGCTGGCTCAAATATAATTTGGGCAGCACCCCACCAAGAACTTACCAAAAAGTAAATCTTCTGGGCTGTCGATACTGACCTTTTTTATTCCAAGCAGACGACGACCTGAGAAACAGCAACAGTATGTTTCCAAAATTTATGCTTGCAATTGGCCCGTCACGCAAAATTTATTGTGATAAACTGGGTCTCCTAACTAGCAAGTCCTAGTTTACGGGGGCGACAAAGGGCACACATCTTACTTTAACATTGTGGGTAACTCGTAGCAGCCCGCGGTAAATGTTGTGAGGATACACAAGTGGGGCTTCGAGAGTTTGCCGAAAAAAAGTAAAGACTACTGATTGTACTGCGAGCGCTCTCGTTGAACAGTTGGAAAGCTGTAAAATAATTAATTATTACCCGGCGCATCATCTCTATTTTCTTCGGCAGTAATGTGTTGTGGATCTTCAAAACACTAATACCGGTTAATACGAGGGCCCGCAGTTTCAAAACTGAAATGAGGACTCTTCGTCGCTAGGATTTGCTAGTTTAGGAGACTCAGTTGATAACAAGAAATTTTGCATGACGGGCCATTTGCAAACATAAATTTTGGAAACATGTTGTCGCTGCTTCTCAGGTAGTTTTCTGATTGGGATAAAAAAAGGTAAGTAACGACAGCCCAGAAAGTTTACTTTTTGGTAATTTCTTGGTGGGGTGCTGCCCAAATTATTTTTGAGCCGGCAGGCCAGCACGTGAAGACATACTGTGTCAAATCATGACTTACCTTCCAAACACCAACAACAAAACGCAACATAAAATTCCAAAACATGGTCTAGAACCCACCAAATTTTCTGCAGTAGACCTGTGGTCACTACTGCTACTGCTAAGGCTGCTGCTTCTATTACTACTTCTGCTACTACTACTATTGCTGCCACTATTATTACTACTATTATTATTTTTACTATTAATATTAATTTCCTCTGTAAAACAAAATCCTGGAGAGTTCTCTGAGTATATTGTGATTGTATATATATGGAAATGGAGCACCGACTGTTATTGGTAACAATATAATAATGTGTTAGAAATTTTTTTATCCTAGGCTTTGTCATAATATGTGCCACCCACAGGCATTGAAGCCTTAGTTTGTGTGAAGTACTCATTTCAGTTATCTATTGTGTTAAACTATCAGATGCATGATTTGATTAATGATTCGCAAATATTTGGGATATCAGAGGAATCTGATGTGATTCAAATTATAAATTTTACGAAGGTGCTAAGCCTTGATTTGATTCAAACCAATCCCATTCTGATTTGATTCGAATCGCCAACTTTGCGATCCATCGACAGCTCTGCCAATTAGCGAAACAATTGGCTATTTTAAAGAAAATCGTAATGGGTAAAGTAAAAATCTACTATATTTTTTAATGATCATCAATCGACTGAAATTAAAGAAAAGTACGATAAATAAATAGATAGCAATTATCCTCACTATTGTTTTATTCATTGCTTTTTTTTTGTTCTGACCATTTTTGTATTTATTGTCAATTTATATTTTAGTTTATTAGAAATGATATTTTATCATTATCAGTTACTTCACAAACATTTATTTTGGCAGGATGTAGCAGTCATTGATGACGAAAAATAAAACTAGCACCGGTTGATTGTCAATTGGCCAATAGTCTAATTAATTACCATCTGGTTGGCTTTATTGAAAACACTAATGAATGGTTTGGCTTTCTACACGGCGCATTGGCGTGTTAATATGCTTATACCTTGCCGTCACATTAGGATAATTGACTTTCAGCACGTCAATATCGAATTATGCTGTGTAATGCAGCACGCCCCAAACGCGGTAATGGTACGGCTTGTATAAATTGTGCATTACTGTAGCTATATTGAAGTGAAATCAGTTATGCGTAATCACTCGCGTGATGTAATGCCCCAATGCTATTTTCATTATAATATTTAAAACAACAACTAGCGTTTATATTTAGAAAAGACTACTATTAATTTAATTTTTATACCTTCATATGTAAATGATCTATAATAAATAGTGCACCAACAGGTTGGCAAGATTATAGGGCAGCAAAATATCGTGAGCTAATACCATAAAGACCATTGCGCACTGGCAGATTACCGGTTTGCAGTACAATTTAAAAATATTTTTTTCAAGTCCATAATTACATACGCAGTGGAATGATTGGCTAAGCCCGGCCAAACTAGTGTCTGCTATTCATTTCTCTTCAAATTTTATTCCCAACAGACTGTGGCCCCAAGTTATTAAACATTTAGTAACCCAAAAATGCTCAAAAAATCAAAACAACCCCTCGGACAAATTTTTATATCAATGCTTTGTCTTTATAAATTCTACACTCGCATGAGTTTTGTTATCAATCATTTTTATAGTTAAATAGAGTTATTATTGTGGCTTTGATTGTTATTGTGAGATGCACTAACAGTTACGCAAATTTTATTATCAAGCCTTTAGCATGCGATTAGTTTAGGTTGAGAGATTTTGTAGATTGGTCTGCAAGTTATGTTGTAGCAGTTGACTTGAATTGATGCAGTACATGAAAAGTTTGATGAAGCTTGATAAGTGAATTAATGTGCAAAAGTTGAATCATTTGTAAATGGTTTATATGGTGGCTCATACTTTCACTTTCAAAGGCGTATGGCCATTTTTGAGAAAGCCTGGATGGTTCGCAAATTGCCTTTCAACTTAAAAAGAATTGGTTAGTTGTGAAAATCCTAAATAACTATCTCAAAACGGGATTAATATTTACGATAAATAAATTTTGTCCTTGGCAGTTGCGAAAGCTTATACAATAAAATTGTATTTCCTGTCTGGCAGCTGTCAAATTTTACAAGCCATGTAGTTGTTTATCAAACAATCTAGACATAATTGAGATGATTCAAGTGGTTTGGAAAAGTACAAATCATATGAATTTTTTAGATATTGTATGAATTATTCACAAGTTGTATCATTTATTTTGAAATGGTTTGAATTGTTTTATTATTATCTGTTTGAAAGGTTTGCAAAGCACATGGCCTCCAACCCAAAACATTCGTCCTCATTTTATTTAAAACTCCTACCTGAAATATGTATTGCAGACGTAGCGGTCAATACACAGGAAATAAATCATTTGATAACATAGGCGAGTGTTGGATGTATTAGGCATTTCGGATCGAGAAAGTCCATGTCAAAGCGGGAAAAATTGTCGTTTTTCGGCGAGTTCAAACCTGTTTTTTTGGCACTCTATGCTGAACGGTGCTTTCACTGTTCAAGAGGTTGTCCACCCCACGACGTTCTTGATCCGAACGCGTACAGTTCAACTATAATAAATAAGCCCTTTGATGTTAACTACAATGACACGACACGAGTGATGAGGCCTCAAGTTTCATTTCAAGCATGATAATAATAAATGAATAATAAATTTTTATGCATGTTGAAATTATTTTTGGATGGCGAGTTATTGTAAAATGATGAAGCATGATATTCATTATTAGTGTTACTGTTATTTAAATTATATTATTATTAATATAATTATAAGTTGTTATTATTCCTGTTTTAGTTAATTATTCTATTCTTTTGTTAGTAAAAACAGCAACTACTTTTTGTAGCCAAAAGCAACAATTGTTATGACAAATAGTAAATAGTAATATCTGTAGTAGTTGTAATAATTACTAAAAAGATTTTTTCTTCTTGGTTTATCGTTAATAAATAACCAAGAAGTTGTCACTAAGATGCATTCTTTACCATTCACTGTAGCACTAAAAAAAGAAGATAACTCCGCATAAAGTAAGCTGATGATAGAAATTTTGCCAAGAACGATCATCCAAATTGATTTCGGAAGCGCTTTCCTGTACCAATTTTTCCAAGGCATGAATGTTCTCGATCGAAAGATGCCTATTACCAACAATTCATTTTTAAAAATGTTAATAGTTTTTATCAACCATTTGTAATAACATCCTAATTGATGCAAACGGTATCATATTTTTTTTCATGAACAGTTGTGTGTATAGTAAGAAAAAATTGTCGTAAGCGGCCTAAAGGTATATTGTCACTAGATCGGACCGTCAAATCAGTTTTGATTTTCAAGGCCTGCGAACTGTTTCGCAAAACATTCAGAGGGCTTGCAAAATCTCCGATCTGGCATTTTCAAAAGAGTTCAGATATTTAAAACGCAAAATGATCGGCGCCACCATAGGCTCATGTAATTTGTTTACCATTTTCTCTTTTATATTCCGTAATAACTTACTGTTGAATAATTATTATTTATATCTAACTCGTTAACTTATAATTTAAACTACTTTCATTAACTTGTTTTATACTAACATTGTTATGGAAAAAACGGTGATGCATTTAAAATTCTGTAATTTTTTATTATTTTTTGGGAACATCATTTTTATGTAATCGGCTAAAGTTGTTTGTAGTTTTCATTTTAATTACTACTTAAATAGAGCGATTACTGTTACTAATTGACAACAACTAAAATTGACTTCTTTTGATTTGAATGGCTTCATTGGTGTACTTAGTAAAATCTAGACGATGGCAGTGAGACGTTAATGTATGGCGATGTCTTACAAGAAATTTGTTTCTAGCTGAAATCAACTCTCACTGCTGCGTCTTTCACCAACTGCTTGTATATATAAGAAAAAAAATGCTTGGCGCTCCAACAAATCAGTTTTTCTCCCAATTTGGCTATCACACAATTTTCATCTTGCCCTCGCTGTACCATTTGTTACAAAGTTTGCTTTTGTTGTAGGCTCAGCACTTCAAGGCTGATGATCTCGAAGGTAGGCCACTGGCGATTGTTGTAAAAATAACTGGTGGATGGCGTTCCAGGCAGTTTTCCATTTTATCCTTGCCGAGAGGCGTCTTCGTATTAGTTTGAAATATGAAATCGTTCACATTTGTATGGACGTCTGCTCCTATTTTTGTTGCATATTCATAAAGCATTTTGCTCAGCTCAAAAATTTCTCCTCTCACTGATATCTTAATATCAAATGTGAATTAGTTTTTATCTGTTCATGTGAATTATATACTGGCATATGGCTAGTGTTTTTTACAACTCTGAAATTTTTGTTTGAAAAGTGTAGGTGTTGTAACTTCAACAATGCTATATGTGAGTCACATAAACTAGACCATCACACGCCATCCATTGTCTTTGGACATCCTGCTGATAAATATCATAAAGATTTCCACGGCCAGTCAGAGTTTAAAAAAAATACTTGGCAGCATCATTCTGTTGTTGTTGCTGACATGAACATTTAGTTTTGTTTTGTTAACCAATCCTATTACATCAATCAGTAATTACATCAATCTTGTTCATTCTGTCCATAAATACAGCGGATTGTTCAACTGACTGCTTTGATCTCTAAATGTAGAGTTTAAGGAATGCTTTGAGCTCAACAATAGCACTCACCATATCATGAATGAGAAGACGTTGAGGTTCACAATGAGATCTCTAGGATTTAGTCCCACAGTTGAGGAATCAGTTCAATACTGGAACAAATACAAGACAGGTTAGTGTCTAGGTATAACTGGTTGTTTTGTACCTGCAACAACCTTTTCTTGTTGATTTATCTTTCAGTCGCGTCTAAATGCTTTTGAAACAGTTTCCTTTCTGTTTTACTACAGTAAAAAGTATGTCAAGTTTATAGCTATTGCAAGTGGGCCGTATGCGTTGCGTGAGAATTAACCAATCTCTCCGGTTGATAGAATGCCAACGGTTTATTTGCGGTTTTGGCTCTGAGTAGGTTGACACATTATTTTAATAAGTCAGGAGCTAAGGCTCTCAGAACAAAAGTTCAAAGTTCATTAGATACAGAACACTAGAGCGCTCAAAACTCACCTTCAACTGTCCTTTAAAAAGCAGCATGGTTCCGGTAGGTATTATTTGAAATGATCTCTCAAAATCGCAAATTTCCCAGCACTCAGAAACTTTTCACAATGCTTTGAGCCAACAAAGTTCTTTGCAATTTCACCATAAATCCGTTGGTGTATTTTTTATTTGTGTTTCATTATTTGATATAATATTTTGGAGTTTTTTGAAAAAGAATTTTTGCTGTAATTTTTCTTTTGACAAAATATAGGCCGAAAAACGTACACCACGTGACCATAAAACAATACGGGCGGTTTGGGCGCCCAGTGTTCTGCGTTTGGTGAATGTTTAATGCATGAGGCTATAATAAAACATCAAATAATTATTACTTACTATTTATAATATTTAGTATATTTTCAACGCATAATAACAACAATTGATAAAAATAACGAACAGTTTGGTTCTTGGTCGGTGTATAAAAATCCTATAACATAAATTAATTGTGGCAAATATGATTAACAAATATCATGTTGACACACTTTTCTCAATCATCAAAACTACAACACTAATAATAATAATAATAATAATTTTATTATTATTATTAAATTATATATGATAATAACAACAGTTCCAGTAGAAACAATATATATTTAGCACTATAAAAAATGTCTTCATCTGTGATGGTTCTCTTCTTTTTCTTGTGGTCTCTGTAACATAATAAAGAAGTGTAATGATGAATAATATTATTGTGACAGATCTTTTAAAGTATTATTATTATTGCTACACAACAGCTAAACTAGGCCCGTAGGTTTTTTTTATATAGCTATACGCTCGACTGATCCGCCTGCCGTGATTACTTAAGTGTTTGCGTGGAGTTATAAAAAAGCTTGGTGCTGTAAGGTCTTTTTGAAATTAATTTTTATATGGTTTAAAATAATGCTACACTAAAAATTTTGGTAGCATTCTGGTGACAAGACACCATGGTACACTCTGGTGCTATTTTCAGAAGCTTAAAAAAATTTTCAAAAGTTTTTTGCACCAGCTAAAGTTTGTATTGCTAAGCTAGCTTTTGTTTTATATCTTGCGTGACTGACATAACCTCGGTCGATTTTAAATTTTTTGATGAGTTCTGACTATGGCGTATACACAATGCTGTCATTGGTTGTAGAGAATGGTATAGCTTTCGACATATTTCTCAACATCCTCTATGCCCACACTCGGTCTGAAGACTGTGAGAATGAGATCATGGCTGCCTTCGCTGCACAAGATAGAAAAAAGAATGGTTTGATATCAGCAAAGGACTTCAAGGCCATCATGTGTAACTCGGGGGAGAAGGTCAACCCTAAACTGAGTATGTTAGCCATTGTACATGCAGTTTTGTCTACCTTTGGCAGTAGAACTTTGACTAGTAAAAGCGATGATTTTGTCAGTTCATAAACCTTTTGAAATGACAATGTTTTATAGCTTATAAAAAGAAAGACTAGTGGTATTTTAATATTATTCAGTAGTTGTTCTCTCTTTTTGTGGTAAGACAACTCCTAATTTCCATTCAACTATTTTACACTGGAGTTTGCATACACCTAGTGCTTACAATGTTTGATAGTGTTATATATTCAGGTTGCGTTCACTGTAGTGATCAAAGCTCTCATTTTCTTGTTGTGTTGGAACAAACCAGCACTTGCTCGCAGAATGCTCTTTTGTTTGTTCCGTTGTCTAAAATTCATTTCTGAATAAATAATTTTTTTCCACGAAATATTTTTTGTGGGGCCAAATCTACTGACATGCATGCATTTTTGGCTGCTGGATAGTTTCTGATTCTCCTACTAGTTAAAAAATTCTCATAGCCTTTGCTCCTGTTATACAGTTGATGCTGTGCTGAGAGAATCTGGTCAAACCGGGGCTCAAATACGATACGCTGCCGTTGTGAAGACGCTGCTCAGCCCTCCTGCTGACTACTGATTGGTAGCTCGCTGCTACCAGGTATTGACAATCTCTCCCACCAACCTGTGATACCACCCGCACTGCCTCATCGCCATCATCTATCGGTGTATCGACAGCGCTGACTGATCAATTTGTAACTTTTTACTCTTTGTATCTATTTATAGCTACACTTTCCTCTACGTAAATGTCAGCATCTAAATATATATAGTATAAGTATATACGCTAGGTGTCTATGTCTGGCTGGCTCGATAAAGTAACTTTTAAACAATTGATAATGTAGCTTATTTCTGTCCAGGACTAATGGCTGGCTGATAACTAACATTGTCGGATGCATAATGCTCTTTCTTTGTATGTTTTGTTACTGGTTTGTTATAATTCATTGCATGTGCGATGCTTTAGAAGGCTCCACTAATCGCATTCTAAATATCTGTAATGTACTGAAGTTCTACTACCCGTGTCATTTCCTGTTATTTTGCGATCATAAGGCATCATTGTTATAGAGCTATCACATTCCAATATTTATTTCTAGCTGAATAAACTTCATTAGTTTTATGTTTTGTTGGCATGTTGCACCTACTAACAGAAAATTTCTAGTTCTACAAACTTCCTGCAAACTCAGTGTGTCAGATACAAAAGTGTTCTGCTAAAAGTTTGGTAACTCAATTGAATGGAAATAATTGACCACTCAATATACCCGGTAGATTGTCGTAAGGGGTGTAGAGCGTTTAAGCTTTCTGTTAGTAGAATGCTTCACGAGATGATTCAAACAAGTGAAACATTTTATTGTTTGAAAATATTTGCTTCAAAGTGTAAGGAAATTTTTTTCCAGTGTGTTGTTAGTATTTTAAAAAACATTTTTGCTATGTTCAGGAGTAATTTCAATTTAATTTGTACCATTAGGAAGATTCAAATTTTCAGTTCTAATCATCTGATAAATGACAACTACAAAACGGAAATCCTAGTTTTCGCAGAAATTGTTGTCAACAATTAATTTGTTGCCAGTAATATTTGGCCAACTGCAATGGTCAATAGCCTGAGATACTTCACTATTATGTAATATAGCTGTTGTTATAGGTCATCTCTCGTGGCTCATCATGTCAGTTTCTATGGTGACAGACAAACAACTAATAATCATAATGGCAGATTTGAGACAGATTGATTCCTTTGTCTGGGTGGTTACTAATACCATAATGTCAAAGGCTCAACACAAGCCAGTCTAGTGGTTAGACTTGGCTCTCTCTTGGATGTACCTAGATTATACCTAGTGGACATCTACTGATTAGCTACTGGTTTGCCTCTACTTATGTCGAGAAACAATTTTATTGGAAACATTGAAACTGCGAGGAGTGATATGAATTGTTAGTCACAGATGGCTTACCAGTTTTTTTATCATGATCAAAATATACCAATAGCCTCAAATAAAATACTTCCAATTGTTTTGACACATTGCAACGGAAATAAAAAAAATTATAATTTTTAGATGTATACGAGGTATAGGTTATAAAAACAGGAAACAAGATTTCAACAATTGATCTGATATGTAGCTATACCCAGGGAGAATACAGAGAGGTATTTTCTTCGTCAATAAAAATACACCCACGCAGAAATATTACGTCTGTTAGAACACATTAGATGTATTAATGAACGAATTTTAGATTGTATACCGCGCATTTCATTGTATGTAACATTTACAGGCTGATCAGCATCTATAGCAGGTGCTATCGATTGTGTGGCAGCGGCAATAGAAGACACGAGCCGGCAGGTGATATGAAACAGATTATGGCATTCCAAAACAGATGGCGTAAGACAATGATCGGCAGCATTTGATTGCTGACTTCGGTGAGGTAATGTGTGGGTGGCTAAGATAGCTCAAATGCATTGGGAGGCGATCCGACTAACTGAAGTTTTTGGCATTCCAAAACTGTTTACTTCTGTAATGAACTTTCTTTGCTTGAGTGATAGTTGGAAGTTTCACGCGATTCTTAAGGTGACGGCCATTGTAACAAGTGTATTACTACAAACACTTTGGATGGAGAAAAACTCATCAGGTTACATATGCCTCAATAGAGTTTTTATATGACTTTTTGTGGGTAGTCAATTATTTTCAGGAAGCTTAGAGCGTTAGCGCCATAGAGTTATGCGCCGGTTTTCTTTCTGGCTAATATGAAAGTATCCACTGTTTGACAAATAACAAAATAAAACCACCGAACTAAAAAACAATAACCCTCACCACCCCTTCCGATATTGTTGTTTATATGAATTTGTTAGCATTTGCTCAACTCCTAAAAGTGTTGAGATATTTTTCAATTCATTCTGATCGCATATTTTAATCTTTCTTACTAACAAATTTTTGCTCACACAAACGAATAAAAACTGACATTGTGTAACAACGTCTATTCAAAATCTGAATATCTCACAAGTAATTGAAGGAGAGTTTCGCAAGCCATGACAAACATCATATGATATTTTGGCTTGCTGTCGTTTCATTGACCAAGGAGACTCATTTTTAAATATGATTTACAAAAGATTTATGCTTGTCAATTGTCACTTTGCCAGACAAAACCAAAATGCTATAATTTTTATTTGCTATCTTGTTGAGGTTGCAATTGAAGTTCTACCAAGATAATTTTGATGCGAACGCTTTTGTAGAGTATATGATTGAAACAAAGACTATCGTGTTATTTGGTCATTTTTTGCAGAAAAGTGCTTTATTGTTGATCAAGAAAATTGTTGGTGAAGAATTATATGCATGTTACGTTGATTTTTGAAATCAAACAAAACCTTTTTAGGTGCCTTTTCTATTGTTAGTAATTACAATGTAGTTGCGTGTGAGAAGATTGTAAACTGTTAAAGTAACAATGCGCTCAAAGTTAACTAATAAATGTAAAAAGATGATAATAGTTTTTCTCCAATGACCACAAACTCAGCACAAAAAAAATTGATTTTTGTCTGCAAAAAATGAAAACTTCTAATTACTGATTGGTTCAGACTGATATGTTTTTCTGTAATAACTTTTAAAGGTCAACTATTTACGGAATGCACAGCAGCCCATCTGTTTACTTTTTATTCTTTCAAAGCTTCTTTCACGTTTGTTTACTTTTTAGTCTTTCGAAGCCTCTTCCACGTTTGTTTACACTGAAAATAATGAAGGATTATGCATTGAAACAAGCTGTAAGCTAAAATGACAGAATTGTGACTAATGGCAGCTCTCAGCTATTGATATGTAAATTAATTGCGCTAGTCATCGCTTCAGATAGATCCTCATCCTGTCTTGAGTCAGCGTATACCTGGTTGACCTCATCGGGAATAACTGAACAGCTGCGGAAGGAAATATACATTGTGAACAATCACCTATATTCAATGTTATATTCTTCTAGAACTAATTATGGTACATAAATAGCCCAGTAGGATAGTCAGTTACATAACACACCTGTGTGCGCTATTCAGGTCAGTATAAGTATATGTAATAGTTAATTAATTAGGCATTAGGATGTCGGTCAGAGATGAATAACTTGCAGGCTATATGAGGGCTGTAACAGTTCGCTAAATGTTAAACACCAGTTGGAAGTGAAGCAGGCTGAATGCTACAAGCTGTATGAAATCTTAAAGATAGATGGGTCAAGACATCACTAAACCAGGAGAAGAATCTTCTACAGGAAAGTTAGGTGAGTGGAAGAGAAAGCAAAATGTAAATTGAAATAAAAAGCCTTAAGAAAAGCAACGATAGACAATTGGATTTATGAGTGGATGGTGCAAACGAATGAAATTTTATAAACTGGTTTCACCAAAAAAAACATTGAAGAGTGATAATTAGATTTGATATACTTTAACTGATCTGTGGTATAAACGACACACCTTTCAATAATAAGACGCCCTAAATAAGCTCAACACATGGTGACATGTGGGCTATTAATTCCATTGCAGAATACCATCAAACTGAACACAAATAAAGCAATGAGCCCGGTTTTCTAACTGTGATTTGTGTTTAGTATGAGATAGATTTCCAATCAAGTTACCAGCGCAACAAATTTTTTGATCTGGTAAAAACATGGAATTTTCTTAGCTTCCTTAAAAATTGTGTGAAATTTTTCGTTATTGGCCACCTGTTTCTTATACATGTGTTTTATTGTTTGAGTAATGATTAATTTTGATTATCTGCACAGAATACCGATAAAATTAATTATTTTCAAGTTACCTACGGAAGAAAGTACCGAATTTCTTTTTGTACAACAAATATTTGCCAATTTGTGTTTTGAGTGAATTGAAAATCAATAAAAATTGAACCTGAGCTGAACTATTAAGATTAGGGCAGAAATAACTGAAGGTTCGAATCTATTTTGATGTTGAATGAAAAAGACTAAGATTCTAACAAACTTTTCTGAAAATAATCTGTATTAAAATGGTCACTGGCTATATTTCACGTAAGATTATCGAACCTAAATTTAAACCAAACTTACAGACTGTCCAGTTTCTAAGCATCGATGATACCTATAAAAGTTCTTCTCATAAATCCGTTTTGTTCATTACATATGGAGGTTGAAAAGCAAAGAAGTTTTTTGACTGACCTTTTTGTTAACGGGTCCAAACAATCTCATTATTTTGTAGGAATAAATGTCGTAGTATCTGAAGATTCATGGGACCCATGCAAAAGTTTCAAGCTTGAGTTTCCAGGAAAAGATGACAGTTATGGAAAACCACCTGAAGGTTCACTGACAGAAGCACGAGCTAAAAAAGCCTGTCAACATATCAATAAAGAGTTGTCTGCTCTCTTGTGTATTATCAGAGAGATAGGAACACGAGCAGATAACTCCAACAACATCACTGTTACTTTTGGAAAGCTATTTCGCTACTACATACCCATATCTGATAAGATTGTGGGGCTTCTTCTGAGAGCCCGCAGATGGCGCCTAGTTGACTTTACAGGAGAAATGTTGTACCAAGGACAGGATGATGACAAAGTAATTACATTATTAGTCTCTGAAGACAGCATACCATATACCAGGAAGTATGACTACACACTAGACAGTCCAACTCAGAAATCAAAACTTTCCCACGATATTGACGACACCGCAAATAATGAAATGACTAAACTGACAGGCATGGCAAGTGCCGAACCACTTGAAATGTTGCCTAGCAACGAATCTGACTGTTTACTTCAAACAAGATAACTTAAATTGTCAAATGAAAATGTAAAGTTAGAGTGACAAAGATTGTTCAAAAAGCCACAGATAACTGTTTGTATTGTTTATTACTGGCAGCTCATTGCCTCTGCTTATTTTCTAGTGCATTTATATTGGTGACCATTTTGATACATTATAGAAAAAACTGAATGCTTTTCCGGTGATACATTTTTTGTTACAAATAACAATAAACGATCTGTAATAAAATATTTCTTCTTCATGCCTAACAGTTTTGTTCACACGTAAATCTTATCATACTTTTGTAGCTAAAATCAAACTGGACAACGTATCAAACTTTGATTATCCAGCCATATTAATTTTCGTTGTTAGTATCATTTCTTATTGTCACTTGTTATACGCTTTTAGTCTAAGTTCGTGCAAAGAACACTGCTAATTTTCAAGATTTCTAAAAACTGGATGCATGCGAATCTGGCCAAGCATGTAGCCATGCAAAAAAATAAATTCTGTCGATTTCTCACTGTAATGTATTCAATGAGTTCGCTGCCATTCATCAGAGCTGGATGTGGATAGGAAGACTATATTGTGATACCCATTTCCATTGGATCCTTTTTTCTTCAATTTGTCTATCACATCCTGAAAACACTTTTCAGCGTCTTTGACCAATCTGTCTGGTATGTGAGGCATTTTTGCCTCTTTCTTTCCACTTTTTTCTAACACCCATCTGATGTAACTAGCTAGAGATTCTTTACCTTTGAATCAGGTTGGGAAGTAATCTAGTTACAACCTCAATGTAAGGGAACACAGCGCACTTAATGAAATTTGCTAAATTACTTTTCTTGTGGCTGAGATCAAGCTAATCTTTTAATGTTGGTCTCATTTTCTCAGCCCGAGCAGCCACTTCTCCCAAATATAATTTTTCCATTGTTGCTAGTTTGATATTGTAGCATGTGCTATTTTCTCTTTCACTATTCTGAAGCTCTGTCAAATAAACGACAACGCAAGGCAATTGGTACTTGGAAAGATTGAGACTCTCAACTATTCTGGCTGAGCAAACTACTCTCTGAATTGGTCTCACAGTGCCTTCACCGCAGTAGCAGAGAAAAAAGCAATCACCAAACACCTACCACTTCCATAACAACAGGCACAGTGAGACTTTTTAACAAACGGAAAGTTTTTATCGTCTGCGACCCGCTCGATTTCCATTGCCAAAGAGATTTCAAAATTTTGGCAGCTTTTTCCATATTAGTTGCCAATTCATCAGTCACAGGTTCTTCATGCATTTGTTTCACATTTATAATCAACTTGGGAAGAGCTTGTTTTTTGCTTGACAGGTCTTTAGGAGCATCCTCTTTCTCTTTGCCTGCGCTTTTGCCACTTTGATCTTTGCACCTTTCGAGTTTACAATAGCGATTTCAGAAATTGTCTCAATGCTGACCTGAAAGTAGAAAGAAAATATGATCTAGCTACCTTTCCAATAATAATGAATTTATCAACATCCAAAGACTTAGTAAACTTAAAAGGAACTCTCGTAAACTCTAGGGGGACAGTCTTTCTCCAGCTCAACCAATTGTGTGCTTCAACTAGTGTGATATAATTATTTATTAATATTTACCTTACTGCTTAAGAGTCCTAGCAGTTCCAGTCGATACTTGTCCTTCAGATCCTGATGCTTAACTTGAAAGTAGGAAAAAGGGATTGATAGTAATAAAAACAAAATACACTCAAAATGAGACCAAAGTTCCTAGATGCTAGGAGAAACCCTAAAGTACGATTGGTAATAATAAATAGATTCCAGTTATCTCTCACAAAAAATTGAATCTATCAGCTGCCAAAGACTTCACAGTCTTGGAAAGAACTCTCTAAGATTCTAGGAGAACCGTCTTTTTCCAACGCAGCTAATTAAAGCCCTTGTACATAAATAATTTGATAGTCACAGATCTCAATAAATTTCCTTTTAGAATGGTTTTCTTATGTATTTCCGCTGAAAAATTGTTTTATTTATGAGTGATTGGCATTGTGTGTGAAGTTACCTCCTATTATATGGACACCAATTAGGTATATTGTGCGCACTGAGCATTCATTTTGATTGGACAAGTAAAATGCGTCAGTGATTTGATTAGCTAGGCATACAGTAAATACCCAAATCATACCCAGAGTCAACATTTGAACGCAGGTTGTTAAGCTATGTTTGTGGTGTCGTTACTAAATATACATATTTTTGAGCTTTAAAGGGTGGCTTTCACACCTTTCTAAAAAAATAACTAGATAGCTGTGTTCAGCATACCCTTTTTGACTATGCTATGAATTTTTAAGGTTGTAGACCTACTGGAGCCTTCACAATAGACTGGCAAGTAACATCATCTCTAGCTGCCACTTGAAAAACAATCTTTTGGAAACCCTACGAAACGTGACGCCACGCCGCTGGTGTGCATTTGTTATTGTCACGTGAGCGAGCTATATGTTTAATGTAATGGCCACCAGTGCAATGCGTAAACACTCACTAATATAAGTCAATTTAAAAGAGATTATAGCCAGTTTTAAACACTTAATTGATCAAATCATCCCATGGGGCCTATTCTGCAAGACCGCAATTTGACGCTATTATGTTGAACTGTAGTGTACTCAGCCTGAATTGGCACAATTTAGCTAACTGGTACTTTCAAATTGATGTATGGCAATTCTGATAACTAGTTATGCCAGCAAATTCTAAGCTGTTTACTGCACTCTCTTCATTGAATGCTAGTGCAGAAATGGCAAAGTGATACACCTGTGATGTCACAGCTATGACATCATACACAAAGTATTGAAACCATTTTTGAACAGCTGTATCTTGAGAATGGCTGCTTTTTCAGACACAGAATTCTGCATGTACAATCATTACCTTTAACTCTATGGATGGTGTGAAAATCAGACAAATCCAAGATTTCATCAATATTCATGCACAAGGGTGTTATGTGCGTCAACTCGTGTAAAATAATTATTTACTAAGTCTTACTTATTGCTGGAGAGACCTAACATTTCCAGGAGATATTATTCCTTCAAATCCCAATGCTACTTAAAAGAAGAAAGACGCCTTTAATAGTAATAAGAATAACTCAAAAAAGCTTTACCGTTCAATCTAAATACACTAAAGGTAAGAAAAAAATTGTTAGATTTTACGAGAAACTTCTTTCTCCAGCGTGTGATACCTAAGTAGAATTGATAATAATAAACAGAGTCTAGTTGCCTCTCTGATAAAATTGTTCTTATCAACAACAAAGCCCTTGCAGTCTCCGGGCAAACTTTGTTGTATGTTGAGCTTTTGGTGAGTAGTTATCGGTTATTTAACTCTTGATTAGGGAGTTGCCTTCTCAACACCCGCTTGTTTTACACCATACATACAGCTGTTCAATATAACTATTATTTGATACCATTGTCATATATACATTAACAAGGCTGTGGTTTTGTTTAAGCAGGAAAAAAAGTTGGTTTGTGCCAACTTTTCTGAATGAAATGTAAAATTCATTAATCTTCAACTGATATAACTAAGCAAAACAACAATTAGTTCTGACCCTTGACGTGGTTTAACATATTTCCAAAAACTATGGACAATTTAGAAAAGAAGTGGTTAAAAAATATTGCTGTGTTCATTTTTCAGGTCATGTTATGAAAATACCGCATGAGGGAAAACAACATTATGCTAGTATTTTAGTACCAAGTTATCAACCCATAACAGCTATAGAACTGCATGTATTTGATAGCAGTCAAGTGACTTAGCAATACACCGTGTCTGTTTGGTGAAACGATTATTCAGACTTGAAAATTCTGGGAAATTTTTTTTTGATGAAGTTGTTACAAAATGTGGTTGGTGGAATATGGCGAATGTACACGCTACCTTAGAAATGTGCACATTATTTAAAAGTAACTACTAAGACATCTCCTTTGTATAATACCTAAATACATCTAGCTTGTAAACAATAAATTCTTCCTCCCTGAGCTTGATGATGCTACTTGGCTTTCAACTTGTGCGCTAGTCATATTAATGCAATAATAGGTCTAGCAAGCTTGCAGTTTACTGTCTGATGTAACACAAATCACCTCACACCAGTGCTGTGCCAGGATGTCTTCTATGAAGAAAAGATGTCTTATTATTTTCGTTTTAGTCTGTCTGGTGTTTTTAGTGATTGCAGGTGAGTTCTATTAAGATTGTTTTAAAAATTTATGGTTTGCTCATAATTGTGACTGAATCAAGTGAGCAGACAGTTTTGTATACAGTGTATTTTAGCATTCGCCCTGACATTTTATGTAATACACCAGAGATTGGTCGTTTTTTTAAGATATTTGAAGCAATGTTCTGGTAGATTCTATGATATGATATTGCTCATTTGAGTTGCAACTTGTTCATAATAATAAAACCTTAGAGTGCATGTTACTATACAGTTTTACGACTCTGTACTTGTATACACAAATTTCTGTCAAAACGTCTCTTAAAAACATTGCCAACTCGTACACATGCCTTTCATTTGCTAAATATGGTGGCGGCAGTAAATTTATTGAGCACAGTGCACACTTTATAATTCATATTAAGTGGAAAGGAATTTTCTGAAACAACAGCGCTAAAGTGACTGTGTTTCATGGCCCGAGTTTATTCAAACAACCAGTTTAGCAAGTTTTATTAATACTACATTTAATGACCATATTTTGGGAAAAGCTAAACAAAATTTTTCAAGCTGGCCAAAGTTTTGAATTGTAGCTGGGTGCTTATTTTGTTGCATTCTGATACAAATTGTACAGAATACACCAGAATTTAAAAGTTTTCGCATTTACTATCATTTGAATTGCTTTGGTTTTTACCTCCCCATAAACAATAAACCTAGCTCAAAAAAATGCAAAGTATTTTTACACATTTTAAAAAATACAACAGTTGTTGAAACCTGCTTGTTAAATGGACTAAAACTTGTAATATTGTAATTGAACCAAAACTAGAGATATACAAATGCCTTTAAGTTCTGTAAATACTGTAAGGAATGTTAGCTTCAAAAACCAGATTAGTTAAACTGAGCCCAATAAATCGGTTGTTCACTAAAAAAGTTTCAAAATTGAGTTTCCCTCCCCTGCAATCATTTGTTCGAAAGAGCAAATGTGTTTGTTAGGTGCTATTTCACCATTTTAATAACTTTTAATACAGAACTGCTTGCTTTATGAGTTGAAGAATCTTTTGTGTTTGGTATTTACGGAAACGTGTAAGACTAGAGCAACTGTTTATAAGTTACCTTCCTAGGGTCACAGACTTGCAAACCATTTAACATTCGTAGTAGTGGCTTATTTAATTTTTTATCATTGCATTATTTTCAGATACTCCTAATGTATTCAATGTCGCTCTAATAGAGTCATCAAAATGTTTACACACTTTATTAAACTGACACTCACTAAGTATTCCTTATAGAGAGGGATAGCTCATGCGGTGGACAGATTACAGCTCTGTTTGGTAACCTGTCTTCACAAGATTACCCGGATGATTATCCAAATAACCTGAACTGCACATGGGAGATAACTTCCAACAGAAGTTATATACTTAGAATATATGTGAGCTTTGATATACAACAGGGAGAGACTTCCTGTCCAGACTACCTTCTTGTAAGTGAGATTCAACAAAAGGATTTCAACCTTGAGATCTCTTTAGAAACTTTAACGTCAAAAAATTATGTTGCCATTTTAAACAAAAGAACCAATTTGTTTCATTGGTCTGTTTAGTTCACTTGTTTGCGTGTAACCTTATTTATATGCTTTTACCTTGAAAAACCGATAATGCGGATCAGGAGCTCAAAAAATGATTTTCTATTTCTTAAGAGCCGGGCAAAGAATGCTGTACTAGAGCTTAACTGTAATAAGGGTTGAAGCCAGGGAAAATGCATAGCGCTATTATTCTTACATAACAAGTCTTTTGCCTTGCTTACATCCATGTTGTGTTTCCTAGATACAAGATAAAGTTTCTGGAATGCCGCTAGCATCAGTCTGTGGTGAAGGGAGACTAAACATAAGCACACCCGGCCACACAGTTGCTATTCAGTTTGTATCTGATGGCAAAAACAACAGAAAGGGCTTCCTGCTCTTCTTCATCAGTAAGATTTTCATTCTAGTGTTGTGTGCCTTCAAAATTGTTTGACAATGCAAGTTTGGATTTGCTTAAAGTGCAAAAGAATTTTATACTACAGCTGGAGCTTTCCTACTTTTTACTACAAACAAGATGTGACAATAATCTGCAAACAAGGACTAATATATGATAAGCGTATTGTAGCGCTAAGGTCTGTAGATGACACATACAACAACTCTCTCACAATGTATTCCACTACAATTGAATACTAAGTGACGCTATTAAAAAGTCATAGTAATGCTTTTACACAACTTGTAGTTTTAAATAAAACATTCAAAATTTTAATCCGTATTTCATGTCACTTTAACAATTTTTAAAGAAATAGCAAGTCCTTCGAATTTAGCTATTGCCTTTGTTGTCCAGAGAACAATACAGTGGGTAAAGTTTACACATTTAGTCTCAAGTCATTATAAAAAAATTCTAATCTTACTCCGTTACCCATTTCAATAAGGTTAACTTTTAATTTCAAGGTAGTATTAGTTTTCAAGAGTTTAAATGTAAAAAATTACAACTAAAACGCCAGTGTGTACATTATGGCAGCCTTGAAAAAGATAGAAAAAAACTGTTCCAAAAACTATAAAAATGAATGCACCCTCATTTGTTTTGCAATCACAAGTTTTCGTACAACGCAAGTATTTGAGAGAAACTGTTTTTACTAAAAAAAATTCATTTTTTTACAATGCTGAGATAGTTCCTCCATGTAACTGTTTGCTTTATTTGAAACAAGTTGTGTTTGGGTCAACTCTAATTGTGTCTTTAGGAACTGTGTAACTGATGAGAGGGAAATTTCGTAAAAACAGAGTTTAACCTGAAAACCTTTAACAAGCAGCTGCCACGTAAAATTATGCCCTAAACTACTGTTTATAACTCTCCACCAATATATTTTTTATCTACTGATACAAAATTAATTTTTAAGTAACCCGTAAATAGAATGGCACAAAAGCAGCTTCTATGAATCGACTAGACACTTTCAAAGTTTTTGCTCTCGACTCTTATATTATTAAAGTTCATAAGATTTTCATTTTTACCCTTCTCTTTCCATTTTCTTGTTTATGTATCTTCGTTTCTTGCTGTAAAACTTTCTCTGCTTTTTGCGTTTGACTTTGTGTTTTTTTAGAATAGTTTAATTCTGGTTTTACAACTTTTTCATATCTGTGTGCGCATTTCCAGTTTGTTTGAGGCATTCTGGTATGTGCCTTTTACTATGGAAAACAGGCACTAACTAAACAACAATCAAAGCAAACAGTATAAAATAAATCAGTAAACATTAATTTCTACTATGACTAAGAACTGTCATTTTTCTTTAAAACTGGAGAACTCTGTTGTTGGCACAGTTTACTGAGTGAATATTATTTTTGTGGAGACATTAGTCTGTTGAAAGAAATTTTTTCTCATTACAGATGAGCTGTTACATGATCTAGAAACGACTTCAGGTCTTTACACAACCTTTTCGACTGTGTCTGGTAAGATAATTGATATCTTTTAAAAACGTTCAAGCTAATACAAATATTTGGTCAACGTATATGTATATTTAGTATTCACAAGTGCTTAAGTATCGCTGTATTAATAATACATCTAAAACTTATCATGTAATCAGTTTTCTAATCTAACTACCACCACATGGCACATTAGTACACTGTGAGTGATGAATTCTTGGGCTAGTTTGCATGCACTCTGTCTATGGTAAATTTCAGTTGCTCAGTTGCACCTACATGAAATTTTTTTTATCTTATGTAGCTGTAAGTTTCGAACTACAGCTTAATTATCACTTTTCACCCAATGGCAACACTGCCATTAATAAAGTGACTTCAATATGTCAATAACTATATTGAGAGAAGTTATGTTTTTTACTGTTTCAATGATCGTCATTGTTTTTCTTAAAAATGAACTCTCGTAATTTCTGGGAAGTAAACGTATTGAGTTTCAGTACAGGCAGAACTCGTTTATACTTGGGCTTGTCTGTGAAATAATGAGTCGAGCCATTGTTTCACCACTTCAATATCTTCTTGGTCGTTGAGCATCTTTCTTGGTCTAATTTCCACCATTTCAGCATTGGAAGTATGTTTTTCCTTTCCCAGGTTCCAAGCAATACCCAGCAACTAAATCCTTCTCAGACAGCACAACTGATGACAGCACTTTTTTACAACACTCTTCTTTATCTGCTTTGTTTACTCCAACGATGGGAGTCAGTAGTTGGACAGCGGACAAAAGTATATCAGCCTCAACAACCGAAGATACAACAATGATCTCTTCTGAAGGATTGCGGCTTTCTCTAAACCAAGAACTCACTACTTATGACTCCATGTTCAGTCTATCAACTGAAGAAGTTAAATATTTTGATGAGAAAACTAGCATTTCAGGCTTTAGGGATTCAACTACTGAAATGAATAATGATGATTCTGCTGAGTTGACACCATTTTTTTCTGAAGAAAAGACCACAACAGGAAAAAAAGTGACATCCGTACATCCTGAGGAGCTAGCAACAACAGAGAATGAAGTGACAGAACCAATCATTGAAAAATTCACAAAAACTGACGTTGAGATGATATCACCATTGCCTGAAAAACTCGCAACAACTGAAAAGAAAGTAACTGTTCTACTTTCGAAGGATTTCAAGACAACAGAAAGTGAAGTGACCTCACCAACTCCTGAGAAACTCACAACAGATACGGAAGTGACATCTCTGCTTACTGAGGAGCTCACAACAATGGGGAGAGAAGTGACAGCACCAACAACTGAAACACTCACAACTACCAATGATGAGTCGACAGCACCACCCCTGGAAGAATTCACAACAACAAAAAACAAAGTGACATCACTAATTACTAAGCAACTTACAACAACAGATCGGGAAGCGACATCTCCATTTTCTAAAAAACTCACAACAATGGAGGTTGAACTGATGGCATCAACATTCGAAACACTCACAACCACCACTGAAAGGGTGACATCAACACCCTTTGATGAAACCACAACAACAGAAAAAGAAGAAACGTCGCTGTTTCCTGAGGAACTCGCAACAACAGAAAAGGAAGTGACATCTCTTCACACTGACGAACTCACAACAATGCAGAGTGAAGAGGCGTCACAAACTACTGAAAAACTCACAACTACAGAGAATAAACTCTCATTGTCACTTCCTGGGGAAGTCACTACAAAAAAGATGGGTGTGACATTACCTTTTTCTGGTGAACCAACAACAGATACAGAAGTGACAACACTACTTACTGAGGAACTTACCACATTGGAGAGAGAAGTGACAGCTACGACAACTGAAACACTCACAACCACTACTGAAAGGGTGACATCAACACTCTTTGATGAAACCACAACAACAGAAAAAGAAGTCACGTCGCAGTCTCATGAGGAACTCACAACAACAGAAAAGGAAGTGACATCCCTTTACACTGACGAACTCGCAACAATGGAAAGTGAAGAGCCGTCACCAACAACTGAAAAACTCACAACTATAGAGAATGAACTGTCATCGTCACTTCCTGGGGAAGTCACTACAAAAAATGTGGGTGTGACATCACCTTTTTCTGATGAACTGACAACAACAGATACAGAAGTGACATCTCTACTTACTGAGGAACTTACCACATTGGAGAGAGAAGTGACAGCAACAACAACTGAAACGCTCACCTACACCACTGAAATGGTGACATCAACACTCTATGACGAATTCACCACAACAGAAAAGAAACTAACATCTCTGCTTTCTGAAGAACTCACAAAAACAGATGAGAAAGCGACACTCCTACTCTCTGAAAAACCCAAAACAATAGAGAGTGAAGTGACATCACCAACAACTGAAACACTCACAACCACTACTGAAAGGGTGGCATCAACACTTTTTGATGAAATCACAACAACAAAAAAAGAAGTAACGTCACTGTTTCCTGAGGAACTCACAACAACAGAAAAAGAGGTGACATCCCTTCACACTGACGAACTCACCACAGTGGAAAATGAAGTGATTTCACCAACAACTAAGAAAGTCACAACTACAGAGAGTAAGCTGTCATCGTCACTTCCTGGGGAAGTCACAACTAAAAATATAGAGGTGATATCATCTTTTTCTGGGGAACTCATGACAACAGAAAAGGAAATGACAACACTACTTCCTGACAAACTCAAAACCACAGATAAAGAAGTGACCATACAAGTTTTTGAAAAGCATACAACATCAGAGAATGATTTGAAATCACCGACAGCTGGAAAGCTCTCCACTTCTGAAGTTGAAGAGACTTTGGCATATCCTGAGCAACTCACAACAGATGGTGAAGTGGAATCAACTCAAAGCTGGCACTCATCAACATTAAGTAAATCAGATCTATAATCATTCTGTCATAACACTGCATAAGCAATTTAGAGATGTTTTGTTTAATCATTATCATCAAATCTCTTAAAGCTTTGCCTTCAGTTATTGTTAATACTTCATTCTTGAAAACCTGAAAGAAATCACAAAGATACAAAATCTGTGTATCACCAAATTTGCTTGAAAATATTTGCTACTATTATCCATTCCAATTTTTTAGTCTTAAAGAGTATAAAGCCCTGGTCACACGAGACCGAATTTCTGACGAAACTGTAAACGAAACATTTTTTCAAGCCCATCGAATTCGTTGCCCAGAAAACCGAGCGAATATTTCAGTTTCGTCGTGATCAAGCAATGCTAGGTTTGGGAAAATCGTCGGTTGCAATGCTTGCACGTGATTGGACCATTGGGCAAGATAAGCTCATTAATTGATTCATTTTCTATGTGCCGTTATTGGCTGATCTCCAATGTCAGGGTCATTCACAACGAAAACATGGTTTCCATAGTAGCACATTTGTTTTTTCAAAAATTAATTATTTATTTTATTATATTCATAATGAGTTTTAAATAAATGAAAAATAATAATAATAAATTATAATCTAACAACTTGAATAGTACTGGCTGATCAAATTTAGCTATTTATTTAAATAATCTAATCCAAACCTTGCTTCATTTAATTTCCATGCTTTTGTATCACATAGTAAAGTAAGAGTAGGCTCGCGCACAAAACACAATGAGCTGCCATTGGATGAAATTAGTGACCGCTAGGCGTAACGAACTAATTATAGTTCTCGTGTGACCGGCGTAACGAAACTTTATTCGTTGTGCTTCAGCGATCACCTATTAAAGTTTCGTTATAGTTTCATTATCGGTCTCGTGTGAACAGGGCATAACCGGGGGCCTATCCTGCAACTGCAGAATAAAATGTGTGCTCAATTAGATATAAAAACAAAACTCAAAACTACCTGAAGTCAAAATGCTAAGCCAAATTAGTAAGTAAGGGTAAAAGAGCCACAGTTGTCTACTTGCAGTAAACTCACAGGCATGAAGAAAATGATAAATTCAAAGTTCTAAGTATCTACTACAAAAGAAATTAACTGATGAACTTTAGTTTGATCTCAATCATGAGCATACTGATTAATAAATAACGATGCTCTAGCATCAATACTATCTTTTGTGGGAGTGTTGAATGGTATTTTTTGTTAAAATGAGCAAAACTTGCAAAGAATTGCACCATTTATTTCATGACTAGGTAGATTCAGGTATGATAAATCATCAGACTAAAAGCTTTGCCAAATTACTAGTCATTATTTATGTTTGCTCAACAACCTTTTACAACTTTTCATGCCACAGTGTGCTTTTCTCTCCCAAACAACAGCTTCTGAGCTGATGCAAGTTTTATGTTGATACAAAAAATGAGGTTTGCTTGCACCGAAAGTCGAAGTTTCCGTGTTTTGAAATCTTTTTGAAAACACTTAATGCTTTCTTTGTTAGCAGTTTTTTTGTGTTTTTTTTTCTCAAGAAGTAAAAAAATTGAAATCCCGATGAATTTAGCAAAAGTTGTAGAATTTTATTGGTCCTAGTGTAATAAGAAGTTCAATCCAGTACCAGTTCTTTCTATTCAATAATTTTAGATGTAACAAAAGGGACTGCTCACTCTGAGCACACTACTAGCAGATTATCTACACTGATTAGTGTAACCAGCACAGAAGCAGGTGAGAGAGAGAAGCTTAACTGTGTTCACTTATGGTTTTTTTTAAGTAAATGTTGTTTGCTAGTTTTGTGTTTTTTGTTGTTGCTTTGTGTATTAAAATTGAGTAGAATGTTTTGTTTACTCAGAGCTAAAAGGTTGCCAGCTCAACAAATACAAAAGTTTTATTGCAGGTTGTGGCGGGCAATACAACAGCTCCGGAGGTGAACTCACTTCTCCAGGATATGAAACTGGCCACTACGCTAACAATGCTGCCTGCACCTGGCATCTTGTACTCAATACTGGAACTTTCGATCAGATTGCATTCAAAATCACAGAACTTGATGTGGAGAGCAGTGCAGATTGTGTGAAAGACTCGTTAACAGTAAGTTTGGCTTCTGTGTTAAACTAAACTATGGAAAATATGCCTTATTTGTAACTTGAAAGAGCTTCTCCACCGACCTTCGATCAAATTATTTGTAAGTAAACTGGTAACAAAAATTCTTGCGAAATGACTATTTATTTAGCATTAGGCCAAGGAATTTTAGTTCTCATACAGTTTTCTTTCAATAAATGCTAGGTGTGAAACAAAATGGGAAAAAAAATTGGTTGCTCTCATGAAAGAAGCGGTTCCCAGGGTAACTCATTGCAGAGACTTTTCCTAAAGCATTAAATTGAGGATTGCGATAGCTTTTTGCTTTTGAGGTGTTTCCTTAGCTGGGTAATCAGCTTTAATTCTCACTTGTAAATCAGCTATGGCGTACACACACCCAGATGCATGAGGTAAATAGTTGACTAACATTTTAATTACGCGGTATAAGTTTTAATTAAATTTTTTATTTTCAAGTTTTGATGATCTAAATTTAATAATTACAATAATTGGGAAGCATTTGTGAAAAAATGCTAATAGCCAGATTTGCACATATTTACCCTTTCCTGTTTTCCACAATAATAAACGCCAGATTTATTTAAATGCTAATCAGTAGAGAAAGACTAGACCAAAATAAAATGAGAACGGATAATTGTTTTGAGAATATATAATTAAAAAATAAGCTAATTCCTTATCAAGTTTCAATGAGGCGGTATTGACAAATGATAATTGTTTTGACAATGGATGTAAAGACAACTGTAAAATATCAGCCATCAAGTAAATTAATGAGCATTTCTTTTCACAAAATTCACAAAGTAATTTTCAGTATTTTATTAAAAATAGTTTTACACAGACTATCAAACTAGCCAATTTCTTTTTTTGGCCTGAAAAACAACTTGTTAGGTTTCACTCTTTGCTTGAATGAGAGTTCATATAAGAGTTCCACAGCTAAGGTGAGAAGAAGTTGAAGTTTTTAAAAACGTCTTTTTATTAGAAATGCAGTAAATATTGCCTTAGGTTGATGCTAGTGGGAAAATAATAATAACATTCTCATGGCTCACGTATCATTATTAATATTCTTTCCACACTTTATGTTCATAATGTAGTTGGGGGATTTTAATTAAAATTTTGTTTATTTTTCAGTTTTATGACATTCAAGCTACCAGGGAAAGACTGATAACTAGAATATGTGGACAAGGTAGCAGGTTTATCATTGGTTATTCAAACCAGGCCAGAGTGTTATTTACTACAGACAACAATGGTACAGGTGCTGGATGGAAACTACAATGGGGCAGTAAGTACCTATATTATGCAATACTTAATCAGCTGCGCAGTATGCAGTATGTTGGGTATGAATGCTCAAGTTTCTAAACGAGATGAAAATGTTGAAAAAATATAAATTCAGTTTTAAAATTGTAGATTTATCCCAATTTCTCTCTGGCTGATAACCGAAACTGTAAACATTGCAGGCTACTCGAAACTGTGGAGATATTGAGGATCAGCATAGTTTGAGAGAATTTTATTGCCAGATACCAAGAAATCCACCGCCGTTTAGTCAGCTTAACTAAAAGAGTTACAGTTTATATAATACTTACAGAATCCATAAAATGCAAAACAATATGACTTTTCTAACAGAAACTATAGCATGTATAGATTCATGGTAACAGCATTTTAGCTGACAGTTTTATGAAAGTTTTATACACATATATCAGAATCAAACATTTTGTATCGTATTTGTGGTGACAGATTTTTGTGGTTCCCACAATCTATGGATTTATCACGCTCTAAACCCTGATAAGAGTGTTTTATAAAATCAATTACTGCTACTGTTTGCATTTTTCTTGCTAATGAGCTCCAGTTCCAATGTTGTAATGTTAGACTAATTTTACAGAAAGATTATTCACTATTTTATCATCGAGTACAGTACGTTAATCTGCATTCTGGAGGTGCTCTTTGCTCTCGTATGTTCCATAAATGTAAGTCTGGCTGGAGCAGCTTGGTGTCATGTTAGTGAAAATAAAATATCGTTTTAACCGTCAGTTTCATCTTTAAATAACAAAGCATCTTTGAATGCCCCAGAACCTGTACTAGAAACAACCTGGTACAATTTTTTTTTATCTAAAAACACACGTACAGTACATCGTTTATGAAAATTATCATCTTTTCTTAGCTGTGGCGCAAAAACATAACTATATAATATTTTTATAATTTTTCTCTCCCACTTTCTGTATGGATAGTGTTTCTTTGCTGGATTAATTTTAATTAGTTAGGCAGGCGCTAGCTTTTTGCAATGAGATTGTGCCTGACTGGGTTAAGAGAAAAATTACCATACACCTTGAAGAAAATGCCTATTCAACTTTCAAATGCTTTCAGATTTTGAATTAAAAAATTTGTTAGTTTCTTACTCCACATTTGTATGGCTGGTGTTTCTTTTTTTGAGTTCAAAGTGTGCAAGTTACTCTAAAAAGCTTGTTTTTGTCTTGATTGAACTGACTTTATATCACAAGCCTTTCATAGAACCTTTAAAAAAAACCAACATTCTTTCATGTTTCTATCAGAACCAAAATATTTCATGTCACGCTGCAATTGTAAGCTCAGACAACCCTCTTTCTTGTCATTTTTTACAACCCGGCATTCCTTTTGTTTATTTGAGAAACAAACTTTGCTAAATATAATTTATTGATGACTTGAATCTCTCTGAAAATAGATATTTCTCTTGCTTGTTATTTAGTGTTCATAAAATTGAATTCTTATAGCTGTGAAAGTCGATGCAGTAGTTTACCTGCTAAATAACTTTTGATGAGCATCAACCAGCATGGCACCAGTACCCCTGCTGAAGGTTTCATTGCCATGGTATGCTGCCGCCATGGTATGCTGCTGCCATGGTATGCTGCTGCCATGGTATGCGGCTGCCATGGTATCCTGCAAAATGCTGACAACTTTAACCATAATCTAGTGAGTTTTACACAATTTGAATTGGCTGTAAAAATGGCGCTTGCAAAAAACTTTCAACAATACCTGAAATGTTATTTTCCCAAAATGTGATATTTTAAGTGGTTTATATAGACCCACAAAAATCTCTGCAGGTTGTCTATGGGTCGCCATGTTATTTTTATTGTCATTATACTTTGGAGGGATATTGGTCAAAGCTGGTGAAAGTCCAACATGTGTTTGCAAAGTTTAATGAGTGCAGCAAATGGGTTTATGGTGAGCCAGGGGATTTTCTCTGCTTCAAAGGGAAAGCTCATGCTATAGTGTGAGGGGAACTCACTAACCATAGTATGACAGAAAAACAATGTCAATAAGTGTACAGATCAAAGGGTAGGGTACTGCCTTTTGATGCGAAAATTCCCTTTTCACTAGATAAAATAGTGAGGAGGGATGGTGCTTGAAAGCTCACATGTATGTTTTCTATTCATTTTTGCTTAACTTAATTGGTAATAGCCTAATAAAAAGTACTGTATTCCCACATGGCTCGTATGGAAGGTAGTGCTAGAACTGCAGTAAGCAATCTGCTATGTGATTTTACTTGGGATCGTATTTTCTACTGTATTGGAAATAAACTTTGGAGTGCTGGACTCCGTAAGTTGGAGAACAGAAATAGGGGAACATTAAATGTTACCACAATATATGTCACCACAATATATGTCACTACAATATATGTCACCACAATATATGTCACCACAATATATGTCACCACAATATACATGTATGTCACCATGATATATGCCACCACAATATATGTCACCACAATATATGTCACCACAATATATGTCATCACAATATATGTCACCACAATATATGTCACCACAATATATGTCACCACAATATATGTCACCACAATATATGTCACCACAATACATGTCACCACAATATATGTCACCACAATATATGTCACCACAATATATGTCACCACAATATATGTCACAACAATATATGTCACCACAATATATGTCACTACAATATATGTCACCACAATATATGTCACCACAATATATGTCACCACAATATATGTCACCACATTATATGTCATCACAATATATGTCACCACAATATATGTCACCACAATATATGTCACCACAATATATGTCACCACAATATATGTCACCACAATACATGTCACCACAATATATGTCACCACAATATATGTCACCACAATATATGTCACAACAATATATGTCACCACAATATATGTCACCACAATATATGTCACCACAATATATGTCACCACAATATATGTCACCACAATATATGTCACCACAATATATGTCACCACAATATATGTCACCACAATACATGTCACCACAATATATGTCACCACAATACATGTCACCACAATATATGTCACCACAATATATGTCACCACAATATATGTCACAACAATATATGTCACCACAATATATGTCACCACAATATATGTCACCACAATACATGTCACCACAATATATGTCACCACATCATATGTCACCACAATAAATGTCACAACAATATATGTCACCACAATATATGTCACCACAATATATGTCACCACAATATATGTCACCACAATATATGTCACCACAATATATGTCACCACAATACATGTCACCACAATATATGTCACCACAATATATGTCACCACAATATATGTCACCACAATATATGTCACCACAATATATGTCACCACAATATATGTCACCACAATACATGTCACCACAATATATGTCACCACAATATATGTCACCACAATATATGTCACCACAATACATGTCACCACAATACATGTCACCACAATACATGTCACCACAATACATGTCACCACAATATATGTCACCACAATATATGTCACCACAATATATGTCACCACAATATATGTCACCACAATATATGTCACCACAATATATGTCACCAAAATATATGTCACCACAATCTATGTCACCGCAATATATGTCACCACAACATATGTCACCACAATATATGTCACCACAATATATGTCACCACAATATATGTCACCACAATATATGTCACTACAATATATGTCACCACAATATATGTCACCACAATATATGTCACCATAATATATGTCACCACAATATATGTCACCACAATCTATGTCACCGCAATATATGTCACCACAATATATGTCACCACAATATATGTCACCACAATATATGTCACCACAATATATGTCACCACAATATATGTCACTACAATATATGTCACCACAATACATGTCACCACAATACATGTCACCACAATACATGTCACCACAATATATGTCACCACAATATATGTCACCACAATATATGTCACCACAATATATGTCACCACAATATATGTCACCACAATATATGTCACAAAATATAGGTCACAAAATACTATGATTCAATAATCAGCAGACAGAATTAACAAAATATCACTAATTTATTAAATTTTTCATTGCAAGAGAAATATATTTCCTGATACAACTTCAGCACTTAGCTTTACTTTGTGCAAAAAGACTGTTTTGAAGGATTATAAAGACATTTTATACACAACCTGGTGGCCTTAATTAGATGTTTGGATATCAAGCTAACTGCGCCGGACTATAGTTTGCATATATTTTCCCAGTAAGCAGAAGGGCTGAGTAGGCTGGTGAAGCAACAAATTAATCATACATATCCCTGAATAAATAAATTCTGATTTTTAACAACAAAATTTTCAACTATTTATTAGTACAATAACTCAAATCATTATAAATTTGTAGACCATAAAATATTGTGAACTAAAATAGGCAAACAGTAAGTTGTTGGTATTAAAGGAAAACAATCTAGGCAAACCACTAGAGGAAAAGCTAATTATTCATTAAGAACAAAAATAACACAAAGAAATTATTATATTTACAATTGTGAAAACAATAAGTAGATATAGGAACAAGAATTAGCTACATTATGACAAAGCATGGCATTCAAGCATCATATTATCGGATTGATTTGCTCCATTGGAAATGTTTTGCAAATGACACATAATAAGCTGCCCAGAGGAGTCATGCACACTTGTAATGAAATAACACAATGGGTGCTTTAAACACTTGTAAGCGCAAAATTCTAAGGATTTGGCTTCTACGGTTTCTAGAAAGTTTGCATTGCAGACTCCTGGACCAACTTTGGAGAACTTGAAATGATTCACTGAAGAGGGTTTTGTATCAATGAGCTTTAAAGGTTTTATGTAAGAGAAAGTCTTTTGTTGTGCATCCCATAACCACAAGCCATCATCTGTAGAACTAGCTAAAGATATCTCCACTTGTTCAAGCAAAGAAGATATGGACACGGGCCGCTTGGTAACAGCATCTGGTAAACTAGAACTCCAGTTGACATGCATCAGTTGATCATTTTCTACTACATAGATCTCTTCCCTAAAGATTAAAGGTATGCCAGCATAGCTGCTAGTGCAGTCGTACTCCAATGTCAAAGTAACAGCGTTTGTGGCCGAACTGACTTTAGACATGGAGCAAGTGTTTTCATCCGCATTTTCTGTTCCCAAAATGGCTCCTTTCGGGCTGCCTAAATTGTAAACCCTTTTAAATAGTTCGATTTCCTGCTGGTACTTCTGGCTAGAATATCCATCTGAGAACAAGGTGAATGCCAATCTATGACAATTCTCTATGTGGTTTGTTAGAAAAAAAATCAAGTATTCCTCAAAATAAATGATATTTGGTGACGGTTCAGACATGACGCGATTAATTTTAATGGTAGGAAACCCGTTTGGGTAAACACCAGATTGCTCTTGCATGCCAGACTTATGAAGCCTAGACGATGGACAAGATGCGGTTCTGTTAATGTAGTCCAATTCTAGAGATACCAAACATTGCTGTCCAGAGTCAACAACAAGTACGGTATACTCAGAACCGAAAGGTTGTGACCAGTTAGCAGTTATACTAAAGTTTGCGTGGGTTATACTAACGAGTTGAATGAATGTCACATTATTTGGTTGGTAGAGACAGGAATTATTCGGTACTGCTGCCCCAGCTATGGTGGTGCAGCTGCCATCTTGTTTGATCTCAATCAGTTGAGTTGAAGTAATTACTAGCAAGTTTGATTGGCGTTGTGGATGTACAATGAATCTTTTAACTGTTAGTTGCCCAGCTAACTTGATGTGGTGGCTGTATGCAAACTTTTCTGGGTGTTCGAGTCTTTCCACGCCTACAAGCATACACTCAAATGAACAGACGAACAATAACTGATGTTCAATGGTGATTATTTTATACTGCTAGAAGAATGTAGTTTGAATTTCAATTAACTGTAAAATGCTTGACAGAGAAGTTTTCAGGTCATTAAACTTTTGACACTGCAAATAAAAAACTGAGCTTTTCTTGTTGATTAAAATGTTAAGTCTAAAAGCTATTTTAGTTGGAGCTATTGAATGAGAAAGTTCACTGGCATTGCTTGAACATCCTCCTACCGACAGCGTTTGAAATTAGCTGAAAATTGAACAAAGAATGCGATTGATTTCTTACGAAACTCAGTGTTTAGTGATACCTTTTTTTATTGTCAAAAAATGGTGCATGTGGCGACAGAAAATTACTGAAACTAATCAAAATTTAGCTTTTATCCACTTTTTTATTGTATATAATGATGAATGATTCATGTTTATTCTATGTTGCTTTAATTTTTCTCGATTGACGGCCTTCTAGTTTGGACTTAATAATAATTGATGTTGCTCATTACAACAGCGATGTCAACAATGCAAATCTGTGGTATAGTTTTCAAAATTAAAATACCTAATTGTCATAACCTCAATCTCCTATTAATAGCCGGTTTGAAGATACTTAACTGTAAGTTTCCTATGGTTTCCATTTTGGATATTGTCAGTGTGTACAAAATAGCAAATAAACTCAACTAATACACATTGGAAAAGCCTGAAAACAGTTCCAAAACCAAGTTTTTAAGCTTTTGAACAGCTCTGAGCAATTGCTTTTTTGCGAAACACTTGTTGTTTGCAAGCAAACCAAGTTTTGAGACACTGTTTTATGACTGTCTGCGTATCAAAAGGAGGTTGCCCACAAACCAGTGTGACTATTGAAGTTTTAGAATAAATGATATCCCAACTGCACTACAAATTTTTTGGCAAAGATTCACCTGAAACGTTGAATCCAGTAAAAATGTTATGGCCCAGAAACCTTTAAAAGCTTTGTATTCTAGTACGAATCCTTCAGAACCTCGAAACTTACAATTGGTACTTACTTTTGTTTATATTGAAAGTAGCGTAAACACTGAGAGAACCATTTCCACCACATATTTTTGTCGGATGCTTCGAACAGGATATGTCACACAATGCATCTTCAACTTTCTTATCTTCTCTAGAGTCATATCCACAGTAACATTCATTTCCCAAATGTAGCCCTGCGTACCTGTAACCTGTGAAATATTTAAATAGTGCATTAAATGGTTGGTCAACTATAATAAAAACTAGTCATATTTGTTAAAATCACCAACAAATCATAGCAGCAGCCAACATTCTATACAATGAACACATAGTTTTACCTTGTATCATGCAGAGATTGACGCAGTTACCGATATAACCCACAGACTGATCAGCGAGATAGGTAAGGGCACTTGTATCATTGTCAAAACATCCCAAATAATTTGAGAGAAACTCGGACGCTATAAAAACAAGAAGTCGACTTTACGTTACTAACCTTTTTGTAACATTAGCATTGTTTCATTTGTTAGTGCGCAAATATAACTGGTCTATGATCATACAAGTTTCATGTGATCCTTTATGAAACAAGTTAGTTTTCATTACTATATTTCGACCCAATTTCTTACCATTCCAAGCAGAGGTGCTGAGTGAGACAATTACCATTATCCTGAGTATATCACATACTGCCATATCTGAGAATAAAAGAGAAAAAATTTTAACTTTCATACAATGGATCTGTCTTGATTCAATGATCCAAGAGAACTGGAAGAATACATAAAAAAGAACACGGCTAAGAAACTGCTACCAACTTGTGACATGTGCAATCAAACTGGGACAAAAAATTAGGAGAGTGTAGTTTTGGCAACAGAAGCCAAGTACACTGCCATGTTTTCTCACGGCAAGCAAATGCAATGAGTTCATACAAGTTGGTTTATAGCCCTATTGCTGATTGCTCAAACAGTTGGTTTATAGCCCTATTTCTGATTGCTCAAACAAGATGGCTTATAGCCCTATTGCTGATTGCTCAAACAAGTTGGCTTATAGCCCTATTGCTGATTGCTCAAACAGTTGGCTTATAGCCCTATTGCTGATTGCTCAAACAAGATGGCTTATAGCCCTATTGCTGATTGCTCAAACAGATGGCTTATAGCCCTATTGCTGATTGCTCAAACAAGATGGCTTACAGCCCTATTGCTGATTGCTCAAACAGTTGGCTTATAGCCCTATTGCTGATTGCTCTAACAAGTTGGCTTATAGCCCTATTGCTGATTGCTCAAACAGTTGGCTTATAGCCCTATTGCTGATTGCTCAAACAGTTGGCTTATAGCCCTATTGCTGATTGCTCAAACAAGTTGGCTTATAGCCCTATTGCTGATTGCTCAAACAGTTGGCTTATAGCCCTATTTCTGATTGCTCTAACAAGTTGGCTTATAGCCCTATTTCTGATTGCTCTAACAAGTTGGCTTATAGCCCTATTTCTGATTGCTCTAACAAGATGGCTTATAGCCCTATTGCTGATTGCTCAAACAGTTGGCTTATAGCCCTATTGCTGATTGCTCAAACAAGATGGCTTATAGCCCTATTGCTGATTGCTCAAACAGTTGGCTTATAGCCCTATTGCTGATTGCTCAAACAGTTGGCTTATAGCCCTATTGCTGATTGCTCAAACAAGATGGCTTATAGCCCTATTTCTGATTGCTCAAACAGTTGGCTTATAGCCCTATTGCTGATTGCTCAAACAAGATGGCTTATAGCCCTATTTCTGATTGCTCAAACAAGATGGCTTATAGCCCTATTGCTGATTGCTCTAACAAGATGGCTTATAGCCCTATTTCTGATTACTCAAACAAGTTGGCTTATAGCCCTATTGCTGATTGCTCAAACAGTTGGCTTATAGCCCTATTGCTGATTGCTCTAACAAGATGGCTTATAGCCCTATTTCTGATTGCTCAAACAAACTTTTAGTTAAAGTTTAAATTTAGCGACATCAGTGAGCAAAAACTTTTTGTAGCTCAATTCACTATCAGGATTCTAACCTTGTGATAGCTTGGATGAACAGCGGGCAATACTTCATGTTCGGTTGTGTAAATTAAGAGCAACAGATTGGTAGACAAGTTTACTAGCTATTACCGCTAGTTTCTCAAATCCTAAAGGAAAGGTAATCCAGTCACCCTCTATTTACCCATTTTGTTCAGGATTTTTTTGGTTTACAATAACTCTAAGAAACAACTAACCAAAATAAAAACAAACTGTACAGTCTCCGCCCACCCTGGACACATTATGCCGTAAATTAATTGTAATAAACCTCTCAGCATACAACTTTATAGCTCAAAATACTGACAAAAAAGAACGAAACAAAGAAAATTTTGCCACTGATAGACACATCAAAAGGAATGCAAATTGTGTAAGATAATATCTAGTAGGAAATGACAATTAATATAAAAAGCCGGTTTCACATTCATACAAAAAAGAATTGGTAAGAAAATGCATGAAAAGTGAGAAGATTTGGTTAAGATCTGTTTCAGTCAGCTGGCTAGTGTGTGACTTAGGCCCGTATGCTGCTTTCTGTAACAGCTGCACTTTTAATTTAGCAATAGTCGTGCTCCCAAAAGATCAAGGAGATTATTGTTATGCTATTTTTATTAGTCATTCTTAGTATTAATGATACAAATACTTTTGGAGTGAGAGTATCTAGTTATGTTGGCATCCCAGTGCCAATACAGCTGCTGTTAAAAAACTCATCAGAGGAAAGTTTCTATTTTTGACTGCCAGAGTAATACACTCTCTAAGTAAGTGTTTGAGGGATTGTTTGTTTAAGAACAATTGAGGGGTTATCAAAGCGGGCTTTTCAGGGCTTATGAAGGCCAAAAGGACTCGAATGAAAGACATTGTGATAACAGCCTGCCTGTTTATACTGTGGAGGAATTAATTGAGATCATGTGACTGTACGAACTGTATAAAATGGTTCAATTTATTTTCTTGTAATAGCTAACAGCTATTGAAAAATGATTATGAATTGCCCAACTATATTAATAGCAATCATATTACCACATTGCTTAGAGTAAAATAACTAGCAGCTAAACACTTTGTTTTGTAATAGTTTCATAGTTGAAACTTACAAAATAAGCATTTTTGAAATGTAATATCTGTGGAGTTGTTTCCTCCAAAACAGACAACTCAATCAACATACTTTTTAGAGCTGTAATTATAGCGTTTAGTTGTTTCCTGTAAAAATATAAACGAGAATAAAACAATTTTGTCCTGGAAAAAATTTAGGGTGTTGGAATGTTGAGATGAATAGCGTAGCTGTAGTTTAAATAATTTATCAAGCTGGTTTATTGACTTGAAAAAAAACTAAGTAAACTTTTCATATCGATATAAGAGTGCTACTTTTGTCTGGTGTTTTTAGGGCGAAAGACATTTTAGAAAGACCATCCAAGCCCCCATTAAAACTTAGAACCATAATATATGTGCAGAGCGGCCATGTGACCGTGTATAAATTGTAGGCATCAAAATTAAAAGGTTCAGTGTCAAATGCTGCACCTGCTGCTGGGTGTTTACTGAAATTGAGTTATTGGTTTCCCACGCCACATGACAAAACCAAATGTTTTATCAATAGATTTATGATTAGTAGAGAGCTAAAAAGATAAAACTAACAATAAAAAATAACTAGTAATGAACGTTTAGGGTCTGAAAAGGGAAAACTTGATCAGTGAAATTGGCTAATATGTAGGCTCCTATTTTTTATCAACTAACACATTCAAGCAAACTTTTTCATGAACTGCTTTATTGTAAAAAATCATTAAAAGTTCTTTCCTGAATTCAATCAATAGTTGAAACCAGTTCAAAGAAAAAAATTATTAAATACAGAAGTAAATGCTGACTACAATTTTGGGCTTGTTATTTTAGGTGTTCGAATGTTACAGCTTTTAAACAAAACAAAATGTTATAGCCAAATAAAATTATTTTAAACAAAGTTTATCTTACTTAATAGTAGTAATATATGAGCAGATCTCCCTACCAAGTGTTTTTTTGTGGATTGGACCTTGGAGTTGAGACAATGGGTTACGGCGTTGGATGAATTCGCCGAGTTTATATTGTATTTTACTTGAGGGGTACTTGAGTGGCATTTGAATGGCATTTAAGTGGCATTTGAGTTTTGATTAGTTTTTTACTTAATTTGAACTTATATGGCATATAGATTTTGAATGTATGGCATTCAAGTTTTGATAACTTTTTTACATAACTCGAACTCATATGGTATCTTGAGAGAGAGGGGAGAGGAGAGAGGAGAGATGGGAGATGAGAGAGGAGAGAGAGAGAGGAGAGAGATTTTTTAGCTTTCTATACATTCATGTATATATGGTTAGTTATGTACATATTTATGGCTATATTTATATCTACATAGAGAGAGGAGATATATCTACATTGAACAAATATATTGATCAAAAATGAAAATTATATGATTATATACCTGATTACATAATAAGTAGGGAAAATCTTCTGGAGAGAGGGGAGAGGAGAGATGAGAGAGGAGAGAAGAGAGAGGAGAGGGAGGAGAGATTTTTTTTAGTTTTTTATACATTTATGTATATATGGATAATTATGTACATATTTATGGATATATTTACATTTACATCATTGAATAATATACATTTATTACATAATAAGTATATTAAATGCTATAAAATATGTTGGAAAATTACCAAATTAGACCTCTAGATGGTTAAAATCTACAGTATTTGGGAAATAACTGCAAGAGAGGAGAGAGGAGTATTTGGTAGAGGAAAGAGTATGTTGAGAGAGAGGAGAGATAAAAAGAGGAGAGAGGAGAGAGAAGATATATCTACATTGAATAAATACAGTGATTAAAAATGAAACAATATGTGAATATATACATTTATTGTGTAATAAGTAGGGAAAATCTCATACAATATAGCTAGAGTCAGTAATATTACATAATAAGTAGCAAAATATTCTTGTATAATATAGCTAGAGTTAGTAAATACTAAGTAATTCAAAGCACTACAACTTGTAATGACAATCAATGGTTGATAGTCTTTTTCTTTACAATGTTGTCATTGTTGTACTGATGTTATAACTAGGAAGGAAGACTTCTGTTCTATGTACTTTTGATTCCATAATGAACTAAAATCAAAAGTTATGTATTAGTATAGGATGATTAAACAAAAATGTAAAATAATTACATGAATTTGAATTATAGTTCTTTTTACATTGGTTAGTTAACATTATATAGTAAAGGGAAGTAACTCACCAAGTTATATTGTTCAGTTTGTTTTTTCTTGAGCATAATTTTCATCAAGTGTTTTTGATTCTCTCTCTTCTATCTAAAGCAAAACAAAAAATAATTGCTTTATAAATAAATATTATCTAATTGGAAGTATTACTTATATCAGTTAGTTTACATTAAATAAAAAATACTCACTATGTTGTCTTGTCTGACATGCTCTTTTTGAATATGGTTTTCACCAGGGGGCGCTGGTTCTCTCAAAGATGTAGAAGATGTGTTTCCCACTCCCATTGAAAGCACTAAGACCTTGTTCTCAACAACCTCATCTGTAGTAAAGTACTTCATCTGGTTGGAATCATCAAGTTTGTTGGATAGGTTTTGAGCCGTTTCTATCGCTTGTAATGCTGTGAATGTGATTATATCATGTCGATGATAACCAAATCTACTAACTTCACGATTTCTTACAAGTATGACTCCTGTTCCAATTTGTTTGACGTTGCTAGCATGTTTTTCAGGTATATATAGAACTCCCATCATCAAACCATCATATTGCAAACATCTGTAGTTTACCAGTAGCGCATTCATCACCACATCTCCATTAGGTAATGTTAACTGAGTTGATATTTGAGGAGATTCAAAACTGATTACACTTCCAACAGCAAATTGCGAGAGCGTTGCGATACGAACCATACTGATCAACTGAGTAGGTGTTTTTTTTTTTATTAATCTACTTAGCTGTTTAGCTTCCTCAAGGGAAATATTGGATGGGAAGTTGATAGGGTGAAAGATTGGATGCTTGTCTGAATCGAATCCCATAAAAACCACCAGTTTTGGAACATCAGGTTGTGTTGGAGCTAATTTGTTGTAATCCTCATTTCTCACCATAGACCTCACTTGTCGTCTGTTGCCAAATGTTTCGATATTGTAGCGGATAATGCATAAGTTTTTATATACATCCTCAGTTGGTCGTTCGATGGAGACTATCTCGAGAAGTGATGGCGTTTGATTTAAGTGAAGTGGTTGAAACCTTCCAATCATTACTCTGTCATTGGTATCGCAAGAATTGAGCAAACTAGCAGCATTTTTTGACAAGCAGGAAAGATGAGAAGGAGATGGTGCTTTCAAAGTCCAAGTATAGTCAATCGTTTTATTTCTATCCGAATCCCATGGCTTTGGTCGAATTGTATTCAGTTTCCTTCTTATTAGATGTGAATCAGGAGGGATATTTTCTTTATCATCAGAGTATGGTTCGAATGTTGAGAGAAATGAGGTATTACGGTCTTCATTCATATTCAGAGCGTTCAGTCGGAAGTTGGAACTGAAAAGAGAGTAAAAAATATGTAACAAATGGGTGGAATTTGAAAAAAATTTTGAAAAGAATAAACTAACTAGATATTTATAAAATAAACACATAATCAAAACCATAATAATTTTTCTGATGCGTTATGGTGAAACTATTTGATCTTTTATTAATAAGAACAAAATATTAAAACATAAAATTAACTTTATGAAGTATTATAGCAAAACTAGTTGAAGTTTTTTATCAGTATATGTTAAAGAATTATTTAGTGATTCTCACCTTATTGAGTTTCAAGTAAATGTAGTAGTTGCTGTGTAGATGTTGCTTCCTTGCTAGCTATTGTAGAACTGGATGCTTTCTGTGTGAAAACACTGGTTCTTAAATAGCTAAAGCTGTACTAATTAACCCTATGAAACCTTTATAATATATCTACGACTCAGCAGTTTTTTCACGCGATATTCCCGCGAAAGCTTTGGTTTTTATTCGCGTGAAAATTATTTTTTTACTCCCGCGAAAGCAATGGTTTCTATTCGCGTGAAAATAAACTATTTATCCCCGCGAAAACATTGGGTTGTATTCGCGTGAAAATAAAATATTTATTCCTGCGAAAGCAACGGTTTCCATTCGCGTGAAAATAAACTATTTATTCCCGCGAAAACATTGGTTTGTATTCGCGTGAAAATAAAATATTTATTCCCGCGAAAGCAACGGTTTCCATTCGCGTGAAAATGAAGTATTGATTCCCGCGAAAGCTTTGGTTTGTATTCGCGGGAAAATAAAATTGCTATTCCCGCGAAAGCAACGGTTTCCATCCGTGTGAAAATAAATTATTTATTCCCGCGAAAACATTGGTTTGTATTCGCGTGAAAATAAAATATTTATTCCCGCGAAAGCAACGGTTTCCATTCGCGTGAAAATGAAGTATTGATTCCCGCGAAAGCTTTGGTTTGTATTCGCGGGAAAATAAAATTTCTATTCCCGCGAAAACAACGGTTTCTATCCGTGTGAAAATAAATTATTTATTCCCGCGAAAACATTGGTTTGTATTCGCGTGAAAATAAAATATTTATTCCCGCGAAAGCAACGGTTTCCATTCGCGTGAAAATAAAGTATTGATTCCCGCGAAAGCAACGGTTTCCATTCGCGTGAAAATAAAGTTTTGATTCCCGCGAAAGCTTTGGTTTGTATTCGCGGGAAAATAAAATTTCTATTTCCGCGAAAGCAAGGGTTTCCATCCGAGCGAAAATAAATTATTTATTCCCGCGAAAACATTGGTTTGTATTCGTGTGAAAATAAAATATTTATTCCCGCGAAAGCATTGCTTTGTATTCGCGTGAAAATAAAATTTTTATTCCCGCGAAAACAACGCTTTCCATTCGGGTGAAAATAAATTATCTATTCCCGCGAAAACATTGGTTTGTATTCGCGTGAAAATAAAATATTTATTCCCGCGAAAGCATTGGTTTCTATTCGCGTGAAAATAAATTATTTATTCCCGCGAAAGCATTGGTTTGTATTCGCGTGAAAATAAATTATTTATTCCCGCGAAAACATTGGTTTGTATTCGCGTGAAAATAAAATATTTATTCCCGCGAAAGCAACGGTTTCCATTCGCGTGAAAATAAAGTATTGATTCCCGCGAAAGCAACGGTTTCCATTCGCGTGAAAATAAATTATCTATTCCCGCGAAAACATTGGTTTGTATTCGCGTGAAAATAAAATATTTATTCCCGCGAAAGCAACGGTTTCCATTCGCGTGAAAATAAATTATTTATTCCCGCGAAAGCATTGGTTTGTATTCGCGTGAAAATAATTTTGTTATTCCCGCGAAAGCAACGGCTTCCATTCATGTGAAAATAATGCTGATTCATAGCAGTGCAACTTAAGCTATATAAGAAGCACTGTTTTCATACAGAAAGCATTCACTTCATCGTTAGTAACTGAAGGAAGAAGATCTACTACATCATCATCTACTACAGCCCTCCTTCTTCATCATTTGAGTTACATAGGAAACAGCTGAAGTTCAAACAACTATGTATATAATTCATTAAAGAAAAACAAGTCTTCATTTGTGATGTAAGTATTTATATTTCGTTTTAATTGTAATCGATTTAAGCGTGAAGACATTTTCTGAATAAAAAACAAGATTATTCACTATTTAAGATATCAAAAAAATGCTGTATGTAAGTTTTAATTATGTTTATTCTTATTATTTCAGGACTTCAAAATGAAAAATGTACTCCTTCTTCATCCGAATTTTATAGAAAGCAGCTCTCAAGTTCAAACTACTAGGAATATCATTCATTTTAATTCAAAAGAAAAGACAAGTCTTCATTTCTGATGTAAGTATTTACGTTCTATTATAATAGTAATCAATTCAAGTATATTGAAAAAAATTGAAACCTTAGTCTTTTTTTATTTTTTGCTATAAAGCATTATCATTTTTTTTAGAATAACAACGAACTAGATCAAAGGAAAAGAACTTTTCAACAAAACTTCAACTTGAGTAATAACTGAAGCTACTACTTATATTATATATAAATAATGTGTCGAGTAACAAACAACAGATATGTAGCAAACACTATTTATAATGAAAAAAGAGAAATGCAAAAAACTCGAAATTGTTTTGAAAATACTAAAGACTGCGCTGAATGGATAGATGATAGTTTACTCATTACTTCATCGTTGTTTTTACAACGAACTTTTCCTGATACCACTGCAATAACTTATGTCGTCGCAACTTATCCGGATAATCACTGTAGTCTTTTGTCATTAAAATTACAAAAAACTATTGCGCAACTTTCCCCATCGGACTTTTTCAAGTTCATTTACAATGAACTCTCTTTTTATGAAAGAGAGGCTTTAATGCTTGATGAAAGTTATCGAAGAAAATCATTTCTTACAAATTGGAGACGAGTAGGTAAACATTGTGGTGAAAACATGGCTGCAGCTGGTTTCTATAACCTTGAAAAAGACAACGCTGTTCGATGTGTTTTTTGCCAAGGGGTATTACTAAACTGGAAGGATGAAGATGAACATCCGATGAAAGAACACGCTAAAAGTTTTCCGTTTTGTCGATTTGTTAGAGGATTTAACACTCACAATCGTCTGTATAGACCTAGGAAACTACTTGCAGATGAAATGAAAAACATCTCAATTGTCAAAAGTTATACGATGGAAGAACAAAAGATCAGAAGAGGAGATTTAACTGCAGAAGTATTACCTCTAGGTATATCAATTGATCGTGCTGATACACCGCGTTTTGCTACTGAAACATCTAGAGAAGACAGTTTCAAACAATGGAAGGGTAAAGTCTCCATGAAACTCCTTTCCAATGCAGGTTTCTACTATACTAAGTTCGGGGATAGTGTAAAATGCTTCTTTTGCTCAGGTGAACTTAAAGAATGGAAAGAAAGTGATCTACCATGGGAGGAACACTGTCGATGGTTCCCAGACTGTTATTTTTTACTCGGGAGTAAAGGTGAAGAGTATGTTGAGGATGTTTACATGCGAACGGAAAAAGGCAAAAGGTGTAAGCGACGGGTTGAAAAATATCGAGAAAAATTAAAACAAATAACGCGCAACAATGACACCGAAGAAATGAAACTTATTTGCAAAAAACTAGGATACAGTCAAAACGATATCGAACAAGTTTTAGTGTTAAATGGAAAACCTTTTGAGCGAATAGGTTTTATGATTGAAGCCTTACATATTTTTGAAAATGATTTTACAACTGTTGAGAATTCGTCAACACTGTTAAAAAATGATGCTAAATCAATTGATTCGTTAAAAAAAGATAATGATCCACTGTTAAAAAATGATGCTAAATCAATTGATTCGTTAAAAAAAGATAAAGATCAGACTAAGCAAAGCAAACTCGCTCAATGTGTGTCTGAGACGCATGAAAAAAAAGTAATTGCAAATCATATCTCTCTTCCGTGTGGTCATCTCATTTACTGTAGTGAGTGTAAGGAAAAAGCGCTTACTGAATGCTCATCAGAAGTAAAACCTTGCCCAATCGATGGTTGTCAGGTTGAAATTAAAGCATTTATGAAGATCTACATGAGCTAGCATAACAATTAACCTCAAAAAAAAGAAAAAGTAATGAATGATTAAATAGATGTTTCAATTTGAAAACGTATCATTCGCGTTTTGTAATTTAACGGAATAACAACAAATATGTTACGTGTTGAAGACTTTGCTCACCAAGAAGCTTCCGATGCTATAGGTCCTAAGACTTTTTTGGCTGAGGTTTCTGATGAAATGTTGAGGATTTATTTTACGGAGGAATGTGTATACTGTGCACTAGGAGGAAGTTTTTACAAGCAAGCAACCAATCTATCGCTACTAAACTGTTACTGTTCACACGTTGATGACAAATGTATCACTTGTAAAAGATATGCTGAAATGGTTGAAGGCGCTACACCTACCAAAAAAGAATTGGGTGATGCTATCGACTGGATTGATAGAAGACAAGTTTTGAAAAATGCTAAAATGGGTTTTTTGGTGCATGATGAATGGATTAATGCTTTTTTGGATCTTTCCACTGATGATTTGAAGTCTCCCTTTTTGTTAACAAATTTGAGAGCACGATTAAACCCCTACCTATTACCTACTAGTCAGAGCAAACTGGCTTATCAACGACTAAAGGATAAATTACTTGCGATAGCAGAAGGATATCCATACGCTTACACTCTTGATGAAAAAGAAGACTCAGTCAACCCGATAATAACTATTGATTCGACAAATATATCTGAAGACTCATAAAAGAACTGCTACAAAAAAAGTTGCTTCATTTATCTCTGAACTACAGCAGAAACATGAGTGGAAAAACTCAAGGATTCAAGTCAATTGGTACATTGGCTGATTTTGTTCCTAAGTTCATAAGGACTCATTTTGAACACATTCCTTTAGAGCGTTCGAATCCTCTTTTTGTTCAACTCATCACCGAAGAAGTATTTTATTTTGTGTTAGGATTCAATCTAGTTCGTAAATCAATACAAGGCATGCTTTTGAGCTGTAATTGTATTTCAAGAGCAAATCCTCTCGAATGCTTAAACTGTTCTAGGAGCTTTGATCCAAAAGTATGCTGTCCGCAAGACAAGTTGATAGATTTTGAAGATCTCAAAAGAGCGATCGAACTGGTTGATATAAAGCAATGTTTGAAAGATGCTGAACTGGGTGATTTGATAGATATTTCGATTTTAAGAGGTTTGACTTCATTTCGCTGGACAGAAACACATGTTCTTTTGTCTCAATCTCGATTGGAACCATACTTACATTTTGGTAACCACTTTGATGAGATTGTTTCACATCTTCAAAATCGGTTGAGAGAGCTGAACAAGCCGCTAGCCTCTTACATATAAATAGAAAAAAACATCAAGAAAGAAAGTATTCAACTTTCAACACTGAAAGCGAAAACATTTTAAAAAATGAGCTGCGTATTTATCTTGCTACTGGCACTAACATTTCCCAATGTTAGTGGAGTATTCTATACCAACGAAATTGATGAATGTATAGCCGGAGCTATGGATAAAAATGATGTCTTGTTTTTTTCACCTTTCGAAAGGACTATACGATATAAAGATGAAAATGGAAAAAACTGTGTGCGACTCTACCCTCCCGACTTATTATATTGTGGTTTTTTCATCCCTCAAAGCGCTTCTTGGATCTGCAAGGAAATAACTTCTACAGATTCTGTGTCTTGTGATACACCAACAAAATACACTCTGAATCAGGAGGAATGCGCAATAGGGGTTAAAAATAATACGGAAGGTCTTACTCAAAATACAAAACTATTTTGGAATGATGAATTATGTGTATTTGAATACAACACCTCACGTTTGATTTGTCCACCAACAGAAGAGTTTGAGACAACCAACTTTGCATGTGTGGAATGCAATCGTTTGACCAACAGGGAGCCGAAGATAGCTACTATCATCACTAACATCAATGGTATTGAAGGTGTAAATTTGTCATTTTCGAGTTTTGAAAGTTTGAAGTCTGTTCAAAACAAGATTATCATCAGTATCACATGTCAAGGAGATACCAAAGACAAATGCAATCCCAAGGTTATAAATATAGAGCTTTAGTTGAAGCATATTAACCAAAGACCACCGAAATGCAAGACAGTTAACTCTAGATGATGGAAGCATAAACTAGGTTAAAAGTCTCACTCTCTGAATAAAAAAAATGAGATATTGCATCTATCTCCTATTATTCCCAATCCTAAGCGGTTATTGTCTTGTAACAGAGTTTACACCATTCACTTTATCTCATAGAGCGTCTGGATGTTTTCGGGGAATTCTTAATATGGAAGCGGTTGATTCAGTAACTCGTATTTTAAGAAAAAACTTAAAATATCGTATGCGTAGACTCACATGTTTCATGGAACCTACTCACCTACGTAGAAGCTGTGACACTTATGATATGTGGCCTCAACACTACTTTGTTTGCAAAACCGACGAAGCTTTAAATTACATTCGTTTATACGATGAAGGATTACTAACTACGACTCGAAGAACAACTCCAACAACAACCACTGCAACTCCACATACAACGACAACAATCACCACAACTCCACAGACAACGACGACAACAACCCCGACGACAACCACTACAAACAAGCCAGTAGTTCCGGCTTTATCACCATCAATTCCATCTCTTCCACAAGCTCTGGGTTTAGTCGATTTAATTTTGGAACAACCAAGCCCTACAAACTCTACTATATACAATTCTGAAGAAATCGAAACTACTACTGATTGTGTGTGTGATAGATACATCATATGCGAAAACAATTCAGTATCAATTACAAATTCAACACCGTCGATTTATAGAGTTTTTATTTATAATGATTTGGAGGGTTTTTCAAAACTTTCTCTGTCTATATCGGAAAATAGTAAACTTAAGCTTGAAGAAAATCTTCTCATCATCATTGAACCTGAATGTGATGATATTTCTTGTAAAGTCATCAAATACTTTACAAATTAAAAAGTTTTATAGACTTTAACTCTATATATTCAACTTATTACACTCTATTATGATATCTATTTTATCACATTCTCCTTTTTTGTAAATTTGTACAATTAGATAAAATTTAACCATTTAGAGAATGATTTCTTTTTGCAAAAAATTAATGAAAATTGAATGAAATAAAAAAATATTTCACCAAATACCTCTTTTTTGTCAAAATGTAATTATTTTACAACACTGTTTGATCATCCTATACTAACACATAACTTTTTTAACTGTTTACATGTAATCATCCTATACTAATACATAATATTTTATTTTAGTTCATTATGAGTTCAAAAAGATATACAATAAAAGACTACCTCCCGAAGATATACCATAGATATATTAAAGAAAATGTTGAAGTACAGGAAAAGGCGAAATATTCATTGACAATACAAGCTGTGGCATTCTGTATAACACAGCATTTACTAACTTTAGCATCATTATATGGAGAGCTATCGCCAATACAATACCGACCACGTACATTACACCGGAATGATGTCAATCAAGAAACATTATTACGTCTAACAATTCAAAACAATTTTGAGACAGTTTTGAAAATGTCTAAAATCGTGAAAATAAACAATTTTTTAAAAAAAATTAAAAAAAAAGCATGGGATCAAGATCTCACCCAAAGTTTAATTAAAGCTGAATGGACTCAAGAACTACTATGTGAGTTTAAGACCAATATTTTACGTTATATTCAAACAGATGAATGTATCACTTCATCCATTTTTTCATTTGAGTCTATGTTAGAGCTTTATCAAGTATATAATCTTTAATATACACTCCTTATATAATAAATATACACAATCATACAATGTTTCATTTCTATTCAATGTAGACATGAATGTATTCATAAGTATATATATTTATATATAGCTATCAAAAAATTATCAAAACTTAAATGCCATACATTCAAAATCTATAAGTTCAAATTAAGTAAAAAATAATCAAAACTCAAATGCCACTTAAATGCCATTCAAATGCCACTCAAGTACCCCTCAAGTAAAATACAATATAAACTCGGCGAATTCATCCAACGTCGTAACCCATTGCCTCAACTCCAAGATCTAATCCACAAAAAAACACTTGGTAGGGAGATCTGCTCATATATTACTACTCTTAATGTTACTTTCACATTTTAAAGAGTTCAGTTCATGTCAATTTTATATTTATTGATTAATAAATACATAATTGTGTTTAGACTTAATTTTGAATGTGAGAAGCATCTTTGTACAGAAAACACACAATAAAATAATCATTTTTAACCTCTGACACTTTAACTAGACAACTCTTTCACATCAACTTAACATGGCCATTTTGATCAGAAATTTTCACTATACCGAAAACAATCTATTGCAGAATGCTTCAGCCCATAAACTCAGTAAGCTATTGCAAGCAGAGTACAAACGCATTGGCCATTAGACGCTGTCGTTGTTTATTTTGCAAGTTTTCATTGCTTTTATTTACGCTCTCTTGAAGCAGCTAGAGTAATATAATTCATGTCGAGAACAAAAAAGGCTTTGTCCAGTAATAATGTGTGTGTTATCATGGGCTGAGAGAGAACCACAGAAGATTCATTGTCTATTCGATAATACTCAAATGCTACATAGATGGACATCACATAACGAATATAGTACATCTAACTTAAATGTAAGTAAAATGTAATTTAAAGCGAGACCTTAAACTGAGAGACAAAATGTTTACTCGATATGAAAGAAGACAAATTTTACCCTAGAACAAACAGCTATCAGTGACCTATATATAAATTGGCACCTGAACAGTGATGCTTTGAAAAATAAAAAGCTGCCGGAAGTAAAGTTTCATTGGAAAAATTTAGTGCACGGTAGGTGTTTGAATTCGTTGCTTGTTCTAAAATCGAAGAGATTGATGGTTTTAATATTTGTCTTTTAAATTAATAATAACTTTGATATTTCAAATGGATATGTACATCCAAAATACCACACTGAGAGAAAAGAAATTTGTTGTAAAATCATTTTAGTGGACCAAATTGATGTAAAGCGGGGTCTTGAGTTTGCCATCTATTAGCAAACTAGAGATGCATTTAGATTTGTATTTTCAACAATGTAGGTGGAGACGAATCACAAACAGTTACATTTCGCTAATATGCCGTGGTTAGAGTGTTAGTCAATTATTTCTGTGTTGATGTATGAGTAACGTTACTTTATCCCAGTAGCATTAATGGCTACATTCGCTTTGTAAGTTAGTAGTTTCAACAGTGATATCGGTGAGTCGAGAGGAGATAGAGAACGAGAAAGGGAGAGATGGAGAGGATAGAGCGGAGTGGAACTGGAGCAGGGGGAGGGGTGCAGCAAGGGAGAGGGTGAGAAGCAAAGCGGGGTCGGTGAACGGCAAAGGGGAGGGATGGAGACACGCCAGAATATAGAGCTGGTTGCTATTACAATATTTCAACTTGATGTTGAATGTTGCTAGTCTGATACAATGAAGAAAGAACAACAATAATAAAAAATGAAAACACAACAATAACACTGGTAATTGCAGTATTGGCTGTTTAACTGTTTCTTATCAACTATACAAAACACATCCCTGAGCTGTGAACTTGACTATTAGCAATGTTTAGCAATGTCAAAGTTTTAAAGAGCTGGAGGAATCGCTCTTTAAAGAATGTACTCTCAATATCATGTTCAGAATCAGAAGTTGTTTCCAAACTCCGAAAACTGTGAAACCCACTCTTCTAATTATGAGTATGTGGAGTACAGGGAGTACAGGAAGTATCAATTTATTTACAATACTTATTACTTACTATTGCTAGTTTGGTGAAAGTTGTCTCTCTTTGTCAGCTGTTCATTAGGGTCCAGGCAGCTGTCAACTGCTAAAATAACAATAACTTGATCTGTGTTGACTAAGTTTAAATAATATAAACTGGGCGGAGTTAGTGGCGCTTCGCTATCAAACACTGGGGTGTGGGTGTTTGATAGCGAAGCGCCACTAACTCCGCCCAGTTTATATTATTTAAACTAGTGTTGACTATGCATTTTATTGCTCAGTTAATTACATAATTTGCATAATCGTAATATTCCATATTGATTATTGTAGAAGCACTACCAGCTTTAAAACTATTTTAGAATAAAATGACTATTGATTTACTTCATTAAAATTCACTTGTTTTCTAAAATGATTTATAAACACTGAAAATGCATTGATTTGCATTACAAGTAACGTGCTCACACAACTCTAAGGAAAATGGTACACATTTTATTCATGTAAATCCCAGATTAGAAGGTTTTTAGGTAATCACATTTACAAACTATGTGGATGTATATTTAACAAGCTTTGAAGTTAGTTTTTACCGCTGAAAAACTTTGGTTATCATTAAAATGATGAGCTTGTTAATTACAGTTTAAATAATGTGGTGATAATCAGTAGACAAATAGACATATCTAGGCCCCACACCCTGCTCCTTACCCCTAATCCACAACCCCATAATATGGCTTGGCCAGTCTCTCCTCACCTTGTTCCAAAGTGCCTTAACCTTGCTATACCCTCAGTAGATAGTGCTTTTAATAGCCCTAGGCCTCTCCCACCCTAGTCTATTGTTACTTAGACATTCTACACCCCCACTTCTTCAGTTTTCCACCTTGGTGTAACTAGAAGTCTCCCTATCTCTTGTCGAACATTGGTAGATATTGTTACAAAGTCTATCTGAGTTGTCTTCTCCAGGAAACAAAACTCTCCAGAAGTGGATGACTACCCTACCCAGCACTGGAACCTTACTACATAGTACAGCTGTATACTGGAGCCATATATAGAATACCCCTCACAAGCCAATGCATTGGAGAGAAAGATAGAGAATTTTTACAATCAATCTGCTAATTGAAGAGCCAATGAGATGACAGTATTTCAAATACCCCTCAACTTTATAAATGGAGTGCCATGCTTAGTACGCTCAGTTGTTAATATACTTTGCTAGTGAACTTATCCTACCTGTACCTTTTGTATTTTTATACCATTCATTTTTTATATATATATACCTTACCATTGTCAGTTGGTTGGTTACACCTGGTGGGTGGTTGGTAGGTTGAGTCTAGGTTGAGCCTTGGTGGAGATTAGATCATTCCTAGGTGAGTGCAATAAAAACTTGTCTAATACATAGACTAACATCAATGTTAGTTTTGACATATCTAACACTTCCCACTGTACAGTGCACCATTCCTTGCCCAAATACAGTACACAAACAGTTAGATGGTGCTAAACATCTAAACAATAAGATCGATTTGGCGACATGTTTTGATGAGAAAAACTCGGCTGCTTTCCTGCTCAAAATAGGGAACAAACTAAAACTTCAAATGAAGAAAGAAAGAGAAAACATCTTATAAAACTTTTGTACTGGTCCATATTTGCATTGTTGGACTGAGAGCTAAATATCTAACACGCTAGTAGGTGATTGAAGTCATGCTGAAGTACGCAGAAGTTCAAATCCAGTAGTTAGCTAGAGTGTCTGCAGATGCATTGAATGCCATTTGATGATTTGATAATCAGTGGGGAAAAATAACATCGCTGGCCATAATGGGGTCACGTTTTAGCAACAGAGCTTCAACCAATACTAGCCGAGATGATAACGAAATGCATAATAATAAGGTAATAATTAATTATTTAAATAGATAAATAATTTTAACAACATTAATCAGTTTTTTTTAATGAGTAATAAAATAAATAATTAATAATTTTTTATGAAACTTCGTAACTCACTCAGATGACAACGTATGCGATGCCATATTGCAGGCTGCATCCGATGCGGTTGGATTAAAACTAGCTCGGTCTGAGTTTCAATCACAGATTAAAAAGTTGCTGACCAAAAAAAACCCCAGTGCGGGTCACTTACGGCTAGACATCAAAGGGCAAATCGAAAAATATCCATTTTGGATCAGCAAAACAGACTTGAAAAAGGAAAATGGTGGCAAGAAGGATGTGGTTAGTGTCACTGTTATATCCTTATCAGTTAGCTGTAGCGGTAGCTTTTGTACAAAATGAACAGCTCATAATTTTGGAAACGATTGTTGCTCTATTCGATAGGAATATGGTACCCTCAACCCAGAAAAGGTAACAGTGCCGTGTCCTCCTAAACTCCCCAACAACCTCCACTGTCATTTAAATAAAACTATAAGATTAGCACTGAAACACAAAAAGAGCTCAATATCTGATATGAAGCAAGAGCTTTACCCCGGTGAGTGATTGGTTACTAACACCAGTGTATTGTTTTATAATTAAATTGTTAGGGCATAAAGTGGCAACATTGTCCTTGAGAGAGAAAAACGCGCAACCTGAGAAAGTTTTCAAACAGTGGGGAAAACCCAATTAATTACAGGGATTTTCAGAATTTGTCCATTGTTTTATATAAGCTTGCAATAATTATTTTTTTTGGGTTTTCCCAGTAATAAAACTTTTGCTCAGGTTGCGCGTTTTTCTCTATTAATGCTTTTTGTCTGTTTAAGTGTTTGGAGTTTTCCCCATAACTTCTGGCATCCCTTTTTATTTCACCAAATGATTAATAAATATGAACAAACATTATTTATAAATTTTCCGCAACTTGTTTTATCAGAGCATGACATCATCCTAAAATGCGTGACCAAGCTAATATTGAAAGTGAACATTGTGGAAGATGGCTGCCAATCACAGCTGAAATTTCAAATCTTTGAGCAGCATCGCAACTTTAAGACTGGACGCAGGCCAATGCACATGAGAGAAATGAAAGTAGAGAGAGTGATATTTGACCAACATAACAACATGGCTATAACCGGTAGGTTGCACAGGCTGTCCAAAGAATACAACAGTTTTAGTCCACAAGTTTAACAATGCAGGAAGGAGCCGTTTCATTTGCTTATATTAGCAGAAAAATTAATTTTGCTTCACTTTTTTGAAATGTGTTGCAGGACAAGAGTTTGCTCTGATTATTTACAAGATGGATATGGAACAAGAACGCATTACAGAGAGTAGCCTACAGATTTCTGGTGAATACATCCGAATCTTAGACACCTGCCCATCCGCTGTCATGATATTCCACTACGAAGACACGGGCAACACTGGTGATGTCATCCCAGCTAGTACCTCGACCCATATTGACGAGTACGCAAAACGTCTGCTCAGCAAGTCGTCTGCTTATCCTTTTCGTATAAAACTTTCGCGTTCAAAAAGTCACAAGTCCAAGAATGGTTAGACACCGTAAATGAGACGAAGTGATGAATGATTTATGTGTTTTGTGAAAGAATAATTTTTATGATTAAATAAAGACTGCAAACGCAATGCAACCAAATGTGAAAGTTAGTTTCGTGTTTTCATCTTCGCAGGTAGAATCTTGACAATTTTCCATGCGGTTTTATGAGAAATAAAGTTCACGGTTACTGCAAAAAAATTTAAAAGAAAATGAGAGCTGTCTAAAAATTTGTTTATTTATTTCTCCCTAAACACCGCAGAAAAAAGTCCATCAGCATTTTAAAATTGAACAGAGGCAGCATCAACAGAAGCCAGCCATGTCAGCAGCAGCATCAACAGAAGCCAACCATGTCAGCGGCAGCATCAACAAAAGCCAACCATGTGAGCGGCAGCATAAACAGAAGCCAGCCATGTCAGCGGCAGCATCAACAGAAGCCCGCCATGTGAGCGGCAGCATCAACAGAGGCCAGCCATGTCAGCGGCAGCATCAACAGAAGCCAGCCATGTTCCAAACTAAATTATTGAAAGGTGATAGAATATCTGCTACAAAAGTAGCAACTAGTTATATTGGTCAGCTAAATGTCAACAACTTCAGACTTTCCTCCATAGTAACGAGGTAGTCGTACCAATAATAAAATACTCTAACGAGAGACACATGCAAATGATTTTTGCACAACACTGAAGCTTCTATCAGGTAGAAATAAAACAGTAACCAAATGAATGACGAATTGCCTAAAAGTACAGCCCTCATTGGTCGTGAGCATTTTCTGTCCAATAGGAGTCATCTAGATAGACCTGACTGTTCATATGGTGTGACCAGTCATCCCCATCTGTGGGGGTATCAGACGCGTCTCCTGCCTCAATTCGCCCCTCCCAAGCCTTTTGCACAAGTAAGTAAAGTTTCATTGTATGTATGGCGTCCTCCACAGAGCAATGACTACCTTGCTGAATACTTGAGCCTGCAATAAACAAAAGAGTGAGTTTTGGTGGTTGAGTCCTACAAACACGTACCAGAAATAACCTACAACTTTGTAAACACCAAAGCACACATGTAAGTTTTTTGTCCTCGCTTAAAACAAAAAATTGTATCCCATAGGCTTCTATCTTGACTGTCAAAATGTTGTAAAAACCAAGTTGGTTTCACTGTAAAAAATGAAGATATCTAGAAAACACTATAAAATTACAGAAGATTGATGATAGATTATTGAGGTGATGATGAAAGGCAGGGCATTGGAGTTATGCTCTCATAAGAACCAGGAGAGGAGTAGGAGAAGACAAGAGGATTGAGGCAGTACAAGTAGTCAGAGTTTGGTAATAGCTAGCATAATATTTAACCGTATATACATGTATATATAACACATAGTGTATACTGTATATATACTACACAGTGTATACTGTATGTATACTACATAGTGTATACTGTATGTATACTACATAGTGTATACTGTATGTATACTACAGAGTGTATACTGTATATATACTACATAGTGTATACTGTATATATACTACATAGTGTATACTGTATGTATACTACAGAGTGTATACTGTATATATACTACATAGTGTATACTGTATATATACTACATAGTGTATACTGTATATATACTACATAGTGTATACTGTATATATACTACATAGTGTATACTGTATATATACTACATAGTGTATACTGTATATATACTACATAGTGTATACTGTATATATACTACATAGTGTATACTGTATATATACTACATAGTGTATACTGTATGTATACTACATAGTGTATACTGTATATATACTACATAGTGTATACTGTATATACACTACATAGTGTATACTGTATGTATACTACATAGTGTATACTGTATGTATACTACATAGTGTATACTGTATGTATACTACATAGTGTATACTGTATGTATACTACATAGTGTATACTGTATGTATACTACATAGTGTATACTGTATATATACTACATGGTTTATACTGTATATATACTACATAGTGTATACTGTATATATACTACATAGTGTATACTGTGTGTATACTACATAGTGTATACTGTATATATACTACATAGTGTATACATGTATATATAACACATAGTGTATACTGTATGTATACTACATAGTGAAAACTGTACATACACTACATAATGTATACTACATTGCGTATACTGTATATATACTACATGGCGTATGTGACATAGTATACAGTGTGTATAAACAACATAGTAATAATATAGTACATATAACATAGCACATATAATATAGTACATATAACATAGTACATATAACATAGTATATATAACATAGTACATATAACATAGTACATATAACGTAGTACATATAACATAGTACATATAACATAATACATATAACAAAGTACACATAACATAGCACATATAACATAGTACATGTAACATAGTACATGTAACATAGTACATCTGATATATATTACAAAATACGTACTCAGTAGAACAGCTGAGAGTTTCTTCAGGCCAACACAGTGTAGTCCAGGTCCACGTAGTCTAGTCTTGCGCAGGTACATATCTCTGAGAGTCTTACACTTAGCTATGTCCCTGCATTGACCTGATGGATGCACATAATTCAGGGCAGAAAAGTCGCTGTGCAGCGTGTGACCAACCACTATCTTGTCCTACACCAGAATCAAAACAGGTCGTCAAGGACTTTTGCCTAACACTGTACTATCCTAAATATGTACAAACTGTCACATCACCTGGACGAAGACTACAGATTGTCGTGGTGAAATGTCAATATGTACAAGCAATAACCACTCATAGGAGGCACGTGTAGTCTAGTGGTTAACGTGCTTGCACTTCAATCCAGGATCCAGGGTTCAATTCCCAGCATGATTATCTGTGAGCGAGATATTTGGCTTCCTATACGCTTTGCCTGCTCGGATATGGGCATACAAATAACATGGCCCCTAGTTTGATTGCACTATCCATAATAACTATGGAGTCATGCTAGTAAAAGATCCTCCTCTGCTTTTTCGGAAGCGTAACCGGTGGGACGGCAAGTATGGGTATAGGGTGCTGCTCACACAAGCTCTGCTTATGAGACCCAGGACAAACAAACCTTGATGTCAACTGTGCACATTTCTCTTATCGTTGTTATTTGAACTCAATATGTAAGATGAGATTATTTTATTGATGTCAACTTCTATTCAATTTTGAACCACAAACTTGTCGGACTCGTCAGAGGAAGCTCTAAATATCAAATAGTACATTACACTTCATTGAATAGGAATGCTTTCTCTCTTATAATGATCCAGTGCCAACAAGATTAACAAAACCTCTACACGCAATGCTTCCTTTAAATAGCGGGCAAATAATGATGCATTTTTGGAGTTGTGTTCTCTTAGAGTTACCAAAGATCTTTACATAGTAGCAACAACAAAATACAAAAGCTGGACATTTATATGAAGTTGCTTAACAATAACAACCACTAATGAATCGTTAGTACAAAACTTGAAGTGTCAAAGCAATGTGGAATAAACTAAAATTGAAACAATTTATTTTCTAGATCATACAGAAATGCATCCGGCTTCAGATTGTCGTAAAATTTGGCAAATAAATTTTATTGCATTATATCCTGATAAAAACTAAGTTTTCACTAAAAAATTATTTTCTCATATGAACAAAAGAAATCTACAATCCTTTGCCAGGATTAATGTGAAAACTGCTTCCAGCCTTCAGAGTGATTTAGAGAGTTAGTCAAAGATCTTTCAAAATGAAATGTAACAAATTGAACACGACAAGCAATATTGTATTAATAAAAAAACAATGTAAACAAGATAACAAAAAACAGATAACCTGAAATAGTAAAGTATTTCTGCGAGCAATGGTAAGTGATGTTCGCTGGTGAGCTGAATGCGAGTGTACATTGAATAGATCTGATGAGCTAGTATAGCTCCTTCATGTGAACAATCTAGGCGCCTTGGGATAACATAACGGCACATCACATGGCGAATCGGCAAACTTTCCTTGTGTTGGCGAGTAAAAACTAGGATTTCTTAATATGTGGCTTCGCAAGAAATTTAGTATAAAAGTGTTTTCGAGGAACAACAGTTGTTTAAAAAGTAGGAGTTGTCTTCACTGCATTTACGCATCAATATTTCATTTTAGATACCGCAACAAAAATAACGAATCTCATAATGCAAACAACAATCGTTGATGTACGGCCATTAGCCGAAGTTTAAATTAATAATAATAATTATAATTTATGCTCTAGCAACAATTAACCATGCTGAGAGTTTATCTGACTGCATTGCTTTAGTAGAAATAGTTATTTATTATAATGATAAATATTATTTTAGAATTTTCATTAAATTCCCATCTTTTTAACCAGCATGACATACAATTGTTGTAAAAAAAGACAACTCCTTAAATTCATTTTTTAGCACCGTTATATTTGTTTGACTAGTGTTAAAAAAACTGCACCCAACCTTGAGAAGGCTTCAAAATTAGCCGATTTTCTCGCATTAAATTAGCCGTAAGCGCTTATTGTACAGCAAAATGAACATTTTGTCTTCAAGTCTCAGTCTCTGTTTTTAGTACAGCATGATAAGCCAAATTATTATTGAGGAGTTATCTTCTCTTTGGCTGATAAACCTAACAACCTACTGTAAATAATTACCAATATGAGAGCTCTGAGATCTGTTCTGTTAGTGATCAAACAGATTGTACCAATATCTTCTCATGACATCAGCAACAATTCAAAATATATATAATAGATTTTTGCTGAACAGATGTACATCGTTGACTGGTAGAGCAAACATCCTCCGTCACACTCACCTTGATAGTGTCAATGATTTGTCTCCTAGCCTCCTCAGTAGAAAGGGCTCTCTTCATGTCTGACCTGGTGATGCCACTGTACCTTGTCCTGTAGTCAGCGATGGGCTGGTCAGGTCTGGCATAGATGTCTAGTAAAACTTTACACTGTTCATCAACTATACTACATCTAGCTAAAACATAAAACACTGTAGTGTGTGCCTACTATAACACACTAGCCACAATAGTGTGCCTACTATACCACACCTGTCTACAATACATGTGCCTACCACACCATAACTGTCTACAATACATAACACTGTAGTGTATGCCAACTATACTAGATCTGATAACAAAATACATTATTGTACATAAAGGACTACATCAGGCTAGAGAACAACACTGTAGTATGTGCCAGCTATACCACACTCACCCAGAGCATTGACCATCTTAGGTCGACCTTTGGCATTTTTCTGTTCATAGTCCATGACTCCAACCATTTCACAGTCTAAGGCTACATATTTACAAGATCCTGAAGGGACGAAAGTTAATGCCCCGGTGATGTCTGGAAACGAGGATGGTTTAGAATAAACTTTTTTACTGAATATCTAAAACAAATTAATGAAATTTAGATGAGTAAGAAAAATGTACTATTTTCTCTGTCAGTACGATATTACAGTATTCACTGCACTGGTAAGTGCACACACCTGTTCAATATGATCAGCCATATGTGCACAGCTGCCACATCCAATAGCAGAGAGGTACACACAATCACAGCTGCCTTTGTACTTAGCTTCCTTGCCATTGGTCAGATTGGCAGCATCTTCTAAACCTCTTTTGGAGTCTGCAAGACAAAGTAAGCAGTTTACCAGCACCTGATATATTGACTCATCTTTAGATGATGTACCCGGCAGCATGCAATGTTTTCATTGGTTGAATACATTATAGCTCTTCAAGTATTTTAATTTGTACAACTGATAAACATATCATTGGTGCGGTAGCAACATTTAAGGGAGAAACCAGCTCATTGTTGAATCAATGCGGCACAGCTTGGTACCAGAGCATTATTTCTAATGCCATTTTGACTAAGACATAAAAATAACTTCGATACAGCAAAGATATTCTGATACAGAATAAGCAATTATGTCATAGTACTTTTAGGTACGCCATGCATAGAGTGGTCAAAAAAAGACATAGATGTCACATCAATGAATGCTGTTTAACGAATGTTTGTAGCACATTTGAACAGTAGATATGACGATTGCTCACTCAGATACTCGATGCCCCACGATATTTCCATGTCTTGATTAGGTTGGTCGTTGTTATCCAAAACACTTTAATGATAAACAATAAAAGTAAACGAAAGTTAACAAAGTCGATATACACATTAGACGCTTTCAACTAATTGGATGTGAAGTCATGATTACGGTGAATGTGCAAATTTATCTTAATTCGGCGAGTACGAGGTAGCATTTCTTCACTGTCTGGCTTCGCAAAACTCAATGCCAGGATGTTTTGCGAGAACAATGCTAGTTTGCGAAATTAGAAGTTGTCTCTTCTTTATTTAGGCATCGCTATTAAAAACAACAAAGATGGTTTCAACATAAAGTTCACTAGTTCTCGTGGTATTATATTATTCGTAGGAAACCGTGAAACCTGTATGAGGTTACAGAAACAATATTATAGTGACACAATTTTATTGTATAAAATACCAAGTAAACAAAATGTTTAACGTAATATTCGCAAACCTCAAATGCCTCTTACCAGCACTTGCATTAAAGTCAAATCTTATACTGACAACTGTCTGCTATGACACGATGTAATGACCTAACTCTAATACAAGTTCTGTAAGCTTAATATAGCTTTTCGGGACGGGACTGGACGGACTGATTGGTGGCAGACAGCATTATTGTTGGGTATTCTTCACATTGTTAATGTTCTGAGAGAATAGCAGTATAAAAGACCCAACCCGCACCAAATACGTCAGCACCACGCCCACGAGCTACAGCCATATACGCAAATTGACAAGCAAGGCAATAGACAACTACATGGGTTGTGAATTAAACTGCACATTGAATAAATTATAACGAGCGAGTTGATTTTTTCATTTCTATAGAATGATTTCATATTCTTAGAAAATAATTCAATCGTTTAAAATTTACTAAATTTAAAGGGCTTTACAAACTATTCTAGTTTATAGCGATTCAATTTGTAATTTCTTTCTGATTATTTTGAAAATTGGGAGTTGTCTTTTTATGATTTGTTCGGTAATCTATAACAGTTCATTGAATAATTATGATGTTCCAAACAAATATTCCGTTGCATACGCGAAGTATTGTATTAACAAACGCCTATTATTTTTTTTACTTTGGTTGACGAACAGGCTGTGGATACTCGTATTAATAATAAAAGAGATTGTTTAATTATTATTAAATTTTCATTTCTTAGCTTCTGCAACATACAACTGTTGTAAGAGAACACAACTCAATAAATTTATTTCTCCCCAAAGCTACTAGTTCAGTCACATTGGCGTGCATCTAGCTTTGAAAACGATTGAGAAATAGCCAAGTTCCTCATTCACCCAGCCCAAGGCACCTATTACAGTCACTAGTTATAGCCGCATGTATGGAAAGAAAATCTACCCACCAACAAATTTATTTATACTAGGTCTATGTTTGGGAAAGTTATATATTTATCAAGATATACTCTGATTTGAAAGCGGCAGAGTGAAACTGAAATAAATTGGCCGACTAAAATAACATTCGTTTCAAGTGGGAAGCGTAAATAACCAGGAGTTATGTTTTAAATTGTCAATGATCCTTCCGAACCCAACTGTCGAATTGTATTGTTGTCCTAAAGAGTGCATTTTTCCTCAAACATTGTAATCTCAAAATATCGTCATTCCATTCGCCATGACATTTCTACATGTGGCATACCCGAAAGCACACTTACAGCAAATATCTACTAAGTTTCAGTGAACTGCATGTTTTAATAGCATCTCTTAGGTACATCTACTGTTAATATGTCCAAGTGCTTAAAAAGGAAATGTATGTTACAAAAGCTGATTGCTCGATAGAATAAAAACAAGCTGTCAGTCAATGACCGGGTATAAGCCTAGATCTTAAACCCTCGCAGATAATTATGGTAACGCTCATTGCTGCTGGCTTATTGATCAGTAGCCACTCGCCGATTTTTAACCGCGATCAAAATTGTAATCAACAATATTAATTCTGTATATTGATCAAATAGTTGAAACCTAACATTTATAATTTGTCATCATCATAACTGTCATTGATAATAAAATAATTATTATTCCAACTGTGATTACTTTCATAACCTAAAGTAATTTACAATGCCCGCTCAATATCGCTTACCATAAGCTCTGCTCACATTATTCAATGAGCAAACTTTTGGCAAGTTGCGGCTGCTTAGCTTTTGGTACTGTAAAATTTTTGAGAAAAATAAATGTTTCTTTTGTTTTCACATCACTCAAATACGTCAAAGAACTTCAAGTAAGTGGAACGTTTGCATGAAAAGATTATACAATTGAAGTGGCCATCGGCAACCATATATGCCTTCTGGCTGTTTTTGGTTCACTTGTCCTCACCCATTTCTGCAGCAAATCCTGAGAGATTATTCAATCACTTTTTTGCAATGTCTTTTTTAAATGCATTGAATACAGCTTCCATAAAAGCTACATCAAAACTCAGAGTATCAATACTGCAATTTTTCAAATAAATGCTCGTTCTCATGGTAGTGTATGTCACTAAATAGATGTTTGGTACTTCGGCGAAAGTCTGCAGGCTTTCTTGAATGCCTGTTGCAATGATAGTTGCTTGGAAATTCTAACACTGAAAAAAATGTGTGCAGTGAAACACGTAAAAGTCAATGTTGAAGGGCCAAGAAAATTCTGTCTAATTATGAATAATATTGAATTGCCCAAACATACATATAGATATGATAATAATAAACATATTGTAACTAATAACATACTAATTTGAGGAATAACATAAATACCCCCAGACGTTTCTTTCACTTGACTTATGGTGTGAATAAATTTCAACAATAACGACGACTTGAACTATCGCAATTATTAAAAATCATTATGATTCGAATAATTATTATTTTGATGCCAATCACAGAAATAAAAGACAATAGTGAGAAACAATTAAACCATGAGTGTAACGGTTAGTTTTTATAGCTGTTACAGGCTAATGAAAATGTCAGCTATCCAAATCTTACAAGTATAATTGTATTTTATGTGTAGAACAATGAGAAATTTATCCATATTTATTGGCAATATTTACTTCATTGAAAAACGGAGTTGCTCTACACCGCCATTAAAATGCTACAAAATGTGACGTCATTGATAAAATAAGCTTTCGCGAATCTAAGTAGGAAACCTTACTTTTATAGAAAAGGTGCCTGTATTAATCTGAAGATATTTCAGTTTGTATTGGGTTCTGTGACATCCCACCCAACCCAGTCAAATAAAACATTATGATAATTCATTTCAACACCTGCTAAGAAACTTACTCCCATAGATTTTGTCAAATTTATCATCAAAAAGTGTATAAAATATAAAACAATTCCATCGGACCTTTTGTTAGCAAAATTCTGATTGGCTGAAATTGTTGTTGGCTTTAGCACCAGATATTCTAGTATTTGTAGTAGACCTACAATAAAAATTTTTATATCATCGTGTAGAGCAGAATCTCCTCAATTTTCTGGTCCTTATTTGAGGTAAATCTGCCAGTCTAAACAGTAACCGCTCCATGAGAACCGCACCCCGTTCCTTGTCGGGCAAGAAATAATTTTTCTTGCTGAGATAGTTTGAAATAATATTTTTTGCAGAGAACCTCCACGGATGAGATTTGTTCTGATAAATGGTTAGATTATATTTATTTAGGCATGCTGGAATTGTTTAGAAGTGGAAATGACAGGTAGTATGCTAGAAATTAATTATTTGGATGACGACGATATTGTTGACTAGTAATTTTTTATTATTTTCTATTTTTTTTTCAAAGTGTTTATTATTATGGTTCTTTATATCAGAAGATAGCGCTTGAAATTCTCTATTCAGTGGTGTAAAAAGTCAGGTGCTAGCTTGAAAAGAAAAATTAATATTATTCTTTGAAAAAATGTCCGGGATTTTCGCAAAAACAAGGCCAACTTTGATTGACGTGTTATGGCTAAAGTGGTGGCCCATTAATTCTTCAAAATTACCTACATGCATCAAAATTGAATTTTCTTTCTATCTGTCGCCTCAGTTTTTTGTTTGGAGCTTTACTTTTGGTGTTTTTTCAAAGCAAAAATGTCAATTTTCAGAAATTTGAAAAAAAGTAGTGTCAATAAAAAAATATTTTTGAAACGCGCAACCTAATTGGCTAACAATTTTATACTATCTGATAACTTCAGTGTGTAAGAAAAGGTCTATAAATCTTGGACTGTCACAGTCTTTTTATTAATGACGTCACATATTTTGGAGTTGTCCCAGCAAGTGTGTTTTTGGGTGTCTCAAAATTTAGCTGAATTATTTTGTTTTTTTTAGCATGTTCATGGGATATTTATAATATATAATGCTAATAAAGCTTAATTATAAGGTTACATCAGCCTATAACTGCTGTAAAAAGCAACCATTATACCCATAGTTTAAGTTTGCTTTCTTTATTTCTTAAAACTATTACTATTATGTTTTATCAATTAATGACAATAATAGTTACAAAAAAGTACCAACAACAATTACTAATCAAACGGTGTAAGCAGCACTTTTTCTTACATTGCAGAAATAACATGTCTAGATAGGCTGACTTGATAAGATTCATGGTTGTTGTTGTGGTTGATAGATAGCCTGGGATCTCTGTGTTACATTCTGAGATTGAATACATTTCAGTAATCAAAACTCATGCGCTCAAGTTACTTAGTCAGGCATCGTAGCGAGTAATTTTCAAAATTTCTGCGAGTTACAAGAGGGGATAACTCTACTATTTAAATAGCATGCGATTGGAAACTGACCAAATTTTTGCTACTCAATGCAACAGATAAACTCTGTTCGCAAACATCATGCTTTATTAAAGCTTTTTACCAAATCCGCGTGACAATTGGTTTTATAACTAACTTTTTTATTCGGTCACATTAAAGAGGACAATAATGAAAAATGTGGAGACATTTTTAATGGCTGATGTTTAGCCCTTCACGGTCATATTGAATAAACCGGTTTATTGATTCCTACGGGGTTGATTTATGCGAGGCTCACGGCACCTCATTTAACAAAGTTATGCTTATAGGGAGACTAAAGCCAAACCAATCACATAGAACCTATAGAGGTCAACCAAGAAGCTTGATGCAAACAAACCTAACTAACAAATAATGCAAAAGTTTTAACAAACAGACAACTTACAAATGTTAACAAACATGCCCATCTTGATGGTAAATGCTGTACAAGTGGAACAATCCAGAGAGCTCAACTCTGTACAATCACAAGGTTCATCTGCGAACACTAACATTCCATCCTCCTGGGTGGCTGGCTCTGGAGGTGACTTGGTAGATCTTTCTGCATCTGTGAGGGCCAACCTCTTACCAAATAACCTACAACAATTCACAATCAAATTATAATATCACAAAAATCACATAGACAAGAAGGAGCGGAACAAAAATGTTCGCTACATAGATACAAATATGACGATGTAAAAAATGGCTGATGCTGGCAATCATTATACTAGTCAATACTTACCAGAAAAAAAAAACAGAAAACACTGAAGTGACATTACCTGTAAACCTTTCGAGCTATTTTAGCACATATGTGGCAATCATCCAGGGAAATGTGAGTGCATGAACAATAGAACTTTCTGGAACGTTTAGTGTCGACTTTATCAGAAGAAGATGGCGGACGCTTACGCTTCACTGCAACGCACCTTCCATTCATCTTGATTATACTACAAAGTTAACCACTTTCGAGAATGAGCCAAAGAACAAGACGTTTGCAGCAGCAGAGGTCTAAAAGCTGGACAAATCCATTACACACGAAATTACTGGTCCACAGAACATGTGGTGCGTAAAAATATTTCACTTAGAATAACATGAAGGAAATTGACCATTGTTAAAACATATAACAAAAACCTAATTGGCGGCCATTGGCAATCAAATGAAGATTAAGAGCCGTGATCGGTGCGAGAGAGTAAAAAATATAATCAGCTTGTTTACAACAAATAATGAAGATGATCAAATGCTCAAACAAAGTAGCTAGTACAATACACTGCAAAAATGCTTTGTTTTGCGTTGAAAGCAACAGTACAAGATGTTGTAGCATCCAAACCACTGCTAGGTAATGATCAACATTTTGAATATCTTTGGAACATAGTCTTTTATAAAAAAAAATTTAGCATCATGTTTTTATTGGCGTGTTCAGTTAACCTAATTATGACAGCTTTTCTATTATTGTGTCAATTTTGGTGTGAATATTTTTAGCATTGACTGTTATCAGTGCTGTCAGTGTTGTCATAAGCCAAGTTTCTAATAAAGCATTATCATTAGAAAAGCAAGCAATAACAACAATAGCTGGCGTCAAGTTGAAATATTAAGTAATAATGAACAGCTAAAATAAATAATAATAATTATAATCAATAAAATTATATTTATTATTATTCTTTGAATATTTTTTTATAACAGGTGTATACTTATTACGAAAACTGTTACAAAAAATTAATACTGATTTTTTCTATGATCTATGAAAAACTGATGTAGAGATTAGATGAATAATGGGACAAAATAATTATGAGTTACTAATTTGTCAATATATAACATGTGGGAAGTTAAGGCTGGCATACCCCAACATCAATGGCAATGTAAGCGCAGTGCCAATGCAAATGACCCAGCGCGGACAACTTTGAAATGAACATCAGTCACAAAGCTATGGAATTGATGCGTCTCTAACTGCGCATCAGGGTTGTTTTGATATTTACCGATCGATCTATATCAGTGATATTTTTTGATAGATATGATATGTTTGAAAGTCGATATTTTTGTTATTTTATTTTAAAACACTGAATTAGTAACTAGTTCGACAACCAAACCAACCAGATACTGCTCAGTGGTAATCCCTTCAACATCTCATGTATCAAACAACAACAACTACATCATGAATAGGATTAGGACACTGAGTGAGGTCGCCTTTGAGCATGAAATGAGTAAAAACATGGTAGCTAAACCTCACAATGGCGTCCCGATCTATAAGTTGCAGGAAAAATTTGTAGAATCACTTACACATTCTCAGTGGTGAAAAACACTTCCCAAAAATACTGAATTTATTGACCATGTTATGCTGCGCCTTACTGCCGTGTGCTCCAGTGCTACTATTTAACAATTTTTTTTACATATGGGATCGTGCATAGCAAGTTGAGAAACTGGCATTGGGGTTGAAAAGGTTTGTAAGCTAGTTTTTGTCAAGTGAATGTTAAATAACTTTTGATTAAATGTTTGCATATTTTATACTGCAAATTCCATGCTTAGTCAGTTTTGCAATAAATATTTCAAATATGGAGCCTAGCGTTTGTTTGGTGGCTTTATTTGGCGTTGCAATCAGTCCTGAAATTAATAACATGAATATCAAATATATCACCGACATAAATCATAAGTATAGATATATATAATTTATTTAAAAAGATTGATATTTATAACAACCCTGCTGTGCATTCACCATTTTTTTTGCTTTGAATATTGTGGTATATATCGAGAAATAGTTTTATTCTGACCACGTGGAATAACTAAATCTAAAAACATCCCTAGTTTGAGAGTAAATGGGACAATTAAAGTCACGCCACATATTAGATTAAGTCTATAATCCTGAAATGACAGACACAAGGACATACAGTCATATGGACAGATAGAGCTTTTTTAGGTATATATAGATATAAAGATTACATTTTTTTGATTAATAATAATTTAAACTTGTGTTCGAGTGTGTATAAGTAATATTATTTTAAGTGTTTCCTAGTATTGTTTCTGCCTTTCATCTGATAACAATGGAATTTACGTGTTAAATCCAATCATAACTCACCAAACTACTACAACGATATAACTGCTGGCGATTTTCCAGTAGTTTTTAATTGAATCACTTGAAATTGATAATAATTAGCATGAGCATAATAATAAACTAGATAGCTGCACAGAAAAACATGTGCGTAGATAATAACTAAAAGCGGTATAAAGCCTAAAGCAAAATCAGTCAGGTATGCGATAAGTCCGATGATAAGTTTTCAATCTTCAACAACGCACTGGCGGATCAGACCAAATCCAAATTAATTAACTAAATTAATAGAGAAAATAGAATTATTTGCCAGCAAAAGAACTACTAACTTTTTACCATAAAATAATCAATCAAGTTGATCATATGATACATCAATGGCTTGACAACTTTTTTTCAGAAACAATAGAAAACTAGATATTGATGTGTGTTTGCGAGCAAAAACAAGAGTATTTTAGAGAATAGATAAAATAAAAAATGACACTGAATGGATTTGAACACCTGTACTGGCTGCGGTTATTCCTGCACAACACCAACTACACCATCAACCTCTGACTGAAACAGCATGCTTTTGACACCCTCATTATTCCTAAACATCATTTTAAGCAGTAAAGTTGTACCCGCAAACACTTTTCATGTGAAAAAAGTTTCCACCACTGTGAATCGTACCTGGACCCTTAAAACAGAAACGACAACCTTAGCAATCAAGCTATGAAGATATGTTGCTGATGAGCAATGTAATTTAGTACATACTGTCAACTGTTTTGCGATAGCTTTTTTGTTGTTGCAAAAAGCAGCTTTTTGAGGTGATTGAGGCTTTTTTTGTGTTGGGGCCACACAAGCACTGTTTCACAACTACCAATACAACATGCACTCCTGGTACTACATATTCTCGTGCTGACTTCGCTCCTCCCTTCTGACAATAATTGTTATTTGAAAAAGAATTCCCCACCTGGGAATTGAACCCAAACCCTGTCAATAGCAGGTCACAGTGTTAACTATTTAGCCATCTAGCAATATTGAATGCTGTTGATAAACAGCCTAACATAAAAAAAAAGTTGGTATGGCCTACATACAAAAAAACATTTTGGGTTCGGGCATCGCTAAATACTTATCGAATATTTTCATTTTTTTTCAGACTTGTTCAATTTGTCACCTGAATACTGTTTGTGCTAAAGTTTTGGAGAAAAATATTTTCCCGGTGAAAACAGTAAATAACGGAAGTTTTTGTCACACATTGAAAATCGTGTGGGCTTTGACTCTTTCACCAGAGATCACAAACTTGATGGATGTCTATCTGAAAGACGGTTATAATGCGATCGCAACCACGCAAAATTTATGCGAATCGGAGTAACCGTCCCCGAGTTATGGTCATTTTTCCGTTTGGAAGACCTCTTTTAAAAATGGAATAGCTGTGCCGCCGGTATTGCGAGAAACTTGAAGTCTCTAATTTTAGAAAGTTCAAGCATGCACCATCTTTCAAAAGTTGGTATTTTTTTGTCAATTGGGTCTTCATCGAATTCATTTAAACTTTCAATGTTTAACATGCCTCGTGAAACTTCCAAAAATCAAAGAGCCATCATTATTCACCTCAATCAGCAAGGTTTAGTATACAAGGAGATTGCAAATCAGACTGGTGCTAGTAAATTTACCATCGGATACACCATCAAAAGATATCAGGCAACTGAGGATGTTAAGAACAGGTTAAGATCGGGTAGACCACCCTGTACATCACCAAGAGAGCGTCGAACGCTGGTATGCAATCTTTATCAGGGCAACTAACTTTTATAGTTTATGCCACAAGTTGGGCTTGCATCATGAAAACTAACTCACGTTGTTGACCACTTTTGTATGAAAATGTTTTTTTTTGTAGTATTATTATTTAGCGTCTACAAATTGATCACGAAATATGACATCACACGTCAAAAGCATTGATATAAATATTTGTAGCACCCGGTTTTTTTTCAGTTTCCAAATATTCGGGAATTACTAGATTTACAATAACTTGGGACCACAAGCTGCTAGAAACAAAATTTTAAAAGGGTTTAATAGGATACACTTTGCCAAACGAGATTAATTAATCAATGCACTTCTTACATATCTGTAGTTTGAGAAAAATTGTTTGGAAATGACGTTGTGAATGGGACTTTTCCCAGTGCGCCACAGCATCTTATGATATTAGTTAATGTTATATCACTAGCCTATCAGATTACCGACCTGTTGATATACTATTTGTTATAGATCATTTACATTTGGAGGTAAGAAAATAGATTTAATAATTCCTCTGCCAAATAAAAGCGTAATTTAGTTTATATATATATTATATTGAAGTAACCAGTACCTAACCGCAAATATTAATTACGCAAGCTTGGTCACGTGTCACGGATATCACTCTAATAATGTATCAATAACTAGACGTAAAACTATCCACTGTGTGAACATAAAACAAAGTAATTTTTGTGCAGAGAGTTATTTTTAAAACTCATTTTCTCAGTAACTATCAATGAGAGAAAAAAAAATTTACCACTATTGTGACTGCAAGATATGACTCTACGCCACGGTATTTTTTTTTAACGTCTCAAGGCTGGTTTGAAAAATCAATTTGTATCGTCTATATTATTAAATCTGTACTGTACATGTAGATGTACTGTAGTCAAAATTCATCCAGTTAATTAATAAATCATTTGTGAAAATAGATTCCCTGAATGTATCACAAGCGTTCATTTGATGTACAGTTTGTTGGGATTTGTTCAAACCAGTGCATCGCAAAATGAGAACAAGTGCTCACAACAAGAACAACAATTCAGAAAAAAATACCTCAAAATATTTGGGAGTTCTAACAAATTGTTAAACTATGAGTTACCATCACCACCGACCACTGACTGTACATAATAATGATAATCGTTAACAACAATCATACCATTCATAATGATAAGCATTATTAATATAATTATTATCATATTATAAATTATAATAATTATTAATTATTATTATTTATTAATTATTATTATTATTAGTAGTAGAAGTAATAAAAAAGAAGCATGGTGGTTTTACGAAGTTGAGAGTTAAATAATATTATGAATCATTAAACTCAAGCAATTTAATGCATGCAATATCTATGTCTTCCTGATAAAAAAGTGGAGCCTGTCAGGATGAATGAATAACTGAGTGAGTGCAATAACAAAAAACAATTACTACTAGTCTTGCTGAAACGGAAACGAAGTGTCCTTTGGTGGCTAGAGGAAGCAAAGTCTTCAGCGCCCGATACTCATCGGTAAAATTCAATCTGTGGGGACGGTAAAAAGAGGCGCCGCTTGTAGGTTTTTTTTAGCGCTAAAGTAAAGAGAAAGTGGAACTCTGCGTTTACATAATTTCATAAATAAAAAAAAAATTAAAACAGCGGCAAGTACGAGTAGCGACAATCAAATATGTTTTTATGCACCTTGAAACAACTTGCTCGGATTTCTCTCCCCACTCAAACTGGCCTAATACATCTCAGTCTGTTGCTCAAAAAAGTGCACATAAAAATTAATAGTAATAATAATAATTAATAATAATAAAAATTAATAATAATATAATAATAATGTAATCATCATGATTATCATCATCGTAATAACAATAATGATACTAATAATTATTATTTATTGTAATTATTTAGCTAGCACAATTGCAATTTTTATTTTGACAATTTTTTCTCAAATAGCCTAGAGCATCAGCTTTTAGAAAAGCTTGTTGTCCATCCATTTGGTGGTCCATAAATTATTTATTTGTGCTGCACCCACAGGCCTACTGCAGAAAATCTGGTGGATTTTGGACCACTTTTCAGAATTTTAGGTTGTGTTTTGTTGTTGGTGTTTTGACGGTAAGTCATGGTCTGACGCACCTGTCTTCACGTGCTGGCCTGCTGGCTCAAAAATAATTTGGGCAGCACTCCACCAAGAAAATACCAAAAAGTAAACCCTCTGGGCTGTCGATACTGATCTTTTTTAATAAAATCATATGACTACATGAGAAGCAGCAACCTCGTGTTTCCAAATATAGTGCTTGCAAAAGGCGCGTCACGCAAAATTTCTTCACATCACCCTAGTCTCCTAAACTAGCAAGTCCTAGTTTCCGGATACTCATATCAGCTTTAACTCTCTAAAGGTAAACCGCTTTCACCAATAAATTACCTCAGCATTAACCCGCTTTATTAAAAAAAGTTCAATTTTTAAGATTTTATTAAAATTCATGTATATAAGATATGGTAATAAATTTATGCACATATGAAGCAGCATCTTCTCTTCTCTGAGTAGAATTAATGACATTGATTCCACCAATCTAATCTACTTTTATTATTTTTTTTACCTCTGAAACCAATTTTTAGTAGTGACCTTGACAGATCAACCAACAACAAAAAAGTAACGCATTAAATGTCGAACTGATGGCACAGCTGGAAAGAGAACAAAATTTTGATAAGACTAGCAAAATTTGAAGCAAAAATATGCAAAACAGGAGTTAGAACATTGCAACAACAATCTAGCAATGGCTGCACAAAGTACCGAAAATTTCGGAGATTTTTGTTTCTGAAAATAACTAATAATTTGATTTTTAGGCAAGATAAAGCCTTTATTGTTGTGCGAATTAACTAGAATCATTCAGAGCTACATTTTGATATAAAGAACAACTTCAATCTTACAAAAATAATAAAAAAAATTTATTATTAATTATTTATTATCATCGCCATTTCTAAATAATTAATTAACAGCTTACCAACCTTTAATTCCACAATCAAAATGCTCAAACAAGCTAAGATATCAATAAAATAACTATATCAGAAGGAAGAAACAATGTGCTAGCTGTTTGCTAAAAAAACTGACCATCATTATCAAAAAAGTACCGAAATTGAATACAGGAAGTGATGGGGTCAAGGAGATTTGAAAATGTTTCCGTTTAGAAGGTCGTAGAATCTTGAAATAAAAACCAAAATATAGGCAAGACTCTGCTCTACACGATGATCAAAGAATTGTTTATGTACGTCTACACAAACGTTTGCAATCCTTTCCGAAAACGGGACGATTTTAAATCCGAGCATTGCTCGTGAAGGATGATTCGGACAGATAACTCCTTCACGAGCATTGCTCGAGATGGAACGAGAGAAAGTTAACATTATCGGTAATTCTGAGGATACACAAGAGGGTCTTCAAGAGTTTGCCGAAAAAAAGTGAAAACGATGCAGCCTTTGCCTACTGATTGTACTGACCCAGCGCTCTGGTCGAACAGTTGGAAATCGGCGAAATGATTAATTATTACCGGACGCATCGTCTCTATTTTCTTCGGCAGTAATGTGTGGCGGATCCTCACAACACCAACGATTATATATACTATATATAATCGTTGACAACACTAATACAGGTTAATACGACTGCCCGTAGTTGCAAAGCTGAGATGAGTACTTTTCGTCACCCCCGTGGGTTAGGATTGGTTAGTTTAGGAGACTCGGGTGATGTGAAGAAATTTTGCGTGACGCGCCTTTGGCAAGCACTAAATTTGGAAACACGAGGTTGCTGCTTCTCATGTAGTCATCTGATTGTAATAAAAAACATCAGTATCGACAGCCCAGAGGGTTTACTTTTTGGTATTTTCTTGGTAGGGTGCTGCCCAAATAATTTTTTAGCCAGCAGGCCAGCACGTGAAGGCAGGTGCGTCAGACCATGACTTACCGTCAAAACACCGACAACAAAACACAACATAAAATTCTGAAAAATGGTCCAAAATCCACCAAATTTTCTGCAGTAGGCCTGTGGCTGCACCAGTGGTTGTCTCAGAAAAATTAGATAATAATGCAAAAAAAACTTTCAAAGTGTTCCAAAAAGTTTTTAATGAACAGTTTCAGTGGGTAGTACAATATCTTGTGGATACAATGAGACCAAATTTCCTATTGTCACCTCAATCGTTAACTGTTAAAACAGGTTTTACCAAATGTACTTTTAGGTAAAAAAAATATATTGTAAATCTCATTTCAGGCAATTAGTGTTGACTCACGCATGAAGCTACGCGTATTATATATATATATATATCTATAGATATCAGACACCTCAAACATCTGCATACTCCCAGGAACTGCAACAGAGGGCAAGGATTCACCACATTCATTCAACAGAGTGTCCAACCCCTCACACCGAGTATTTTCTAGTCTTAGTTTGAACTGGTCAAAATGTACTTTACAAATTTTCCCTCCAATTTCCACACTAAAAAGCGATTGCCCTTCACATGACCTGATGATACCTTCCAGCCATTTTATGCTGCCTTTGGAACTACACACCCATACCAGCTCGCCTACTTCAAATTTTTCAGCTCTTCTTCCCCCACTTTTATCTATGGGTTGGTCTTCTAGAGTAGGCCTCACAAGATTCAACTTGGTGGTCGGCTCCCTGTCCAGAAAATGAAGACCAGGCGCCTCCCCTGTGCCTACATGCAGACAGTTCCTATATGCTAACATAAATCGATCTAAACACAGCTGTACGCTGTCTGTTGGGTTTTCCCTTATACACAACTGTAAACCTTGCTTAACAGTCTTTACAAACCTTTCAGCTTGACCATTAATCGCTGAATGATATGGAGCAAATCGAGTATGTTTAATACCATTAGCCTTCATGAATTGCTGAAATTCCTGAAGTACAAATTGTGGGCCATTGTCTGAAACAATTTCTTTAATTAAACCATACCGGGCCATATAATTAAACAGCATACCTATAGTGGCGGTAGTCGTGGTGCTGTGGGTCAAATAAACCTCCGGCCATTTTGAGTATGCATCCACTATAATCAACAACATGCAACCTTTTATGGGACCAGCATAGTCAATATGCACCGATTTAAAGGTTTCTTAGAAGGTAGCCAGGGGTGTATTTCAACCGTTGGTGGACCCCCTCCCCCCCTAATGACTGACAAATGGGACAAGCTTTACCACATAGTTCAATATCATGGTCAATTCCTGGCCACCACATTAATGAATGACCTAAAGCTTTCATCTTACTAATCCCTAGATGGCCTTCATGTAACTCTTCTAGCATTTTTACTCTCAATTTGTCTGGTATTACTACTCACAAACCCCACATCAATACACCACTAACTACTGACATTTCACTGCATTTTGACCTATAGACCCGCATTTCGTCAGAGGTGGTTTTTTAAAGTTCCCTGTTGTAGCCTCAGTGTTACTTCTGCTAAAATTGAATTATTTCGGGTGGCTACAGACACTTGTTCAGAAGTGACAGGGAAACCCGAAGAACAATACATAACCTACCACTTCCTCCTCTATTATTACAAACCTCAACTGGGTACCTTGACAAAAAATCAGCTGGATTTTGTGCACTCCTACGACACTACATCATAGTCAAAACCCGACAATTTTAAAGCCCATCATTGAAGCTTTTTGGCAGCCATGACTGGCATACGCACTTTGGGACCAAATATTATGCTCAGCGGTTGATTGTCAGTAACTAGTGTAAACTTCCTCTCAGACAAGAAATTGTAAAACCTTATTACCTCAAATATAATTGCTAGGGCTTCTCGTTCTAACTGAGGATAACCCTGCTCTGCCTTGGATAACACCCTACTAGCAAACTGTGTAGGTCGACATTGGCCATCCTCATATCTATATGATAATACTGCTGCTACCCCATCTTTAGCAAGTCAAAATGTACCAAGAAATTTGCTACCTAGCAACAATTGTTTGGACTTTTCAAAATCTCCCTGGGCCTCCTCATCCTACATGTGCATTTGCTTATCTTTTTGTAACAAAATCGTCATAGGCTTCACCTCTGAAAACTTGGGGATAAGTTTCATGTAAAACCCGAGCATACCCAGGTAAGATCTGACTTTCTTTTCATCTTTAGGTGCCTCCGTATCAGCAATACTCTCTACTTTGCTAGAGGCAGGTCTTACTCTGACTTTATCAATAATATGTCCTAAATACTGCACCGAGTTCAACATAAATTTGCATTTCCTTTTATCAAGTCCCAACCCAAATTGTTTTAGTGTATGCATGGCAGTATCTAAGCATTGATTGTGTTTCTTGATGGTTACTCCTGTGACTAGAATAACATCAAAATATACATGAACGCCAGGCAACCCACTCAGGACCTGTTCCATGGCATGTTGCCAAATAGCGGGTGCCGTTTTAATGCCAAAAGCTAAACTTCTAAACCTATACAGTCCTTTAGAAGTGGCTATGGTTAACAAGTTCCTATAGGATTTATCTACTTCCATCCGATTATAGGCTGCTGATAAATCAACCGTAGTGAAAAACTTACTACCTGACAGCTTGGCCAAAATATCATCCATAGCCTATGTATCTGAGGGGGAGACAAATCTTGTAAACAAAGGTTAATCATTGGTTTGAAATTCCCGCAGAGTCTAATAGTGCCATTTTCCTTTTTCCACGGGGACTACCCCAGATGCCCACTCACTAAATTCTACTGATTCTATAATTCCCTCATTCACTAAGCGGTCTATTTCAGCTTCTACTGGTTCTTTCAAAGCTAGAGGGATTATATAAGTTTACTCCCTAACAGGTTTACTACCCTCCTTCAAATACATTTTAGCTGTTATGTTTCTAAGCGTACCTAGACCAGGTTCAAAAAACTCTGTATGAGCAGTCAACACACCATCCAAAGGGAGGTCATCTTCACCACTCACCTTCCCAATTCCTCCACTACGCAAGACGGACGACCAGTCTAAAGGCAATCTTTGCATCCAATCCCTCCCCAAAACACACACCTAGCCCCAGAGACAACACACAGCCACAGCCTGCCTTTCCAGTCATACACAAAATCAGGTATAAGTGTAGTTGAACATCCAGAGTCAAGCTCCATGGATAAGGCAACTCCATTTACCATACAGGATATATTGAGGGAACTGCTACCAGTCTTAGCTACTACCTCAGAAGTAAAATAGACAGGATCTCTCCTGTATGATCAGGCTCAGCAGATGTCGTGACTCCAACCGCACCAACCTCACCATCTATACTCTCTACTGCTTTTACAATTGGCGTTTCTTGCCATGTTTTGCGGGTTTTGACGACACATTAGCCTTATGTGCCCTTTCTTATGTCAACAGTGGCACTCCGCCTCTTTAAATGGGCATTTGTTGCCATGTGATTACGTACAAATCTGTAAGTTTCTGTTGTTACTGCTACTATTATTACTTGGTGTAAAGTTTGTGTTGCGTACCTGAATTACTACTGAATTCCCGACTTCTCTCATTGCTACCAGTGCTACTAGTTCTATTAGTCTGATTAAATATCCTCATCTGCTCAAGCGCTGCTTCATGTGCTCGCGCATCTGTTTTGGCTTGGTCAAAGGAAAGATTATCATCCCTAAACAACTTTTTTCTCAATTGTTCATCAAAGCGGCCATAAACCAACTGGTCGCTTAGTGCTCGTGAACTTTCAAAACTTATTTAGGTGTGATGAGTTAGTTGATATGGCGATCTTCTTAATGGTTTTGGTCAAATTTTTCATTATCAAAATACAATTATAGTACAATCACTGTATGGCCCTATGCTGCTATTTATTCTATCTGGTATTAGTGAAATCTTTGTTTCTGCCAGTTTGTTTGTGCTGCACCATTATAACTGCTTATTAAATCACCAAACCGGCTGGTTGTGGTATCTCTGTAGAAAATAGCTTTTTATGTAAATATGGTAATTTTTCATATTTATGTAAGATATTTTGATATTTTTCTTTGCTTAATTCAGAGTCTTTTCCATTTGTTCCGCAAGTATGAACAGGTAGAGTTTACATGCATGATGGTGGTAAAGGAGTAGCTTTTGACTCTAAATGCTTTTAAACCACTTGGCAGATTTTTTCGGTGTCATTTCAGGGTTTTTTTTCAATCCTGGCAGCTATCTATTTTAGTTATGACTTCTTGTTTCAGTTTCGGGTTTTTTCTCTGCTGCCTGCCAAGTTTTTGTGAGATTTATATGTCTATGGTAAAGATTGCTCTAAAAAAAACATTTCTGGTCTTGAGCATAATGAAGAAAAAAAACGATTTGTTCTGTTTTGTTCTGTTCTAATTTACTAAATGTTTTCAGTTCGTCTTGGTGTGACTTAGATTTTTTCGTTTTGTTTTGTCTATTGTTCTATCATGCTCTTCGCTGAAATGAAGGTTTTCTGCCGTCGGTTTTTTGTTTCGTTTGCACAGTGTTCTTTTTTCATATTGCTGCAACATGTAGTATTGATTTTGAGTTACTATTGCTTAATAATTGTTTGGACAAAGTGATCAATGCATAGAACGGTATTCTTGGTGTTTTAATTACATTCAGAGATCAAGATTTTTTGTCTCTGTAACCAAAGCTGCTTTACTTAATGATATGTTTGAAAAACTGTAGCTCTACGCCCACTAACAAAAATAATGTTCCAAAGCTTGCATGTTCTCCAGAAAAGTAGAAGCTTTTGAAAAATGAAAACATGAATCAAGTTGGTTGCAAGTGAATTTTTGTTACAGGTTGGTCACTGCTATTCAGTTGTATAATCTTATCACTTTCCAAACATGACACACAAGCTTCCTTGGCCACGGTGGCGAACTAGCTTTTGTTATTTTAATTTCTATAGTTTTTTTTTTTATATATACCCTTACTTCGTTAAATTGGCTGTTTTAGCAGAAAGTATGACACAAGAATGTTTGTAATAATAGTAGCTGAAAAGTGAATTTTAAAAGTAGTTCAAGTAGTTCAAGTAGTAATTTCAAACCTAACACTCTTACTGCTCTCACACCTGCTATACAAAGTCAGATTTCTTTAACATGGCACATTTAGTTTTCAGTTTCTTTTCATAGGTATTTTTCACAAGACCATTACCTTACCAGTACATGAAATTAAACTGATTTATATAGCTATATATATATAGAAATAGTCTTCGATGCCTTCACATCAAATCATCATGTTTATCCATTCTCGTTTCATAAGTAACATCACCAATTCTTATCGTTTCTCCACTGTTGATTTCAAATACAGTTGATCGCAGCGTCAAATTAATCAAAGTTATTATATTTTCAATCAAACTGTGTACAATTAAAACATCTATTTGTACTTGAAACTAAGAGATTTTCTACTGTTGTAGGGCCATAATACTAGTGACTATTATCCGAATCTCGAATGAGCGGTGTTATACTACTCCATGCAGGTATTTTTTTGTTTTTATACTAAGCTCAGCTGATGTTGTAAAACTCCTTTTACGCGTAATTACGTCAATGGTAATTGTTTTGAGCAGCAATACGTTCAGTAGCAATAGTTGAGGTCATCATCAACATCATTAGGTAGTGTTGAGAAGTTTTTTTTGTGGTATTGTGAATGAGCGGAGCAAAGCTAGCATGTAGCAAGCTGAATTATTCTATGCAAATCGATTTGAATATAACCAAAAGGAGCATCAATAGTTTTTGTATAGAAGAATGTCTCGATCAAGCAATTTAACTAGTTTTATTACAAATGGAAATCAGCTGCCTACTGTTTTGACACTAATAGTTGAGGGATCAACACACTAGAAGTTTGGTATCGTGATCTGTTGCTAGCATTTTAATGTCAGGTTGATTGCATTGGCCTTTGACAGGATGTAGCTGTGTTGAAAACAAACTTTTGGCTGGCATGGACTCATATTTAACATTAAACGACAATACATTATGCTGCTATCTTGGTGCCTTTAAACCTTAAATTTTGGCCTAGACTTATTGAGGACATAGCCTTTGTAAAACATTTTGGTTTTATTTTGTAGGAGTCATAATTTTTTATGTATAATACAGTGCTGTTCTTGAAAATTCACAATTCCTCTTGAGGGATCGTCCACTGGTTTGGCCCTTCATGTAACCATATCTGTAAGCATTCACTGACAAAAGCAATAACCTTGGTAATAATTATTTTTTTGTGATCCAAGTTGTTCTGTGAAGAAACATTGAGATCTTGAGTTCATCTGGTTCATCTAGGAGCCCCTCATTATTGAATTGTCTCTCTACCATCATCATATCACTAGTACAAGGCTTTTCAAAAATATCCATTCTTAGCTCTTCATCTGATAATCCTCGGCCTGACATATCTAGAATAAAGCATGACTATTACTTATTACAGCTTTTGTAATGTCCGGTGATTTTTTGGTGAACAGCTGTTAAACAGCCTCTGGTGGTGATATCTTACACTAGATTTCCATGCATCGAAGTCTTTTCAGAGTTTTGGATTATTCAAATCAACGAAGAATGGAAGTGTACCAAAACTTCAAAATTTTGAATACTTCAAACTTGTGAATGCAACAATGCTCATTGTGGAATTTTTCAACTCTTTGGAGATTTAAAACTGCGAGTGTTTGCGGTTTGGATAATGAACGTTTAACACATCTCTTACATGCCCCGAGCACGCTCGGGTTGAGTACAGTAAACCGGTAATTGTCTTCACAATTTCCATGTCAGCAAAGTAAGAGTAAGGTCTTACACTTTGGTATCATTCTATTCAGAATCATGTGCTCTATAATTCTGAACTATCTTTAATACATGGCCTTAGGCTAGTTTTGACTTCTACAATTTTTTATTTTTGGTTTTTGTTCCTTAGCAACCAGCAATGGCGCACAGATTTTTGGTGCATGCGGTTGCTTTTGTTTTTTGGAATTTTTTTTTATAGATAGATCTTGAAAAAACTAAATATAAGGATATTGAAAGCACCATGTTTTAAGCATAGTGAATAGTTTTGGCGAAATTTCGAGCACGGTAAGTGTAGTTTCTCACTCATTGTAGTAATAATTAATAATTATTTATTATTACCAAAATCGTCATTTTTTTATTGTGATTTTTTTTCTTATTTAAGATATTTGGCACAATCTTTTTTTAAAACGAAGGAAATACACAGCCTAGCGCTCATATTCACAAAGTTTCATGACGATTGGACAAGCTTTGGCTCACATGAATTTTTTCAATTTTTCGTTATTTATAATAATTATTACCGGAATCAGAATTATTTTCGGAGCTGATTTTTCCCATCAAAAAGGCCACGGCTGTCAAAATAAGTTTCATATTCAGAATCACCATGGTCTCTGTGAATATCAAAATAATATAAGGTTGTTGATTATTTATCAATAGTAGCCATTGTTTTTTATGATTATTACCCACAACATCATTTTGGGACAAATAATTAAAATGGTTCAATTGGCAAAGTAAAACATAAATTTGAAAGATAACCACTGAAGCATTGTCTTGGCAGTCTTTTGTTGACTTTCAAGCATTGTAACTATTTTTTTCTCCAGTTCATAAAAAAAACAATTAATAAGCCATTACAGATGTTGCGCAATGGCATTCTTGTGGTTTTGTGGTTTTTAATTGAGGTTTTGAGGCTTTTTTTTTCAAAGCTATACCTAGCAAATGAATAATCATTTTAGAACAAAATTTTGCCACCTTTTCATTGCTGCAATTTTTTTGTGTCTAGGACAAATATTTCTCGTGTAAAATGCAAATCCATACATCAGCCTCCCCTGGGCTTCGCTTCGTGGTTACTCGCTATGTCGCAGTAAGGGCCCAATAGTGTAGATGGAGAAACTTTTTTGTTTTTTTCTGTGTCCACGATAATGCCCATATAATTTTTAAGGAGAATCTTATCGTTCTTTTGGTATTTCTATCATTGTTGTAGCTGCGTCGAGTGGGCCGCTAGAGAATAATGAAAATGAGCGAAAAACCACGAAAACCACAGAAAGCGTCCTGTTATGAGTGTGTTAAAACTTTGTAGTTTGAATAATAAAAAATTATTATCAGCCATGAAATTTCCAGAAATAAATTATCATTTATGTTAAACGCGAGCATCATTCATCTCCATTGCCCTGAGAAAATACTAAGTCCCCTTCATCATAATAATAAATAGCAATAATCGTCAATGGTGCTGTAATAATCAAATAATAATTAGTAATTATTATTTATTTTTATCAGAGTTGGACACAAATTACGACTACTTATAAGATTCAGTCGGCCATGGAAGAGCATATATATATTTGCTTATGTGTCTTAAAAAAACGTATGGCTGTATTGATAATTAATTTTAGACCCCATAATATTCAGAATTTAAACCATCTGGTTTTGATAGAGACTGCTTATGACTCACCGCAGTAGTACCATGACATCTACTGATACAAAAGGCAAATACTTTGCATAGTTATCCTCTCTTTGGTGTAAACAACTCTGTGTGTTTCGGTCAAAAGCTCGTTTAATAAAATTCCACCAAATGAAAACTTTGAAGATTTCAGCAACCCGCATATTTTCCTGAATATTTGTTCTTGTTTTGATCTGTTTTATCCCGCTAGTTATAGACTCAGTTGGACATTTTTATTGCATCTTTTTATTGAGTCATTGAAGGCTCTGGGATATGAAATTGATGTATATTGAACTTTCAAAGTTAGAGCACATACCTGCTACTAGCTATCAGTCACAATCCATATACTCGTTCTACAATCAAAATGTTTGGATGCGATATTTTTTATTTATTCACAAAGCTACTGCGCCAAGGATGCAATTTTGACATCCTAGCATATCTGTTTGATTAGCATAAACTGTCCCAAATACTACTAGTAAGATGAGTGCAACATAATCTTGCTTCCTCACCAAAAAGGCGTACCAATTTTTTTGTGCTATTGAATGCACTCCTGGCTGTTTATTGTTTTGAATGCAGAAAAAAGGAAACTAGTTTCACGGCACCCATTAATTGTAGCCTTGTTTTTTACTTTTTCAAATGAAAAAAGTTTCTCCCATCTGGCTTTATAACTGTGCATAATGTTCATATAAAGCCATTGTAAGTTATTGCTTTTAACATGAAACTGTATTCCCTACTTTGTGAGTGAAGTGCTTAAGTAAATTTCAATTTTCCTGGTGTTTCCCTATCCACCAGCTTAAGATGATTATCGGGGCTTCTGGTTCAGATTGCTCAAATTATGGTTGTTACTGACTGCAGTGCCTAATATTTTTTCGGCGTCATAAAACGTTTTTGTGGTGACTTTTTTCCCCACAGCTTCAGCATAGTCCTACGATTGCATCATTCAGGAGGCCCGTGTGGTCTAGTGGTTAAAGTGCTTGCACTTCAATCCTGGATCTGGGGTTTGATTCCCAGCACGGTTATCTGTGAGCAAGATATTTGGCTTCCTATATGCTCTGCCTGGTCGGATATGGGCATAAAAATAACGTGGTCCCTAGTTTGATTGCACTCTCCATAATAACTATGGAGTCATGCTAGTAAAAGATCCCCCTCTGCTTTTTCGGAAGAGTAGCCGGTGTAACGGGGGGCATGGGTATAGGGTGCTGCTCACACAAGCTCCGCTTATGAGACCCGTCTTTAGGGTTGCCCACGAGGCACAGCTGAAACAAACGAACAAACATATGCTGGAAAACAACTGGTACTTTACATATGTAATATCCTCAAACTGCATGACTCCTACAATTTCTTTTGCATCTCTTCAGTTTTTCTCAGGTTTTGAGCAATTTTTGCAAAGTTGCAAGGGTATCAAATTGAAATCACCGTGTCCGATTCAGTGATCCACACTGACATTATTTATCAGCGCTGGTCTTTAATTAAGATTGTTATTATGAAACCTTCATATTCCATTTATAGTTGGCTTTATCTGGGTATCTGAAAGTTTTTTGAACAATACTGCTTTCTAAACTTAAAAATGTGGTTATGCTTTTCCTCAACACTATCTGCAAGTTCTGGTTGTGAGGAATTTTTTCATTGCTTAACACATTCATTACAGGGTGCTTTCTGTGGTTTTCGTGGTTTTTCGCTTATTTTCATTATTTTTTAGCGGCCCACTCGATGCAGCTACAACAGTGAAACAAATACCAAAAGAACGATAAGATTCTCCTTAAAAATTATAGGGGCATTATCATGGACACAGAAGAAACCAAAAAAATTTTCCCCACCTACCCTTTTGGGCCCTTATTGCGACATAGCAAGTAACCACGAAGCTAGGCCGAGGGGAGGCCGATGTATGGATTTGCATTTTACACGAGAAATATTTGTCCTAGACACAAAAAAATTGCAGCAATGAAAAGGTGGCAAAATTTTGTTCTAAAATGATTATTTATTTGCTAGGTTGGGCTTTGAAAAAAAAAAGCCTCAAAACCTCAATCAAAAACCACAAAACCACAAGAATGCCATTGCGCAACATCTGTAATGGCTTATTAATTGGTTTTTGTGAACTAGAGAAAAAAATACCTATAATGCTTGAAAGTCAACAAAAGACTGCCAAGACAATGTTTCAGTGGTTATCTCTCAAATTTACGTTTTATTTTGCCAATGGAACCCTCTTAAATACTTTAATTATTTGTCCCAAAATGATGTTGTGGGTAATAATAATAAAAAACAATGGCTACTATTGATAAATAATTAACAACCTTATATTGTTTTGATATTCATAGAAATTGGTGTATATGATCAAAAGACCATGGGGATTCTGAATATCAAACTTATTTTGACAGCCGCTACCGTTTTGATGGGAAAATGTAGCTCCGAAAATAAGTCCGATTTCGGTAATAATTATTATAAATAACGAAAAGTTAAAAAAATTCATAAGTCAACCGAAACTTGTCCAATCAGTATGAAACTTGGTGAATATGAGCGCTAGGATGTGTATTTCCTTCATTTTAAAAAAAATTGTGCTAAATATCTTAAATAAGAGAAATAATTACAATGAAAAAAATGACGATTTTGGTAATAATAAATAATTATTAATTATTATTACAATGAGTGAGAAACTACACTTACCGTGCTCGAAATTTCACCAAAACTGGTCACTATGCTTAAAACATGGTGCTTTCAATATCCTTATATTTAGTTTTTTGAAAATTTATCTATAAAAAAAAATTCTAAAAAACAAAAGCAACCGCATGCACCAAAAATCTGTGCGCCATTGCTGGTTGCTAAGGAACAAAAACCAAAAATAAAAAATTGTAAAAGTCAAAACTAGTCTAAGGCCATGTATTAAAGATAATTTAGAATTATACAGCAAATGATTCTGAATAGAATGATACCAAAATGTAAGACCTTACTCTTACTTTGCTCACATGGAAATTGTGAACAGACAATTACCAGTTTACTGTACTCATTCCGAGTGGGCTCGTGTCATGTAAGAGATGTGTTAAAGCAGCTGCTTGTATTTGATACATTATATTTCTGCATATTCATGTATATTTTCTGTCCATATTGGATTCGTCAATTATGTTTTTAGGAGCTGGATATCATTCTATTTCCAAAGAGAGAGTGTATGCAGAGTTGTGTGATGCTGCCTGTCGTAAGGTGAAAGCAGTTGATCAGTTCAAGTTGCTAAAATTGTGATCATTTTTCAAAATGGCTTAGTAAAATAATACCGATGTTTTCTTCAAATGATTGTCCTATCAGGGTAAAGAGATTCTCAAGGGTGGAGGTAGTGCGAGCTCGGCTATGGTTGAGGCCATGAAAGTGCTGGAGGATTCTCCTCTTACAAATGCTGGTATATCATTTCACGAAACTTATCCATCTCCTTCAATTGAATGAAAACTTGGACCTAGATTTCAAGAATTTCAATTCTTTACCTAGATAAGTGAGTGATAACAGTCAATGTGAGATTCTGGTGTGTTTGTTTAAGGATATGGGTCCAGTTTAACCGCTGATGGTACTGTAGAGTGTGATGCCTCTCTAATGACTAGTGATGGCTACTTTGGGTCTGTTGCTGCCCTACAAGGCATACGCAATCCAATACAAGTGGCTTCCAAGCTTCTGCAGAAGCAACATCAGCCACCAGCTGATGGAAGGATCCCTCCTAGGTATGTCTGCTGTATTTTCCTTTAGAGTGAAACGTTTTAAATGATAAGCTACTCAGCCATGATGTGTTGACTGTTTCTCTTCAATAAATTGAATCATAAGTTCCCTCATTCTCCTACTTTCAGTTGTTTAGCTGGTGAGGGGGCAAAAAGATTTGCAAGCGAGCACGGTATTCCTGTTGTCGACTCATCCACCTTGATATCTGGTCAGTTTGGATCATGTGCAACACTACTGTATAATGCTCAGAATTGCTTCATCTTTTTTATGCCCAGCTTGCTGTTAAAGGAGTACGATCAAATATAACACATTAGCATTATTCAGCTAGATCTCAGCTTTCCATTCCAGTTAGTGTCTTTACTCAACACTCACTGTATCAGAATTATGTGCATTCGTGTGAGCGGCTCAGTGAAAATGAATGTAAGTTCAAAACTCTCTAAGAATGACATAGCAGGAAAGCACATCATGAATAGGCTACAAGAAAAATATATAAAAAGGGTCGACTTTGATTGCATTGTAAGGCTAATATTTGAATTAGTGAGCATGTATTTGATACTGAGTCGCGTGTTTTATTTTTCATCTTTTGGTTGATACTACCTGGTATTCCATAAATATAAAAAACTAGCTGTATTAACTTGATTCTATAATTGAAATGAATTGGTATTTTCGCACCTACCACTCCTTCAACTGAGTTTATTGGATTATCGTAATCTTCAAATAATTGAACTATACTATCAACGATTATATATAAGTTATCGTTGATACCACCATAGCTCAATGCTTCGGGCTGTTCTACCACAAATTCATCATATGACAATAAACAACAAATTTCATTTTCACGATTACGGTCTATACCGCAAATGCTTTTATGCATTATTAATCATCTTATACATACACGTATCCTTTATTATTTTTCTTTACTTTTATTATTGTTCCTATATAAACAACTGAATGATGATGAATACATATTATAAATAATTAATAATTAAAACAGTATAACAATTGAATACAACTACTACTATGACTATTTTGTCGTAATGGTTATTAGAATTGTTATCATCCAAACGATAACCAACTGTTATTTTCAAAATAGTAATCGGAAGGAGTTATTATTTAATTTATTTGATATTATTATTATTATCATCATATCATAATAATCATGGCGGTCATTATTGTCAACCTGAGGTAGGTGCAGAACTGCCTATTTTGCGGCAATACCCATGTTATTTTGCTATCTAACTAACAAAAATCGTTTACCTTTTGTCCCCAAGAGTGTTATCGCTATAAATCGCCAGTTCTGCACCTAAATGTTTTAATGTTCGAAAAATACTTACGATAAGCCCCGCCTACATTAGACGCAGCAAGCATGATACTATTAGCCGCTCTGTAGTAGGTCTGAAAAAGAAGCTAATCGTCTTAGTATGTTACTGTCAGCCAATTCTCTTTTTCCACTCGGCTACTTACACAAATGCCATGACTTCTGGTACAATAAGTGTTGAGCAAAGTAAATTACTGGAATTGAAAGCTCAGATCTAGCTGATTATTATGGTATGTGATTTGTTATCTTCAAATAAATGTTACTTGAGCTTGATCATCATGTAGCTAATCGCACTTGGGCATTAAGGTAATATTAGTGATTCAAGTTGTTTCAATCTATGCTCTGTAGTTTTGTGCATCCTTTTTATTTCCTCTTTTACGTGTTTTGCTCTTGTTACGGCCTCCTCTCAAACACAGATGAATTGTATCAATGTCATTTATTTAGTTTCTAAAAATGTTGCTGTGAGTGCTACTGCATTTGCCATGCCTCTCTATTGCATTGCAATGTTCACAATGACAAATACTAGCCCACTATTTTCTTTTTATAGAACCTGCCAGTGCCAATTATGAAAAGTATCTGAAGATAGTGCAGAAGCACAGACCACACAAAAGACCAACTGAGGCAAGGGATCAAGCTGGGGAGCAACCAGTCAAAAGAGCCAATTTTACAAATGTTAGTCGTGTCTCTGCTTAAAAAAATCCTAAAAAAGTGTTTAGGTTTGCTTTATGCTCTACCCATAGTTTCATAGTTTCCATTATCATTATTAGCAACATGTTTCTTATTCTATTTTGGTAGCGCGAAGAGTATCCATTAGACACTGTTGGAGGGATATGTGTAGATTCTAGTGGATCTATAGCTTGTGCACTGTCTAGCGGAGGCATCGCCCTCAAACACCCTGGTAGGGTGGGCCAGGTACCAACCCTTGAATAAAATTGTGCGTCTATTGCTACTCTTGTCTCTTTATACGCCCGACTCCAAGTTGTCTCCATGTATATTACAGGCGGCCATGATAGGCTGTGGTTGTTGGGTGGATGACAATGTTGCCGTCGCTACCACAGGTAAGAGTCAGCATTTTCTGATGCGCTGCTCACCGGTATATTTTCTCATGTAGAGACCAAATCTCTGTGAAATTTTCCTCCCTAGATAATTACCACTCCTGTTGCTGCTTAGATTGATTACGATCCTCTCCATTTAAATTTGATGGAGATGTCTTTTTCGTGTGTGTAGAGCTCGTCGTTCTCACTCTGGTGATTCTCTCTCAAGCATCATTACAAAGTTGTTTTTCATTCATTTGGGCATTGTTCTCACAATAATGCATTTTTTTTTTTAAATTTGACCTGGTAAAATTGATGGATGTGTAGTCATTTAATTACAATACTGAGAGAATTAGAGTGTTTCTGATATCAAACTGCTGCTGCTTGTTGTTGCACTTCCCTTTTGGTGCTAATATTGTATTTGTATATCATGTTACACCAGGTTGTGGAGAGCAGCTTATGAGAACCATGCTAGCCAAGACTCTCGCAGATGCACTTACTCTCCCAAACAATGGCTCTGATGAAGAACCCAGTCTATGTAGACTGGAACAAGCTATGAAGAAAAGTTTTATAGGTAGTCAACTCATTTTCATTATTTGTTATAGCTATTGTTATTGTGATAGATGAGCGAACATTCATCTGTACGCTATGTGATATATTACAGATAATGCGACATTAAATAAGGACAAGGAAAAGCTAGCTGGTGCTATTCTTGTACTACTAGACAGTTCCAAAAGCCAAGGTGATGAATGCAGTCTGTTTTGTATGCATTCCGTACTCGCTATATTTTACCATTCCACACAATCAGTTAGCATCCCATATATTATGTTCACATTGTAGCGGAGCTTCTTTGGACACACACTACAAAAAGTATGTGTGTCTCCTACATGACCACCCTCAATGCCAAACCTACTGTCTTAATATCAAGGCTACAAGCTAATCAAGTCTCACAAACCAGTGCATGCTCAGGTGTGACAGTCAAGTTGAGTGATCAAGGCTAGTCAGATTTGAAACTGACCAATCAGTTGTAGTATGGTTTTTACATGGTTCATTGTACTTGATTCACTACAGTTCTGAAATTTTTTTCATTCGTTTGATCTCCCTGTTTGGTTTCATATTCATAAATATATATCATATGTACCACACCCTATGACAATAGTGTTCTTTACAACGTAGTATTATGGTGAAGTTTGATTAGATAAACAGTTTATAGACTCCCACCTTTATGTTTTATGTGTTCTCCAAACAAACGCCTACTGCACCTCTATTCACAGGGCTAGTCTCATTTAACCAGTCTTGAACCAGAGTAGCCTGTTGCGCAAATAGCTGCTGGGAGCTAGTTGGAGTACAATTTAAAAGCGGCCACAAAACGCAGTATTTTCTTCCCTTTCCCTCTGTTCCCCTTTCAGAGTGGCTCAGAAATCGCTGGTGCTTTGAATATACAGCATATTGACTGCGCCATAGGATCACTATTTTACATGAGTCGGGAATAATTCGATTTGAGTTGGCAAACAGATGATTTGGTTTCAGTTTTATTCGGTATTTTTGCAAGGTTTGATTTTGGTTTGAGTCATGTTTGGTCAATTGTTTTGTATGGCATGCATTCATATCATAACGTAGTTGATGTCTCAGAATGCTTGTAGCGGCCGAATATGGCAGGCAGTAAATATGTTATGTTGAGCGCAATCTGATATTCTTGCAGTTTCAACTGAGTCTCTACTCAGAGAGCGCTTTTTCATCTAATAATAATAATGCATGCTCATATTACCAATTAACAATTGTTTTATTGCATTATTCATGTTCCAGCATGTCACCTGCTGCTTTATTACCTGTAGCAACTAATATATATTATTCATGTCACTACTATTATACGATCGCCATTATTAAATTAATCAAAATGAACGGGTTTTTATAAATAATAATAGTTTTAGTACCTTATATGGAAATCATAATTATCACTTATTATTATTGTTATTTAATAAGTTGTTTATTAATTAGGTGGTTAAAAAAAATGTATGCGATAAATGGTTCTCCTTGTTTTGCCTATGATTTGTGAATCACTGAACTTAAATTCAGGATTTGATTTCAGACCTTGTTGATTTGAGTTGATTTGTTTCAGTGCACTTGATTGTAATTTGGGCTGGGTTTGATTTGAACCCGAAAAATGTGCTTTGTGCACAGCTTTGCTTGGTGCTAGGATATGTGGAAAGCACACCCTAGCTATATAACTGGGAGTAACAGGTAGATGTTTCAGAGAACTTCTGTCTACTGGAAGTTGTCTGTAATTTGAGAGATCCGACTTTAGAGCAAGCTGACAGCTGATAACATTTTTTTAGCTTTGACTGTCAGCAGAATAAGTTGCATTTTGATTTGTATGCCAGTAGTTGACTGTCATCTTTTTAGTTGGCTATTACTAGTTGAGTAAAGGGCAACACTGGGATAGTAAGGGCTGGCAGTGAGTGCACTCACCCCAGGCTGAAACCCAGTTCTTGTTTAGCAGATACGACAATATTAGTCTGAATACACTTGTATGATACTGGAACAGTATAAGTATTATACTAGTGTATTCGTGCTCCTCCACCAGTATACTACGAAATTCCATTAAAGTTTGTAGCAACTATGGTTTGGTACTGGTTCCCACCAAAGTGCCTGTTCAGACGATCGTTTATATAGTTCATCAGTACTTTATCCATATTGAAACACATCAAGCCCTGTTTCGAGACGATACGTATCCAGTAAGAATGGTAATCTACTTGAACAGCTTGTGTTCTCACAGCAAACTGCAGTGTTCACATCACATTTCTATGGAGTGCGCACATGTGTAAATGAGTCCACAGTTGTGCAATTGCCGCAGTGTGTAGTTCTGTTTGTCCTAGTTTTATCAGTTTACTGGTACATATTATTGCTTGTAGTTATAGTTAATGTTTTTGTATTTTAAAAAATAACATAACTGCTCTCATCTTTATCTCTTCGTTGATAGTATTTTGCATTGCCGACTGATACTAGCTATGTTTGAGTACATGTGATACCCAGTAGATAGCCACAAGTGGTGGTTTAGTCAAAGGTATTGCTGATTGATTTGCTACCAGCGCAGACAAAACTTCACTCCATAAAATTACACTGAGAACCAATTAACATAATAATATATGAAAACTATGTTGTGAGCTCGCCAAGTTGTTGTTAATTAGTGATTGGTTTTTCACGGCTGTCCCAATAAAGTATTGTGATGCCTGGTTATTCTAGCACCACAGTCTCAACACTTGGAAGCTTTAGCATGTAAAATAAATTTTATTCATTAAAATCAAATAGCCCAGACTCTTACTCTGGCTCAAGCACTTTCTGCTGTAATGTGACATGCAATTATGTCAAGATAAAGTAAATATAAAAGGGCTTGTTGCCAAAGTGTAAGGCATATAAAAATAAAAAACAAGTCAAAACCAGCTGTAAGTAATGTTAATATTATTCTAATTTCTATTAATAGACACATTACACAGGATGATACAAATGAATATGAAACGATGTAACTGCAAGGTCCATGGGAAGTGTGTAGACGGTGGAATGATAATTATGTGGGAAGGAGCCAGTTGACATCAATTGCTGATGTTTGGAGGTGGTTGCTGATGTTAGGAGACGTCAACTGACTGTGTGCAATGTTAATGTTTGTTAGATGGGGATGTCAGCTGCTAAATACTGCGTTGGACATCTGTAGAGAATGGACTGTCTCACAGTATATGCATTGCTGGGTTGAAATATGAGTAATGAAGTATGTAAATTAATTGTAGCCTGTGTATCTCTGTGCTACCCTGATTGAACTGAGTCTAGAGAACCAATAAAGTTGTTTTGTTCCATGCACCCACCCTACCAGGTGACAACAATGCTTTAAAAGACAATGCCCACAAGGATAGCCACTTCACTCAACCCTTCCAATACAATTTTTCCTTGGCCATTTTTGTCAGCGTCATACATACCGCGTCACACTGCTCTAGGAATTATTCATCTTACAACCTTTAATAGATGTGTTATATGCCTGGCTTGTACTATTTAGTATACTGCTTTAAGAAAATGTTTTTAACTCCAATTTCTAAAGACAATCATCTACAGCTGTAACTAATTATTATTGCTAAATACTCGAAGTGGCAATTGAGAAAGAACAGTTTGCGAGCTCATACATAGCTTAGTAGGGGATTTCCCGAAGTTAATGCACACTTTGACTGCATAGGTCATTTACAAAGAGTCGGCTTCAACCTTGAACCTATGCTTAGCTCGATGAGATTATTTACTGACAAGTTACTACAATACACGCTATCTCTTTTTCTCATCATAAGAGGTCGCCATTTTTTTAGATGCCAACTTTCAACTATCACTGTGTGTTTATCGTCCTTGCATGTTTCACCGCATGTGAACTCACCCAACAATTCGTATGCCCATCCTCTCCAACAAGGCTGTTGACTGTTTCATGCCTAGTAGATTGATGAAGAGTCCGGCTCTTCAGATCGCTGTAGGTTGATAGAAATATGCTTTAGCCTGGCTGGAAACCATGTACTGCTAATATGACAAAACTTGCTAATTGTTTTTTTGGGATTTGTCCAGAATCTATTGAGTAATTTGGCCTGGTCAGAAGAACTTGTAGTTTTCTTCTACTATTGCTGAATTTTGTGAAAAAAACCAAATTTTTCTAACCAGCAAAGTCTGGGAAATTAGAATCATTTGTTTGTCAGTTCTCAAATTTAAGCAATTCGTTAGAAACCAGAAACATGGATTTTAAGAGCAAGCAGAGTATCCTGATGAACTCAACTGTTGAATCTTGTTTGTGGTAAACAATTTAAACTAACATTTTATGTTAAATGAACGTCCTTTGCGAGAAACCAGAATAACTATAGAAGGAGCTCTTAGATGTAAAGTAGTTAGGTCAGCGGCTGTGTATTAGGGATAAATAACTATTTGACAAACCATGCAGCAATTATGTACTTTGCCACTAAGATTGCAACAGGAAAAACTGCATAAAGACACTAAAAACTCATTATATACTAGTGGCTATCGATGGTAAAACACAAAGAATAGAAAGTTAAAATAGAAGATTGCAACTGAACATGGTGTAATAGTTTCATTGTAATATTTAACTTTAATTGTCAACTCGGTTTGTGTAAGAAGTGTTTGCCTTGGTACAGTAGTATTGCTCAAATAAACATTTTCAAGGAACCTCATTCAGCCATTTCTAGTTTTTAGCAAGAATTTCTGCAAAAGAACGAGCTGTAGCTGCATCCCTTCTTCTCATCTCATCTCTGTAGGGCCAATCAGCCACAAGCGCATTGCCGGCATTCTCCCATTCATCTCTGTTTAGAAGCTCTCGCAAGTGTCTCCACGCCTGCTCATTGAATGCAGACAACGTTATCCCTTTGTGTCTTGCTAATTCTCTGAGCTTCTTCCCATTTTCGTTTGCATAGTATACGGCAGCAAACTTGAGACCAATCTCAATTTTGTATTTTTCCTGAAAAGCCATCAATTGCTGTGCACAGCTTTGGGTCGGGGAATTGACAATGTACATGATAACTTTTCCAGCTTGACTACTTTCAAAACATTTTGTTAGATTATCCACCATGTGCAGTATTGCAAAACCATTGAAGTTGTTGACAGTTCTCATCACTTGGCCCCCAGTTTCTACCACACAATATGTGATGTCTCCACATCCAGAGCGGCTTCTTTCTTCATATAGCTCAACTATCTCATCTGCAAGTTTAGTAAGCCATCGGTCGTGCAATGACCAGCAATAAATATTTTGACATATCAAATGATTGGTTGGCAGCAATTCTGTTCTCAAGGGTTTATGTCTAAACCAAATCCTGAGCCGCATATAATAAATGGTATGAGAGAGAGAGAAAACTCAAAGTTATTATGCAAAAATATTATCTGTAAAAGTTATAATGATATTATAGACTTTTATTTGACAGTAGTGGTACTCATATTATGCATTAGCTCTCATAATAAATTAGTGTATTTACGCTACTTTATCCTACCTCTACTATAGTCATCAGGTTGACGCAGTCTTGCCATTGCTTCTAATCAGATGCTGTATAGACACTCTTATTTGGCTGTCTGCTGGTTGCCCATTGTTATCCTTCTTTATCAACATGAAAATAATCACTGATTGGATACTTGAAAATTTTCTAAAATCTGATTGGTTGATGCAATCGTTCCAATTTTACTTCAAACTGTTTTATCTCCATTCATTAGATGAAGATGAATTTGTAACTGGGCGGAGCTGTGAGACAGTCCAATCTTCAATTGACTTTCACTGATTTATCAGCGGACTTTATCCCCAGTCAAAGTTAACATTCACCCAGACAGCTGGTGTCTCTCAGGATGTGCAATTGACGCCAGCTGGTCTTACACAGGATCTTACCATTCCACCCTTGTTATTTCCCTATCCATTGTTACACCTTGTGAAATGTATCTACAATAGAAATTAGAATAATATTAAATGTAATTACAGCTGGTTTTGACTTGTTTCAGATTATCATATAAGTAATATGTATAGCAGCAACCTTTCCCAACTTTACATATGCTTACATAATTAATGAGTTAGATGCCACCCTTTTGTGGCGAAACATTTGTATTCCACTATATATATGAACATTCACTATTTTGTAGTTAGTTGGTATTTTGGTTATTGAGTTAGTAATCAAGTTATTTAGAGAGTATTCAGTCAGTAGTAAGACTGTGTGGTTACTATGAAAGTAATAAAGTTGTTTTAAGAAGTCTAAACTTTCAAGTGTTGAATCTTTGTGGTGCCGCCAACAGTAGAGCATCACAGAGCTATCATCTTTCAAATTGCAAAATATTGTTTCCAATTTTTAGTGACTGCAACTGTTGTATTATTGGACGGCTGCCAATGACATGCTGTATTTGTTTCCTCAAAATGTCAAATACTTGACGAGAGATTGCTTTGACTCAGAATAGTATCACGATTACTGTAAAATTATTTACAGTCAAAGTTTCAGTAGAAAATAATGCTTCAGGCAAATCTAGTTAACAAGGCACCGGGTGTATAAAACCCATATTCCATCACAATTTCTAGCAAATTTATGAAAGGCTAACAATATGAACTAAAATATTAAGTTTCTTGGTTTTAACCACAGTCTTGTTATTGTTCTACTTTGATGCAATCTCAAACTTACAAAGCAAACTTACAATGCATATTATACCTGCTATGCTGATAGATATTTTAAAACAAACAGTCCCACCACCTAAATTGGCAGGCTTATTTGCTATGCTGTATTCAATGGACAAATGAGCTACTCGGTCACAACTATCCATACTTATCCATGGCTAACATTCTACACCAAGTTTTAGTGAGTCCATTCATGAATCAATGCTAGTCTAGATAAATATGGATAATGTAATTTTACTAAAGAATTTAGGTAGTCTGAATATTATTTTCTAACAACAACAGAGCAACAAAATATCAACTTCAATCCTTCAAAATTGAAGTAAGCATCTCGATTTCACTTAGGTACTGTTAACTTTACGGCTTGCAGTTGATTTTAGAAAGTTTGTGTCTTGTGTATCCAACAAAAGTTCACCATCTTGTTTTTGCTTCATTTTAATGTATTGTTTGGCTAAAGTTGTGTAGAATACATACAAGTTAGCTGACGAACTTTATATTATTTTTTTCAGGCCCATTTGGTCTAAGACTTATTGTGGTCACATAAGATTTGATGATATTTTAATAAGATGTAACCAAAGTGCTTACCTTTCATTATAATAATAAAAGCTAGGCCATGACGACAAATGTGCCAGTTTCAGACACATGCTATGTTATGTAAATCAAAGTCAATTACTGCAGTTTTGTGGTAGAAACCGTTACTATTAACTAGTCTCAATTGACAAATAAGTAAACAATGAGTAAGAACTTCAATTCAAGCACTGCATTACATGAATCTCATTTTATGATTAAAATGTAAACTAGAAAATGTCGCCTAGTTTCTTTCAAAAATGATCTTTTGAGAAAGCTCAAGGAATTAACGACGCTTTTAAACTTTTTTGCTTGAGAAGAGATTGATTTATTCACTTGAAAAAAATTAATTAAATATTATGCACATAGTTCTTCGTTGTGGCACCACAGTTTCTTATTTCGAGTTTGATTAGGTTTGCTGAGGTGCATAAATGAAGGTGCGCCTTTTTCGTAGTCTGGTTACACAATAGGGATGTACTGAGATGCTTTATATGAACGGCGCATTGTCATTATTATACACTCCATACCTATCTATCGGTCTTGGATTGCAGATCGCGGATTTCATAAATCTAAATCAAAAGGATAGACTTTCTGATTTATCAATAGTATATTAGCATCATAACATCATAGCAAACCAACTTCCGGTATGTTCGCTACTGGCGGCCCCTATAAAACTGTCGGGACTCCATTGTGGGGGGCATTAAATTCCACTCCAAGATTTAGTGGCAAGGCTAGGATGACATGTTTACTTGAACAAATGAAATGTGAAATCATGACCAAGATAGAATAAGTTGTTCATACACAAAAAAGGGCTCATTGTAAAACAAGCATTATCACTTATCAGTGTTGCAAATATACTTAGTGTTATCAGGTAACCCAATTCTTTGCTAATGCTGAGAACAAGATGGGGAATACCCATTTTTTGTCGGGTTCATACTGACAATTAACCACTAAAAGCCTTGTAAATCAGTAGACAGGATTATGATATTTTTAAATTGCCAACTAGATGGCTTTTGTTCTGCTTGTTTTGATAACTACCCCTAAACAATGGATACTCACTTAGTCTGTCAAAGTCTGGAATTCAATGTTAGTCAAAATATATACTCTAGGACTTCGGTGAATTAACTCTAGTTCGAGCCAATTTTCCATTTTTCTAAATGTAAGGCATTTACTATGGCAATATTTCACCAGACCCAATTAAAAAAATGGTTGGCGTATCAGTACTCATCTGTTGCCACAATATTTATAACGAAAATTTGAAGCGCTGATAATTTTGCCATAAATTAAGCTCCTATATTTTAGCTAGTCATGCGATTACAAAACTGACAAAAAGTTAATTGACTTTTTTAGTAGCTTTGTGTTTGCGATACGCAGTGCTACATGGTCAACCACACTCATTAATTTGAATTTGGTATAAATTGCACTCTACCGCCAGTTCTTCCACGACGCATAGAGACACCTAATTGTTAGCTAGTATGGAAATCAACTATCCGTCTAGTGTCTGACTTATTTAGATCTTTGTGTATTTGGCAAGTTGGGTGTTTTTGATTGTTCCAACCCCTTGACCAAACAAACTTTGATTGATACTAGTAACCTCTGAACTGACATTAAATTCAGCAATGCACAAGAAACAACGTTGGTATTTGCTACACTTTTTTAGAGTAAACTTCAGACTCAGCATTACATTCGTTTGTAATATTGTGTGAAAACTAAAAAAAAACACTGCAGTCCTGTCTTTGAAGTGACAATTCATTTGTGCTCACAATTTGACTATTTTTTGCATACCGGAGGTTCAGTTGGACTTGTTATAATGATATTAATGTGGTGAGCAATTTGAGAGTTTTTTGGTGTGTACTGATAAATTGAGGAACAAGTGTTTTATTTCACTTCATTAGCCTGTGCTGAAAAATTATCATTCAACTTTTTCAATTAATTTTTGTTTGCAGGTATTCAGCATTCCTAAAAAAGCACATTGCAATAGGTTAGGGCGCTGTCTTTTACCAAACATTACTTGAGAGTCACTGTGAAAGCAGTTTATATTCTGCTGTCAGTGATAGCCACCAAATTAAAATGCTATAATGGAATCTGAATCAGATTCCAACTGATTTAATCAGTATGGCATCCAGCCAAACTAACAAGATTGGTTGTAAATGTCGCAATAAATGTATTTGCTCATACACACTAAGGTTTACATTAAAATGCAAAGCGCAATTGCCAGTCTACTGCTCTGTTCACCCTGTGCCTAAACAGTTCATGCAAACAATGGCAATAACAGCTATATTTGTAGGAAATAACATTAAATGGAGCAGTCAAAAATACAGTAATGCAAGCGGTCATAAACCAGCAGGTGTATAAGTAAATAGGAAATAAAATTTAATTCATCTCTTGTTCAGCATGTTGACCCGTATTTTGTCTTTACATAACTAGGCTGGCGTACATGAGCCTGTAAGTTCACCCCAAGTCAAGTAATCAAAGTGTGGCCAACTGCCTTCGACACTAGCCTAAGTTTTAGGCCAACATTTGAGGCATATGTGTATTTTCATTGAAATCTAAATGGGTTTATGTTTTAATGTGTATTTTACTTGGAATATGCTGTGTTTCTTTTTTGAGAGTTGCATGCCCCATCGTTATCTTGGCAACTTTTAAATGGATTTCATTGGATGATTGGTTCAGTGGGCGTGGTTTCTTCTGCAAACCAGCAGAAAAAAAACCCCGCCCACTGAACCAATCATCCAATGAAATCCATTCACAGGCCACCACCATCACACAGGAACATACAACTCCCAACCAATAACACAATTTATTGACAGCAAAATAAACAGATATTGCCTCAAATGTTGGCCCAAAACTTAGGCTACTTCGACACATGACCCTCTGGAGCCGAATGCTTGAGTGACCACACTACAAGGTATAAAAAAGACTCATAACGCAGCAAATTGACATAATAAAGCTTTAAACAACCATTCATCTGAAAGCTCAGAATGTCTCATAGCTCTCTGGGAATTTTAAATAAAAAGTTTCATTGATAACAGGTAATACGGGCCGAAATACAGTGCTTATTACCACTTATGTTATAAAAAATATGAATTATGAATTATTTTTCTCATACCATTCAACTTTATTATGAAATTTTAAGTAACAAATAGCTTATAAACATAAATACTAATGATAGTCAACAGCTAATTATAGAAAAATAATCTCGTAATAGTTTAAATAATAGTAACATAAATATTTCCAAAAATAGTTATTTTTTACGGTACCGATGAAGTTAATCATTTGTTTCAAAATGAGCATACAATTTATTGGATATTATTCATAATTCACTTCAAAGTAGCCTATTACGGGTTTTCGTTATTCAGTCAGCTGTTTATAAAGAGAGAATAATAATAATAATAAATAGTGAGTAATATAATGAACAAAGCAGATTAGCTTGTTCATTTTTTTCAAATCATGCATTGCTGATTTATATCAGCAGCAACGCACTAACGACAAACACCGGTTTCAGAGCGTAAATATTGCACTTATGATAATATTAGTTGTCGGTGTCTCAGTAGGATCATTCCACTTATTTTATTTTTGTTTTATTTTGCTACAAAACCAAGTGGCACTTCAATATTTCGGTGACTGCCATATATATGGTAATTAACGCGGCTGTGCGCCGTGTATACAATAACAAAAGGTCAGGGATGCTTACTGGGCTGAAAATGAACATTTTTGCAGTACAGGGGACGTAATCTTTAGCTAATGTATCAACGAACATCCCCATGTCCAGTACTGCCGAATAGAGAGTTATCCCTCCGAAGGGGAGATAACTCCTTTTTTATTTCTGGCTCCAATGAAGTTTAAAAGTTTTAAACCCAGTTTTACTGCAAAATTTAGCGAAATAAAATAAAATATAATGCTAGATTGAAGCAAAAGATGTTCAAAAGAGTGTTATTGAAAAAAAAATTCATTTTATGAAACAAATATGGAATACATGCATACAACTATTTCAGCCAATTACTTATCTGAGCCTTTGTAGTAATTAGCTCCAGGGGAGTTGTCCTTACATAAGATAACGCTGAAAACAGTTGGCCACACTTTGATTACTTCACTTAGAGCTCACCCATAAATCAACTGCTTTGCTTTAGGTAGTAACTTACTTCACCCGTGCACTCCGTGTGACTTAGCGCATCAATCAAATAGAGGGAATTCCCCTAGATTTAACCACTTGTTGTTGAGGGACAACCAATGTAAACCTGTTAGAACATTGATTACAATTTCACATCCTTAATCAAAAGTTGCTGACTAGTAAAACTGAAACTGCTGATAAATAACGTGAAGGATTTGAGCCCTTTACACAAGCAGCACAAATAAAATGCACTCAAAATGGATTGAGGATTGATAAACCAAATTTTTTTTTTTTAACAACGCTAGTGTGAGATTGACCCTGTAAAGTTTGCGTAACATGTCCCACACTTCAAACTTTTTATTGCATGGTAAGTAAAGTAACTACTTCAATGAAAACTACTAGCGCCTTCTTTATAACTTTCAACTTATTACTAATAATATCGTTACATAATGAGTATTCCAAGTCTTTCCATATATCCAAATACAGAGAGTGATAGTTGGTCATAATTTTTTAGTTTATTTACAGTGTGAAACATCAGTTTTAAACATCCAAAACTTTCAGAATAGAATTGTCATTTAAAGCAAAAATAATTCTCATCTGTAACATATTTTAACAAAAAGTGCAAGCGTTATCACTGTTAGCAAGTATATTTATGAAAGTTTATCTCAGCTATATTTTTTATAATACTATGAGTTAATATACAACTAATTTATTGATTTAAAAAAATAAGTTTAATTATCACATTAATTCAATATCGTTGGCAGCAGTCGCTTTGGTAGATGACCTACCTCTTACAGGGTCACTTTTCCGTTGAGCCTATTGGAGTTTATTTATAGTATGATATCAACACCCGCATTACAGCAACGGCAATATGGGTGTCTTATTAGTTAGGAGTTCTACCTTGAAGTTAGCAGTGAACAAATAACGTTTTAAAGTTACTTTTCAAGTTCACAAATCAGCCATAGTTAGTCTAAACTGATGATGCAGTGTTTAGATATACACACCAAGTTGTTCACTTGGACCTTATTCACCAGTACTCAAACATTGCTCAAATATATTTTGTCGAAATTCAAAAATGAGGAGTTGTCTTCTCTTACTGGAGTTGCAGTAGAAGAGATTAATCTTTGGGCAAGTGACAAACAACATTACAAGTAGTACAGATACTAGGAATGGAAAGTTATATGCTGCTAAATTAGTGCAAGAACAATTGCTGTTATACGGGTACCTGATTATCTACCTAAATGTTACAAGGACATCTGATTGGACTGTCTTGAACTATATATTTTATTTGCATACTTTATGCATAAATAGGGATGCAGTAGCCGTGCTGGGTAGCTTCTATTGCACGTTATTCATGTTTAGATTGTGAATCAACTGATTATATAAACAAATAAATATGCAGTCAATTTGTTTCTTGTGCAGCTTGTGCTAGCTGGCTGCCACAAGATTTGTTGTGTAGCTACACCCACAGAAATGTAACGCGGAAATCAGCAAATACTCAGCGCATCTTTTGGGGTTTTATGGCCGCTTAATGTGTTTAATAGTTGGCAATGAACATATTACAGGGACAGGGCTAAATAATTTTGTAACATTTTTGTTATTAAAAGAATCTTTTTGTTCAACATTGACAAAATGACTACTGCTCAAAGCATTGCTCAAGTATTTCATTGCATGGTTTCAGGTTATCAGAAACAAAGATAAATTGTATAAACACCGTTTCATACTTTCATGTTCCTCTCTAGCAATTTCTCATGCCAGGATAGATGTTAGCTTATATGAAATGTGTTTTTTGTGAAGACCAATTGTTGTTCAGTAGGCTATGACAAGTAACCATGATTGCTCACTTCAGCGATACAAGTTTATTAATTATACATTTCCAAAAGTTTTATAAAATAATTATTATTAAGTAGACACGTTGCTTAGCCACAACAACGGGCAATAGTTAAGTTTGTCAGGATGAAAATATATAAATGGCAAACAGCAGAGATTTACAAAGCATCAAAGTTGTATCAAAACAACCATATCCAGTTTGTCACACAATATTTGCATCAAATCAATAAATTAAACTAAAATTCCAAACTCATATATTCGTCTTTTCACATTTTTATTTCTCAAGTTACCTCAATTCCTTTTGCAAAATTGCATCTAGCTCTGCCCATTTTTTTTGCGAATCAAAAAATGAAATCGTAATACTCCCCTCTTTTGTCATCTCTTTCATAGCTCTTGAATTTACACCCCAATTATTTCTGTTAACCGCATTAATTTCAATGGTTACACCATATTTTCTCTGAAACTCTACCAACCGTTGAGCACACTTCAGGCAAGGTGGGAAGTTTGTATAAATCTTCAGGTTGCTCTTCCTTTTTGTAAAGCTTCTCTCTAACTTGCGGATCAGGTGAATATCGGCATGGTTATGATGGTTACTGACTGCTCTCAAAACTTTACCTTTAGCCTCTGGTGCTGTGAAAAGCACTAGGCAATATGCGTAGACGTTTTCCTCACTCTTAAACGCTTTTCCTTTTCGATAGATTTTCATTACATCAGCTGAAATCGGAATAATGGTAAAAACTTGTGTTGTAGAGTGTGCTGCTGTAACATAGACAACACATTTGTTGATCACTAGTTTTAGTCTAACTAACAATAGCTATATAGTTGATATGGAATCCGTTTGAATAGCAAAATATTTTCAGAGTTTCTGATTATCAGGTTTGGTCAAATTTCTGATTATCAGGTTTGGTCAAATAGAAAGTTTGTGAACGCTTGACATTGTTAATGTAACTGTTACCTCTGGTTGGATAATCTTTCAATGCTCTAGCTGGTTCTCGTGGCATGTTTATTACACAAGTAACTAGTGAGAAGGCAAAGGCTGCTTTTGTATTGATACGTCAGTCAATAGTTGATGGGTGACTTATATCTTGAGCGCTTAAAATGATCAAGCGCTTTACGTCCGCTCATCAGATAAGTTTGCATAGTCCATTGATGACAACGGGTTTGCTTCAAACAGACAAGTTTGGTTGAGCACAGCGTATGTACAGGATTTTTTTACTTTAGTAGTTACTCATACAAGACTAATAGCTTTCATTTCATAAAGCTTTCAAACAGTGATGCATAAAAACTGTAGAAATTAAATAATCACTTGTAGAAGTAATGAAACTTTTACTCAAACACGCCAACAACTTTTGTATGAAATAAAAAAATCATCAAAAGCAGAAATTTATAATTTACAATGTAATTGCCCTTTGAGCAATGCTTCGTCACTAACTGATATTTTTGTGAAGCAGTTATTTTGAGTTTGCATCATTTCCAGGTCACCAAATATATTCTTGAGCTGAAATGTATAACTGCACAGAATTTAAATATAACATTATTGTTCAAAAATTCTGCTCATTATAAATCTATTTCATTGAAAACTGCCATTTCAGTTTCTCTCTAATCACTGCTTAGCAATATGGAATAAGACGTCTTTTGTATGTTTTATACTAATCGTGTATTTTCAATTTACTTGAAAGTTTTGCTCTATACGTATATTCACATACACTTTATTGATTTATAATGTAGTGTAACGCAATGGTGGCAGATGGCATGTTTAACTTTTGCTTCATATCATTAAATCAATTATTTTGTTTGCAGTTAGTGGCTTTCCATTAGCAATATGCAACTGTCCCTACAATGCGACTGTAGGAATAGAGCTGAGTGTTCCCTCGAGGGCAATTGCCAGATTAAACGTATTATTTACCGGGCAACAGTCACAGCTAAAAACAAAGTCGAAACATATGTTGGCCTAACTGAAGGAGAATTCAAAACTAGATATAGAAATCATGAAACATGTTTTAATACCGCCAGCAAAAGAAATTCCACCGAGCTGAGCAAACATATTTGGTTACTTGAAGACTCATCTACCCAATTTGACATCAGATGGAAAATTCTATCCCATGCCAGAGCATATTCTAACACTGATAAAAAAATGCCACCTTTCTACGGCTGAAAAATTCTATATCATTTGCCAACCAGATTTGTCTTCCCTCAACAGCAGGAATGAAATTGTCACCACTTGCAGACACTATAATAAATTTATTCTCAGCCGGGCGTAGCTCTATGCCCTTGGTCTCTCCCGACGCCTTCGCACTCCTACCACCTTATCTAGTAATAAATAAAGACCCTTGTGCACTTAATATTTTCGATCTGAGCTTCCTGTTTCCGGTTCCATCTTACATTTTTGCAGTTGAGAGCCGACCTGGTAATTGTGCCTAGAGATAGAGCGCTTTTATTTTTCCACCTTTTTTCTAGGCACATGAAACAATTTGTAGTCAGCCAATAGTTTTACCACTTTTTACTATTTTATCTCTTAGTATATTTATATATATATATATAAGTAGTAATATATGAGCAGATCTCCCTTCCAAGTGTTTTTTTGTGGATTAGACCCCGGGGTGATGCAATGGGTTAGGGCGTTGGATTGATTCGCCGAGTTTATATTGTATGTCATTTGAGGGGCATTTAAGTGGCATTTGAGTGTCATTTAAGTGGCATTTGAGTTTTGATTATTTTTTTACTTAATTTGAACTTATATAGCATTTAGATTTTGAATGTATGGCATTTAAGTTTTGATAATTTTTTTACATAATTCTAACTCATATGTCATCTAGATTTTAAATGGATGGCATTTAAGTTTTGATAACTTTTTTTAAATAATTCGAACTCATATGGTATCTTTAGAGAGAGAGGAGAGAAGAAAAGAGGAGAGAGGAGAGAGAGGAGAGAGGAGATACATCTACATTGAATAAATACATTGATTAAAAATGAATCAGTATATGATTATATACATTTATTGCATAATAAGTAGGGATACATGAAGAGTAAATATTAAATATTATGAACTTGAAACAGTTCCAATATCATTTCAAATGAAAAAATGGATGATGAGAGATGTTCATCCGTTTGTATGTATCTACATATATCTGATTGAAAATGATATAATAATTCATTAGTCCATTGTATTGAAATTAGTTTTTGAGTGAGCTCTTTATTCCACACCTTTCTTTGAATTTTCTTTTAGTAATCATTAATACTGACAGTTTTTGACATTTTTACAACTTTTTGAAAATTGTTTTTAGTCATGAGCTTAAATACTTCTACTGGATTGTCAACGTATTTATGTCTAGTGTATGGTCGGTATTGTACCGGTGAAAGTTCTCCATATAAAGAAGCTACAGTTAGCAAATGCTGTGTCATACATAATAATATAGCTTGTAATGTCAAGCAATATCCAGCCTTTTCCTGTACTTTGACATTTTCTTTAATATAGCTATGATATATCTTTGGGAGGTAGTCTCTGATTGTGTATCTTTTTGAACTCATAATGAACTAAAATAAAAAAGTTATGTATTAGTATAGGATGATTACACAGTGTTGTAAAATAATTACATTTTAACTTCTATTAGTAGTAATATATGAGCAGATCTCCCTACCAAGTGTTTTTTTGTGGATCTGGTCTTGGAGTTGAGACAATGGGTTACGGCGTTGGATGAATTCGCCGAGTTTATATTGCATTTTACTTGAGGGGTACTTGAGTGACATTTGAGTGGCATTTGAGTTTTGATTAGTTTTTACTTAATTTGAACTTATATGGCATATAGATTTTGAATGTATGGCATTCAAGTTTTGATAACTTTTTTACATAACTCGAACTCATATGGTATCTTGAGAGAGAGGGGAGAGGAGAGAGGAGAGATGGGAGATGAGAGAGGAGAGAGATTTTTTAGTTTTCTATACATTCATGTATATATGGTTAGTTATGTACATATTTATGGCTATATTTATATCTACATAGAGAGAGGAGATATATCTACATTGAACAAATATATTGATCAAAAATGAAAATTATATGATTATATACCTGATTACATAATAAGTAGGGAAAATCTTCTGGAGAGAGGGGAGAGGAGAGATGAGAGAGGAGAGAAGAGAGAGGAGAGAGAGGAGAGATTTTTTTAGTTTTTTATACATTTATGTATATATGGATAATTATGTACATATTTATGGATATATTTACATTTACATTGAATAATATACATTTATTACATAATAAGTATATTAAATGCTATAAAATATGTTGGAAAATTACCAAATTAGACCTCTAGATGGTTAAAATCTACAGTATTTGGGAAATAACTGCAAGAGAGGAGAGAGGAGTATTTGGTAGAGGAGAGAGTATGTTGAGAGAGAGGAGAGATAAAAAGAGGAGAAAGGAGAGAGGAGATATATCTACATTGAATAAATACAGTGATTAAAAATGAAACAATATGTGAATATATACATTTATTGTGTAATAAGTAGGGAAAAAATTTAAAGTAATTACATGAAATTGAATTATAGCTTTAGTTACATTGGATAGTTTACATTATATAGAAAAGGGAAATAGCTCACCAAGTCACATTGGCCAACTTGTTTTTTGAATTAGAGACTATCCATCGTTAAAACACTCATCATTTTTTTTCAGCAACATATCCTGTCTCAAAATCATCAAAGTCTCCACATAGAAAATCTTCAAGTTCATCATCATCATCAATTTCTAATATTGTTTTGTTGTACTTTGCTTGATCACAATATTGTTTCCAATACATTCGACCGAGACAGTATGGAGAGCAAAATGAAAGATCGTATTCTGTCTTAAATTTTCCGTGTGTTGTTTTTCCTCTGTAGATCATCACACCTGGAGTATATTTGTTAGCTTCTGAAGCATATTTGTCTGGTATGACGAGCGTCTTCAACAGCGTTTTTCCACATTGTTCAATGCTATAACGGATACAAATTACATTCGACTGACCTCCTTTAAATCGATGAGGAACGAATCTATCAACAACATCTTGGTAAGGAAAAATAGCGCCGGGTTGAAAACTATTGAGGGTGTTGATGTTCAAGAAGCGTTTGAGCTGACATTTAGTCAATGTACTAAAATATAGTGATTCCTCTTCAGCTTTCTTTTTGCTTAGAGGATGTCTGCTAACACGTCTGACATCATACCAAAGAACGTTTTTATTTTTTGGTTTTCCCTTTCTACCCAAATATACAACGTTAAACGGAGGAGGGTAATTATCACAGTTGAAGTTTTTAGCTATTTCAACTGGACAGAGGAGTATTTTGGGCTCGAGTTCATTTATATCTGAAGGATCATGGTAGTGTACTTGAGAATATCTACACTTCTCCTTACTTGATGGATGTATCACACCAGTCACTCGCATAATGCTTGGGATAGGAAGATCTTCAAATGTTTTGCAAATCGGAACTTTTGGTGAGTCAATCACTTGAGAACCTTTAGACTTTTCTAATTCCCTAGCTCTCCTTTCGTTGAGACATTCAACTGTTAAATGAGTTATAGCTGCGCTCTCCATTGTTTGCTTATCAACGGAAGTAGTTTGTTTTCTCACTGTTTGTTTTCGTTTCCTTACTATTCGCTTTTTTGGAGCAGTTTTCCTTCTCTTAGGAGTTGTTTTGCCGTTTTTCATTTTATTTTCTGTTGGATATGGATCTGTGCTAAGGAGCTCTTCAGAAAGAGCATCCATAACATTCTAAAAATAAAAGGGTAATATTTGCATGAGTGGCTAAGAGTGTATTTATTACTTAGAGTGTCTTATATATATATATATGTATTTATGCCAAAAGCGGTTAAGATCATAGAGTTATGGTAGATTGAGAATGTGCTTATTAAACTATCGGGATGTGGAGACAGACAACAAAGGATGCATTCAAATATATATATATATATATGTATTTACTTAATATCATACCGCTTTTAACATCTAAATTGGTAAGAAATAAAATATAATAGTTTGAACATAACATCTAAATTGGTAAGAAATAAAATATAATAGTTTGAACAAAATATTGTAAAATAATAAAAAACAACTAAAAATTTTTCATAAATATGTATGAAACGCTTCCAACATTAATTCTAAAATACCTACAGAAGAGGATAGAGCTTTATCTATTTGGACATAATTATAAATATGCTTTCTGAATTTATAAAAAGTTTTTTTGTTCCATGTCATGTTGTATAATTTTTTGAAAACTATTTGATTCCAAGCACTTCTTTCAATTTCTTTTAAAAAATCATTAATATTAACGACTTCCACCATTGACAAAACGATTTCGAAACCGTTTTTTATAATGTCATCAAAACGTTCTGTAGATATATCACGTTTCTTACAACACATCCCCATACTCATCATGTGTTGAGTTATACAGAATATTATAACTTGAAATGTCAAACGTTCTACAGCTTTTTTTTCAACAACATCATTATTTATCACATAGTTATGATATATTTCTGGAAGGAAGTCCTTTAAGTAGATTGGATTTGTTGTTGCGTTGTTCTAAAATACAAGCGATAATTAGATAACTAAAATAATTAAAGGTGTTCAACAGGTGTTAAATAGTATTTTTTATTAATTCTTACCTTTTCATCAGGCTGAGATTCTGACTTTAGATACAATGGTTGACTTTCTACGACTTGAGTATTCATTCTGAAAAAAACAGAAAAAATTGATTCAATTCTTTATAACCAATTTAAAGATAGATATGTCATAAAGCCTTCAGATAGTTGTGTTAGCTAGCGGAAATATTTGAGTTTAAGTTTTACCTTTATGAAGAGAGAGCTCTTAGTAGTTGCAATGGAAGATGTAGTAGATAGATGTTGCTCCTTTGCTCACTGTTGTTGAACTGGATGCTTTCTGTCTGAAACCGTTGTCTCTTATATAGGTGAATGTGTGAAAATAAATCTTTCATTCCCTCGAAAGCATTGGTTTGTATTCGCGTGAAAATAAAGTATTCATTCCCGCGAAAGCAACAGTTTCCATTCGCGTGAAAATAAAATGTTTATTCCCGCGAAAGCATTGGTTTGTATTCGCGTGAAAATAAAGTATTCATTCCCGCGAAAGCAACAGTTTCCATTCGCGTGAAAATTAAATGTTTATTCCCGCGAAAGCATTGCTTTGTATTCGCGTGAAAATAAAGTATTCATTCCCGCGAAAGCAACAGTTTCCATTCGCGTGAAAATAAAATGTTTATTCCCGCGAAAGCATTGGTTTGTATTCGCGTGAAAATAAAGTATTCATTCCCGCGAAAGCAACAGTTTCCATTCGCGTGAAAATTAAATGTTTATTCCCGCGAAAGCATTGGTTTGTATTCGCGTGAAAATAAAGTATTCATTCCCGCGAAAGCAACAGTTTCCATTCGCGTGAAAATAAAATGTTTATTCCCGCGAAAGCATTGGTTTGTATTCGCGTGAAAATAAAGTATTCATTCCCGCGAAAGCAACAGTTTCCATTCGCGTGAAAATTAAATGTTTATTCCCGCGAAAGCATTGGTTTGTATTCGCGTGAAAATAAAGTATTCATTCCCGCGAAAGCAACAGTTTCCATTCGCGTGAAAATAAAATGTTTATTCCCGCGAAAGCATTGGTTTGTATTCGCGTGAAAATAAAGTATTCATTCCCGCGAAACCAACAGTTTCCATTCGCGTGAAAATAAAATGTTTATTCCCGCGAAAGCATTGGTTTGTATTCGTGTGAAAATAAAGTATTCATTCCCGCGAAAGCAACAGTTTCCATTCGTGTGAAAATTAAATGTTTATTCCTGCGAAAGCATTGGTTTGTATCCGCGTGAAAATAAAGTATTCATTCCCGCGAAAGCAACAGTTTCCATTCGCGTGAAAATAAAATGTTTATTCCCGCGAAAGCATTGGTTTGTATTCGCGTGAAAATAAAGTATTCATTCCCGCGAAAGCAACAGTTTCCATTCGCGTGAAAATTAAATGTTTATTCCCGCGAAAGCACTGGTTTGTATTCGCGTGAAAATAAAGTAATCATTCCCGCGAAAGCAACAGTTTCCATTCGCGTGAAAATTAAATGTTTATTCCCGCGAAAGCATTGGTTTGTATTCGCGTGAAAATAAAGTATTCATTCCCGCGAAAGCAACAGTTTCCATTCGCGTGAAAATAAAATGTTTATTCCCGCGAAAGCATTGGTTTGTATTCACGTGAAAATAAATTATTTATTCCCGCGAAAGCATTGGTGTTCTTCCGTAGAAACAATGTTTCATTAATTTAACCTTATGATAAATGGCATGATTTCAGCTATATAAGAAGCACTGTTTTTACACAGAAAGCAGTCACTTCGACATTAGCAACTGAAGGAGCAAGATCTACTACAACATCATCTACTACAACTGCTAGAAGGACTTTTCTGTTTGGAGGTAAGTCAACTTGATTGAGTATAAATTTAATTTTTATCGATTTAGATACTAATAGTGGTATGATATTGAGTAAATATATATATATATATATGTATATATATCTTCAAATTGGTTTGAAAAAGAAATCATAACATGGATTTTTACTTTATCTTTTAGAAAGCAGTCACTTCGACATTAGCAACTGAAGGAGCAAGATCTACTACAACATCATCTACTACAACTGCTAGAAGGACTTTTCTGTTTGGAGGTAAGTCAACTTGATTGAGTATAAATTTAATTTTTATCGATTTAGATACTAACAGTGGTATGATATTGAGTAAATATATATATATATATATGTATATATATATCTTCAAATTGGTTTGAAAAAGAAATCATAACATGGATTTTTACTTTATCTTTTAGAATGTCGACACAAATCATATCAAAACAACTGAAGAATAAAGAACCAAAACCTTCACAAGATAAGGTGATTGATGACAATGTACTTCTTCAACGCACTATGATCCCCTTTCAAAGCGCCAGTCTGAATACTCTGGCAACTCTCATCATCAAAAGCGCCTCTCTGTTAAGTACTCTATCTCCGGCTTCCAGAAGAAACATTGAAAACATAGTCAAAGTTGAAGATTTACCAATACCTACAGTTATGCAGGTGTTAACCGTTGAGCTCCATGATGAAACGAACTGTACCATCATATACAACTATAAAAAGGATGGAAAGGCAGTTAGAGTGAAGAGCACTATTCCATTAGCGGCGGGATTACTTGTCAATGAAGCTTCGCAAATAAGACCACTGGTTTTGATCTACATGGGTGTTGAAAAGACTGGAAAAGCAATTTTTCGTGCTGCTACAGAAACAGGAACTACTTTGAGGTGTAAGAATGTGTTTGATGTATTACCAGAAAAAAGCATGCGACAAATCAATGCTTATTTCGAGGTAGCTAATCTTCAGGATTTCCCAACAGATAGTGTCATATGTTTCCAAAACCCTGAAGTTATAACAAAGTCTGACAGACGATGGAATGGAAATGAAGAGACTCTTCTAGTTCAATACAGAAGTGTTGTAGATGAAGAATTACTGATCGGAGATATGCGCATTCCTCATCAAATAGCTTCTGCTGTGACATCGGAGAGATTTGGAGTGATTTTGTTCAAGGGTCTGAGTCGAAACGCAGACAATTCAATTTTCTACAACATCAGTGTACTCGCAGCTCATCAAGCCTTCGTCCAAGCCTCGGAACTGGCTGATAATCCAAAATCTGAGGATTTTCTCAACCACTTCGATGATGCTGAAAAAGAAGGCTGTGGAGAACAAACTCTCGAGAAGCTAATCTATAACTCAAGGGATTCATATCACTATAGGTAAGTTTTATTAATTTTTACCATAATTTTAAAAAGTTGATTTGTGAAAATTTTGTGTATTCTTACAATGAAAAACCTAATCAGTGTATTTTTTTACATAAAAGTTTAAAAAATAACAAAAGGTTATAATTATTTTGCAAAAATGTTTAGTCTTTCACATAAATGATAAATTCATAAACATTTTTTGTAAAACATTTTTAAATTATATATATTTCGGATTAAAAAAAGGACTTTTTTGTGCAATCAGTGTATTTTTTTTACATAAAAGTTTAAAAAATAACAAAAGGTTATAATTATTTTACAAAAATGTTTAGTTTTTCACATAAATGATCAATTGATAAACATTTTTTGTAAAACATTTTTAAATTATATATATTTCGGATTAAAAAAAGGACTTTTTGTGCAATCAGTGTGCTTTTTTGTGCAATCAGTGTACTTTTTTGTGCAATCAGTGTATTTTTTTTACATAAAAGTTTAAAAAATAACAAAAGGTTATAATTATTTTACAAAAATGTTTAGTTTTTCACATAAATGATCAATTGATAAACATTTTTTGTAAAACATTTTTAAATTATATATATTTCGAATTAAAAAAAAGGTTTTTTTTGTGTAATCAGTGTATTTTTTTTCGCTAGAAGTTGAAAAAATGTGTAATCAGTGTATTTCTTTTACATAGAAGTTGAAAAAATAACAAAAGTTTATATTTATTTTACATTAATTTTAATCATACTATACTAATACATCATTTTTTATTTTAGTCCATTATATCGTAAAAAGAAAACAGAGTAAAGAACTTTCCCTAAGAAATATTGAGCTGAATGATGTAACTCAGTGAGTTATTTTCCTGTTATATATAATGTAAATGTAAACTATCTAATGTAGCTAAGAGTAAAATTTAAATTCGGTAAAATTTATTTATATAATGATTAACTTTTGTATTTTAGTCAATTATTGGATCACAGAGAATACGAAATACAAGAGTTCCTCCCCGGGTCTAATAATATACCAGAAGAACATCAAAGAAGACATTGTTCAAGAAAAGCACTTTGTAACCATTGATATCGTAAGCTATAGTAGTTTGTATTACAGAAAATTTACTATAAAACAGTTTTATGAATGTAAAAACTAGATATGGTATTTTCTATTACAATTATTTACTTGTAAATTTTATTCATCTAGAGAGGTAACTTGGTGATTTTTTGACAGTTTTTAAAAAAGTTAAGAAGTACAAAAAAAATCAAAAAATATCGAAAACTATATATTTCAATGATTATTTTTTAAAAAAGTAAATTTTGTTCATCTAGAGAGGTAATTTGGTGATTTTTTGACAGTTTTTAAAAAAGTTGAAAAGTACAAAAAAATCAAAAAAATATCGAAAACTATATATTTCAATGATTATTTTTTAAAAAGTTCAAAAAAAATGTAATAAAGCTCTGTTTTGAAACATAAAAAATTTAAAAGGATTGTGTAGGATAAAATTCTCACTCAAAAAATTATTGAAAATTGAATGAAATAAAAAAATATTTTCCCAAATACCAAAGGTTTGTAAATATAAAGTGAAAAACTCTATATATATATACATTGTTTTTAAAATAATATCGAAAACTATATATTTCAATGATTATTTTTTAAAAAAAATAAAAAAATTTAAAAAGAAAGGTGTAGGATAAAATCCTCACTCAAAAAATTATTGAAAATTGAATGGAATAAAAGAATATAAAGTGAAAATCTCTATATATATTTATTTTTTTAAAAAAAAATATCGAAAACTATATATTATAATGATTATTTTTTTAAAAAGTTGAAAAAACAAAAAAAACTTTGTAATAAAACCCTGTTTTAAAACATAAAAAATTAAAAAGGAATGTAATAAAAGAATATTTTACCAAAAATACCTCATTTTTCTTGTAAATATCTAGTAAAAATTTCTGAAATATTGTTGGTGAAATTTACTGGAAAATGGTTTCAAGTGTGTCAAAGACTAAATATGATGTTTTCATTGAAATGTTTATTTCAAAAGATCCAAATAATAACATTGAATCAATTAGTTAAATTTAACAGTCAAATTCTTTTTTATCAAGTAGGCTTAATGTTTCTATTGTGATTAATTCTCAAATATTGTAAACTTGAACTATCTATAGGAGTAATTTGTTGATTTTGATGTGTTTTTTTAAAAAATTATCATGTAATACCACATACTTCAGTTCTAATTCGTTTTGAACAATTTCATGGGAGACAAAGAATAAAAAAGTTACATTGATTTAGTTTTTAGAATTAAAGTTGCTATCAAAAATGGATTGTTCTTCTTTAAAAAAAAATGATTACGTAATACTACATGCTTCAGTTCTAATTCGTTTTTAGAATTGAAGTCGCCATCGAAAATGGTTTGTTCTTGAATGGGTAAATCCATAGCCTCCTCCTCCTCATCATGACAAAAGCTTTCTGATGATTGCATTTTGAAAAACAAAATTGCATTGTTTTAGTTTTCCGAATTGAAATTGCCATCGAAAATGGTTTGTTCTTAAACGGGAAAATCCATAGCCTTCTCATCATCATGTCTAAGTTTTCTACCCCAATATCTCCAACCTCTCAGAGATAGGGATTGTTCTGTTTAAAAAAATAATGGAAATTGTATATATAAATGATTGTTTTTTGAAAAAAATGGTAAATTTTTGAAAAAAATTCAAAAGGAAAATGCAGGATAAAACCCTCACTCAAGAAACTAATTTTGTATGATAGGTTGCTCACCTAATAATAAGAAAATAATGAATAATTTATATTTAAGCAATTATTGAAAGAATTAATGAAAATTGAATAGAATAAAGGAAATATTTTACCAAATAGTCTGTTTTTTTGTAAAGATATACAAACAGATAAAATTTATCCATTTAAAGGATGATTTCTTTTTTGCAAAAAAAATAATGAAGATTTAATGAAATGAAAGAATATTTTACCAAATACCTTGTTTTTTTTTGTAAATTTGTACAATTAGAATAAGAAAATAGTGAATAATGTATATTTAAGCAATTATTGAAAAAATTAATGAAAATTGATAAGAATAAAGGAAATATTTTACCAAATACCCTGTTTTTTTGTAAAGATATACAAACAGATAAAATTTAACCATTTAAAGGGTGATTTCTTTTTTTGCAAAAAAATAATGAACATTTAATGAAATGAAAGAATATTTTACCAAATATCCTGTTTTTTTGTAAATTTGTACAATTAGATGAAATTTAGCCATTTAGAGGATGATTTGTTTTTTGTAAAAAATTAATGAAAATTGAATAAATCGAAAAAATATTTCACCAAATACCTCTTTTTTTGTAGATGTAAACAAATAGATGAATATCTAACTTTATCCATTTTTTTTCCATTTGGAATCATGTTTTGAAGGTTTTCAAGATAGTTTTTAGTAAAAGCTTATGCATTGATTGTCATTACAAGTTGTAGTGTTTGGCATTATTTAATATTTACTGACTCTAGCTATATTATATGAAATTTTCCCTACTTATTGACAATAAATGTATATATTCACATATTGTTTCATTTTTAATTACTGTATTTATTCAATGTAGATATAATGAGTCGAGTACTTTGTATTACACAAAATTTACTGTAAATTTTAATCATCTAGAGAGCTAATGCTACCCTTTCTCCTCTCTCCTCTTTCCCTCTCTCCTCTCTCTCAAGATATCATATGAGTCAAAATTACCAAATACTGTAGATTTTAACCATCTAGAGATCTAATTTGGCGATTTTCCAACATATATACCCTATGAGTTAGAATTATGTATATAATTATGTAAAAAATTATCAAAAACTTGAATGCCATACATTCAAAATTTAGCTGCCATATGAGTTCAAATTAAGTAAAAGAATAATCAAAACTCAAATGCCACTTAAATGCCACTCAAATGCCACTCAAGTACCCCTCAAATGAAATACAATATAAACTCGGCGAATTCACCCAACGTCGTAACTCATTGCATAACCCCCAAGACCAGATCCACAAAAAAACACTTGGTAGGGAGATCTGCTCATATATTACTACTAAAATACCTCTTTTTTGTAGATGTAAACAAATAGATGAATATCTAACTTTATCCATTTTCTCCATTTGAGAACATGTTTTGAAGGTTTTCAAGATAGTTTTAGTAAAAGCTTATGCATTGATTGTCATTACAAGTTGTAGTGTTTGGTATTATTTAATATTTACTGACTCAAGCTATATTATATGAAATTTTCCCTACTTATTACGCAATAAATGTATATATTCACATATTGTTTCATTTTTAATCACTGTATTTATTCAATGTAGATATATCTCCTCTCTCTCCTCTCTCAAGATATCATATGAGTCGAATTACAAAAAATTATCAAAACTTAAATGCCATACATTCAAAATATATGAGGAGATTTTGCCCCTACTTATTATGTAATAAATGTATATAGTCATACATTGATTCACTTTTAATCAATGAATTTATTCAAGGTAGATACATCTCCTCTCTCCTCTCTCTCAAGATGCTATATGAGCTCGAGTTATGAAAAGAAATTATCAAAACTTAAATGCCATACATTCAAAATGTATATACCATATAAGTTCAAATTAAGTAAAAAAATAATCAAAACTCAAATGCCACTCAAATGCCACTCAAGTACCCCTCAAATAAAACACAATATAAACTCGGCGAATTCATTCAACGCCGTAACCCATTGCATCACCCCAGATTATGACCCCACAAAAAAACACTTGGTAGGGAGATCTGCTCATATATTACTACTTCTATTAAATAGTTTTTCTATTAATTTTTACCTTATCACCAAGAAATCAGCTGTAGTAGTTGATGCTCCTGAGGTTATTGCTGGAAAGAATGATTTCTATGCAGAGAGAGCTGTTCTCATATACTATAAGCCACTCCTACTCATTTAGCTGGTAACCATTAAAAACACTCACGCGAAAACTGTATCATAATAGTGTTATTCGCATGAAATATTCCTGTTTTATTCGCATGAAAATAAATTTTTATTCCCGCGAAAGCAACGGTTTCTATTCGCGTGAAAATAATTGTTTTATTCCCGCAAAAGCAACGGTTTGTATTCGCGTGAAAATAAAAATTTTATTCCCGCGAAAGCAACGGTTTCCATTCGCGTGAAAATAAATTATTTATTCCCGCGAAAAAATTGGTTGTTATTCGCGTGAAAATAAATTATTTATTCCCTCGAAAGCATTGGTTTTTATTTGCGTGAAAATAAAATTTTTATTCCCCCGAAAGCAACAACTATATTCTCTTGATCAATATGTCATTTGGAATATATTTCTCTTCACTATAAAGGAAAGACAACTGCAGCAAGTTTTGTCGGTACTTTTGACTTTGAAGCAAGTTTTTAGTTTCGCTCACATTTCGATGGAAAAAAATTGAAGGCTATCACCCATTAAGGACATTCAGTCGAAAGCAAAACACTGAAAACTTGCGACAAATAGACACATGAATCTAATTATATTTATTTATCAAATGGCAAATATGAATAAAAAGAAGTACAAATGCCAAATCACTTTTCAACCTTGCCCTCTCTTTTTGGCTGCTGTACCATTAGATTAAAGATTAAAGAGGAGACGACTTACAAGTGAAGATTATAGGCTAGTCATAAATTATACAAGTAGACCTGCTGCTACATCTGCTGCCGATGCCGCTAAGTTAGGTGTAAGTTTCATTGAACTGTAGTCCACATGTCTACTACAAAATTGTGAAATATAGTTTTCCAGTATTTAATTAGTTTAGGTCAATTTGAAGTAGAGCAAGATTGTATTGAGAAAATGACATCACAATGCCAATGCTTTGTCAATTTTTGATTAAGAGTAAAACATGTCAGGGTAGAACAGACTCTGAACAAGAAAAGTAAATACTTAACCAGCCTTCCTTGTATCCATCGATCAAAAGGTCTAATTTTGCAGTTTAGAAGATGGCGTGGAAATTCTTCTAAAGATTGATCTTTATACATGAGCACCAGTGGTCTTTGGAGTTTCCCACTTTTGGTGGTCATGAAAATTCATAGAAAAGTTAAACACTATGTATATGTGACGGTGAACAGCTGTTGATTATTAGCACGGGCACAGTTAAAGTCGGTCCAATGTTTCTATTACAAAATGTCAGAAATAATAAAATTTTTGACCTTTTCCATCAAAGGCGTAACTTAGTTGCAAGATGTAACAAATAATGATTAATTTGTCATCGCTACTGTTTTTGTAGTAAGCAGCCAAAAAAGCGTGGTAAAATTGCAGAAGATTTCAGTATAGTTTCAAACTTTTTCATGACATCCTGCAAGTACTAACAACGTTTAGGATGACCAAGATTTCCTATATCAACCATTTTCATGAATCCCCAACTTCATAAAATACTAAACCAGGTGCCACAATACTCATGATGAAATGTATGGATATCCATCTTTAGCTGATTTTTGGCACCAAAAAAGGCTTTTTGCCTTTGGTTAGATAGTAAGCTCTCGCATTCCAGCTACAATCGTGGGGCGGCGCTTCAACTTGGTCGTCACTTTTTTGTAGGCATTGTCTTCATTCAGCCATTTGCAAATTCTTTTTTTTCCCTCTCATTTTCAACGAGCTTGCAGCAAAGCTCTAGCTCTTCGAAGAGATGTGTGTTATGCAACTGTTTTAACATGTAAAAAATTACCCATACGCGTTTGTCGTGGAGATCTCCTGAAGGTTGTGATCCCTTGATCCGTTAGCAGATTTTTAAACTTACTGCTGCTTTTTTCAATATTACCATGCCCGTATTGGTTAAAACATCTTGCAACAAAGTTTTGAAAGCCCTAGGATTTAACCACTTTCCTCCGACTTTGAACACGTCCCTATCTGAATCATACTTACTGATTTTACTCAAGCACTCCAACATTCTGATGCCAATCGCTCGATCACCTTTCGTCTTTGTCATGCTAGAGACTTTTTTCTTAAACTCTTCTAAACGCTCTATCTTTCCCTTGTCACCACCTTCTCCATCATTAACATCCTCAATATCGATTATAGACAAGTCATACGTATGAAACAATTTTTTCTTATTGCTGATTTCTCAGTAGTATCTACATGTAATACAGAGGTAGGGCAGTAGGCTCGATTGGTGCAAAGGTCATCAATAATTAGACTATTAGCCAAGGGTGATTTAGGTTGTGGCTTCAGTTTCTTGGCAGGAGACCAGTTATCTATCCGTTGGCAACTAATTTTAACTTTTCTCACATCGCTCAAAAGGCTACTCATGTTTTGCACATTTTCGTCTAACTTTTCCTACTTCGGCAAACCAGAATCATGAGTTGTTTGAAACAAAGCATCCTGCTTTCTCTTTATATCTCTCACCGTTATATATTCCATAGGATTGTGATACAAAGGAGAGGAATTATCGTTTTCCATGTCGCTTTATCGTTGCCGACTTTTTTCGTTAATCTATCATACTCATTTTCAGACACTAAAAGTAACACCTAGAAAATGTCGAAGGTTGGAGGCTCATGGATTTATTGGTTTTATTGACAATAAACGGGTACAATATGTGTTATCATAGTGTCTAAAAGATTGCATCTAATGGTCTGGGTCAAAATTCTACGCATATCAGCAGCTGTTCCTTTGTCGATTAGTTTGCATAGTTCCTTCTTGTAGCACTGCAACTCAATAGACTGTTCCGATTATAGAGGAACATTACCTAATATGATGTTTTAACAGTTTCTATCAATAATTGAAACAGATCTGAGTTGGTCTTTTTGACTATAGCAATTTTTCCTTTCTTACTCAAGTCATCCAGAGCTAAAATAGCCATCCTACTCTGCATCATTGTCGTGGAGACATTCATCTCTGTCCTCCTCCTCCTCCTAATACAGTTTTCAGTATACTAGGAACTACTGTGCTGATGATAGGTCTTAGTAGAGAAGCTAGAAATCCTCCTTTTTGTAACACAACTTTTTTATCATCAATCGCCGATTTCCTAACCAGGCTAGCAATATGTTTTGTGCTCAACTGCAACAGATTGAACTGAGCAGTCAAAAATGGTATCGTTCTATTTATAACAGCTTTAGTACATTCCATTAGAGTCATAATAAGCTCTTTTTTTGCATTAGCTATTACAGACTTTTGAATCAAAGCGGATGCGGTGTTGAATGATAACAACAGCGACGCATTTCTTCTTAATTTTTGTTGCAGAGTTTTAGTTATTATATTAACAACGTGTTACGTGAATAAACAACAAAGTACCTGTGAGATGAATAAAATAGTAGTTGTATTTATATGCTAATACTTGATGCCATATAACATCAGAGGTTGATCCGATGTAAAGTTTCCCAATAGCCTGTGATGATCATCTGTTTGCTGAGTCGTGTCTATTCATAGAAAAGAGTATGATTTAGATTTTGCTTCTTCAAAGGCTTCTTGTACATGTTTGTCCTTCCTGGGAAGCATTGATGAGCCAAATAGGTAATTGAAGAAGCGTCTCTAGGATTTTTACAAAGAAAAAAATTATACGTTTTCCTTTTAAAAACAGATTTTGAACAATGAAAAAGATACTTATGTTCAAACGATGACTATGCTTCACACACAAAGCATTGGCATCACTTTACTAGAAACTTCATCCATCAAATCATTAATTATCAACCATCTGTTTTGTTTGTCCCTGGGGAAACTTGTCATTATCTCTATCATTCTCTCGTGAAATATCACTCCGGATACATCGTCAAACGCTATTTGATAAGCTCCATAACAGTAATGTATTCCTACCAGTGAAGGATAAGCTATAGTCTGACTAGCTTCAATCATTTCTAGAATCGCTTGCATCTTCCCTGAACCAGTCAGACCCCCAATCATTGTCATAAAAGGGGATCGCATTCTCGCGGCAATTCCTTCAGCATTGCCATCCATGATGAGCTAGACGTTCGTCATCCACCAATAGTTTCATTCATTATTCAATTGGGAGAATTTCTCACCTTTTGTGTTTCCTTAACACTGCTTTCATAAATACTAAATTCAATAACGCCTCCAAAAGTAGAATATCGTATGACAAATACCAATATCATCATTACCCTTAGCACTTTCCGTTTCAGACTCTGCCAAACATCTACAATTTCACTCTTAGTATTATCAACAGTATTATTTTCACTCATCACTCTCATCTCCACATCTTCCTCTGTCAACATCTTACCAATCAATAGCAATACAATAATACAACACTTCATTTTTATACAATACACAAACCCCCAATCTAAATCATCATACAAACTCTAATATAAACAACCCATGCATAATAGACACTTAGTTAATCATACAGTTACAAACAGAATTAAAACCAATAAACCAGTGCACAAAAAAGTACCTTTCAGGTTCTCATGATAACTGGTGCCAACAAAAATGCATTTGGAACCAGGCGAACCTTCTTGTCCTTGGACACCATAGCAGAGGTCTGCTATTACATTACTACTAATGCTTAATCAAAGTTCAACATTTAACGCTAATGTTCACAAAGAAAATGGTTGAAAAACTGCATTAAATGGCTGTTTTCATCCATCGACGTTTTTAGGAAATTAGTGAATTCTCTGTAGAATCCCCAAATGAGTTTTCGATTTGTAGAGGATTTTTCTAGTGTTTCAAGTTTATAACTTTGGAAAATAGCACCAATGTGATGACTGATCGGTTACAATGTTCTTGGGCCACAAAACAATTCTGAAGCATTTGAACCACTTTATATCCCTTCTAGTTTGAAAATGGTAGAATTGAAAGTGAATCTTCCTTTTTTATGGTGGTAATTTCATTTGCAGAAATTTCCTATTCCCTCTATAGGAGTCAATAGCTTATTAACTGCTTCGTCGACCATGAGACTGTACAAAAACAGTTTCACTCGGAAATCTTCCTATATTCAATCTAGTACTGTGTCATATCTAATCAGTGACTTTGGCAGACCCTATCAACATATAGGTCGGATGATTAGGGTTACAGAATTTACTGACACAACTTTGCTCGGTGGTAGATAACAGACTTGAATTCCTTGTTCCGTAACAATGCCCTCTAAGTTAGCAAACAAAATCAAGTTGTCATTTAATTTTTCATTTTAGAGCAGAAAAATGAATATTATTCGCAAGAATTAAGGTGATACTTTTGCTTTATCCTTCATTCAACCTGATCTGGTTTCTCATTCATTGGGTTTTGACACCTTTAGTTGTGTTTTTATATCTGTGGCAGGGGTTCACACAAATGATTATGAGAGCCCTTGTATTTGAGTGAAATAGTACATTCTGAGTAAAAGATTAACAATACCAGATGTTAAAACTGTAGGGAACAATCATACATACTTCATGAAATAGGTCTAAGTAATAACCCAAGTTTGACATGAATGAATAGTCAACACTTTCATACATTTCAATGAGATTTAATTGGCTAACAAAGTCAATGAGCAGGCCAATATGAGTGTCAGCGATTAAAAGCCTTTGAAGGAGAGGTTTGGTTAGTGCCAAGCAAAGCAATGCAAATTGACTCATGTTACTTTGGTTTTATCTTCAACTTAATCTTATCTGGTACATAAGGAGTTTCAAATATCATTTGAGTGCATATCTCAAGCAAATATGCATTTAAAATTGCAAAGTATGTTAGTGTGTTTAATGACCATCAAGTAGATTACGGCAGCAAGCTCAATAGGCAGAAACTCTGTTCCAACGTAGATTTTAAATTCTTATATTCTAGTTTTTTCAATAGCTAAAGCTCCTAAAATAATAGAAAGGCTGCCAACTTTATAACAACGACATTAACTGTGTAGCGCATTTTCAGCCAACCCTTGGGATGTACAAGAACAGTTTTCATTAAGAGAAAACAGCAAAGCATAACTTTGTATTTTGTTTTTGCTTCATTATAAATCGAACGACAAAGAAAATGAGCTCAATGTGAGCTGCATTTCCATTGGTAGGAAAATTTTGTTTAATTGGCACTAAAGTGACTAGATATGTATCATAGACTATCAGGGTTGGTTATACAAATAACTTCTATATTTTATTTTTCATCATTCAATCCATAGTATTGAGTCATATCTTATCAGTGGCATTAGCTATTATACACCCTATAAACATGGGGGTTAGACGGCTGGAGTTTTTAAATGTACTCAATGTTGCCTAGTGATAGATAAGATTGTCATCATTCTGTAAGTAGCAGTATCAAAAGAGTCAGCTTTGCGGCAGGTCCAATAAATTTATCAAGCAATGGCTACAATAATTCAGACAGGTCCATACAGTTACACCAAAGGTAACATTTCCAATATTGGTTTAGTTAAAACCATTTTCTGCTTTTTATGTAAAGCTCCTAAAATCGATAAAAACTAGTCATTTTTTGCGGAAACAAAATTTTTACTGCTTTTATGTGGTTTTTTTTCTGGTTTTTCTATTAAAGCTTTTTATGCTTTAAAGATTGAATGTTTAAAAAATTTTCCAAACACTATTTCTATTCATTAAACCCACAACGAGGGAGCTATGCCTTAATTTCAATGAAGGTGCCTGTTTTGTGTGTCTCGTGGTCATGCCCTACAGATGTCACTCCACATTAACATTTAGTTTGGTTTTTGTTGCAGAATTGAAAGGAACTACCTGGAGCACTCAGAAAGTCACCTACTGTGTTTTACATCTTCAAGAGACCAGATATTTTTTCAACTTTGTCAATGATTCTCAACGTCACTCTGAGGGTCACATGATTGACATGATTGATTACTTCCGATGGAACCCAGTAGAAAATATGGTCATATATTTAGTGAACCTGTGCCTGTGCTACCTGTGCAATCAAGCTAAAAGAGTTTCAAAAATACACTTCAGCATTGATCAGCATCAAGGTTGTTTCAGCATACTTTGGTAACGAACTTGAGCTGAAAAGGATGACGTCTGAAGCGAATATATTGCTGAGTGCATTCAGTGCAAATGATTGGTCAGCTTTGCATCGTCTTATATCAGCCGATAATTGATTGACAGGAATATTGAGTCGCCCGAATGTGCTGACTCCCGCAATGATTGCCAGAGATGGAGCCACTCAAAGGAAGATAAATTTGGCACTTGCTTAAAACTTTGGTGCAGTATAAGATGGCGATCACTCGCTACTTATTTGATGATTAAGGGAATACCACAATAGTTTTAAGGTCAAGGATCTGTGGAACATTTAATTTGGTGATAAGCCATTTTTACTCAATAATTTTCGCAAAAAATGAGCTGTTAATTTCATCCCCAAGTGGCATTTCAACAGTCATCTAAGCAAAAAGAAACATTTTTAATAGACCAATAGAAAAGTATTGTACATGCAAACAAGCATTTTCTCATCCAAAAGAGACAAGACTGGCCCAAATTCTTGCATAAAAATTGTGTATTATTTCAAAGCTATCAAACATTGATAACAGACAGGATTAATTTTCTTTCGCATTATTTAATTTCATCACATGACTCTGATCGCTTTTGTTCTTTTGATACTTGGTATCCTTTTGTTTTTTTTTCTGAATACCTGCATATAGAAACTAATTTTTTCCATTTCAACTGACTTTACCACATCACCAAAAACTCAACAAATGTCACTCTGAGACAGAAGTATGATTTTTTAAATTATTTTTGCAAAGATGGCATTAGTTCTAAAGACAATCATCTACGGCTGTAACTAATTATTATTGCTAATTACTCAAAGTGGCAATTGAGAAAGAACAGTTCGCGAGCTCATACATAGCTTAGTAGGGGATTTCCGGAAGTTAATGCACACTTTGACTGCATAGGTCATTTACAAAGAGTCGGCTTCAACCTTGAACTAGTGCTAGGACGAGCTTGAAATTTCAAGGTCGGGTAGGGTTCGGGTATTTGGTACCAATTTCGGGTCGAGTTCGGGTACAGTTCGAGTAGTACTATACTAATACTACTTTCATTATAGCAATAATAATACTAACGTCGTATGTTATTTAACTTATATGCTTGCAGTTTAATTGTTGTCAATAATAATACACAACAAGTTTCATTGAGTGATGATTATGAAAAAACAGCATCATATAGAAAGGAAAAAAACTAATTACAGGCATTAAAACTATTATTTATTTTCTTCATGCTTATCATAATCATTACTATTGATTATTATTCAAATATTGTATTACGAATATTATTACGCAGTTTTTTTGCATAATTGCAATAACAGCTATTATTGTTGCTGATCTTAATACAATAATTATACTAATCAATAATAATGCTATTAATTAATAACAATTGTAAACAATAATCTCATTATCAGGATTCTTATATATGTGATTACAAGACCATAATAAATTACCAGTTAATAAATAATAATTGATGATGATTATTTATTATTATTGCATTATTTATAATAATAATAATAATTAAATATTGTGTTTGACATAATAATAATAATATCATTAGTTATTATTATAATTATTTTAATAATGCGCTGCGATATTAACAATGATTATCATTATTTATTATTGTTATTATCGACCACCATTGCTTTACGTTATTACTGGGTTTATTCATGTGTATATATTTTTCAAAACTTGATTGTTTTGAAAAATATTATAGATTGTACTAGCAGAGTATGTCAATCCAAGAGAGTATTTAATGATGACCATCATAACAAGATTGAGACAGGTCATAATAATTATAATGAAAATAATTATCATCATATAATACTGTTTGTTATTATTAATTAAATAAATTAGTTTGTTTTATTTATTATTTATTTAAATTAATTAGTTAATTAAGAGCAATTTATCAATGCTAGATAATTTAAACTATATCACATCAATCGACGGTAGACAATAATTCAATTTTCATCATGTATATATTATTGTGTAGCATTGAGCTTTTATTATTTATGGTCATAAACAATAATTAGGCTCATCTTTTGTTTCTCTTGGGTTTGACTAAAATAGTTACCAGCCTGCTAAGTCACCAATAATTTGGTTTGACAGCAACTCCAAGTAAGAGACTGCATAAACCATAGAACTATAACCTATAAGTATATGGCATAGACCATGGATGAAAAATATGGTGTTCTTAGTCTATGCCATAAACATAAAATTATCTGCCTAATACTTTCGGCGTGGTCATATAACTACCCAGTGCTAAATGAAAAATTCATAGAGCGCATTTTTATTGTCTCTTCCAGAAACTTTACAGTTCAATACTCGAAACTATAACTTTGACATATCCCCGAGTTCGGGTACACTACTCGTCCACTCATACTCGCGGGTTCGAGTTTGGGTACATACCCGTCCTAGCACTACCTTGAACCTATGCTTAGCTCGATGAGATTATTTACTGACAGGTTACTACAATACACGCTATCTCTTTTTCTCATCATAAGAGGTCGCCATTTTTATAGATGCCAACTTTGAACTATCACTGTGTGTTTATCGTCCTTGCATGTTTCACCGCGTGTGAACTCACCCAACAATTCGTATGCCCATCCTCTCCAACAAGGCTGTTGACTGTTTCATGCCTAGTAGATTGATGAAGAGTCCGGCTCTTCAGATCGCTGTAGGATTATAAAAGTATGCTTTAGCCTGGCGGGCAACCATGTGCTGCTAATATGACAAAACTTGCCGATGGTTTTTGGGATTTGTCCAGAATCTATTGAGTAATTTTGCCGGGTCAGAAGAACTTGTAGTTTGCTTCTACTATCGCTGAATTTTGTGAAAAAAAACAAATTTTTCTAACCAGCAAAGTCTGGGAAATTAGAATCATTTGTTAGTCAGTTCTCAAATATAAGCAATTCGTTAGAAACCAGAAACATGGATTCTAAGAGCAAGCAGAATATCCTGATGAACTCAACTGTTGAATCTTGTTTGTGGTGAACAATTTAAACTAACATTTTATGTTAAATGAACCTCCTTTGCGAGAAACAAGAATAACTATGGAAGGAGCTCTTAGATGTAAAGTAGTTAGGTCAGCGGGTGTGTATTAGGGATAAATAACTATTTGACAAACCATGCAGCAATTATGTACTTTGCCACTAAGATTGCAACAGGAAAAACTGCATAAAGACACTAAAAACTCATTATATACTAGTGGCTATCGATGGTAAAACACAAAGAATAGAAAGTTTAAATAGAAGATTGCAACTGAACATGGTGTAATAGTTTCATTGTAATATTTAACTTTAATTGTCAACTCGGTTTGTGTAAGAAGTGTTTGCCTTGGTACAGTAGTATTGCTCAAATAAACATTTTCAAGGAACCTCATTCAGCCATTTCTAGTTTTTAGCAAGAATTTCTGCAAAAGAACGAGCTCTAGCTGCATCCCTTCTTCTCATCTCATCTCTGTAGGGCCAATCAGCCACAAGCGCATCACCAGCATTCTCCCATTCATCTCTGTTTAGAAGCTCTCTCAAGTGTCTCCATGCCTGCTCATTGAATGCAGACAACGTTATCCCTTCGTGTCTTGCCAATTCTCTGAGCTTCTCCTCATTGTCGTTGGCATAGTATACAGCAACAAACTTGAGATCAATCTCAATTTTGTATTTTTCCTGAAAAGCCATCAATTGCCGTGCACAGCTTCTGGTCGGGGAATTGACCATGTAAATGGTAACTTTTCCAGCTTGACTACTTCCAAAACATTTTGTTAGATTATCCACCATGTGCGGTATTGCGAAGCCATTGGAGTTGTTGACAGTTCTCATTACTTGGCCTCCAGTCTCTGCCACACAATATGTTATGTTGCCACATCCAGTTCGGCTTCTTTTTTCATATAGCTCAACTATCTCATCTGCAAGTTTAGTAAGCCATCGGTCGTGCAATGACCAGCAATAAATATTTTGACATATCAAATGATTGGTTGTCAGCAATTCTGTTCTCAAGGGCTTATGTCTAAACCAAATCCTGAACCGCATATAATAAATGGTATGAGAGAGAGAGAACCCAAAATTATAATGCAAAAATATTATCTGTAAAAGTTATAATGATATTATAGACTTTTATTTGACAGTAGTGGTACTCATATTATGCATTAGCTCTCATAGTAAATTACTGTATTTACGCTACTTTATCCTACCTCTATTATAGTCATCAGGTTGACGTAGTCTTGCCATTGCTTCTAATCAGACGCTGCTGTATAGACACTCTTATTTTGCTGTCTGCTGGTTGCCCATTGTTATCCTTCTTTATCGACATGAAAATAATCACTGATTGGATACTTGAAAATTTTCTAAAATCTGATTGGTTGATGCAATCCTTCAAATTTTACTTCAAACGGTTTCATCTCCATTAATTTGATGAGGATGAATTTGTAACTGGGCGGAGCTATCATCTTTCAAATTGCAAAAATTTGTTTTCAATTTTTAGTGACTGCAACTGTTGTATTATTTGACGGCTGCCAATGACATGCTGTATTTGTTTCCTCAAAATGTCAAATACTTGACGAGAGATTGCTTTGACTCAGAATAGTATCACGATTACTGTAAAATTATTTACAGTCAAAGTTTCAGTAGAAAATAATGCTTCTAGGGAATCTAGTTAACAAGGCATCTGATGTATAAAACCCATTTCCATCACAATTTCTAGCAAACTTATGAAAGGCTAACAATATAAACTAAAATATGAAGTTTCTTGGTTTTAACCACAGTCTTGTTATTGTTCTATTTTGATCCAATCTCAAACTTACAAAGCAAACTTACAATGCATATTATACCTGCTATGCTGATAGATATTTTAAAACAAACAGTCCCACCACCTAAATTGGCAAGCTTATTTGCTATGCTGTATTTAATGGACAAATGAGCTACTCGGTCACAACTATCCATGCTTATCCATGGCTAACATTCTACACCTAGTTTTAGTGAGTCCATTAATGAATCAATGCTAGTCTAGATAAAGATGGATAATGTAATTTTATTAAAGAATTTAGGTAGTCTGAATATTATTTTCTAACAACAACAGAGCAACAAAATATCAACTTCAATCCTTCAAAATTGAAGTAAGCATCTCGATTTCACTTAGGTACTGTTAACTTTACGGCTTGCAGATGATTTTAGACAGTTTGTGTCTTGTGTATCCAACAAAAGTTCACCATCTTGTTTTTACTTCATTTTAATTGATGTGTCGTTTGGCCAAAGTTGTGTAGAATACATACAAGTTAGCTTACAAACTTTGTATTATTTTTTTCAGGCCCATCTGGTCTAAGACTTATTGTGGTCACATAAGATTTGATGATATTTTAATAAGATGTAACCAAAGTCCTTACCTTTCATTATAATAATAAAAGCTAGGTCATGACGACAAATGTGCCAGTTTCAGACACATGCTATGTTATGTAAATCAATTACTGCAGTTTTGTGGTAGAAACCGTTACTATTAACTAGTCTCAATTGACAAATAAGTAAACAATGAGTATGAACTTCAATTCAAGCACTGCATTACATGAATCTCATTTTATGATTAAAATGTAAACTAGAAAATGTGGCTTAGTTTCTTTCAAAAATGATCTTTTGAAAAAGCTCAAGGAATTAACGAAGCTTTTAAACTTTTTTGCTTGAGAAGACATTGATTTATTTACTTGAGAAAAATTAATTAAATATTATGCACATAGTACTACGTTGTGGCACCATAGTTTCTTATATCAAGTTTGATTAGGTTTGCTGAGGTGCATAAATGAAGGTGCGCCTTTTTCGTAGTCTGGTTACATAATAGGAATGTGCTGAGATGTTTTATATGAACGGCGCATTGTCATTATTATACACTCCATACCTATCTATCGGTCTTGGATCGCTGATCGCGGATTTCACAAATCTAAATCAAAAGGATAGACTTTCTGATTTATCAATAGTATATTAGCATCATAACATCATAGCAAACCAACTTCCGGTATGTTCGCTACTGGCGGCCCCTATAAAACTGTCGGGTCTCCATTGTGGAGGACACTAAATTCCACTACAAGATTTAGTGGTAATGCTAGGATGACATCTTTACTTGAAAAAATGAAGTGTGAAATCATGACCAAGATAGAATAAGTTGTTCATACACAAAGAAAGGGCTCATTGTAAAACAAGCATTATCACTTATCAGTGTTGCAAATATACTTAGTGTTATCAGGTAACCCAATTCTTTGCTAATGCTGAGAACAAGATGGGGAATACCCATTTTTGTCGGGTTCATACTGACAATTAACCACTAAAAGCCTTGTAAATCAGTAGACAGGATTATGATATTTTTAAATTGCCAACTAGATGGCTTTTGTTCTGCTTGTTATGATAACTACCCCTAAACAGTGGATACTCACTTAGTCTGCCAAAGTCTGGAATTCAATGTGAGTCAAAATATATACTCTAGGACTTCGGTGAATTAATTCTAGTTCGAGCCAATTTTCCATTTTTCTAAATGTAAGGCATTTACTATGGCAATATTTCACCAGACCCAATTAAAAAAATGGTTGGCGTATCAGTACTCATCTGTTGCCACAATATTTATAACGAAAATTTGAAGCGCTGATTATTTTGCCATAAATTAAGCTCCTATATTTTAGCTAGTCATGCGATTACAAAACTGACAAAAAGTTAATTGACTTTTTTAGTAGCTTTGTGTTTGCGATACGCAGTGCTACATGGTCAACCACACTCATTAATTTGAATTTGGTGTAAATTGCACTCTACCGCCAGTTCTTCCACGACGCATAGAGACACCTAATTGTTAGCTAGTATGGAAATCAACTATCCGTCTAGTGTCTGACTTATTTAGATCTTTGTGTATTTGGCAAGTTGGGTGTTTTTGATTGTTCCAACCCCTTGACCAAACAAACTTTGATTGACGCTAGTAACCTCTGAACTGACATTAAATTCAGCAATGCACAAGAAACAACGTTGGTATTTGCTACACTTTTTTAGAGTAAACTTCAGACTCAGCATTACATTCGTTTGTAATATTGTGTGAAAACTAAAAAAACACTGCAGTCCTGTCTTTGAAGTGACAATTCATTTGTGCTCACAATTTGACTATTTTTTGCATACCGGAGGTTCAGTTGGACTTGTTATAATGATATTAATGTGTTGAGCAATTTGAAATCTTTTTGGTGTGTACTGATAAATTGAGGAACAAGTGTTTTATTTCACTTCATTAGCCTGTGCTGAAAAATTATCATTTAACTTTTTCAATTAGTTTTTGTTTCCATGTTTTCAGCATTCCTAAAAAAACACATTGCTATAGGTTAGGGCGCTGTCTTTTACCAAACATTACTTGAAAGTCACTGTGAAAGCAGTTTATATTCTGGTGTCAGTGATAGCCACCAAATTAAAATGCTATAATGGAATCTGAATCAGATTCCAACTGATTTAATCAGTATGGCATCCAGCCAAACTAACAAGATTGGTTGTAAATGTCACAATAAATGTATTTGCTCATACACACTAAGGTTTACATTAAAATGCAAAGTGCAATTGCCAGTCTACTGCTCTGTTCACCCTGTGCCTAAACAGTTCATGCAAACAACGACATTAACAGCGATATTTGTAGGAAATAACATTAAAATGAGCAGTCAAAAATACAGTAATGCAATCGGTCATAAACCAGCAGGTGTATAAGTAGATAAAAAATAAACTTTAATTCATCTCTTGTTCAGCACGTTGACCCATCCTTTGCCTTTACATAACTAGGCTGGCGTACATGAGCCTGTAAGTTCACCCCAAGTCAAGTGATCAAAGTGTGGCCAACTGCCTTCGACACTAGCCTAAGTTTTAGGCCAACATTTGAGGCATATGTGTATTTTCATTGAACTATAAATGGGTTTATATTTTAATGTGTATTTTACTTGGAATATGCTGTGTTTCTTTCTTGGGAGTTGCATGCCCCATCGTTATCTCGGCAACTTTTAAATGGATTTCATTGGGTGATTGGTTCAGTGGGCGGGGTTTTTTCTGCGAACCAGCAGAAAAAATCCCTGCCCACTGAACCAATCATCCAATGAAATCCATTCACAGGCCACCACCATCACACAGGAACATACAACTCCCAACCAATAACACAACTTATTGACAGCAAAATAAACAGATATTGCCTCAAATGTTGGCCTAAAACTTAGGCTACTTCGACACGTGACCCTCTGGAGCCGAATGCTTGAGTGACTACACTATAAGGTATAAAAAAGACTCATTTTCAACAGCTCATAACGCAGCAAATTGACATAATACAGCTTTAAACAACCATTCATCTGAAAGCTCAGAATGTCTCATAGCTCTCCGGGAATTTTAAATAAAAAGTTTCATTGATAACAGGTAATATGGGCCGAAATACAGTGCTTATTACCACTTATGTTACAAAAAATAAGAATTATGAACTATTTTTCTCATACCATTCAACTTTCATATGAAATTTTAAATAACAAATAGCTTATAAACATAAATACTGATGATAGTCAACAGCTAATTATAGAAAAATAATCTTGTAATAGTTTAAATAATAGTAACATAAATATTTCCAAAAATAGTTATTTTTTACGGTATCAATGAATTTAATCATTGTTTCAAAACGAGCATACAATTTATTGGATATTATTCATACTTCACTTCAAAGTAGCCTATTACGGGTTTTCGTTATTCAGTCAGCTGTTTATGAAGAGAGAACAATAATAATAATAATTAGTATGTAATATAATGAACAAAGCAGATTAGCTTGTTCATTTTTTTCAAATCATGCATTGCTGATTTATATCAGCAGCAACGCACTAACGACAAACACCGGTTTCAAGGAGTAAATACTGCACTTATGATAATATTAGTTGTTGGTGTCTCAGTAGGATCGTTCCACTTATTTTATTTTTGTTTTACTTTGCTTCAAAACCAAGTGGCACTTCAATATTTCGGTGACTGCCATATATATGGTAATTAACGCGGCTGTGCGCCGTGTATACAATAACAAAAGGTCAGGGATGCTTACTAGGCTGAAAATGAACATTTTTGCAGTACAGGGGACGTAATCTTTAGCTAATGTATCAACGAACATCCCCATGTCCAGTACTGCCGAATAGAGAGTTATCCCTCCGAAGGGGAGATAACTCCTTTTTTATTTCTGGCTCCAATGAAGTTTAAAAGTTTTAAACCCAGTTTTACTGCAAAATTTAGCGAAATAAAATAAAATATAATGCTAGATTGAAGCAAAAGATGTTCAAAAGAGTGTTATTGAAAAAAAAATTCATTTTATGAAACAAATATGAAATACATGCATACAACTATTCCAGCCAATGATTACTTATATGAGCCTTTGTAGTAATTAGCTCCAGGGGAGTCGACCTTATATAAGAAAGCGCTGGAAACAGCTGGCCACACTTCACTTAGAGCTCACCCATAAATCAACTGCTTTGCTTTAGGTAGTAACTTACTTCACCCATACACTCTGTGTGACTTAGCGCATCAATCAAATACATGGACTTCCCATAGAGTTAACCACTTGTTGTTGAGGGGCAACCAATGTAAATCCATTACAACTTTAATAACAGTCTCACATCCTTAATCAAAAGTTGCTGACTAGTAAAACTGAAACTGTTGATAAATAACGTGAAGGATTTGAGCCCTTTACACCAGCAGCACAAATAAAATGCACTCAAAATGGATTGAGGATTGATAAACCAAATTTTTTTTGTTTTAACAGCGCTAGTGTGAGATTGACCCTGTCAAGTTTGCGTAACACGTCAAACTTTTTATTGCATGGTATCCGAAGTAACTACTTCTATGAAAACTACTAGCGCCTTATTTGTAACTTTCAACTTATTACTAATAATATCGTTACATAATGAGTATTCCAAGTCTCTCCATATATCCAAATACAGAGAGTAATAGTTGGTCATAATTTTTTTGTTTATTTATAGCGTGAAACATCAGTTTTAAGCATCAAAAACTTCCAGAATAGAATTGTCAATTAAAGCAAAAATAATTCTCATCTGCAACATATTTTAACGAAAAATGCAAGCGGCATCACTGTTAGCAACTATATTTATGAAAGTTTATCTCAGCTATATTTTTTATAATACTATGAGTTAATATACAACTAATCTATTGATATAAACAAATAAGTTTAATTGTCACATTAATTCAATATCGTTGGCAGCAGTCGCTTTGGTAGATGACCTACCTCTTACAGGGTCACTTTTCCATTGAGCCTATTGGAGTTTATTTATAAGATGATATCAACACCCGTATAACAGCAACGGCAATATGAGTGTCTTATTAGTTAGGAGTTCTACCTTGAAGTTAGCAGTGAACAAACAGAGGTTGCTAAAAACACCAAAAACTTTAAAGTTACTTTTCAAGTTCACATATCAGCCATAGTTAGTCTAAACTGATGATGCAGTGTTTAGATATACACACCAAGTTGTTTACTTAGACCTTATTTACCAGAACTCAAACATTGCTCAAATATATTTTGTTGAAACTCAAAAATAAGGAGTTTTCTTCCCTTACTGAAGCTGAAACAAAAGAGATTATTCTTTGAGCCAGTGACAAACAACATTACAAGTAGTACAGATGCTATGAATGGAAAGTTATATGCTGCTAAACTAGTGCAAGAACAATTGCTGTTATACGGGTACCTGATTATCTATCTAAATGTTACGCGAACACCTGATTGGATTGTTTTTAATTATATATTTTAATTGTATATTATATGCTTAAATAGGGATGCAGTAGACGGCTGGGTAGCTTCTTTTGCACTTTTTTATGTTTAAATTGTGAATCGAATGATTATATATGCAAATAAATATGCGGTAAACTTGTTTCTTGCGCAGCTTGTGCTAGCTGGCTGCCACAAGATTTGTTGTGTAGCTACACGCACAGGAATGTAACGCGGGATTCAAGAAATATTTAGCGCATCTTTTGGGGTTTTATGGCCGCTTAATGTGTTTAGTAGTTGGCAATGAACATATTACAGGGACAGGGCTAAAGAATTTTGTAATATTTTCGTTATTAAAAGATTCTTCTTGTTTAAAATTGACAAATTGGCTACTGCTCAAAGCATTGCTCAAGTATTTCATTGCATGGTTTCAGGTTATCAGAAACAAAGATAAGTTGTATAAACACCGTTTCATACTTTCATGTTCCTCTCTAGCAATTTCTCATGCCAGGATAGATGTTAGCTCATATGAAATGTGTTTTTTGTGAAGACCAATTGTTGTTCAGTAGGCTATGACAAGTAACCATGATTGCTCACTTCAGCGATACAAGTTTATTTATTATACATTTCCAAAAGTTTTATAAAATAATTATTATTAAGTAGACACGTTACTTAGCCACAACAACGGGCAATAGTTAAGTTTGTCAGGATGAAAATATATAAATGGCAAACAGCAGAGATTTACAAAACATCAAAGTTGTATCAAAACAACCATATCCAGTTTGTCACACAATATTTGCATCAAATCAATAAATTAAGCTAAAATGCCAAACTCATATATGTGACTTTTAACATTTCTATTTCTCAAGTTACCTCAATTCCTTTTGCAAAATTGCATCTAGCTCTGCCCATTTTTTTTGCGAATCAAAAAATGAAAGCGTAATATTCCCTTCCTTTGTCATCTCTTTTATAGCTCTTGAATTTACACCCCAATTATTTCTGTTAACTGCATAAATTTCAATGGTTACACCATATTTTCTCTGAAACTCTACCAACCGTTGAGCACACTTCAAGCAAGGTGGGAAGTTTGTATAAATCTTCAGGTTGCTCTTCCTTTTTGTGAAGCTTCTCTCTAACTTGCGGATCAGGTGAATATCGGCATGGTTATGATGGTTACTGACTGCTCTCAAAACTTTACCTTTAGCCTCCGGTGCTGTGAAAAGCGCTAGGCAATATGCGTAGACGTTTTCCTCACTCTTAAACGCTTTTCCTTTTCGATAGATTTTCATTACACCAGCTGAAATCGGAATAATGTTAAAAACATGTGCTGCAGAGTGTGCTGCTGTAACATAGACAACACATTTGTTGATCACTAGTTTTAGTTTAACTAACAATAGCTATATAGTTGATATGGAATCCGTTTGAATAGCAAAATCTTTTCAGAGTTTCTGATTATCAGGTTTGGTTAAATAGAAAGTTTGTGAATGCTTGACATTGTTAATGTAACTGTTACCTTTGGTTGGATAATCTTTCAATGCTCTAGCTGGTTCTCGTGGCATGTTTGTTACACAAGTAACTAGTGAGAAAGCAAAGGATGCTTTTAGATTGACGCGTCAGTCAATAGTTGATGAGTGACTTAACTCTTGAGCGCTTACAATGATCAAGCACTACACGTTTGCTCATCAGAGAAGTTTGTATAGTCCATTGATGACAACGGGTTTGCTTCAAACAGACAAGTTTGGTTGAGCACAGCGTATGTACTGGATTGTTTTTTCTTTAGTAGTCACTCATACAAGACTAATAGCTTTCATTTCATAAAGCTTTCAAACGGTGATGTATAAAAACTGTCCAAATCAAATAATCACTTGTACATGTAATGAAACTTTTACTCAAACACGCCAACAACTTATGTATGAAATAAAAAAATCATCAAAAGCAGAAATTTATAATTTACAATGTAATTGCCCTTTGAGCAATGCTTCGTCACTAACTGACATCTTTGTGGAGCAGTTATTTTGGTTTAGCATTATTTCCAGGTCACCAAATATATTCATGAACTGAAATGTATAACTGCACAGGATTTAAATATAACATTATTGTTCCGAAATTCTGCTCATCATAAATCTATTTCAGTAAAAACTGCCATTTCAGCTTCTCTCTAATCACTGCGTAGCAATATGGAATAAGACGTCTTTTGTATGTTTCATACTAATCGTGTATTTTCAATTTACTTGAAAGTTTTGCTCTATACGCACATACACATATACACTTTATTGATTTATAATGTAGTGTAACGCAATGGTGGCAGATGGCATGTTCAACTTTTGCTTCATATCATTAAATCAATTATTTTGTTTGCAGCTAGTGGCTTTCCATTAACAATATGCAACTGTCCCTACAATGCAACTGTAGGAATAAAGCTGAGTGTCCCCTCGAGGGCAATTGCCAGATTAAACGTATTATTTACCAGGCAACAGTCACAGCTAATAAGAAAGTCGAAACACATGTTGGCCTAACTAAAGGAGAATTCAAAACTAGATAGAGAAATCATGAAACATGTTTTAATACCGCCAGCAAAAGAAATTCCACCGAGCTGAGCAAACATATTTGGTTACTTAAAGACTCATCTACCCAATTTAACATCAAATGGAAAATTCTATCCCATGCCAGAGCATATTCTAACTCTGATAAAAAAATGCCACCTTTCTACGGCTGAAAAATTCTATATCAATTTCCAACCAGATTTGTCTTTCCTCAACAGCAGGAATGAAATTGTCACCACCTGCAGACACTATAATGAATTTATTCTCAGCCGGGCGTAGCTCTATGCCCTTAGTCTCTCCCGACGCCTGCACACTCCTACCACCTTATCTAGTAATAAATAAAGATCCTTGTGCACTTAGTATTTTCGGTCTGAGCTTCCTGTTTCCGGTTCCATCTTACATTTTTGCAGTTGAGAGCCGACCTGATAATTGTGCCTAGAGCTCTTTTATTTTTCCATCTTTTTTCTAGGCACATGAAACAATTTGTAGTCAGCCAATAGTTTTAACACTTTTTACTATTTTATCTCTTAGTATATTTATATATATATATATATATATATATATATATATATATATATATATATATATATATATATATATATATATATATATATATATATATATATATACTAAAAGGTAAGATAGTAAAAGATGTTAAAACTACTGGCTGACTACAAGTTGTTTCATGTGCTAGAAAAAAAGATGGAAAAAGAAAATAGTTCTAGACACAATCATCAGGTCGGCTCTCAGCTGTTAAAAAATGGTGGAACAGGAAACAGTTAGTTCAGACCGAAAATATTAAGTGCACAAGGATCGTATAGTTAGTAAGTTGTTAAGGGTGCACGGGCGTCAAAGGTGGCTAAGGGCATAGAGCTACGCCTGGCTGAGAGTAAATTTATTAGAGTGTCGGCAGGTGGTGACAACTTCACTCCTGCTGTTGAGGGAAGACAACTCTGGTTGAAAGATAATATAGAATTTTTCAGCCGTACAAAGGTGGCATTTCTTATCGGTGTTAGAATACGCTCTGGCATGGGCTAAAATTCTCCATTTGATGTTAAATTGGGTGCATGATTCTTTAAGTAACCAGATATGCTTGCTCAGCTCAGTGGTGTTTCTTTTGCTGGCAGTATTAAAAGATGTTTTGTGGTTTCAATATCTAGAATTTAAAACTAGATATAGAAACCACAAAACATCTTTTAATACTGCCAGCAAAAGAAACACCACTGAGCTGAGCAAGCATATCTGGTTACTTAAAGAATCATGCACCCAATTTAACATCAAATGGAGAATTTTAGCCCATGCCAGAGCGTATTCTAACACTGATAAGAAATGCCACCTTTGTACGGCTGAAAAATTCTATATTATCTTTCAACCAGAGTTGTCTTCCCTCAACAGCAGGAGTGAAGTTGTCACCACCTGCCGACACTCTAATAAATTTACTCTCAGCCAGGCGTAGCTCTATGCCCTTAGCCACCTTTGACGCCCGTGCACCCTTAACAACTTACTAACTATACGATCCTTGTGCACTTAATATTTTCGGTCTGAACTAACTGTTTCCTGTTCCACCATTTTTTAACAGCTGAGAGCCGACCTGATGATTGTGTCTAGAACTATTTTCTTTTTCCATCTTTTTTTCTAGCACATGAAACAACTTGTAGTCAGCCAGTAGTTTTAACATCTTTTACTATCTTACCTTTTAGTATCTAGCTCCTCGATTTTTTCTTGTTGAGCACTGTTTTACTTACTTCAGTCTTGACTGGTTTTTCCATCTCTCGGGCAACTAATATTAATAATTAATTATTTATTGTTTATTTATTTGATTGTTTCTATTTAGTCTAAGCCCCTGTGCACACCCTGTGCCCCAGTCATACTCATACTTTTACTTATATATATATATATATATACAGTGTACTCCTGATATATCGAATCCTGTTATATCGAAAATCCGGGTATATCAAACAAACTGCATCAGTCCCAGCTGAATGCATTGTAATTACCTACTCCTATATCGAATGATTTCTTACATATCGAACAATAAATTGCAATATCACACACTGTTAAAATGACTTCCATGGGGGCTGCCATCTTGGAATATGAATGTCAAGGTCTATCATTCCAATTAAACACTCTGTATCGGTGGTCTAGTTCCGGTAGGTCGACCCCATATTATTATTGTTGTGATGATTGGTCCTTATTGTAGCTAGAGAGCATGCCCAGGCTATCCTCATTCAGTATGCACATGTTGTTGTTGACTTATTTCAAAATGTGGGGAGAGACATTTCTATCTATTTACAGTATTATTATTGTCACTGTGTGAATTGAGAGCAATAATCATCAAGAAAGGAGTCAGGAAAAGTTCAAGAAGCAGTACACTTACTTACTACTGCTAATAATTTTAACTAGACTACTTAAAACAATCAATTAATTAATACACACACTCACACTCACTGCTTATTATTATATTATTATTATAATTATTATTATTACTACTTCTTAAAAATTCATTATTTATTATCCTATTAATAATGCTGTTATTTTTTAGAGAAGCATTATTTATTATTGTTATAACAACATGATGATTTGTTAATAATAATAATTATTAATAATAATAACAATGACAACTTCAATAGCAATAAATAACATCATAAATAAATTAAATAATAAGTAATAACAGGTAGTAGCTGTTACGTTTGTTGTTATAGGTGGTTAGAAGTGATAAAACCAACTTGGTCTAACAGTAACTTAACTAACACAATAATAATATACAGCAACATCATGTGCCGCTACTACTACCTACATCATCATTGAATAATTGTTGTAATTTTCAGATTCAACACCATTACTTTTAATTAATTATTAATTAACTAAAGACAGCAATCACAAAAGCCAAAATGCTTAATATCCTAGCTTAAATACATGTAATAGTAACTTATTATGTATACATGAGAAAGTCCGACGGTCATGATTTTATATATCAAACATCTCATATATCAAACAAAATTCTATGGTCCCCTCGGGTTTGATATATCAGGAGTACACTGTATATATATATATATATATATATATATATATATATATATATATATATATATATATATATATATATATATATATATATATATATATATATATATATATATATATATATATATATATATATATATATATATATATATATATATATATATATATATATATATATATATATATATATATGTATATATATATATTCATATATCATGAAGCAGTCAGTATCAAAACATACAGAAACGGATTTCTATATATATATATATATATATATATATATATATATATATATATATATATATAGAAATCCGTTTCTGTATGTTTTGATACTGACTGCTTCATGATATATGAAATAATTGGCATAGTTGGAAGCTAGAAGACATTCAAATTAAAATGGAATGCACATCAGTACATCACTACTACTACACAAAGGTTATACACCTGAAACATGAGAGAGTTTTTCTAAACATACCCAATGACTTATCTTAAAATTTTGGTTTCCTAAAAGTCTGATTGGATACAAAAAAATAAAACAGTTGTGGACCTGTCTCCTACATGAAAAAGTTAACAAAAACACTGTGTAGGCGAAACCTAAACATGCAACACTGTGTGTACTAAATTAAAAGTTGGAAAACTATGTCTATAACTAGTTTAAACCTATTGTGTTTTCTTTAATTTTAAGGTGATGAAAATTATCACTGCAGGTTTGGCATGTATTAAAATTAACAACAATGAAGGGTTATTAACTCAATTATTATTGATCTGTAATGTTTTGACGACAAGTTTGTGTTTCTGATTGTAATACTCCAAACCAAAACATACCAGATATCACCTGTAACATGAATCTTGGGTTATGTGCCATTTCCTATTACCGGCTAGACTATTACGAAACTTTGTATAAAATTGTTTAGAAACCTATTGTTATTTATCGGTGTGAATTTTTAAAGGAATAAATTGTTTTTACATCGTTAAAGGTCAATGTTAAATTTAAGGTTAAACTGAAAAAATATCAAAGTTTCTAATATTTTAATCAAAAATTGCTGAAAGTTATAAAAATATGTGGTGGAAGTTCAGACTATATAACAATTACACAATAATTAAGCCTATTACATCTTTAAACATGTTTGTGACTGTCTCGGTGTTGGACGATTATTTGCTGTGTTACCCAAAATGATAATTATCGTTGGAAAAAATATACTGAACTACTAACTATGAATCAAGGTGGAACTGAAGGTATTGCCTTATTGAGCAATGAATCAATTACAGTAATCATGTAGGTTTGTGTTCTGCTGTCTGCACATCTAGCACGTGAATGTTAGTGAAAGCTAGTAGTATGCTTACTAGGCATACTCTCCTTCCCCCATCTTCAACGGCACTTAGTGTTATTTGTGTGAACACCTTTCACATAGATAAAAAGCTAATGGTGTCTGAACAGGGATGACAATTAACGGAATAAAAAAAAATAATTAGTCAAAGCCATGAACATAGAAACACTTTTGCTTTTGACACCGAAGTTTAGAGTTGTCTGCTCTACATCTCAGAAATCATATAAAGATAACTCCATATTTTTGAAAGTTGACTCAAATATGGATACTATTGCAGTCCAGTTTTGACTTTGTTAATCATTTATGATTTGAGAACTACGATCACAATTTTGCAGAGACTTCACCTGTATATGATATACCACTAAAGTATGCCTATATTTACATACAATGGATGAACGTGTATGCAAGACAGCCTCAAATGATAGACAATGAACATTAACAAAACATGCAGCAGAGTGTTACTAGGAAATTACCAGTGCATTATAGCTCTGTGGCTTAGCAACTAACAGCGCAAGGATTCAACAACTATTTCATTTGGTTATTTTTCGCATTAAGTGTCTCAGTCAGGCGTAAGCTATTTTCTCAGTCATAAAAAATCCAGGCTAGCCTACAAAACTTTGCATGGGTACTCGGCAACCGCAAAAGTGGTTATACCTCTGGTAGTAGGCCAAATTACCACCCAAGAAGAAAATACCACTAAGGCGTTTTGCAGAGTGCTAACTACCTTTCTGCACTTTTTACTAGACAACAGCCTGGAGACCCTCAAACCTCTAGGCTCATCTCTCATGTCATGTTACTTTTTGTCTCTCTGAACTTCACAATCTGGTAGAGTAGGCGGATCTTTAACATTTGCCATTTCCGATAACCCTTCGGTCTCCGGTGGTATGACCTGCAACTCTTCCCTAGTAAAAGCACCTGTGGCTATCCTTGAAGTGTATACAGAGAAGGTTGATTATCATATGAACATATCTCATCAATGTCATACGCCTCCATGGACCACATCAAATCAGTGACTCTATACTTGTTAACTCTGGCTTTTTCTCCCAGCTTGTACAGATACTGTACAAAGATTCGATCAGCAGCTCTTCATCAATATCCTCGCACTCTGGTTGCGTAACACTTTTCAGTTTTATCGCATTTGTTGGATTTATCCCAACTATCCCAGCTTCTTGATCATTCAATGTAATATATCCACCCATTCGCAATTGTTCTTTTTTTTTTCAATTTCCTCAGTGTATTGATGAGTAAACAACTTTTCGTCAAACGTTTCTTTAAATCGCTCAACAAAGGCATCCTTCTTCTTATTCATCGACCTGACAATTTTTCCGTCGTGCTTTTTCATCAAACTGTTAAAAGAGCCCATAAACTCATGACTGTTATTGGCCATGATTGTCCTTGAATTATTTAGATGCGAACTGTCGCATATCCTTTCTATCACCCTCACAACCTCTTCAGCCTTTTTAGCCTTCAGAGGCCCAGCTTCCTTGCATCAAGAAGCTACATCAATCACAGTTTAGGCAAATTTGACTTTACCATTGTGCGGTAAAGACAACAATCTGTTTAATGCCCATGATTTGGTTCAGATTGAGTATAAGTATAATGCGGATAATTTAACTTGTAGGTTTTGGGTTGTATATCTGATATATCGGCTGCTTATCTCCCTAACATTGTATTTGCTGCATGGATGGTTCAGGGACTTTTTATGTAATTGTTTAGTGGCAATGAACTATTTTTGTAATCTGTCTGGGCTATAACAAACACACACAGAAAAACGTGGAGGAGTTTTAATCCTATTTCAATCAATTCTTACTATCCACGAACGTAATCACCTGAGCGAGTGAAATGTGATTAAACAGGGAGTGATTTATTACCACAGCCAATGCACTGGTTAATGGTCTGTATTCAATCACTTTAGGATTAAAATTTGGATTGAGTTAGTCTCCCAAGGATTAAAAACAAGAGCATTTTTGATCACTGTATATGCATATTGTTAATCGCATGATGATTGTATTTGGAGCATTGCTAGTCCAGTCATTGATTAAAGTTAGGATCAATATTAATCTTCCTTGAGTGCTATGTCTGTACGGTTTTTCTTTGAGAGCGATTAAATATTGGAAGCGATTTGAATTGGAGGTAATTCTTTTGTATTGAATCTAGCTGGTAGAAAATGACAAAGCTTATTTCAGAATGTAATGGCAACTTGTATTGAACAATGAAACTGAGATTGGTACAACACCATTAAAAAGGAAATACAGCGATTACAAAAAAAAAACCAACTAAGAAGATAGAAAAGAAGTCGATAAAAATAACTGGCTCGATTGAATGATTAGTATAGTATAGTCTATCAGGACATAGATCCACTGGGGTACACTCCGCGTACATGCAATAGATTCCAAGTTGAAACTGAGAGATGATGGCTGATTTTGATCTTCAAACTCCTAAAATAAGAGTGACATCATTAGGCACATTTTACAATAAGAAGGTATCCCAAAATAAAAAATAAACCGAATCCAACAAACCTTCAGAAGTTGAAAATGAAGATTGGGCAACATCACAGCTGTTTGTTCATCACCTGTGAGCTCTTGACTTCATGTATATTCAATTTTCGTTTTTAAAGAAGGACATCTCTAGTTGGTGACTGTTCTAAAATGAAAAAAATTATGATATAGTAACAACTTTTAGTTGCAGCCACTTCAAGTTCAAAAGTTTTGAATGTGACAAAAAAGAAAACAATCAATTAGTTACTAAACAACATTCAACATCATTTGTTCAGTTTAGTATTTTAACTTAGTTACTAATCAATACACAAACAATTGTGTATTCATAGTATATCTTATTTACCTGCTTCTGTGTCATCATTAACTTAGAGTTTTGAGACAGCTGTGTAAGCCTTCATCATCCTCGTGTGCTCTCTTTGTTAGTGATTGAAGCGGGAAAATAATAGCCTATTCAGGGACAATAAGACTGTATGCTTAGGCGATTATTGATACCCCCACTTGCTATTAGGTAATCATACTATGAATGCCAAGGCTTTTCTCCATTTTAATCATATCAGGAGTAAAATCCAACTTGAAGATAAGAGCTAGAGTTCAATCATTTCGGGATTGAAGTTCTTACTGGGTCAGTAAAGCTAACAATTAAGGACTTGTAGAATAACAACACTGTAAAACCACATTGTGATCGCTTGAGGAGTAAAGTTCTCACTAGCTGATTAAAACCAGAGTTTAATCCCCTGAGAGTGATTTATTGACCTACCCACAATATCTGGCAAAGTTATTGTCTGATTTTAATCCTTAATTACTCCTTCCAGAAAACACTCCCAAATTTTCTACTGAAATACCAGATATCACCCCTAATGATGCCGGATTGTACTCTTATATTAATCATTACAGTATTTAATCACCTGTTTAATCCCAAATGTTCCACTTTTTTCTGTGTGTGAACCATTCCATTTTATCTATTCAATTAATAACTTGATGGAAAATTTATTTAATAACTTGATCAAAAAGTTATTAAACTTTGAGGAAATTTTTAATTTTTTTGATAACTTATAAGAACTTTCAATAATTTTTTGACTTTTTTCAATGATATATGTATTATTTTTGTAATCGTTTTTAAAATTTTTGTAAGAATTTATGAAAATTTTGTAACAATTAATGAAAAATTCCGAGTTACAGTGAGTGTCGTAGCCAAAGCGGAGGCTTCAGGTATCAAATGGGTCAGCTCCCACAAATGCATGTTCGAGTAAGATTCTTAATGTTATAAAATATATGAAAGAATAATCCTAAACTATTTAAATATTTCCACATTTGCATTTACACAAGGTGTTTTCTCTATCATCTGCCATTTTTTGCGAGGTATTGAAATGTTTCAAACACCCTACTCGGCCCGCTCTATGCAGTTAGAAGAGTATCAGCTACCATCAGTCTTTCTCATCAAACATTTCACTTTTTAATATTGGTACTTTACGTAAGCTGGTATGTAAGCTTTGAAGTCTTCACATTCGCCAATGCCTTTTATTCTTGCTACACAGCTATTGTATTTGGTAGGAGTGAGATTAGTAGCTAAATACGTACCTGCGAGGTTTTTCTTGCAGAACATTTTTTAACTTTTTGATTTTCTTTCTATCCGTTCCGTGAGTGACGCAGCTGTTTACAGTTTGTTGCATATATATTTCCTAGCAAACCTTAAACACTAAAGGCCTGGCTACATGATCGCAAATCTCGTGCGTTATTGCACAATCTTTCCGAAAAGTCAACGCATTTTGCTGATTGCCCTGAGTTTTGTCCATTTTGCAAACTTTTAACATGTTTAAATTATGCGGTGTGCTTTGTCCAGTGGGCAGTGCAATATTGATCGTGATTAGCTAAAGCGGTCTACAGTGAATCCAGTTATGCGCCCTTCAGTGATTTTGATCAAACCGCTAGTAATAAAAGCTACTAATAAGACCGCGGCTAATTAGCTACACTACTACTATTGGTTTTCAACTCAGCTAAGATAATACAACTCCTCAAGGCAACGTAGTTCACTGCACAAAACATGCATTCGTGTAGCACCTAGCTTTTAGTGCATTGAAACTGCATAAAGCATAGCGCACGGAATTTGCGGTCGGTCGTGTAGCCAGGCCTTACCAATCTACTCCTTGCCTAGCCTGTGGCATCATAAAATCACTCAAGCGTAAGCGTGTCTAGCATCACGTGTAAGCTGTTTAATAATTAAAGATTTTGCTGTATGATAAAGGAAAAGCTTTTACCTTGCACCAATATTAAAAGCACTTCATTGTCCATCATTCGCTTGTCATCATGACAGCCGTATATCAGCCCTCCAAGTGTTATGTTTTGATTTTTAATTTCTATTTTTTCCACAGTTTGCACTTTGAAAAAATAAACATCTCACTTGAGGAGACAACGCTAAAGTATCATGGGGAGATAAACTACACTTAAAAATGTCAAAATATAGGTAAAAAAGAACCCCCATTTTGCGTACTAATTGTAGAGGTTTTCAGGCGACAATAGAATTTTCTCTGCACAAAAATTAGTCTATGTTATATAGGAATTTTCGCACAACGAAAAAAAAAGTTCTTCCTGTAATAATTAGACTATTGCATAAGCATTTTTTCATGACCAAAAACATTTTTCTCCATACAAAGATTAGACAATATCGCATAGTGATTGTCACATGACAAAATAATTTTTCTTCACTCGAAAACTAGGTGATATTACATAGGGGTTTTCGCTTGAAGATTCTCATTGGCTGTACGATTAGATCAGCTCATACAAGTTTAGCTATTTAAGAGCCACTATTTTCAGACAAAGCATTTTTTTCAGTGACTGAAGGAACAACATTTACTCAGCTGCTAGGACCCTCAGCAATAAAGCACGAATTGATAAATAATTTTTGTTACACTAGTTGAAGAACTCAACTAGTCGCATCAACTGGGTTCTACTTGTGTAGTATTAATGCACTTAGGTAGTTTGCGCTGTGGAGAAGGCGTACTCCTATCATCTAACTAGTTTTCTCTCTCGGGATTGCAAAATTTTGGTTTTTGATAGACTTGATTTTATCAGAGAGGCTACAACTAGGTTTTACATGTTTATTATTGTATGTACTTAGGTATCTAACGCTGTGGAGAAGGTGTACTCCTAGAATCTAATTAATTTGACTTCTATACTTCAATGTCTTTAGCATTAATAAGTAAAATTTTGTCAATGAGATAACTATATTCTACTTGCTTATTATTAGAAATAGTTGTATACGTTGCGCTGTTTCTCTCGAAATTTAAAATATTGCTTCCAAGACTGCAGAGCATTTGAGACTTATAAATACTGAGGATTTACCGGAGAGCAAACTGGGTTCTACTTCTTTTTCATTGAGTATGTTGTGTAATTCAATTTTGAAAAAATTTTCAGTTATGTTTTATTGTTCATAATAGTACCATCATTGATTCTGTTCATTTTTTAGAATACTATGAACGCTCCTTTTAAAGCAGCTGTTGTCGTAATTCAAAAAAAAACTGAAGTCGAAACACCCAAAACACCTGCTAAGAGAAAACATGCAAGAGATCCGACAACAAAAAACAACTTCTTCCAACAGTGATTTTAACCGTAAAGCAAATGTGTGAATTGCAAGAGAGTAATGAAGTCAAAACAGATACGGATAAAGCTCCAATGATTGTTAAGTTGCCCGAAGGATGGAAAGCAAAAGATTTGCAAAAAATAAGATCTTCCCCTTCGCTAGAAAGTCTCGTTGTCCCAACCATTAAGGAAGTTGTTTGCACTGATAATAACACTGACAAATTTAATCATTATTTCGTTATCTCTCAATACGATGAAAGGATTCTAGACCGATTCAGAAAAGTTGGAAATCTCAATCTTTCCATGTACCTATAACCTTACGTTGCCGTTTACTTGGGTGAATTTCAAAATACAAAAAAGGAAAATAGTACTTGCTACGATATCAAACGCAATACCACAGAAAAGTTAAGCTTGGAAGGAGTTGCTGCTAAAGCCGAAGAAATGAGAAAATGAACAAGGATGAGCTCCATCTCAGCTACAAGATAGATTTTCTCACGGATTTCACTCAATGTGCAGTTTTTGCTTACATCGATGTCGTTGAAAGATTCATTTGAAATTGATTACAGAGAGCAAAATCTGTAGCGCTTTGCATTCGATACGCTTTGGAAACAAATGGAAATTGAGAGGTGAGAAAGCTTCTCATACCAAACAGACAAATTTAAGATGCTAAAAGATGTTTTTCTAATGTGATGATATGCAAAGAAAAAAAAGGATCCGATGGAAATACTGATATGAATTTCACATAGTGTATGGAGTGCCGTTTGTAAAAAAATTCCAAAATTTGTTTCAATTTCCCACATTCATTATTGACTTTAGGGTGTTCATTTTGTACTATGTGCTTCATTACACACTTTAGCATATTCATTCCACTTAATAGTACATTCAAAATGCACTCTAGCATATTCATTATACTCTTTAGTACATTCATTATACATTCTAGCATATTCATTCCGCTTTTTTGTATATTCAAAACACATTCTAGCACGTTCATTCTGCTCTTTAGTACATTCAATATACACTCTAGTACATTCATTCTATTCTTTAGTACCTTCAAAATATTTTATTTCATCATATTCATTCCAGATGATAGAGCATGCAAAGTCTTGGATTTGCTTGCTCTTGAAGATATTACATTCATTCTGAACGATCGTACCTTCAAAACAAACTATCGTACCTTCATTATGCACGAGCACAGTGTTCAAATAGTAATGCGAAAACACACTCAGAATCGCTTTACACCATATATATAATATTTTTACAAACGGCGCTCATGATTATCATTGTGCGCCGTTTGTAAAATAATTGCTACCAAATCTACAAAACCGTTTAGTGCGGCTGCGCATTCGACCAATGAAATTGCTTTACACAAAAATGTTTACAGTGAATCCATTTTTATTATAGACAAAACTGTCTGGCGCCTTTTTCATACCAATAATTGACATAAATAATGATAATAATAGAAGCAGTAGAAGCAGAAGTCTAGTGGATTTTGTGTAAGTACCTTACGCTGTATTGCTAAACATATTGTGTAAATAAAGTGTTTGTAAGAGAAACTCCGTGTCGTCTGTCTGGGTCGAGGACCCCGTGAAGTTGTTAGCGTCAATTCAGAGTAGACAATATGATTCACATACTTGCCCTAAACACCAAGATCTTCTCCTACCTTACTACTCATACTTGCCCCAAACACCGAGATCTTCTCCTAACTTACTACTCATACTTGCCCCAAACACCGAGATCTTCTCCTACCTTACTACTCATACTTGCCCTAAATATCGAGATCTTCTCCTACCTTACTACTCATACTTGCCCTAAATACCGAGATCTTCTCCTAACTTACTACTCATACTTGCCCCAAACACCGAGATCTTCTCCTACCTTACTACTCATACTTGCCCTAAATACCGAGATCTTCTCCTACCTTACTACTCATACTTGCCCTAAATACCGAGATCTTCTCCTACCTTACTACTCATACTTGCCCTAAACTTAGGCTAACTAGTAATCAAAAGTTAGGAGTCTTTATTTTACTTTAGATGCAAATTTTGCTATACTATACATCATAACTATCTGATGCAAGAATTTATGATCAGAAATGTTTCTAAAACACCAGCACTGTGGTAAGAAATGCTTGTAAATAAAGTAATAATCTTTATAAGAATACTTAATAAATACAATAACATGATCACCCGATATAACTAATAATATGTAATCCTGTATACATGTCTTTCATCTATATTCTTTGGACTACTGTTTGTAGCTGGCTACTGTACAGAAACATTCAACTTATGAAAGTAGCAATTGCATAGCTCCCTACCACCAAAATGGGAGTGTTGTTTGCTACACGGGAAGTTATCTTTATTGTGTACAAAGTTTTCCATATTTCAAAAAGGAAAATAACTCCTCATATTTTAAAAATTGGGGGGAACTCTCGGGGAAACTAAATGCACATCGTCAAAGCAAGTAGAGGCTCACAAGCAACTCAGTATGTTTGCAATAGAGTTATTAGCTAAACAATAGGGTGTTTCACTACTGATCAATTGAGCATTGTAGAGATACACTTATTCCATTATGTCAATCAACTAAATACAGCTGCAAATACAGCTGGCATGAATAGAAAATAAAGCATAAGATCTGCTTGTATATGACAGAACTGGGAAAAAAAACTTGTATTTTTTAAATTGTCGTTGGTTTATGCTTTACTGAAATTACTTTTAGTTATTTCAAACCCTTTAAATAGTGAATCAAGTTATCCATTGTCCACTGTATAGCAACCACATGGCTCTATGCAGCACTATTTCACAGGCATTCAGATTACAAAATTTTAGAACTCTGTGGCAGTCAGTATTTCTTACTCAATTCTCCCTAGATCGTCATAATTATTACATACAGTTCCTATAAAGTTTTTGCTTTAAAACATTGTTTCCGTTTTTTTTTCACTATTCGCTGTTTCATACCGAGTTTTAGCACATTGTATTTCGTAGCTTGTAGGTGGTTGAAGTTGGCTGATTACAGATGACAGTAATGTTGAAGTCTAATTTAATTGAAGGTAGATGAATTATTCTCTCTGGCAAATGTTCATTGAGGAAAGTACATTGGAGTTCAATAAACATATGAAATATTATTGATCGCAAATTAAATAGTATGCTAACAAACAATCTATTGTGACAATACAGTTTTGAACTTCGGCAGTTGCATCTACCTCGAATTCTTTTCTCTAAGCTTTCTATGGCAGAAGTTGGCTAACTTTTCCTATGATTTCTATTAGAAGCTGTCACATATAAGGCAAATAAGAAGCATCTGTAATCATATATACAGGCTATGTGCATGTATAATTTATTTTTAATTTTTTGATTGAAAATTTTTTTCAAATAGATTGATAAAGAACAAAGCTTTGGCTTAGCAATAGATAGAGTTTTATTTGTTAAGTTTTTTGGAACATTTGTCACAATATCAAAATAAATAATTGTCTAGAGATCACTGTCAATAAATTATACTTCAAACGCTAAGTGTTACTAACTGGTGGAAAAATGATACATTTTGATTTTAAAATAGCACAACTATGTAAACTATAAAACTCTATTCGACAAAAAATCAATAGCTAATTCAACTTGATGGTATGAAAAGCAATTTCAGCTATTCTAGCAGGTATCAGCAGCTAAGTAATATGCATATGTATAAAAACGACGCAAAAAAACACAAAAAAATTATCAATAATAATGCTGTTTATTACTGCTGTCTCAACTTTGCCAGTTCAGTAGCTGTTTTGTCATCTCTTTGCTGGCAAAGCTCAGGATATGGCATGTTTAAAACCAAGTTTCCTTTCAGTCCATCATCTTGGTTTACAATATCTCTCAAATCAGCCCAATCTTGAGGTTGGAAAGCATTCACCCGTATATTGTTATTTCTCATCAATTCCCGCAACTTGATCCTATTTTCCTTATAAGGTGAGACTGCTTTCATATCTATTTCAACACCTGTCTTGTTTAGAAATCTTAGCAATTTTGGTGCACACTCATTGCAAGGTGCATTAACCAGATAGATGATCATATTCTCCTTTTTCTCTGTTGTAAAGAACTCTTTCATTTGCTCTATCATATGTACCTCAGCATGCCCGTTATGGTTGCGCACAAATCTGAACACTTTACCGGTACTCTCAAGCTTCACGATGCAGTAAGTGATTTTCTGCTCACCCCAGTTGGTACCAACTCTCTCTCTTTCATAAAACAGTGTAAACACTTCCTCTGAAACACAAAATTGGACATGACAAGATACAACTCCAAAAACAGTTATTTTTGCTTGTTGGCATTTAGTTAAAACTCAAATCTTCTGTGCTGGATTTGGTTCACTCACGCTCCAAGACAGCACTTAGATTATTTAAAAATTCGTAGACGGCTGCAGCAAGGTTTTCTACAAAAAAATCGGTGTATAACAAAATAATGTTATAAAAAATAGCGATTACATTATTGCCAGCTTCTATACAGTAACAGTACTACAATAGCCTTACCTTTAGTGAAGTTGTCCGGTTTGTGCACTTCCATGAGTAAAATGATGATTATTTAGGTTGCTATTTATCTTGAGTTAGCTGCAAGCACTAGTAATGCTGCCTTGTTACTTAATAGGGGTTTATATAGCAGTGAAGTTTCAATTCAGTAGCTCAACCAATGAGATGCTTTCAATATAATCAATAACATTTTTTCTCTAAGAGAAGATTGGTTCACCAAGAAATAAGAACAGCAGTATAATTCTTTACTCAGATGTTTTTTTTTATTAACAGATTTTATATGTTCATTTACACTTAATGAATTCTCATTTTTTGAACAAATTTTAGCAAACTCATCTTATCATTATTCCACATAAAATTCGAATATTCAGAAAGAAGCATTTTTTTCTTAAAAAACTTCAATTTTATTCTATAATTTGGAAAATCCAATCTGATAATTTACTTGTAGCTGAAGACTGACATCTTCAGTATATCTCACACTGGACTAGCTCACATAATATTAATAAAATATAGCACCAATAAACAACTAAGACTTGATCAACGAATGAGTTTTAGTTTGGTTATACAAGGTTATGAGCTCAAATGTAACTACAATATTTATATATTGTCAAATTTTTACAATGTGTAACATTAATTAGGTGAAGTCACACTACCACAAACAGTAAAACGATTAAAACTTTTGAAACTGTTTTTATATTTACGTAAATATCAACGGTAGGCAAGTTTTCGGTTTCTATCTAAGCATGAGAATTATAAGCTACACTCTTTTTTTGTAGCATTGTTTACCCCTTCACTATCATTTGTTGCCCATGATTAAATTTATTTGCATCTATCTATCTGAAATTTAATAAACATACTTAAATTTTTTCATGTTCTTGAACATTTATATAAGTTACATTGGCTAGACAAATGCTTCACTCACAAAGTTGTTTAACTGCATAAAATAAAATATACATTGTAGAATTCTTTAAATTTTGTTTAAATTAGCCCAAAAATGAAACTGCATATTTACAATATGATAGAGTGAGTCAACTCAGTTTCTCTGGAGATACAACTTTTTAACAGCTGAATGCGAAGTGATAGCCCGATTCCATTTCTATCCATTACAATGTTTGATGGAAATACTAAAGATTTATTACTGAATTAGCAGGTTACAATCCCAACAAAATTTAGTTTAATTTTTTACAAAATTAATACTCCCATCATACATGACTTACCACGAGTAGATTGTGTTATCTATCCATTAACTCAAAACTATACATTTTTGTTCACACAAAATTCTCTCGTTCCTATTGTTTATTCATGTTTTTCACCGAATCCTTTTGAAACTAACTATATAGTTCACATTCATTCACAGACCAGTAAACTCTTTACAGACTTTTGTGTGGCAGCTTTTTCGTTGAAGTGGCTCTGACCTAGATATATATAGCTTGCAAAATTGAGCATCTACTAGTGCTCAAAGAAATAAAAAGGGTTGCAATTGTAAAATAATGAAACAATTTGTAATTACCCGTTGTTTATGTCTTAGATCAACAATTGACTTTAAATGCTTGAAAGTGTTTGTAAGATCTCGAATTAAACTCAATCTAGTTTGATCTTTGGTGTTACAAATCCCCTCTTCTTGCTGTGGCACAGCAGTGCCAGTGGTTTCAGCATTTAGTTTGATCAGTGAAAAAACATGGAGGAAAATCGCAGCATTATCGTCTTTTGTGTTTTAGTAGTTACTGATGCAAACCTTGCATTAGATTAGATGTCTTTGTTGATTTTTATTTCCTGGTTATATAACATTGCTCTACTGCTTTTAAAAGTGGGCTTTGAACAATAGATTTTAAACAGACACTTCACCGTAATTAGTTTTTTAACAAGGAGACCAGTACAACATATGCAAATCAGCACTTTAATTACTGCAAGCTAATCTTCTGTTTTTAACTCCAAAAATTAGAGGTTTATGATTATAAACTATTACTAATTGTATGATTTCCTATGTTGATACTTGTAAAAGTTAGCGATTCCTTCGATGCGCAGCCTGAGATGTGCTCAAGTTATACCAAAAATAAAGTTTTCAAGTGTACACTCGAGACATCAAAGAGTATCTGTTTTTAGATCACTATTGCATGATGACAATGATGAGTGTAAAGAAGACATAAAAGTTTTTTGTTTCGCCACAACCTATGCCTGCAAAAATTAGTATTTTAGGTATACTTTTCATAAAGAAAATGTAAAACTACTGCTTTCACTTGGTATTTTATAGTTTCAGGAGTAACTACAAACTGATGAGCATATATATATCTGAATGCTCGGTCTGATAAGTCTTAATAGATACTTGAATTGTCAACATAGTGTGCAGCTACTGAAACAACCTATCATTGGATCGTTTAGTATGTTAAAGCAAATGGCAAAGCCTTACAATAATCTTTCAGTCACAATAAACGTTAGAGTCAGCAAACAAAATACATTGCAAATCAATACCACACTATCTTTTAAACTAAGCAGGGAATTCTTTAAACAGAACTGAATAAAAACTACTTTCATGTCAATGCTGTTTGTGTTTCTATTGTTAGATTGTTAGGTGACACTGGCTTGCCGTGAGTAAGTTATGAAGTTGTATTGTACAAATGGGAAATACCCACTTTATGTTTAATTTTGCTGTTTGTTTAGTTATTTGTAACTAACAGGTCTCTTTCTTTGTTATTTACTCAGGGCATTTCACAGCATCAGTCTGTTTTGTGTATATACAGATTTTCTGACATATTGTCACACTGTCTAAATAATTGATTGCCAGTTCATCCTAGAACTCCCATGATGGTTTGTCTACTTCATCTGACCCCATTCCTGACTACTTGCTCAATTCCACGGTATTCCATGCCCGCACCAAAATTATCAAAACAAAAAGTTTTATTGACTAATATAAAGCAGATGGACATATGCCTTAGCGGGCGGAACTGCGTCTCAAATATCTCCTTGGAGAGTCTGACTGTGTGTCAGCAATAGCAATTAAATATGTATACCCAAGCAACATAGATATTTTTTAGTGAAAAATGGCACACATGGTTTTATACCAGACTTGGGAGCTCTTAAGTCAAGTATTAGGTATGATCAAAATAGTTGATATCTTTGTGATTGTTATTACTTACGGTGGTTATTATTTCTGCAATTATTATTACTATCATAAGTAATATAATTATAACTTAATAAGCACCAGTTAAGTTACTTCTGCTATTAAATCTGAAAAAAAAACTTAATATTATTATCATTTGGATGTTGTCACTAATATCCGTATAATTTACTGTTTTCATTTTTTTGTTCTCGTGATTGATGTATTTGTTAGTTATTATTGGTGCATCGTAATTAGTTGATGAATATATGAAATATGAAATTCATTTGCATAAAAATTCAGGATATTTTATATTGTTACTTCACCTTTCTAAACCATGTGCTCAGAAACAAATACGTTTTTTTTTTCAATCTGCTACAGTGGTACCACACTTGCAGCAAGATCTCTCCACTGTTGATCTTTACAGTCTGTTTTTGAAAGAATTCTATCGGCAGTGTGCCATGTAGCTGAAAATAATCTGGATTGACTGGACGGCACTGTTTCACTTATTTTATTCTGACTTGTTGATCTTTTTTATAGATCTCTGAGAATTTCAGCATTGCCCAAATGCTAATATTATTGGGATTATGAATTTGCATTCAAGGTATCAACACATTTGTGATCAAGTCGCCGCTAGTTGGTAATGATAATAAGCATAGATAACCCATACCATTTCTTTGTTTTTCCTTTAACAGTTTTGTGTATTCCCCATAAATATCATTTTTTTCAGAAGCTGCAGACTTTCAGAAACATGAAAAATGTTGAGATTCAAACTTGAACTTTTTCATTTTGTCATTCAAATTCAAAGGTATAATTAAGCGGATAAAATCGTCGCATTTGTCGATTAAAAAGGAGTTTTGTTGGTAAAAGTCCTCACTTTAATAACTTATCAGCTACACAGTCAGAGTGATTTTGCAAAAACCTTGTGTAGAAAGTTTAACCACTCCGTTGGTATTTTCTTTTGTTGCCTTTTGCATATTGCTTTTGCTCAATTTAGATAATTGATTAGCATAAATATAGAATCAAGTTATATAAACTGCAAACTGATTAGAAGATATATTGAAAATAATCTTGAAGAATACTTGAAATACAAACATAGTGTGCAGCTATTGAGACCCCTTGATATGTTACGTTTTTAGTGTGTAAATAAAAATATTCGTGACGTTTTCATTAAACAAAGGACAAAAAATAATGGGTGCTAGTAATTCAAATATAATTCAAGGTTGAAATGGAACAATAATTTTGAATATCATAATTTTTCAGTAAATTCCCATAAATTATCAAACAAATCGTCAACGAGATAACTCCCAATTTTGAATGATAAAAAAAATGATATCTTTATAAACAAAGTTAGTCTGTAAAATCAACCTTTTTATTTAGTATATTTGAAAAGACCATAATTATTTTTTATATCTTTTGGGCGAAAAGGAACGGTCTATGAAAATGAGCAAATTGGACTCACTGGTTATAATTTATTTATTGTTCAGTTTCATTTGCGACATACTTAGTATATAAATAACTGCCTTTTGATTATTTTTTCTTAAGTTGACCAGCAGGTTCCAAGCAAAATTATTATTTATCGATTAAATTTATTGCCGATCTGATTATTTTGGTTGCATTTTGTTTAGAGAACGTAGGTCACGAATCCTACTATTGTAAATTGCAAAGCTCTGCAATGATATTTAAAATCAAAATAAAATGCTAGATCAATCAAACAAGATACATTGCATATAGATGCCACTGTGCCTTTGTAGCTTTGCATAGAATTGATTCAAACCCATGTGTGAGAAAACCATGTCTGCAGATAAACACTGCTTGTGAATCTATTGTTAGACTACTAGGTGACGCTGGCTTACTATAAGTAAGGAATGGAGTTGTATTGTACAAAAGGGAAATACCCGTTTTATGTTTACTGTTGATAATAATATCGAGGTGTGGCAGCATATAACAGCAAGTGATATGAGATCAATGTTGTGAGATGCCTTGAGCACATAACAACGACATAAAAGAAGCCTCTTAGTCAGAATAAAGACTATATAGGTTTGTAAATCAGTTAAATCTTGTGTAAATATACAATACACACTGTATATTTAAACAGAATTTACTGAAATACAACCCTATTGAAAATTGCCTTATACAGGCATAGGTGGTTCAAGTCCATTGATCTTATTACATGTATATCAATCCACAAGATACATTAGATGATTTGCATATACTCAGTGACTAAAGCGATTCTTTTTTACATTTTATAGCTACAGCCGAGACTAATTTAGAATTATGGTTTCCTTATAGTGAAACGTGTCAAATCAAAAATGATCCTAAACATAAAAGCAAATTCATTTGAAGGAAATTTCAGTGCAGGTTTGATGTCTTTTTTGAATTGATTAAACAGTTCCAACTAATGTCTAATGGTTGTTTCTGATGAGCTTTGATGAGCTACAAGCTGAATTTTCAGACCTTTATGCTGCAAAGAGCCAGCAGATGTCAATACTGTAGTAGATTATGGTTGCATGCCACTCGTAAACAGTGCCTTTGATACAATACACCAATGCAAGATGAGCTGGAATTCTGCCTCCTGTCCTTTAGAAACGGCTGTACCGTTAGACAAATTGCTGTTTTTTTTATGCAGAGCATTTTACTGTATCTAATCCACAATTGCTTTTATTTCAAAGAAATTAAAAAAAAACACTGAACAATGTTTTGTAGTTTGTGTGCCAACACCATAAAACATTATATTTGGGCTCGACAATTTTTTTGATTGGGTATTTGGATGATTTTGTTCTGCTGCTTATACAAGTGAGCCATTAACAGTGGATGCTGAGTAGACCCTAACAGTGCGTATAGCGGTCTTTAGTTTAATTACTCTAGACTAATAATCAGTTACCTAAAAAATTTTGTTTAATTTGAATTCAAGATAAAATTTTCACTCGTGCATATGAGATACTGAAATATCTGTACACAAACGCCATTGGATGGATATGATTTAAAGTGTAGAGTCAGCGTACAAGTTTTTGGTTCTCTTCCTCCCAATAGCACCCATAAAAATAGTATTTGAGGCAAAATTTTTGTTAAACAATGCAAAATATAAGCCACATGTCGCTAGTAAGTACATTCATCATTTTATGCTTTTCTTAAAACAGTACTCATATTCAGAAGGTTGGTATTTTTAAAACTCTGCAAAGATCTTCAAATCAATTTTTCAATGTTTTAGTTTAATTAGCTAAATTCAAAGATAAAATCAAGTGGATGAAAATTTCCGTACTTGCAACTCGACTTGTCATTCCGCTGTAAGCTTCACTTAAATAGCATTTCATCAACACAGTTTGGAAGGTTTAGCGAGAAGTTTGTATACACCATTTTACCAATCCTACTCTATCACTTTTACAATTTTATTTGTTTAAGGTGGAAAATTAAAAGAGGTAATATAGAATTGTTTTATGGAAAATGAAAACTGGTGCGTGATTAAAATTTTGAGTTGTTGATGTGACAAGTCTTCGCAAAAAATTCTATTGTTAACATAGTGTTTGCAATTCTATGGCGAGCTCGAGCATCTACCGTCACCAAACAATCTATGGCTAGATTGTTTGGTGACAGTCGGTTGCTACAAATAAAACATCAAGATTCATTATGCAAAAGGAGAATATCCATTTCATGTTGACTGTTGCTGTTTTTATGCGTTATTCGTAACTAACAGGCTGCTGCTGCTGCTCCTCCTTCTTTGTTATTTGATCGAGGAATTTCGCAGCATCAGTGAATTCACAGGTATTCTAACATATTGTCACTCTGTGTGCCCAGTGTATTGTCAATAGGTTTACTGCAAAGCAGCTTACGAAATAGTCAATTGCAAGTTGCCTAATACAGACATAAGCTGTCTACCCTCACAGATTATATCCACAAGTTATGTTAAATGATGTATACAAATGCGACCTAAATCTCTTCGTGTGTACAAGACTTTCATCTCACTAACAATGCTGTCTCTGAGTTTTTCTGAATGCCTCAAGTACGATGTTTTTTAAAATAAACTTCAATCAATGAAATTTTTACAGACTCTATGTCGCTTATTTGTATTTGCTCAGATTGTCCGCATACAAACAGCATATGAACATGAGCTGGCATCAGAACTTAATAGAAGGCAGGGTATTTTGCACTTAAATATCCTGTTGTGCATGATCAGCTTTAATTTTTAGCATATTTTTGTAATTTCGATTGAACCTTGAATAAACGGCTTCCCATTTCAATATTTTTGCCTCTCTTACTATATAATATGTATTCACAAACAATCTACAACAGAAAGTAGAAAATGAAATGGACATTGGTTTTGATCCTAAATGTTATTTATTAAGTTTTCATTAATTATTTAGGAAATAGTGATGGAACGAGCCAACAAATTGCCAAGCTGAGCAAGCCACGAGCTGAAGGTGAAACATCAAGCCTAGTTGAGCCGAGCTGACCTATCGTGACTTCCTGCCAAAAATAGTTTAAACTGAAACAACAGAGCAAGGGGCAAGCACAGAATGTTTGTTTGCTATATTTTATTTAGCCAAATAAATCAAAATAATAAAATTTACCAAGTAATAAAAAACCTGTTCAGCATACAACTGTCTAAATGGTGACAAGTCAAAGATCACAACTACCCTCCTAGCACACTGGAATCTGATATGATAGCAAGCATACACATACATGTAGGTAGTAGACTTTACTCTACGTATTATAATTCCTGTTTAGGAAGATCAAGCTGTCAACAAGCTCTGATCCTAGTCTGTTTCTTTTTTTTGAAATAATTTTTGCAGCAACACTAAAGACTCTCTCTGCTGCTACAGAGGTACCTGGATTGGTAGATATTTCTTCACCAACTTAACTAGTAGAGGTTAACAGTGGGATTTGGATTGCTACCATTTCAAGGACAATCAGTCATGGCACAACTCTGTTCTCTGGTATCTCTACCTATCTCCGCTTCAATGACCTCCTCATCCCGTAGAGCATTATTATCGGTAGAAGCATACTGGTCTCCAAGCAGAGACTGTAACACATTTTACAACCTGTCTCTTTTGGGGATTCGACTGACTCAGGCTCACATTCCGTAGTTATGGCTGCATTTGCCATCTCGGTAAATACTTCATCACGTATCTTAGCTCGTTCAGTGACAGTAAGGTACGGTAGAGCTTTAGCCCGCGGGTCAAGAAATGTACACTTATCCAAAAACTTGCTCTGGTCTGCATATCTTTTCTCAAGATCAGGATATGCCTTTGATTGGTGGACTAAAGGAGGGTTCGATGTGTCTGGGTCAGGTTTAGCATGTGCCAGCAGTTGATATTGTATTGGCCTAATCAGACTCACTGTCACGTTGGTCTCACTACTCAGAATTACAGTCGCCTCTTTAAATGACTTCAGAAGCGCCGGGGCTCTCTCAAAAATATCCAGATTAATGCTGCCCATTACTGTGGGTAGATCTTTCATATTCAACTCCGAAAGGATATCATAAACAGTTGGATGAAGTTCAATGTATCTGCAAATCATATCCAGTATACTGTTCCATCTGGTGACCACATTCATAACCAGACATTTAGGCCTCTGACTCTGACTTCTCTGAAACACCCACGACGAATATAAACAAAATTTACAATTTAAATGCAGATGCACGCACATGGATCCGGTAATCGTATCCCTGTTTTGATGTTACCGCGCACACCTATTAGAGTAGGCTAATTTGTGTTCATTCTCATTTTTACAATTATTTGTCGGCTAATGACTCACAACCACCTGTGTGGTTGGAATAGACAGGGATCACTCAGCTGGATTTGACTGGACTGGACTTGACTTTCAGTACAGCAGGTCTACTCTTGTAAGTGCCTATTATCTGAATGACAGTGGACAGTCTGGCAGTCCCTTGCTGTAAATCAGACAACCCCACCCCACCACCAGACCCTACACACACCGTAGCTTACTTATGTAATATTCTATAATTCATTATTCTCACCTCAAGCTTAGCTGTAGATTGATGACTACGATGAACAAATGCCACTATTTTCCTTACGCGAGATATTTGAGATTGGAGTTCACTCGTAGCTTTCTGAACGGCCAGGTTGATTGTGTGATAGAAGCACGGTATATGCTGGACACAAAATTCTTTGACTGCTTTTACAACATTTGCTGCTTTGTAAGCAGTCACATATGTTTTGCTACGTACATCTTCCGGTAAGTGAACAGGGACTGAGCTAGAGTCCTCTTCCGCGCTACTGTCTAAATCAGGTAATAGACAAAGGCTCACAACATCATCACCATCATTAGGGAGGGGTTGGGCATTGGGTTCGGTCTCGGAAGGAATAAAAATGATACTGCATTGCTTAAGGGCAGTGTATAGGTGGTCCTTCAGGTTATCAGCAGTGTTTTTGTCCGAATACTTTTAAATACCGAAAACAGTGCTCTTGAGTGACACATCTTCATCCACTACCTGTAGAGTGTAAGTTATATAACTTGCAGTGTTCACTGAAGTCCATGCATCAGTTGTGATGCTATATGACCCTTCAGCAGCAGATATGAGAGATCTAATAGCCTCGGCTGCCTTCTGGTATGCCCTGGGGATATGGGTTTGGCGGAAACTTTTCCTAGAAGGTATGACATATCTTGGCTCCAACACACCAAGTAAATCTGTAAAACCATCATCTTCTACTAAACTTATGGGTTGAATATCCTTAGCCATCACCTTTACTACGGAATTGGTTATAGAAACAGCCCTGGGAGTGTTTGAATCCAACATTGCTTTGCTTTTAATAAATATTTTGAAAGTAGGCTGTGTTGCTGCTGTATTTGCTTCTCCCTCCCGCAGGGAGATCAATTCCATGCTTCGACGCTAAGTGACCCCTCAGGGGCGTGTTTAGCCATCAGATATGACATATTTCTGACCACAGATAGTAAATTCTGCGCTAGTCTTCGGAAAAATGCTCCCACACTTGGCTGGACGCCACGCTGTCTCACACTAACCCTCAGAGTTCTTAAATTAGACTTTGAGTGCATATTTTGGGTCTAGCTCTATGTTCTGGTGGGTCTATGTTCCGGTGGGTCTATGTTCCGGCGATTTTGGCTCTATGTGTTGGTGAACTGTTTTTTATAGAAAACTGTTACTGTGGAGCCTCATTGAAAATGGCTGCAACGATTCACAAGAAATTATTTCCAAATTATTTTATAATGAATTAATTTTACTTTTATTTAAAGTTTTTATTACTAGTAAAATTATTTCACTACTTTTTACATGATCATAAAACTATTATCATCAAAATTCTTTCAAACCAAAATCAAAATAATACAATCTCTGAGAACTTCATTCTTTTAAAACATAATTCACGCTCCGCAATAGCCTTGCTCTATGAAAAATATTTCACCGGAACATAGAGCCAAAATCACCCTAGCATAGACCTACCAAAATAAAGAACTACCGGAACATGGAGCGTTGGCGCATATTTTAGTGATTTACACTTAAAAAAACTGAACAAGTTATATAGGACTTAGGCTACCTTTGCAGCTATAGCTTCAGTTCCCTGGCCAGTTTTATAATAAAGCAACAGTGTCAATCAAAAATATACAACTGGATCTATGCACACAATGAAAAAATCTATACTTAGGCTAAGCTACAGAAAATAAACAGTATGAGACAACTCCAAATATCAATAGGCTAATATAAGAAGATAATCCAGCTTGGATCAGCCCGAGTTGAGAAAGTCAGCTCGTGAGCAAACAACTCCTGATGAAAAGCTCGAGAGCTGAGCCGAGCTCAACAGCTCGTTCCATCACTACTAAATAATGTAGTGAAGATAACTCTTGACTGCAAAAATGGAATTATTGTAAACTCAGGCAGAGGTAAAAAAGTCATTCCATGTCATATTGTACCAGCATCACGACAGCCAGTGACTCTTACAATGCTTTTGGTCATACTTTCATAGATGGAAACATAGATTTTATTGACATAATCTGGTTTTATTCGTGAAATCAAACCAGATTTTTAAATGTTTGTAGGTTTTTTTCATTGTTCTGTCTTAACGCATGTTGTTAGGGCAGACCTCAGATGTAGGTACCGTTATTGCCTGCTCTGTAAGTATTTCAGTTGATTGTGAGATGAGAGAGATGGTCGTATTAGTCATTTAGCAACTTCTGAAATATTTATTTCACTATTTTTTCTATGACTTGAAAAAAATTATACGACTTAAGTTTCGATGCTATATTTTACACACAGCTAATACACTGTAGCTTTTCTACACATTTCAAACTATATTTTATATATAATATGATAATAGCTTTTTTTTCATTAAAAGTACTCGTAATCTCGCATACGATTACGGAATCGTAAGAAAATTATTCCTTGTATGCTGTGGTTATTCTGGTAAAAATACGTATAGAGATACAAAACCTTCATCAAAATATTGTTAGAGTTGTTTAACCTTTTTTAAGAAAGATAACTCCAAAAAACTGCTTTCAGTTTGTCTGAGTAGCAATTGTCGGGGTAGCAGTTTTTTGTTTTAACATAGTCCAGTTATTAAAACTTATTGATCAGAATGTGGAAGTCCTCAAAGCTGTTATAGAATCTTGGAGGCACATAGTCCGTAGATAACTGCATTGTATACTCGATGTAAACTGTTAGGATATCAGCATCTTGTTGTTAACTGCCCACGTTTTACCCATGGAGCATCATATCAAAACTCTGTTTAGATTTAATTCAGTCCAGCGAATAGTGACAATCAGAGATTAGTTTTTATTTCAAAACATATTTTTTATATAGAAGTCTTCAAACTTAACAATAAAAGAAGAATGAGTAGGTACGGACTGATATGTGTTATTTGTAGATCAGCTTTGCTTGTGTTTGTATGAGGAGATGGTTAGCCGACATCGGCATGCTGTAAATAACATATCCAGTTATCAAATATCCACTTTGCTTAAATTCATTTCCAACTGCTGTCTTTGGTAGTGGCAGCGTTTTACTCTCTTTCTTTGACACTGACTTTCAAATATTTATGTTTTATACTAGTTATCAATCAATCATTTACTAGAGTAATCTAACTCATTTACTAGAGTAATTTAATTCACCAAACTGGAATACAGAAAGTGAAAATATAGCCTTTTACATATATTAGTGTATTATCGACTTGTTTAGCCTTTGTGCTAGTAAACAGAATTTTATTTCATTAAAAGTGCTGACAAAGCAAACTTCATATGATTTGATAACTTTGACCTTTTTTAAACAAGAGCTGCTGATGATTCTATGCCTATACTTATCATAAAGATATTGTTCTAGTTTTTATCTCAGAAAGTAAAACTCATGCGGAATAGATTAGGGAATTTAGAGATCATTACTTATCAAACTAATACATGCATGCGTGTGAACAGATGGTATATTCGTACAGTGCTTCCGCCGTACAAAAAAGTAGCTATTTATATCAATAGTATTTGTCGATTTGTCATCTATTTTTACCTCTTTGTTACATCCCGGCATCAGAGGAGTTTGTCGCCTGGCTGTGCAACCAAGTACAGAAGTATAACAGCTGTTAGTATTTTATTAGTTTGCATATGGAGTGAGAAATCCGTATCAAATGGAAGTATTGCTCAATCAATATATTGGACTAACAAACAAGCATGGTGAAGATAACTCCCAACTGTCAACATATGTTTAAAGAAAAGGTGTTGTTGCTACCAAGCAAATTTAGTAACTTGTACTTTAGTAGAGTGACATAAATGTAGGTTTTGGTGATTCAGGCGTGGAGAACAAAAAATGGAAAAATTGTATTTGCTTGTCATAAGTACCTATCAGTGTATTGATTACTGTTTCTAAGAATTTAAAGATATCAAAATACCAAAAATAATCATTGCAATAAAATAATGCAATCCAAAAACCCAAAACAAAAAATTATCCCAGTTATTATCAATAGTCAGGAGCCTAAAATCAATGGACAATACATTTTAGTGGAGAAATTTGAGTCAGCTCTCTCTGTTCTGGATTTAGAGTAGCTTGTGTACATTCAACACCATTTATTATTGATTACCGTGATCATCCGGAGTTATGAAAAAACAAAATTGACGATTTTGAACAAAAAAGGTATTTTTCTCACAGTTTGTTGTTGAAGTTTTTATGAAAATAAAAGCTTAGTTCTGAAAAATCTAGGATTAGTAATAGAATCTCAATGCCATAAACAATTTTCAACGTTAACAGCCATTTTCTTCCATTCAGAGAAAATGGACCGAGTTGGTATTGTTCGTTTTGTTGGAATGCACTAAATTTTCAACAAAGTGTCAAGACTATCTTCCTTGCAGTGACCGCGTCTCTATCACTAGATTTCCATGCGTCAAAGTTTCGAAGGAGTTTTGAACAACGGATTGTTGAAAACTTCGAAGTTTTGGTTTGCCGAACTTCCATTACACGTACTTTTGAAAGAATTATGCAGAGTTGTCTACACCAAAGAAAAGATAACTACGCAATGAGAGTATCAGTGATTTGGCGACTGACAATGTCATGGGATTGTTACGGCGAGAGATGAATAGTTTTCATTGAAACGATAACATTGTGAGAACAATATTGTTTTTACAAGTGAGTGATGTCACCAAATTGTTTACATTTCAAATCTTGTGGTCTAAAATTAATTACTAACACAGAAGATGGGTGTTTTGTGACTGATCAACCAATGCATGTATGACTTTTCATAGCCAACTGAAACTTATAATAAATAAGTCGTCGTTAGTTGTAAAACTGATATAAATAATAATAAATATTATTATTTATTTATTATTACAATGCAATTGACTATCACTTTTTTATTATTTATTAACATGATGCTCAGTACCTTATAATTTCTCAAGATTATTTTCACGAATGAAGAACATTCAGATTAAACATAAATAATAATTTATTTCTGGTGATTCTCACTAATGTTGTGTTGTTAATTAAATAGTTTATTATTATGTTTTTAACTTCCATGATCCTATCGTCAGAAGTTCGCAGTTTTGAATCCCCAAAGAGTTGAAAACTTCAACCATCACGATTAATGCAGTGAAAAGTTGGAAGTTTTGAAAACTTTGAGTTTTTCATGGACTTCTATCCTTCAAAAATTTGAAAGATCCCAAAATCCGTCAAAACTTTGACGCATGGAAATCTGGTGTATGAATCACTTTGGAAATCGTTGTATTTGGGTAGATTAATATTCCATCCAACTGATGGTTGATGGATGGAATCTGATGCAGAGCTAACCAATTATGTAAACCAGATGCATTATGCTGTATCATTGCATCACACGTCATCACTTTTAGCCCGAGTTCATTTTCAAAATTTGTTGAAACGACCTTGAGGCTGATGATTTTCTTAACGATATTTTGAAAATGCATTAGTTCAGCTGCGCACTCATTGCAAGATGCATTTACCAAACATACAGCCATATTTTCTGCTGGGTAGAAATCAAAGTATTTTATCATGTACTACTCAGTATGTACTACTCAGCATGTACTACTCAGCATGTACTACTCAGCATGTACTACTCAGCATGGCCTAGAGAGTCGCTAATGAACTTTTAACCTCGTTTAGTCACTGTAAGATGTAACACACAGTAAGTTGTCTGCGTGTCAATTTTATTTTAGCCTATTCGGAGAATACTTCATCTGAACCAATGATTATATTTTGCTGTGAGCAGAACTGATATCCACCTGGAATGCCCATATTCAGCACAACGCAGACATTTGCCTAGAAAGTATGCTGTAGGTATAATATGGTCTAGTTACGGTTTTCGCTAATACACTCAATGCTTTGAAAAATTTTAAGCCATTCGGTGTCTAAAGCATAAATAGGAAGCTATTTTTATTTAAATCTTATGGTTTATGAAGCAGTTTACAAGCTTTCAACTCGGCTTAGTGTCAGATAGGATGTTTTTGCAAATAAAATTGCAGTCCCAAAAAGAAAAGAATTCTTCCTGAATTTGTCGTTTCAATGTGTTGAGAGAATAAAGTTGTTTAAAAATTTTAGAACTACTTTTTCTCTTTTTTATAATGTTTTCAGATTCAGAAACAAGTCAATTCATCTCGAAAGCGTTGTGACTAAAAGGCAGAACCATTGCAAAATTTTTTAGCGTGTTTCTACATTGGTTCTACTTCACAAAGTTATACACCTGAAACATGAAAGAAATCCTCTAAAATCCTCAATGACTTATCATAAAAGTTTCTATTTTCCTAAAAATCTGAGTGGATATAAAAAAAATCAAAATGGTTGTGGAACTTTCTCTTATCTGAACATTAAAAAAAATTCACAAAAAAACAGTGTATGCGAAACCTAAACACGCAACACTGTGTGTGCCAGATCAGCGATTGGAAAACTATGTTACACATTTTTAACCTCGTTTTCTTTTCTTTCAGTCCAATATATAGTCATTACCATTGCTGAACACATATGAGATGATAAGAAGCAGAACTCTCGCTTCAATTTTTTCTTAACGGACAAATAACAAAGTATACTCATGTCATAATCAAACGACAGAACAAAAAAACTGATATTTACTAGTTTAAACATATTGTCTCCTCTACAAACCTAACAAAACAAATAAATGAACAATTAAAGTTGTTTCAATACAACAACGACGCTACAACTACTATTGCCTCACTTTTACTACTAAATAATGTGAACATCTTAAACAATACTCTGATCATGTCATCAGCAAAAACAGAAAAGACATCAATGAAAACCGAATAAGTCAATATCTCTCCTTACTTCACTTTTAGTATAGAAAATCTCATGTTAACGGAGATTGGTTTTACACTACTTCTGCCCAATAGGTCGCTACAATGTTTATTGTGTTTGCTCTAGGAAACTTGGGTTATAACGGCTCACCACGTGGCTCTAGCTTGCATACAACACGGTAAGGAACCATTTAAAAGCAGTTTAAAAAGAAGATAACTACTAGTTTGAGCAATGGTCTCAAATCACATAGTGCAACAATGTATATGTAGATGATGAATGTTGATGATAAAGAGGTGGTAAAAAAAATGTAAAAAGGCCTCAACAACATGTTTGAAATTTGTAGGATAGTATAAAAGCTGTCAGCAAATGTATCTAGTAATAAATCCATAAAATCATCTCATTGACAAATATTTTAGATATATTGAAAAGGAGTTATCTCATCCTGTAGTTCCACCATATTCAGCATGTGTTGTGTAGCGCAGAAGATAAAAGCTCGAAAGGTAGCCAGCTAGAGTGAATTGCTCGGTATTTCCATGTTGTCTTTGATAAGTTTGTGATATGCACGAGGAATAAAGTCCTTCAGGTGTAGTTTTTTTGATGTTGTTAAGCTCACATTGATCTAAAATAAAAATAGAAAAACAACCATTAGTTAGTAAACAATGATAATTATCAAAGCAAAGTGGTGATAATAATTAATAGGCTTTGGCTAAGCTAATTATGAAAAAATAATAAAAATTATCTATTATACTCTCCGACAAATTGGCATCTATCGATGACAAAGATTGCACAGTCTCGAGAGACAACAGAATAGATTCAAAGAGTTCACCTCTTTGACAGAGCGAGTTACCTAAGCACAATTAAAAACAAGTAATTATAGTAATTATTATTATTATTATTATTATATTGTTAGCTTTCCGACAAAAAAGACAATTTTGTCAACGCCAAAGACTCTGAAGTCTTGAGAGCGAGCCAGCTAAGTTCTAGGAGGACACCTCCACAGCGCAACCATTTCTCAATTCTTACCGTATTGCTGATAGACTTAGTAGCTGCAGTAGATGTTGTTCCTTCAGTTATTATTGCTGGAGTGGATGCTTTTTGTGAATATACAAAGTTCTTAAATGTCTCTCCAGCCAATGAAAATGCTCTCTCGAAAACCTCATTATAATGTATGAGAAATTTTTAGTAAAAACCTTCTTCGCTCGAAAAATGCTTTATGTTGTATAAAAAAATTTGCGCAAAAAAGTCTTATGCTCTTACTTAGCAGAGTGGTTCTTTGTATATGCACTCCATCTATCCATCTTAGCATGTTATCTTGTGAAAACTCGCAATTAGGATAAGTTTGTAGAATAAGTTTTCTTATTGAGTGATCTTTCATCTCATCATCTCCTATAGCTACCAGGCGTTTCGCAATTTCATCCATGCTCCATCCTCTGCTTCTTGGTAAAGAGAAGTATACGCAGTAATTGTCACAAACAGTTGATCAGAAGTTTTTTAGATGCAGCTCATTACTTCATATCGAATGTTCTTCTCTCTGTCGCTTCAACAACTCGCATACCTCGGAGTAAAAAGTTACGGCTCGTCCAAGCGTGTCGAAAAAATCCACGCCGTAATCGTCCGCGTACACCGCCAACCAATGCTCTCTGGGTTGATGGGATTAATTGATGTTGACCGCAAAGCAACCCGGTGGGAAATTGTAAATTTGCTCAATAAAGATTATCTCTAGCTTCGACGTAGGTCCCAACGGTGCGGCAGATAACATGCGAAGATAATATTGATCAAATCTTCGAGGCGTTCATATCTTGCTTATCGTTTAGAGCACTACGTCACCGGCAGCAGATAATTGCAGAATGCTGTCCATCTCCAATACACCATCCTTTATCAAGTAAGCAATCAGGGACACAAATTCTCAATACATATGAATACTAGTTGGGTTTAAACTCATTTTGGCATTAGGCACTGTTGCATACCAAGTCAGGCAATTATTGCAAACTTGAAAACAACCTTGATAACGGTGTAAGTTTTTGCAGCACATTAATTGCTTAAATAGCATGAATAGCGTAAAAAAGAATTTCAGATTTTTTTTCATTCATGGATACAATAACAGTATTCAAATGCTTTATTGTACATCATTTAGATGAGCTAAGTGTGGCGATTAGGAGAATTTTAGTACGAAATGGTAGAATATAGGTATAAGTTCTGTGAAATATTAACAAATGCTAGTAACCAATTTCTGCTCTGACTACACATCAAAAGTTACAACTAGCAGGATGATCTACATGGATCACCAATAATCAGTATTGTTGAGAATTTGGTGAAAACCACGATTACCTGGCCCAGACAGAGTGAGATAGATGCAGCTGACAGAAGTCACATATGAATGTGATTACAAAAGTTGAAAGTTGCCTCCTCCCAAAAGTATGAAGGAATGACAACTCCTGACAGCCATGACTCAGACATGTATGAGGGCCAAAGGTCGGACAGGGAGTCCACCCACCCACTTTATTACCAAGAATCAATGGAAGAGTTAGTTTATGATAAGCTCAAGTGGTCTACTTTATGTTATGTTGCTATATATATAGTAGAATATGATTGGTTCTAGATTTTGTTATATATGTTATATTTTTGTATAAATATGGGAGGCGTTGGGATGACATCTATCGGTCTTGAATATTTTTGGGAATTCTTGAGGAAATCCTGAGGATTTCTTTTTTAGAATTTGTGTTATTACTTACCATAATAATTTCAAAATTTTAAAACAAATAAAGTTTTATGTTTATTTAACTATTAACTATTTAACTATCATCTTTTGTTATTATTAAACAATCAAATTCAATTAAGTTTACGTGAAAGTTAATTGAAGATAAATAGGAAATCTTAAGGATTTCTCAAGACTTCTGGACCAATAGATGTCATCCCAGCACCGTTGCCTTGGAAAGGAAGTTGCAGTTAAACATCAGAAAAACAGAGTAACACTTGTGATTGTGACCAAGTGGTGGCAAATTGCTCTACAATATTCCTTATAATAGAGAAAAGACATGTTGAGAATACACCTTTTCAAATCTTGGACCTCTGACTAAAGTAGCGACCAAAAGTTTGCTTACTTCAGCTCTGTGATATTTGATGTCATGCAATTCCCCAGTAAAGTTTAACTAATATCCTCTGGCGATACAAAAAATATAGTTATTTAGTTACTAATGTGTTGTGAATAGGAAAATACATGTTGGGATGACATCTATCGGCCCTGAAGTTTTTTGGGAAATCTTGAAGAATTCCTGGGAATTTCCATTTTAGAATTTGTGTTATAACTTACCATAATGAATTTAAACTTTAAAATAATTAAAGGTTTTGGTTTATTTAACTATTATTTAAAATTTTTTGTTATTATTAAACAATTAAATTAAGTTTACATAACACTTAATTGAAGAAAATTAAGAATTCTCAAAGATTTCTCAGGACTTCAGGATCGATAGATGTCATCCCAACACCGGATAATGATTTTATCTTATTTTTTTACAAGCCATTAATCTATTTTCTGTCTTCGCAGCTGAAAAGAAAACAATTTGTTTTGTGAGGATAAGTTTGCTAATCAAGTATAATGAGATATATCTGAAGTCATTTTACTATATTTGAGTCTAATAATTAAAAGTATCAAGCCGTGGCACATTATTCAAGCGTTTATTATACTTTTAAGAGTTATCCTCTCACTCGCACGGCTTTCAATAGTTACTGCCCACTACCAATAGCCATCTTTCAGGCAAGTGAGAGACAGTTGCAGCCCACTAGTGATGTCAGTGATGTAACAGACGTGAAAGAGCTTCAATTCTTACTTAGGCATGCTTGGAGTAAAGTAAATAGTCATTGGATAGGCTTCACTACCAACATCTTAGGCAGCTCTACTGTAAGCTCCTGACTGAAGCAATGAAACTCAACAGGTTTCATTGCATCAACGGAGGCTCTATTGTGAGACCTTATGCACTTATGTAAGGTGTTGCTGTAGAATAGTGAAAGGAGCAAGTCTACGGTAATGCAATAACTCGCGGCTACTGATGAAGGCTACAGTATAGCACTTGTCTTTAGTTATTCAAGTCCTATTTACATTGGTGTGTATCACAGGTTAACTGCCCACTCTACACAATTCGAATACCAAAGTTTGCCCAAAAAATTCTTGCAGCTCAAATAGGTTCCCATCAATACCAGCTCTGATACAGATTAAAACTGAAACGGAGCCCGGGGCGCTGTAATATGGACTTAGAATTGATGCGCTGCATCAACAATCGTCTAAATGGGTACTTCAGTGCGAAACAGTACCGAATTGTAGCTGTAGCGAACTTCTATGGTATTTCATATTGTACTATAGCTCGCTATATTTCCATTGCATTCAAATACTGTTTTGTGCTTTACGCAGCATTCAAGGGTGTGTACAATACTTCTGTTTCTTTGTTATTTTAATTAATAATCACCATGCTGAGTGCTTCACACACAGAAAATTTTATTAAAAAATTATTTTTTACAGGAACTGGTGTTTTTTTCTAATACACTCATTCCTTCATCTTTCAAATCAGGACGAACACTTGTCCTACTGCTGAAAGATTTTGAGCTTATTTGTTTTTGCAGTAGCACAGGGAACTCCGGAGACACAAAAATACCAACTAATTTGTTATCCACCAGCCAATCATTGCTAACACGTTTGCACAGGAAATCCCTGCCAATCAAAACACTAGCGGTAAGCTAATGAGGCTAGTTAGTTAGATATACTAGGATGCACTGAATTCCTGCGGCAGATAACGTGACCATAAATTGTTAATAACTTGCTGGCATGCACAGCCTCTCATGGCCCTGCCAGCAATGAAGGGCTTGCAAAGTCAATGAGAATTTTACTATCTCGAATTGTTATATATTAAATGGTTCAAGATCTTTGTTTATAGGATTTTTACCATATTTTTGTGATAAGTAATTAAAACAGAGCCTGAGAAACTGAAGAAAATTTGTTTGGTTTTTTTTCTGGCAGTTAGTTTAGAGGATTCGAGTTTAATTGAAATGAAGTATCAATAAAATTAAATTGAGTAGTTTAAGTATCCTGAAATCTCCGAAGACTAGGAGATCTGAAACTACAAATCATTTCACCTCTAAACTGAACAGAACCACTTAATAATGCTTTGACTTATATTAATTGTGCCGCAGTGTGTTTTATCATGTCGTTGACTGGTTATGTCTATGAATACAATCTTGAAGTTGTAGCTGTAATGTAGTAATTTATTGATCAGCTGAGTAAAATATCTGGTTGTTATACTGTGAGCGACATATAGTAGTCGTAACTATAGAGTGATAAAGAACCCTGACACCAACATAAGTATTAACAGAAAAAATAAGTACATAAAATATTGCCTTAAAAACTATATCCATGGCAAAAAGTAACAAATAAGCAAACAATTCCTCTTGATCACTAATCAGAATAGCCAACTAGCACAGTCACCTCACAGTAGGACGATCTATCATTAAGAGAGACCATCGATTAAGGCCAATTTGTTGGCAGTGTCATCGTCTCTCAATCTCATCCCCCTTTTGTAACGCCAATTTGGGTACAACTCTCCAGCACCAGACCAACTATCGATGTAGAGTAACTCTCTAAGGCGCAACCACGAATGCTCATTAAAAGCAGATAAGCTTATCCCAGGATGCTGTTCCAGGTTCCAGAGCCCGATCTTATTGCAATAATAACTGGACACTACCTGCATATCGATTTTAATTCCAAATTTTCTCTGAAAATGCATTAAGCTCTCAGCACACCTGTCAGTTGGCGCATTGACACCGTACATGATCACGTTTTCAGCCTCGTCATTGGCAAAACATTCTTCTAAAGCATCAATCATGTGTTGCATGGCATAACCTTCAAAGTTGTTGACCGTTCTCAGCACATTACCTCCAGTCTCTGCCACATAGTACGTAATTCTCTGCCCTTGGCCCCATCTATTAAGGTTTCTTTCTTGAAATAGCTCAAAAACTTCATCTAAAACGTGTAAGTAAGTTTTCATTAAGTCGTACATGCAATTTGAGGTCGGCAATGTTTGTGTTTATCACTAGGCTACTGTAAAAGTTAAGAAAAAATGCAACAGGTAGTCTTGTTGTAAAGAAATAGCTAAACACTCAAATCCCAAAATTGAAGTATAGCGATCAAACAAAATTCCTTACTTCAATCAGTAATATAATGTGTAAACTCACTTTTAGTAAAATCATCGGGTGACCTCAATGTAGCCATTGCTGTTGTTTAGAGTCTGTCTTCCTGCGTCTGCTGAATACTGACTGTTGTTTAGCCATATCAGGAGTTGGTATATATATAATCTCTGCTATTGGTTTGTTGCATGTCTGCTAGAACCTGCTTGGCTCACAGTCTTTCTACCGTCACACCTGACTGCACAGTAGTTCTACCCATAGCACTAGTAAAACCCCTTGTACATATAGCGATTAACAAGCGATTTCCTTAGTGATTGCGTGATTTTGCAACTTCTGTTTCCTACAAAATCGCTAAGCAATCTCAAGCATTTTATTTGAGGTTATCGTCAGGTTTTGATCGAGATCAAAAAATCGCTAGCGGGTTCTTTGATCAGCCAATCACAACGTAAAAAAACTTTACCCTTCTTTCCAATATGGTCTTGTCATGTTCAGCGCTCCGATCTATCAACGATTCTACAATAAACTGAAGGCTATGCTTTATAACAGCGAGCTTGACCGAAATCGCTGAAGAATTGGCATTAGTGAAAAATTGCGCAATTTGGGGGAGGGACTTCCCCAATCGCTAAGCAAAATCGCTAGCACGATCGCTATATGTACATGAAGCATAAAATGCAGTCCATACAGTGATTGTGACAATTGTGCTCAGTGGTTTTCACCTCTGGTAAAATCGCTAATGGAACTTTTAGCATTTAATTTGAAGTCATTGCAAGGTTTTGATTAAAATGAAAACATTGCTTGACATTTGCATAATCAACCAACAACTAGCCAGAAAGGTTATAACACTGTATTAAATGATGTCATTCTGTGTGCAGCACTTCACGCTATCAACAATCGTATAAGAATATGTAGGCTATAATTTGTAACAGCGAGTTTTGCGGGAATTTGTGAAGAATAAAATTTAGTGAACAACTAGAAAAATTTTGTGAGTAGTTTCCCCAATGGCTTAGGATAAACTTTAAGACAAAAATAGGACCAATATTTATAGGTGCACATATGTAGGACCAATATTATATGTGCACATATGTAGGACCAATATTATAGGTGCACATATGTAGGACCAATATTATGGGTGCACATATGTAGGACCAATATTATATGTGCGCATAAATAGGACAGATGTTATGGATGCATATAACTGTAGCTGTAACATCCTCTTTTCTTGATGAGTCATTCCACGGATATGTATCATGTGAATCATGGATGAAGTACAACAGGATTGCCAGCTGCTGCCACATAATACAACTTTCGTCAAATTGGAAATTGGCCGCTTGCGGGAGTTGCCATAAATAGTGACCGCTAATAAGGTGACTAGCCGTGCAAGCATAATTTTATGCAGCTTCCGGTACGTACATTGCAAATTGTCAAAATAGTAATGAGTTGTCTCCTTATTAAAAAAGACAACAGCCAAGGGCCATGTAAATACAGGTGAATTTTTTTTGTGCCAACAACAGCAATATTATTATGACATTGCTTAAATTTTAAAATTGTGGAGTCTGTAGAAAAAACTTATACATAATACTGGCACTTACTAAAGCATCTACCAGTATTGATTTGCAGAAGTGGCGATGAGAGCGTACCTCCTGATACTTACATTATTGTTAGAAAATGCTAAGCCTTGACACGGTTGATTGATTATCTAGCAATCCAGTTACGCTTCATCCAGGATGTGAATTGATGCGCTAGCTGATTCATGCTGCAATATGATGATCGCTGCTGTAACCACCACAAGCCTGCCAAGCTCTAGCAAACAAGAAAGTAGTTTGATTCTTGCGAGGTTGAGCTGTCTCTCAATAAGCTAATGATTTCCAGCAATTTCGTTTCTCTTTTTAGCAGACCTACACAGCCAACAAAATCCTACAAGGTCAACCCTGCCATTGTGATGTTTCCTATTTTTGTACTAGCTGCCACTAGCTGCCAGTTATAACCTAAATGCTAGTAACCAAATCGTAGCAGACTCAGAGATTAATATGGATATTGATAACTACAAAAACTATCCAATTATCTTCGTTGGTAATCATATTTACAATTAGAATTGAAGTGTAACAACATCCAAGAGAGAGAGAGAGAGAGAGAGAGAGAGAGAGAGAGAGAAAACAACTCTCCACTTTCTGATAGCTATTTCCACTCAGTAGGATAACTCGACTAAAGCTGAGTACCGCAGTGTATACGACTTTGTTAGCTATCAGCTATGTATGTTGTCAAGATAGTGCCTGGTCTCAGCTCTGAGCATACACAACCAGATGCAGCTGTGTACGGCTATGCTCACACAGCTACGTGTGCAAACTTTCAATAACCTCTCAGTGAGCAGAACTTTTCGAAGGATCAAACCAAAGTGATAGGTGCTACCTACGCATATGGCTACAATCTGCAACTACCACTTTATCATCTGTTGATAGGCTGGAAGACTCTCTCTGAGGCAAAATCCAACAAAACAGCTAGCTTTATGGCAGCTACGCTTTACCAGCTAGCTAGGTCACTGAGAAGCTCTGCTTATTTAGCTGTTATCTATGCTAATAAATGTGTGCCCAATAATATCAAGCTGGGATACTTTTAGACTGACTTGCAGTCTTCTCAGGCATTGTGTGATGTACATCCTCTAGATGTCGACTATCCTTCTGTGTCATCCCTACAATATCCTAGGGACAATAGGAACTTTTGGCTAAGTGAATGCAAAGCCATTTTTATGACGAAGTTCTTTTGTTTCGTTAAGGACAAGGTAGGCTTTTTTGTGGTGCAGCTTCACGAGAACTTTAACGCCAGGGTGCTTACGGAACAACGCTGCTTGCAAAATCAGGAGTTGTCGCTCCTTTATTCAGCTGCTGCTATTAACAACAGAGCTGTTTTATGGCAATCGATATTTTCATTTTTGATAAAGCAATAAAAACAATGAGTCTTCATCATGCTAGTAATGATCACTGATTCAAGGCCATAATAATGCTAACAGTTGTTATGTCAAATACCTGTGTGTCACAGTGACAATACATAAGTGATGCCAAAAGTTATTTTTTATTTATTTGCTTTATTTTTGTAGAGACTGTTATTTATTATAATAACAATAAAGGATATTGATGTATTATATTTAGCTTGTACGGTGGCGTATTACTGTTGCAAGAGAAGACAACTCAATAATATTATTCTTTTTAATGCTACTTCTTCTACACGATTCAAGTGTGTCCAACTTTGAGAACAAGTAACAATTAGCCGAGTTCTCCGCTTTCACTTAACCGAAAGCGCTTACGACTGCTCCGAAAGTCACCAGGCATTTCCACATGAACATTATCTACTCAACGTGAAGACAAATCCAAGTCTGGATAATACATACATACATCAGAGCCAGTATTAAAGACCAGTTATTTAATAATCCATTTATCACGTAACAGTAAGTCGATGAGTTGATGGTTCCTGTGACATCTCTGTCTCCCTTCAGATATGCCTTTGTTCTGCTCCTGAAGATGATCTCCATCATTCATTTTGTAAACAAACTTATTTAACAGCATTTGTTTCCTCACATTTATATCAAAAACACTTTTTTTTCATAAAATTTACTTTTCTTCCCCCTACTAATTAGATGTAAAACCTTTTCTACATAAATACTTATCATACCTGATGTGTAAATGGGTTTGAGACTAGTCTAGAGTTTAGCGTTAGAGTTATGATTTAAACTAATTAGCTACTTTGACCAAATGTATTATTATGTTATCAAGGTTTATTTTAGTTTGCGTAATTACTGAGTTCTACGAAGTCTAAGATTTTATTCTTGGCTTGTCTTCTATTTACTGGAAATTTTTTTTAAAGTTTCCATTGCCTTTTCCCAATTTTTAAACAAATTTTGCTAGGAATTTTTTTTATCAATTTTTCTCAACCGCCTGGATTGCTCATTCAATTTTATCAGTAGATAAAATACTGACACTATTTCCAATCATACTTGTTTAAAATATCCCTGAAAAGTTGTTGTTTGTGCCAAAAGTACAGGCCCATCACCATAAATGATAACACCAGCCGAGCTCCATCTGTATTGTTGTTCATTTCCTGCGGTAACAAGTACTGAGAGGAAGAAGGAAACATATTCCAATCCAATTTTTAGCTGACTTTAATTTACGACTTCATTTGTATTAATCTCAACGTAATAGGAACTTTTGCATACCCTACCAGTTCCATCCTACTTACAGCAGTAAAATACAATTATATTCAACTGCAGTTATTAAATACAAAATTTGTCTCAACTAGAGCTGGCCAACTCTCTCAAAGATTAATGTTATATACTAAAAGAGAATTTGAAACTTAAATGTAAATGCCATTTAGATAATTCAACAGGAGGGGCCAACTGTTAGCTGTGTGTAGTTTACTTCTTTGGGTACTTCTGTGTGGTTGTTAAACAGATAGACATTTGGTTGCATTTACATAATATGTGAGATGCATCTGAAATAGGTTTGGGGTGCAGAGGTGTAATGGTGGAAAAGGGTTGTGTTTTCATGGGGAAGACAACTCCAAAAGACTAAAGCAAATACTTTATAAGCATAGCTACAGCTTGTGGTTCTTTCTGAAAACAAATGTAATTCTTTGAACAAAAAAGGGGGGAATTATGATGGTGGACTGGGTGGGTGGTTAAGAAGGGAGATGATTAAGAAGTGGTGAAATCAGGACAGAGAGAGTACTAAAAAGATAAAGCATCAGCTCAAAGCCATCATGCATCCACAATTCCTTTACTAAGGAAGCTGCTCTACAGTCTATGAACAAACCAGGCACTCCAGTTATAAAACAAATGATTTTTGGATGTGAAGCTCAAAGTTTCAATGTACATGTAAGTTGTCTTTGAGTATCCAAAGACAACCTTTTGTATAACTTCAGTGTCGAGTCAGTGTTTGGCAAATTAATAAATCGCGATGCAAAAGCATATAACAAAAGTCAAAATGAGAAGCAGATAATCAGGTTGCCGCAAATTATAAAATAAGTAATTTGGTGCAGAGAAGATATTGTTACAAAGCCCATCAATAACAACATACTTTATAAATAGTAACTATTATGTCTTATTTAAGAGCCTTATAAAGAAATAACAATAATAGCATTCCCGACCTGTTCGTCAAACAAAATACAAAAAAATAGGTGTTTGTAACTCAATACGTTCCGTATGCAACGGAACATTAGTTTACAACAAAATATTCCATGATATGTTATAGTTTACTGAACAAATTATAAGGAAGATAACTCCCAATTTTCAAAATAATCAAGAAAGCAATAAAATTTGAACTGCTACAAAATGGAATAGTTTGTCAAGCTGCCCTTCAATTTAGTAAATTTTGAACGCTTGCACTTATTTTGAATTATTTTTCAAGGATATAAAACTGGTGTATGAAAATGAAAAAAATCAACTCGCTCGCAATTATTAATTTAATATTCAGTTTCATCAGTGACCTACGAACAATATTAATAAATACTCGCTGATTATTGTTTTTATTCAGTGAGTTACTTTCTGTTGACCCACGAGTTTCGAACAAAATGATTATTTTTATTGCAATGTGTTCGGCGAACAGAAGGTCTCGAATACTGTTAATTCCTTCTGTTAAAGTACATAACATAAGTATCCCAGTTTTTATGTGTGCTGATATGATGCTAATGAATACATTATTACATTTGAAATGTTTACTAGCTCACCCACCAACCCTAAACTTTCGTTACCGAGAAAATCCTATCACTTACACTATTTTACTTTATTGATTGTTTGAAATTGTTACTAGGCGTATTCGCAACCTGGACCAATGAACATCTGCTGTTAGTCATATTTGCAATCCACATCAGTTGGCGTCGAACGCAGCGATCCAGGCGTTCAAATTTTATTATATAATAACAAGAAATAATATCCATTGATCCGAATCAAACGTGAGGACATAAAATTCCAATGTGCATTGTAGCGAGCGAGCGTAATTGTTTTCATATTTGTAAGCAATTCAACAGCAATGGCTATTGTGTCGTTGATTCCTCATAGGTATTATTAGTATGATGCATCGGTAAGTAGCAGATAGTGGTAGCGAGTCAAAGAATAAACAGCTTTACACTTGTCCGGTTGACAGCGTTTATTTCAAAACCGTACATTCTTGATTAGGTATAATATTTATCTCTATTATTCAGAGGTGTTGCAAATCACTAGTGATTCGAATACTTTGATTTGCAAATACTTGATTTGTGAATTGATTTGCAGTCTATTCAGTTTATTCAATGATTTCAAATAATTGACTTGAACATCAGTTGATTTAAATTGATTTGATTTGTGTCTTAAAAAAAATCGATTTGAAAAATGGGGATTTCAAATCAAATCAAGTCACTAATTTTTTTATAGTTTTCGCATTTTATACTAATATACTAATAAACAATGGCATTAACGATAAAGTATCGTTGATGTAGCGGTGTCTTCAGACAAAAAGTATAAAAAATCACTAATAATAAACAGCTGTTAATTGGCCTCTTAGACTTATGTTGTAAGGGGAAATGTTATACCACCCCCATTGCTAAGATACTATGATTAACAGTCTTCAAAAACAACGATCCAACCAGCTCAGCAGAAGCAAACCGTAACTACCACAATAATAATAATAATGATCACGAGTAAACCATTATTATAATTATTATTATATTATTTCAATCAAATCTTAATTGCAGAACTCGATTGCTGCACTATTGTTGTGCTGAATTAATTTTATTGTATAAATGAATACTTATTACAGAAAAAATGCAATCCATTCACTCAATTCATTATTTTTGATTTTCGTCCACTACTAATTACTGTTTTTTTTTTTAAAACTTAATTGAAGATATAATAATAATAAATAATAGTTATATCATATTATTGTGAAGGACCGGCGCCATTACGAACGTTCTATGGTACACTTACACAGTTCTATGCTTACACTTATCTTATTCCAGTACTGTCTACATGTCGTAGTTCTATGCCCGCGCTTTAGGGCAAGTAATTCTATGTACACTCATTATTATTTTCTGTTAACATTCAAACTTATATGTTTGCCATGTGAGGGTATTCATGCATTTACCCTAGGACCACCTCTTATACTTTATTGGCACACTCTAGCCAATTGCTGTGCTAGGTGTGGCCACCTTTTGTCTACCATTTGTGAGTTATGTAACATTGTATATAAATATGGATGTTTGATCAAATAAAGTCAGAGTCAGCTTGCACACTCTCAGAAGTTTCTTTGTTCTCTAACAATAACTTCACTGCGCTAAGTACATGCACGTACAACGAATGCTCTATTACTCGAGTAGTAATTAATAAGCAGATCAGCCTGAACCTCTGCTGGCCGAACATAGCTTTGACTAAGTTCGCCTTCAAAGTTCGGCCTCTGCCTTGCACTGAAACAGATCAGCCGAACCTCTGCTGGCCGAACCTAGCTTTGACTAGTTCGCCTTCAAAGTTCGGCCTCTGCCTTACCCTAGAATAGCTAACGCAACCGACAGCTAGATAGTAAACTAGGATGGTAATGCACCACTCCCAAGAATACTAGTCGACCTGTGGGCGGGTTGTATTGCTGAAGCGCTAGACACAGTTTGCCATCACAGTTCGGGAGGTTGTGCAGGTAGGCCGAGCTACCAACTCACACCCCCACAGTGAAATCCTGCACATTATTATGATTGATGATAGATAGATAAATCAGAAGCAGTATGAATAAAATGTTATAATTATTGTTGATAATCAAAATAATGGTATTAACTTAATTATTATTACCACTATTATTGTAAAATCTTTGTCATCAATTTTTTCATTTCATAAAAAAAAAATTGTCATTGCAAACTAAGTAATAAATAATAATAATAACAATAATAATAATAACAATATTATTATTTAATCATTATTACCACTGATAATATTATTAGTTAGCCTATTTATATTATTATATTTTTGTGCTGTTATTTTTATTATAGATTACCACCATACATTATTATTATCTATTATCATTAATTATTGTTATTTATGAACATTAAATATTGTTATTATTAGTTATTATTATTGTTTTTTATTATTATCATTTATTATTATTTTTAATTATTATCAATTATTATTAACTATTGTCAATTCAATTACCATTAGTTATTATTAGTAAACTATTGTTAATTATCATCATTATTATCAATTGATCAGTTAGTTATTATTATTATTAACTATTGTTTTTATTAATATTGTGATTATTAATAACCATTATCCATCCTTCAAACACTGTTTTCATTTGCTGTTTGTTTGTACCAATGTAACTTTTAGCAGTTGAGAATCATTTCTATATCTGACAACTTTGTTAAGATGAAGAATTAATCATTATATTGATTTCAACAAATTCAAACAGAAGGTTTGTCATAACAAAAAGCCTTTTGATGAAAAATTGTTTCTGTTCTTTTTTAAATCAGGTTCAAATATGGTAAAGTTTTTTTGCGTATCAACTATTATTTACAAGTTATTAATAGCAATAATGTAAACGATATTTTTAATTATGTTATTAAACCAGTTCAATATGTTGATAAATATAATTTTTCTGTTCAGAGACCAAGAGCTTATCACTTGTTACCCCTAATTGCAATGGGTTATTAAAATAAATGATGTACCAATCAATCGCGATACAATAGTTTATTTAGCAAGCAGCCCCAATACTTATGGTGAAAGAATTCTAATCAGTATCACTGATGGACATTTATGTTTCCATCTAAATTAACTTTTGCTCCATGTGTATGCTTTGAGTGGCAACTTCTTATTAAATTTTAAGGCTTTACTAGAAATTTTATTTGACAATCGCATTAAGCTAAAACTGGTGGGTAACAATCAGAAGCTTACCATGATGGTGGTTGATGCGTGCAAACAATTTTTGTAAACATTTGCGGAATTAATGTGTGAAAAAGTTGTGTGAGAGTAACAAGGAAGACCATTCTATTACGGCCACACCAGCTGGATTAGAGAGATGCCACACAATAATCATGTGACGTCATGATGATGATCATCATAATCATGTGTAAGAAATACGAAAACCATTGATATTTTACCCTGATAATGCATTAACGACATGATATTTGTTATGTTGCACACATCTAATAATAATGAAATGAGCAATACTGTAATAATTATAATATCAGCTGACACTTTGATGCATCATAGAACAAAACCATTGCTGATCAGGGAAAATTAGTTCCTCAAAATGAAATCAGATTGTAAGCCATGACCGAGCCTTCTACAATAAATACATGGGTGTATGGTGACAACCAGTAGAGTGCTCCTCCCAGAGCTGTTTGAGTAAATGCTGGAGGTGTTACAGTACTTGGATAACATATGACGGAGGCTACAAATTAGTTTGCACCACCAAGATTGTTTAGGTAACGCTTATTTTTTCTGATTTGCAAATCAATTTCAAATCATTTCAAATACTTGAAGTGATTTGAATTGTTTACATCGCAATTTGACTTGGATTTGATTTGCCACTGACCCAGTTAGGACTTTATTTGATTTGATCTTCAAAGTTCGTGATTTTGTACTTGAATTGATTTGCAAAAATGGTGATTTGCAACACCTCTGCTATTATTCTAACAAAATAGCTCTGTGTCTCATTATTGTGATCAATCTCTTTCCATTATAACAATATTGTACACGGAAACCATAACAAATAATAATAAACAACATATATAATAGTTATTAATTAATACTATAAAATAATAATAAAAGATGCCGAGAATGAACTGCTTTGAAGCAAATGTCACCCACGTGGGTTTATATTAATTTTTATGTTATGCATCGATAGTGTTCGTGACCTATGAGTTCGCCTCACAAATTAATATTTTTTTGTTCGTGGGGATGATATTTTGCAATCCATCAAAAATATTACTACCGACCTATTCGCATTAAATAAATTGCGAAAAACATTATTCATTAAATATATTGTACAGATCGATCCAGGTCGCGAATATACCTACTGAATCTTTAGCCAACTGCTTGCAATGAGTTTATTAAGTTAAACAATCTTGAACCTTTAGTAGAGGTTTGGTTGACTGTGACACTAGTTTCAAATATTGTTCTTTTTCTCTTAGTTTAGCTGAAAAAAAACCTCTACATAAAATGTGTAGTATGAAATACCAGAGCATTGTTAATAGCTAAAAGTATTCACTTGTTTTCTATTGCGTTGACTCAAATTTATTGAACACAGTAATAAGATTTGTAAGTGGTGTTTCGCAATGGACTAGTTTGAGCCATAGTAAAGCTATTTTAACAATGTAGTCTGGCAAACTTTTCACCAAAGTAAAAAACAATTACATAATATAACTTGTGTAGGCTTTACCTCACTACTTACACTTCAGGTATCCTATAATTATGTTTGCTATATAATTGATACATAACTGGGTAGTTTTGGCAGTAGTAGTTGGATATCATTGCAGACAAGATGGCAGACTATAATATGACTGAGACACTATACAACACAGCTGATACAAACATAACAGAATTTACTGCATCATCTTACTTCTACTATTCAGCATCTCAAATGGAAATCTATGCGCTTAGAACATTTTTCATTGGAGTTTCGATTTTCGGAGTAGTTCTGAATTTTTTAACAATAATGGTTATTGGTTTTGGAAACAACACCAGTAGTGGAGTAAAACCACAGTTAATCAACCTGGCTATAGCAGATGCATTAATGTCAGCGTTACATCCTTCCTACCTTATGGTACAATACTTGAACCCATTCATCGAGCGGAACTTGGTGTATTGTAGACTGGAGGCATTTTTTGATCTAACAGCTGTGTTAGCAAGTCTTTTGCGCAGTGTAGCAATTGGCCTTGAAAGGCTTGTAGTTGTGTATTTTCCATTCAGAGCATCTCAATACAGAAAAAAGCACAAACTGATGGTTATAGCGCTTGTTTGGCTCTGTGCCAGCACTACTGGTGTTGAAAATGCAGTGGCAGCCGAAGTAGTAATGGTGGAAGGAACTAGCATTTGTGGAAGAATCTGTTATACCGATGCGAGATTATGTGAATGGCTAACTGCAGCTAAATATGCTGTACCAGCAATGGCAGTACTTGTCTCATACATTCTCATATGCATCAAGTTATGCCGTAGGAAATGGAACATGAAAGCACAAAATTCATCTGAGCAACGACTCAAGGCCACCAACAAGGTAAATAAGTAAACATAATACATTCTTGCCTGCGAGGATAAGCTTATGTGGACAAGATGCCAACAGAATGATTTGTATCTCTGATAGGAACTTCGATATTACCAATTATTTTACAGTGTAGTTTTGTTTTACAGAGCTTTTTTCTGGGTCTCAAAGTAGTAATTCTTTCAAACCAATTAATTACTTTTGTGCTAGGATCCACATTGACCAAATCAACCCTAAATGTAACGCCTGCGCAGACGTATAACCTACAAAATAAATAATAAATTATTACAGGTTCAGTTGATGCTGATGGTAGACGCACTACTTACATTGGTAACTTGGTTACCGTACAACATCTACATGTCTTACTCCTTCACCTCAGATAACTTATTTGATACACACACGTCGAGGGAGATATTTGTGATGGATATCGTACTAACAGCTGTATTACTTACCAACACATTCTCTACACCAATTGTGTACTTCATATTCAATGAGAACTTTAGGGTGAGTTGGCAGTCTGCAGCTGCAACCTCGATTGTTTTGTTTTGTTTGTTTCATCAATAAATAATTCGAAAACAATCCATTCTTTTCTCTGTCTAGTAAATATGTTATACATTTTATAGAGTTATTGTCTGATCACAATTGTTGAGTCAGATGATTGAGATGTAAGTTCACATTGTTATGTAAATTCTTGTATTCTCCACAAGCAAAACAGGAAACATAATTGCCGTGTCTTTAGTTACATAAAGCACATTACGAACTAATAATCCATTAAGGGGAATACAACTACTCAAGCTACTAGATAAAGCATATGAGGATACGATAATATATATCATGGAAAGACAACTACTACATCTCCCCTTTTCCCAAAGGTAAATAATTTATGAAGCAAACAGCCCATAAATCTTAACAGATATAATATGAGTATTATAAAATCAGTATGTAATTCCAATTGACCGACTCAAAGGTTCATACGTCTAACAGGTTTTCGTATGCGACTGCTTCGACGGAGTGTCGGGGTTTGATTGTCAATATTCACTACCGGTTCAGGTTCTTTAAGGGTTTCGCTATTGTCAGATAGTTGCGTCTCCTCAGACGTTGAAAGTAATGACAGGGCTTGACGGTTACGTCGTAGTGTACCCGATGGTGTTGATACGAGATATGAGCGTCCAGGGAGATTTTCCGTAACAGTTCCAGTTCTATCTAAATCCCTAATGTGTACACTGTCACCTTCTGTTAATTGCGGTAGGTCTCTGGCGTTATGATGTTTGTCAAAGTTTTTCTTCATGCGAGCCTTGTAAGCTTCCTCACTAAATTGTACGGATTCTGTGTCTGGTATGCTTGGTATAAGGGTATTTGGGTCGACTGGTATATCAGATCTTAGACGACGAGACATGAGTAGTTCTGCTGGGGAGTAGCCATTTTGTATAGGAGTGTTCCTGTACGCTAGTAGCGCTCTGTACGGGTCAGGAGATTTGTTCAACAGGTTCTTTATAGTGCGTACGGCTCTCTCAGCTTCACCGTTGGCTTGAGGGTATCTTGGGGAGCTTGTTATACTTATGAAGTTATACTCCTGAGCAAAGTCCTTGAACTGTTTGCATGCATACTGCGGTCCATTATCGGAAATGACTGACTCTGGGATACCGTGTCTGGCAAATATCGACTTCAATGCGTTGATTATGGTCTCGCTATCTGTACGGTCTAGTTTCATTATCTCAATATACCTGGAGTAATAGTCAATAGCTAAAATATACTCTTTGTTCTCCCAGTGAAAGAGGTCAGTGGCAATGCGCTGCCATGATCTGTCGGGGAACATTGACGGTTGTAGGGGTTCACTGTGTTTATCCAGGAATGATTTGCATGTCTTGCATGATTTTACTGTTTCAGCTATCTCGGATGACAGTCCGGGCCACCAAACGGATTGTCGGGCTCGTTCACGGCATTTGGTCACACCTTGGTGCCCACAATGTAATCTATTAAGCATGTCAGCACGCAGTGGTAAAGGTATGACTATGCGGTTCTTGAACATTAGTATGTCATTGATCAATGATAAGTCAGATTGTACGTCCCAATACGGTTTGATATTCGTGTCAAGGCTTGACAAATACGATGGCCATCCGCGTTGAACGTATTCTATGATCTTGTTACAACTGGTATCATTTGCTTGACATCTTTTGATCTCTGACAATCGCTGGTCAGTTGCTGGCAATAATGACAAAGACGATATGGCGTACACCTCAATCTCTTCAGACAGTTTTCTGTCATCACCATCTGGCTTGCCCAGCGGTTGACGGGATAGTAGGTCTGCGACGTAGTTTAGCTTTCCTTGGACATGCTTGGTTGTAAACTGGTATTTCATAGTTCTTAACCGCTGTCGCTGAATACGTATAGAGAGGTCGTTTACAGCTTTCGAATTGAATATAGGCACCAATGGTTTATGGTCCGTTTCAACCGTTACATCAGGGTGTCCTAATATATATCTGTCAAATTTTGAGCAGGACCATGCGATGCCTAGCGCTTCCTTCTCTATTGGGGACCATCTTTGCTCTGTTTCAGTTAACGATCGAGACTTTGAGGCTACGAGTCGCTTGGTACCGTCGGGTTGTATCTGGAACATGGCTGCTCCTAGTCCTTTGTTCGACGCATCACACATAATGATGGTTGGTTTACTAGTGCTATACCATGCCAAACATGGCGCTCGAGACAGCTCCTGTTTTATTTTAACAACTGCTTGGCTTTGTGGCACATCCCAAAACCATTGTGTCTTCTTGAGTAATGCACGTAGAGGCTGTGTCCATTCGGTTATGTGTGGAGAAAACTTTCCCAGCTGGTTTACTGTACCTAAGAACGATTGTAACTCGGTGATGTTGGTAGGGTCTGGTAACTCTATTATGTCGTTTATACGATCAGGGTCTGGTTTTACTCCATCCTCGCCTATGATGTGGCCTAGGAACTTGACAGATTGCTGACCAAATTGACATTTTTTGGCATTCAATGTCATGCCGGCTGCCCTTAAACGATCTAACACCTTTTGAACCCGTTCATCATGCTCTTGTCTACTAACAGAGCTAAACACAAGTAAGTCGTCCATATGGCAGACCACGCCATCGAGGCCTTCAAGAATGTCATATATACATCTCTGAAATATATCACCAGCGCTTACGAGTCCGAATGGTACTCTATTATAACAGTATCGACCAAACGGGGTGATAAAAGTTGTAAGTAATCTAGATTCTTCAGATAACGGAATTTGATAGTAACCTGAATTCGCGTCAAGCTTAGTCATGTATTTAGCACCAGATATCTTTGCAAGTGTGCTGTCTACGGATGTACTTGGATGTGTATCACGACGGACTGCTTTATTCAGATTTGTGAGATCAGCGCAGATACGGATTTGGTTCGGATCCTCTTTCGGTACTTGCACCATACCTGAACACCAATCTGTGGGTACGGTTACTCTAGAGATCACACCTTTACCTTCCATCTCATCAAGCTGTCTCTTTACGGTTGGTAAACGAGGCAGTGACACTTCATACGGTACGTGTAGTGCAACGGGTTTAACGTCCTCACGAACCTGTATAGTGTATGAGCCAGCGAGTCTACCCAAACCTTTGAAAATATCACTGTATACAGTCTCAAAATCAATACATCTAGAAACATCACTAGAAACATTATACACATGGTTAACATCACATTTAAGCAAACCCAATGAGATACATGCATTCTTACTCAACAAATTGGTTAATTGATTCTCAACAATATAAACTTTCTCTTTAATGGATTTGCTACCAACACGTAGTTTAGCATTGATAAATCCTAACACAGGTAAGCTAGTGCTACCCGGACCAACCAATTTCTTGTCCGGTTTACTAAGTTTAGTAAGTTCTCCATTGTAAGAATCGATACCACATACAGTTACTTCTGCTCCTGTGTCGAGCTTAAATTCTCTTACCGTCTCAGCGTCATCACAGAACGTAGCATTTAGTTTTACTGACCATGACCGATTGTTCATGCTGGTTTGCTTGATTTCACCTAGGAAATGCGCATTAGACTCATCAGCATCGTAAACTTCATGGACTTTGGAGAGTTGTCTACACATGCCTTTCCAGTGACCTTGCTTCTTGCAGTGATTACAGGTAGAGTTCATAGCAGGACAAGACGATTTTGGGTGAGGACCTTTGCCACATCTATGACAGGGTTTTCCTTTGTTGGTCGAGTTTGAGCTGTGAACTTTGGCACCAGTTGTTTGATTGGGGTACGCTCCGGTTTGGTAAGACTTACGGTTTTTTCTACTAGTACTAGATTTAACACTGTCCACCGTTGAGCTAGTTGTACCGACACTGGGTCTTACAACTGTTTGTGCTTGTTTAGCTGACTCATGACGTCTACACATGTCAACTGCTGTTGCTAACGAAAGGTTTATTTCAGATTGTAGCTTGTTGCTTAGAGCATCATCTGTGACTCCAACAACTAATCTGTCACGAATTAATTCCTCTCTTAGCGATCCATATTGGCAATATTCTGCCTGTCTATACAGTTTGTGTATAAATACGTCAATCCCATCTTGTGCTTGTGTGAGCCTATTAAACTTGGCACGTTCGACAATGGTATTTGTTCTAACGCCGAAATATTCATCAAACGACTGTATTAGATTGTCATGTGTGTCTTCTGGAATAGCTTTGGCAAGTATTATATCTTCAGCATGGGGACCAAGCGTGTAAACAAGAGTATTGATCTGCTCTTTCTCCTCCTGCTCGCACAATCTGCTGGCTTCCCGGTATCTCTGCCATCTAGCTTTCCAACGTGACCACTGGCCAGGATCATTAAAGTCAAACTTATCTGGGGGGTTCAGTCTAGGTACCGAGTAATGTTTGTGTACTACTGGGGCTCCAGCAGCTTCATCATCTGAATCAGAAACCACCATCACCACCTAAGGTACCTCCTCTAGCTGCCACCATATAGAGTTATTGTCTGATCACAATTGTTGAGTCAGATGATTGAGATGTAAGTTCACATTGTTATGTAAATTCTTGTATTCTCCACAAGCAAAACAGGAAACATAATTGCCGTGTCTTTAGTTACATAAAGCACATTACGAACTAATAATCCATTAAGGGGAATACAACTACTCAAGCTACTAGATAAAGCATATGAGGATACGATAACATATATCATGGAAAGACAACTACTACACATTTTTAACCTTAATTTAGACTTCTTGGTAGAAAAGTCATACATTGTTATTCGCTAAAACTTTAAAATTGAATAGAAACAAGTACTTTCTGTTTTCGAACGTTCTTTAAAATTCGACTTTGCACCTCTCAAATACAGGTGCGCCAACTATTATAGACTATTAACTGTTGCAGAGAGACGTTAGGCTGCTCCTACAGAAAGTGTTGGGTAAAACATCAGATGTCTCCGCTAGTTGGTCTAGAAAAAACAGAAGCACTTCATTTCCACGATCAACACCGCGGACAATTAGTTCCTATGCTGTAAATATTGAGTGAGGGAAAAAATGTTTACAGTCAAACACGAAGAATTGTGAAAGATTGGTTGCTTTAATGGAACAATATTGCTGCTAGCTCTTCAAAACATTAATTTTACTGCTATACGATTTAAAAGTTTTTAGCCATAAATATATTAATCACATGCTTCATATTCTCTAATTTATAATATTGTTATCATAGACATCTGTAATGCATGTGGGTGGTGAGATGTCTGTCTCAGCTGATACTTATCACAATAATTGCTATAATTATAGTTAACAAGATACAAAAATAATTTTATTGACTTCATAGACAATATTGGCAATTCGGTGATAAATAAAACCACAGCAGCTGTTGACAAGAAAACACTAGAATACAATTATATTTTAATGGCACCAGTTTTTATTGTTCCTATCAAAGCACAATACTTGAGCATGACCAAGTATTAAATTTGTCACATTGTTATGAACGCAAGACGAAAGTTTGTTGCTGGTAACATTGTAGTTTTCACTCTGATACAAATTAACAAACAACCAGGCTTGGGACAAACGAATGCGTAACGTTGATCGTTTTCGCTAGTCGCTGCTATTTCACTAACGATTAGTCTATTTTACAATGGTTTTCAGGATGATAAAGGATTAGCTGTAAGTGTTTAATTTAAATGCTTGAAGGATGTAATCGATTTTTTCAAGATATGAAAGGTCAAAATATTCTGATTTCATCCAATTGGTCACACAAAAAAACCATGTAACATAGCTTTTTCTTTTTTAAAGTTCCACATCGTGTGACTTTTGCTGTATTTAATCCACAACCGTAGCAATTTCTTGAAAATTTCTCACTAAACAGGATATGAAGTTTCTATAACAATGATATTAAACACTAAAAAAATGGTTTATGCTACGTTTTTTGCATTATTATGCTGTTTTTCTAGCTGCTATTTTTTTTTCAGTCTTTTATTTCAATATAGATTACAGCTTAAGGTCAGGTTAGCCATGATACAAAAACCGAAATTTCTTTTTGAGATTATAAATAATACAATTTATCGAACAAACCGGAACATTTGAGCAGATGATGCAGACAGTAGTTTATTTCAGTTGAGAAGAAAACCTTTGGTGATAAATGTTACATGTACTACCATTATATATCTTTCTTACTACTGTGATTATTACAACTACGTGACTAGGTTTTCCTTCTTTTAAGGCATAACTCAACTGATGTGATAATGTGTACCCAAATCTCTTTAAGGGAAATTCAATTTACTTTGAAAAAAAATACTATAATAATTTAATAATAATAATAATTAATACTTATTATTATTATTATTATTTTTCTAATAATAATAAATAATTATTATTATTACAATAAATTATAAATAAATAATAATGATTTTAATATTATAATAAAAATACTAAAATTTGATAATTATGATTATTATTATTACTACTGTAACTGTTACTATTTCAATAAATTATTATTATAATTATTTATAATAATTATAAATAATAATAATTATTAAAATGTTAGATTTTTCCCCACTTCACTACTATTACCATTTATCATAGATCATTCATATTATTATTATTTACTAATTATTATAATTAATAATAATAATTGTTACAATAATTATAATAAATATTAATTAATTTGATAATAATTTGAAACAACCAAATTATATTATAATAATATAATTTGAATAATTATATTATTATAATTTTTATATTATTATTATAATTACAGTTTTAATGATAATATTTACTTTTATTACCATTCTTATCAGAATATCATTATTTATTTATTAGCTAATCATTATTCATTTTTTAGTTTTTGCAATTTGTTGATTATTAATGATAATTAATATTATTAATTATTATTCATGTATTTTATTATTATTTTAATTATTTATTATTGGTTTTAATTAATATACATTTATTTATTTATTATAATTCTCATTAATTAATTGGATTTTTATGTTGTACAAAAACAGCAGGCTTTTTTTACTCTAGTTATTACTACTACCACTACTACTAATTATTTGTATTGAACATGGTCGCATCAGCTTAATTAATATTATATTCTTTTGCATTATTCTAATTATTTATTATTACTATTTGATTTTTTGCTATGTTTATTTTATATTAATTACAATGATCAATTTAATTATGATAATTATACTAGTAATGATGAAAAGTATACGTAATAATTACACCAACATTATTTAATGATAATAATCTTTCATCATTTTTATTATTATTAGTTATTACTTGTTTTTTATGTACCCGACAAATTGATCAACATACCAATCATCCCATCAATGAACACCTATTAGGAATCGCTATTATTATTTATTGATCAAATTTTATCAATGCCATAATAATGCGGTTTTATAATTATTATTGTTGAAATGCAATAGTAGTTATACATACATATATTACATACCATAATTGCTTACACCAATTATGAATATCTATAATAATAGAAGGGTGGATAATCACTGATGACTTTGATATATTAATATATATAAATAATAATGAAGGCTATGAAATGTGTGTTTTTTTTACCAGCGGTGAAGAACTGGGTTCTGATCAAAACAGCTCTTTGATATTGTGCTATCAAGTTACATCATTTTCACTAGTAATTGCTGAACACATCTATATGTAATATTTGCAGAAAAGACTGATAAATTAGAAGATGACTCTATACCACATAAATTTTGCGAAGATAAACAATCAAACAGAGTATAAAATCGATTGTACATTCCTTTATCCTTTCTTTTTCAAAAGAAAAATCGAAATGCTATATTCCTTTCTTTTAAATTCTAAAATCGAAATCGAATTATTCCTTTATTTTTCCAAAATCGAGTCCCAAGCCTGCAAACAACCATTGCAAATCCATATGCTGTGATAAAATCAATGGCTTAAGCAAGTTTATTATTACCATGGCAACAAACGAACAAAAATTTTGATAAACGTCAATTATGTTATGTAGCATTTTGTACAAATGAAAGATCTACTGAGATTAGCTCAAACCATTACTTGTTACTCCCAGTGACAATAGAATATCTCTTCAGTTGTGTGCGTTTAAAAATTTGGTAGTGTTGCGCTCTCTTCTACTTTTCTGCCAATAATCAGGGTAGTGTTATACCAGAAAGCTTTACATCAACTCCGCAAGTTGTTGAGCTCAGGGGTATATCTATGATGATTGAAAAATGATTTATGTTTTAGTTCAAGTGAGATATCAATTTGGTTTAGTCCATTTGTCTCAAGAGAGAGTAACTCCAACTTCAGTTATGTGTTTGTGGTAGATAAAATGTGTGTAGCTATTGCAGATTCTTGGTAGCTTACCAATTTACTTGCTGCCAAGAAAAAGTTACTAGGGGCTGAAAAAACTTCGGGCAAATAACTTTTTTGATCTGTAGTTTGCTAGAAAATTTAGTTTAATTAAGTTTGTTAGAAAGAAACTAATTATTGTATTTCAAAAGCCGGATACGAATGCAATGAGTGGTCTATATCTCAACTACAATCCCAACAGGTTAGTCAGATATTGCCTGCATCTTAATCACTCTTTCTGATTCAACCATTTGATTAGAAAGGCACAAATTGCACTAGGCTGAGCTAGTTGCCACTATTGAGTTTCGCTGCAACTTTTTGGTCTGAGTTTTTTTCCCAAATTTCAGTAAGCTAAAATTTTTCTTCGTTACTGCAAGCATGATAGAATAAAATCATTATAAAAAATATGACAATTTTTTAAGCCATTGTTCAAAATTATTGCATTTTATGGCCTTTTGTCGTGAAGGGAAGTTGTCAATAGAAATTTGTTTTGAAGTTGAGTTCTTTTACTGCATCTCATACTACTGACCAATTCTATGGTACAAAGGCTTAAGCTTCTAAGTAAAGGCTATAACGCACAACGAACAACTGAGCTAATCAGTCATAAACCAACAAAAGTTTGATAACAAGCAATGCCCAAACTTCATAGAGATAAGAGCAATCCAAGCGTACAAAGTAAACAGAGCTAGTATATAACAAGTTACACAGCAGGTAATCACCAGGTAGTTCAATGAGTAATTGGTTAGTTAACACTAAAATTGGCCTAAAATTGGCTATTGTTTGATCGTAATATATAGCAACGAATCTGTATTGATGTAACTTGACTTGGTCACAGGTAATGGCAGAGATCGTGTTGACAGCAGGGTACAGGTGTGGTTACTGTTATCTAGAGTTTAACTCTATGATAGATCCTAGAGAACTACCATGTCATCATGTATTCTGTATAACATGTCTACAAGGAGATTATACAGATAATAATAATATCTGTTGTAGAGTATGTCAGTAAGTGAAATATTATACATTATATAACAGCTTATATACTATATATGAGCTGATATACTCTATATATAAGTCTGTATATACAAGTTATATAATAGAGTTGTATAGTTATGTTATGTATTATAGGAGAGTCTACAATATGGATACATTAGATCATTTACCAACTGTTAGTTTGGATACAGAAGTAGTAGATGATACTAACTCCTCACTGACTTGTGATTGTCATAACTGTGATGGACAGGTTGCTGTTTGTTACTGTGTTGACTGTGCTCTAAAGATTTGTACCTTTCACCAGCTGGTAATAGCAACAGTTCATTATGCTTGTGAAATGTAATGATTTCTTTTAATATTTAATAACTTTTTTTCCATGACATCAAAGTTGCCGCATTACTCCATTTGTTCAGGAATTTTTTTATGAGAGTTTTCATTTAGCTCATTGTTTTCAAAAGTTGAGTTGTCTAGAGTGAAGTTCAGCGCTGCCAAAGTTCTCTGAGCCTGTACAAGTTCACTGTTGAATCTTTAGGCACACACGTCGTTGCACGGAGATAAGCATAAAGTGATACCTACAGCTACTTATCAGGCATCTCCAGGAACTTACAAGAGGGTCGTGTGCAGACATCATGGTGGCGACATCAGTGAAATATGTAGACAGTGTAACCTCTATGCCTGCCCCAGATGTGATAGAGATGTTACTTCCTGTTCTTGTGAGTTGTTTTGCTACTCTTTCGAGAATGCCCATCATATTTCTGTTTTGCATTTTACCAATGAAGAAAATTTTGCAGGAAAATTATTTAAGTTCATTTTTTCATGGCCTAATATCTAGTACGACTTATCGTCATTTAAACAAATAACTGTTTTCAATTGCCGAAATTAAAAATATGTTAGAGCATTTAGTGCTTAGAAATTTTAATAAAAAGTAGAACATCAAAGGTTACCAGAGGCGTCATTACTATAATACAATACTAAGTCATAGTTGTCATTGTATCTACAACTTTAGAATTTTAGTGGATTTGGGGGCCGACAAAAATACTACCAACAACATCTCACTCCAGAGGTCACCTTCCAATCTACTTCCAACGAAGGAGTATGCCAACTATGCAACCGTAATCAGAGCCCACGGCTCAACACACAACTCAGTGTTTCAATAAGTAAACCATATTGTATTATATAACAACAACCCAGTGTGGTATAAGAATGGCAAAGTATTTTGCTGCTTGGAACAGTCTCAAGTAAAATACCAATACAAGTACAAAGTATAGCAGGAAAGCTCTGCCTTTTATAGGCAGAACAACAGAAAATACATGCCCAATAAGGGTGCAAAAAATCACCACTTGCAGGAAGTGATTACACAACTGAAACGACCAGATATAAATAACATAGTATAAGATTGGCTATAATAGGATTGAATACACAAGGCACCCAGAAATAAGGGGCAGAGCTCCAACAGTCAATAGTGCTGTGTCAGCTCAGGAAGTGGTGATGCAATAGTAGTATAGGTTCCTGGCTGTCATGGCTTGTGGTCCTTGTCTCTCGGCATTCCGGTGGTGGCTAGGCAGCAAACTTGGGCTTTTGCATCTTTTGGTGGTACTTTAGGCCCACAGGCTATAGCCCTTCTCTTTTCCCCGGCCCGGTATAGGGTCGATAGTGGTACTGCAGGGCCGGTAGTGAACGCTGCAAGGCCGGTAGTGTTTCTGTGTTTCTATTGGCTCTCTCGCAAGGTTTTCTGACTGTGCCAGACTCAATTTAGGTGTGCCTGACACTCAGCAGTTGTCAAGGGGACCTTGAACAGATGTAATGACCACAAAAATCCACTACAAAATGACGTGCTATAATAAAAGTTTGATAAAAAATTGGATATCCAAGGTTTCTAGAGGCATCATTACTAACTATGATAATTATAAATAAGTGATAGTCAACATTGTATCTACAACCTTAGGATGACGTGCTGTAATAAAATTTTGCTTGTAACAACAAACTGGTGTTTTTTTTGCATTATAAGTTGCTTATGACTATAGTTGCAGGCTAGTTCAAAAACACAAGGATTTTCATGTCTTGTTGTTTTAGATTACTCCAAGCATACATTCGCTTCATTGAGTGAATTGAAAGAGGAGATAACTACACATTTTAATCAACTACTACAGTCAGCTAGTGACAAGTTAACAGAGATTTGTAAACTGGACAAACATATATGGAAGGTTCTAGATGATGAAGAGATTGAGTGTAAGAAGAGATTAAAAACGATTGAGAGAATTCGTGATGAGCAGGTAGTTTGGTGATTGTTGAATTTTGATTTAAGTTTAGTTTCATTGCTTAGTGATCATCTAATTAACTTTTGGTAAATGTACTTCTGGGTTCTGTTGCAGATAGACTTAATAAAAAAAGAAAGCGTGAAATTAAAAGAACAGATCTATGAACACCAGAAGAGACTCACACAACAAGTAGAGTTATACAACACACAGTTGATAGATAAGAAAGAGAAGATAGAGGAGACACGTACTAAAGTACACAGATGGTTGAGAGAAAGTCATGTGACTGAGAAGGTACAAGAGAAGCAGCAGATGACTGATGAGCTGATGAGGAACATAATTTTTGAGCTGAGTTGTGAGCTTAAAATAACTCCTTTCCTAATCTCCCCAAGTATGTTAGTTTATATTTAGATGTTTGGATCAAATGTAGAAAATTCTCCAAAAAACTGAATCAGCGATTTTACATAAAATGCAAAACAAATACGGCTATAAGCATTGATATTTTTGTGTATTGTGAATATTCAAAGAAACGTTTTAATAAATATTCATTTTCATTTTAGTCAAACCAAACCCTCCAAATATCAACTTAGTTCATTTGCCAGCATCGATCTCATTTGTATCAGAACAAATTTGCGGTGAAACCTGCTATTCAGCTGCCTACAAAGAAGGAGGAGACCTGCTGCTCGGTTGTGCAGATGGAGTGAGACTACTTAATAAAGATGACATGCAAATCACCAGATTGTCCACCTCTGATAGCAAAGTTACATCTGTTGTCTGCCATCAAAGGGGCGTCTTCATCTTACACCGAGTTGGTGAGAAAAGGGTAGTGGAGTTATGTCTACCTGATGTAACCCAAAGAGAAGAGCTGTTTTCCTTCCAATACGCGAGTAATCTTGCATCTTTTGCTGCCGTCAGCAACCAACATTTAGTAGCTGTTAATCCAGTTACAGATCAGTTGATCCTATATGAGTTCTGCACCAACAAGAAATTTGCTCTCCAACTCGAAATACCTCCGTGGGCTGTCTACTTTTTACCAGATGGTGATTTGTTGGTTGTCAGCAAAACAGCGTCTGCTCATCTAAGTCGATACGAAATAAAAGGGAGGCAACTCAGTACTGTTTGGACTTGTGAAGGATTAGATAACGCTCGCCAAGTGTGCGCAGATGTCGATGGACTAATATATGTGTTCACTAAATACAGCAATGGAGCTGTCTATATCGTATCTCCCACAGGTGAGTAAATGAGTGAAGTACTTACCACTTAACAAAAATACTGAATAGTCCTTGATTGTGGTATCGTGTTACCTCACCATATTGTAGGGGTGCTGCTAAAAACGATAATGGTGGAAAAATTGGCTGTAACCCCAGGACAAATGAGTATCAGAGGGAGAGATGAGCTAGCTGTACCCAGTTGGGATGGCGCATCTGTGTGGATGTTTACGATCAACCACTGAATCTATATTTCTCTCTTTTCTTGATGCGCCGTGGAACTACTTACATATGGTTTACCTGCTATACGGTTTCTTTTTGCACTGCTGTTAGAATGAGACACCCCCTTAACATTATAGGTTTTTGGTTTTAAGGACAATGGACTTTGTAGCTGTTTTGGCAGGAGGAGTTTTGCTGTATTTTTTTCAAATATTATTGCTAGTGACCGCTGCTTTATTTGCTCCACAAGGAGCTGCTTTTACTGCTGCTTTTATTTGCTGTTTTGCTAAAAACTGCAGCAGCAACAATATTTATTAAATTTGATCCAGGTGCACTGATGGTTGTGTCATTTACTATTATCTGATTTAATAAAGTGCCAGGCTAAGTGAATAAACAGCTGGGTTTGTTTGTCTTCAAAGGTTTACCAGTGTGAAAAGTTCAACTAGCTTTTGTCGCTCGAAATAAATGTGTGCATAAATGCCCTGAGAAGTTTGTAACACTTATTTAGTTCTGGTAGGCTGTCTTCAATGAAAAGTAAACAACTCAGCAATGCATCAATGTCAGGCATCTCCCTAAGAGCTTGCAATCACATAATCAGAGAAAAGTATCATCTCCATTCAAAATGAGTTTTAGTTAGTAATCACATTTTTTTTCGTCTTGCACACATGTGGTTATTGACAGTATTTTACAGGAAAAAATCTTAAATATACTTTTCTGCAAGTAGTTAGTACGATTATTATCGGAGTGTTTATCGAACAAAGGAAAGAAAAGGTGTTTGTAAATCAATATGTGACAAATAGAACAAAACGTTAGTTTTAGAACTTCACAATTATTCAAACTCTTACAGATTACCAAACTACTTTAAAGAAAATTATCTCCCAGGGTGCAAAGTATTAGAAGAAAAACAAAAGAAATGGCATCGCTATAATTTGAAATAGTTTGCAAAGTTTTCCTTTTCATTTAGTAAATTGTCAATAATTGTAATCATTTTAAAATTTTTCCAAAGACATAAAAACGGTCTATGAAAATGGACCAACAGACTCTTTCCCATGATTTATTTAGTTTTGAGTTTCATTCGCGACCTATGAACAACAAAAATATATGCTCATTGATTAATTTTTTATTCAGGGAGCTGTTTTTGCTCAAGTTATGAACAAAATGATTATTTACTCATTGCCAATCTGATCACTTTTATTGCAATTTGTTCGGCGATTATAGGTCAAGAATACTACAAGTTTTTACTTTAAGAAAAATTGATTTAGTGGCTGTTAGGAAGGCAACATCAGCCCAGCTAAGTCTATACAAATAGAAACATTTCGCATCTCTTACGGACAAGTAGAATATTCTTGTTGTAAACCATCACTTATTTGAAATTATGTAAAACAGTAAAAACTCGTGATACTGAGTTACAAAAACCAAACCTAACAGTTGCTGTGTGTCAGTTATACCTAAAATAGATTTATTTGCTTAAAATCAATAAAAATAGTATTGGTGACACAGGCTGACAGCTTTTAACTAGATAGTTCTTTGATGTAACATTTTATATTCTTTAATTAAAAGGTTAACTGTTCAGGGACTAAGCAATGTTCATGAGTTAACGATCAATTTCAGTCTCTTACATTCATTCAGTTTAGAAGATCACTCATCAATTAAAAATACGGGCCTCCAATTCTTAGCAACGGCTAAATGTTGTCGTGCAGTATTTATATTTCCACAATATATTGCAGGATAAGTTGTACAGTTTTTCCGATAAGAGATTTCTGCAAAGTATTGTGGTAGATTTTGGTGAACATTCATGGTAAACTGGGAGTTTGCTGCACCATAAACCCACGCAATGCGCTAGCAATCCACCTACAGCCATCGGTAAGATGCTGTATCGGTGGCAAAACTATACTGTGCCGGTAGCACAGTGTATTGGGCCGGTAGTGACCTGTACAGGGCCGGTATGATGACTCAGGGCCGGTCAAAAATGGCTGCCATAATTGAGAGCTCCCGAAACCAGCTAGGACTTTACACCAAGCCAGGAGCCAAAGCTACCTACCTTAACATCCACGGTAACCAGGACCAAAAGCTATCCAGAGGCTTGGGACCCTGTAGGGCACTCTGATTGGACAATGAGAGATAGGGCTCCGCCCTTAGCCACTTGGTTCATTATCTATTTAATCTATATTCACTGCATGATTGGTTAACTATTTATATGTGCACTTGTATTGGTTCAATGACTTCCTGTGCTCTTACTTTTGTACAAACTATGCTAACTACTTCCTGCGAGCTCTCCTATAAAAGGAGAGACATTTGTCACAATCATTGCATTCATTCTCATGTCTTGCCACAAATACCCTGGAGGAACAATTACCCTTTAGGACTTTGTCTAATGAGAGTATAACCACTATACGAGCACTACTCTGTATTGTTTGTGTGAGCCATGGGCTCTAGCTATACCGGGTAATTTGGTTGCCTGATACACAGTTGTCAATGTCATTCAGCACAGTGTCCCCCTCTGGAGAGAGGTACAACACTCGAGCTCAGTGGATGTCCGTCGTTACCAGACCGGAATCCATTAGAGTATTACTTGTGACTTGATTTTTGCAAAAGTTTTATCTTTGCAGATGCCAACATAGTATCACCATCCTAACTGAAGAGTAAGAAACCAACATAGTATCACCATCCTAACTGAAGAGTAAGATGCCAACATAGTATCACCACCCTAACTGAAGAGTAAGAAGACAACATAGTATCACCATCCTAACTGAAGAGTAAGAAGACAACATAGTATCACCATCCTAACTGAAGAGTAAGATGCCAACATAGTATCACCACCCTAACTGAAGAGTAAGAAGACAACATAGTATCACCATCCTAACTAAAGAGTAAGAAGACAACATAGTATCACCACCCTAACTGAAGAGTAAGAAGACAACATAGTATCACCACCCTAACTGAAGAGTAAGAATACAAAATAGACTGATCAAGTTTATAAAGACAATAGAATGATGTTACTTTTAAAATTAGACTAATTTGACATAAAATAATTTCACAAAACGATATGAATGCTAGTAATATCATTTTTGAATTTTAATTAACTCAATTAAAATAGTGTGTTTTGTGCTTTGCACTTGATAATAGAGTACGTTTTTTCTAAAATTAAGTCATTCAAACTGCTTCTTGTTTTCTGTTACCTGATCTAGCATGAGTACATATCACGGTATACAAACAATCCAAGCGACTTATTGTAGAATAATAATAATAAAACATTTAATGTAAAAGGCACTAATTGATCAATAACTAAACTGTTTGATTAAGAACTAGAGCTACATATAGTCTAGGGGGTCTTTGCAGAGCCCCCCTAGAAAACGACTAGAGCTACACAAACTAAGTGTACAATCGCGATTTTTGGTAGGGCAGTCATAGGGCTTGTAGAAACTATGTTTTTGTTCGAGGCAGCTGTTTTCAATAAGAAGGCTTTTGTGTCTACATACCTGTACTGCACTGAATTGAGGTTATCCATTGGGGTTCAATAAAGCATGACATTGCATCAGTTAATTCAAAGGTGATAGATAACCATCAATATGGTAATATGCCACAGTGTGGATAAGAAAGAAAACATGACAAGATAGGTGCTGCAATCAGTTACACTACCCCTACTGGAATAGAGATCAAGTAATACTGGGGGCTGGATTCATGTAAGGTTATATCAATACTCTCTGTTTATTTGGTAATTAGCCTTACAACTAGTAATGTTACTTGTCAACTTTTAAATTTCAGTTAGAAGTGATGGCAGACAGTGCAATGACAACTGAGTACAGGTGTGGTTACTGTTATCTAGAGTTTAACTCTATGATAGATCCTAGAGAACTACCATGTCATCATGTATTCTGTATAACATGTCTACAAGGAGATTATACAGACAATAGTAATATCTGTTGTAGAATATGTCAGTAAGTGAAATATTATACATTATATAACAACTTATCTAATATATAAATGTAAGTCGGTTTTTGCGATGTTAGCTTAAAACTCCGGCACTACTAAATCAATGTTAATAAGAAATACATATTCAGAGTCGTCATTACATTCTCTAGGTTATAACACTCTTGAACTTTTATTTTGTTAGAGGATCGCAGCAATATTTCCAATAGAAACCTCATTTTCATCAATTACGCCAAGCTATATCCGGCCATATTTTTCTGCCTCTCATGACACTTTCGATTTATTTTGATTATATTCCGACATGCTACAGCCTTTTGATTGGTCAGCAGTGCTACAGCGAATCAAGTATTGATATCTGTGCACCAAACAGAATTGCTTGGCTAGCTTTTTTCGGTCCTATAATTGCTTCTCCACCAACTCACCTATTAACTGTACTTGATTTTCAGATTCCAACATTATCTCATTGCTCATGCCAGCCTGATATTGTTGTTTAGCAATTTTCTTGAAGACTGTGGCTATATCATTGAAATGATTAATATAATGATAATAATAATATATAACAACAATAAATAATTTTTAGTTTCAATAATAATAATCAAAATAATAATTAAGAAACACTATCTCCTCCTGCATTGTTATTTTTATGCTTGAGTAACTGTTTTTACTTTTATTGTTATCAGTTCAGTAGTATTATTTTTTTATTATTTTTATTATTATTATTTTTATTATTATTTTTATGGTTATTTTTGTTGTTGGTTGGCCATTGTTGTTTTCATTCTTTTATTAATTATTGTTATGACTATATAGAGTAATAATAAAAGTAATAATAATAACAAAAGTAGTTCTTATTTATTTAGTAAAAATAAAAGTTACAAAAATATTAATTATTAGTCATTGATTATTATTAATGCTATTATTATTATTACTGTTATTACTATTTTTGTTAATATTATTTTTATCATTGTTGTATAAAAGTAGTTGTTTTTCTTTTTGTTTAAAAATCATTTTTAGTTAATAATAACACTGTGGTTGAATACTGCTCATTATCATTAGAACTGCTATATACTCTCATCTCTTCCATATCATTGTATTCCTCAATTTAAACACAAACAACTTTAATACAAATAAATATCATAACAATTGAAACCATGGTGTATCATAACAATAATAACAACAATGAATGAGCAATACTGGTAATGCATACAAAATGATGATAAACGCCGCAATAAAAAGAAAAGTAATCAAAAGGAACCCAATGTATCAGAGTTGTTCTCAATTTCTCTGGCTTTGTTCAGCAGTAGTATTTTTTCTCATTTGTTTTTTTTTTGCTTTTTCAAGTTGTTTACCATGACAAAAAATACTTCATAATTATGAGTAGGTCTACAACAGCAGCGCAAAGCGAGTCTAGGTTTAAAGACTTGCAATATTTTTGACTAAAGGTTTTTAATTAATTTTTATTATTATTACTATTCTTGCCTTTAATAATAATTAATCAACCTGTCTCTCCACAACATTGGTAATAATCATCATAGTTGAAATATCGATGGTAGACGGTTGATAAAAGATACAAACTATTATACAAAATTATACAAAAATTGCATAAAAAGAGTGACAAAAATAATCATTTGAGGAAGTTAATCCGTAATTTGTGCACAATTTGTACACATTTTGTTTATTTTAATAATATTTGACTTTACCTGATGCTCAGCATGCCATGAAAAAGAACTGGCTCAATTATTCCAAACAGCTTTTCTCCAACTCCACAAGGTTTACGAAAATTCAGAGAGAATAAAAATTATTGTGAGTTTTGGTTACAATTGCGTTGTGATTGCCACACTGTGAACAGCGCATGTTTAGCTGATTTACTTGCACAGTTGATGCAGCATTCTAAAATATGTTTTCCAAATATTGACCAATGGGTTGCACAGTCACTAAGCATGTTTTGATATGGAAATTTAAAATACAAATACTTGAATATCCACCAGATTCTTTGAGCTGGTTTTTCACTAAATGCACAACTACAGCAAAGCCTTGAGTTGACTTTTTGGAAATATAATCTATGCTTTATGACGATCTCCTTTGGTGGGAAAATAAACTTAAAAAGATGCTTTTTACCCTTTGGAATATCTAGACTCGAGTTATTACGAAAGAGTTGCAAGCTCAACTCTTCAAAAAGAAAAGTCAACGTTTCTGCAAGTTGTTGTTATCGGTGGTGGTGTGCAATAGGGAGAGCAATGTGTTGCATGGAACAACCGTTACACTTCTTCAGATGTTGTGTAATTCTGTTCAAAGATCCAATTATGTTATGAAGCAAGAGGGAAGTTGGCACACCCATGCGGCTATAAAGTTATAATTAGTGCAGACAAAAATTTTCCAAGAACTATTACATGCGCTGACAGCACAATTCGTAAAATATATAACCAGTTACATAACGATTGAAACATGTAGACAAATTGAGCATCCTCAAACCAACTGGCAAGTCAAAACTGAAGACAAACTCCTTAACACTGGCCCCTCTTGATCTCCCTAACATCGTTTTCGCACTATTTATGTTATCTCCACGGGCAACGCCGGGTATTTCTGCTAGTATACTATATATATATGAGCTGATATACTCCATGTATAAGTCTGTATATACAAGTTATATAATAGAGTTGTATAGTTATGTTATATATTATAGGAGAGTCTACAATATGGATACATTAGATCATTTACCAACTGTTAGTTTGGATACAGAAGTAGTAGATGATACTAACTCATCACTGACTTGTGATTGTCATAACTGTGATGGAGCGGTTGCTGTTTGTTACTGTGTTGACTGTGCTCTGAAGATTTGTAGCTTTCATCAGCAAGTTAGTAGCATAGATCTCCTATAATTGCTTTGTCAAAGTATTAAAAACTTATTCTGGAGCATCTTTGTATTTTTGGTACTTTGCTTCGCAGTAATAATCACAATCTAAACGGCAAATGGATACTGAAAGAAATAATACTGTTTTTAATAGAATCTTTGTTTGTTATACTTTTCTGATGAATCTTTAGACACACTCATCATTAGCCGGAGAAAGACATGATGTCACATCCATTGCCATCTATGAGGTGTCACCTGGGATCTATAGGAAGGCCTTGTGTGAAATTCACCATGGAGAGATCATTGAGATTTGTGAGAAATGCAAATTTTCGGTCTGTCTGAGATGTGACAGAAGCAGCAAGGGTTGTTTAGGTGAGATTAAATTTGCTGTTCTCTATTGATATCGAATTTGCGTATGTACAGCGCAAAGTGATATGCACTTTGCTTTTACCTAGAGAACATACCACATACATTTGCTTCAACGAGTAAGTTGAAAGAGGAGATAACTGCACATTTCAACCAATTACTACAATCGGTCAGTGACAAGTTAACAGAGATTTGTAAACTAGACAAACATATATGGAAGGTTCTAGATGATGAAGAGATTGAGTGTAAGAAGAGGATAGAACTGATTGAGAGAACTCGTGTTGAGCAGGTATAGTGAACTTTATACCTTTAATACTCGACTATAAGGCAGGGTATCAGGCGATTATGTACTTATTGAAAACTTTTATTTTCTGAAACTTAGATCAGAGAAATTGACGAGGAAAGTGAGAAACTAACGGAACAGATCTATGAACACCAGAAGAGACTCACGCAACAAATAGAGTTATACAACGCACAGTTGTTAGATAAGAAAGAAAAGATAGAGCAGACACGTACTAAAGTACACAGATGGTTGAGAGAAAGTCATGTAGCTGAAAAGGTACAACAAAAACAACAAATGACTGATGAAATTGAAAGAAACATATATACAGAGAATGATTGTCAAGTTACCCGAACTCCTCATGTCGTACATTCAGGTATTTCTTGTGTATGTGTGGTGACACTTATTTGTACAAGTAAGAATAAGAATCCTGTAAAGTTTGCTCATCTAATTTCAGGTAATATCTCGTCTCTGGGTGTCAAGCTAGTTGATCTACCAACGTCACTGACACTGAAGTCAAAAATATCTACCGACTCTGAGTGTTACTTCGCTAGCTACAAAGAGAACGGAGACCTGCTGCTGGGTTGTGGTGATGGCGTGAGGCTTTTGGGACAAACCAACATGCAAGTGACAAAATTTGAGGCAAATTTTAAACATGTTTTTTCAGTTTTTGAGTGTGAGAAGAGCATTTTTGTACTCCACTGGAAGAAGAATATGATGAGGATGAGTAGGTGTCTGCCTAACATGAGGAATGAAGAAACTCTTTTCGCTGTCAGTGAATCTTGTAATGCTGCCACGTTTTGCGCTGTCAGTGGTCACTATGCTTCAGCAGTCGACCCAAGTGATGATAAAAGCTTAATTCTTTATGATTTTTATACCAGACAGACAACAAATCTACACACAGAAACATCACTATCGAGCATTCACGCTCTACCAGACAGTAGCCTGTTAGCTGTCAGTGAGAGAAATGACGGGATGTTGCAAAAATACAAGATTAAGAACCAAAAACTGACCCTAGTTTGGACTTGTGAAGGATTGGAAGGTCTACAGAGTGTCTGCACAAACGATGATGGTCTGATTTATGCCTGTACCGATGCAGATGAAAAATGCATTTATATTGTATCACCAGATGGTAAGTTATAAACACACAAAATATACCTCGAAAGAGCATTTTGTTATATTATGGTACTTGCTCATTGTTTTTTTTAATTTTTATAAACAAAACCATTCAGTAGTTTATTATTTCCAGTCACTGCGTAGTACAATCAGTAAGGATAATGCTCTCAGTTCTAGTTTGTTAAAGGTTAAAGCCTTGTTCTGCGTTAGTCGCAAATGAGCTTCACCACACAGTTTTTGTAAAGTTGATACGCTGTGAACTAGCTTTGCAATTAGTTTGATTTTCTTGTTTACGTACCAGTCACCTATGTCTTTTGTTGTTTTTCGCAGGCAAACTTGTGAAAGAACTTAAACCTCTTGAGTTACCTTCCACATCTGGACAAATAAGTATCAGAGGCAAAGATGAGCTCGCTGTACCCAGTTGGGATGATGCATCCGTTTGCTTGTTCAAAATGAATTACTGAAAAAACCCTCTCCATTGTGTTCGGACTTCTCCTAGACTTTGACCTAGAGCTTTGATAGAAAAATCTCTATACAAAATAAACTGGACTTTAAGGTGACTTATTTTGACATATCAAACAAATTATTTTACAAGATAGTTTACTCTGCTAGTTTTTTGTAGTACATGACACATCCTGTTGTGTTGTTTAGCAAAACATTTTTAAGGTAAAGTGCAGACTGATGTTTGTAAATCTGTACACATCTCTATAGCTGCTTTGATGTGTGCATTAACTTTACCCTACTTGTACTAAATATTATGGGAAGTGACACTTGGGAGTTATATTGCCTGACATGTGGAATACAAGCTTGTCAGTTTCATTCTCCTTACCAATAAAAATAACTTACACACAACCTGAAAGTACCATTTGTGTTATTTTACATCAATGCAATGAAAAGCAGCACAGTGTAACATTACTCATCAAGTTTTATTGAAAAGCCTGGGCTACGAGATCATATATATTCACACATTTTACAAAGACATTGTATGTTTCAATAGGTGCTACACGATGGTATTTTTTTCTGCGATGTCATTTGACCGATGAGAAGTTGTCACCTCTTTCATTATTTTCTAGCCAATAAGATCACCCTAAATTACCAATACTCAGTGATAGATGCTATGCGGTCATTGGTAAATTATGTAAATTGAGGCTATCTTTTTTTGGTTTATGTATGTTGCTATGAACATCCATACATGCGATGCACGAGGAATAGAGCCCTTTTAAGCTTCAAGACTGACGCAGCCAATCACAATCAATGGGGATCTGGTAGGAGTTATCTCCCAAAACGTGATGTAACTGCAAATATTATTTACATGGTTTTCCTGCTTTCAATATAGGCTATATCGCAATATTCGTTGGTGATCGTAGTTCTAGCAACTTTCAGTAGTAGAAAATAATAATAGTAATATAAGGTTTTAATAAGGATTTTTTAAACACTTTTTTACTAAATACTCAAACATAAACCTTTTTGAGTTGACATCAAAATTATCAGACAAAAGTGTAAAAATAACTGGGTGAAAGCATGAGGAGTTGGTTGAAAAATAAATGATGATGTTATTTCTTAATAGCTGCAACGAAATTCAACAACTGCAGAACCGCAAATAACAACAGCAGTAACAGCCTAAGTCTACGTCAGCAATGAATAGGATTGTCGATAAATAATACCAGTTATCAGAAAATTGTTGGTAATAATAAATAAATAACTGTTATAATAATAATTAATAAACAACACTGCTTATTACTACGCTGCTCTGTAACTATGAACCTAACTCAATGCAAAAACCACACCCACTTCCCGCATGTCAGTCTCTTATATAATATTAATCCAAAAGTAGGTGTGGTTTGCGTGTCGACTTTTTGGTGTTAAGTCAGGTATCATAGTAATATAATCGCTGCTACTGCAGCACTGGCAAAATCGATTACATTTCTACAAGCTGTAACCTCAAACCAAAACACATTACTTGCACAATAAAATTACCCTAAAAAGTCCTAAATCATCAATTTTATTTCTCAATACTTTGGCCACATGAAGTCTTTTTATGTTATCAGAAACTTTATTTTTTGCCAAATAACTCGCTGTAAAAGTGTCAAAACAAATAAATAATTAAGCTAGAAGCAATTTTTAATGATAAGTTATATGATCGACTAAAGCATTTCCGGGTGCATCGCTAAAGGGAGATTACTCCTACCAGGTTTCCATTATTTATTATTCATCATGTAAAGCGCATCGTGAAGTTTAACATGTTGATTGTTAGAAAATCAAACTTTTCTCTGGCTAATTAGAGAAATACTGTAGTGGACTCCACTGTCCACACAGTAGAACCACCAGCTGTTCTCCAACTTTTGAATATGGGCAGACACCCTGTCTGCTGGCATAGCAAGTCAATCAGCCTCTACAGGCCTGACAACCACTATCTCCTCTCAACAGAAAGGACACTGTGCCGGTAAGGCCACAGATAACTGCTATGGAGGAGTATCTTAACACCACAACTGTTGGTGAGCTCTCAGCTAAGACGTATAACTCGTGCTTTCAAGTCTATACATTTATTGTCTCTTACAACCCAGTATAAGAGCAATGGTAGCAGTGGAAACAAATGCCAACAGCAAGTGGCATTTGGCAAATGGCAAGGAATTACAATCAAGCTTGGCCTTTTATAGGCTAAGCCACAGGAAGCTCACAGGAAGCAGTTGGCCTACTTCAGGAGTAGACCAATCAAGAATACGATATATATATGTAGGTAAGCGAATGGTACAACAATATTTATATACAGTCCAATCAAACTATAAGCATATGGTTAATCCTAGATGGCGCCCAGACGTAGGGGGTTGAACTAATAGTCCCATAGCCAATACAGTTAGTTGCTATACGTCTCGGCATCTCTTGAGTAGGTCCTTGGTCTTTTACTAGCCTTTGGTCTTGGTGTCTTGGCATCTGGATGCATCTAAGGTGTGGATAGGTAGTAGTGGGACCCTTGGCTATGCTTTGCTCCTCTGGCAGCCATCTGGGTGCTAGCCCGGCATACCTTCCCAGGGCCAGTACTGTGCCGGTAATCAGGGAAGAAGGATGGAGTGGTGGGTGCGATGGAGGATGGAGTGGTGGGTGGGAGGGAGAGAAGGTGGGTGCGATGGAGGAATGAGGGGTGGGCGGGGCGGGAGGAAGGATGACTAGTCTGATTGCAGGTTTTGTTGCAAACAACAGGTGATACAAATAGTAATAATTTAAATAAACAATTAAACGGAAGCTGTACACAAATTATTTTTACTGGCTAACCAAAGTCATATAAACAACAATATCTAAACTACAAAGGGCTTTGAGATATAACCATTTGATGCATCGATGTACAATGTATGTGTGTGCTGCCGTACAATGTTTGTTTGTCAGCAAAGCTGCTACCTGGGGAGCTGACATCTGAAACATATTATGCAACTAAAACCAGAAAGCATGGCTACAGTAGATTGGTTCCTACGACTTCTTTAATAACAGAGCAATTACCCTTTTATAGTCTCATGAGGTGTTGAAACTTCCTCTTTTGTGATAGGCTGAAGCATTTGTGAGCAAAAAACCTATGAAACTGGTATTTGATGAATACATCTCGAAAAATATGTGTTTGTGCCATGAAGGATGTGAATAGGACTCACTGTCTCAGCTAGAGTATTAGTTTATCCTGTTTTGTAATATACCAAGTAGTAGGAGGTGAATTAAAAAACCTTTCTCATAGTTTTCATACAAATAAATGTAATTCGATCTTTGTGTGATAAAGTGGGTCATATTGAGTATTGGGATTCAAATGACAGAAAATGTCAACGCAGTTAGCCATAACAAAAAGTCACCGGTTTGCTGTTTTTTTGCAAAAAGCTGTGCCTAATGGAAAACGGATTTGAGCCTATATCAGCCAGAAACTTCCCCATGAATTGACAATGTTGATTGTTACACATTGTTAGCAATTTACGTTCCTTGAAACCTTATGTTTAACAAACAGTGTTTCAGTTTGAGTTTGGACGTGAATACATGTAAATAACAATTGCTGAACTGGCATGGCTTCTTCCAGCACTAAGGTAGTATTTTATGAAATGATTACAACAGTTTCTGGCTATACTTAACATTTTTCGCTATTTTAGTTGCCAAATGTCATTACCCATTGCTAGGCTATCATAAGATAATATACTTACTATTATTAGCCGAAGAATTTATTAAAAGATTATTTATTTAATTTTCCAGGGAAGCTTAAAGGGCTCACAGAGATCCACCCAACTACCAAAAGATAGCCTCAGTGTCTCTGCTAGAAGACTTGTACTAGCTAAATCTGTCATGTTGTTATCACAGTATACAGCAGTAGTAAATCAACTTTCTGTTACTTGTCCACTTATTGAGAGTAAGTGGTGTTTGAACGTCACTTGCACTGATTGACAAGAAACCGAAATGTCAAAACAAGAATAGTTTACCGAAACATTCATAAATTTTTTAAACGCCTGAAGTTTGTTCATATTTATAATGATGAACAAATGACTTTGATTTTTACAAAAAGTGCAATTGTAGATTTGAAGAAAGCAGAAATAGAAGATTGCTTATCTGATGTACAAAGTGACTTCCATAACTTGATCATGTTACAACGCAAGGTTTTCCAGGTAGAGCAGTAAACAACAGAACACAGTTCCAAAAGTTATTGAAAAGTAATATAATTATTTGTTATTGTGTCTTCCATATCATTTTTGTATGGTTTCCGTAGGCTTAAAAATATCAGCTGTTTATGTCATTTGCGTCAGAAGGTTTTACCTCAAAGATTTTGTGAAATTTTATCAGCTCAGCGATTATGCAAAAAGTGTCAAGGAATATCAACTACCAACTGCCACCTATGAAAAGTTAATGAAAAGTCGTCTCCACACGTTATGTTCACTTGAAAGAGGAGATAACTACTATAGAAGTCAACGTAGCAGTGAAGCAAACTGGGTCAAAATCCAACAGCTGTTAAAGGATGATGTAAGTGTAGCAAGGAAAACTACTAAACACTTATTATTGATTGAATACAGTCTAAAAATTGTAAAATTTAAATCTCAAATGTTTAGAGAGTTGTGTGCACATGTGTAACGCCTAGAGAGTTGTGTGCACATGTGTAACGTCTAGAGAGTTGTGTGCACATGTGTAACGCCTAGAGAGTTGTGTGCACATGTGTAACGTCTAGAGAGTTGTGTGCACATGTGTACTTGATGTTTACTCCGAGGATATTAATTGTAGCCAATGCAATTATCTCCTTCGAAATGCAGTCTGGGACAGAACATGGTAGACAAATACACAGTAAAGGAAAGTGCTGTAAACTACAGAATAATGTTATCATTTGCCATTAGAGATAGAAAAGTGCTCAAAGAAGAGATAACTGCCGTCAACTGCTATTTGTTTGGGTAATAGAAAATTTCTTGGCCGAAGATCATATATTGATAGCTAGTAATAGCATTTTAGTTTTTAGTTTTCTACACCATAGGTTAAACGACAAGAAGTATATGAAAGAAAGCCCGTTCATTGAAATGGCTGAAACAAGTTATGATGAGACCACAACATTCTTTAAATACAATGCACAAGATATCCATAGCCCGGTTTCTACTGCTAGCAGATCCCGCATTGGGACACGTACTACACACTCCTTACCAAATATCAGTGAAACTGTTGAAAATCTGTCAACAAATAAAAGAGATGCCCATTTAAGGCCCAAAACTAGCAAGTGTGCGTTTGAGTTTACTGTACTATAGTGAATGTAGAAAACATTCAAACCTTTGATTTTGGCTGTAAATTTAAACCTGTTGATTGAATCTCTTTTCCCAATTCATTGCCGCAAGAAAATGTCTTATTTTTGTTTTGTAAAGTGTAAAAGTCAAGTTTTGAATAAGTTATAAACGTATGAGTAGCACTTGTGATAGAAACTGATTAGCTTGAGTTTTAATTGCTAAATGAGAAGTAGACAAGAAGTTTCTAGAAATCCTTGACTTTCACCATTTATTTTTGTTTATCTGATATCTAGGAATGACTTTAAAATTACAGCTTGTTCGGAGTCGAGTAGAAATTCATCACCAATTAAAAGCCCCAAACAAAATCACATAAAGATGGTAAAGACGATACCTGGCGTTAGAATGCTGAGTAGCTCTTTGATGAACTGGTACACAAGGTTGGTCAGGAAAAAATGTAATTTCAACCAGTTTTAATAGATTTATATTGATGTTAACTTGTATGGTTATATGTTGCACATGACTTTCCAAAGTTATTATACCCAGTCCACGCTGTGTTGAGATAGCTATTTACATTTACTAATAAACTATGGCATTTATTATTACTGCTGTATTTGCTGTGAGCCCCGAGTCAGCGATAGATAGGTATGTCTGACCACAAGTGGTCACCAGAGGAACTCTTAGTCATAAGTATAAGGTACTGGTATAAGGTACTGGTATAGGGTACTGGTATAAGGTACTGGTATAATGCACTGGTATAAGGTACTGGTATAAGGTACTGGTATAAGGTACTGGTATAAGGTACTGGTATAAGGTACCGGTATAAGGTACTGGTATAAGTTATCGGTATAAGGTACTGGTATAAGGTACTGGTATAAGGTGCCGGTATAAGTTATCAGTATAAGGTACTGGTATAAGGTACTGGTATAAGGTACCGGTATAAGGTACTGGTATAAGGTGCTGGTATAAGGTACTGGTATAAGGTGCTGGTATAAGGTACTGGTATAAGGTGCTGGTACAAGGTACTCATATAGGGTACTGGTATAAGGTACTGGTATAAGGTACTGGTATAAGGTACTGGTATAAGGCACTGGTATAAGGTACTGGTATAAGGTACTGGTATAAGGTACTGGTATAAGGTACCGGTATAAGGTACTGGTATAAGTTATCGGTATAAGGTACTGGTATAAGGTACTGGTATAAGGTGCCGGTATAAGTTATCAGTATAAGGTACTGGTATAAGGTACTGGTATAAGGTACCGGTATAAGGTACTGGTATAAGGTGCTGGTATAAGGTACTGGTGTAAGGTGCTGGTATAAGGTATCAGTAGAAGTTATCAGTATAAGGTACTGGTATAAGTTATCGGTATAAGGTACTGGTATAAGGTACTGGTATAAGGTACTGGTATAAGGTGCTGGTATAAGGTACCGGTATAAAGTACCGGTATAAGGTACTTTCATTGTTGCAGAAAGAAGCAACTCAATAGCCTAATGTTCAAACCTAATACAAAAGATAACTGCCATGGCGACACTGACTGTTCTCCCCTATCCATCTACCCAAGAACAAGTAAACAACTTTCGGTGAGTATATTGCAGTTTGTGTAAGTTGATACAACCAAACAGAAAAATGTTTTCGTTTTCCTCCGCACTTTTTTTTGTTCAACAATATAAACAAATACACAAATCTTATCGATGTATTGGTATCTTTTTATGCAAACGAAGAATGTGAACTCAGGTTCAAGTTTTTTACTTTATACTAGTTATCATATTACTGACAAGTTAGTCATTTTTGTGACAATATTTTATTTGGCCCTTTAATTGTGGCTTGTTGACAATAAATGGAAAACCGAACAAAATCAATAATTATTTATTTAACTATTAGTGTTTATTAAACTTTTGTTTTTGCTTTTTATAATCAAATTCATTCAGTCTTGATGGAAATTAGTTGAGATAGAATTATGATATAAGTGAATGGATAGTTGAGGGGATGTCATAATATTTGCTGTTGTTGTCATTAGTTAAACACAACTTTCAGCAACTTTATACAAGCAATCGTTTGGGTTGTTGTTTCATTGTTGATGATACAAAACACATCATCATGTTGTTTAAAAATACATAAATTATAATTAGGTCAAATGTGAAAATCTTTAGCATTGAAAATAATATCATAGTTTTTATTATTTCAGTATTGATTTTTTGTAATGTAGTTCAAAAGTTACTGAATTTTGCTGAAATGTGGCAAGCAATTGGGAACCTCACAAAATAAATACCGATGAGAAAATTCTGGTAGTGAGAGTTATTTTATATTAGATGCCACTCCGCTAAAAACACCCTAAAACGCAAACATTGATTTTTGGAATCAATCGAAAAAACTATCGACTAAACTTTCAAAGTAGAAATTTATTTCAATATTAACCATTTATTTATTAATCTATCTACCTCATTACCTTTTCAAGATTTTGTTTTCTTTCAAATAATTTGTTTTCATGTTTAGCGCGCAGTTTACTTTTGACACTTTTTGTCGCTATTTTACTTGCTCGTTGTTCATTTTTGTTCAGCTTTACCATTTCAATGCACCGACTGTGTTTTGTTGATTTCAAAACAAGGCTTATCTTCTCTTCTTTGTGCAGGAGACAACTCTAAACTTGATATAGAAATGTAATGCTTTTGAGTTGTTCGCAAATGTGATGTCCACTTTGGTGTGTATTTACAGTGTGCCAGTGATACCACAGCTCCATCATTGAATGAAAATCAATCTGAGACTTCACTATCACTCAGTGTCAAATGTTCAACCAAACCACAGGTGTCTAAGGCTAAAAAAAGAATTAAGAAGCGTCGGAAGGTTCAACCCCATAACTCAAAACTCTCAAACTCTAATTGGAATGCATAATCATAAAAGTATTTGGGTTATTATATATCGAAATTCAGCAAAAAATTTCTGCGTCATTTTTATGCATATTTTTGCTTAAGCATTGGCATTAACTCACTGGGCTTTTGGTAAAAGTTAAAAGACATGCATTGTGTAGAATAAAAAACGATTGCTGCAGTATTAGAATCACTATTACACCGTTCCCAGTAACACCATGGATAACATTTAGCGTGCAAATAATTTTATTTCATTGTTTTTAGAACTTCACCACAATGTAAAAACCCAAGTATCATTTCTATACTTGATATTGGTTTACAAAGTTAATAACTTATTAACATATTACTGGCCGGTTTTCATTTTCTACATTTCCTGCAAGATGAGGAAACTTGGTCAAACTACTTTTAGTAACCCCTCACGTAGAAACAATCTGAAAATGGCTGAATATCAAAAGTGTATATTCCCGGAGCAAAAATTACTGTGCTTATTCCTATGATGAGCCAATAAAAGCAAGGTAGCTTCGGTGTGAGACAGCTTCCCATTTTTGAAATGCATTGTTATTTTTTTGCTGTTATCTATGGCCCACTGTTCACGTTTACAAGTAAACTAAGCAATAAAAAATATTTTTAGTCACCAGATTCAAAATGGTTACTTTATTATTATTTGTTTATTTTTGTAAACTGGAAAAAAACTTGGGTAAAAGACAATGCATTAGTTGGCATCAATGTTGGCAGGAATGACTAAAATAATAGCTTTTTTGTGTATTGACTATTGAAATTCAGCTAAACAATACTTTACATCCATAAACAAGTTGTCAAGTGTAAAAGTTTCTAAACTGTATTAGACCATGTATATACTTCTACAACGAGTTGCAAAATCTTTAAAACTGATATGTATCCATAAAAGCCCGATATTATCTTTTGTCTGTCATTGTATTGGCATACATCCTTCCGTTGATGTCAAAGGTTCATCGATATTTCAACGTCAACAAAGAAATTATAGTTTATTGATTATTGTTAATTTCTGTCATTGACAACTCACACAATGACAACTGTGTCTCCATAGCAGTTGTTGCTATGGTTCATCAACATTGGTTTTAGCCAACTTAAAAACTTTCATTGACAGCAGGTGACTCGAAAACGAGTTACAATTCAGAGTCTGTCTTCTAGATCAGAGAATGTACTAGAAAAACGATTGTCGGCTTTTGAAGTTAAAAATTCATTGCTTGCAGCTTTATTCCTTGATTCTGGTATTACAAGCTTGCATTTTCAACTAACCAGATCATTAACTTCATGAGCTGAAACAGCATCAAAGGTCACTTACTGATTGGCAGCTTTCAGATTAAAGGATCCCGTAGGGATTAAAATAGTTTAGCTGCATTGACTTAAAGAAACAGGGGTGGATTCAATATTATTTTGGAGATGTTTAATATCCCAATGCAATTTCGATGTGTCAAACTATAAAATAAAAACCAGCTAAAGAGATCATGTTATTGTTTGTTGAAGAAACTTTGTCCTACGATAATACATCTCAGCTATAACTCCCACACAGTAGCTGCTATATGTTCACTTTGCTAATGCAGGGCAGCTCTATGCATAGAAATAAGACAATAGACTCATGTTTAGCCATTGATTTCTCTTCAGCAGTCATTGATCACTGTATAATAGTTATTGATGCAAATAATAATAAGACGCTAGAAAATAATAAACTGCTCAGGGAGAAGCTGACAATAATCAATAATAAGCAATAATCACTTGGCAATGGGACACACCAAAGGACGGACTACCTAGCAAACAACTTGTCTGTTTACAACTGGATGTAGTAATGAACTAGGAAGTTTCTGTGTCTCTTCAGCAATTTAAACAAATATCAGTGTAAGTATAAGATAGTGTATGCTATTTTGATATTATGAAAAATACTACCCAATTACACTTTGCACACGGAAGCAACAACAGTTTATTGTGTAAGGCGCACTGTAGTTTTGGCATTCGGCAAATCTGGGGTTGACAAAAGTTTAACAATATGAAATTGTATTAAAATTTGGTTTGCTAAAATCCACCCTTTGAGTCTTTTTATTTTTGTTTTACTTGATGAAATATTGAGCATCTGCAACCATTCAAAAGCTGTATTTCACTGGTTGATAAATCTTGAACTAAATTATGCAGTGTTTATGATAGCGCTATGAATTAAATAGGGTGGTGAGAGGTATGCAGTCTAACAGGAAGTGAGCGTACGCAAATTGATTAGGTAATTCAATTGTTGAATGGTTTGACTGAACCTTTAGGGTTTTTTGGTATCAGCTCAACTTTGAAAGAAGTATTTACCAAGTAACAGCCAATCTGAAAACCCACATTCTTCAGTGTGAAATTGTTCATAAAAATTGATGTGACAAGATATTTGACAGCTTGCCACATAAACTGATATTCAAATTCTTTCTCGTCGCTTTGAACACTGCAGGTTTGAATTTTGCCGGAGCACGTTATCAGTTTATCAATGACATGTTTTGAAAAAAAATTTCAAAAAATGAAAATTTACAAATTTTCAATTTTTTTTTAAGAATATCAAAGATAACTTAAAAAGAACTTTCTTATTTTTAAAATAGTGATTATGAAAAACAGTTCTAGAGCTTGCACAGCATGGTAACAGTTAGAGATTATTAATCAACAATTAATTATTATTGAAATGGCAGCATTGTGAGGTGTCCCCTCTCAGTAACAAGAGTGAAAGAAAATTTTTCTCAGTTTTTTATCTCGATAATATTTTTTTATAAAGTAAAGAAGCTGTTGTTGTCGAACATGATATTTTGCAACCTTCCTTGCAGGTACTTTCCACTTAGTATTTGAAAAATACATGCTATTGAAAGAAAGTTGATGAAAACTAGGAATTCTGTTTCCTTGTTGACAATAGGGTACACATTTAGCCTAGAAATTTATTACCCTCTTCCTTTGTAAGCTTTGTGTACGGAGTTTCGAGTTCTATTTGATTGACTTGGACAAATGTTGGAGCTGTCTGTGGAATGGTTGTTTTTTGTTCAAATGAGTCCGCACGGTTGTAAGATAAATAATAAAAGTATTCAAGTATTTGCGGAAAAAAATGCAATCAAACCTTTTAACCTGCTATAAATTTAGTCAAAAAATAATCATTTGGAACTTCTGGATCAACCAAAATCAGCTGGTGGGAGAAAAATTAAGATTATTTATTGATACTGTTTGTAGGTTGTGAATGAAACTGAACACTTGATAAATTGCAGTGGAAGAGTCTAATTTTGTTCATTTTATTACACCATTTTCTAATCCCAAAATTGTTAAATAAAATCCATAATCTTGACAAATAGATGATATAAAAAGGGTAGTTTCACAAACTAAATTTGCTTATAACAATGCAATTCGCAATTTTACGTGCACACTTTGCAAATTAGGTGATATATTCTATATGATTCTCAGTAATCTGTAAGACTTTGTTAAATGATTTTGATGTTCTAACTAATGTTCTGTTCCATATGCAAGATATATTATCTTTAGACCTTAAATTGATGAACAAGCTCCACAGATACTCTTAATGTGAAACGTTATTAAGAACTAAAGTAGATAGCTGTTACCCGTTGCCAATCAAATAAAACGAATGCAGTGCAACATAATATTTATGCCAAAAACTTTGACTGATGTAACCTGCAAATCAGCAAGATAACAAAGCTTGAAAGTCTAATAAAAAAGTATATGAAGATATGCTTGCTCTAATACCAGAAAATCGACTGGAAAAATAGATTAACCATTTCGAAGAAGGAAAGATTCTTTACAAGCTAAGCAATAAATTTTGGCTTTTCAACTCAACTAAATCTGCAGCGGAAATTGTTATTAATATAGACTGAGTGGCTGTGCTCAATCAATTGGATTTATTGATTTCAGGTTGTTTACAGACAAACAATGGTCGGTGGGAATTAACTCACCGCTCGTGACAGAAGAATTGCTCAAGTGTTAATTAGTGTTACAGTTGATGTGGAAAAGAGTATGCTTGTAACAATGGCCTTTCAAAAACTGGGTCGGTGAAAGTATTGGGGGTTATTGTAATATCATGAACTTTTCTGCTATTCAATGTTTTTTATTGAGCAACACAACCTGAACAGCACGAAGTACTAAGGATATTTATATCGCGGAACAAAAAAGCAGTTGAATATAATTTGATTAAACGGGTCACTGTTTAAGTTGAGAGGTTTGGTTGCTTTACATGTGACATAGTCAAGAAACAGAAGTTATGCAAACTCTGTACACTTTGTACAAAAACACACTCACTTCTTTTATGGATCATTTCAGAAATTAAGCATTTAACACAAAGAGTGAATACATTTATTGCTAATAAAATCGTAGCACAAAGTTTTTGCATGCGTTTAAGAAAAAATGAGATTTATATTGTTTTTGTTTCAATTATTTAGATTATCAAGTTATATCCACAACAGAGAATTATGGGTAACAGTTGTGGTGTCAAGTCAACAACAGCTGAGGTCGTAACCTCTGAGCCAGCTAAAGTGAAATCACAGACAGTCCCGTATATTGTGGTCAGCAGTGTGTCACTCAGCCGTAAGTATTATTTAATGGGCTATTCTAAGCAGGAATTCAAGTATTTGTCATAATGCTTCAATCGATATCCATTGAATATATCAGGCATAATTGGGATTATTGATAAAACCAATTCAAATGCTTGCTGTTCCTGTCAATGGGTCTGAAAATCATGTTTTAAATTCTTTCACTAAACAATTCGTTGCTTTTTTATAACCAAGTTGACAGCCATGATAAAAAGCGGTTTATATCTAATTAATAATGTTTATAAAACTTAATATTAAAAACTTTCAAAGTTTTTCCACATTTCTGTTTGAAGTTCACCAAACGTAAAATTTTTTATTTAAAGGTTTTATTATTCTCAAACACAAAACTGCAAACTGTAAAGAAACAAAGAGACTTTAATCAATTTTGTATTTTGTAATGGGCAATATATAAACTACAAACTTTGCTTACATGCCTTAACTTTATAGAGTTAGAGTTCAACCAGATGAATTATGTGACTTATTAATGCAGGTAAAATAGCGGATGAAAACATGTGTGCATCAGTGACTAACACCACCCACAACTCACACGCACCCAACACTAATGGTCACAAGCGTAGACCAAGGTACAGAAGGAAAAGGAGTTCAGTAACTCCGAGTCCTGATCCATTGAAGGCTTCCACAGACACCATAATATTCGAGGTAACTAATGGGTGCTTTCGGCTACGATAACGCAAGAGACTTCGCTAATTAATTGACTTCGTCAGAGCTGGCCATAGTTTTTGCTAAAGAGCTTTAAGCAAAATGTGTAGCTATGCAGAAAATTAATTTTATTGAGTTGCGTTCTCTTATAACAATTATTTCGTTTAAGCCAAAAATGCTGAAAACCAACAGTCATAATAAAATCTAAAACGATGGAAGCAAATAAGCAGTTTGTTTTGGCATCTATAATGTATTTTTGATGCTTTGACACGCAAATATATGGCGTGATAGATTATTATAATTTTAATACATTTCAAATTCTGCTAATGGCATTGCATCAACGATTGTTGCTTGCGTGATGATGATTTGTCACTTTTGTTGCTGTCTAAGAGTTTTGATTGCCATAAATCGGCTCTGTTTTTATCACAATGTAAAAATTCCGAAAAGACAACTCCTAATTCGTAAAATCATGTTTCTTCATGCAAACACGCTCAGGATAAATTTTGCGTGAAACAAAAAGCGTGAAGAAAAATTTCTTACTCTCCCACACTAGATAATTCATCTACTCTTCTTTGTCATGACTGCATGCCCAACGTATCTCTGGATTTTAGGTATATCTTTAAAAATAATAGAACAGATCAGCACTTTTTTTAGGTAATCGTGCCATTTATTTTCACAGTAGCTTAATTTTTATTCATCCTATACAGTAGGTAGATACATTTGCATTCATTTGTATACAATAAAAACACTATTATTATTTCTTTCTTTCACAGGACCAAGAACACAAACACAGAATGCAAGTAGAAATAGCTAGTAGTGATGAGGTTCCATATCTTACATTACAACCGAGTTGTAGCGAGAACCTAGAGCCTCCGTCTCCATCTTCCATGAGCAGGTTTGTTGCTACTTCTTTTTAGGTTGCACCCTTTTGATTTTTGTATCAAACCATTTACTCGTACATTAATCTGTGTATTGCACTTGGTAGGAAGTTTTGAAACAACTTATCCACTCAATATGAGGTATTTTTTAAGTATTCAAGCCTATTCATTATTATTGCAACTAGACATCGATCTCACCTAATAATTTGCCTTTATTCTAACTCTCTTTTCACTTATTTTCTTGTTTTTAAGCCATTTGTCAACACTTCTTACTGTTAGCTATGCTATTGTTTGACCACACAAAAGTTAACTTTTGGTTTCGCAGAGTCTCATCTCAAGCCAGTCTTACTGAAACTACAGATGATGTTTCATTGACGTCAGCACTTCTTAAACCTGAAGATAGACGTCGAGCTGAGCGTCAAGCAAAAAGACTAGAGAGAAGTAGCTCACAGTTGTCACTGCACAACTATTCAAGACATCAGTCTAGAAGGTTCAGCGACGGTTTACAAAACCCGGTTGGTGAGTCAAATAACAAGGATGATGAAGAAAGTGACTGCTGGGAGACCTCGTCCATGAAACATCAGCTGCAAAAGGCCAGATCTATCAGTGCTATAGACTTGCTTCAGCTGTTCAAGGAAAGTGGGGTTCTTGAGAAGGAGTTTGCAGATGACACGGAAGTGTGGAAATGGTTTGATTCAGACAGCGGCAGATCCTCTCCACCAGAGGAAGTGGTTGTAGACGATTCTAGCAATGAAGAGTTGATAATGGTGAGTTGTGATAATGTTTCTCAGGCAAAACTGTTTTAACCACAGAATTCACTCTAACAACTTGTATATTTTACTACATTTAGGCAAAATTGGACCTGCTGTCATTGTATGCACCTATGCAAGGTCCTACAATGAAATCGAGAGTATCTGCTATAGCCAATGAAATTGTAGTTCTTTATGAACAATTAACCAATCGAGGGCTTCATGTCGTAAGTGACGAACGATCACTGACAGTATCATTTGTAACTCACTGCTATTATGTTTGTATGCACATGGGTGAGCATTAGTTCAGAGAAAGCACACTACACATCTGTTGCTTGCCTTCATTTAGCCATGCTGTCTTTTCTCTAAAGTTCAGCCAATAAAATTACAGAATACGAATATAGCCACATGAATTTCCAAAACATAATCAATAAATTTATCTTTCTTTGGCAACTCTTTTTATATGCTTATTTTTGTTGCTAAGCAAGTTTTTTTACGGTCAATCAGGCATGAAAGTCTTTTGCTACAAAAACTGCACATGCTTGACTGAGGTTTGGCAGTGTTGCCGTAGGGTCTCGGGTTCAAACCCCAGTCAGGCATATAGAGTTTTTCAGCAGTAGCAGAAAACTCTCATGTCTGATTGACCGTGAAAATTGCCTAATAACCAAATAAAAATCAAAGAAAGAAAATAATCTTTTCTCTAAAAGAAAATAAATTTATACTTGTGACAGTGGTAATTCCTGCGGAGAAGACAACTCTGCTCAAACAATGCTAACTACCATAAAAGTATAGTTTTTCCAGTGAAAAATGGAAGATTTTTCACAAATTTTAAGCGGCAGTTACACTAGAGGGACTGGGTTTCAGTCTCAGTTAGTGGTCGCAGTTGCCTTTGTACTGTTGTGACACATGTGATTTTTGAGTTTGCAACTTTGAAGTTGCCCAATCATCATATTTAGCATAATTTAATGCGCTCCTGTTTACGCAGTTAGACTGATAAGTTGTTATTTAATTATTAACATTTTTCTACCAGGTAGAAGTTCTCTATGCATTCGATGGTTTTTTTTATAGTTTTACCTATAAAATGAAATTTTGGCTTGTCTACAAACAAAAAATAATTGTCATTAAAGTTAAATAACAAGTTGGAAAAAACTGACTTTTTTCATGTTTGTACGCAAAATAATAGTAATAATTACCCCGAATATAAATTAATTATCACTATTAAATGTGCAGAGTTTGATTTATTTGATAAAAAAATAATTATACAAAATTACTAACAATGGCAGTAATAATTAATTATTTAATAATAATCTTTCGATCTTATAATAATCATTGTTTACATTATATCCAGGCTTGAAAAAACAAAAAATATTGGAGCCGCTTTATAGAGCAAGACAATTGATTTATTTGCGGATTTTTACAGGAAAGTGACCAAATGTAAACGCGGCTTTAGGGCTGTTCTAGTACAATTGTTATTAATGCAAGATAGTACGATATGGTACGGTTTCCTAAGCAGAAAGTTTTGTGCTGGAACTCTGAGACAATTATTTCAATTGGTTCAAAACCAAAATTACACATTTGGCATCATTTTCTCAACAAACCTGCAAGATGCGAAGCACTTTTTGGGGGTTTTCTACTCGGTAAAAATATGATAACTCCCACTTTAAATGACTGGTGTGTTGCAGGAAAAATCTGTCAAGGAACTGATATCCAGTGTGGATGCAATCCGATCATTCAAAGACATACACCATTATGTCTGCTACTCAAGGTGACTACTATTGGTGGGAGTGAACATGCAGCTTGGTGTCTCACAATTATGTCTATTTCCTGTGTGGTTCTTAAGTCAAAAGTACTTATTCTTGATATCAATTAAAGGGTATGACATGTCTTGCTTGTGCTTGCTTTTTTTCAAGTTTTAGTAAATTTGGTCAATAACGTTAAAAAATATCATTGCTAGTAAGATTTTACCTATCCATCTTATTTTAACCGATTGAGAAGAATGTACATAACGGCCGGTAAAATGTTATAGCTAAATACATTATCGTCACTATTTTTTATATAATTTTTATGTACTTTTATATAATGAATGTAAATTGTGTTGTGTTTGCTTCCAATAAATTTGTTCAAGATAGCTTTTACGTTTGCTAGTAGTTCATAGAATGATAACAGGCATGAGTATAGCCTCAGTGAGACACTTTCTCCCTGAGGTGCCCAAAAGAAATGATTGAAGAACCCCAGCTATAAAGTGCAACCAAAGCATTTGCCCTTCATTAATTGGTATCACAAGATTTTTAGAACAGAAAAGAAAATTATGAGCAATCAAAAATAAATCAATTGCTTTTCAGCTATCAAAAAAAGAAAACAACAATAGATGAAATATGCCAGGATTGCTGGCTAAGCTAACCAGATGAAGCTAAAATAAACCATTATTGCATTCCATTGACATAGTCAACTGGCACCATCAACAAAATAGTTATTTATTACAAGTTTTCATTTTAATGTCCATACTTTTAACAGACACCCAAACTTTAAAAGTTTAGGCTTGGATATTGAGCAAACATAGACTACCATAACAACTCCCACAAATAGACAGATTTAAAATCTGGTAACAAAGGTGGCAAGCCATAACATCGGCTAGTTTGGTATATTTCGAAATTGGTAATAAAACTGATGGAATTGTTCTGCAACAAAAAAGTGGTAAGCAAGTGTTATTTGTGCACAGAGTGAATACTTCAACTTTTCTGGCTCACTTTTAAAAAGGAGAACGGTAACTCATAATTATAATTGGCTTGCTTATAATTTTTTTTTTCTCTATTTAAAAATAGTTTTACCTTGCAAAAAAACTTGGGGTTGCCCTTTTGCGATGGGGAGCACAACTCCATATATAAGCTGCTGGCTTAAAGAAATGGAGTCAAATATTTTGCTGCTTAATTTGAGTTATCTTTATGCATTATTTGCTAGCTTTTTGTGTTTTTGTGCAGAAATTGTTCTTTACCTCTTAATCTATTAAGCTTTTTTGATACATATTTGTTCCTACCATAAGATTAAAAAACTAGTCAATTCAAAATACGTTCAAAGTTTTTGCATTTGTCTTCAACTTGAATGTGGAGAAGCCAACTCCAACTTTAGATGTGAGCGAATACAAACTAAATTGTTGAAATTCGATCTAACATCCTTATAACTAGATTCCAAAAAACTCAGTTTCCTACATTTCACAGAACTAATTTTTATGCATTTGAAAAGCTTCATGGGTAGCCCTGCGGTGTACCATTTCAACAGTTAACAGGAGAAACATTGGGATCTTTAAGCTCCGGGCATATATATTATATATCAGTAAAAAGGCAATGCCCTCAAGCGCAAACAACAACTTATATTGATGCACAATTTTGAAAAGATACACCAATATGTTGCTCAAAGTATAAGGAATAAGAATCAGTTGTTTAATAGTCTTCCTTTTTTTCAGCTGCTGTTTTCCACCGTTTATCGAGAGCTTATATCCTGGCTGGGTAAAAATCAATAGGTTAAGTTCTTAGCCATCGTGAAAAAGCAGCTTTGAGGGCTTCATCAGTAGCATAATGCTTCCCACTCAAACTTTATTTTAGCGGCCAGAATAAATGAAAACAAAAAGAGGCAAAATTAAAACAATCAGAGGGTAGACCAATATTATGAACCCAGTCTTTTTACTCTTGTGGGGTCCAGCATTGTCATGCTGCAGCAACACTTCAGACATCTAAGTGAGGCATAGCCCATTCAATCCATGCTTTTAAACTTTTTAGTGTCTTATTATGTGACAGAGTTGATTGTGGTCCATTTTGGATTAGGTTATACCAATATTGGCCCAGTCGCATCCCAAAGAAAAAACAGCTGCCATGATCTTGCCAGCTGATTGGTGGGTTTTAAGCTTTTTGGTGCTTTTTAACTTGGTTCATTTTCATCACCCTTAACTCTGTGAACCCAACAATTTATCATGCTGTAAGTAACTGAGGCATCGCCATAGACTTGTTGAAGCCTTCTACCGCTGTTTACAGGTGGTTATCTCTCACAGACAAGAAATTATATTTTAGTTTTTTGTTATTTGATTAAAGACCATTTTAAAAATGGCTGACAGGAAGTGGGAATGGGAACACACTTTTTGAATTGACACATAGAAAGATCACTCCCAAGATGGTATTTTTCTAAAAATTTATTACGTTTGTAAAACTCTGAATAAGGAATATTACATAACGTGTATTGCCTTTTGACTGACCCTGGTGTAACAGAGTTGATTGGCCAATAAACAGTTGCAGTAACATTGCACTGATCTCATCAACACACAGAACTTCAATTTCACAACAGCTCTAGTTCATAGCATCATTGTATATGTAGGAATATTCTAATTTTAATTGATTTCAAGTTGTTTCTATTGATTGTGAGAAGCAGAGTGTTTACGTTTGAATTTAAATTATCCTACTAATGCAAAGTTATGTTCAAATTATTCTTCACCTGGAGAATAGTTGATCGGTGAAGAATAAATCAATAATTGTACTGCTAACTTGTGTGTAAAACGATTTAGATCAAAACTGTAAGGCTAAAGGGCACTGCGACATTCGTTTCCATCTGAATGGCTCATTTAACAGCTATTTGTGGTGAAAGTCATTGCTCTTTATTGATGAGCTGATTGCATGAAAAAGTGCATTAACTATACAAACAAAGATAAATTGTACAATGCTTTACATTTTTGTAATTTCATCAATTTATTGTTATCAAAAACCAATTGTGTTATACATGTAAATATTATGTAATACATATTACTAAAAACTACTATTCCTTGAATAATAATTTTGCTGGATTTTGTTGCGCAAAAAGCTGCGTTAGCTGGCCATTAACCAGAAGCTTTTGAAGGCCAAAAGCTTAATAAGATAGTTGATTACAACACTCATGTACTGAAGCAATAATTTTTAAACCAAATGAAATTCTACAAAAAAGACTTAAGACATTTTCGTGCATGAAATGGATCTCTGCTTCCAACTAAGGGTCAACTTCTTGATCAAGTGAAGAAGAATCAGCTGGGTTGCTGTCTTTACAGCCATCGCTGGCCAAGCAAATTTCGACGTGGTATTCTGAGCGAACAGTTTCGTGCAATTGTTTACTACTTTCAGGATCAATTCTTCTCAGCGAACTTGCAGTTATATCAGATTTTGCTGACGATCGACGGCGAGAAAGTTGACCAGACATGAGTGAAAGTTGACTCAAGTCAGCCTGTCTGGTGGAGTACTTGCTACTTTTTCTACTTAATAATATTGATGTCTGTGTTGTGGCATCATCGGCTGACCGACAGTATACTATCTCATTGAATCGCTGCCGGTATTTTCGATTAGTTAGAACATAAATTATGAAATTGACTGAGTGATTTATGATCTGGAATATGTCTGCTATGGGCCGTATCATTCTCCATGTCAAATCGCTTCCTGACAATACGCTAAACTTGGAGCTCTGGAAAACGAATGAAGGGATACTACATGTTAGATAGACAAAAACTACTACTACTAACATCAAACTGATTCTTTTTTGCTCCTTTAGCCTTCGATCTCGATACGTGGCCGATGAGACATCTGCATGAAGAACCGATGTACCACTCATTCTTAATGTTCGTACTAGCATGTAGCTTAATATTAAACAAATAAAAAATGGAACAAAACTGTTTAACATTCCGATGCAACCTACCAAATAAAAATAATGATATATTTTGTTGCTACGCAATTCTGTGTCTAGAAGCAAGTAGACTCCATACTCAGGAACTGGTAGAATTCGTAACTCAAACCAACTAGGGATGTGTACGATGACAGCGATACAAACTATAGCTAGTATGACTCTTTTTGCTCTGCGAACAGAACACCAACGCGAAGCTTTGAGGGGGTAATACACAGCAATAAACCTGAACACCATCACTGATACTGTTAGCCACACTGACAAAGTTACTAAACTGTTAGTTGGTATATGCCACAGATGGTAATACAGATAAACAAATGTTCCAGCTTGTTCCTCGGTTATATCTGAGAGTTGAACCATCGGAGTAGGTTGGGTGGCGAGGCAGAGCACCCCGTACAGTATGTACATTGACACCACGGCTAAATCAGCAATGGATATTGCCAGAAGAAAACAATTTACTGCTGATTGAGAGATCCTTAGCATCCGAGAGAAGACAAAGATGTTGATAGCATTACCAATAAATCCTATACAGCATATCACTGGCCCTATAAGTCCATTTAGTGTGAGAAACATTTGATGTAGCGAGTCCAACTTTGTGGTGTTCAATGCGGTTTCAACTATCACTGTTTTGATGCTGTTGTTGAGCTGCTCCATAATAAGCGAGATAGGTGTGTTCCTGTAAATAAAACGGGATATAGTGCAAAATAGCTAACAAGAAAAATATTCTTCAATCAAAATACTGTTAAAATTTAGCTTACCTTTATGTTGGTGATGTACAAAAAATATCTGTTCGAGCTTTTACTTTCCACCAGAGAATAGTTACCGTGTTTGCCAACCAAGCTTTATATATATAAATACTGGTTAAAAGATGCAATAATTGTGTTAACGCAAATTAGACATTTAGTTGCATCTGATTGGTTGGTTGTAAAGTCAAACACCGGGCTGCTATGCTTGTCTGTATCGAGTTACGTCTCAATTAGCTAAGTTAATGCTGCAGAGAAAAATTAAATGAACAGTGATTGCAAAGTACCTTACCAGTGCGCAAAAGCTCTTTGTTGAAACAGCATTGTGCTGCCAGCACCCCCTGACGACCTCACTGCACAACCAAAATTACAAAAACGATTCATATTTTTTAGGTCGTTAAACTTTGATGATGAATTTGAAACCACTCGTGCCGTTTACAAAAATTTTAACCAATTTTCAGCCAGCCTGGCTCTACTTCATCTGTTTGCAATATATATACATGTATAACAAAGAACATGAAGCTTTGGTAAATCTTCCGGCTAATTAGTATAATTCTCATTAGGCTCAACCGCACAATGCACAAATATTTAAAAGTATTCCTCTTTGTCTAAAATTTATAAAATAAATACTTCAATATAATTTTCAAAGCTGTTGAGCATAACTTGCAAAAAACCATGTTGTGTGAAATATTGAAAAAAACACCTGATTTTACGCAGTTTAGCAATCTACAATACGTCTGACAGCATTTCGTTTGCTATCAAATTATTTGACTAACCGATAAGAGCTCCACCAGCTTTATTCCGCTCATGAAAGAGTCAACATCGCCTAAACACAACAACTTCCTGTAACCTGATTTATTCAGTAGTTTAATGCAGAATTATTCAAAGTCCGTGTCAATCAATATGTTGAGCGGTCTGCGCACACGTGAACATCTGCCGGCTCTCCATAACCATTTTTTCAGTGAGTAAACCATCAAAGTTTGAATTTTTGACACAGTTTTTCGGTGACCGTGAAAACTATTTTACCCACTGAAAGGCACAGATCATTGTTTTTAATTTAGATATTGAAATTTTTTTAGCATTAGACTGTTGCTGGTATGATTATTATTTTCACTGCTTTTTAATGACTAAAGTTTGGCTTTTGGAAAGTAGATAAATCTTTTTGGACTGACATATTTCAATTAAAAATTTGAACAGAGCCACTCAAAAGCATAAACTGACTTCCTAAAAAATAATTCAGTTGCGGATAAACATCACAATCTTAAAAAAATATGACTGCTTCCAAAAAGAACACATTTCCGATATAAAGATTAATGCAAGAAGCTTTTGTAACCCAGTTTTAATGATATTTTTTACATATCACATAACAAACTCATTTGATATTGAAAGTTATCGAACAACCTTTTTATTACAAAACTTAAATCACTCATCTTATGTGAGAACATACATCGGCAAAGATGGATAGTTGAATAACAAAAATTCCTAAATTGTTTTGAATTCATAAAAGACTCCACAATTTGAAGTCTCTAGGGACCATAATAAAATGTGTAATCATTTAACTGATGCGCAACCTCTCCAGTTTATTGTGGAGAGGGTCATAGAAATTAATTACACGTATTTACTAACTGTTAGTACGCAGAAGAAATATATACTAATTAATTTAAATTAGCTTACAAATCACCAATTGTGTTTTGTAACTGACACCGCTTGTTAAAATGAACCTTTTAATGATTAACAAAACTGATTAAACTTGTTTTTATACAATTTTTGATTAATTGCTGGCAGAAAAAAACACTAAGCAACATGTTTTCATTCAGCCCTACTACTCCTAGTAATAGCTATCGAGAGGATTATTTGTGACGCTGGTAGATCAGAAGATAAAACTAAACCATTGAGATTGTAAACTAACATATTGGGCTGTAACTGATGTTGTGTTTGAGGATATAAAAACTGTTTATTAAAATAGCGAACTAGACTCGCTTGCGATAAGTCACCTAGTGTGCAGTTTCAGTTCCAACCTCTGAACTTTATTTTTAAATGCTCGTCATTTGTTTTCTTTTATTTAGTGGGTTAATTTTTTGTTGACACTCTAGTGCCAAGCAAAACAGTTATCTATCGACTGAATTTATTTGGACCTGATAGATTGGTGAACACTCTTACTGTATGTGTACATGAAAATGAATGTAGTCAGCAAAACAATAGTGGCAGAATTAGTATTCAGTAAAATCTTGTTTTCATCATTTACTAACTCATTTGAAGAGTAAAGTTTACTAAAATAACTTGTTAAACTTGTTAATAAATGATCTAAGAGTATTATTCAGTGGACATTAATGAACCGAAGTGTGCGTATGAAGAGTTGTCTTTTCATGCTTTGAGTCAGTTTGAGGAAAGGTGGAAGACTTTTTATTTTTACCTAAATTATGTATTTTTCAAGTCGGGAGACTTTTCAAAATTGTTTTTTAGACTTGACCCACATTTTGGATGGAAAATTACACAGTAAAGAACTCTGGATATTTTTTATTGAATAGTCCATCTGCAGCTAAATGAAAATCAAAAAGGAGCACAATAGCAATATAATTTGACTGAAATGAATATTTAAATTGGCCAGAAGTGAGTATATTCATATTTACTAAAACTTCCAACGTAAAAAGCTGTAAGCAGAACTGGCTGTACACTCATTTGCGTTACTAGCTTTTTTGACAAGTTTTAAGCAATAGATGCAAGACAATCAGTGAGAGTTATCCTTCCCTCTCTAGTGAATTTTAGTGAGGCAACTTGTTTATTTGTCAAAAGTGAGTCACGATCCGTATAGTTTATCGATTATTTTACTGTACTATAACTTACGATGTAAATTTTACCTAAACGGAGTTAAATCAACAAATAGCCAATGATAGATTGATCGGTGATACGTATCATCGATACATCTTTGCAGTTTTTTCATCACGAGCTTCCTACTGCTAGTTATTTTTCACTGTTCATGGTTGGCAGTTATATATACTTTTTGTCATCATTTATTATTCGCTGTTCTCAACTGAAAACCTGTGATTATTTTTGCCAGCCCCAGAGGTTGATATTGTTATCACATATCAAGATTATTGTGTAGTTGTGTACAGCTTAACATAATCATTTAATTTGAGTAGATCCTACATTTTTTTGAGACTGCTACTGCTCCAGAAAATATGAAATTTATTGGAAGACGATAAATCATTACTGAGATGACCAATTATCCCAATGGGGTATTTTCTGAAACATATTCCATTTTCTCAAATAAGAATTAAAAAAGCCGAAATATGGGATATTGTAATAGATTTGTGTCCTCTATTAGCTACCACAACGGATTCTCCACTCTTCTCCTTCCACTCCTTTCTATCTCAATCTCCAACGACGCTAACAAGTCACAGAGTCCTCGACTCAAACATAGTAGAAGTGTTTTCTCATTGCGTATACTTTATTATATTACAAGTAAAAGGGTGCTTACACTATAACAACTGCCTGCCCAAGGCACAGCAGCTCTATTTATAGAGAAAAAGGTACAGCTTCGTTACCTTATAAGGCACGACCAATGATAATAGATAATACAAGAAATTGCCAATCATACTATAAAATACAGCATACAATAATAAAGTGATCCAATCATGGAGAGAGCACATGGTAGCTTGGGGGCTAGACTCCAGTTCCCGCTCTTTTCTGCAACACAAATCTTCCACTCCTTATAAGGGTATGCCACATCCTAGTCTGGGATCCTGAGAGAAAAAAGGCTCCGGTATCCATTCTGTGAAGCGTATCCCCTTCAGGAAGGCACAGGTTCTTAGAATCAATGTAGTTGGATCCCGAATCGGGGTCTTGACCCGGCGTAGGTCCGGGGTGGTTCGGGGTAGGTTCGGAATAGCTAAATTTGATGTATACAGGGGGATAGCGACCCGAGGTAGCCGGTATCCCTTTTTCAGGGGATTCGAAGTAACCCCGGGGGAGGTAGGGCTCTGGCGGGGTAGTAACTAATTATGAAGGGCACCAGGGGTGTACAGGGGGGGGGGGGGTTGGGGGTTTACCATCAATTACTTGTCATGCAAATCTCCCACAATATAATATAAACCTTTCATTCAAGAGTTCACTTTCATATAGGAGCTGAAAGCATCCCAAGAACCTTGTGTACCTAAGGCTAATGCTTACTGCGCCTTTCAAAAGTATAGTAGCAATTTGGTTCATTTAATTATTTCTATGTATTGTATGCCATGCCAATATCTCCATAAGTTGAAAGGCTCTGATTTGACAAAGAAAAACAATTTGCGCAAAACCGATCAATTTTTAATTACAAAGCAAAGATAATGTCAGATGCAAAGGAAGTTCAGTCACTTTATTACTAATGGACCGGTTTTCAATCTTAAATGTTAATAATATTTATTGATCACCGCTGTGAAACGCACGTTGACAATCTGTTTGTCAGTCTGTGCAGCAGCTAGAAAGTTTGTACGGATTAAGCTTGTGATTTCTTACAAATATTGTATCAGGTAAATTTGAAATCGTAAAAGAAGTTGTGCAGCAGAAAAAATTTTAACTCGCTTTTGGGTTAAAAATTTGACTCATTTGGTTTAAAATAAAATAATTTCTGACTTTTATACACCCACTATTTTAGATAAGATGCTAACCAGAGACATTGAGGTTGTGTTCTTTTCCCTTCTTTTTTGGGGCTCAATAGGTGAGATATTAAATGTATTAACTTGATGTAGTAGTTGGTTTACCAGAATTCTACTTTTTACATTTGATAAGTTGTAAAATGTTGAGTAATTGTAATAGAAGGTAAAATGAATGTTTTATAGCATCTGGTATTCTCTCCAACTACATCGGGTGCTTCAGGAGTGGTGGGAATGCAACAAGTCATCTTGTAACGGATGAAGTTGGCTCTGTCAGCAGCTGTATCAACATTTGCTTGTTAAGAGGTACAAAGTTTATTATACCTACTTAAATTGTAACAAAATGATCCATAACTAGTGATGCTTTGAAAAAATATTAAATTAAGAATAAGTTTAGTCATCTAAAGTAATTGCTGGGAAAAATGCTATTTTGGTTTTTCTTCAATGACAAAAGACGAATATAAACTAATATTGTAGCGGACTTTTATGTCTACTACCTTCCGCTAGGGGGTTGTGCTGCTAGACGCGCTGTCTTGTGCAGCCAAAACAATACAGTCAGCCACTTGAGGCCTGACAATCAGCAATCTACCTCAACTCAGAGGTGACCCCGTGCCGGGATGGCACAAACAAAGTGTTGCAAAGTAACTGACCGACTTTATCAACAGTGTCTAGCCGTCGACTCAGACATACACAGCTTTCAAGTAGTGTAAAAATATAACCCTTATTCATCGCAGAATATAAGGGGACAATCCAATGTAATGCTGAGAGGTAATGCCATCGCAGGTAATGCAAAGAGTATCACAAAGTCTCTGCCTTTTACAGGCAGAGTTACAGGAAGTATCATTGGAAAGTTTCCAGCCATACACAGGAAGCATGGCAGGAAGTAATACAGTGTATAGCAAACAGGATTGTCCAATAAAACAAGGATAACGAAGTTAAAGTGTACTGGCGCCCAGATGTAAGGGGCGGAGTCTATGATTAGCTTGGCCAGTGATAGATTAATATAATCCCTGAGAGTTCTTTGGTCTTTATCGGCCTTTGGTCCACGTTTCTCTACATCTGAGGGTAGATAGCTTCAAGAGGTGGCATCTGGAAACATTTGAGCTAAGTTTCATCTCTCAGGGTATGGCAGCCATCTTGTTACTGACCCAGGATAGCTACCCAGGGTCAAGATAGTAAATATACGGGGTCGGGATAGTAATATCCGGGGTTGGGGTAGTAATACCCAGTGCCGGTACGATTAACTATTACTAATAATCACTTGTCAGAGCAATAGAATCGCTACAACAGAGTCCGGTCTTTGTCTATTGTGTTCATTGGAAGCATGCCTGTGGTAGCCACCATTAGCGTTGTAGGGGTCCTGTATGTAGTCAGTAAAAAATCCACTACAATATAATCGACTTTACAGGTTACCAGTATGCCAAAGTATACAAAGGATATGAATGTTACTGTACGACTGAACACGATAAAAACCAAAGTGTGGCAAATGTAATGTGCAACATAACTTGTGTAGAAGTTTCTAGCGAGTTGTGTGGTGGAAATGAACTGTTCAGTGTCTATGCTACTTTTAACTCTGTGTCGGGTGAGTGCAAAATATTATTTTTCTTTGTAGGTTTTAAAAATCAACTCCTACTCACGCTTTTATCACTTCACTAAAACTAATGAATTTTTTAATTTTTTAAATGTTTGTTGTATAAGCAGTGCAAGAACACCCGTTAATCAAAAAAACCTAAAATATAACCACGCTTTAAAACATATGCAAAACTTAAAGTATAAACCATGCTTCTGTTTACAATTTTCTCGTTAAAAATTACGCCCGGCTTTATTTGTGTGAAATTTCCAGCAGCCGTTTCTTACCTATTTTTAATGTATTGTGGTATTTTATTAACTTCATAAAGACTTTCGTGGTAGGAAAACAACATAATTGAACTTATTAAAATGTTGAACTGTTTTGGACTATGTAGTGAATCAACCCTGGAATCTAGTACCAGTGAAGTTGCATGCATTTGAATTTATTTTATAATGACAAAATGCTTTGCGTTGGACAGCGTACTATTAAAAGCCTGGAAATTCTCCGAAACCCGGTTTGGGTTCGGCACAAAGTGTCATGATTACGTTAGCCATTTTGTTTTATATTTCGTTATTGCGTCAATATTTCATCGTTAAACTGCTTTCTATTTTCATTCTCCAGTTAGTGATTTAGCAATAAAATACAACAAAGCTACCTGTTAGTTATATCATTGTCATTGTGTGAATGTACTGACTTTTAGTTCGTAGATATTTATAAATTTGCGTTATCTTTAGAACACTGCAAATTATTTCATACCATCCAAAACTGATTTTCTAGATCAAACGGCTCTCAATTCTCCAGAAAAGTTTGCATACAGCCACCACATCAAGTTAGCTGGGCAATTAGAAGTTAAAAGATTCATTGTACATCCACAACGCCAATCAAACTTGCTAGTTATTACATCGACTCAACTGATCGAGATCAATCAAGATGGCAGCTGCACCACCGTAGCTGGGGCGGCTGTACCGAATAATTCCTGTCTCTACCAACCAAATAATGTGACATTCATTCAACTCACTAGCATAACCCACGCAAACTTTAGTATAACTGCAAACTGGTCACAACCTTTTGGTTCTGAATATACCGTACTTGTTGGTGACTCTGGACAGCAATGTTTGGTATCTCTAGAGTTGGACAATATTAATGCCACGTCAGTTTGCCCTGTAAGTCTTTTTCATAAAAGTGGAATCACTCATTTAATAGGGAACTATACCAGCACATTTCCTACTATAAAGGTTGGTGAGCATTCTTTCGAGCCTTTAGTTCAGCTGGTTTATTTTGAGGATCACATTATTATCTTTTTGGCCAAACGACAAAAAACCTATCGTGGTTTGGTGATTAATTTGTACCCTTACGGCTATGTTAGCGTTCGACATGGAAGATATGTGATTGACTCCTATCTCAATGCCTACAATTTAGGTAATCCCGGTGGACCAGTTTGGTTGATTGAAAACAAAGAAGCAGGTGAGTGTATTATTGCAAAATTAGATCAGAAAACAAACGCAGTCATTTCAAAACTGCTCTATGAGTGCACTAAAAAAAATGCAGGAATACCAACAACCCTGAGAGCGCAGACTTACGTTATAGTTGGAGGTCAGCTAATGCTTGCCAAATGGCCTTTAAATGCCTCTTTTGATGTTGCTAAGCAACCAGTTTGCATAAGTTACTCCCCAGATTTGATAAAAGTTTCATTAGTTAGTTCAGCAGATGATGGTTTGTGGCTATGGGTTTATGAACAGCAAATGTTTTATTTCTTAAAACTTTTAGAAATTGTGGAAAACAAATTCAAGCATTTTCGGTTTTCTCAATATGGTTCTGGGCTTTGTAATGGTACCTATCTACAGACTATAGATGCACATTCATTAGAGGCTTGCATGTATTCTTGTTTAAAGCATCCATTGTGTTACTCTATCACAAGTGGGCACAACTCCCATATGCATACTTTTACCTGTTACCTTCATAACATTTCTTTAGAGGTTGCTTTTGTGGATGCAAGCTTTGAATGTTATGGGGTACCATTTTATTGTAAGTAATCAATGAAAAGGCTTTCTTATTCATTGTTGAACCTTTCAAATACAATATTGTATTGTCTTTTCATCTATAAATATTTTCTATACTGTTGGATTCTATATTCAACGTATCTGTATTCATTTTAGTCTAATTTACCTTTGGCATGAAATGGCTATAATTGTTGTATCGTCGATAAATGGCAACCAATTTACAGTTTGAGAACTGCCGCAAGATACTGTACCCTTAGCTGTGAGAAATCTTAAACTGTTTATGTATTTAATGAGCTGGTAGAACTCCTCAAATTGTTATATAATAACCAATAAATAAATGTTTTTGTGTTCTGTTGCATTATATTTGTTTTGTAGAATTATGTAATGCTAGACTACACCGATTCGTTTTAATCTCGCCTACCCTGCCGATCCAATCCCTCTTTTTTCCTCATTTGCTCTTACCGAATCATTTTCATTCATTGATTGGTCTACTCTCACTCTCCTCTCTGCACTACCCCACTTCGTTCTGCTTCCTTACCGTCTCCATTCCTCCATTCATGCTTCTTTCAATCTGAGAGAACTCAAAACAACAATAAAATGGTGTGCTAACAGATGCTTTACTATGGGCATTTGCAACATGTTTGTAGAACCTCTGATAAAAAAATAAAAAGTGTTGATAAATTGTTTGATAGCAAATGGTAGGAAGTTCCAGTTTCCAGCATCATCAAATTTTTTTAATACTGATTTATTATCAAACTATAAAGAAGATAACTCCCAATTCCCAGTTTACACAAGGAAGGACACAAATGACATGGCTGAAAGCAAACATAGTCAGTACAGTCACCATTTATGGTATAAAGTTGTTAAATAATTGCTGTTATTTAAAATGTTTTTTGAGGATACAAAACCAGACTATTGCAATCAACTATTTAGACTCTCATATAAAAGCCTGATTATTGTTCAGCTTCATTCGCAAACTATGAACAATATTGAAAAATACTCGGTGATTTGTTTCATTCAGTTAGCTACTTTTGGTTGGCCCTCATGCTCTACATAAAATGTTTGTTAGCTGATTAGATTTAATGACGATCTAAGTTTTTTTGGTGCATCTGTTTGGCAAATAAGCAACGTGAGTTTTGAACAAAGATTCATGTTGAATTCTTTTAAGTGCTGGTATTGTGTCAACTTTAGCATGCTGGTAATAAACAATGAGATACTTAAATCAATGATCAATGATCTGCTATTGAAAGAAGATCTATCTTTGCGATTTACGCCCCTTGATATTAATGGAACAATTTAACTCACGATGGGTTTAAGAACAAATACAAAAACCTAACCCACTTCTTGTAACTGACTAGTACAATGTGTGCTTGTACAGCTGTTTTTACCTCTCCAGGCACAGCAGTAGTAATATTAGAGCAGATCTGCCCCTATATTACTACTCATAGCAGAAATGTGATTGGATGTTAGCTCACATGCACAAGAGAGCAAATAAACAAACACATACTTAGAAATGGACTCAATTGAGAGACAACAGTTTTACACACTGCTAACGAATTGTGTCCAAATTTGAACTACTTTTTCATTTTTATATCAATAGGTACAAAATATTATCATAATTTTAGCATTCGGGCAACTTTCTCACCTTGTTGAACTCTGCTTACAGCTATACATCCTGAACTTTGATGTTGGTTTTTAAGTTTAGACAACAAAAACCATATGCTAAAGTGAGCTGGTAATAAACATGATGCCATAGTAAATCACAGCAGCACAATATAACCGGATATTGACAAAGTATTGTTTTCATTTCATTTTTTCACTTGTATTGAGACATATTACAAAGCACAAAAACATGATATTATTCGAAAAAGAGAAAAAGATTTTCATAGTAATAGAAGTGTCAGTTCGTGTTTTAAACAATGTTTCACCATAAAAACTGAGAGGAAAATAAATAATCGTTTCAGCGTGTAAAAAACACTGCTTTCCGTAAACTGCACCAGTCTCAGTATAAAGTGTATTAGCTCGCAGAATTTGGTTCCAAGTCAGTAAAGAGATGCTTGAAATCACATGAAACCGCAAAAAAACTGTATTGTTTCCTTATTTGCACAAAAAATTTCTCCATTAAACCATGGGTGTAATGGTTTGTTTTTATAGCTGTTACAGGCTAATGAAAATAGCTGCTATTTAAATCTTACAAGTATAATTGTATTTTATGTGTAGAACAATGAGAAATTTATCCATATTTATTGGCAATATTTACTTCATTGAAAAACGGAGTTGCTCTACAGCGCCATTAAAATGCTAGAAATGTGACGTCATTGATAAAATAAGCTTTCGCGAATCTAAGTAGGAAACGTTACTTTTATAGAAAAGGTGCCTGTATTAATCTGAAGATATTTCAGTTTTTATTGGGTTCTGTGACATCCCACCTAACCCAGTCAAATAAAACATATTGATAATTCATTTCAACACCTGCTAAGAAACTTACTCCCATAGATTTTGTCAAATTTATCATCAAAAAGTGTATAAAATATAAAACAATTCCATCGGACCTTTTGTTAGCAAGATTCTGATTGGCTGAAATTGTTGTTGGCTTTAGCACTAGTTATTCTAGTATTTCTAGTAGACCTACAATACAAAATTTTGTATCATCGTGTAGAACAGAATCTCCTCTATTTTCTGGTCTTTATTTGAGGTAAATCTGCCAGTCTAAACAGAAACCGCTCCATGAGAACCGCACCCCGTTCCTTGTCGGGCAAGAAGTAATTTTTCTTGCTGAGATAGTTTGAAATAATATTTTTTGCAGAGAACCTCCACGCAGGGCCGTATTGCTCTTTACGGTCGCTCCGGCTGAAACCGGAGCACTTTTGAAGAGTACGGCGTCGCAAAAAAATGCTAATTCAGCTGCCAAATTCAAAGCTTGCGTGATAATAGTATTTTCTATGAACAGACAAATCAACGATAATGTTGTTGTTAACCTTTTTTCTTAACCAAGCAGTAACAGAACTTTGACAACGGGCTCTATCTTTGCTCAACTGAGAAATTTCAAACTTTCAACCTCTCAGGCTATTGTTCTATGTTTCAAGTTATTTCTTTTTTGTGTTCATTTGTGTATCACCCATGCTCATTGGCTGTTCAAATGAATAGCTAGCGCTTATTGGGTGACAATGTAATTTTACACGGGAAACTTCTCAACAATGTTTACAAAAAGAAAAAAATGACAGATTTTTGTCTAGTGAGCAAGATTTATTGTTTATCTTGATGCAGTTTACTTTTTTGGCTTAGCTAGTGATATGACAATGTAGCAGTGTTTATTGATAGCTGTTTTTTGTTATCAATTGATCAACTAAAGCTAGCATGGTGGTCAGGAAAAGAAAAATTCATATAAATGAATAGCATAATAATAATTAATAATAATAATAATAATAAATAATAATTATTATTATTTATTATTATTTATAATATTACTATCAATCTTCTTAACAATGGCAACATTATAATAATGTTTTCATGATGGGTAAAAATAATCAAATGAATAAAACACTAAAACACACCATCTGAAATACTAATAATTATTAATAATTAATTAATATTGACACATTCCCCATTTATTATATATCATTAATATTATTATGTACTACTAATAAATTTGATAATTATTAAAAAAAATTATGAATAAAAATAATAGTAGAAGCTTAGTAGTAGTAAGACTTGAGCAAATAATAATAAATAAATAATAATGATTATTATTATTGATTATATTCTTCTTACTACTACTAGGTTACTACCATTATTTTTATTATTATTCTTATTAATGATAATAATTATTATTATTATTATTACAGGGTGATTATGATGATTTATATAAATGGGAACTTGTCAATATTGTGAGGGACGCCAGTACTTAGCAAACATTATTATTATTATTTGTACTTGGCCTAAGCCTTTGACTCAATATCGTCTCACCTTTGTTCTCATTGTCTACACATTGTCTGAGACATTAACTCACTGTCTACGCATTATCTCAATATGTACTCGCTTATGTTCTGTCTATGTTTTGTCCCAGTTCTATTGTTACGAGTGTCTATCTAGAACAGTTCTATGATGTGCCCAAATAATAATTATTATTATTTCATGTTTTACTTTTTCCATGATTTTAATTATATAAATGCATTTTGGTGCTGATGTAAGGGCAAGGCGTGGCTTGCTCCAATATTTTACCCAGGCGTGGTTTAAGCAACTTGTACCCGCCTACTCTGTATAAATATCTATGTTTGTGTAATAAAAATCAGAGTTAGCCTGGCTTTCAGAAGATTCTTTCTCTCAAGAAGCAAGCACAGCTAGAAGCAGCAAAACTACAAGCGCTGACCTGGTCGACTATTAGCAAGCACAAGGCTTGGTGGAAAGTGAGAACGGTTCGCCCTATCACTGCGTGTTCCCTCACCTGAGGTGAGAAATACGACACAAACACCTAGTGCCCTAATAGTTCGACTTACATTAAATTCGGACTCTGAGAGTTCGAGACAAGATAGTGCAGCAATAATTTCAGTGCAATTATTGTCGATCTCGACTGAGTCAGATTCGACACCAAATAATTCCAGCACAATTATTGTCGGTGGCAACAGTTCGCAACAAACTATAAACTAAACAATAATTCCAGCACAATTATTGTCGGTGGCAACAGTTCGCAACAAACTATAAACTAAACAATAATTACAGCGCAAATTATTGTCGAACATAGACATGTTCGGATGCAGCCAATAATTATCAGATAATTATTGTAACCTGCCAGCAATCATTCCACGCCAGATTCGGCCGCACCCATAACTGCAAAAGCCAATGTACACACTCTAACAATAATAGTATATTATTGAGCGCTGACTTAGGGTAGAGGAAGAGCACGTCGGGAAGGTGTACAGGTGGCTACCACCCAGACACGAAATCCTGTACAATATTAATAATTATCATTTTTTTATGGTGTTGTTCCGAGTTTAATTAATTATTATTTATTAATCATAATGGCCTATATATATGACAATATTATTATAATACACAATTTTTTATCAAACGTTATTTTACTTTTAGTTTTTTGTTGAGTTTTTGGGTGGGACAAGAGACCTGTATTTTTGCAGACATTGAACACTTGAAGTAAAAAAGTGCCTCAGTAGTTGGATAACAGTGTGTTAATATGTGTGGTTACAGGGATTGCAGCAGCCTGCTGTATATTTTTCATCAATCGATTTGTCAATGGTGTCTTGCATCAACTACTACTACCCTTTACTTTTAGATGAGTGCTGCGGTTTGTGCTTAGTCAATCAATAGCATGTAATTTTCACCACAATTATAGAGATCAATAAAGAAAAATATTTCTTGGTATAATTGTAATAATAATAACCCGAACAATAATAGGATAAGACTTCTTTATCTCAGAATTTAACAAAGTGTTTAGGGTGGAGCAACAAAGAAAATTTGATTTGCAGATAATAAAAAGCTGGTTATTTGGCTCATTTGGGAATAAGTTTTTTGGTCTGAAATGCTCTGCAAAGCCCATGCCAGCACTGAATTTTGCAAAATTTTCCGCTCGCGCGGGGCATAAGCGGGGGAGGGGTGCCCGCACCCCACCCCTCCCCCGCACCCCCTCCCCTCCCACCCAATGGCAGGACCACTTTTTGAACCAACACTACAGCCCTGCCTCCACGGATGAGATTTGTTCTGATAAATGGTTAGATTATATTTATTTAGGCATGCTGGAATTGTTTAGAAGTGGAAATGACAGGTAGTATTGTACAGGATTTCGTGTCTGGGTGGTAGCCACCTGTACACTCTCCCGATATGCTCTGTTCGACCCTAAGTCAATGCTTCAATAATATGCTTATTATTGTTCACAGTGCGTACATGGATAGGTGCAGTTTTGCGTGCGGCCGAATCTGGGGTGGAGTGAGTGCAATAATTATCTGTAATTATTTGCTGTGTCCGAACCCTTACAAGGCCCGACAATAATTGCAAATTATTGTCTAGTTTATAGTTTGTTTCGAACTGTGCTCTGACATTAATTCCTCAGGAATTACTTGTCTAGTTTATAGTTTGTTTCAAACTGTGCTCTGGCAACAATTATGCTGAAGTGGTAGCCGAATCTGGGCTCAGCCGAGATCGACAGGAACTTCCTGCAATTATTGTTTGACTAGTTTGTTGGATTCTCCGAATCCGAATTTGATATGCCGAACTATTAGTGTACTAGGCCGTGTGTTGTAATCCTTGCCTCAGGCAAGGGTATACACAGTGATAGGGCGTACCGTTCTCACTTTCCACCTTAGCGTCGTGCTTGCTAATAGTCGACTTGTCCAGCGCTGATAGTTTTGGTGCTCCTAGCTGTACTTGCTTCAAGAGAAATAGATTCTTCTGAGAGTCAGACTAACTCTGATTTTATTAATTCAAACATCCATTTAAATACAGGGAAGGCGGGTACACATTACTAACCACGCCTGAGTAAAAATACTGGTGCAAGCCACGCCTTGCCCTTACATCAACACCCACTTTGTAATAATTAAAACGTGGAAAAAGATATAATAAATTGCAGTAAATAATTATTTGGTACAGGGTAGAACGCACTAAATAGTATCGTAGGCACATGTAAACAATAGACTCTTGCATAGACATAGACAGCGTGTAATGTAGACAGTGAGTTATTTCGGAGATAAAAGCTTAACTCGTGGACAAAGGAATAGAACAATGAGAGGTAGGCTTAGACGGTAATTGTGAGAACGTATCTTACTAAGTAGAAAATATCCATAGAGTATGAGATTTGTACTGGCGTCCCTCACAGTATACTAGAAATTAATTATTTGGATGACGACGATATTGTTGACTAGTAATTTTTTATTGTTTTTCATTTTTTTTTTCAAAGTGTTTATTATTATGGTTCTTTATATCAGAAGATAGCGCTTGAAATTATCTATTCAGTGGTGTAAAAATTCAGGTGCAAGCTTTAATAGAAAAAAAAAAATTAATATTATTCTTTGAAAAAATGTCCGGGATTTGGGCAAAAACAAGGCCAACTTTGATTGACGTGTTATGGCTAATGTGGTGGCCCATTAATTCTTCAAAATTACCTACATGCATCAGAATTGAATTTTCTTTTTATCTGTCGCCTCAGCTTTTTGTTTGGAGCTTTACTTTTGGTGTTTTTATCAAGCAAAAATGTCAATTTTCAGAAATTCTTTGGTCTGATTCATGAAACGCGCAACCTAATTGGCTAACAATTTTATACTATCCAATAACTTCAGTTTGTAAGAAAAGGTCTATAAATCTTGGACTGTCACAGTTTTTTTATTAATGACGTCACATATCTTGGAGTTGTCCCAGCAAGTGTGTTTTTGGGTGTCTCAAAATTTAGCTGAATTATTTTGTTTTTTTTTAGCATGTTCATGGGATATTTATAATATATAAAGCTAATAAAGCTTAATTATAAAGTTACATCAGCCTATAACTGCTGTAAAAAGCAACCATTATACCCATGGTTTAAATGGTCGATCTTAACCTTTAGAAAAATATGTTTTTACCTTTTTCACGCTGATTAAGTTCTAAATAATACTCCTGTGACTTTTTACTTTATTCGTAGCGGCAGCAACTCTTTGCTCTTGTTGATATTTCTGACATTCAAAAGGCGTCCTACCCTGTTTTATCCAATTTAAATAAGAACCTGGCACTCTTTTTAGGTGGTATTTTCTTATAACATGAGGCTACAATGTCTTCCCACGGCTAGTATTTTCTGTTACAACTTTTTATATGTTGCTTGCAGCTGCTTTGTTGGTCAGCTGAGTTGTGGTACTGATCTCCAGTCTTTGTTGGTTTTGCTTTGTAATTATTAGTTCCACAACAGCGTATCACCTCGTTTTTTCTTGCCTCTGAAGTGGAACTGATTGAGGAAAATGCTTCTTTATTCAGATGCCTAATGGCGGAAGATGAATTTTTTTCAGGGGTGTTGCCAAGTTTGCAATAGCATGCTGGTAACAACTGTGCCTCTTTTTTACAAATGCGATGAGGTTGGTCAATTGATGACAAGCATTTTTTTCCTTTGAAACAGTCTTTGAAGCATTTCTTACACAGGCATTCATGTTCTGGTCGAAGCATAGAAGTTGGTTCATATTGTTCTTTTACATTGTTTGAAATAACTGACTCTTTTGTTTGTGTAACAAAAGAGCTTGCATCTTTAGATGACGCCGGTGAAAGTGACAATGGTGTCTCATAATCAATCGCTTTAAAACAGAGACTGGATTTATCCAACGTATTTGCAGATTGGTCTTTGTGCGGTGAGTGAACCCTTGCCAACAATTTGTTAGTAGGCAAACGTTCCTGTAAAACGGTACAATAGATTTCTAATTACATTTATGGATAACTTACACTAATGTTAAAGATTATTAGGAAATGCAAAGTTTAGTATAGGTTTGTTTAATGCAATCTAAGCTGTTATACTTCATAAAACCTTCTCACATTCTTTTTTAAAATATACGAATTACTAACAAAAATTTGGAAGAGGTCCAAAAAACCAAAAAAAATATACTCCAAGCTGTGTGCAAAATAATACTTCATGAAAAAAATCAAAATTAAGCAACTAACCCAACCTCCTTGTTTTCTTATCCAAAGGTTCACAGACCAATCCTTGAAAACATTTTCACACCATTCTGCAAGATCTCTCGCTCTGTTTTTATGACCTATTTTGATGGCTTCTTCAGCTAGTTGGCTTGTTATTTCTATTGCCTGATAATTCAAACATAATGTGAATTGTGGAGAGGGTCATAGAAATTAATTACATGTATTTACGAGCTGTTAGTACACAGAAGAAATAAATACTAATTAATTTAAATTAGCTTACAAAGTCACCAATTGTGTTTTGTAACTGACACCGCTTGTTAAAATGAACCTTTCAATCATTAAAAAAATTGATTAAACTTGTTTTTATACAGTTTTTGATTATCTGCTGGCAGAAAAAACACGAAGTAACATGTTTTCATACAGCCCTACTACTCCTAGTAATGGCTATATAGAAGACTATTTGTGACGCTGGTAGATCAGAAGATAAAACTAAACCATTGGGACTGTAAACTAACATATTGGGCTGTAACTGATGTTGTGTTTGAGGATATAAAAACTGTTTATTAAAATTGCGAACTAGACTCACTTGTTATAAGTCACCTAGTGTGCAGTTTCAGTTCCAACCTCTGAACTACATTACTACTGTAGTAGTTTTGCACTATCTACTCAGACACAACGGGGTCACTCTAACCAACTTCTCCAATGTGCTCCGGAGTCACTCCAAATTGACTTTAATCACCTTCACAGGGTCATAGACCCAGACACACAATGACAGAGTTTCGCTTCAATAATATTTATTTCATATTCTATTTAACAAGGTAAAAGTATTTTTAACAAACTCCTCAAGACTTCTGCCTTTAACGCACAAACAAAGCCCCTTATAGGAAAAATAGAGAAAAGTTCACCCCCTTTTTAGGGTGAACCAATCATACAATGAAACAATAACAATACATCAATCAAAATATGCAATATAATTTGGTATACAAAGTCAGCCAATGATTTCAGTGAGCACTTGTCAAAATGTGCTGGGCATCTTTTCCCACTCTTTTTCGTGGCTTAGCATTCTTTCACTCCTTATTAGGGCATCTTGGTGTTTTTCCACTCCTTATTAGGACCTGCAGCTTTTAGTCTGTCCTCCAAGCTATCGTACTCTGCTCAGCTACTTTTTGGGGGGGGGGGCATCCAGCCCTATACGCCCCAGGCTAACTATTCCAACTTCTTCTCACCCAGACCCGGGGTAGCTGACTCGGGGTAACCCGGGGTAGGTTCTATATGATGGACAGAGTCTATACAGGGTCTATACAGGGTCTGGTTCCTTGGTATCCATTTTTGTGGGGGAATTTGCATGGAGGCGGAAGGGGAGGAGTCGGGGGTTATGTCTAGCTGGTTAGTGAACAAGACAATGGGTGGAGGGGCGTCTGAGGGTGGGGGGGGGGGGGGTTGACTATCTCATTTAAATCTCTCACAGTACATGCTCGTCATTTGTTTTCTTTTGTTTAGCAGGCTAATTTTTTGTTAACGTTCGAATGCCAAATAAAAAAATTATCTATCGATTGAATAGATTGGGGACCTGGTTGTTTGGTGAACCCTCCTACTGTACGTGTACATTAAAATGAATGTAGTCTGCAATACAACAGTGGGCAACATGACAGCATTAGTGTTTGGTAAAGTCTTGTCTTCATAGTTTACTAGCTTACGTGAATAGTAAAGTTGACTGAACTAACTTGTTCGTAAATGATCTAAGGAGATCATTCTGCGGACATTAATGAATCAACGTCTGCGCATGAAGAGTTGTCTTTTCATGCTTTGAGTCGTTTTGAGGAAAAGCGGAAAAGTTTTTATTTCTACCTAAATTGTTGGCTAAAATTTTGGTTCTTACCTCTTTTATAGTGGTGATGTAGCAGATGGAAAATTACGAAGCAAATGAATCTGCATTTTTTTTTATTGAATAGTCCATCTGCAGCTAAATGAAAATCAAACCATACTTGATGATACAAAAATATGCAATTTAACAATAGAACTTTACTGAAATGAATATTTAAATTGGCCATAAGTGAGTATATTTATACTTACCAAAAAATCTCCAACATAAAAAGCTGCTAGCAGAACTGGCTGTACACTCATTTGCTTTACTAGCTTTTTTGACAAGTTTTTAGCGATAGATGCAAGACAATCAGTGAGAGTTATCATTCCCTTTCTAATAAATTTTAATGAGGCAACTTGTTTATTTGTCAGCAGTGAGCCACAATCAGTAAAGTTCATTGATTATATTACTGTACTATAAGTTACGATGTGGATAAACAAATAGCCAATGATAGATTGATCGGTGATATGCATCATCACTACATCTTTGGAGCTTTTTTGATCAAGAGCATTCTTCTGCTATTTATTTTTCACTGTTCATGGTTGGCCGTTATATATACTTTTTATCATCATTTATTATTCGCTGTTCTCAACTGAAAACCTGTGATTATTTTTGCCAGCCCCAGAGGTTGATATTGTTATCACATATCAAGATTATTGTGTAGTTGTGTACAGCTTAACATAATCATTTAATTTGAATAGTTCCAACATTCTTTAAAGACTGCTACTGCTCCAGCAAATATGAAATTTACTGGAAAACAATAAATCATTATTGAGATGATCAAATATCCCGACAGGACAATTTCTGAAACACAACAGTGGTAGAAGGCCTCATCAGCTTCTCTTTGCGCATCCAAGAATTAAGAATGTCGGATACGGGATGTAATTCATTTCTCCCATTCAAGAATTCACTTTCATGTCGTAGCTGAGAGCATCCTAAGGAGCTTGTATACCTAAGGCTAATGCTTACTGCGCTTTACAAAAGTATAGCAACAATTGTATTCAGTAAATTATATCTATGTCTTGTATGCTATGACAAAATCTCCATAAGTTGAAAGGCTCTGCTTTGATAGAAGAAAAAACACTTGTTCAAAACCGATCAATTCTTAACTACAAAGCAAAGCCAATGTCAGATGCAAATGAAGTTCAATCATTTTGTTACTAATGGACCAGTTTTCAATCTAAAATTTTAATAATATTTATTGATCAGCAGCAGTGAAGCACACGGTTGGCAATCTATTTATCAGTCTGTGCGGCAGCTAGAAAGTTTGTAAGGATTGAGCTTGTGATTTCTTACAAAGATCGTATCAGGTAAGTTTGAAATTGTAAAACATGTCTTGCAGCGGGAAAAATTTTAACTTGCTTTTGGTTGAAAGTTGGACTCATTTAGATATATCTGGTTTATGATAAAATAACTTCTGATTTTTATACTCCAACCATTTTAGATAAGATGCTAATCAGATACATTGAGATTGTATTCTTCTCCCTTCTTTGTTGGGACTCAATAGGTGAGATATTAAATGTAATAACTTGATATAGTAGTGGTTTGAACTCACAAAAACACTAATTGGGTTATCTGAATTCTACTTTTTACATTTGATAAGTTGTAAAATGTTGAGTAATTGTAATAGAAGGTAAAATGAATGTTTTATAGCATCTGGTATTCTCTCCAACTACATCGGGTGCTTCAGGAGTGGTGGGAATGCAACAAGTCATCTTGTAACGGATGAAGTTGGCTCTGTCAGCAGCTGTATCAACATTTGCTTGTTAAGAGGTACAAAGTTTATTATACCTACTTAAATCTTCACAAAATGATCCATAACTAGTGATGCTTTGAACCAATATTAAACTAAGAATAGTTTACGTCATCTAAAGTGATTGCTGGGAAGATGCTATTTGTTTTTTTTTTCAATTACAAAAGACGAAATATAAACTAATATAATCGATTTTACAGGCTACCAGTATGCCAAAGCATACGGAGGATATGAATGTTACTGTTCAACTGAACATGATAAAAACCAGAGAGTGGCAAATGTAATGTGCAACATAACATGTGTAGAAGTTTCTAGCGAGTTGTGTGGTGGAGATGAACTGTTCAGTGTCTATGCTACTTTTAACTTTGTGTCGGGTGAGTACAAATTTCTTTTTTTGTAGATTTTAAACATAAACTCTTACCCATACTTGCATCACTTTACTAATTTTTCTGGAAGCCGATTTTCCTAGTTTGTTTAATTATTTATTGTGCAGAGCGATGCAAGAACACCAGCTAATCAAAAAAACCTAAAATATAACCAAGCATCAAAACATATGCAAAACTTGAATTATAAACCTACTCCTGTTAACAATTTTCTCGTTATAAATTATGGACTGCTTTACTTGTGTGAAATTTCCAGCAGCTGTTTCTAAAGCTTGGGCCACATGATCGTGCAAATTTCCACAAATTCGTGCAAATAAAAATTCGTACGAATCATAACCTGCCACACGGATTGGTCTTTTTCCAATACGAGTGATTTCGCGCCTGTCAATTGTAGCCAGCCAATTAAAAGACAAGGTAAATTTTAGTGATCCTAGCTTTGTGATTATTAAGCCGTTTCCTGTGTAGTAAATAATAATAATAATAAAAAAGAATAAGAATGCACACGATAACAATAAAGAATTACTTCAATGATAATAATTAAATATTCGTTAATAATCATTGTTATTATTATTAGTTATTATTATTATAAAAAATAATAATAATTAATTAATAATAATAATAATAATAATAATAATAATAATAATAATAATAATAATAATAATAATAATAATAATAATAATAATAATAATAATAATAATAATAATAATAATAATAATAATAATAATAATAATAATAATAATAATAATAATAATAATAATAATAATAATAATAATAATAATAATAATAATAATAATAATAATAATAATAATAATAATAATAATAATAATAATAATAATAATAATAATAATAATAATAATAATAATAATAATAATAATAATAATAATAATAATAATAATAATAATAATAATAATAATAATAATAATAATAATAATAATAATAATAATAATAATAATAATAATAATAATAATAATAATAATAATAATAATAATAATAATAATAATAATAATAATAATAATAATAATAATAATAATAATAATAATAATAATAATAATAATAATAATAATAATAATAATAATAATAATAATAATAATAATAATAATAATAATAATAATAATAATAATAATAATAATAATAATAATAATAATAATAATAATAATAATAATAATAATAATAATAATAATAATAATAATAATAATAATAATAATAATAATAATAATAATAATAATAATAATAATAATAATAATAATAATAATAATAATAATAATAATAATAATAATAATAATAATAATAATAATAATAATAATAATAATAATAATAATAATAATAATAATAATAATAATAATAATAATAATAATAATAATAATAATAATAATAATAATAATAATAATAATAATAATAATAATAATAATAATAATAATAATAATAATAATAATAATAATAATAATAATAATAATAATAATAATAATAATAATAATAATAATAATAATAATAATAATAATAATAATAATAATAATAATAATAATAATAATAATAATAATAATAATAATAATAATAATAATAATAATAATAATAATAATAATAATAATAATAATAATAATAATAATAATAATAATAATAATAATAATAATAATAATAATAATAATAATAATAATAATAATAATAATAATAATAATAATAATAATAATAATAATAATAATAATAATAATAATAATAATAATAATAATAATAATAATAATAATAATAATAATAATAATAATAATAATAATAATAATAATAATAATAATAATAATAATAATAATAATAATAATAATAATAATAATAATAATAATAATAATAATAATAATAATAATAATAATAATAATAATAATAATAATAATAATAATAATAATAATAATAATAATAATAATAATAATAATAATAATAATAATAATAATAATAATAATAATAATAATAATAATAATAATAATAATAATAATAATAATAATAATAATAATAATAATAATAATAATAATAATAATAATAATAATAATAATAATAATAATAATAATAATAATAATAATAATAATAATAATAATAATAATAATAATAATAATAATAATAATAATAATAATAATAATAATAATAATAATAATAATAATAATAATAATAATAATAATAATAATAATAATAATAATAATAATAATAATAATAATAATAATTAAATATTACAATAAATAATAATAATCGGTATTTATAACTAACAATTATCATCCATCATCCCTAAGCAGAGGCCAACGAGTGGAGGCATGAATAAATTTCACTGAATGTTCTTTTTAAAATTGAGCTTGACCTCAGTCCGATCTCAGTCAGCCAATCAAATTAACCATCGTGCAAATTTTCACGTTACACGAATCCCGCATCGTTAACAAACCACGATGCGCGATTTCATGAGATTTCCACATTCGTGCGAATTAAATCGTGGAACTTGCCATGAATCGTGGAAAAATTACTCCGTGTGGCCGCTCCTTTACTTATTTTTAATGTATTGTGGTATTTTATGAATTTCATAAAGACTTTCGCGGTAGGGAAACAACATAATCAAACAAATTAATAGGTTGAACTCTTTTGGGTTATGTAATGAATCAACTGCGGCATCCATTGTCAGTGAAGTTGAATGCATTTGAACTTATTTCATAATGGAAAAATGTTTTCATTGATCAGCGTACTATTAGAAGTCTGAAAATTCTCTCAACCATGGTGCGGGGTTTGGCACAAAGTGGCATGATTATGTTAGCCATATCGTTTTATAATTTGTTATTTCGTCGATATTTCATCGATAAACTGCTTTTTATTTTCATTCAGCAGTTAGTGAGTTAGCAATAAAACACAGCACAGTTATCTGTCAGTTATATCATTGTCATTTTCTGAATGATACTGAATTTTTGTTTGTGGATACTTTAAAGTTATTCTTATTTTTATAACTGTGCCAAGTATTTGATACTACTCAAAGCTGCTTTTGTAGGTCAAACTGCTGTCAGTTCTCCAGAAAAGTTTGCATACAGCCATCACATCAAATTAGCTGAGCAATTAGCGGTTAAACGATTCATTGTACATCCACAACACCAATCCAGCTTGCTAGTAATTACTTCAACACAACTGATCGAGATCAACCAAGATGGCAGCTGCACCACCATAGCTGGGGCAGCAGTACCGAATAATTCCTGTCTCTACCAACCAAATAATGTGACATTCATTCAACTCATTAGTATAACCCACGCAAACTTTAGTATAACTGCAAACTGGTCACAATCTCTCGGTTCTGAGTATACCGTACTTGTTGGTGACTCTGGACAGCAATGTTTGGTATCTCTAGAATTGGACAACATTAATGCCACGTCAGTTTGCCCTGTAGATCGTTTTCATAAAATTGGAATCACTCATTTAATAGGGAACTATACCAGCACATTTCCTACGTTAAGAATTGGTGAGCATTCTTTCGAACATTTGGTTCAGCTTGTTTATTTTGAGGATCACATTATTCTCTTTTTGGCCAAACGAGAAAACACCTATCGTGGTTTGGTGATTAATTTATACCCTTACGGCTATGTTAGCATTCGACATGGAAAAGATGCAATTGACTCCTATCTCAATGCCTACAATTTAGGTTACCCTGGTGGACCAGTTTGGTTGATTGAAAACAAAGAAGCAGGTGAGTGTATTATTGCAAAATTAGATCAGAAAACAAACGCAGTCATTTCAAAACTGCTCTATGAGTGCACTAAAGAAAATGCAGGGATACCAACAACCTTGAGAGCCCAGACATACGTTATAGATGGCGATCAGTTAATGCTTGCCAAATGGCCTTTAAATGCCTCTTTTGATGTTGCTAAGCAACCAGTTTGCATAAGTTACCAACCAGATTTGATAAAAGCTTCATTAGTTAGTTCAGCAGATGATGGTTTGTGGCTATGGGTTTATGAACAGCAAATGTTTTATTTCTTAAAACTTTTAGAAATTGTGGAAAACAAATTCAAGCATTTTCGGTTTTCTCAATATGGTTCTGGGCTTTGTAATGGTACCTATCTACAGACCATGAATGCAAATTCATTAGAGGCTTGCATGTATTCTTGTTTAAAGCATCCATTGTGTTACTCTATCACAAGTGGGCACAACTCCCATATGCATACTTTTACCTGCTATCTTCATAACATTTCTTTAGAAGTTGCTTTTGTGGATGCAAGCTTTGAATGTTATGGGGTACCATTTTATTGTAAGTGATCATTGAAAAAGTTATTTTGTTCATCGTTAAACTTTTCACATAAAATATTATATTGTCTTTTCATCCATCAATTTTTTTCTGTACTGTTGGATTCTATATTGAACATTACTGTATTCATTTTAGTCTAATTTACCTTTGGCATGAAATGACTATATGTTGTATCGTCGAAAAATGGCAAACAATTTAAAATTTGATAACTGCCACAAAATATTGTACCCTTAGCTGTGAGAAATCTTAAATTGTTTATGTATTTAATTAGCTGGCAGAATTCCTCAAATTGTTATATAATTACCAATAAATAAATGTGTTTGAGTTCTTTTGCATTATATTTCATTTGTAGAATTATGTAATAATAGACTACGCCGATCTGCTTTAATCTTGCCCACCCTACCAATCCAATCTCCCTTTCTTCCTGATTTGCTCTTACCGAATCATTTTCATTCGTTGATTGGTCTACTCTCTCTCCTCTTTGCACTACCCCACTCTGTTTCAACTCTGGCTCCTTACTATTTTCAAATCTCCATCTCGCTTCTTTCAATCTGAGAGAACTCAATACAACAATACAATGGTGTGCTAGCAAATGCTTTACTATGGTCATTTGCAATATGTTTGTAGAACGCCTGATAAAAAGATAAAAAGTGTTGATGAATTGTTTGATAGCAAATGGTAGGAAACTCCAGTTTCCAGCATCATTAAAAAATTTTTAATTCTGATTTAATACCAAACTATAAATAAGATAACTCCCAATTCACAGTTTATACAAGAAGGACACATAATGACATGGCTGAAAGCAAACATAGTCAGTAAAGTCGCCATTTATGATATAAAGTTGTAAAATAATTACGGTTATGTATTATGTTTTTGAGGATACAAAACCGGACTATCACAATCAACTATTTAGGCTCTCATATAAAAGCTTGATTATTGTTCAGCTTCATTCACAAACTATGAACAATATTGAAAAATACTCCGTGATTTTTTTTCATTCAGCTAGCCACTTTTGGTTGGCCCTCATGCTCCAGTAAAAATGATTGTCAGCTGATCAGATTTATTGACTATCTAAGTTATTTTTGGTGCATCTGTTTGGCAAATATGAAATGCAAATTTTGAACTAAGATCCATGTTGAAATTTTTTAGGTGCTGCTATCGTGTCAACTTTAGCATGCTGGTAATAAACAATGAGGTTCTTAAATCAATGATCAATGATCCTGCTATTGAAAAAAAAATCAATTTTTGTGATTTACGCCCCTTGATATTAATGGAACATTTTAACCCGCAATGGGTTCAGGAGGAATTACTGAAGCAAAACCCACTTCTTGTAACTAACTAATACAATGTGTGCTTGTACAGCAGTTTTTCCCTCTCTGGGCACAGCAGTAGTAATATAGGAGCAGATCTGCCCCTATATTACTACTCATAGCAGAAATGTGATTGGATGTTAGCTCACATGCACAAGAGAGCAAATAAACACATACTTAGAGTTGGACACAATTAAGAGAAAACAGTTTTACACACTACTAACGAATTGTGTCCAAATTTGAATTACTTTTTTATTTTGATATCAATAGGTACAAAATATTATCAAAGTTTTAGCATTCGAGCAACCTTCTTACCTTATTGAACTCTGCTTACAGCTGTACATCCTGAACTTTGATGCTTGTTTTTAAGTTTAGACAACAAAAGCCGTATACTAAAGTAAGCTGGTAATAAACATGATGCCATAGTGAATCACAGCAGCACAATATAACCGAATATTGACAAAGTATTGTTTTCATTTCATTTTTTCACTTGTATTGAGACATGTTACAAAGCACAAAACATGGTGTTATTCGAAAAAGAGAAAAATATTTTCATAGTAATAGAAGTGTCAGAGAGTCTTTTAAACAATGTTTCACCATAAAACTGAGAGGAAAATAAATATTTGTTTCAGCATGTAAAAAGACACTGCTGTCCGTAAACTGCACCAGTCTCAGTATAAAGTGTTTTAGCTCACAGAATTTGGTTCCAGACTGTCAGTAAAGAGATGCTTGAAATCACATGAAACCGCAATAGCCGTATTATTTCCATAATTCCGCTAAAAGTGCTCCATTAAATGGTCCGTCTTAATCTTTAGAAAAATATGTTTTCACCTTTTTCACTCTGACCAAGTTCTAAATAATACTGCTGTGGTCCATATCCAAAACTTTTTGCACCCTGTCGACTTTTTACTTTATTCATAGCGGTAGAAACTCTTTGCTCTTGCTGATATTTCTGACATTCAAAGGGCGTCTTACCTTGTTCTATCCAATTTAAATAAGAACCTGGAACTCTTTTTGGATGGTATTTTTTATAACACGAAGCTACAATGTCTTCCCACGGCCAGTATTTTCTGTTACAACTTGTTATATGTTGCTTGCAGCTGCTTTGTTGGTCAGCTGATTTTTGGTACTGATCTCCAGTCTTCGTTGATTTCGCTTTGTAACTATTAGTTCCACAACAGCGTATCACCTCATTTTCACTTGCCTCTGAGGTGGAACTGATTGAGGAAAATGCTTCCTTATTCAGATGCCTAGCGGCGAAAGTTGAACTATTTTCAGGGGTGTTGTCAAGTTTGCAATAGCATGCTGGTAACAACTGTGCCTCTTTTTTACAAATACGAGGAGGTTGTTCAATTGATGACAAGCATTTTTTTCCTTTGAAACAGTCCTTGAAGCATTTCTTACACGGGCATTCATGTCCTGGTCGAAGCATAGAAGTTGGTTCATATTGTTCATTTACATTGTTTGAAATAACTGACTCTTCTGTTTGTGTAACAAAAGAGTTTGCATCTTTAGATGACGCGGGTGAAAGTGACAATGGTGTCTCATAATCAATCGCTTTAAAACAGAGACTGGATTTATCAAACGTATTTGCGGATTGATCTTTGTGCGGTGAGCAAACCCTTGCCAACAGTTTGTTAGTAGGCAAACTTTCCTGTAAAACAGTACAATAGATTTCTAATTACATTTATGTATAACTTACACTAATGTTAAAGATTATTAGGAACTGCAAAGTTTTGTATAGGTTTGTTTAATACAATCTAAGCTGTAAAACTTATGAAAACTTTTTCAAATTTTTTTAAGCTGTACTAGTTACTAACAAAAACTTGGAAGAGGCCCAGAAAACGAAAAAAAATATACTTCAAGCTTTGTGCAAAATAATACTTAGTGAAAAAAAAAATCAAAATTGAACAACTAACCCAACCTCCTTGTTTTCTTATCCAAAGGTTCACAGACCAATCCTTGAAAACATCTTCACACCACTCTGCAAGATCTCTCGCTCTGTTTTTATGACCTATTTTGATGGCTTCTTCAGCTAGTTGGCTTGTTATTTCTATTGCCTGATAATTCAAACATAATGTGAATTGTGAAGACTGTATGTTAACATTTAAGATCATAAACTTGAAAGTTGAATGAAAATACAAACAGTTTCAAATAAATTGTGATCCAGAAGACTTTTTGCTAGTAGATAGGTAGTTACCATAGCAACTCTATGCCAACTGTAATTAGGGTTTGTTAAAGCACCGAGTCCAGCAAAGAATGATGACGTTATGTTCAGCACATATATGTCTCTGGCTACTATGTCATTTATCCCATTTTGTACAATTTTCTCTTTTGTCTTGTATACCTCACACAACTTCTTGATCTTCTCAAACTTCAGGTTTCTCATTGCTAAGTAACCAAATGCATACACAAACAACTTGAAGTTAGAATAGACAAAAGCCAAAAATAGTGGAAGGTTCTGTTGCCACACTTTCATGATAGCGTTACTAGCATTTGTTACTAGATTTCTTTCACCAAAGGTTACCCAGCTGCCGTACTACGTGCCAACCACTTTCATCAGCCACACCAAATCAGCAGCAATTGCTCGACACACACAGACTGGGCATGATTGCTGGCTGGTTGCATCTAATGTAAAACGCTCGCTGTTAGTAACATTGGCAGCTAATGGCTAACTCACATTTGGCTATATTCATTTGTCATTATGAGAGCAAGTTTCCTGTTTATTCAATATAATAGTTGCTGTACCTATATTTTAGTTTCTAGATGCTTCTTCAAAATGGAGAAGGAGGCAGAAAGAAGCGTGTGAATTTTTCAAATCATTTATTGTATTTATACTTCTGTCTGTGCACTTTCCATTAAACAGATTTGGCAGAGAATACAGCCAGCTTTTGTGCAATGGCAAGGATAGTCACATCATTTAATACATAACAGTTAATCTTAAAAAATATATAATAAAAGTCTGTGCTATCAAAAAGATCAAAGTATGTAGTTTAACATACGAAGAAAAAAATGTGTATATATATAATATATGCACACAAAATCTGGCGATCAAAGGGTGTACATAAAGTGGCTGACAACTATTTTTTGTCTTAACTACTGTGTCCATTACCATTGCTACAGCTACACAGGAGAACCAGCGGCGTCTGTCATTTCCTGCTCATCTCGCTACATTCACAATTTGAAAACACAAGAAAAATCGTTACTAATATTGAGAGTTCCAGCGAGACCTCAAGCTATTTCCAATGTGTACTACTGAGGAGAGAGGAATCACAAGTGGAAAATTATTTATTAATAAAACTAATAGTAAATATTTATTTCTATTGTTGATAAAAGGCTTTCTAAACAACTCAAACTAGACTCGATCGGACTCGGCTTTGATCCAACCTCCAACTGTCTCTAACCAACTACCAGATGTAACTGAGGCCAGACAAACTAGTCAGTAGTACAAAGTATACAAAGTGTAATATGTGTGAAAGCTACAAAGTTGTAATAGATAACATTTACTTTAACGGAGCTAACAACCTACTTACAAGACTGAGCACTGGGCTCTTAGGTAGTTGATAGTTGATAGTACTGCTTCCTATTGGCTAACTGCAAGCAGGTCTATTTAAATCCAATTCAAAACAATCCTTTCATACAGCTTGATTGATAGTTTTGGGCACAGTCTCTGTTTGGATGTCTTTCATTAACCATATAATTTCCATAGTCGGCAATTTATCTGTTTCTGGAGAGTTGCATCCCTGAGGGGAGACAACCCTGGTAGAACTGATAGCAACTGCTATCAGTGTTTGGAAGAGGAAAAGGGAGACTTATAATCATGTTAGTGAATTGAAGCATAGGCAATGTGGAGAGAGTGGGGGATGTTTAGATTGCAAGAGTTTCACAGGGCTAGGTACGGGGGGAGGGAGAGGGGCTCACAGAAAGTAGATGTACATCACTTTTTTGCTGCTGGATTACGTTTGTCAAGTCAGGCAAGGGAGAGGAGGGGAAATTTGCAGGTTACCTCTGTGAGGGTGAGGATGCTTGAGGTAGGAGGAGGAGAGGATGACAGGGGTGTAGACAAGATAGTCAGGCACTAAATCATATATTTAAGGAAAGGTGAGGGGAGACGTTTATTAGTTGGCTGAGCTCCTGGGGAAAGGTTGGGCAGGGGTATCTACACCAGAGGGGTGAGGGGTGGAGATGGGGGACAGGGGTATCTACACCAGAGGGGTGAGGGGTGGAGATGGGGGACAGGGGTATCTACACCAGAGGGGTGAGGGGTGGAGATGGGGGACAGGGGTATCTACACCAGAGGGGTGGGGGTGGAGATGGGGGACAGGGGTATCTACACCAGAGGGGTGGGGTGGAGATGGGGGACAGGGGTATCTACATCAGAGGGGTGGGGGTGGAGATGGGGGACAGGGGTATCTACATCAGAGGGGTGGGGGTGGAGATGGGGGACAGGGGTATCTACATCAGAGGGGTGGGGGGTGGAGATGGGGGACAGGGGTATCTACATCAGAGGGGTGGGGGTGGAGATGGGGGACAGGGGTATCTACATCAGAGGGGTGGGGGTGGAGATGGGGGACAGGGGTATCTACATCAGAGGGGTGGGGGGTGGAGATGGGGGACAGGGGTATCTACACCAGAGGGGTGAGGGTGGAGATGGGGGACAGGGGTGGATCTAAAAAACTGTCAAACTATTTTTTATGCAATTTCTTTACACAATAATAATTTTCTGGCTAATTATTATTGATCTAGTAAAAGGATGCCAATGAGAAGTACCAGAATCATTTGATGAGAAAGTGAGGATAAGAAGATGACAAATGCATATCACAGCAATGTAAATGTGCTGTCCTTTGGCCAGGTGAGTTTCAGATAACCATTTTGTTGGACACTCTCCTTCAGCTATCCGACCTTTGAGGTTTGGCCTGACTCAAAAAATAAGCATTGCAACCCAAGAATTTGACGTCATCCCAAAAGAGTTGTTGAAACATCTGGTCTTGACTTTTCTGAATGTAATTCTGCAGCTCTCTATTTTATCTTTTCAAAACTCTCAGATGTTATTTTTTTATGACACCCAATTTCATGGTGTTGACTTCGTTTACAGGAAAATGGTTTGCTTCTTTTTTAACAAAAAAAGGAGAAAACTCCAAAAATAAAACGACAATAAGTTTTTCTATCCAATGGGTCTATTTTTTGTAAATACCTATGTGAAGGTTCTGTCTTTTGTTCTTTAGTAGATAAGGGTTGATCCACAGAAAAAATGGTTTGACAACAGACAAAATTCTTACCCGTAACGGAAAAATGTTTACAGAAGCAAAGAAGTGATTGTTTGCTGCAGGGAAGTTTTGGGAGTTCACTGGGAGAAGGAAGGGATGTACTGGGAAGAAATGGCATTATGAAACATTGATGGTGTGTACAGAGAGCTGGTGAATGGGGCAATCGATGTTTTTAGTGGAGCAGATGATTCCCATTTAGCTTGTTGTGCAAAGTAAGTAACAAAAAACACGAGAGTGTAATGGTATAGATGTTAAAAGGAATCATCTGAGAATTGTAGAATAGGGAGTAAAATTACCAGAGGAGACTGTGATCAACCAGTTACAGTTTAAAGATAAAGAAATAGGAAGTTTGTGATTTCGAGCAGCCATCTTTAATTGCAATGGGGACACATTGAGTTTGTCAGTTAACTTATCTGTCTCTGTTTTTACATAGCAAATAAACTGATATCCTGGGACCACCATAAATTTTGCCTATATAACGCGATGACAGCAGCAGATCTTAACATTGCAAGTGTTAAAAGCAGAGCGGGCTGTTGAAGTTGTCCGAAAGTGAAAACTTTAATTGCTGATACAAGCATAAAACAATGTGACAATTTATTATTGTTAAAGGGCCTATGACGCCTAATTTGAAGAGGATTTGATTTAATTTAAACTTTCTGAGGTTGAAATGTGTTCAGAAAAATTATCTGGAGTTGCCCTCTCACTAGTAAGACGATTCCTATAGACGCAGTCAGCACTTGCCAAGACGCCTTTTTTTCTCGAAGACGCACCAAGTTATATAGAGCTATAAAGCGAGTTTTCAAAAATTTGGCTTGTTCGCATAGAAATAGGGCGTCCTAGATATTAGTTTTGTGCAGAGACTCTTTTGATTGCAAAAAAATGATATTGCAACAAATTTTAATTTTTTTGGAGCTGTTTTTCTCAAGTCAGCAATTTATTTTATCTTTGGTAAGCTCGCTATTATGTATACACTGGCGTTCACGTGATAGTGTTTGTCATCAAAATAAATAATGAATTTTTTTTGTCAAAATACTATTTTTCATGTGAAAAATTAATCAAACAATAACATTAGTATACTTTCATGATAATACTAAGTGAAAAAAAACATTGCCGAAATTGTATTTCCGGCGTTGTTTTTTTTACGACAACGATAATAATTAAATCTGAAATACCGGCTATCTTTCCAAAAAAAAACTTCAAAAGCACTAAATAATAATAATCAAGATTTTTGAAGAGTAGTTTGGAACCTAAAAAGTAACAAAAATGGTACAAACTACTTGCTGTAATATACTATATAATATCATAATGCAGATAGTCCCTTCTGCCGAACGCATTGTCATAGACCTCCATAGACCTCTACATGATACCTATTGGTGTTTTGTTGACGCAAGTGAGTTTTCTCAATAGTTTTACAATGCTTGATGAGAAAACAACTCTACACACAAAGTGCGTCTTGAAAAGCCTGTCGTAAGCCCTTTAAGAAAAACAGGAGTAACATTATTCGTTGTGATTAAAACCCTTTGAAACAGCCAGAGTTTTTAATTTCTTACCAATGATCTGTGTTGCAACTACTACTGGATGCTGTCCAAAGTTCTCCCCCAGAAACGTGTCAAAGCATTCAATCTGATTATCAAATACTTTTTTTAATCTAAAACATAAATCCATTTTTTTAAAAGTACATTGCACAAGGAGCAACCATTATTTATTTTATTGTAATGTTTTCAAATCAAAATTAAAAAAAGATGAAGCTACCTGTCCTCGATGTAAGCGGAGATGACAGCTCGAGTTGTCAGTTTTGTATTCGCGCTATCCATGTTTAGATCAGTCAAACTTTCACCCCCATCATCAGCAAACAGCTTACTTTTGTTGAACACATTTATATCATATTTTATTTATATAGCAACATTCCTCAAACTCATTGTTGGTACTAACACTTTATGCGTAAGCTCAATAACCTGGTTTTCTCTTCATACTAAATGGCAGAAAAATTTATACAAATAAGCTTTGAGCTAAAAAATTGTAAATTGGCAACCAAATTATAATTGCATATTTTGGTTTAGGCTCAGGAGGTAACACGTAAATGTTTCCAATTATCAACAGACCAAACTGCCAAGCTCCACTAAGCAATAAGCAAATAAAACTAATCATGATGACATTCCGTTCATTGTTCAGCCACTGGTGAATTTTTTGTTGTATGGAAACAAGAGCACTCGCCACCAAACAAATTGCAACAAAAACAACCAAGTGGGCAATAAATTTAGTCAACAAATATTGATTTTGTTCAAAAACTTGATAGGTCAAAATCTACTACATGAAAAGAGCAACTTACAAACTGTTTTAGTTTGTAGGATGCCACTTTTCTTTTTCCCTTGATCACTTTGCAAATTGGGAGTTATCTACTTCATCATATTTTGGTAATCTATAACAGTTCATTGAATATTTATGCCATTATAAACCAATGTTTCGTTTCTTACAGGATAAGTTCTATCATGTACATCTAGTAATGTTTGTCTTTCTTTCGGCGAACATGTTGCAAATACTTCTATTAAGTGCATTGGGCAAAATCGTTTGAAAATATGAAACAGAGTTTGAAAATTTTCCAGGAATTTCGCCAATATATTTTGTTTTGGTAGGTAAACATACAATATAGGAATTGAATATTATTATCAATATAGACCATCGAAAGAAAGTCCACAGCAAACTCTATAAATTTTTATAAGCTGTCAGTATATGTTTTGTTGAACCAAACTAAAATCACAATTCAACAATTTGGTTTCTTTGAAAGATATGAAATGCAACTAATTGATCATGATCTGTTCAATGGACCATTGTTATATATCTGTATTGTGAGTGATGGAATCGAACTTATTTTTGCCTAGCAAGGTGACGTACTTATTACATAGTCCAATGAATGTAACATGTCTCATTGAGCAGTCATAATTTTATGAAAATAAAAAAAAGGTTGTGGGTCTCCTGTTGTAACCGATGTGCAGCCATAACAATAATCATAAATACTTGAGTACACCCACAAATACAGTTGTAATAGCCATAATAGCCAGTATCTTATTATTTATCATATTGATTCGGACATTTAACCACTTGTTGTCAAGCTCACAATGTTAGTGTTTATAATAAATGAAAAAGCATTTGTTTTAAATAATCATTTAATTGCATGCCTTTGGTTAAGTAGCTGAATAATTGGTCCTTACAAAAAAAATGTTCATGGTGAAGGTAAAGGTGTCAAACTGTGCTTGATGAACATGAAGGGTTGACTGAGACAGGTCAAAACACCGTAATACCATAGCTACACGGGGTGAACAATGGAAGCAGTGATAAATTTTCAAGAAGTTACTCACTACTGCGGCACTTTTAGGATAACGGAAAGGAACATTGCATAACCAATGCATGTAAAGGGTAGACAACTTCATCAGAAACTGTATAAAAATGGTACTAAGTCATGCAATAGACTGGGTATCTGTCATAATTCACTATATTGAGGGTCTATCTCACTTTTCTGGTGGTAAAAATAGGTGGGATGAGCAAGGGAAGGGAAGGGGCTGGGTTCTGGAGAAACCTCATCACCAGACCTTCTCACCAGACCTACCGTTAAATACTATACTGTTTTCCCTGGCTGCACACATTGTATGATTAATTTATTGGAGAAATAAGGTTTTTTGAATGTTCTTTGGTTGTAGAGGAAGTTTTATGGTAGGAAAGAGGTCTTCAAGAGTGAAAAATTAACCCAATCTTTACCGCAATGCTATGTGAATCTCCAGAATGGAGTTTATAAACTATACACAATTACACTGAAAGGTGAAGTCAATCATGAAATGTCGAATAATAAATCTGAATATAAATTTAGATTTCGAGTAGAAGCAGATACTGTGCTGACACATCCCAACAATTCTGGCATTGGTTGGCTTGGTCCATGGGCTAGCTGTTTTTCATGGACTTTCTTGCACCACAGCGGGAAAATTATTCGTCGTTTTCTACCGTCCATTCCAAAAATGTCAAACCCTCTCTGACAATAGCTACAATTGAAAATGCCGAACTGGTTTTATTTTTCATCTTATTGGCCTACGTACTGTTTTGTTCACAAAAGAATTTTAAAAATTTTTCATCACTTGTTTCGTTTACACATGCATGCCAACTTGTTTTTGCATATAGCTGGCTTTATGGCAAAAATGGTAGACCTAGGTTATTTCTGTCTATTCCAAGGAAAGACTACAGAGTTGAGTGCAGTAAATATGATTTAGATTTGGATTCAAAGTGAAATGAGTCTCATTTTTATTCTTTTGTATAGAGGATGATTTTGTAATGGTTGCTTTCATGAACAGGAACTCAGTAGTAGCACTTCTAGGATTGTTACTTTTTGTTTTGTTTTCTTCAGACAGAAAACTTGTAAGTTATATATAAGTGCTGGCATAAGCGTGTCATAAGCATGTTGGACAAGTTTTTTTTTTGATGGAATGGCCAGCAAAACTTAGAAGAAAACATGCTTTACTTGTGTTTTTTGAAAAGTTTCTAGTTTATAAAGTGAGGTTTTCAACTGCTTCCACGCCGCTGAAATATATGTGTACTGCAAGTTTGGTAATCTTATATTGAAACTTTTGTCTTTCGTTTTTGCGTTTTCTCTTAATTGCTAATCCATTTCAAGTATTGTTTTCTGTTTCAAATATAATGTTTTATTATATTTCAGCAACTTAGGCGACTAAGTTTTTATAAATCCGCCAAATGCATATCACTTGAGGAAGAAAAAGTTACAGTAGTGAATACGTCAGACATTTGATAAAAAAGCAGCAGAACTAAATATACAAAGATCAAAGCAGCATGAATGATTAAAAAATTAATAAAGATTCAAATCAATACACTGGCTGTGCAGTCAAGTCATTCATTGAGTCTTAACCAGCGGTTCAAACTGATTAATAACAACTAATATAGCGGTAAGTTCTACAGTTGTACGGGTACGTGCAGCCATAATCATAATGGTATACTCTCAGGTAGTCACACCAGTAACTTCCACAGACACAAGCATAGTAGTGGTAATGCCAGTATTTGAATGAAGCTCTCTTTTGTCTGGACACTTCACCTCGTGTTGTTTTCTCTGCAAATGATATATCAAAAACTAAAGAATGTGTCAGAGAATTATATTTGAGGTAATTATTTCATCCAAGTCGTTTACTGTTAAATAAGGTACTTCTACATACCAACAGCTGTACCATCTCCTTTAGATATGATTGCCATCCATTGGTACCCACTGGTGCACTCATCTTGTACTTTCTGTGGTAAGAAACTAACATCTGTCAGCTTTCCATCATAAATCTCTGTTTCGAATTCCTCGTTTGACTCTTTGAATTCAAGTTCCTTTCCATCCCACTCTTCTAGAAACTTCTCTGCCTCTTCTCCAACTGTTTGGTTTCCACCAACAGGAAGGATGTAACAGATATCATTAGGGGTTCTTCTTACAACATGAATGCCCTGCAAAACAAATGGTTTCATTAGCTGCACATATACATTTCAACGGGAATGCAAAAGTCTTGTGGGCATGTTCTACAGATTTTTAATGCATTGCCTATTAAGGAAAATATTACCTTGCGGAGATCATCAAAGTCAAAAGCTCCGGTGCTACCATAGTTATAGATTTGATGTCCACCTCTGCTGTATTCAATTCTATCTTCTTCATCTTTCATCTGTAAATACACAGATACAAGGTTTGTACAACAATACACAAACATATTGTTACGTAAATAGGTATATTATACCCTGAGGTGCTGTTGTTGGTAAATAAGAAAGTATATATATATAACTTACTTTACCATCCTTAGATTTAACTTGTACTGTGGCCTTGACATCAACTTTTGTTGAACCTTGCTTAGTACTCTGACACTGTGAGCTTGTGTTACTGACAGCAACATAAATCAGTGATGCCACAGCTACAGTCAGCAGCAATGACAGCAGCAGCATAGACACACCAACCAACTTGGATTTGTGTTCTCCTCTCTCCATCTAAAGCAACATTTTTAATAAAGGACCTCAAGAGGAACTTTACAACAGCTTGTCATAATAACTGCACAAGAGTTTTGGCTTGATTCATCAGTGCCAACAACTATTGTCAATTTACAAATAGTTCAATTTGCAACAAAAAACTTGAAAACGTTTCAGCTTTACATACTTGAAAAAGTTCAATAAATACAACTTTCATTAAAATTATTTGACACTTTTAAGTATAATACGCTAATGTTTGTAACCATCGCAGCGAATAAACAAAAAATTCATAAAACTTGTCAGTAAGATTGCCAACGATATCCCTACAATCAATTTATGGTATTTAAGTGAACAAATTAGTTTTCAAACTTGTTGATTAAAGTAAAGTAAAAGTTTCCAACCTTTACAATGTCTGCTTTCTCGTCCATGCTTTCTGTTTGCCCACAAGGTTATAACGACAGGTATCAAAATTATCGCTTTTATAAGAAAAAATCTATTAGCGTAATTTCTCTCATAATAATTTTTGGCAGATGTTAATGTTGAATTACTCATGAGGAACTTTTCGTTTCCCCAGTATGTACCAATCATCGAAGTTATTACTAGATTAATGTATGCATGTCCATCAACTTTTGTATCATACGCTTGCTACGTGACAAAAAGCAATCATGTGTTTACGCGTGAACACAGGTGCTTAACAATAATGCATAGAATGCTTTTATCCAAACAGGAATATTTTGGCACACTTTTTTGTTGGCATATTGCAGCCAATTATAAGATTCCTTAAAATCATTTCATTTACACTGATATTATTTTGTGCCAAGACAACGTGGTTTGGTCTAGCTAATACATGCAGATATATTTACAACTGCTGTGAAGTTTTATAAAAGTTTGTTTTTTTTAGTTTTGTATAGCTTAACGCTTTATAGTTAAATGCCAGATCTTCCTCATTCCAAAGGCAAAAAGCAGAAAAACTTTAAACAACAAACTTGTTGATCCTAGAAAATACTAAAGAATTGTTTATAATGTCATAGGTCCGCATATCATACTGAGGTACTAAAATTACAGGTTTTGTTTGAAATTATTTTTTTCGCCATTACCATTCAACTTATGACCAAAACAACTAACCAAACTTACGTTTCTGTCAATATAGCTAGCTTTTAATTTAATTCTCTCTGAGCTTTTTATAATGCAGATAAAGGAAATGACCACAGGTAATAAATGTCAGCCAATTGTTGGTATTCTAGATAAAAGCATTTCTGACAGCTACGGCAACACCTCGTACTTGTATTACTTTAATGATTGGATTGTAGTTGATGGCAATGGCAATAATCAGGATTGAAAAACATCAATAGGTAACTGATTTTTATCTGACACTTCATGTTTAATATACCATCGCATCAAGGAATAAAATTCATTATTTCAGGCCAAAAGGAAGTAGCAATAATACAGTGACTCCATCAATTAGTCTAGTGGACGTAAACACCACTAGCATAGTGCATTAGTAATTGTTGTCTAGTATTATAAGTTAGTGAGATCGCAGCAGCAGGGATGGTTCCATTGCGTGCCCAGCACACAAAATTATCATTTCAATTTTTGACAACCATTTTCTACTTGCACAGCACCTTAACTTAAATTATTATCTCAGTTTTCACTCTTTTGCTGATACTTCAATTGGATAGATAGTCAAAGAATTGTCATGGTGCTTACTGGCTTTCACATTGCATAGACATGAATGTCAATCATTATGTGTACAAAACTGTTTTACTGTTGTTGGTCACCATTGGCATATTAGGCGTATTTGAAAAGTTAATCATTAGAATAATGCGATAATACCTTACAGATTGTGGTAGTAACAAGAAATAGAAACAATTCCACAAGTAGGTACACCAAAAGCTTAAGCGTTTAAAATAAAATGTGCTTTTATTTTTCACGTTAATAATAAATAATTCCAAGTTTATTTAGCTGTTCAATTTCAGATAACTTGTCTTTGATTTTTACGCGTGCTCGATTAAGAAATTCGTACATTACCTTTTGATCCAATCGTTTTCCAGTTTTAAAATATGTCAATTGATGTTTGCTCATAAAATTTAAAAATATTTTAATCTCATTTGGAGAAAGTGTGCCAATCTTCCTCTCACCTTGGGAAGATTTCGTTTTTCTTATTTAAAAACATTTTTTTATTTAATTCCGATCATGGCAATTCTCATAATTTAGTGTGATAAAAAATTTAAGAAGCGTTTGGCAACTTCACAAAAGCAAATGCAGGTGCCAAACGCCTAACTGTGAATGATTTGTTTTAAATCAAGCGTGAGATTGCCAAATACTACTATAATAGTTTATTTATGTTTATTTTAAGCGACTGTTTTATACGAAAAACAATTCCTTTGAGTAGGGTTCTGGTTGTTTGTGTAAATTATAGGAACAAAAGCAATTAAAATTTGTTGTTAATGGATTTTTTTTACCAGGTTTGAGGTACTTGTCTCAGCTCAACACATCAGTTGTGTAATATCATACTTTTAAGCATAAATTAGTTAGGTAAAAATACTTCTTGGCTTGTAGGTAGAATTACATACAAAACATCCAATCATTAGAAGTTTACTTTTCCCTGTTCCTCAAGCTGATATCATTTCTTTCTAAAGCATAGTAAGTTGATTATGTCTGCCAATTTTTAGAAATGTTATCACGAAATTGTGATAAATAGGTCCAATCAAATCGTTTGGATAAGACCGCTGAATAACAATCATGATAAATGAGATAAGTTGTCGTAAACAATTGCTTTATTTAGATCATTCCCCGTTTTATCAGTTGGCACATCTAATCAGGAAAACTTAGGAGCTTTCCATAAAAAATGAAACTGGTAAGTTATTTGGTTAAATGCCATCGCTAAAAATGGCAGGTGCCAAGTTATAGTTTTCCTTACACCTGAAAAATCTTTTGGTAGTGAGTAACTCTGAGCAAGTCACGTCAACAAACGGTCCATAGCTGAATAAAGCTTTTACAACAAACACTGAGCAGGTGTGAATCCGAAGTTGTAACTTAATTATCTGCTACAAAAATTGCTCTGTTATGACAACTTCCGTGAAAGTTCCTTCTTTCAAAGCCATCAGACCAATTTAGGCAATGGCAAGAGAAAATAACTCACGTTAAGCTGCTTGCAGATGGTCAAACAACTCTTAGAAACCAAAGTTGCAAATCAGTTTGCAATATCCATGTTATTAGCAACTTTTTGATAAAAAAAAATGAACATACAGATTTTGCATTCAGTTATCTCTTATAGCCAAGAGTAGGGTAGATGGAAAACGAACAGTCATTTATAAGGGTATTCCGATTGTGTTCACCAAGCAAAATGCAATAGATATCGTTACATAGGCAATAAATTTAATCAGTAAACAATCATTTTGCTTGAAACTTGGGGTCAACAAATGTAGCTCACTGAAAAAAACATCAACAGGTTATTATTTATATTGTCGGTAGTTCACGTCAAATTGAACACTAAATAAATTATAACGAATAAGTCCTAATTGGTAATTTTAATAGACTGGTTTTGTATCCATAAGAATATTCTGATATAACTACCATCGATAAAATGTACCATATAAAAAGACAAACTCGGCAAACTTTATTAGTTTACATCGACTCCATTTTCGTCTTTTCTTGCTTACTAGACAAATTGGGAGCCATCTTTTTTGTGATTTGTTCAGCATCATACAAGACTTTAATGCTCTAAACTAATGAAGTGCTGAGCTATGAATATTTATTATTTTCTTTCCTCTGTTCCACATACAATGCAAATAATTTTGCTGTAAACTTAACTCAAATGATACATAGCTAGTTTGTATTACTAGACGATTGTATTTAAGCTGTATGTAGCTGTATGTAGCTGTATAATACATAGAGCTATGTGATGGATGCACTAGCTAGAAAATGTAGCTTTTGCAGTATTTTTTAATTTCTAAATTAGCAATCACATATATAAGCTAAAACGCTCTAAATAGTAATTGCAATATCATCTAATGCCTGAAACTCACAACAGTTACCACAGAACACCAAACATCAATCAAAATGAAACTCATTAATTAAAGGCATAAAAACAGTGAAGTCAGAATTCATTTACATTAATTACTTTGTTCAGTTCAAAAAGAGGATTTTATTAAGTGGGTAAGATATTAAACGTTGTTGGAACTTTGTTAAGTACGAAATAGAAATTATTTTGGTACTTGATTTCATGCATTATGAGTGAAACTTCTTTCCTCCAAAATAAGCGGCAACGATCTAAATAAAGTTTTTAATGTCTCTTGCGCAACTATGAGCTATCCATATCAATTAACTTTTAAGCTTTGGTCAGTAGCTCGCTTTTGTCTTGGCTGGTTGTACATAGCTTAACTTTACAAGTTTCGTGCTTAAAGTAACTCTCCTGAATTTATTTGTAGAGATCTATTCATATGGTTTATAGATTTTTATAGCGTTACTTCTGTTCTACTTTAATACATCTTTAATAATAAACACTTTTAACAAAATAAAGTCAACCCTACACATTCAAATTTTGAAGGTGTCTACGTAAGTCAAAAGTTTATTGCTGTTTACTGTTAGAAAAGTAATGCGCGCTGGTTTTATTAAAAAAACTTTCGATGACAACAATCTTGGATATGTTTTGACACATTAATCATACAAAAGACACAAAAGGTGTATTTGGTGGCTGGATCCATTCATGAAATAAATTTAATACCGCAATTTATTTAATGCAAATAGGTCAGTAGGAAGATTTTTAGTGAGTCGCAAATTACCATCCCCACGGCAAAAACAATGTTAATTTTCGAGGCATACTCATAGGTAGGGAACAATACCGGCCCATAAAATTCATAAAGTTGATATATACCAACATGTATGATGTTAGTTTCAAAGCAGATCATTTTCGGTATTATTACTATCATATCCATGATTTATTAATCATGTAAATTGTATATGTGGGTTGTTATTATTATTATTTATTATGATTGCTGTGTACAATAATAATATATTGGAAATAAATTGATCATAAGAATAAAAAACAGAGCTATTTTGTTAAAACAATATAGATAAATGTTATAGTTATAGGTAATTAAAAATGAATTGCCTCGACATAAACGTTGTCAACCAAACAAGTGTAAAGTTGTTTATTCTTTGACTCGCTACCACTATCTGCTACTTCCCGATGCATTATGCTAATAGTACCAGTAAGGGATTAACAACACAATAACTGTCGTTGATGAATTGCTTACGCATCTGAAAATAATTATGCTCGCTACAATGTACACTGGGATTTTATATCTTCACCGTCTGATCTGGATCGAAGGGTATTATTGCGGGGGGAACTTGGTAGTTGCTACCCCCTGACAACAAGTTAGCAGTTGTGTACCCTTACTTGGAGACTGGACAAGCCTAGACAAGAACCGAGCATAGCAGTTAGAAGATACTGCTGCTAAGAGAAGGCAAAGACTCCGCCCACTGAATACCTCAAGCAACTCTATTGGACAATAGACAATTCTAGCAATTACATTGGCTAATTACACGCACGCTTGAATGAACATGTTATAATGTATTGATATGCCTTTTATTATAAATTGTGATGTTGGAGCCAGAGAGCTCAGAAATAAATACCCCTTATATTTGTAAACATCTCTCTGTGGACTTGGAATACTTGGAGTTGCAGTAGTCTCTGGCAGGCTTGTATACCTGTCAGGACATTCGGAGCAGATCTTACCCTGTTATGTCAGTGTTGACTGGGTAGCTAGGGAATTGTACAGGGCTTGCAGGGAAGGAGTTAAGTCCTTGCACAGCCGGCAGTAGTTGTGTCCAGTAGTGGAGGGTGAAATCCATTACACTACTTCTTATTGGTATAAAATAAAATGTAAAAGCATGGATCAGTGCGTTCGGGTTCCACCAATGTGGGTCCCAAATATAAATAATAGCATATGTTCATCAATCCAGCCTGCAAATACACCGAAACGATTTTAAATAAAATATAGGTAGACTGAAGTCGGGTATGCTATTAAAATTTTCGGCTAATTGAACCTAAAATATTTGGAAGTAGAATTTGATTAACCAACTCAGAGTGATTATGAGACAAGTAATAAACTGACATAGTTTAACATTTTTCCTAAGTTGTCTGTAGCAATAACCAATCAGACATAAGTAGCCCCATGCTAACTGGTAGTTGGATTGTAGTTAACTTATTACATAACTATAACGACCTGAGAAACATCCGGTGAGCTCGAGCCAGCTATATTTATCGCACTAGTTTACATTGCGTTTATGTGAGTAGGTCCTGATTTTATCAACACACCGTCTGCTACTAAAAAATTTTACTAATGATCAACTGAGCAGCTATTGCATTAATAAGTGCAATGAGTTTGATAACCAAATGTGGCAAGTATTTTATTTTGTGTTGTACAAATCACAAACAGTTTTATAAAATCACAAACAGTTTTGCAAATCACAAGTAAGTATGTCAAGCGCATTAGATGTATCTGCATTTAATATTACAGCTTTTCGCCACTAGGAATAAACTAGTAACAATACTACAGCACCAGGATACATGGCCTTCAATTATGTTAGTAACAAGCCTGTTTGGATTGATGATCTAAACAAGTGCTTGAGAAGCTGAACCATACGGAGTTGTGATACCTTGATTGTTTAAGGGTTGACAACTACTTTACTGAATTGTTACCATTCTAGCCGGCAGGTTCACACAAAAATTACATATAAAAATTGTTTTAAGCTTGAAAAAAGTAGTTTCAGTTTCAATTTAATTATTATTTTTGATTTTTTTGAATGTAATTCTTTGATTCAGCGTGAACAACTGCATTTACTTGTTTGTGTGCAAATAAGATTGTGCGTATCCCACACGCCATTGTTTACTTGTTGTTTTAAAATTTACATGTAAGTCAAAGCTATACTGTTTTTAAGTAATTTTTCATCACTCGTTTCACAACTACTAAAATACAGAAAATTGCATAGAGCAAAACTTTAAAGAGAAAACTGGTAAGTGAGATTAGTTAAAATATCACCCACTTACACATGGAGATTAAAACATAAACCATTTGCTCAAAACGCTTGCAATTATAGGAATGTTTTTTCCATTAGGAGTGATTGTGCTGGATTTTTAAGCACTAGCACTCTTTGCAATTCCAGAATTTAAAATTACACACTTCATTTCTGGATAACTTGAATTGTTCTGTCAGATAAGTAGCAGTTAAATACAAAACAAACATGTCCCATATATAACCAAGTATTTATAAAAAAAGAGTTATTTGCATAGCTCAACCAAAAATGAGGGCTTAAAATTATAAAAAAAATTAATGGACGAGTTATATTTAACAGTGTTTGTTGGTTGAAATTTACTACCTACTAAATCAATACCTTGAACTCTGTCTGATATTGTACCACGAATACCAGAGTTTTTTCTCCCGGTGATCAACTGTCACTCTGGTATATTGTCGTAACTCAACACAGTTAATCTGTATTATCAAAATGATTTATTTTTGTAAAATTTTCCCTAAAATCATCAACTTCGTCATAAGTGCAAGTTGATTTTATAATATTTCACATCCTGGCAAATAAGCTTTCTCAGCTGTTGCTTTTTAAACAGTTCAATTTTATTATATTTTTAGGTTGCAATTCTCTGGTCACACGAGGACATAAAAGGAAACTATAACAAAATTTTATTAGGTGGCCGCTGAAGCACGGCGAATAAAGTTTCGTTAGGCCAACCACACGACAAATGTAATTGATTTGTTGCATCTAATGATCACTAGTTATGCCTAAAGTTTCATACAATGACAGATCATTGTGCTTTGTGCTCGAGCCTGCTCATCATCTCCAGCAGGATGCAAAAGCATGGAACTTAATGGAAGCAAGGTTTGGATTAGACTATTTCAATAAATAGCTCTGTTGGACCAGCCATTACTATTTCATATATTTAGAATCCATTATGAGTATAATAAATACATAATTCTTTTTCGAAAAAAAAAAACAGTTGTGTTAGTATGGAAACCATGCGGTCATTGTGAATATTGACCCTGACATTAGAGACCATCCAATAAAGGCAAAGCGAAAATAAACCAATCGATGAGCTTATGTGATCCAATGGATCCAATCAAATGTAAACTTCGTAACCGACGAATTTCCCAAACCTAACATTGCTTTATCACGACAAAACTGACATAATCGCAGCGATTGCTTAGCAAGGTGTTTGCTTCAGTTGGAAAAATAGTTTCATTTATAGTTTCATCAAATCTTCGTCTTCATGTTCCTATAAAACGAAGTTTTCAAGAAAATTATGTAGTTATTTGAACCCTGTCATATTGTAGCAGATCTTTGTCTTCTACTCCAGGCACAATGGCATCTACTTTCCTACTCTCCAACACTTCGGGATCCAGCCCGAATAGGCGTTAGCAATTCCACGGGGTCCACGACCAGGACACACTACATCAGAGTTTACAGGAATAAATACTTTACTATCCAATTTTATTTAGCAATACATAATGGTACTTAAACGCAATGCACAAGACTTCTGCCAGCAAAGCAGCACAAGAGCTCATTTTATAGGAGAAAACCAGGAACTATCACTTCTTATTAGGGGTGAGCCAATCATACATAACAAGAGAAATAATGCACAAAGAGAAACATATAATACAATTCAGGTTAACAATACAAGCCAATGGCAAGGATGAACACATGGAAAAGCTGCTCTAGGCTGCTTTCCCGGCCTTTCTAGAGTAATGGAATGTTTTCACTCCTTATAAGGTCCGTTACTTTCTTGTTCTCTGTTCCTATAATCTGTGACTTCTTGGATCCTTCTCTAGTGGTGGGCAACCAACTCCTTCGGTCTCAGGCTATCCATTCCAGCCATCTTTGTTGGTCCACACGGGGTAACCCGGTGTAGGCCCTATATGGTGTATATAGCAGATCCAGGGTCAGCACTAAAACAGTTCAACCAAATGTCGTTTCATTAGTGAACGACAAAAAAGTTTTGCAAAGTCACTATGGTAGAACAACCAGGTGTTTTCTATTTCATAAGCTGTATCTATTACTAAGTTAAATGGTCTATCTGTTAAAACAACTTAAAAATCTTATGAGTGCAAAGAAATGTTATGTTTATAATTTTTTATTGAGATTGTAGTAAGCATAGAGTAATTTATCTCGAGTAATATGGTTTTGTGCATTGAGTAAATCATTCAATCTGGATTAGTTGCTACGACTGACCAAAAAATTTGCAAAATTGTATTTTTGAAATTACCAATACCACTGCAATTGGCTGTTCTATCAGTCATATGAAGTGAATTTAGTGTCCTTATTATTTGAGATCTCGAAAAAGTCAGCCCCTGAACATATGTCTGTGAGGCATTTTTAGGCCTCTACACAAAACTTGCAGTCAAAAACAGTCAACTGTGGGGTAACACTCTCAATCTCCTTTGAATATAGTGTGACCTGGTAGTTTCCAAACTCCAAGATACCTATTAACAATCGACCAAGCTACAAACAGTCCCATAGCACTGGCAGCTGTCCAGAACCACCCAGTTACATTAGCTCAAACCAAGAGTTATTTTAACATAGCTCAATCCAAGTTAGTTTTCACTAGTATGGACAAGGTCATCAAACTCTAATCTGCAGAAGAAAGCAAGAATAAGAAATATGTACATGACAGTTTTTGTTGTATGGATAAATGCAGTTTATAATAAAACTTCCCCAAGTTTTGACGCCAACTGATCGACATCATAATATTCTATAAAAGTAGTTAGCTAAGTAACATGGTGAGAAAAGACAGTGGATAGACCACAACAAATACTATTGTTTATTAACATAAAGACATGCTATGATAACTGCTAACATTGTAAGTTTGTTTGTTAGTTGCAACTCATCAGAAACTCTGTTATATAATTTGTGATAGTTTCAGGACCTAGTTAGTTTTAGTACGCCCTCTCTTCAGCTTCAATCATAATAATATAAAGTTAACATACAACTTTGTTATTTAAAAGAAAGTGCACAAACAGCAAATGTAACGTTGCCATCAATACGAGTGGAATAACAGTAATCTCATGTTCATCAGCTCTAAAAGGTTCAGCGCACATTTATATGGGTTTGTAATCATTGAAAAAGTAGCAATGAAGTTGGAAAACAAGAAGTTGAACGGAAAAATATATTATTTAAGAGAGGTTTCTTTCATTTACTACTTTGTAAATTTAAAAAAATATTGTTTTACTCATGTTCATTCATTCAAAAAGTTGTAGTGACATACTTGCAAAAATAATCATTCGAGTTACAAAACATTCAAGCAGTTCTCTTTCTGTTAAAACATGTTCAAAGTGTCTCCAGCCAGATGAACCCTGATCGGGTGACACAAGCAGCTGCTGTTGTTAATTGGTTACATTCTTTAGATCAAAACCTTAATGATTTGTTTAGTTAAGATTATAAAAAGTCAGTTGTTATGAATATGTGTAAAATCTGATTTATAACTGCCGAAGAAGATTAGCGTGCTGCAAGGGGTTTGAGAGGCAGTTAGCTAACATTCTTTTACACTGACTTCACACCTCCGCTCTACCATCCACATTTGTTAGTTTATTCCTTACTATCTTATATATTATCAACTCTCAAGCCACACAAACATTTCCTGCATACAACCCATCCTCTCTCATACCCGCCCCAAACTCTTTCACAGCTCCTTTTTTCCAAATGTCCTCCACTTTCCTTTAGAAAAGTCCATAGTACGGGGTCGTGTTTACACAAAAGAATGTATGTGTGTATGGAGTTGTTTTATCTTAAAGACTCTTTATCCATCATATAAATTTTAATGATAATTATTTATCTAGTTACTTGACTGCAGAAAGAGTGGAAACTCAATACAAACCTGAGCTAACAGTTGTTGGTATTGTCTTTGTTTTACCATGTAGCTGCTCAGTAGTGACATCCAATAGTGACAAGGCATCACTGCAAAGATAGCAGTAATCATTTTACTATAGGCTACTAGTTCTTATTGTATTATATGGTGCTACACTATTGTAATTGCCAGTAGTAATATATGAGCAGATCTCCCTGCCAAGTGTTTTTTTGTGGGGTCAATATCTGGGGTGAATGCAATGGGTTACGGCGTTGAATGGATTCGCCGAGTTAATATTGTATTCCATTTGAGGGGCATTTGAGTGGCATTTGAGTTTTGATTATTTTTTTACTCAATTTGAACCTATATGGCATATAGATTTTGAATGTATGGCATTTGATTTTTTTGATAGTTTTTACATTGTATAAAAATGAAACGTGATATGATTGTATTGTTATTGGAAGTTAAGATGTCGACGGAGGATGATGTTGAGATGAGACCGATGAATAAAGTTGATACTGTTGATGGTACTACACGTGATATGATAGATGTTTTACCGAGTATGAAGCGTAAAGCGTTGATAATTATGTTGATTTTGGTATTTGTCGTAGGACTTTCCACTTTTGGAGGTGTTACTGAGTTTAGTGTGTATGAAGAAGCTATGGAAAAAATACAAAAAGCGAGAAACTCTCCTATTGGAATCATAAATGAAACTACTGTTGGTTGATGAACATCTTTTTTATGATGAATGGGAAACCTGAAGATTATGACCCAAGGATGCGTTCTCTTTTTACAGCAATGATTGCAGGACCAACTGGATCGGGAAAGACACAAGCGATTTTTCAAATGATTGAAGCTAGTCAGACTATAGCGCACCCCCCACCAACAGAAATTCACTACTGTTATGGAGCCTATCAAAAAGCCTTTGATGATGTGCCAGGAGTGATTTTTCATGAAGGCATGATAGATATAACAGTGAGTTTTCCCAAAGATGGTCAAAATCGATGGCTGATAATTGATGATCTCATGGATGAAGTTTCTGGTAAAGCCGATGCCAATGCTTTGTATACAAAACATAGTCATCATTTGAACATAAGTGTGTTTTTTATTGTTCAGAATCTGTTTTTAAAAGGAAATCGTACAATTTCCTTGAATAGTCATTATTTTTTTCTTTTTAAAAACCCTAGAGATGCTTCTTCTATTTCCTATTTGGCTCGACAATGTTTTTCATCAAAAGTAAAATATGTACAAGAGGCTTTTGAAGACGCAACAAAAAAACCATACTCTTATTTACGAATAGATACGACTCAACAAACTAATGATCAACATAGACTATTGGGAAACTTTACATCAGATCTCCCTATGATATTATATGTACCCAAGTAAAAGGATATAAATACAATTACTATTCGTTTCACTTCAATCATATTTTGTTATTCAACGACGCAACACGAAAGCGTTATAATGACTAAAGCTTTGGAGAAAAAATTAACAAGAAATGCTGCTGTGTTGTTATCGCTCAACAATGCAACCTTTGCTATTCAAAAGTCTGTTCTAGCCAAAGCCAAAAAGGAGTTTATTATGACTCTAATGGAATTTGCTAAAGCTATTATAAATGGAACGATACCATTGACAACATCTCAGTATAATCAGTTGCAGCGGAACGCGAAGGATATTAGCGCTTTAGTAAGAAGATCAACGTTAGATGATAAGAAAGTTGTATTGCAAAAAGGAGGATTTTTATCTGCTCTACTAGGACCTATTATCAGTAATATAGTTCCTGGGTTATTTAAAAGTGTGCTAGGAGGAGGGAGAAGATAAAGATGAAAGTCTCAAAACGAATGATGCGAAATAGAATGGCGATTTTAGCTCTGGATGATCTGAGTAAGAAAGGAAAAATCACTATAGTTGAAAAGACCAACTCAGATTTGTTTCAATCATTGATAGAAAGTGTTAAAAATATTATATTAGGCAATGTTCCTCTTGATTCTGAGCAGTTTGTTGAGTTGCAGCGTTACAAGAAGGAACTACATAAACTAAGTAGTAGAGGGACAGTTGATGATAAGCGTAAAACTTTGATTCAGACTGGTAGAGGGAATCTTTTGGACGCTATTATAAATCCTATTGTATCTGTTTTGTCATCAATAAAAAGATGAATCGTCAGCCTTTAACATTCTCCAGACGTTTTTTTATACTCACTGAAAATGAATACTATAGATTAACGGAAAAAAAGGAGAATAAAACAGTGGTAAAGGAAGAGAAGACCAGACCTCCATTGTATGATAATCCTATGGAAGCTATAACAGTGAGAAATATGAAGAGAAAGCGAAATGATCTACTGGAAACGGCTTATGATTCAGATTTATCCTCACACGAAAAGTTAGATGAAAATGTTGAAAACCTACGTAGGTATTTGTCTGATGTCAAAAAGATTAAAAATAATCAAAATCAGGCAGAAAAAGATAGTTGGAGTCCCATTAAGAAAAAAAAGATAGAGTCTACTTCTCCTTTGGCCAATAGCACAGTTATTGATGATAAACCTAATGCCTATTCACCAAATGTCGATGAAGACATTCAGTTAAAATCAGTGAAAACGAATGATGATGATGACATCGGGATAGAATCAATAAAAGGGAGGTTGTTTGATACTGAAAACTCAACCCTAAGTGGAAATACATTTGTTACTGATGGAGAAGATGAGCATGATAGTGAAAGCGAAGGTTTAAAAGAGTTTGAAAAAAAAGCAACTTATTTAACAACAAAAAAGAGTGATCAAACGATCGCTGTCAGAATGTTGAATAATCTGAGTAAAAATTGGTAGATTCGACTCGGAGAAGAACAGACTGAAAATTGGAAAACGTTGGTTGAACCCAAGACTTCCAAAACTTTACTACGAGACGTTCTAACCGAAGGAGGTAAAATACAATCGGGAAATACCAATTACAGTAGATTTAAAAGCTTGCTAACTGATGAAGGAATCACAACTGTCAGGAAATCCCCGCGTCAAACACGTGGGAGCCAGAAGAAAAAGTTGGTCATTCCCGGTACTAATTCATGGACATCGACACGCTAAAAGAGTTGTGTTGCAATCCTGCATTACATACATCTCTACGAGGAGCTAGAGCTTTACTGAAAGCTCGTAGAAAACGAGAGGGAGAAAAAAGAATCCGTGAATGGTTGAGTGGTGAGGATGCCTACACATTACATAAAAGAGTTGTAACTAAGTTTAAGCGTCGTCCTACAATTGTAGCTGGAATAGGGGAACAGTTACAGGTAGATTTGATGGATGTTCAATCTCGAAAAGAAGAAAATAATAATACAGCATTTTTACTGACTGCTGTTGATTCTCTATCTAGAAAAGGATGGGCTGTGCCGCTCATCTCCAAATCAGGGCAGGTTGTAGTCAGAGGATTGAGAAGAATACTAGAAGGGGAAAACTATAAAGCTTTACAATCCGATAAAGGTAAAGAGTTTGACAACGTCAATGTCAAGACTCTCCTGGCGGAAAAAAAAATCAAGCGCTTTACAACCGAAAATGAGACGATAAAGGCATCAATGGTGGAGCGTTTTAACAGAACTTTAAAAGAGAAGATATATAGATATTTGACATATAAAGATGATTATAGATACATTGATGTTTTACCAGAAATGGTTAATGCATACAACAACACAATTCATGGTGCTATAGGTATGAGACCGAATGATGTGAATTTTCAAAATCAGGAACTTGTATGGAATCGTGTGTATGAAGGAGGTGAACATAGTCTAACTCAAGAAGCAAAACTAAAGATTGGGGATTATGTGAGAATAAGTAAGGCAAGAGGAGCGTTTGAAAGAGGATACACCCCAAATTGGACGATTGAGATTTTTATAATCACTGATGTACTTATTGATGAAAAACCTGTTGTATATAGGGTGAAAGATTTGGCTGAGGAGATGATTGATGGTACCTTTTACGAAAAAGAGTTGCAAAAAGTAAAAAAACCCACGATTTTCAGAATTGGAAAAATATTGGGAAGAAGAACGAGAAGAGGTAAAAGACAGATTCTGGTCAAGTGGTTAGGTTACGGAGAAAAGTTCAACGAGTGGGTAGATGAATAGTTTATAAGGAAAGAACGCTTGATATAATCATCATATGTTGGGAAAATGTCAATGCTGATAACTTCACCCTCAAACTCTAGTGGTGAAGAGTTTCCTGATAATAACAATTCCGAATTTACAGTGAGACTGTATAAATATTTGGTTATTAATGGTGGTAAATGGGAGGTAGGTCTGATAGATATGTCTTATTCTAATAATTGGAAGAATGTTACCGAAGGGAAAATATATCTAGAAAAGACTAATGTCTCTGGTAAAAGCGAAAAGTCCTTCATCTTAATCGGTAATGGAAGATATGATAGTTTGGAGGAGTTGGAGGAGATTATACGAAAGAGAATGAGTGAAATGGATTTAGACAAAAAATTCACCATCTCCTACAACAAGATCACCAACACCACTTTACTAACTAACAGCGATCCTGATACTACCATAAGCTGTTCCCACGATCTAGCATATATTTTTGGATTTGAACCAAAAACTATGTATCCTCATGGTAGATACAATAATATCTCACCCCCTGATATAAATTCCGGTCTAACATCTCTGTATGTTTATTCCAACATTGTTGATAATAAAATGGTAGGAGATACGAATGTACCTTTACTGAGAGTAGTTCCGGTTCAAGGAAAGAAGAATAATGTTGTGTATCAAGAATTTAAAAAAAATCCTCACTATGTCGACGCTTCATCACTAAATAGTGATCTGATTCAAGTACTTATAACGAGTGACGGCAGCCAACGAATACCATTTGATGGTGGAAAGGTTGTGTTGACGGTTCACTTTAGAGAGAAACAATTATAATGAGTTTGGTACGATACACCCCTGAGGACTCGAAAGATTTTTTTGATGAGTACTACAAGATGCAAGCTGGAAATGGAATTGGAGTGTATAGTGGCCGGCGGGTGATGCGTAATATGAGAGGAAATGGTCTTGGTAGTATTTTTCAAGTATACTTAAATCCGCAGCACCAATGCTGAAAAGAGGAGCAATTAGTTTGGGGAAAAGAGCACTGTCTGTAGGTGAAAATGTAGCGCGTGATGTCATCGATGGACAAAGCTTTGCAGCATCAGCAAAGAAGAGGGGGTTGGCAGAGTTGAATGATCTGGGGGGAGATGTGCTCAATGCAGTCCGTCTAGATAGTGTGAAAAGGAGAAAAACAAGAGGTGGAAAGAAAAGGAGAGGTGTTGGTAAACGTGGCATATTTTAATAGCAGCAGAATCCGGTATAAAGACAGCAGAGCTTGATATCTATATTCATGAAGTGATAACGCTTCAAGCAATCATCACTCGCAAAAGATGGCTAGCCTAAATGGGACAACAGGTAATAAGTTGGAAGGTTCTTCCTACAACATAAACCCATCGTTGGATGTATTTGCTACGGAGCCAACAAACATGTCGGTAGAGAGATCGGAATACGTTGTCATCAGACCTGATAGGTTAGATCCTTATGGTAGTATTGAGTTAACCTTGTCAGGGAGCACTGAACATTACACAGATCTCTACAACTCGTTTCTGCAAGTTGAAGCCACGGTTGTTCAAGATGATGGAACCGGGTAATGATGATGATGCAGCTGTGTGGATGGGGGATTCAATGCATACATTATTCAGCGAGTTGAAAATGTCGATAGAAGGAACCACTGTTGAATACGCTAACAACTATGGTTTACGCTCCTACTTTTCACAACTACTCGAAAACAGTGCAGACAGAAAGAAATATCAAGGTAAGATGGAAGGATGGATGTATGATGATTCAACTAGCAAAGACGCTGCTGATCACAAAACTGCAGATAAGAAAAAGAGGAGAGCTCTAATCATAGGTGGAAAGACAATAGAATTAACTGGAAAACCTCATCTCACATTATTTCAGCAAAAAAACTAATAATTCCTGGACTAAGTATGCAGCTGGAGTTTGAGCGAGCCTCCAGCAAACTAGCTTTGTTTGCTGCGGATGAGGCGCCTACAGGAGGAGCGAAGATTAGAATTGATAAATTTGAACTTCATCTTTGTAAAGTTAAGGTGAATCCTACAATACAAAACTCCCAACTCAGTTTGGCGTTGGAAGGTCACAACTACATTTATCCAGTTGATCGAAAACGGATAAAACTATATGGAATTCGTGTTGGTTTTGCGCAGATTGACATCACTT